>CM075207.1:8466591-9914091 GCA_037577465.1 Liposcelis bostrychophila | reverse complement strand
ATAGATATAGATAGTTTTAATTCGAGTCCAGAATGACTTTCTAGTGACTTTTTTTTTTCTGAAAAAAAGATGAAATTTTTTTGTTTAGAAAGACGAAAAACTTGGCTTTTCCATAACATAAAAAAATTCATTTTCCGTCCGCTTATATAAAAAAATTGTGTTTTATATTTACAAGAAATGGAAAATCGATTTTTTTCAGTCTTTAAAAGTCTCTAAATGATCTCTAATTTTCCGATTTTGGTCTCTAAAGTCTCTAATTTTGAGGGGGTAAATGACTTCGATGCCTGAGCACTGAAGACATCGTGTAACCAATGAAGTTTTACTGAGGTACGATTATTGCTAATTGAAACCAAAAAAAAAAAAATAATAATAATAATAATAATAAATAAAAAATAAAATAAAAAATAAAAAAATAAAATGAAAAATGCTCGAATATTTGATCCCAACTTTTCATTTTACAAGAATATTTTTAGTAAAAATATTTACGTAAAATGAATAATAGTCGATTTAAGTAAAAAGCCTTTTTCTTATTAGTTAGTATAACTAAAAAAATAGTTCGGCTAACTAATATTATTAGTTAACCCATTTTCCACTAATATATTTAGTTAGATTTACTCCAGAGTTTTCTCAGTGTAGTCAGATAAAATTATCCTTTTAAAAAAATCCTCTTACCTCTAACATTTCGTATTTCCTTATTTCGGCTCTGACGTACTTTCAACTCACATAATCAAGGTGTTAAGAAAGTTACTTGGACAATTACCCTCGTTGCTCGTTACACTCTGAGATGGAATCGACGAACAGCAGCTGCATTCAAACGGCTTTTTTTCGGTGGAGACCTAAAAAAACAAAAAAAAAAATTAATAATAAAAAAGACCTCCTCGCTAACATTTCTCATAATTATAAAAGAAAAAAAAAAAAACGGTTATGAGTACACTAGTTTTTCCATATATATATAAATTTTTTTCCCTTAAAATTAATAACATTACCGGAGAAGCATTTATTAATTTACTTAAATGCAATAAACAACGGATCGACTTAATGACAATTATTTTAAACGGCAACTAAAAAAATTGCCCGAGGGGAAACATATAATTATAATTTTGTACATAAAAAAATATAAAAATCATACGAATTATTTTAAAAGGACAAAATGAGCGTTTTACTCCGTTCTGGGTAGTTGACACCATTCATAATGACACGATTATAGTCCCGAAGCTGAAAAAAAAAAACCATTTCAAACATTGTTTAATGCTATAAATAGTAGGATGAGCGTAAAACATGGAATTATTGTTTATATCCATTTTTTTTTTTTCGTTCCAGGTCCCAGATCGAGGAGAATAAAACGTAAAGATAAGAAACCGGAAGAAAAAAGGCCGAGGACGGCCTTCTCAGGAGATCAATTATCCCGACTGAAACACGAATTCAACGAAAACCGGTACCTGACGGAGAGGAGAAGACAGGATTTGGCTAGGGAATTGGGGCTCAACGAAGCGCAAATTAAAATTTGGTTCCAAAATAAAAGGGCGAAAATGAAAAAGGCGAAAGGGGAAAAGAATCCGTTGGCGCTTCAGTTAATGGCTCAGGGTTTATATAATCATAGCACAATCCCCGTGGACGAGGATGAGTATTTAGAAGAAATGGCGATGGCTAATAGGACGAATCCAACGTAGAATTAAAAGGGAGGAAATTTACTCGACACGCAGCGTTGCGCATGCTTTACGCCAATGAGATAAAAAAAAATGATACCGCTAATTTCCGCCAATCGGAAATGAGTTAGTTTATGCGATGACGTAGAAATTCTGAATAGGGGCAGGTAGACGTTTGGCTACAGAAGCGAAAGCCAAAGAGAACCACGGTCGTATAGACAGATCCGGAAACTCTTATACTATATACATGGGAGATCTTGTCCCGCTTAACTACGCGAAAATTAGTTCTTTCTTTCACCACCGTAAGCGCTACTTGTACGCGAGACCCTTTTTGATTGGTCGTTGAGATTTGTAAACAACGATGGCGGCTTTCTCTTGTACAAAATACCGATGGTGCATAATCTTTCCGTATTAGTAACTTAGTAACGAACAAATAAATATGGCCGCCACGAGAGTCCCATGGGAGTCTCAACTTAAACGATTAGACATGTTGCGTCTCTCAAGATCGCACCGCCATAAATGGCCAAAACTTTTTGATGTCAAGTCTGCATTGAAATCACGTGATCTCGATAGCCAATCACAAGCGTCCTGAATACAACCAGCGCTGCTGGTGGTAAAATCGATCAACTAAAATCAGCGTACTTAAGCGGGTCATCACCTCCCATGTTTTCGAGATGTAGGAGCTTCCAGAGTTGTCTACACGGCCGTATACGCAAATGATAAATTTAGTCCTCGATATTTAAACACACGGGTTGCTGACTCAGCCACATTTTTAGACGGTTATAATCTATTTTGGTTAATTAAAAGCATGCGAGCGTTGCGTACTGAGAAACCTTCCTCGTTATCATTCCCAAATGAAAAACACATTGCATCTTCGTGGAAATTTCCTAGTTATCAATGGTAGCTCCGTTTGGTAGTCAAACTGAGATAATTCTTGAGTTATTATTTGTGTCCGACTATATGTTTCCCCAACAGCAACCTACAAGGATCCACTTAGATCCAATTGATCTTACTTAAGATCAGGGTTGCTGTTTAAAACATTTTTTAATAAAAAACAGTTTAAAACGTTCTATATTATTTTCCAATGTTTTAAAACGTTTTAAAACGTCTTTTATTCGGCCTGGTTTTAAAACGTTTTAAAACATGTTTTAAAACACGTTCAAAACGTTTTAAATTCGTTTCTATTTTTATTCAAATTTTTAAAACGGTGTTTTTTATTCAAATGTTTTAAAACGTTTTAAAACACCGTGTTTTAAACCAATTTGTTTTAAAACAATCATCCCTGCGATTAAGCAACCATTATGATATGAGCGGCTCATACAATCTATGGTAATGGTCCATACCATAGATTGTATAAAGTGAGTCGTGCGCGACAAATTGCGGGCTCGGACCTCTTAAAAATGCATTTTAAAACGTATTTTATTCACTTAATAAAATACGGTGTTTAAAACAGTGTTTTAAAACGTTAGTATTTTAAAACGGTGCTTTTTATTCAAATGTTTTAAAACGTTTTAAAACACCGTGTTTTAAACCAATTTGTTTTAAAACAATCATCCCTGCTTAAGATCCATTAGGCCGCAATTTTACGATGAAACAAGCCCTAGAAAAAGCGGTCAAATATTATAAAAACTTATAACAAGATTATAAGTTTTATCATTTTGTTATAAGTTTTTATAACGTATTGGTCGGACTTATAACTCACTTTTTCTTGGGTGTAGTATTAGTAACATGTTGCATAGCTAAGAAACAAAATTGCAAATATGTTGCCAACATGTTAAACAACATTGGAAAATGAAAAATAAAAATGTTTTCAACATGTTTTTAACGTTGCAACATGTCTCATCGTAAAATTACGGTCTTAGATTTCCACTTTTTTCCATCTATTTCCACAATTTTTCCAAATTATTTTCCAATCCTCAGTTTAAATCCAGGCACGCTGGAACAAAATAAAAGGCAGTAAAAATTTTGCTGAAATTTACGTTGATTTCACGTAGCCCTTGCTGTTCAAGGTGACTTTTATCTAAAATCGGAAATCGTCAATCCACATAAAAACCCTGCAAAAGATCCCAAATAAATTCCAGAAAAATCCATTTATAATCTACGAAGTTGCAAGTGTCATTTTTTAATTTTAAGAGTTATTGTTTTGTTCTCATTCAATCCTTGCGGTGGTAGAAATTTTGTTTTGTCTACTTCGATATCGCTTAATTTTTGTTTTTATATTTTTATTCACACGATCCTGACGACTTGATTGAATATTTACATGACCCCAAAGGTATTTCAAATGACATATAATTATTCAACTCATGAATATGTGGGCATAATGTAATGTCAAAGTCCCTTATTTCTTTTCTCCGACTACCGCGGGGTTGATGATAATGTTATTTGTATATAAAAAAATGTATTTAATAAAAAAAAAAAAAATATTTACTACGGATAAATTGTTTCTAAAAAAAAATTATTGTAGATATAATTTTAAAATAAATTAAAAAGTGAATTGTGCAATAAAAAAAAATCGTTCAGAGTCGTAAAGGCGAATTTTTTTAAAAAAAAATTTATTTATTTTGAAATTTTCTTAGCCTACATCCTGTAAAGAAAAAAAAAAAAGAAGACTGCTAATACGATTCTAGTAATGTATTGATGTATCCCGAGTATTATAGTCAAAAAAATTTTTTATACTGATATGTCATACATTATTCCTAAGTAGGTTGTTATTATTATATGTCGGATTATTTTTCAAATTGTTGGCCAAAAAAAAGCATACTCTGACATCGTGTATTTAATTATTTAAAAAATATACATGTGTAGAAAATTATATTTTGTTTTAAATTATTTACATTTGATTCCTTTCGGAGAAAATTCACTACCTAATATGCTTGGGGAACATGACGGAAAACTGGGTAGAGGTGAAGATGTTGGGGCAAAATTATATAAAAAATGTAATATATATATACTAGCGCAACGGGGCGCTACGCGCCCCTTTTTCGCTAGAGGGGGGCTTCGCCCCCCCCAAAATCGCTTCGCGATTTCGGGTCCCCCCCCGCGCGCTTCGCGCGCCAGAATGACCGGCCGCCGGGCGGCCGGAATGGGGAAGTGCAGCTGAACTATCAAACAAAGCAAGAAACGCAGCTCGGCCTTCGGCCTCGCCCAGGAATCTTGATAAAGAATGTAAGCAAGAGGCCCGTATGAAACGCAGCTCGGCCTTCGGCCTCGCACGAGAATGATTATGATGGGGGATAAGCTAAACCACCGCCCGAAGCAAGAAACGCAGCTCGGCCTTCGGCCTCGCCCAGGAATCTTGATAAGGAATGTAAGCAAGACGCCCGTATGAAACGCAGCTGGGCCTTCGGCCTCGCACCAGAATGATTATGATGGGGGGTTAGCTAAACCACCGCCCGAAGCAAGAAACGCAGCTCGGCCTTCGGCCTCGCACCAGAATGATTATGATGGGGGATAAGCTAAACCACCGCCCGAAGCAAGAAACGCAGCTCGGCCTTCGGCCTCGCCCAGGAATCTTGATAGGGAATGTAAGCAAGAGGCCCGTATGAAACGCAGCTCGGCCTTCGGCCTCGCACGAGAATGATTATGATGGGGGATAAGCTAAACCACCGCCCGAAGCAAGAAACGCAGCTCGGCCTTCGGCCTCGCCCAGGAATCTTGATAAGGAATGTAAGCAAGACGCCCGTATGAAACGCAGCACGGCCTTCGGCCTCGCACCAGAATGATTATGATGGGGGGTTAGCTAAACCACCGCCCGAAGCAAGAAACGCAGCTCGGCCTTCGGCCTCGCCCAGGAATCTTGGTAAGAAATGTAAGCAAGACGCCCGTATGAAACGCAGCTCGGCCTTCGGCCTCGCCAAGGAATCTTGATAGGGAATGTAAGCAAGAGGCCCGTATGAAACGCAGCTCGGCCTTCGGCCTCGCACGAGAATGATTATGATGGGGGATAAGCTAAACCACCGCCCGAAGCAAGAAACGCAGCTCGGCCTTCGGCCTCGCACCAGAATGATTATGATGGGGGGTTAGCTAAACCACCGCC
Source organism: Liposcelis bostrychophila (assembly GCA_037577465.1). Taxonomy (NCBI): domain Eukaryota; kingdom Metazoa; phylum Arthropoda; class Insecta; order Psocodea; family Liposcelididae; genus Liposcelis; species Liposcelis bostrychophila. The sequence continues at coordinate 9,908,409 of CM075207.1, read as the reverse complement.
CGAAGCAAGAAACGCAGCTCGGACTTCGGCCTCGCCCAGGAATCTTGATAAGGAATGTAAGCAAGACGCCCGTATGAAACGCAGCTCGGCCTTCGGCCTCGCCCAGGAATCTTGATAGGGAATGTAAGCAAGAGGCCCGTATGAAATGCAGCTCGGCCTTCGGCCTCGCACGAGAATGATTATGATGGGGGGTAAGCTAAACCACCGCCCAAAGCAAGAAACGCAGCTCGGCCTTCGGCCTCGCCCCGGTCAGTTGGAATCCAAAATAATTTTTAAACTAAACTTAAAATTCAAGAAAATTATTAAATTCGACTTAAAATGCAAGAAAATTATTAAAGTTAATGAAAGGGTGAATAAAATAGTGCGAAAAAAAAAGAAGAGAAAAATGCGAAAAGAATAAACCCCCTATTTCTATTTTTTTTTTTTTTTTTTTTTAATTTTAAATTTTAAAACATTTTTAAATAATAAAGGTCCATTTTTAAAAACGGCTGCAAAATAATTAAAGTCAAATTGTGATTAAAATATTGGAAAAAAAAAAAAAAAGAAAAAAAAAAGAAAAAAAAATGATTCAATACGGGAACCGGAACCGAACACAGTTACCGAGGGCAGCGAAGCGACGCTTCTATCAACCAGACTACGCTGCCGTATCGAAGGTTACCTATGAAATGCGTCCTCATCACCGTACGTTGATTTCCCTATCCCGAGTTTGTAAAATCTTGCACGATTTTGCATGGAATTTTTTTTTTTTTTTTTTTTTTTTTTTTTTTTTATTTATTGAACAATTTTAAAATATAATACAAGTATAACAGAGATTAGCTGTCTTCCAATGCAGCACATTCGCTGCGCGTAGGAACGACAATATAAGTTTTAATTTAATATTTTTATATAAGTAAAGTTAACAAGTTTTCGTCCTGCTGATAGGGTTTATCAATAGTGACAACAGTTGTACAATTTACATAAGTTGATAAATCAAACAATTTTACACTATTTAGATAGAGTATCAAGGGTGGTTGTTGTAGGTACATCAGTAAGTAGGAAAGTTTTATGAAGTAAAAATAAAATAACAATATACAGTTTTGATATTAAAAGTAATTCTAATTAGGGATCATACCCATAATATAGGATTTTAGGATTTTTTTTTGTGTTGTAAATGAGAAGTCATTTCTATTGTTGCTAGGAAGCTGGGGCTGTTTTTTAGGTACTGATTAAAGAGGTAAGGGGCCATGTAGGTAATGTTATTTCTGCAATTGGTTTTAGTTTGACTAGGAATTTTTAAAGAGGAAGGGTTGCATTTCTGGTATTGCGGTTGAAAATGTAGGGTTGATAGTCAGATCTGTAGTGGAGAACATGAAGTATGAGGTTGTAGTGATATAGTAAGTTAATAGGTAAAATTTCATGTTTTATAGAGTTTAGTCACAGAATAATCTCCTCTTTTCCCGAACAACGCTCGTATTATAAAATTTTGAGAAGTTTTAAGTTTATGTAGGTAGAGATCAAAAGTGCCACCCCATAGTGCAAGGCCATAGTTGAGTTAGATTGATAAAGGGCAAAATACAAACTTTTGAGAATTTTCCAATTAAGAAACTTTTTATTCGATAGAATAGATAATTGATTTTTCGGACTTCATTAACTAAGTTATCAATATGTAATTTCCAATTTAAATTTTGATCAATTATGATGCCAAGGTAGTTTACACTTTCAACAGGGGTAAGCTCAGTGCAACAATTATCACATATATGAACTCCAGCAAGCTCATCCAGCTTCTTAGGGTTGTGAAGAATTAAATTTCCCTTTTTTCGAATCGCGATTTCGAACCTTTCCCGGTGTCGGAAAAATTCGGGAGGGGGTTCGTTCGATTCCTCTTTTTTCGTAGATTATTTTTCGTTTTTGGTTTTTTTTTTTCGGACGATTTTTAGACCTCGAAAAAGTGTGAAAACGAACGCCATTTTGACACCTTTTTTTTTTTTCCGTGTTCATTTTTCAATGTTTGATTTGGAAGGTAAAAAATTGTCGGAAAAGGTCGGGATTTTTTTTAAAACGATCGGAAAGACCTCAGGAATGTTTTTTTTAAAACGGATCGTCAAAATTTAAAACCGGGAACCGGGAAAAACGCGAAAAGACGGGACGCGCGCACGAGTCGGAACCAGCGAGTACCGTTTCCCCGCTGCGACTTTTTTTTTTAATCGTTTTTTTTCCCGGTTTTTTAATTATCCCGGATTCGGGAAGAGGTGAAAAAAATCGGGAAGAAGGGGAAGAAAAAGAGAAAAAAAAATGTGATTTTTTGGTGCAAATTTCAAATTTTTCCGATTTTTTTAAAAAAAGTTGTCGATTTTAAAAGATTTCTGTCGACAAACATACAAACAAACAGAGGGACGATGAAACTTTAGTATATTAGACTAGCGCAACGGGGCGCTACGCGCCCCTTTTTCGCTAGAGGGGGGCTTCGCCCCCCAAAATCGCTTCGCGATTTTGGGTCCCCCCCCGCGCGCTTCGCGCGCCAGAATGACCGGCCGCCGGGCGGCCGGAATGGGGAAGTAGAGCTAAACTACCGCACAAAGCAAGAAACGCAGCTCGGCCTTCGGCCTCGCCGCAGAATCTTACAATGGAAAGTAAGCAAGAGGCCCTTATGAGAACGGACTTATAGCAAAACCGCCGTAAGGACTGCAGCTGGGCCTTCGGCCACGCTTGTAAGCCGTGTAGCCATCGGAAGAACAGCGAACTCGAGGTCTGAGCATTGAATACAGTCCATTCGGTTCATACCGTGCTAAGGTCCACATCCTGGTTGCTTGTCATCCATACATTGCCCATTTACCATGCAATGCCTATCGTCCATACAATGCCTATCCTCTATACAACGCCTATCCTCCATACAAGGCCTATCCTCCATACAACGCATATCGTCCATACAATGCCTATCGTCCATACAATGCCTATCCTCCATACAAGGCCTATCCTCCATACAAGGCCTATCCTCCATACAATGCCTATCGTCCATACAACGCCTATCGTCCATACAGCGCCTATCCTCCATACAACGCCTATCCTCCATACAATGCCTATCCTCCATACAAGGCCTATCGTCCATACAATGCCTATCGTCCATACAACGCCTATCGTCCATACAGCGCCTATCGTCGATACAACGCCTATCCTCCATACAATGCCTATCCTCCATACAAGGCCTATCCTCCATACAGTGCCTATCCTCCATACAAAGCCTATCGTCCATACAACGCCTATCGTCCATACAGCGCCTATCGTCCATACATCGCCTATCGTCCATACAACGCCTATCCTCCATACAGTGCCTATCCTCCATACAACGTCAGAACTAACTAAACCCCTAACCTCCATACAACGCCATACAACCACACAACGCTATCAACCAAAGCAAGAAACGCAGCTCGGCCTTCGGCCTCGCCCAGGAATCTTGATGAGGAATGTAAGCAAGAGGCCCGTATGAAACGCAGCTCGGCCTTCGGCCTCGCACCAGAATGATAATGATGGGCGGTAAGCTAATCCACCGCCACAAGGCAAGAAACGCAGCTCGGCCTTCGGCCTCGCCCGCCCGTAGGTCATTAACCTACAACTTTTATTTTGACAACAATTATGCCATCACCTAACCAATTCCTTAATCCTACTTTTTGCTTTTCCTTCCTTTCCTATTTTTTGCTTTTATAAACAAACCAACCAACCAACCGTATATTGAAAGAAAGGAACAAGTATATATTTGAAAAAAATTGAAATCATGTCGGAGCTTTAATGTAACATACTTGTTTTAACTTTATGAAAAGAACTTCTCACTCAAGTTAGAAATACCGTCGTTTCAAATTATTTACTTCAATTTCGAAATTTGAACAGGAATAATTATTTTAAAATGAAATTTCGGTAGACATGAATGACAACTTTCGGTAAAAAAAAAAAAAAAGATTTTAAAGTATATTTATATTATTATATACTTGTCTATTTATTCCTTCATGAGGTAAACATAACGGGAAATTCTAGCTAGGTTTGTGCGAAATCTTAATTACCAATACTTCAATTAATGAAATAGGATGACTTGAACATATTTAACATTTTGCCGTTTAAAGCCTATTTTTCTTTTAAAGCCTTAAAGGCTTAGATTGTGCTTCGTCTTTTCCCGCAATATTGGCAACTTTTCGCGTATGATTCATAGAGGCAGTTAGTAAAGTTAAAAAAATATATCGCTGCTTATGTTTAGTTTATAAAAGAAGAAGAAGAAAAAAAAAAAAAATAATAAAAACTAACGGTTGAAGTATAGAGCCCAGTAAAATCAAAATATCAAGTCTGCGAAACAAAAAATTATAACTTGTCCAATTTTTTTTTTTTTTTTTTTTTTTTTTCATATTTCGGTTTTCAAAGTGTAATCGTAATTACATGTATAAGAAGATAAGTAGAGGAGGAATAAATTCGTTATATGATGAACACCTCAGCTCACAATTTTTAATTCTGTCGATACCACAATTCTTTCTAATTAATTAATTCATTTATTATTTCCATTAATATCCAAAACATAATTTTAATGCCATTAATTAATATTCACGTAAAATAATAATACTGCCATAAGTTAAACATAGGGACTTATAATTTTTATCAACTTCTAATTGACACAAGTTCTTATCTTCAAATGACTTTCTTTCTTTATTCTTTCTTCCCTAATTTTAAAACCTAAAACTTAAAACTTTTCTTCTCTACTCATATACAGTACAATTTTTTCATATTCTGTCTTAACAACCTAACCTCAATAACGTCATGACACTCAATTTCTTTTTTTTTTTTTCTCATCCCTTTAATCACCTCCCATTTCATATTTATAAGCGAAAGCGGGCAACGGACAGTTGCGCCCCGCTGTTAACTGCCCTGAAATTGACTTGACTTTAAACGGAACAGTTGCGCCCCGGGTCTAATGAGGGAGAGGGTACAGTTGCGCCCCGTCGCTGCTACCTGCCGAAAAGTCATGAGATTCACTTATGCCGTTTTGAAAATTAGCTCTTTGGTATTTAAAAGTGAAGGATTGATAATAATCCATTACAGTAACTTACAATCTAATATTTTTTAATTCAGCTTTAGCTTTTTATGATCTTTATCACATCCGCCATATTGCATCTTCGAATAATTCAAGCTCATGTGTTCAAGAAAAATTGCAAGTAAATTAAAAAATTTTAATTTTAAAGAAGCTCGTATTGCTTATTGTACAACTAGTATAAACACTCTGCTTCTTAAAATATTAAACCAATTCTAAAACTTATAAAATTTTGAATAAGTTTATACACAGTAAAAAATTTTATGTCAAAATCAACATAAATCAACATAAGCAGATCCACATAATTTTTATGTTGTTTTTGTTTTATGTTTGCCTTATGGGAGAAACAACATAAAAAATTTATGTGGACCTCTTAGAACATATTTACATAATATTTTTTTACTGTGTACATAAATTTTCGCACCTCAATTCAATATCACGAAAATAGTAAATGGAGCTTAATATTAAAAAGCAATAAGTGCTTTAACAAGAAAATAAAAATATACTTAAAAATCCCTTTCACTAAAGTAACAATGGGGCGCAACTGTCCCCCAACCATTTTAATCGCGGGGCGCAACTGTGCTATTTTCGAAATGGGAAATTGACCGTGGGGCGCAATTGGTATATACCCGCGAAAGCAACAAAAAAAAAAAAAATAAGAAACCATAACAGTTGTACGATACACTGGCATAAGTTAAACATAGGAACTTATAATTTTTATCAAGATCTAATTGAACAAGTTTTTATCTTGAAATGACTTTCTTCTTTCTTTCTTCCCTAATTTTAAAACCTAAAACTTTTCTTCTCTACTCATTTACAGTACAATTTTTTCGAATTGTGTATTTATGACCTAACCTGATTAACTGCTGGATGACGCTCATTTTCTTTTTCATCCCCCTGATTACCTGCCATTTCATATTTCTAACCGAAAGCCAGAAAAAAAAAAAAAATTATAAACCATAACAGTTGCACGATACACTTAATCAGACTCTCAACTTGAAGATGTCATTCGTATTCACTTTTCAGATTCACAACCCATGCACTCATACAAATCTCTCCTTTCGATTAGCAAAAAGTTTTTGAATTTCTTTAGTCGCTCAAGTAAAAGTGTTATGGTTTACGTCCTGAATTTTTTGTGTCCCTAAAGTTGTAACTGACACAATTTCTTACCTTGAAATTTCCTCCTCCTCATTCTTGCAACATGTGTAAAATCAAAAATTTTTTTTTCCTAACCGTTCAGATTTCAGATTTAAAAAATTCTCATTTTTTTTAATCTTAATTGAAGCTCAATAAGTTCATGACACTTTTTTTTTTTTTTCTTTTAAATGCCTGTAATCACCTCTCATTTCATATTTGTAAGCGAAAGCAACAAAAAAAAAAATTAGTTAGAAACCATAACAGTTGTACGATACACTTAATCAGACTATCAACTTGAAGATGTCATTCGTAATCACTTTTCAGATTCACAACCCATGCACTCATACAAATCTCTCCTTTCGATTAGCAAAAAGTTTTTGAATTTCTTTAGTCGCTCAAGTAAAAGTGTTATGGTTTATTTCTTGAATTTTTTCTGTCCCTAAAGTTGCAACTTGACACAATTTCATACCTTCAAATTTCCTCCTCCTCATTCTTGCTACATTTAAAATCAAAAACTTTTTTTTCCTAACCGTTCAGATTTCAGATTTCAATTTCTCATTTTTTCTTTCTTAATAATTAGAGCTCAATAAGTTCATGACACTTTTTTTTTTTTTCGTTTAAATCCCTATAATCACCTCCCATTTCATATTTGTAAGCGAAAGCAACAAAAAAAAAAATCACCCATTTCTATTTTTTTTTTTTTTTTTTTTAATTTTAAATTTTAAAACATTTTTAAAAAATAAAGGAACATTTTCATAAACGAATGCAAAATAATTAAAGTCAAATTGTGATTAAAATATTGGAAAAAAAAAAACAAAGAAAAAAAATGTTCAATACGGGAATCGAACACGGTTACCGAGGGCACCGAAGCGACGCTTCTACCGACCAGACTACGCTGCCGTATCGAAGGTTACCTATGAAATGCGTCCTCATCACCCTACGTTGATTTCCCTATCCCGAGTTTGTAAAATCTTGCACGATTTTGCATGGAATTTCCCTTTTTTCGAATCGCCATTTCGAACCTTTCCCGGTATCGGAAAAATTCGGGAGCGGGTTCGTTCGATTCCTCTTTTTTCGTAGATTATTTTTCGTTTTCGGTTTTTTTTTTTCGGACGATTTTTAGACCTCGAAAACGTCTGAAAACGGAACGCCGTTTTGACACCTTTTTTTTTTTTCCGCGTTCGTTTTTCAATCTTTGATTCGGAAGGTGAAAAATTGTCGGAAAAGGTTCGGGTTTTTTTTAAAATGATCGGGATGACATGAGGAATGTTTTTTTTAAAACGGATTACCAAAATTTAAAACCGGGACCCGGGAAAAACGCGAAAAGACGGGACGCGCGCACGAGTTTTTTACCAGCGAGTACCGTTTCCCCGCTGCGACTTTTTTTTTTTAATCGCTTTTTTCCCGGTTTTTTGAGAATCCCGGATTCGGGAAGGGCGGAAAAAAATCGGGAAAAAGGGGAAAAAAAAGAGAAAAAAAAATGTGATTTTTCTGTGCAAATTTCAAATTTTTACCATTTTTTTTCGATTTTATCCAGATTTTTAAAGTTTTCTGTCGACGGACATACAAACAAACAAACAAACAGACAAACAGGGGGACGATCAAACTTTAGTATATAAGACTAGCGCAACGGGGCGCTACGCGCCCCTTTTTCGCTAGAGGGGGGCTACGCCCCCCCCAAAATCGCTTCGCGATTTCGGGTCCCCCCCCGCGCGCTTCGCGCGCCAGAATGACCGGCCGCCGGGCGGCCGGAATGGGGAAGTGCAGCTGCACTATCAAACAAAGCAAGAAACGCAGCTCGGCTTCGGCCTCGCCCAGGATCTTGATAAGGAATGTAAGCAAGAGGCCATATGAAACGCAGCTCGGCCTTCGGCCTCGCACGAGAATGATACTGATGGGCGGTAAGCTAAACCACCGCCCAAAGCAAGAAACGCAGCTCGGCCTTCGGCCTCGCCCAGGGATCTTGATAAGGAATGTGAGCAAGAGGCCGTATGAAACGCAGCTCGGCCTTCGGCCTCGCACGAGAATGATACTGATGGGCGGTAAGCTAAACCACCGCCCAAAGCAAGAAACGCAGCTCGGCCTTCGGCCTCGCCCAGGGATCTTGATAAGGAATGTAAGCAAGAGGCCCATATGAAACGCAGCTCGGCCTTCGGCCTCGCACGAGAATGATACTGATGGGCGGTAAGCTAAACCACCGCCCAAAGCAAGAAACGCAGCTCGGCCTTCGGCCTCGCCCAGGGATCTTGATAAGGAATGTGAGCAAGAGGCCCGTATGAAACGCAGCTCGGCCTTCGGCCTCGCACGAGAATGATACTGATGGGCGGTAAGCTAAACCACCGCCCAAAGCAAGAAACGCAGCTCGGCCTTCGGCCTCGCCCAGGGATCTTGATAAGGAATGTAGGCAAGAGGCCCGTATGAAACGCAGCTCGGCCTTCGGCCTCGCACGAGAATGATCATGATGGGGAATAAGCTAAACCACCGCCCGATGCAAGAAACGCAGATCGGCCTTCGGCCTCGCCCAGGGATCTTGATAAGGAATGTAGGCAAGAGGCCCGTATGAAACGCAGCTCGGCCTTCGGCCTCGCACGAGAATGATCTTGATGGGGAAAAGCTAAACCACCGCCCGATGCAAGAAACGCAGCTCGGCCTTCGGCCTCGCCCAGGGATCTTCATAAGGAATGTAGGCAAGAGGCCCGTATGAAACGCAGCTAGGCCTTCGGCCTCGCACGAGAATGAGCATGATGGGGGATAAGCTAAACCACCGCCCGATGCAAGAAACGCAGCTCGGCCTTCGGCCTCGCACGAGAATGATCATGATGGGGAAAAGCTAAACCACCGCCCGATGCAAGAAACGCAGCTCGGCCTTCGGCCTCGCGCCGGTCAGTTGGAATCCAAAATAATTTTTAAACTCAACCTAAAATTCATGAAAATTATTAAATTCGGCTTAAAATGCAAGAAAATTATTAAAGTTAATGAAAGGGTGAATAAAATAGTGCGAAAAAAAAAAGAAGAGAAAAAGAAACCCCCCCATTTCTATTTTTTTTTTTTTTTAATTTTAAATTTTAAAACATTATTAAATAATAAAGGTCCATTTTTATAAACGGCTGCAAAATAATTAAAGTCAAATTGTGATTAAAATATTGGAAAAAAAAAAAAAAAAAAAAAAAATGATTCAATACGGGAACCGAACACGGTTTCCGAGGGCAGCGAAGCGACGCTTCTACCGACCAGACTACGCTGCCGTATCGAAGGTTACCTATGAAATGCGTCCTCATCACCCTACGTTGATTTCCCTATCCCGAGTTTGTAAAATCTTGCACGATTTTGCATGGAATTTCCCTTTTTTCGAATCGCGATTTCGAACCTTTCCCTGAATCGGAAAAATTCGGGAGCGGGTTCGTTCGATTCCTCTTTTTTCGTAGATTATTTTTCGTTTTTGGTTTTTTTCTTTCGGACGATTTTTAGACCTCGAAAACGTCTGAAAACGGAACGCCATTTTGACACCTTTTTTTTTTTCCGTGTTCGTTTTTCAATGTTTGATTCGGAAGGTAAAAAATTGTCGGAAAAGGTCGGGATTTTTTTTAAAATGATCGGGATGACATGAGGAATGTTTTTTTTAAAACGGATCGTCAAAATTTAAAACCGGGACCCGGGAGGAACGCGAAAAGACGGGACGCGCGCACGAGTTTTTACCAGCGAGTACCGTTTCCCCGCTGTGACTTTATTTTATTTCGTTTTTTTTTCCCGGTTTTTTGAGAATCCCGGATTCGGGAAGGGCGGAAAAAAATCGGGAAAAGGGGGAAAAAAAAGAGAAAAAAAAATGTGATTTTTTGGTGCAAATTTCAAATTTTTCCGATTTTTTTTCGATTTTAGCCAGATTTTTAAAGTTTTCTGTCGACGGACATACAAACAAACAAACAAACAAACAGAGGGACGATGAAACTTTAGTATATCAGACTAGCGCAACGGGGCGCTACGCGCCCCTTTTTCGCTAGAGAGGGGCTTCGCCCCCCCCAAAATCGCTTCGCGATTTTGGGTCCCCCCCCGCGCGCTTCGCGCGCCAGAATGACCGGCCGCCGGGCGGCCGGAATGGGGAAGTGCAGCTGCACTATCAAACAAAGCAAGAAACGCAGCTCGGCCTTCGGCCTCGCACGAGAATGATCATGATGGGGGATGAGCTAAACCACCGCCCGATGCAAGAAACGCAGCTCGGCCTTCGGCCTCGCCCAGGGATCTTGATAAGGAATGTAGGCAGAGGCCCGTATGAAACGCAGCTCGGCCTTCGGCCTCGCACGAGAATGATCATGATGGGGGATAAGCTAAACCACCGCCCGATGCAAGAAACGCAGCTCGGCCTTCGGCCTCGCCCAGGGATCTTGATAAGGAATGTAGGCAAGAGGCCCGTATGAAACGCAGCTCGGCCTTCGGCCTCGCACGAGAATGATCATGATGGCGGATAAGCTAAACCACCGGCCGATACAAGAACGCAGCTCGGCCTTCGGCCTCGCCCAGGGATCTTGATAAGGAATGTAGGCAAGAGGCCCGTATGAAACGCAGCTCGGCTTCGGCCTCGCACGAGAATGATCATGATGGCGGATAAGCTAAACCACCGGCCGATACAAGAAACGCAGCTCGGCCTTCGGCCTCGCACGAGAATGATCATGATGGGGGATAAGCTAAACCACCGGCCGATACAAGAAACGCAGCTCGGCCTTCGGCCTCGCCCAGGGATCTTGATAAGGAATGTAGGCAAGAGGCCCGTATGAAACGCAGCTCGGCCTTCGGCCTCGCACGAGAATGATCATGATGGGGGATAAGCTAAACCACCGCCCGATGCAAGAAACGCAGCTCGGCCTTCGGCCTCGCCCAGGGATCTTGATAAGGAATGTAGGCAAGAGGCCCGTATGAAACGCAGCTCGGCTTCGGCCTCGCACGAGAATGATCATGATGGAGGATAAGCTAAACCACCGCCCGATACAAGAAACGCAGCTCGGCCTTCGGCCTCGCCCAGGGATCTTGATAAGGAATGTAGGCAAGAGGCCCGTATGAAACGCAGCTCGGCCTTCGGCCTCGCACGAGAATGATCATGATGGGGAAAAGCTAAACCACCGCCCGATGCAAGAAACGCAGCTCGGCCTTCGGCCTCGCCCAGGGATCTTGATAAGGAATGTAGGCAAGAGGCCCGTATGAAACGCAGCTCGGCCTTCGGCCTCGCACGAGAATCATCATGATGGGGGATAAGCTAAACCACCGCCCGATGCAAGAAACGCAGCTCGGCCTTCGGCCTCGCACGAGAATGATCATGATGGGGGATGAGCTAAACCACCGCCCGATGCAAGAAACGCAGCTCGGCCTTCGGCCTCGCCCAGGGATCTTGATAAGGAATGTAGGCAAGAGGCCCGTATGAAACGCAGCTCGGCCTTCGGCCTCGCACGAGAATGATCATGATGGGGGATAAGCTAAACCACCGCCCGATGCAAGAAACGCAGCTCGGCCTTCGGCCTCGCACCAGAATGATTATGATGGGGGATAAGCTAAACCACCGCCCAAAGCAAGAAACGCAGCTCGGCCTTCGGCCTCGCCGCGGTCAGTTGGAATCCAAAATAATTTTTAAACTCAACCTAAAATTCATGAAAATTATTAAATTCGGCTTAAAATGCAAGAAAATTATTAAAGTTAATGAAGGGTGAATAAAATAGTGCGAAAAAAAAAAGAAGAGAAAAAGAAACCCCCCCATTTCTATTTTTTTTTTTTTTAATTTTAAATTTTAAAACATTATTAAATAATAAAGGTCCATTTTTATAAACGGCTGCAAAATAATTAAAGTCAAATTGTGATTAAAATATTGGAAAAAAAAAAAAAAAAAAAAAAAAATGATTCAATACGGGAACCGAACACGGTTCCGAGGGCAGCGAAGCGACGCTTCTACCGACCAGACTACGCTGCCGTATCGAAGGTTACCTATGAAATGCGTCCTCATCACCCTACGTTGATTTCCCTATCCCGAGTTTGTAAAATCTTGCACGATTTTGCATGGAATTTCCCCTTTTTTCGAATCGCGATTTCGAACCTTCCCTGAATCGGAAAAATTCGGGAGCGGGTTCGTTCGATTCCTCTTTTTCGTAGATTATTTTTCGTTTTTGGTTTTTTTCTTTCGGACGATTTTTAGACCTCGAAAACGTCTGAAAACGGAACGCCATTTTGACACCTTTTTTTTTTTCCGTGTTCGTTTTTCAATGTTTGATTCGGAAGGTAAAAAATTGTCGGAAAAGGTCGGGATTTTTTTTAAAATGATCGGGATGACATGAGGAATGTTTTTTTTAAAACGGATCGTCAAAATTTAAAACCGGGACCCGGGAGGAACGCGAAAAGACGGGACGCGCGCACGAGTTTTTACCAGCGAGTACCGTTTCCCCGCTGTGACTTTATTTTATTTTCTTTTTTTTTCCCGGTTTTTTGAGAATCCCGGATTCGGGAAGGGCGGAAAAAAATCGGGAAAAGGGGGAAAAAAAAGAGAAAAAAAAATGTGATTTTTTGGTGCAAATTTCAAATTTTTCCGATTTTTTTTCGATTTTAGCCAGATTTTTAAAGTTTTCTGTCGACGGACATACAAACAAACAAACAGAGGGACGATGAAACTTTAGTATATTAGACTAGCGCAACGGGGCGCTACGCGCCCCTTTTTCGCTAGAGAGGGGCTTCGCCCCCCCCAAAATCGCTTCGCGATTTTGGGTCCCCCCCCGCGCGCTTCGCGCGCCAGAATGACCGGCCGCCGGGCGGCCGGAATGGGGAAGTGCAGCTGCACTATCAAACAAAGCAAGAAACGCAGCTCGGCCTTCGGCCTCGCACGAGAATGATCATGATGGGGGATGAGCTAAACCACCGCCCGATGCAAGAAACGCAGCTCGGCCTTCGGCCTCGCCCAGGGATCTTGATAAGGAATGTAGGCAAGAGGCCCGTATGAAACGCAGCTCGGCCTTCGGCCTCGCACGAGAATGATCATGATGGGGGATAAGCTAAACCACCGCCCGATGCAAGAAACGCAGCTCGGCCTTCGGCCTCGCCCAGGGATCTTGATAAGGAATGTAGGCAAGAGGCCCGTATGAAACGCAGCTCGGCCTTCGGCCTCGCACGAGAATGATCATGATGGCGGATAAGCTAAACCACCGCCGATACAAGAAACGCAGCTCGGCCTTCGGCCTCGCCCAGGGATCTTGATAAGGAATGTAGGCAAGAGGCCCGTATGAAACGCAGCTCGGCCTTCGGCCTCGCACGAGAATGATCATGATGGCGGATAAGCTAAACCACCGGCCGATACAAGAAACGCAGCTCGGCCTTCGGCCTCGCACGAGAATGATCATGATGGGGGATAAGCTAAACCACCGGCCGATACAAGAAACGCAGCTCGGCCTTCGGCCTCGCCCAGGGATCTTGATAAGGAATGTAGGCAAGAGGCCCGTATGAAACGCAGCTCGGCCTTCGGCCTCGCACGAGAATGATCATGATGGGGGATAAGCTAAACCACCGCCCGATGCAAGAAACGCAGCTCGGCCTTCGGCCTCGCCCAGGGATCTTGATAAGGAATGTAGGCAGAGGCCCGTATGAAACGCAGCTCGGCCTTCGGCCTCGCACGAGAATGATCATGATGGAGGATAAGCTAAACCACCGCCCGATACAAGAAACGCAGCTCGGCCTTCGGCCTCGCCCAGGGATCTTGATAAGGAATGTAGGCAAGAGGCCGTATGAAACGCAGCTCGGCCTTCGGCCTCGCACGAGAATGATCATGATGGGGAAAAGCTAAACCACCGCCCGATGCAAGAAACGCAGCTCGGCCTTCGGCCTCGCCCAGGGATCTTGATAAGGAATGTAGGCAAGAGGCCGTATGAAACGCAGCTCGGCCTTCGGCCTCGCACGAGAATCATCATGATGGGGGATAAGCTAAACCACCGCCCGATGCAAGAAACGCAGCTCGGCCTTCGGCCTCGCACGAGAATGATCATGATGGGGGATGAGCTAAACCACCGCCCGATGCAAGAAACGCAGCTCGGCCTTCGGCCTCGCCCAGGGATCTTGATAAGGAATGTAGGCAAGAGGCCCGTATGAAACGCAGCTCGGCCTTCGGCCTCGCACGAGAATGATCATGATGGGGGATAAGCTAAACCACCGCCCGATGCAAGAAACGCAGCTCGGCCTTCGGCCTCGCACCAGAATGATTATGATGGGGGATAAGCTAAACCACCGCCCAAAGCAAGAAACGCAGCTCGGCCTTCGGCCTCGCCGCGGTCAGTTGGAATCCAAAATAATTTTTAAACTCAACCTAAAATTCATGAAAATTATTAAATTCGACTTAAAATGCAAGAAAATTATTAAAGTTAATGAAAGGGTGAATAAAATAGTGCGAAAAAAAAGAAGAGAAAAATCCGAAAATAATAAACCCCCTATTTCTTTCTTTTTTTTTTTTTTTTTTTAATTTTAAATTTTAAAACATTTTTAAATAATAAAGGTCCATTTTTATAAACGGCTGCAAAATAATTAAAGTCAAATTGTGAATAAAATATTGGAAAAAAAAGAAAAGGAAAAAAAAAAAAAATCCAATACGGGAATCGAACACGGTTACCGGGGGCAGCGAAGCGACGCTTCTACCGACCAGACTACGCTGCCGTATCGAAGGTTACCTACGAAATGCGTCCTCATCACCCTACGTTGATTTCCCTATCCCGAGTTTGTCAAATCTTGCACGATTTTGCATGGAATTTCCCCTTTTTCGAATCGCCATTTCGAACCTTTCCCGGTATCGGAAAAATTCGGGAGCGGGTTCGTTCGATTCCTCTTTTTTTGTAGATTATTTTTCATGTTTGATTTATTTTCGGGAACCATTTTTAAGACGTTGAAAATGTAAAAAAAAAGACGCCATTTTGACACCTTTTTTTTTTTCCGTGTTCGTTTTTCAATGTTGATTTGGAAGGTAAAAAATTGTCGGAAAAGGTCGGGATTTTTTTTAAAATGATCGGGATAACATGAGGAATGTTTTTTTTAAAACGGATTACCAAAATTTAAAACCGGGGCCCGGGAGGGAACGGAAAAGACGGGACGCGCGCACGAGTTTTTACCAGCGAGTACCGTTTCCCCGCTGTGACTTTATTTTTAATCCTTTTTTTTCCCGGTTTTTTAATTATCCCGGATCCGGGAAGAGCGGAAAAAAATCGGGAACGGAATAAAAATTTAGAGAATTAAAAATGCGATTTTTTGGTGCAAATTTCAGATTTTTACGATTTTTTTTCGAATTTAGCCAGATTTTTAAAGTTTTCTGTCGACGGACATACAAACAAACAAACAAACAAACAGAGGGACGATGAAACTTTAGTATATTAGATTCCCTACTAATTTTCCTAAAAAAAAAATTCCTAATCCCTTTTTTCTAAAAATTTTAGTTCTTAAAATTGTTTTCCTAACTATTTTTTTTTTAAATTTTTAATTTTCTAAAAATTTTTGATTCCTAAAATAAAATTTCTTAAAATCCCTAAAATATAATTTCCTAAAATTTCTAAAATCCTTAAAATTAAATTTTCTAAAAGCCCTTTAGGGATTTAAAAAATGAGAAAAAATATTCATTTTAGGAAATCTTATTTTAGGAAACAAAAAATTTTAGGAAAATTGAGAATTAGGAAAAAAATGGTTAGGAAAAAAGTTTAGGAACCAAAAAATTCAGGAAAAATGAATTCCTAATTCATTTTTTTTTTAAAGGAAAAATGAACAGGAACGTATATATAAAATGTGTAGAACATAAGCTTAGATAAAAAAAAATATTTTTTATATACAATTTTGGCCCAACATCTCTACCTCTGTCGAAAAGGTAAGTGTTTGATTAGAGCTTCCTCGAGAATTTTGGGTAAAACAGGTATATCAGACGGATATCCGAATGAGATCAAATGGATATCAGATTTCTTTTCTCCTGGGCCCAGCAATTTCCTTAGTAAGTTAATGCCATCTTCTAATTGAGAAGTAAACTTTTGAAGACTTTCCCCCCCTTAAGCTGATTATACAATAGGGTGTCCCATATTTTGCAATTTTCGAATTTCAAATCGCTTACCCCCAAAAAGACTTCTCCTTGGTGTACTGATAAACCCGAATTTTTTTGAAAATTTTTTACTCGAAGGGAAAGCGTGCCGACTTGAGCTTAAAATTCCGAAAATTGCCATAAGAGAAAAAAAAATCGACATTTTTTTTTGCGAAAAAATGTGGTTTTTTATCGGAAATTTTCCGTAGATCAGGAATCAAAAGTCCGATTTTTTATATCTGGTCCGATTTTTATGCTAAATATCAAACTGCGAATGAAACTGAGGACTTGGCATGTTTTGCCCCTTTACCACGTTTTTTTGCCATATTTTGGCTTTTAGCCCAAAAACCGGACCAGCTATAAAAAACGGACTTCAGACCCGTGATCTACGCAAAAGTTTTGGTAAGAAACCACATTTTTTCGCGAAAAAAAAGATTTTTGTCGATTTTTTCTTTTCTTATGGCAATTTTTGGAACTTCAAGCTCAAGTCGTCACGCTTTCCCGTTGAGCAAAAAATTTTAAAAAAATCGAATTTATCAGTACACCAACAAGAACGATTCCCTACAATTTTTCCTAATCCATTTTTCCTAAAAAAATAAATTCGTAATCCATTTTTTCTAAAAATTTTGGTTTTCTAAAATTTTTTTCCTAATTTTTAATTTTTTTTAAATGTTTTGATTCGTAAAATAAAATTTTCTAAAATCTTTTCAGGGATTAAAAAAATTAGGAAAAATATTTCATTTTAGGAATCCATAAATTTTAGAAAAATTGAAAATTAGGAAAAAAACTCGTTGGAACTTGCTACAACTTGTTGGAAGTTGCTACAACTCGTTGGAACTTGCTACAACTTGTTACAACTTGTTACAACTTGTTGGAACTTGCCACAACTTGTTGGAACTTGCCACAACTTGTTGGAAGTTGCTACAACAACCTTTAAAAAGCAAAATTCCAGAACAATGCAAAAGAGAACTCTTTGAACCGTCTTCAGCAATATTTTTTCCTGTCAGAGGGAATATAAACAATCTTACTATCGTTTCCCAAAATAGAGCATTTCAGCTTCAAAAAAATGGTTATGAAAAAAATTTTAGAAACCAAAGTATTTATGAAAAATGGATTAGGAATTTATTTTTTTAAAAAAAGTAACGGATTAGGAAAAATGGTAGGGAACGAGGGGGTAAGCGATTTGAAATTTGAAAATTGCCCAAATAAGGGACACCCTCGTACTGTATACAACACTTGATTAATTCCTGTGAAACAATTTCGTATGTTTAGCCCGTGGAGAATAAAAGGAAGATAATTTGGAGACTATAGCACACGGCAGAAGTATTTCTGACGATGAATAAACAAAAAAAAAAAAAAAGAAAAGAATAAACAAAAAAATTAAGCCAATATCTTTGAAGTTTTAAGATGGCGGCGCTCAAAACAAATAAATATAAAGTAAAGAATCATGGGGGAAGCGAGCGGTAATTATAAAATAGTGAAAACAAGCACCATTCTTTTTTTTCTAGAGTAGCAGCTGCGATCATTAAAAAGGTTTATTTCCACCAAGGTAATTCATCCGAGAATACGAATAAAGTGTTATAAGAAAGCTAAAAAATCTTTATTAGGTAAAGATTAAATACTCGACCAAATTTTTTTTAAAAAGGCGTTTCTCGTTTATGAAATCAATTTTTCATTATTAAAAAAAAAAAAAAAATGAAATGGCCATATTTTTTTATCATCGGAAAGAACGAAACCCAAAATTTCCACAAATATATCATTATTAGAGCAATGCCGGTGTTGGGATATCGTGAATGAATAAATTTCCATCGGTTTATTAATGCCTTTCTCGGTTTGGATCCCTTCAATCGATCCCCACAGTGATCTTCCCTACATTTTGCTTCGACACCTTTTATCAATATATCAGCTGGAAAATGCTTTTAGGTTTCCTGTTTCGCAGCTTAATCATTTTCGAACCTTCCTCCTTTTTTTCCCAGAAAAAAAAACTACGTTTTATATGAAAAAAAAAAGGGATTCAAGCTTGAAACGTGAAACATTTCAGACTTGGTATTTCCATCCCTTTTCCCCCTCCCTTCTCCTTTTTTCGAAATAAAAATTTTTGTTCTCGTAAATTCATTCTTATTCTTTCAACGTTTTTTTTTTTTTTTTTTCCTAAATTTTTAATTGTTATTTCCTCGTCTTTCTTTCACTCACTCTTTCCATTTCCGTATAATTGCTCCTTTTTTTTTTAAAACCCTCTCCGGGAGAAATTAAATTAATTTTTTTTTCTCCTTTTGGCTAATAAACGAGTAATTGCAAATGAAATATGACATTAATAGAGCCCCTCGGGGAAAGAAGGAGAAAAAAAAAAAAGAACAGGAGCATGGGAAAAGTTGTTAAAACAAGGATATGTGATGTTCCGTGAAGAAGGGTAAGGGAGAGAACGAGGCAATAGAGCGCCTAAAAAGAGGGGAGGGGGAGGGGGAAAGAAAAACCCCGAGAGAGCGATGTTCGCCATTATCACCACGAAATGATCGTTGCTGTGTGAAGTGAAAAGTATTAAATAATGTGAAGTAACAGTTGGTCGCCTCCCCAACCCCAAAAAAGCCCTGCGCGATGGACCCATTTCCCATTCTGTTTTATCACATCTCCCATGTTGGCATTAATAGCACCGCAGATAATGCTTAATGTGCACTCCGAAATTCAGGGTCGTAGCCAATCTTTAAAAAAAAAACCGCAATCAAAACCGACAAAAATAAAATTCGTTTCATAAAAAAATATTTAAGAATTTTTAATAAAATTAATATTTTTTAAATTCGGTGCAAGTAACGGGGTAACCTGGCGTACGGATGTACGCCAGGGTGGAACTCGACCAAGCCCAAAAAAAATTTACTGTAAGAAAGTTTCGCTTTAATTGTAAGTTGGGGCTCCAATTGCCGCTTATACCATCGCGTACAAAAAACGTGATGCCAAAAGTGCATAAAATTTTTTGCAAAATAAATGCAAAAAATATGTATAAAAAATTATAATTTTTGTATCATTTATACAAAAATTTGGACATGCTTAATATTTGCAAAGTTTATGCATATTTTTGTAAATTATGCACAATTTATGCATAATTATATTGTTTATGCATCATTTATGCATATTTATATTGCTTATGCATCATTTAAGCATAATTATATTGCTTATGCATCATTTATGCATAATTTATGCATAATTATGGTATTTATGCATAATTATATCGGAATATGCAAAATTTTTCCGGTAAAATAAACAAAGTTCTTCATATCTAATTTATGCATTTTTTAGAGACCGAGTCAAAACCCCGACATTCAAAACCCCGACATTGGAAATCGGGGTTTTGAATGACGGGGTTTTGATTTTTGACTTTTATTACATTTTATTTTTAATTTAATTTAATTTATTTTCTATTTTTAAAAATATTTTTAAATGACGGGGTTTTGAAATCAGCAGTTAAGTCCTGTATACATGGGCGGATCTAGGATTTTTTCCTAGAGGGGGCTCAGAATAGGGAAAAATATTTTCTGAGGGGGGGGGGGGCTGATACCATTCAGGCCATGTAATTTTCAAAATTCTAGGGAAGGCTAGCACCCCCCAGTCCCCCCCCCCTAGATCCGCCCATGCCTATATATTAAAACGCTAAGGAAAATAAGCGATTCCCGACACGTACGGAGCCCCTTCCCGACCGATTTTGATGAAATTTTCAGGGGACAATAGGTCCTCCTGACTTCAGAGTCTATGAGCTTTTATGAAATGAACATTTCCCTGAAATGTTATTTTCAGCAGAAAGTCAAGATACCACACAGACCGGCAGAGACCGACGGAAATTCCACAGACCGAGTGCAGTATAGGACTAAGCTCCCCATAGGAGGTGTTTGAGTATTTCGTAAGACCGGAAGGGGGAGGGGGTTCTCGAAATTCTTACGATTTTTTATATATGGGGGAGGAGTTTGGAAAATCTCTGTAAGAATTTCTATTGCAATTTGTTGCTCAGAAAATTTTCTATATTTTAATTCTTACTAGTTCTATTACCTTCTATATAAGTGCTATTAAATTTCAAAGCCCCGACATTTCAAAAATTTAAAAAAATTAAAAATAAATTAAAATAAATAAAAAATAAAATATAATAAAAGGCAAAAAGCAAAACCCCGGCATTCAAAACCCCGATATCTAATGTCGGGGTTTTGAATGTCGGGGTTTTGCTAGGGTCCCATTTTTTATGTACGTCTAATTGTTTTTATAATTTATACATAATTTTTATATCATTTATGCATCTCCTTCTCGTGCGGGATCTTACTAAAAATATTTTTATGGACCTGATACACTAAATAAGTACTAATAATTTTAGTTCTTTCTGTCGAAAGCACTAAGATCACTGCGGACAGAAAAGTAGTGCAAAAAGTGTACAAAAGCTTTGAAAAGTAGATGCAAAAAATTTATATAACAAAATGAATAATTTTCGTATCTTTTATACAAATATTTGGACGTGCATAATTTTCACAAAATTTATGCAAAATTTTCTAAGCATCAAAATTTGAACAATAAAAAATTAAAAATGCATCATTTAAACAAAAAATGCATAATTATGCATAATTTTAAATACAAATTATGCATAATTACAAATTATACAAATACTTACAAATTATGCATAATTATAAATTATAAATTACAAAATTTATGCATAATTTTTTTAAGCATGAGAATCTGGATATGCATAGTTTTTGCATAATTTATGTTAAAAAATTATGCATAACAAATGTTAAAAATTTGCCAACGCTATGATGATTTAACTTTTTTCCCATTTTATACATAACTTATGCATAATATATTTTTGTTAATGATTACTTAAAAATGATCGTAATTTATATTACGAAAAAGAGATGCATAAATTATACTAAAAATCATGTATAAATCATACAAAAAATTGGACATGCATAATATATCCATAATATATATATACATATACTTTTATTTATGCATGCATATATATATTATGCATAATTTATGTATGCATATATATATATATTATGCATAATTTATGCATGCATATACATATTATGAATATATATATTATGCATAATCTATGCATGCATAAACATATTATGCATAATTTATGCACGTACATGCCTATTAAGAATAACTTATGTAGAATTATATTGTAAAACTCAACAAGTTCTTTGTACATAATTTATGCATTTTTTATGTATGTCCGGCTGTATATGATTCAGCGGCCTGGAAGCGGCTAATTCGACAGTCGGGTTCATTACAAAATTGAGACAACCGTAGAAAGATTAAGTAATATTTCTTTGTCCGTAATCAACTGAAACAAATCGTGTGCCTAACTTACTTCCGACATTTTTTATTTAAAAAAAAAAAATATATTTTTCCTGTGTTACACGACTTTAATCTCTTGATCTGCAAATAATAAATCTGATCTACCTAATTATTTTCCTATAATATGTGAACGTTTTTTTCGTTGCAAAAATCCTTGAATATGTCTGTTTGATAAGTCGTGGTCAGTAATCTTATTGTCTCACATCAATGACTAGGTAAACACCTTTAATAATTTAACAGTAAAGGTTATCAAAAGCTTACGGGTTGAAAAAAAAAAAATGCTTAATGTGGTACTGATTCTCATCTCTTTCTCTCTCTCTGTCTCTCTCCTTTTTTTTTTTTAGAAGTGAGAAAACACATAAAGAAAACATGACGCTTTGGTTAAAATGAAAAGTTGAAAAATGAAGAGGAAAATAAATATAATTCCCAAAGCATGGGGAATAAAGCATCCTCCCGTTTTTCAGGCCGCGCCACGGGATGAATAGGATTTAGCTGTTTATTGCTTAGACAAATGTTATTTGTTCTGCATTTTTCTTTATTAAGGGTGTGGTTAGCCTATTGAAAAGAGTAAAGATATATTTATGCACTCGTTGCAATTTTGTGACGCACAGGAGTTCGAAAAAAATGGAAAGGGGGAAGGGTATAAATCGTAAAAAATATGATTTTAGTGCTTCCTTTTTAAAAAAAATATGGTATGCTCGTTTTGACGGGGGGGAATTTTCTTTACGAATAATTTATTGAACAATTTTTGGATAAATAGCTCCTTAATTAATTAAATAATAACTCGTTAGCGTTCCTCGTTATACAAACATTTTTTTTCTTTCTTTAGAATAATTAAAGATGAAAAAGAGAATCGGGGCAGTGAGTTTTTTTTTTTTTTTTTTGTTGGTTAAATGAATTATTTAGAGAGAAGTTGATTTTCAGTCGGAATTGTCAGCTGTTTCAGCTTGGAATTTATTGCTTTTACCATTAAATAAATTGGAAAGCCATCTTTGTTTATCGTTTTTGTCTTTTGCTTCGTGTGATGGGTTACGTAAAATGAAAACGTAAGGAAAAAAAAGGGGTGGGGAAATGGAGGTGTCGATAATTTCAATTCAAAAGGAACTATTTGAGATTTTTCTAGCTCAAATTATGTTGTAGAAAATTTGAGAAACGTTAAGTTGTATTAACGAAAATTGACAACTGTGACATTTTTTTGCTCGTGTTATTAATTATTGTAAATTATTGCCATTAATACCAAATCACTTACCTATTTTTATTTTTTTTATAACAGATTGTAAATTAATAAAAAAAAAAAGAAAAAAATAAATATTTATAAAGGGCCAAAGGGACATTTAAAAAAAAAAAAAAATTGAAGCGCCCGATATTGCTCAGTTATGCAACCGGTGATGCAAATTCAATTTAAATTTTTTTTTAAACCTTTTCAGGAAAATTTTTCAATATCATTTGTATGAATTAAGAGGTTTTAGGGGTCGCTGATTCCGAATCTGAAATTAGTTTTTACGTGGGGGGCACTGGTGGCCCCCCAGAAAACAAACTTTTTTTTAAATTATCGGAAAAATAATATACGGATATCGTTTTATTTATTTTCCGGCATCCTGATTTCAAATCTAACATAGGATTTTACGTAGGGGGCGTGTGTGGCCCCCCAGAAAATCAACTTGTTTTAAATTAACTTCCTTCCGGAAAATTAATTTGTCTTTATTTTTCAAAAATTGATTATTTTTCGAGTAATCTATATATATAAACGTCAGTTGTCCTCTGTCCATTTTTGAAAAACCGACTTCCACTTGAGCTAGGGAGTCGTGAAAAAACCCATTTTAAAGCTAATTTCGAGCTAGATTTTTTAAAAATATTTTCGTTTTCCGGATAATTTTTCCTTCTTCGGAAAATCAGAATACGTCACTTTTTTGGAGTAATTTTCTCTGTCCGCGTCCGGAAACCATCTTCCCATTGAGCTAGAAAGTCGAGTAAAAACCAATTTTAAAGCTAATTATATGCTGCGTTCACTAAAAATACTTTCATGTATCGGAATTTTTTTTTTTGTCCGGAAAATCGGAAAAACTTTATTTTTTCATGAAATTTTCTCTGTCCGCGTCCGAAAACCAACTTCTTCATGAGCTAGAAGGTCGAGTAAAAACAAATTTTGAAGCTAATTTCGAGCTAGATGATTTAAAAATATTTTCGTTTCTCGGAAAAATTTTCCTTCTTTGGAAAATCAGAATGTCTTTTTTTTTTTTTTTTTTTTTTTTTTGAGTAATTTTCTCTGTCCGCTTCCGGAAACCATCTTCCCGATGAGCTAGAAGGTCAAGTAAAAACAAATTTTGAAGCTAATTATATGCCGGGTTTATCAAAAATACTTTCAATTTTCGGAAAATTTGTTTTCGTTCGGAAAATCGGAAAAACTGTATTTTTTTCATAAAAATTTTTCTTTCCGCGTTCGAAAACCAATTTCTGGATGAGATAGAAGGTCGATTAAAAATACATTTTTGAAGCTAATTTTAGGCTGGATTTACTAAAAATACTTTCATGTATCAGAAAAAAATTTTCCGTACGGAAAATCGGAAAAATCGTAGTTTTTCTATTACATAGAAACGTCTAAAAACAAATATAAATGACACAAAATGAAAAGCGAATAGTTTTTCTGATGTCTAAAATCGCGAAAAAAATATCAAGGGAATAAATACAACTTTCGGAAATGTCCCAGGTTTCCGGGAAATCGGAAAAACCGCGCATTTTTTATTTATTTTTCTCTGTCCTGGCGTGTTAACCTACTTCTAGGTGAGATAAAATATTAAGCGACCTATGATTCTGTCGTCTCAATTCGATTAGAAGATCAGAAAAATAAATTCAGGTTTCGGGAAAGTCCCGTTTTCCCGGAAAATCGGAAAATTTATATTTTTATATTAATTTTTGGCCATGCCGGAAAGTTAACTTTTGGATGGGATAAAGAGTCATTGAGCTTTTTTCTCCTACTTCTAACATCAATGCAGGCTTCAGGAAAAACAAAAGAAAATTGAAAAGTTTAGGCTTATTGCCAGGAAAATCAAAAAAATACTTCCGCGGGTTCGAGTTCGAAAGTTTAGAGTCGGATCTTACATAATTTGATAAAATTCTAGAATAATATCAAGATCACACGGTTTGGGGTTTAGACTGAAGGCTCCATAAAATTCACTAAAATCCCGGAAAAATTCAAAATTCAAAGAATTTGGCGGCAAAATCGCAATATTGGTCAAAACAAATAATTGATGCAACTGAATGTAAAAAATTCTATTGTTTACCGTCGATTTATCGACGGGTGACCACTAGTACTGAAATAATTAAGTGAATTAAGGGGTTTTAGGGGTCACTAATTCCGAATCAAAAGTGAGTTTTTACGTGGGGGGCACTAGTGGCACCCAGAAAATCAACTTGTCTTAGATTAACTGCCGTCCGGAAAATTCACTCGTCTAAATATTTCAAAAACCGATTATTTTTCGAGTAATAATAATTAAGAAAGCTGAAAATTTTAAAGTTAATAATCCGCCATCTTTAATTTGAAATTTTTCAAAATTTGGACTTCAGATTCAGAATTAGCAGTTCAAAAAACCCCCCAAAATATATAGTTTCAATTGTTTTTAAACTTACAAACGCAAACTCCTCTACAGAGAAAAAGATGTTTTGCCCATAAGCTAAACATAGGTGAAGCATTCTTGTTAAATATTGCATAAATGACTGTCCATCCGTTATTTACTTGCATTTTTAAGTTCATAAGAGAAAAAAAAGCAATAAATAAAACGTTTACAAAAGTCGAATATAAAAAATCTGTAATGTTTTAAATAAAATTTTACCAACCATCCGCCATCTTGAAATTTGGTTTTTTTAAAATTCCGGCTTCATATTCGGTTTCAGCAGGTCAAAATACGATTCCCTCATATTTTTCCTAAAAATTTTGGTTCCTAAAATTCTTTGCCTAAAAATTTGTCTAAAATTTTTTGATTCCTAAAATAAAATTTCTTAATATGAATATTTTTCATAATTTTTTGAAAAATCCCTTAGGAAATTTTATTTTAAAAATCAAAAAATTTTAGGAAAATTGAAAATTAGAAAGAAAAAAAATAGTTAGGAAAACAATTTTAGGAACCAAAATTTTAAGAAAAAATGGATTAGGAAAAATTGTAAGGAATCGCAAAATACCCCTGGCCCTGGTTGCATGGCTTTTACAGTGTTTTAAGAAAATAAAACCTTTGCAGGGTAGCAAAACTGATGTATCCATGGCCGTATACGGATCCATGGCCATATATGGATCCATGGGCGACTAAGGATTCATCATCCTTCTTCAATTTTTTTAAAATAAGTTTACTATATTTTTTTTTCTACTTTTTCTCCACAAGTGAAAACCATATCCCTCGGAACACAATCTAGATTTACTAAGGACATTTCCATCACTGCAAAAAAAAAAAAAAAAAAAAAAAAAAATCCAGCACGCGAATTATATTGCGAAATTTCATGATGCATGTTCCAGCAAAGTACGCTTCTAGCTAAAATCAAAGATAACCTTACATTCCCTTGATACTTCTCTTTTTTTTATATATATATAAATTCACCACCTCCTCCTTCAAGCATAAAAAAAAAGAAAATTTTCCCAAGGAAAAAAAGAAAATTGACGAGAAAATTTCCTCTTTCCACAGACGGCGTCGGCGGCAACGGCAGGAGATAGATATAAAAATGAGAATGTATTTACTCGAAATGATGATGCTTCCTCGATTCGTGCATCATGGAAAAAGCTCCTTCCAGGTCAAAGGGCTCATGTTTACCCAGTTTGTAGTAGTTGTGTGTAATACGAAGGGTGAGATCTGTTATATTGAAAAGGCCAATAATGGCGAACGCGGCTCTGTTATACAAGGTCGTAGGAGGGTTCATCCCGGGGGTTCGGGAGGAGGAATTGTGAAGTTCACGGGATAATCAGTGGCGCAATCTCAGATTTTTTTTTTCCCCCTTGCAGTTTTTTATATTCTCAGAATTTTTATTGAGTTTTGTTGGGATCTATTCTGCTTTTTTAATAGAGGCTGGACTGCATAGACTTTTTTTTAAAATGCATCCCGTACGAAAAAGTGATTCAAAAAGTGTGCATAATTTTTGCAAAATAAATGCAAAACAACAAAAATTGTGTGATAAATGTATCGTTTCTGCATTATTTACACAAATATTTGGACATGCATAATTTTTACAAAATGTATGCATAATTTTTTTAACCAATATAAGTTCACGAATTTTCATTTACTAAAAAATATACAAAAACTAAAGACAAAAAGTTTTTGAAGTCAAAGCTGAAGAGTCAAGTATCTCTTTTTTTTATTGTTAGTTCCGGAAGAGACCCGTTTCGGTTCTTTTCTCGCTCCGGAACAAGCAATGTCTGCTTCGGTACAAACAACGTTTATTAAGTAAATTGCCTGTTCCGAAGCAGGCAGTTTTTCATTGATTGTCTGTTCCGGAACAAACAAAAAAATTATTAAACGCTGTC
The DNA here is from genome assembly GCA_037577465.1 of Liposcelis bostrychophila. Lineage (NCBI taxonomy): Eukaryota > Metazoa > Arthropoda > Insecta > Psocodea > Liposcelididae > Liposcelis > Liposcelis bostrychophila. The sequence continues at coordinate 9,881,328 of CM075207.1, read as the reverse complement.
GGTTCCAGAACAAACCATTTAATTATTAACGTCGTCAGGACGTTCCGGAACAAGCAAATGAACCAAAACGTGTTAGTTCCGGAACAAGCCATTTAATTATTAAGGGCTGTCAGTTCCTGTTTTGGTTCATCGCTTGTTCTAGAACAAGCAATGAACCGAAACGTGTCCGCTCCGGAACAAACCATTTAATTATTAACTTTGTCAGTTCCAGAACAAGCATCGCTTGTTCCTAAAGACAAAAATTTCTTCCTAAAGAACCAAAACGTGTCAGTTCAGGAACAAACCATTTAATTATTAAACGCTGTCAGTTCCAGACCAAACATGGCTTGTCTCGGAACAAGCAATGAACCACAACCTGTCAGTTCCGGAACTGACAACGTTTAATAAGTAAATTGCCTGTTCCGGAACAGATAATTTTTTTTATTGTCTGTTCCGGAACAAACAATTTAATTATCAGTTCCAGAACAAACATTGCTTGTCCCGGAACAAGCAAAGAACCAAAACCTGCCAGTTCCGGAATAAACATGGTTAGTTCCAGAACAAACCATTTAATTATTAAACGCTGTCAGTTCCGGAACAAGCAATAAACCAAAACCTGTCAGTTCCGGAACAGACAATGTATGTTCCGGAACTGACAACGTTTAATAAGTAAATTGCCTGTTCTGCAACTGACAATTTTTTTTATTGCCTGTTCCGGAATAAACACTGTCAGTACCGGAATAAACATTGTCTGTTCCGGAACTGACAACGTTTAAGTATATTGCCTGTTCCGGAGCAGATAATTTTTTTGTCTGCTCCAGAACAAACAATTTAATTATCAGTTCCAGAACAAACATTGCTTGTCTCGGAACAAGCAATGAACCAAAAACTGCCAGTTCCGGAACAAACAGTCTGTTCCGGAACAATTTCTTTTGATTGTCTGTACCGGAATAAAAAATTTAATTATTAAACGCTATCAGTTCCAGAACAAACACAGCTTGTGCCAAAACGGACAATGTATGTTCCGGAACTGACAATTTTTTTTATAGTCTGTTCCGGAACAAACAATTTAATTATCAGTTTCACACACAAAACACACAAAACAACAAACACTGTTTGTCCCGGAACAAGCAGTAAACCAAAACCTGCCAGTTCCGGAATAAACATGGTCAATTCAGGAACAATTTCTTTTGGTTGTCTGTTCTGGAATAAACCATTTAATTATTAAATGACATCAGTTCCAGAAGAAAAATTGCTTGTCCCGGAACATACATTGTCTGTTCCAGAACAATTTTTTTTTATCGTCTGTTCCGGAACAAACAATTTAATTACTAAACGCTATTAGTTCCAGAAAAAACATTGCTTGTCGCGGAACAAGCAATGAACCAAAACGTGTCAGTTCCGGAACAAACCTTGTCAGTTCTGGAACAAACAATTTAATTATTAAACGCTGTCAGTTCCAGAACAAACAATAAAAAAAAATCATAGATCAGAGCTTCAAAGCTTCCGTACTACTCCATCCTATTGCGAACCCCTCATGAAATTGCCACCGAAAGCGATATTTTCTTTACGCCTCTGGGAAATTTAAAGGATATCCAAAGAGGTGTGAAAGGGGAGGATTAAACGAGGATGGGAACAGGCTAAAGGGAGAATTTCATGTTATCTTTGTAAAACATGCTTGGGTCTGTTGATTTAATTCAATAAACCACACCCTTAAATTTCTCCTCTGTTATTTATAACGTTTACGTTCATGAAGTGTACAACATTCCCTATTTCCCCCCCTACCCTTTCCCCCCTTCCCCTTCATGCCCTCTGCCTTTTTCTCCGAAAGGGGGGCGAAAAGAATACTCCGTCTCTCCGGCGGGAAAAATGACGATTTATGCTGATAAAATTCAGTTATTATATTTATTATTCCTGTTTAAGTAACCGGAGTACATAAAAAGCGATAAAGAAAATTACATTGGGGTTAATTAAATAAAATCACAAGTGATCGATGCGGTATGGGAGGGAAAACAGAAACGTATTCAGGATTTCCAAAAAAAAAAATAGACCGTCATGATGTTGCAAAATTGATTCAGTCTTCATAATAATTTTTTGGTAAAAGACGGATTGTTCCCACGAGGTCAATTCGTCTTTGCTCGTGTCGCACTTTATCGAAAGTACTCAACTCCAAGAAAAGAAAAAAAAAAAAAACCGCGCAGGGGCTGAAAGTGGAATGCAACTACAAAAACCGGGAAAGGTACTGAATTTAGGTACCATAAAAGGTAAATCTATTGTCAATGTCGTGGGATATTTAACTGTCATTTTTTTCATCATTGTTTACAAACAAATAATGAAATCCAATTTGTGCTGCTTGAAAACTCTTTTCACAAAAATCAAAACAATTTTGACTTTTTCAATCATGTCTCATTTTTTTTTTTCGCTTCGGAGAGACGCTTAAATCTTATCCGGATTATTTACACGTTTCTGTTTCCTGTCAACCTTTTTTTTTTTTCTCTTTTCTCTTTTATCATATTTTACCTTTTCAGGTTGTGGTTTTTTTTCGACATTTTTTTTTGTTTCCAAAGGTCGGGCCGCAGGATTGATGCGTTTTGAAGAGCGTTGCGATTTTTTTTCCCGAGGAAAGAAATGAGTATATTTACTTATTTTTTGGAAAGCTATCATCTCTTCGAGTCTTTGTACTTTGAATAAATTAAGCTGGGTTTCTTTTTTTCTATTGTATCGTAGCCGGTTTTTTTGTCTTTGTGTGTTTTGTCTCAATGCGACACTCGTCCAGTTTGTCCCAAATTGTATTTAGCGCCGTATACCTCACACTAGCTATAAATTCTCCTACTCTCACTAGAGTACAGTGTTAAAATGTCATGTTTTTTGAGAAAATAAGATCTTAACCCAAGAAAAAGTGTGTTATAAAATTGAGTTATTAAAAACTTAAACTTGGTTATAAAATTTTATAACAAAAATTATTTTCAGTTTTTTTTCTAAGGCACTTCGTTGGCTAAACAAAACCGGCCGGTTCACCGTCCGGTTTTTTTTTAAAAAAAGTTTTTTTAATTAATATTTTTAAACGTTAATATTGCATTTAATGGGGCGAAACTTATACCAAATTGTTCCTTATTGTTAGAAGAAGTCGAATGTACATGTTAAATATGTCGGTAAGCTTAAATTACGTCAATATTCGCAAAATGAACCGATTGTTTATGTTTTTTTACATCGGCCATTTTGTTTTTTATGTAAACAACATTAAATTTTGCGAATATTGACTTAATTTAAGCTTACGGACATTTTTAAGATGTATATTCGACTTCTTCTAATAATAAGGAACAATTTGGTATAAGTTTCGCCCCATTTAATGCAATATTAACGTTTAAAAATATTAATTAAAAAAACTTTTTTTTTTAAAAACCGGACGGTGAACCGGCCGGTTTTGTCTAGCCAACGAAGTGCCTAAGCTTTTTTTTATTTTCTTCTAGCGCTTCCCGAATTTTTCCATTTGTTTTTCTTTATTTTTGAGCCTTTTTCAAATTAAAAATACAAGAAATAAACCGAAAATTCGGAAAGATCTGGAAAATATTATAAGTTGGCAAACTTAAGAACTGCTATTAAAAATCAGTTGGCAAGTGGTGTAGTGGATAAAGGCGGCTGGTAAGTCGACCACAAGGCTCGGGTTCACTTATAAAAATTGTAATTTTTGACGTAGGACTACGTCATACCCCGTAACCTGGAGATTTCTGTTTGTTAGTTAGTTTGTTAGTTTATTCGTTCGTTGGTTTATTCGTTTGTTAATTCGCACCTAAAAGAGCACTATTATTTCGTTAATATTTCGAATTTTTCGTTAATCTTTTAAATTTTTCATTATTTTTCGTTAGTTAAAAAAAATTAACGGATCATTTAAAAAATTAATGATGAATTAAAGAAAACTTCACGAAAATTTTTAATTTTTTTTTAAATTTTTAAATCATTTTAATTTTTCATTATTTTTCGTTAATTTTTTAAAATTAACGAGATAAAATTTACGAGAGTAATATTAAGGAGGATGCTTACACCTTTTTTTTGTTTTTATTTTGATTGTTTATTTCGAATGTTATTTATAGGCGCAACATTTGTTTATTTTGCGAAAACTTTTCGAATCAGTAAAATTTTTAAAAAATGGTTTTATACAGCGAAAATCACTATGGTCCACCTAAACTATATTTTCTATCGACTGACAGGAAGGAAAGTTAGGATGTATCGTGGAATAATGAACATTTTTTAAATAAAGCTCAAGATCTCATGTTTTTGTTTACTGAATCGGTTGATTAATTTAAAAAATGTTCATTATTCCACGATATATCCTAACTTTCCTTCCTGTCAGTCGATAGAAAATATAGTTTAGGTAGACCATAGTGATTTTCGCTGTATAAAACCATTTTTTAAAAATTTTACTGATTCGAAAAGTTTTCGCAAAATAAACAAATGTTGCGCCTATAAATAACATTCGAAATAAACAATCAAAATAAAAACAAAAAAAAGGTGTAAGCATCCTCCTTAAAACAGTACCCCATAGACGTAGTCCTACGTAGGGATATGCTGCCATATCCCAGTATAATTTTTTTTCCCTTTTTTTTCTCATAAAAAAATGTTGAAAAAAGAGCCTATAAAGTCCCCATATGCTAAACATAGTGCAATTCAAGCATAAAATTAATATATTGCTCAGTTAAAAATTTTAATTGTAAAATTTTATAAATAGTTAAAAATTTTATAATCGGCCAAAACGTTATAAAGTTATAAAATTTTATAACGCACTTTTTCTTGGGATGGCCAAGAAGCATGATTTTCCCAAATTTTGACCTCCTCAGACTCCTCCCCTCCTAACCGGACGATTCCTCAAAATCATTTTGTCACGTAGACTTAACGTAAGACGTCACGTAGACGTAACCCAAATAATTCAAAAGTCTAAATCTGAATTTTTTTTTTTTTTATCTCGACCGGAACCCGTGCCCCAAGGCACTCGTTTTTTCCCATATAAAAAGCATCGTAAAATGTGATTATTTCGGACTAATTTTTTTCCCGACGGTTATAATGACCGAAAAAATTTGATTTTTTGCATACACGCTCCTTAGACGTGTAGCTGCCTCCGTATTTTTTCCCATGTCCCCAGAACAATATTTCCGACCTCCAGGAGGGGTCGGATTTTGCAAATTTGGCCATTTTTGGCAAATTTTACCCCCTCCTGGGGCGCGGAAATATTGTTCTGGGGAAGTGGGAAAAAATACGGAGGTAGCTGCACATCTAAGGAGCGTGTATGCAAAAAATCAAATTTTTTAACGTTTTGGCCGATAAAAAAATTTTTAACTATTTATAAATTTTTAGAATTAAAATTTTTAACTGAGCAATATATTAATTTTATGCTTGAATTGCACTATGTTTAGCATATGGGGACTTTATAGGCCCTTTTTTCAACATTTTTTTACGAGAAAAAAAGGGAAAAAAATTACAATTTTTATAAGTGAACCCGAGCCTTGTGGTCGACTTACCAGCCGCCTTTATCTACTACACCACTTGCCAACTGATTTTTAAAAGCAGTTCTTAATAGGGATGCACGATGAGACTTTCGAGAAGTGTCCGAGAAATTGGCTTAAATTTTGTTTCCCGACAAGTTTTGCACCAAGGAGTCCAAAACTCAAATTTCTCGTATAATTTCTCGTACGAGAAATCCCATGAGAAATCTCATGAGAACGGGATTTCTCGTTCATTGTTTTAAAACCTTGCAGCTTGACCAGTCAAAAACCAAATTTTTGTAATTTCTCGAAAAATTTCTCGTCTCATTCTCTCACGAGATTCTCGTCTCGTCGTGCATCCCTAGTTCTTAAGTTTGCCAACTATTTTGACTTATAACATTTTCCAGATCTTTCCGAATTTTCGGTTTATTTCTTGTATTTTTTGGGTCATTATAACCATCGGAAAAAAATTAGTCCGAAATTATCATTTGTTAACATGCTTTTTATATGGGAAAAAACAAGTGCCTTGGGGCACGGGTTTCGGTCGAGATAAAAAAAAAATATTTTAGATTTAGACCTTTTGAATTATTTGGAATCGATTTGGGGGGTGGCCCGAAAAAAATTCGTCAATACGGTATTTAACGGGCACCCTACAGTGGCCAGTTCCAAAAGCTAAAAAAATTTCAAGACAGCCAAAAATTTTCGGATTCAAATTTTTCGGAATTTCTCCCGTCGTTTTTTAATTCCCGGAAATCCCGAAAATTACCCGGGATCCCGGCGAATTTTAATTTCCCGAATCTCGGGAAACAATGTTTTTGAAGAACGGGAACCCGGATTCACATTTTTTCCCCCGGGAAATCAGAACCTCTTATTCTCTATCCGTTTATTTTCGCTTTCATTAAAGTTTTTCCTTCTGTCCGTGATCTGAAACTTATCACTCGAAATAAATCAACCGAAATTAACTTACCCCCCCTCCCCTCCTCCTTCACTTAAAACATCAACAACGGACTTGATTAAGTCACTTTAGCGACATCAATGAAATTTTTTTTCGACTCGGAATATTTAAAGATTAAAACGAAAACCAGTTTACACCCCGTAAAAGGGGTTGCAAAAATGAAAGCAGAAAAAAAAAGGGGGAAAAAAGGGGGATAAGAAAGATGAAACTTGATTAAAGCTTCAGAGAAAATCCGGAACTAATCGGTTTGTTGAAATAGTTAAAGGAATGTAATCAAGTAAAGAATGCAACGGTAGGGACATCATCAGTTCAGTTATTGAACTCTTTCGACGCCCCCTTGTTGTTTAAAAAAAAAAAAAAAATAGTGTCCCTTTTTTTTCGTACCGGTTTAAGTTGACAATTTTTTTCAATAAAAATAAAAAGAGAGGGAAAAAAAGAAATCCAATTTTAATGTCATTAATTGCAATGATGATAACATGTGAAACTATGAAGTCTCATGCGTTCAGTCACCTTGAAAGGTGTAAAACCAGTCCCTTCGTGGGAGAAGTTGATTCGGTTTAATGGTAAATATAAAACAATAAAATACTATAAATAAAGTGATAATTCGTTAACAAGCAGAAGAGGAGTCGGTGTATATATCGTCTTGTGTGGTCCACAAATCAAGTTTCAATATTTTATCAGCTTCGCTCTCTTTTTATTTTTTTCGACATAACCAGCGTACGTGTCTCTTTTAGAGTGTGAAAAATCTACTCCCGAATAGGGAACAATGGCCAAGCGGCAAATCCGATACTGTCAATACGTAAAAAAAAAAAAAAAATAAAAATAAAAATAAAAAAATAAAGAGAACTCCCGAGTATAAAAATCTCGCGGAAAATTTTTAATGTACGCATAATAAAGAAATCTTTTTTTTTTTTTTTTTTTGTTATTGTCGTAAGTCATAAAAAGCACTCTTTTTTTTCGTATCTTGCGTGTTTAGACCACCCTGTCGTTTTCGGAGGATGCAGATGGCTAAATGCATGCAGAGTCCCGTTATGAAATTACGAAAATGAAAACACATTTGTAAGTGACATAATTTTTTTGTGATAACGTCAAAATGAGTCCGAGATGGTAGGCGCGAGCCGTTTGAAATTAATTTTTTTCGTATGTGTTTTTTTTTTTTTTACTGTTTCAATAGCGCAATTGTGAAAAAAATTAACGTCCGGTTAAAAAGAAGTTTAATTGATTTTGTCAGGAAAATTAATGCCCAGGGGCGTAAAAAGAGAGAGAAAATTGTTTACAGTTACGACTCTGTTTTCTAATGCGTAAATGGTAAAGGTAATGTCGCGACATGTCGTCCACCGTGAGATCAGAACTTTTCTGAGCCCCCTAATCTCAAGAATTGGTAAAAATTAATACTTGCTCAAAAATATATTCCTCAGTAGAGATTCTGTCCGGGATTTTCCGTTTCAGGAATTCCCGGGGTCCCGAAAAAATCTTCAATCCCGATTTCCGGGATTCGAATTTTTCGGGATTTTTCCCGTCCATTTTCAATTCCCGGGAAAATTTCCGAGAGTTAAATGGAAATCCGGGGAATTATCCGGGATACCGGCGAATTTGGATTTCCCGAATTCCGGGATACCATTTTTTCTCAAGAACGGGAAATCCCGAATCCTGAATTCACATATTTTTCGGGAAATTAGAATCTCTATTCCTTAGACGCTTTTCCTTTGAAGGTTTTTTTTCCCATTTATATTCGTATTTCAGATATTTAATTTCCATGGGCGAATACAGAATTTTTTCTGGGGGGCTATTCTGCTTCCTGGGGGGCTAGCCCCCTTATATCCGCCCATATGTTAATTGTTATTTGTTGAATCCTGAAAAATATAAAGTACAAAGTCTTCGCTTCGGTAAAAGCTTTTTCTAAATTTTCCTTTTTCTGGTATCAATTTCAACATTAATTGCGAGTCTTCAGGAGCTTTTTCTCGTTTCTTTTAATTTTTGACCCTTGCCCAAATGATAATTATTGATAATAGTTAAAATCGATGATAGATAATCAGGTTTTTCCCGCATGATAGTAAGTAATTTTTATCGCCATTTTCGGATTCTACGTGTCAAAAAACATAAAGTAGTTTCTCAGATTTGAAAAGGGCCGACTTTCATTTTGATATCAATAAATGACGCTTTTTGCATTTAAGCCCCTTTTTCGAGAAAAACTTATAAAGGCTCGTAGCGACCCCTTATACTTTTTTTTTTTTTTTAATCTGAAAAAAATTGGAGAAGGTATCTCGAGGTTGCTACCTCGATTTTGGATTTCGAGGTGGAGATCAAAATCATGACACCATAAAATAATAAATAAATTTTTTAAATCTTGAAAAATATTATTTTTTAACCGGAAACCCTCCCTACTCCCGCAAAATAAATTTTCACCGAAAATTGTATCAAAGGCTGAAAATTTCGGTGCTGAAAAAAACATGCATAAACTTTGCAAAAATTATGCATGTCCAAACATTTGTTGATAAATATTACAAAAATAATAGGCCTAATACATATTTTTATGTACACAGTAAAAAATATTATGTAAATATGTTCTAAACGGTCCACATAAATTTTTTCTTTTGTTTTTCCCAAAAGGTAAATATAAACAAAAACAACATAAAAATTATGTGGACCTACTTATGTTGATTTTGACAAAAAAATTTTTACTGTGTATGAAATTTTTGCGTTTTTATTATTTGCTAGTCCCTGACCCGGGGAATATGGAGGGAAATTTCAACCTTTTTCAAATTTTTGATAATTAGCTTAGTCAAAATGGTTTTTTTTCGATTTTCAATCTAAGGCAGGACCCAAAATTTCAAGAAAAAATCATACTGGGATATGGGTGCATATCCTTACGTAGGACTACTTCTATGCGGTCTTGATATAGCTAAAACTTAATATTCTAAATATTGCTTCAAAGTTAAAATTTCAAATAGTCCAAATATTATTTAGAGATTTCGTAGTTAAAATTTTAATATTAAAATGATGGAAAAATATTATTTAAAAATCGATTTTCAATCAAATTTGTGACTAAAGAAGTTTCTCTTCAAAAATAGTCAAAACCTCGAAAAAGATTAACTATATCAATTAAAACTTTTGATTGTATTTTGACCATAAATTCATTAATTATTAAAATGATCAACTATTAATTTTTGGTTAATTAAAATTATCAAATAATGCCTTTTTTTTTATTATTTTTGTAATATTTCCTTGTATACTTCTATCATTTCATTAATAATTATTTCTTGTAAATTACTCTTTTAATATTAAAATTTCCATCAAATTACCGCACTTTTCGCACCAAAAATGAATATTTTTTAATTTAAATTAATTTAATATTACAATTTTAACGTTTTCGAAATTTTGCTGTTTCTAAAAGTATTAATTAATTTAAATTAATATTAAAATTAATAAAATTTACAAGAAATATTAATTTTTTAAATAAAGTTTTATTCAACCTTGGTCCTTTTTCATCAAAAATTTTAAGTTTTTTTCGTGCCAGAAAAAAAATATGACATTTTTACCAAAAATTTAAAGTTTTTTTGTGTCCTGAACGATGTAATCGTTGTATAACGAAAATTAACTAAAAATTAACGAAAATTTTAAAAAATTAACTTTTATTAATTAATTAATATATATATGACTATATTTTGACCATAAATTCTTTAAAATTCTCGACGTTAAAGTTTTAATTATAATTAAATAATACGTTAAATTTTGACTAAATCTTGACTATAATTTAAATATTGTGAATTAGAGAAAAATTCACGAAAAACGAACGAAAATTAACTAAAAATTAACGAAAATTTTAAAAAATTAACTTTTAATATTAAATAAATTTTTGGTCCGAACATCGCGAACATCGCGACAGATCTTGGGACAGACAGATCCCCCCAGGACCGAGCCCAAAGACGTAGTTTTACGTCAAAAATACCACAAGATGTACAGCTTAACCAATTTTTGCATTTATTTTGGAAAAATTGTATACTTTTCTGTATCATTTTTTTTTTTTTTTTTTTACGGGCAGACACTAAATCGAATCAAAAGATTAGCAGATAAGCAGTGATCTGGTCAGTCAGCCGGAAAACAAGCAAAAATAAAAATTTAAAAAAAAAGGCACGGAATACTCAGAAAACCCGAACCGAAAAACATGCAGAAATATTCACCACATTCAACGCCGACAGGATAAGTCATGAGAAAAAAAAAAAAAAAAAAAAAGTTGCACATAGGCCTATTTCAGGTGAAATCCCTTCGCCTCCCTTTTGCGCCTAACTTTTAAAGATTAGATAATGAAAACAAATCATTTCTTCCATTCATCTCACCGGTACATGTTTCATTCTTTTGAAAAATGCCTTAACCTTAACCGCGACAAATAAGTAAACAAACACATTGTTTTTTTCTTGACTTTTTTCAAAAAAAAAAAAAAAAAAAATTTAAAATATAAATGTCAACTCACCTGACAATTCATGAGTGTCTTAACGAGTGAAATGTTGTCACCCATGGAAAAACCATATCCAAACTTTTTTTTTTTCTCTCTCTCTCTCTCTCTCCGCTTTGTTTTTATAATAATGCCCCATTGTAAAAACCTCAAAGGCCACGTTCTTCTTTTCTTCTTTTTTTTTTGTCTCGACGTAAACAAAGTAATCAAGAGGAAATCCATGTGACGGTCCCTGGGGGGTTGGGAACGTGAAGTCCTTCTCCTTTTTTTTTTCTTATTCTTTTATGAGATATCATTCAAATGAAGAAGAAGACGACTTTTTGGTCACCTATGGGAAAAAGATAAAAATTTACGGGAGGTTGTAAAATGATTTGGGTTTTTACGATTTCTACATTTTCGGTATATAACCCTTTTTTTTTTCATCTTTTACAATCCTTAAAAAAAAAAAAAAATTGTTCAACATACACAACAAACGCCAGTATATATATATACACCATATAAATATCCCCCCTTTCGTTTCCCCAATTTACCATGTGTGAAAAAATTTTAATCAGTTTTTATTTTTTAAAGCAAGTCAATTTCACGGACGTACAGAAAAAAAAAAAAAAAGATTGCTTCTTTCTCCTGGTTTTTTGACACACCCCTAATATTGTTCCTGTAAGATAAGGGTTCGTTTTTTTTTTTTTTTTTTCAGTTGGCACCCCTTTCACTCTCCCGTAAAACACATAAAACTTTCCGCTTACACGATTGACTATTTTTATTGAAAAGTTTTATTTTATTAAATTTTGTCGGGGATTTTTTTGATGGGAGATTACAACGGGGAAAAAGTTTTCACGGTAGATTAACGAATATGGGTCATGGTTGTTTCCGCTTATTGTTTAATCAAGATCGTTGTCGACTTGATTTTTAAGTTTTTGCTCCGATTAAACGGTCATGGTATAGCTTTTTCCATTTAAAATGTTTTAAATGTTGCGAAAGGAAATTATTAATTCATTTTACATAAATTCGTTATTTTTTTTTTTTTTCTTTCTACCCTGCGGCAGAATCGTTTCGATGGAAAAACATATTAATCAAAAATTTTTTTCTGGATTTTGGTTTCAGCGGAAGTTAATTAAGCGAAGATAAAAATAAAAAAAAAGTTTCATGAGCACGATATATGACAAATTAGTCTGTAATAAGCCGAATTTTTAGGGGTTATGCAATATTCAAATAGTAAAGAAAAAAAAAGAAAAAAAAAAAAAACTGTCAAAAAAATTTTTAATGAAGTGAAATTTTAAAAAAATTTCAAAATTATACTTGAAATATTTTTGAAAATCGGTTTGGAAGTTGATTATCTCTTTTAATTAAAGTGTTCTGAGTAAAACATTCCATCGAACATGTCTTAAATCAAACCGCTGTGGAATTAAACAAGCGTTTGGCCAAATCTCACAATTTTTAGCCAGAAACATAATTAAATTTACTCAATCTCAGTAACAAATAATAGGAAGATAGCCTATAAGCTATATATATAAATTCGCTATTTTTTTTTCTTTCTCCCCTGCGGCAGAATCGTTTCGATCTAGGGGTAGTGCCTAGGTAGGAATAACTCTACAGTGTGTGGTGCCTAAGCAGGAGTCACTCTAGAGTGTGTGGTGCCTAGGCAGGAGTCACTCTAGAGTGTGTGGTGCCTAGGCAGGAGTCACTCTAGAGTGCGTGGTGCCTAGGCAGGAGACACTCTAGAGTGTGTGGTGCCTAGGCAGGAGTCATAGAGTGTGTGGTGCCTAGGCACGAGACACTCTAGAGTGTGTGGTGCCTAGGCAGGACACACTCTAGAGTGCGTGGTGCCTAGGCAGGACACTCTAGAGTGTGTGGTGCCTAGGCAGGAGTCACTCTAGAGTGCGTGGTGCCTAGGCAGGAGTCACTCTAGAGTGCGTGGTGCCTAGGCAAGAGTCACTCTAGAGTGTGTGGTGCCTAGGCACGAGACACTCTAGAGTGTGTGGTGCCTAGGCAGGACACACTCTAGAGTGTGTGGTGCCTAGGCAGGAGTCACTCTAGAGTGTGTGGTGCCTAGGCAGGAGACACTGTAGAGTGTGTGGTGCCTAGGCAGGAGTCACTCTAGAGTGTGTGGTGCCTAGGCAGGACACACTCTAGAGTGTGTGGTGCCTAGGCAGGAGTCACTCTAGAGTGCGTGGTGCCTAGGCAGGAGACACTCTAGAGTGCGTGGTGCTTAGGCAGGAGTCACTCTAGAGTGCGTGGTGCCTAGGCAGGACACACTCTAGAGTGCGTGGTGCCTAGGCAGGAGACACACTAGAGTGCGTGGTGCCTAGGCAGGAGACACACTAGAGTGCGTGGTGCCTAGGCAGGACACACTCTAGAGTGTGTGGTGCCTAGGCAGGAGTCACTCTAGAGTGTGTAGTGTCCAAATAGGAATAATTCTAGAGTGTGTGGTGGCTAGGCAGGAGGCACTCTAGGGTGTTTCGTACTTATGTAGGAGGCACTCTAGGGTGCGCTTTACCCAGGTAGGAGGCACTCTAGAGTTTTTTTGTATCTGGTTTGGTATATTAAGTAAATGGCAAAAAACAATATCAACTATGGATTTAGTGCGTTTTGTCCCTTTTCTCGATCTTTTCGTCCTATTTTGTCCTCTTGCTTAAAAACAGAACGAGATGCAAAATAACTATTTTCAGATTCGAAATCTACGCAAAAATACACGAAACCCTCAGTACGGGCATAATGAATTCAAATTTCGGAAATATTATTCCAGATTCAGAATCCTCTATCCAGAAAATATTCTCAAAAATACGGGTAGATTTTTGATCAGAGGTCCACCCAAGCCGTTGTATTGACCTAACCAAATTTTGATTTCCCGTCTAGTAAAAAAAATTGAAAAAATTCAGGGAAACTTATCCCATTAACAAATATAAAAGGTTAGGGGGTGGCGCCTTCGAAAATCTAAACTTCGCCAAATAAGAACCACCCTAATGATTCGGTGGTGCTTTTGCGGTGGGGCGGGATGGGAACGTGCCCCGGCACTTTTTCTTTAGAAATACTTCAACTTAAAAAAAAAAAAACAATGCCCGAAATTTAGCCAAAGCGCGCCGGCACTTTTTTTTTTTTTTAGTCAAAATCACCATTGAATGATATCGTGTATACCTTTACGTCGGCATGTCAGGAAAAAAAATAAAAGGAGGAGCTAAAAACCACGACTGATTTATTTCCTGGCCTAATTAATTACGAACCTAGCCTAACCCGGCTTTACGTTAGTCAAACAAAAAAAAATGTATATTAAACGGGGAACGATTCTGAAGCTCTGAAACCTTTCAGCAAAAGATGAAAAAAAGAAAAAAAAATCGACCTTGCGCATGGTCAAAGGGAAACAAGACACACGACCGACTTACATGTCACTTCTTCACACCCTATCAAACCCCGATCATGCAAAACAAAACAAAAACAAACAAGAAAACACCCACCACGTTATCGAATCGCCCCTGGGGAGGAATGTCATTTTTGGCTTCTGTTTTCATGTAAAGAAGCATAATAAAAAAATGCATATAAAAAAAAGTGCCTTAATCAGTCCGTTCTCAATAATGTGAAATGAGCTCTGGGATTCGAAACTTGTGAATATGTGACATATCCGACCACCCAAGTGGACTTAGTTCCGTTGAGACTTCATAATTTATAATAATTTTAATGGAAAAAGGATCTACAAACAGTTTATTCGCATTTCATTATTCAAATGTAGAGCAAATACCTAAAACAAAAAAAAAGGGTTGTTTGATCAATAAAAGAGGATAGATCTTGAAATTTTTTCCGGGGGTAGTCATCGTCTGCTTGAAACATATGGATGGGTCTCTGAAAAAGCAGGGCCGTGTGGCCACTTTTTTAAGACAACTTCCTCATTTTTTTTTTTTTTTTTTTTTTTTTTTGGGGGGGGGGGGTTTATAAAATGGAATCCCAGGATGTTGGACGATTTTTGGACCGGATTAATCCCGAGATTTTTAATCCCGAAAATAGCCATTTTCTTGATCTGAGTTTGACTCATTTTTCCTCATTTATCCAAAATTTTTGTAATTTTAATAAAATAGCAAGTTATGACCTGCTTCATTTTCGCTGAAATGCCGGAAAATAATACTAACACTGATATTTAGAGGAGAAGAAAATATTTTATAAACCGACCGGGCACGATTTTCTGGAATTATAGTAGTCTTAGTTTCAATCCTCGGATTCCGGGAATGAGAATTTTTGAATTTTGAAATCCCGGGATTGAAAAAGTCTCTAGCCCCGACTTATCTTTGGCTTAATAATAAGTCATTCAGTTTTTAAGGTGACAAAACGATGCCTAAAAAGCACGCAATTAGACGTGGTAAGACCTGTGCTTTACTTGCTCTAACTTGTTCAAACGTGTTGCAAAAAGTGACAATATTATAGACATTCTGATTTCCCGGGAAATTTGTGAATCAGGGATTCGTGAAAAAAAGTATCCCCGGATTCGGTAAATTAAAATTCGCTGATATCCTGAATAATTCCCGGGATTCCAAGATATTTTCCCGGGAATCAAAAAACGACGAGATAAATTAAAATTAGAATCCCGGGAATCGGATTGAATAGTTTTTCGGGACCCCGGGAATTACCGGGCAGAATCTCTATAACATTAAAAAAAAAAAGAAATCCCGTAAAAAAAATTTTTTTCAGGAGGGGAGAGTGGGAGAGTACAGCCAGATGCCAGAAATTTCCCCGAAAAAGTGAATCCGGGATTTTCGGTTTTTGGGAATAAATAGTATCACGGGATCCCGGGACCCGAGAAATTAAAATTCGCTGGTATCCCGGATAACTCCCGGAATTCCCCTTGGGTTCAAGGAAATTTTCCACGGGACTAAAAAACGAAAAAAATTTCGAAAAATTCGAATCCCAGGAATCGGGATTGAAGATTTTTTTGGGACCCTGGGAATCCCCGTAAAGAATCTTTATGGCATTAAAAAACCCAAAATCCCGTACAAAAAATTTTTTGGGGGGGAGGGAGAACAGCCAGATGCCAGAAATTTTCCCGGAAAATTTGTGAATTCGGGATTTCCCGTTTTTGAGAAAAAACAGTATCCCAGGATTCCGGGATCCGGGAAATTAAAATTAAAATTCGCCGGTATGCCGGGTAACTCCCGGATTACCCTTCGATTCACGGAAATTTTCCCGGGAATATAAAAACTACGAGAAAAATCCCGAAAAATTCGAATCCCGGGAATCGGGATTGAATATTGTTTCGGGACCCCGGGAATTCCCGGGAAGAATCTCTATAGCATAAAAAAAACCGAAACCCTCAAAAAAAATTTTTTTGGGAGGGGAGGGGAAGGAAGAAAAGCCAGATGCCAGAAATTTTCCCGGAAAATTTGTGAATCCGGGATTTCCCATTTTCGAGAAAAATGAAATCCCGAGATTCTGGTATTCGGGAAATTAAAATTCGCTGGTATCCCAGGTAACTCCCGGAGTTCCCCTTGAATTCACGGAAATTTTTCCAGCAATTAAAAAACAACGAGAAAAATTCCGAAAAACTCGAATCCCGGGATTCGGGATTGAAGATTTTTTTCGGACCCCGGGAATCCCCGGGGGCAGAATCTTTATAGCATTAAAAAAAAGGCGAAACCCCGTATACGTTTTTTTGGGGAGTAGAGGGGGGAGGGAGAAAAGCCAGATGCCAGATACCCGCTTCTTTTTGAAGACTTGTACTTCACTTGCTTTAACTTGTTCAAACTTGTTGCAAAAAGTGATAACATTTAACTTGTTCGTCACTTGCAAAAAGTGATAACATCAAAAAAAGTCGAAATTCAGTGAACGATTTTTTTTCGGAAGGAGGGAGCCAGCTGTTAGGTGCTCGCTGCCTGTTCAGCAAAATTTCCCAGTTAAAACATTAAAAAAAAAAAAAAATCCAGTTAATAAAACAAAATTTTAAAAAAAATTGCCAACTTTTCTCCGTACACTACAGACATAGGCCTACCGTCCAAAAGCAAATTATTTTTAAAAAAGCCAAAGCCTGAAATGCGCCAGAAATTGGAACCATCTCAAAGCTATTTTTCCCCAATCTGTTGTTTCTTAAGTCCCGTAAGACGCCCCTGCTAAGGTACGCTCTTTAAACAATTCCACTTTTAATTAAATACTAAAAAGCCATAATTTTGCAAAGTAAATAATTCATACTTTTTTATTCCCAACTATTACGGCTAATAAAAAATTATCCAGATGTTAATACGAAAATCGTAAAAAAAAAAAAAAAAAAAACTTTAAATGGCAAACGGGAAACATTTGGAGTATGAGAACTCGATGACCAAACCAACTCTTTCGGTTTAATTGATGAGCATTTATGTATAAAAAAAAAAAAAATATTGAAGAAGCATTTCAGGATTTTACGATTTTAGATAACGGTGGACGATGCATTCATCGTTTTTCCTTTGACAAGCGGCATCTGGATAAAATTATTTAAATTAATTTTTTTTTTCTTTAATTTTGCTACTGTTTTCGAACAAAAAAAAAAATATATTTAATATAATTGTCTTAATCTTTAATGATTTTCATTTCCGAAAAAAAAAAAAAAAAAAAAAAAAAAATCTGTTTTAATGAGGGTCTAACTGTTTATAATTAACATCGGAATTTTAAATGGAAGTTATTTAATTTGGTTTGAAATGCGACGTACGCCTTTTTTTCATGGTTTCTTAAGTGAAATTTAGTACTATGCTAGTTTGACAAACGTTATTTACATATTCTTTTATTTTATTTTTTTCGGCTTTTCCAGCTTTCTTGTTTGTTATAAATTGACTTCCTTGTTAAAAGAGTTGCTTGTCTAAACATTATTTTGATGGTTTTTGTTTCAAAACGATGGATGAAAGAATTTTTTGAAGACGGGTGAGCTGTCTCAGGCCCGTAGTCAAAACGGTTAAAGGAAGCTAAATTTTCCCTTGAAATTTTTCTTTACCGCCCCCATTAACTTTCTCACTTCTCTCTTTTTTTTATGTTCTTTCCTCTTAATTTTTTTCTTGCTTGATGTCACCCGTTACTAATCTTCTCATTAGATTTTTTTAATTTTCAGTTTTGACTGAATCACCTAATTTTCTGTTTTGTTTTGCGGATATTTTTTACAGCGCTTCCTTTCATTTTTTTCATTCATTTTTCCCTGCTTCGTTCCTATCTGTATTTTACATGTTTTGTATAATTTAACCTAACCTTTCCGACTGTCTTTCTGTACTTACATTATTCTTTGGACATCAAGAATAAATTAAATAAGGGCCTATTCTTACTTTCAAAATAAAATAATTTGAAGATCTTTTTTTCTTAAAACTACCACTTTGTCATATTTTGCTGCAATGCTTGGTTCACTAAAACAAATTCTGCAAGTTACCATTCCTTTTGAAAAAACGTAAATTAACTCAGTGATATTTATTACCAATAATTTCCAGCATAAAAATAACAATTTAAAAGTAAATGTAAGACTATAGTTTTGATCCAAAAAAGACAGGATAGTAAAACTATGAAGTTCACATTAGTCACACTGAACTGTTACCTTTTGTAAAACGATTACACCTCAATCAGAAAATCTCGAATGCTCAAACAATCATGAATCATGAAAAATATATAATAGGCTACAATTTATACCAAGACGCCATCCTTCTCAACCTTATGTTATTCTTTCCAAAATATAACTTTCCCACTCATAATTTCCTGATCTGCCTATAAATGCTTCCCTTTAATAAATGCTCATTTGAAGTCAACCTGCAACTCAACCAGATTAGGTTATATCTATCATCTTAATATTCAATATTTGCTCTACAAGCGGATTACACGGCTTTTACAAAAGTATTCTTTAGCATAAACATTATACTTACAGAAATGAATTCCAATCCTTTCATCGATCACCATGTCGTTTAAAACATTCCCAAGCTGTTAGCTTCATAGCCAATCTAACGTTCGGCTTTTCCATGTCCAAATAGAAAAACCTTCACCGTAAAATGTTACATATTAATAAAAAGCCTTTACACGACGTCACATTGTTTCGTTTTATTCTTAAACAATATCTCTTAATTAATGGAAACGCGAATTAAACTCGAATAACTCACGAAATGTAATTCTAACCCGATGCCCGACATCCGCCATTTTACTTCTCTTTCGTTCTCCGCCACCGCCATGGTGAAAACACCATAAGTGTGCTCATTTGCTGTGATTTTATTGGTGCAGCGAACGATGACGTGTGACGTCACTCGTTTAATTATAACCATAGCAAAATTAATTTTTTTTTTTTAAATAAATACTGAATATGAATAAATTTGATTCGTTACTTCTCCATTAAAACGTTAAAGAAAAAATTTCTGGTTGTGCAGAAACTAAACAGAAGCCACAAAAATTCCGTTTATGAGCTTAAGTATTGATTATAAGAAATCCTTTATGTCAGCAATGCATAATTTGACCTAAATCAAAATGGCGTCACTCAAGAATTTGAATTTTCCGCAATCGCTTCATTCTCTTCATTCTGCATATTTCCCTTTTTATTGGCGTATGATTTTGTACACCTTTCGCCGACAAGTCATAAATGTCTCATTTTGTGATTGAAACGGACAGACGTCATTAACAATAAGAAAATAACGAAGCGAAGCTACTAATTTATTTTTATTTACAAAACGTTTTAAAGACTGTATCATCTTTGTCAATTGAAAATACCTGAATAAGAAATTTGATGTTTGCTCAACGCATTCGTGAGACAATCTTTAAAAGTGCTGTCATATTAAATATTGGGGATCATGAGTCAGCGGGTTATTAAAAATTCAAAAATTCAACGAAAAAAAAAATTCCTTTTACATCATCTCACCTGATCACTTACGATAAAGAATATAATCTTTTTAGGATAAAATTGACTTCCTGCGGAAGCTCTTGTGCAAAATCCGTGACCCGGTAAATAATTTCCAAACCCAACGAGATAACAAAGGAAAACAAAAATACTTTCGTGATCGAAAAAAAAAGTCTTATTTGTTTATTCGGAAAAACTTTATCTGAAATAGAAGATCTCCTCATGCAACTCCGAAAAGAATTCAATTTCTTTCGGCAATTGTACGTGTTCCGGCTTCGCAACAAGGCCATGTTTTATAGAAAAACGTGATTTAGTCAGACACGATCCAATCTTCTTTCACCCTTATTTTTTTCGAAAAAAAACAGAGAGAAAGAAAGGGAGAAGAAAAAAAAATATATTTCAACAGCGCGGCAAAAGTTGAAACGTAAACGCGGCAAAATGTGTCAAGAGATTTTAAGTGTTTTTATTCGCACCTTCCCGTGCACATGTATACGAGGAAACAGATTTTATGTGGGAAGGAAAATCTGGGGGGATGAGGGAAATGAAGGAATGCTGCAGGGGATGTCAGGAGAAACAGATTTCAACATATTTCCCTTCCTGGATTTAAGATTTAAACGGGAATCTTCTTTTTTTTCGTGAAAACATAAAACCAATCAAAGAGAGATGGGGATGCGATCTGACGTTAAGATTTCAAATTATGTCGGGGATTTTTTTTTTTCGATATTTAATTAATCATTTCCCCGAATGGAGGTGTATAACGTTAATGAAAAAAAAAATTAGAACCGAAATATGAACACGGAACTTAGCATAAAATTCTATACAAACCTGTCAGAAATGGTTTAAACACAAATTGTGAATTCCAATATGGCGGCTCGGACATTCGCAATGTATCAAGGTTGGTAACGTTGCCAATGGAAATATTGAATAAAACAAAGGTCGTTTTGTACTTTTTGGTTGGTACTTACTGTATTCAGCTCTGTTATGTTAATAAAATAATAAATAGAATATTGTAGGTAGTATAAATAAGATAAATGATATAACATAATCAATCTAACTATTGGGTTAAAATCTTTCACGCAAATCCTTCTACTTTCCAATTTTTTAATTTTATAATTTTAATTTTAAATCACAGTAAAAAAAAATTATTAAATTTCACAGCAATATTGCAATGAAAATTCATAACTGGTAATGAAATTTAATACCTTTTGCTTATTCATATTTTTGTTATTAATTTTCATAAATTGTATTGTAAAATTCATACTCAGTGATATGAAATGGAAGTGAACTTAAAATTGTAGATTTGTACTCCGTTGTAGTAGCATCCGGTTTAGTATAGTGGTTGGACTTCAACCTTGTTCGAGTCTGGTCGGCAGCGTAATTTGTAAGGTTTTCTTCTAGGTATTAGAACCTCTTAAGTTTAATAAAACGATAGAGTTTATATTAAACAGATTTTTAAAAACCCAGGATTAATTTTTTTATTAGTTTTAATAACATTTACGTTATTAAATTTCATAACAGTGATGGCAAAAAAGCTTCATAACAATTTTATTTTTAATATAAATTATTTTTACAGTGAAGGTTTATAAACTGCATGTACGGGTAATAGGATGACCCAAAAAAAATCGACCATCTCAAATTCGCTTCCTAGGCCAAATTTGTTTCGTTAGGGTCGTAGGACTCTTGTTTAATTTTTAAAATAAAAATTAGGGGTTGCGCCGGGATCCAAAAGCTTTTTTGGTCAAAATTCCGTAAAAACGCATTTTTTTTCCTCTTAATTCTCTTAATGTCGTGCAGTCTCTAAACCAATGGTGCATTCTTTCTATCCCACCACATAGCACAAATTTACTTTCCCCGTATATCCTTCGGAGCTTCATATATGTGAGTTCCAAGCTTGCAGTTAGCTTGCAGTTAGAAAATTTTTGGAAATTTTGAAAATTGCTAAAATCCCTACGTAGTAGCAACCTCTGAATTTCAGTTTTTGGTTAAAGCGACATATCCATTTTCCCCATAAAGGCATATGTTAAAAAATGAAAAATATGGCAGATCAAGTCGAAATCCATACAGTATTTCTTTAGTCTCATAAAAAAATATAATTTTTTTATGGGACACTATGTGCTGTTCCCTAAAATTTAGGGCTAAAAAATGATGAAAAATGGATTATAAATTATCCTTGGTGAAGAAGCGGATGGCGGATGCCACTTTCCCTCATCATCGGGGTAAAAATAAAGGAGGATCAGCATTATGTAACCAAATACATCATATTTAACCTTAATTTTTGTCTAAATAAGGAAGGATATCGTTACAAAACTTGAATTAAAAAATCAAATATTATAAATTAAAATTTTTATTATAATAATTTATTCCTCTGACTTCTCGACAATTTTTAAATGTGATTCTCCCCTTTAAAAAAAAAAAAAAATCGTCAAATAAACAATTCGAAAAACCGGGAGAATATTTCATAAATTACACATCACAATTAATTAAATTTTTTGAGGATTTTAAAAAGAAAAAGATGGACGAATCGTTCCAACATCCCTATCACGTATAAACAATTTTTTTATACATATTTACGTGAAACTATATCTACAATCATTAGAAAAAAAAATATATTCAGACTAGTTCCGATACAAAATCGGATTTTTCAAAAAAAAAAAAAAATCAAACGAAAAATCAATCCGTCACGTCCATTTTTTAGGGGGAAAAAGGGAAGCTGAGAACTCACAAGAAGGAACTTTTAAAAAAATGAAGAAGTTGAAAATTTACCCAAGCGAAAAAAATGTTTCGCGTGATAATTCGAAAATCATAACTTTGTTTTTATTTTTATTCTTTTTTTTGTTGTTTTGGGAATGATTCTTATACTGCGTATAATGATTACGGATTCATATCTCAATACGTAATTTACGTTTTTTTAATCGCTGTAATTCATCGAGAATAACTTCATTACGGTAGTGTGTGTTTCGTGATATGACTGTAATATCTCAGTACCATAATTATCAACAAAAAAAAAAAAAAAAAGTTTACGGCAGAAGGTATAATTTGCTTACATTATTGTACATTATTGTATGTCTAATTATTTCGCTAATTTAAATTTAAATGATTTACGCCGGAATATTTTTTTTTTTTTTTGGAAATTTATTTTTTCTGCGGCTATTTCTGCGACTTTGCCTCCGTCCGGCAAAAAAATTAATGGACGAAGGGATTAACGTTCTTTTTTTGCAACATTTTTATTGCTTTGGAAAAGAGGAAATGATTATATGACGATGATTGCTCCTGCAAGAGATGATTACTCCTGAAATTTAAACATGGGCGGGCTGGACCGCCTATGTATAAACTTCGGGAATAATTTCTGTGAAAATTTTTGAGAACATTTTTTTTATGATATGCAATCCACTTCTGCTTTTCCATTAAACCAAAAATGATTCATTTTTAGAGGTGCTGATTTGCCGGGTAAGAATCAGGGATTCGGGATTTCCCGTTTTTGAGAAAAAATAGTTTCCCGCGATTCGGGAAACTAAAATTTGCAGGAATCTCTGGTAACTTCCGGGATTTCTTGTGGATTTTCCGGAATTTGCCGGGAATAAAAAAACTACGGGAAAAATTCCGAAAAATTTGAATCTCGGGAATCTGGATTGAAAATTTTCTGGGGATGGAAAATCTCCGGCAAAATCTCTTTTTATTTTAAAATGTAAATTTCCAAGCATCTGGCTAGAGATTCTGTCCGGGATTTCCCGTCCCAGGAATTCCCGGCATCCCGAGAATTTTCAATATCGGGAAATTTTTGAATCCGCGATTCGGGATTTCCCGTTTTTGATAACAAATAGTTTCCCGGGATTCGGGAAATTAAAATTTGCCGGAATCTTTGGTAACTTCCGGAATTTCCTGTGGATTTTCGGAAATTTTCCCGGGAATTAAAAATGACGGGAAAAATTCCGAAAAATTTTAATCCCGGGAATCTGAAATGAAAATTTTCTGGGCACGGGAAATCCCGGGCAAAATTTCTTTTCATTTCAAAAAATAAACTTCCAAGCATCTAGTTAGAGATTTTGCCCGGGATTTCCCGTCCCAGAAAATTTTTAATCCCGGGTTTATGAATCCGAGATTTGGGATATTCCGTTTTTGAGAAAAAATAGTTTCCTGGGATTCGGGAAATTGAAAATCCCCGGAATCCAGGTTATTTCCTGGGATTACTTGAGGAATTTCGGAAATATTTCCGGGAATAAAAAATGACGGGAAAAATTCCAAAAATTTGAAACCCGGGAATCGGGTTGAGAATTTTTTCGGGACGGGAAATCCAGGGCAGAACCTCTATTCATTTTAAAAAATAATTTTTCAAGTATTTGGCTAGAGATTCTGCCCCGGACTTCCCGTCCCAGGAATTCCCGGGATCCCGAGGAAATTTTCAATCCTGGTTTCCTGGATTCAAATTTTCGGAATTTTCCCCGTCGATTTTTGATTTGTTTTACATCCCTGAGAATTTACAGGAAATCCCGGGAACTTTAATTTACCGAATCCCGGGAAACTATTTTTTCTCAAAAACGGGAAACTCCGAGCAGAATGTTTATTCGATTTAAAAAAAAAATTTCCAAGGTTTTGGATAAAGATTTTGCCCGGGATTGCCCGTCCCAGAAATTCCCGGGATCCCGAGAAAATTTCAACCCAGATTTCCGGGATTCAAATTTTTCGGAATTTTTCCCGTCGTTTTTTTCATTTCCGGGAAAATCCCTGAGAATTTACAGGAAATCCCGGGAATTACCCGGGTCCCGACGAATTTTAAAATCCCGAATCCCGGGAAGCTATTTTTTCCCAAAAACGAATATCTCGAATCCCGGATTCAAGAATTTCTTGGGAAATCCGTATTTCTACTTTTGGCTTAAGTCCTATGCCTATGCTGAAGCTTCCTCCGAATTCAGTTTTCCCCAAAATAACAAAATTTTCGAAAAATTCCCAAAAATATCTTCGGAAAATTTTTAAACGGCACGTTTTATTTTCCCTATTATTAGAAAAAAATATAGATTCACCGTGGTTAAATTTTCAACTACAAAAAAAAACGGGAAGGTAAGAAGGTAAAAAAATCACAGTTGTTGCTCGTTTCGAAAAAAAAAGAAAGAAAAAACCGTCACTCTTTTTTTTTTTTTTTTTATTTACTAAATTGTCAGTCACTCAATTCAGCGGCGGCAGCTTCTTCTTCCTCCCTCGTTAAAGGAACGGTGCTATGGTTGTACAATCCCTGTGCCATGAGCTGAAGCGCCAACGGATTCTTTTCCCCTCTCGCCTTTTTCATTTTGGCTCTTTTATTTTGAAACCAAATTTTAATTTGAGCTTCGTTTAACCCGAGCTCCCTCGCCAAATCCTGCCTTCTCCTCTCCGTTAAATATCTGTTTTCGGCGAATTCGTGTTTTAACCTGGATAGTTGGTCCCCGGAAAAAGCTGTCCTAGGTCGTTTCTCCTCTGGGTTCTTCTCTTTATTTTTTGAGCGTCTAGTCCTCGGACCTGCAAAACGAAAGAAAAAAAAACGAATAAGTGAAACGAAATAAAACAAAAAACAAACGAAAAGAATTTTATCGTGTGGAAAGATAACAAACAAGACTCCGCCATTTTTACCCCTTCAACCAATTTGAAGGGCGTTATGTTTATCGCTTCGTCTGGTTAATGGTCTATACGGCTGGCTGACTGGCTGCCGTGTGGCATGATTTTGGAATTCCCTTGTAACTTTGAAACGGAAATATGTAGAAATCTGAAAATTTCACAGTTGATTCTACATATTTTCCCGGAGGCCCTGTTGTAATTATTTTTTCGAAATTCGAAACAGTTTTTGAGTAAACCGAGAAATCCGAAAACACTAAAAATGTACTAAACACGTAGCTTTAACTTATGGGGAAGAAAAACAAAGAGAAGAACGGAAGGGTTTCGTTTGCTAGCGAGAAACTTTTTTTTTTCAGTGATGACTATTCTTTTTTTGGGCTTATCCGACAGAGGAAGGTCCAACGTAATGTTTAAAATTTTCAAAATTAAAATCTGACAATATCAACAGGAATAAGGGGGTGTCAAAGTTAAGGTGGTTCACAGGGTAGTACTCATATCTCGAATATTTCTGTGATAGTAATCGGAACCTTGAAGTGAGCCACATAAGATGACGGCGAAGCCCATTGACCATTGCATAAGCGTTCAGTCATTTTATAATTTTCATTCAACAGTAGAATGTTAGAAGGCTGGCGGTTAATATGAAATAACATTATTATCATTTAAATTAAATTATAAAAATAAAAAAAGGTGCAAGAAATGTAACTTGTGAACAGCTCATTTTTTTTTTTTTTTGAAATTGTTAGTTTTTGTGGAGTAGGCCTAAGTATTCTTAAATAATTTTTTTAAAAGAAATTAAAAATTAAAAAGAATTAATTAATGGGTGTTGCATTACAAATCCAGCGGGAAATTAAACAGGGGTCCGAATCCGATGCCGGTGCCGGTCGCAGCCGGCTGAAATCTCGGGTGGATGCCAATGCCGATTCCATATAATTTATTTAACTCCCGATTCCGATTCCGATCATATCCGATGCCGCCTCTGATTCCGATTTTAGTGAAAAAAAAAAGTCGTGGAGCCTAGACGATTTTTGAAATCAGGGGTCCGAATCAGATGCCGGTGCCGATGCTGATGTCAGCCGCGGCCGCGCCTAAATATCTCGGGTCGATGCCAATGCCGATGCCGGCATCGGCATTGACACCGGCTTCTGAATCGGACCCCTGATTTTAAAAACAATCTAGAATGGCTGTATGACCTTTTTTTTTTCCCACTAAAATCTGGATCAGAGACGGCATCGGATATGATCGATGCCTGGTGGCGTCGGCATCAGCATCGGGTGTAGGTGCCGGAATCGGAATCGGGAATTAAATAAATAATATGGAATCGGCATCGGCATCGGATTCGGACGCCTGATCTTGAATAAATTTGATAAATAAGAATGGAGATCGATTTCTTGAGTAATTGAAAATTTATTATTTTAATCGAAATCTTGCAGTAAGCTTAAATTTGTGAATAAGAATCTGAATATATTTCGTGAACAGCTAAAAATTGGAATCTTGAAATAAATTTTGCAAATAGGAATCGGAATTGGGATCAACTTTTTTATTTAATAAAAAAAGAAAAATTGGAATAAGAACGACAAACAGAGCAAAAATTCTTAATTGGAATAGGACTCGGAATAAATCGAGTTAGAAAAAAATTAATTGGTCAGAATCAGAATGAAAATAAAAAAATTTGCAATTAACTAAAATGCGCAAAACAAATCGTCAAAAAAAAAAAAAAAAAAAAAAAAAAAAAACTTCAAAAATTAATGTAATTTAAAAAAACTGAAATGCGTTAAATAAATAAATTTTTAAAAAAAAAGAATACCCCTTCAACAAAAAGAACTAAAAAGCAAAAAATAATTTTTTTTTTTTTTTTAATTTTTAAAAAAGAACTGAAAGGCAGAAAACGAGATCAATTTTCACTATTTAGGTAAGAGTTTGATTTCCCGAAAAAATGAACCATGACCTTCAGATTTGAAAAATTTTCACTACACGCAATAAATAGGCCAATAAAAATGCATTCAAAGGACAAAAGAAGCGCAGAAAAAATTTTTGTTGAAGGAGCAAGTCCCCTTTTTTTTTAAAACTTGCTCCTTCAACAAAAATTTTTTCTGCGCTTCTTTTGTCCTTTGAATGCATTTTTATTGGCCTATTTATTGCGTGTAGTGAAAATTTTTCAAATCTGAAGGTCATGGTTCATTTTTTCGGGAAATCAAACTCTTACCTAAATAGTGAAAATTGATCTCGTTTTCTGCCTTTCAGTTCTTTTTTAAAAATTAAAAAAAAAAAAAAAAATTATTTTTTGCTTTTTAGTTCTTTTTGTTGAAGGGGTATTCTTTTTTTTTAAAAATTTATTTATTTGATTAAGGTTAAACTTGCAATTAGAGGAACGACTAATTATGTTAAGAGAGTAGATAGTCGCGGTAATTGGTCGAGAATTCTTTTTTCTTCTTTTTTTTTTTTCTCCCCGCTTTATTCTTTCTCAAATTTAAACTGACGTATTTATCGCGAAACAAAATTTTTAAGATTAATCAGAACATATTTAAGATAATGTTTCCATTCCGGTTTATTTATTTTATTATTTTATTTTTTTAATGCATCTAGCGTATCAAGTAGTAAATGTGTGGCACAGGGCGTTCAAAAAGTATACGTTACATAAAAAAGTAAGGATGACACAAAAAAAAGAAAAAAATGATGGTCTCCAGATTTTTGTTCCCCCGTTAAAAATAGTATATTTTACCACTAAAATCAAAATCGAGACTTTTCGAGTCCGAAACCGATTTTGCCGCGCTAAAAAATTGTAAACTTTCAGCAAAATAAATACAAAAAACTTATTTAAAAAAATGTATATTTTTTGTTGTATTATTTTTACAAAAATTTGGACATGCATAATTTTTTGCAAAAGTTTATGTATATTTTTTTTTGGCACCAAAATTGGAATATGCATAATTTTTTTAGGCATTAAAATCAGGATATGCATCATTTCTGCATAATTTATGCATATAATTTTTTAAACCATAAAGCAGGAAAATTTAAAAATATTACCCTTATGTAACTTTTTTTCCATTTTATGCATACTTATTTATGCATAATTATATTGGAGGATGAAAAAAAATTTATGCATTTTTTATGTATCTCCAATTTTTTGTATCATTTATACATGATTTTTTTACAATTTATGCATCTCTTCTTCGTATGGGTGACCTTCTTTTTCTGGCTTTTTTCAGACATATTTTATCGCTTTTCCCGATTTTTAAAATCGTCAAATGATCGTTACTTGAAAAGGAATCCCTACCATTTTTCCTAATAGATTTTTAAAAAAAATAAATTCCTAATCCATTTTTCCTAAAAATTTTAGTTCCAGTAAAATTGTTTCCGTAACTATTTTTTTTACGTAATATTTTATTTTATTTTCCTACAATTTTTTGATTTTGCTAAAATAAAATTTCCTAAAATCCCTTCAGGGATTTAAAAAATGAGGAAAAACATTCATGTTAGGAAAATTTATTTTAGGAATTAAAAAATTTTAGGAAAATTAAAAATTAACGAAGCTTTTAGGAAAAATGGATTAGGAATTTATATTTTTTTTAGGAAAAATGGATTAGGGAAAACGGTGGGGAATCGGATTTTCCAATTCTGCACCATGATTCCTAAAATAAAATTTCCTAAAATCCTAAAAGGGATTTTAAAAAATTAGGAAAAACATTCATTTTAGGAAAATTTATTTTAGGGATTAAAAAATTTTAGGAAAATTAAAAATTAGGAACCAAACTTTTTAGGAAAAATGGATTAGGAAAAATGGTAAGGAATCGGATTTCCTAATTCTGCACTTTGCTCGTAATTTTTAATTTTCCTAAAATTTTTTTATTCTTAAAATAAAATTTCCTAATTTATATAATAAATGAATATTTTACTTTAGGAATGAAAAATTTTTAGGAAAATTAAAAATTAGAAAAAAAATGGTTAGGAAACAAAGTTTTTAGAAGAAATGGATTAGAAATTTATTTTTTCTAGGAAAAATGGATTAATAATTTATTTTTTCTAGGAAAAATGGATTGAGAATTTATTTTTTCTAGGAAAAATGAATTAGGAATTTATTTTTTCTAGGAAAAATGGATTCGGCATTAATTTTTTCTTGAAAAAATGGATTGGGTAGTTATTTTGTTCAGGAAAAATGGGTTAAGAAAATATCTTTTTAGGAAAAATGGATTAGGAATTTATTTTTTTCTAGTAAAAATGATTAGGAATTTATTTCATTTGGAAAAAATGGATTAAAAATTTATTTTTTTAGGAAAACCGGATTTAAAAAAATTGTAGGGAATAGGATTTTGCAATTCTACACCTTGCTCGTAATTTTTAATTTCCCTAAAACTTTTTGATTCCCAAAATAAAATTTCCTAAAATCTCTTAGGGATTTAAAAAATTAGAAAAAATATTCATTTCAGGAAATTTTATTTTAGGATCCTAATACATTTTTCGTAAAAAAAAAAATAAATTCCCATTGTATTTTTCTTTAAAAAAAAAATAATAAATAAAAAATTCCTAATCCATATTTTCTAAAAATGTTGATTCCTAAAATTTTTTTCCTAATTTCTTTTCGTCCTCATTTTTTAATCTTCCTAAAATTTTGTGTCTCCTAAAAATGCATATTTCAATTTCCTAAAATCCCTTTGGGGATTTAAAAAATTAGGAAAAATATTCATTTTAGGAAAATTCTTTTAGGGAATCAAAAAATTTTAGGAAAAATGCTTTAGGAATTTATTTTCTTTAGGAAAAACGGATTAGGAAAAATGGTCGGGAACGGGAAAATCCACAGAAAATGAAACGATTTAATTTTTCAAATAACACGAGCTTTAATAAAAAAAATAAAATTCCTACTAGGAACTAAATCCTGGCGCGCACTGCCCCAGTTTTCATCATCAGAACAATAGAAATTGCTGCATCATCGAAATCGATATATCGAAAACGGAATCATTAATTAAGTTATTAAAAATTTCATGTTTGTCTTATGAAAGCAATGACATCTTTTTTTTATTTTCCCCCGGGTCGGATAAATGCATTAGCGGTATTACATTAACGGTATATATACGGGGGTCATTCGCTTCAAGGGATGAAAAAAGAAAAAAAGAGAGAAAAAAAAAAAAGAAAGAAAAAGAATAAAAATAAAACCGAAGGAGAGGAAAAACAGCTAAAGAAAATTTTAAGTAACGCACCAAATACCGGAGCTCTTAAGTGGCAAAGGAGATAATTACATTATTCGAAAAACAAAACCGTTTATGTCCCGAAGGGATTTTATCATTTTTTTTTCCGATCTTCATTACCGTTAATAAAGGATGCATATATATTTTTTTTTTCTCACGCGCGCTTTTCTTTTTTTTTTTTTTTCTTCGTCGTAATTAAATCCTGAGTTATGAATCGGCGGAAATTAAAGCTCAATTAGTCGTACCTGAATGGAGCCGTGATATAACCGCTATAAAAGTCTCGGCCAAAGTGACAAGTTTTCTCGGCGCATTAAAAATAAACAGTGAGTCAATTATGCAAACGTACAACCCGTAAATAATAGTCTTTTTAACTCGTTTTTTTTTTTTAATTTTTAACGAGATCGTTTAAAAAAAAAAAAAAAAAGGTTGTGTCGTTTGGCGCGCTTTCGCGACTTACTCCGTTTTCAACGAAAGCTCCAATTTTCCCCCGGAGCCCCGAACAAAGAGGTTGATTAATGATTTCTGAAACTTCCTTTCGTTTTCTAATAAACATTTTCTTAAGTTTTCAACGAAATCGAACTTAATTATTTCGACTGGATGAATATTTATATTCTCGTGAAAATAATCATTTTCTCTTCCGGGACGTCAGCAAAACCCGAAAGTTTTTTGTAGGAAAGAAAATCGGTTTCAGGTGAGTAACTTCCACGCTTTTAAATTTCATTTTTTCTTAATTATTTATTTTTTTTAAAGGGAAATTTTTATAATTTTTTTTTTTCCGGAATGATTTTCGAGCTAGTTTGTGAATCTGATAATTACATCTTGTTCATTTTTTTTTGGATGTTTTTATATGTGCATGATGAATATTATATGATGAATACATTTGTTGTTATTTAATTTTTTTTTTTTTTGTACTTCACACTTTTTTACACTTTTGCTTTTTTTAATGAGGGCTTCCGTTTCATCGATCTTATATTTTAATAATTGGAGCCCGCGGGTAGCAAGAAAAAATGAATTTTTAGTAGAAGGGTTATGACATTCTGATTACTTTCTTCTGATTTTCAAACGATAAGTTATTTCTAAAGAAAAGGTCAATTAGGATTTCAAGTTATCACCACTTGAGTATTTTCACTGGCATACGCTGGCCCGGTTCAAGAATTTTCCGTCACGGAGTAAAAAAAAAAAAAATTGCTAAACTTCAGCCAGGCCGAGTGACTACTCAAAATTTTTAGCTCCTTTTACTTTAGTAATAATTAGGGCAGGCAAAACGAACCGAATCGAACCGAGCCCGAATTTTTTACGGTTTTGAACCAAACCGAACCGGACTGGACCGAACCGAAGGGATAAGTTAACCAAGAAAAACCCGAACCCAGAACCCAAACTCGGTTCCAAGCCGACTCAGAACCGAACCCGATCCTCGAACTGTAGTGGAACCGAACCAAAACCGATCTTTAAATATTACAGGAACCGGACACAACCTTAAGAGAGACCGGAGCCTGACCCAGAATCCAAACCGGTATTTCAAAGAGACCGAATAAAAAGGACTTGGTTTTTTGCAAAAAAAAAAAAAAAACGAGTTTTTTTACGAGTGTAAAGCCGAAACAAAACTAAAACGGTTTTTGTCTAAAAAAAAAACCGAACCGAACCGGAACCGGGTTCTTTGAGAAGATGGTAAAAAAATCGAATCCGGAACCGGTTCCTGCATTACGATTCTGAAAAAACCGAAATCGGATCGAATGTTAACTGAGACCGAGCCGGATCAAGAGCCAGAACCCAAGCCGGTATTTCCAAGACACCAAACAAAAAGGAGCCAAATTTTTGGATTTAAAAATTTATAATCCGAAACCGGCACCACTATTCTGAAAAAACCAAAATCGGATCGAACGTTAACTGAGACCGAACCGAATCCGGATCCGGATCCAGAACCAGAACCCAAACCGGTATTCCTAAGAGACCAAACATAGCAGAACCAAATTTTTGAATTAAAAAAAACGGTTTTTTTACGAACGCTGAACCGAACCGAACCTAACCGGTTTTTTCTACGATAAAAAAAAGAACCAGAACCGAAACCGAACCCGAATCCAGTTACCTGAAAAAGCCGAACCTAACCGGAACCCGGTTCTTTAAGGAAATGGTAAAAAAACTTAATCAGAAACCGATTCCTACGTCACCATTCTGAAAAAACCGAAATCGGATCAAACGTTAGCAGAGATCGAATAGGATCCAGAACCAGAACCCAAACCGGTATTTCCAAGAGACCGAACAATAAGAAACCAATTTTTTTGATAAAAAAAAAAAAAAATAAAAAAAAAAAAAAAAAACAACTTTTTTTTAACAAATGTTGAACCGAAGCGAACCTAACCTGTT
Organism: Liposcelis bostrychophila; assembly: GCA_037577465.1. NCBI lineage: Eukaryota > Metazoa > Arthropoda > Insecta > Psocodea > Liposcelididae > Liposcelis > Liposcelis bostrychophila. The sequence continues at coordinate 9,848,540 of CM075207.1, read as the reverse complement.
TTTTCTAAAATAAAAGAAAATAACGAACCGAAACCGAAACCGAGCCCGAATTCAGTCAACTAAAAAAACCAAACCGAACCGAACATGAACCCGGTTCTTGTGAGATAGTAAAAAAGCCGAATCCGGAACCGGTTCCTTTATCACAATTCTGAAAAAACAGAAATCGGATCAAACGTGATAGCTGAGATCGAACCAGATCCAGAACCAGAACCCAAACCGGTATTTCGAAGAGACCGAACAAAAAGGAATCAAATGTTTGGATTAAAAAAAAACGGTTTTTTTACGAATGTTAAACCGGACCAAAACTAACCAGTTTTTTCGACAATAAAAAAAAAACGAGTTCTAACCGGAACCGGAACCGAATTCAGTTAACTAAAAAAACCAAACCAAACCGAACTGGAGCCCGGTTCTTTAAGAAAATAGTAAAGAAAAAAAAAAACAGAATCCGAACCGATTCCTATGCCCCTATTCTCGGATCGAACCGAAGTTTATAGGTCAAATGAGGAACCGGAACCGGAACCGGAACCGAATTCAGTTAACTAAAAAAACCAAACCAAACCGAACTGGAGCCCGGTTCTTTAAAGAAATAGTAAAGAAAAAAAGAAAAAAAAAACAGAATCCGAACCGATTCCTATGCCCCTATTCTCGGATCGAACCGAAGTTTATAGGTCAAATGAGGAACCGGAACCGAACCGGTATTTTCTTGAGATGAGTTTGCCAGCACTGAAATGATAACCAATTTTACTAAATTTAAAGTATAAAAGATTGAAATTTTCAGAATTTACTGGGTTGGACTCAACATTTAGTCCAAATAATCTTTTAAAATTCTAAAAAAAAAAAAAAAAAAAAAAAAAATGATATTTCTTTAGGATGCTAAAGAACCGAAATTTGATAAAAGAGCAAAAATATGGAGCGGAAACCATTTATTTTGACGCATTTGCTTTTTGACCGGACCACGACAATTTTTACTCAAAAATTCGAAGATGAATTACTGTTTTTAATTTTTACAATAAATTCAAATATTTTCAGTTTTTTTTTCTTTTCTTTTTTTTTTTCTTTTCTTTTTTTTTTTTTTTTTTTTTTTTTTTTGAACGCTACGTTCTAATTATTCTTATTCCATTATTAATTTAGTTAATTTGACAGCTCTTTATTTTATTGATTTACCTAACTAGCTTACGAGCCGTGAAATCAATTTTGAATAATTTCCTAATACACATATATTTTTTTCAAGCTTAAAAAAAAAGAAAAGCCACAAAACCCGAAAATCGAATTGAAATTTTAATTGCATGAAATTCTTAACCAGGATATAATGATTCAGTGGCATTAACATCTGTCGGATCACGGTTGCAAATACGACCATCATCTCATTCATCCTATCTCATCTCATTAATCATGTCTAAGTCTAATTATTCAATCTCGTTCGGGTAGTTGGATTCAATGGTCAAAGAAAAAAAAAATGTTCCTTGTTTTAATTTTGTTTTCATTTTTTTTTATACTAATCGGAGACGAAATTAATGAGACAAAAAAATATCGAGGAAAAAAAACGGAGGGTAAGTGTTCTTATAAAAAGCGAATGAAAAATGCATATCAAAATTCTTGAAGAGAATTCCGAGAATTTGAGACGAATAATTTTGACGATTAATTTGGGCCCATAACCTGCTTAGAGCGCAATAACATTTTTCGGGCAGGTTTGGTCTAGTCTTGGCAGGTTTAGGCCTTCATGCTTATTAACTAATTAGATTTTTTTTTTTAAATTAATTTTTTTTTTTTTGAAAATTGAAAAACTATTTTAGGCAGAAAAGCTTTTAAAACATTTTCGGGCAAAAAAGCTTTTAAAACATTTTGGACAAAAAAAAAGATTTTAAAACATTTTTGGTTTTGGGCAAAGAAGCTTTCAAAACATTTTTGGCAAAACAGCTTTTAAAACATTTTCGGGCAAAAAGCTTTTAAAACATTTTGGACGAAAAAAACTTTTTAAACATTTTTGGACAAAAAAAGCTTTTAAAACATTTTTGGTTTTGGGCAAAGAAGCTTTTAAAACATTTCTGGCACAAAAGCTTTTAAAACATTTTTGGACAAAAAGCTATTAAAACATTTTCGGACAAAAAAAGCTTTTAAAACATTTTCGGACAAAAAAAGCTTTTAAAACATTTTTGGTTTTGGCCAAAGAAGCTTTTAAAACATTTCTGGCAAAAAAGCTTTTAAAACATTTTTGGACAAAAAAGCTTTTAAAACATTTTTGGCAAAAAAGCTTTTAAAACATTTTCGGGCAAAAAGCTTTTAAAACATTTTTGTACAAAAAAGCTTTTAAAACATTTTTGGGCAAAAAAAGCTTTTAAAACATTTTAAAGGCTAAAAATTTTTGCAAATTTTAAAAATCCAAATACATTTGCAAATAATTTTAAAAAAAATTTATCCTATTTTCTGAGCAAATTCAAACGAATCTCACTTCGAATTAACAAAAATTACGAATAGTTTATCGTATTTTTCGGCGGTCAAAGTAGGAAAAAAAAATGAAATCTACAAATATTATGACATTCTTTCTCCTCTCTTTCGAAACCTGACCCAACTATCAAATATTTTATAACTTAAAAAGACCTACCTGAAAACTCTAATCACCTTACGTTATCATTTTACAGATAAATTAATTGACTGTAAACCTGCCATTAATTAAAAATTCTAATAATCCTTAGCAGTATAAATTTTTGTTCTTTTTTTTTCTCTTTAAAAAACTAACGAGAAAATAAAAAATAAATAAAATTAAGCTCACTGCGAATGGAAGTCATGCTGCGGTTTGGTTGATACTTCGAATACTTCTACTTACTTCGTCCTATAAAAAAAAGAGAAAAAACAAAAAATTAGTAACTAAAAAAATTAAAACAATTTTCTAAGAAATAACACAAACATTTTTCATTTTTTATTTTTCTTCCGACAACAAAGCTGAAAAAGTGCCAAAAACCATAAGTAGTCGTCCTGTTTAAAAAAAAAAAATACCTACGTGCTTACCTTATAGGTAGACGTAGGTGACGGAATTAACTTTTTGTCAAATGGCGGTATGTTTGATATAAAAACGGACATGATAGAATCGTTAAAATAGCCATTTCTGATCATTAATTAGGGCCTTTACATGCCGGTTATTACTCGATTTTTTTTTTTATTAAAAAAAGGTGTCCCACCCACAGATGATACAAGACCAACCTCTTGTTTTGTTTTAACCACCTGTCACTTGATAAATGAGATAGGTAATACCTGAGCTACCTCATTTTATCCATTAAAAAAAAAGAATGTTCTGGGAACCGTCACTGATACCGAAGAATTCGGATTCGGGATCAATACTAATGAGTTGGAAAGTGGCATTAAATATTTTTCGCGCGCGTTACACACCTTCGCGCTACGTTTTGAACGGTGAAGAGATGAATTGCAATGTGTAGGAGTTCTAGGTAGCAAAGTCTATCCGTCTTTAGGACGTCATGAGGATATTTATAGGACGTCGGTTGGTTTACTTATGTCTGTGCTGATCCAAAAAGCGTCCTTTGGACGTCCAATGACATCCCATGGATTTGGGTGTCCTGTGGATATCTAATGGACAATCCGCAGGATGTCCATGGATTGAAAATGCTACCTGGGGTAAGATGGCAAGAGACAAATTGCCACTTCGAGTGGCCTTTGATGGCTTATTCTATATATGTTCAGCATAAGGGAATGATTTTTAGGCAGACAACGTGCCACCAGAAGACATGATACTAGCTAAACTAACTGACAGTAGGTAAGATGGACTGGTAATTAATAGGCACCCAGATAGCAAAGTCTATCCAGCGCCGAGGACGTCTTCAGGACATATACATAATATTATGATCATCGCGTACAAGTAGCGCTTACGTTAGTAGAAGGCAAGAACTCATTTTCCCGTAGTTAAGCGGGACAAGATCTCCCATGTATAAGGATAGGAGTCTCCGGACCTGTCTATACGGCCGGACATTCGTATTTCGACGAACATGTTTGGCGTGACATCTATAATTTGCCCTCAGGCCCCTTGTTACCTACGGCAACATGACCATCAACCCTTTTTCCATCCCTAAACAAAGTACCCGATACTAAAGACCTATTCAAAAGGGATAGAGCCTCCTCATTACTCATAAAGTCAAGATCATCATCATCATCATCATCTTCATCACCGTCATCTTCATCTTCTTCATCATCATCATCATATCGTCAAACCCTCATTGGATGTTTATTGGACGTCCATTGGCTTTGCCAACGTCCTCACTGATCCAAAAAGCGTCCTTTGGACGTTCTATGGATATTCCATGGATTTGGATATCCTGTGGGTATCTAATGGGCAATCCACAGGATGTCTCATGGGGCGCAATTTCACGCCAAACATGTCCGTCGAAATACGAATGTCCTGCCTTATAGACAGGTTCAGGCATTCCTATCCCTTATACATGGGAGATTTTGTCCCGCTTAACTACGCGAAAATTAGTTCTTCCTTTCTACGACAGTAAGCGCTATTTGTACGCGAGACGCTTTTTGATTGGATTTTGAGATTTGTAAACAACGATGGCTGATAAGGCCGTGGCCTTATCAGCCGTGGTCCCAACTTTAACGATTAGACATGTTGCGTCTCTGAAGATCGCAGCGCCATCAACGACCCGTTTTAGAACTAAAATGTGCGCAGTTACCCGGGATATGAACGGCATTGTAAGTTTCCGGGCCTGTCAATACGACCGTGCTTATTTCCAATTAAAACATCTACAATTTGCCCTCAGGCGCCTTTTTACCTACGGCAACATGACCACCAACTCTTTTTCCATCCCTAAACAAAGTACCCGATACTAAAGACCTATTCAAAAGGGGTAGAGCCTCCTCATTACTCATTAAGTCAGGATCATCATCATCATATCGTCTAACCCTCGTCCCACATGAACATCAACGATATCTTCTGGAGAGATTCGTCTCCGGGATTATTTTTTTTTAGTGTGACAACATTGTAATTAAAGTGACACCTACGGCATGTATACCTGAGTACCTGGCACGTGGGTTGCCTCCTTTCAGGTCAATATGTCTCCGAATTTGTCATTTTATAAATGAGGCCTACATCATCTCGCGCGGTTGAAAAAAAAAACGCCAACCGTATCAACATCATCATCATCATCATCATCATCATTCGTTTCGTAATCCGAGCGCGAAAATTTGAGATTCAATTTTTTTCTTTTTCAAAAGAGTAGGACGATGTCCGGATCATATTTTTTGTTATTTCCTTACCCTCCCCGAGGCTAAAATGGGACAGATATTAAAGAGCTTAGCGTGTAAATATTTTTCGGGATAAAAATCTGTGTGGTCAAGTGGATTTTTCGATTTCGTTTAATTGACACTTGAAAATATTTTTGACGCCTTAAAAAAAAAAAAAAAAAAAAACTGATTTTTTTTTCCTAGTTTACAACCTACAATTAAAAATTGTTTTGTCCGATGGATTAATCGGTACGTAGGTTTCGTTTTGTTCGAGTAAATGATTGTTTTGATTCGATTTAAAGGAAAAAAAGAGAAATATACTAACAAGAGTTCGGAGGCGTCAAGAAGTGAGTAATATTTCAAGCATGAAATTTTAGAGTGGAGTAATAATACGCAACTAATACCGTACAAATTTAACTGTAAAAATATTCTATTTAAAAACAACAACAAAAAATGTCGTTTCAGGCCGCAATTTCAGGATGAAACACGTTGCGGTGACATGTTGCAACGTTAGAAACATATTGCTGAACTAGTTGCAACGTTAGAAACATGTTGCCAACATCTGGAACATAGAAACATGTTACCAAAATGTTGCAGCATAGAAACGTGTCGGCAACCTTTTAATTTTTCATTTTCAAACGTTGCGCTTGCGCAACATTTCGGCAACATGTTTCGAAGGTGTGCCATGTTGAACAACAATTTGGCAAACATGGCAACATGAAATATGAAAAAAGAATGGCCATAGCACTTGAAATAAAAACTACGAATGTAAATCTCGACACTAGCCTTCTACAGTTTTCCGTATCTCGCTTCGCTAGGCGCGGCAAAATCGGTCTTGGACTCAAAAAGTCTCGCTTTAGATTCTACCAGTGAAATATACTATTTCACAGTGACGAAAACCGAAAATGATCTGAAATATTCTCGGTTGGAGAGAGGGAATTCTGCTGGTCCGCTAAAATTTTTACGTACAGGTTACGTTAAAACGGGAGTCGACTGCACTACAGCAATCAGGGGTCTGAAGCCGGTGCCGGTGCCGGCGCCGATGCCAGCCGCGGCCGGATAAAAAATCAGGTCGGTGCCGAAGCTGGTGTCAGCGCCGGTGCTGGCACCGGCTGAATATAACTGAGAAGGGCCATGAGTTTTGATCATATTAAGCGACCGATTGTATTAACCGGCACTACAATAAGCGGCGGTTACTGCAACAATTTTTTTATCGTAAAAAAAAAAAAAAAAATTGACAAAATTAATGGCGGTGCTGGCACCGATGCTGGAATCGACTCCGACACGAGCACCAGTTGCAAAAGTTTGCTGGCGCTGGCGCCAGCTCCAGCACCTTGGATATTTCGGCGCCGGTGCCAGCGTCAGCTTCAACCAATTTTTACCGGCTTCGGACCCCTGACAGCAATCCGGAATTGAAAAGTTTTATCGCGACACTAGTCCAAAGTATAATTTCCTCCTCTTTTAAAGATTTAAAAGCTTTTTAAATGAAGACATTTAAAAACCGTAAACACCAAATAACTAAATTATTATTACCTATCACCGGACACCTACTCCTTTAATCTCTTTTTACTCATGATCCTTTCTGTAAGGTCCCCCATTCGTTTTTTATCCAGACTAAAATTAAAAAAAAAAAAAAAAAAGGAATAACAATTATATCGCTCTCGTGAGTGGTCCTAATGCAGCCATAAAATAAAGAATTAATGTATTCCCCAGCAGTAGGAGAATCAAAATGCATAATTCACTTCATTTCACTTCCCTTTATCAATTTGAAAAAAAGCTTAATTTTTTTTTTTTTTTTACCTGCAGCAAAACACCAAAAACCAACGATTCCCTACCATTTTTCCTAATCCATTTTTCCTAAAGAAAATAAATTTCTAATCCATTTTTTCTTAATATTTTAATTCCTAAAATTGTTTTCCTAACTATTTATTTTTTCTAATTTTTAATTTTCCTAAAATTTTTTAATCTCTAAAATAAGATTTCTTTAAATCCCCAAAATTACCTAAAATCCCTGTAGGGATTTAAAAAATTAGCAAAAATATTTACTTTAGAAAATTTTATTTTAGGAATCAAAAAATTTTAGGGAAATTGAAAATTTAGAGAAAAAAATAGTTAGGAAAAAATGGGTTAGGAATTTTTTTTTTTTTTTTTAGGAAAAGCGGATTAGGAAAAATAATAAAAAACAAAAACCAAAAACCAAAAAAAAAAAAAAAAGTCTGCATACGAAAGCCAAAGGGGAATCCATTCCCAAAAATACTGGGTTATGCTTTATAATTAATTAAATAGCGTAGGGTAATGATTCTTGGGTCATTACGAGACGACGACGCCAAAAGGTGAGCCATCTACGAGATGTAGACATCTGTCTTTCGCCAGAAGGTAATGTCGTGTATCCTCCAACGCCAGAGATGGTCTAGGCAAAATTAAAAAAAAAAAAAAAAAAAAAAAAAAAAAAAAAGTACGTCAACTTGTGACCCTTTCGCAGACAAAACAACTCCGGAGCAAAAACAGCCCGAGGTATGGGCCTGGTTTATGAATCATCAGACTTGCATTCTGCTCATCTTGCATTAAACCATCGATGTCATTTTTACGGTTATTAATTTCCTTTTTTTTTTCTTTTTACGATTAGGCATCGTAATAATAAACAATAATGATATTTTTTATTTTTTTTTTTCCAGAAGAAAGCCTATTATCCCCGCAAAAATAAAAATTGCAAAAAAGAATTAAATTAAAACGCGGGGACCGAGGGTCCAAGCAATAGAATCAAATGAAGTGGTTGGAAATGAATTGAGTGACGTTAGTAATGTCTTCGTGTGTGGCTATCACGTGCCTTGCTGTGTGGTCTTTGGGCCTTCCTTAGTGGGACAATAATTAGTCAATCATTCTGTACACAAATTCACTCTTTTCTTTTTTCTTTAATATACTTCTCATTGTTTCAAAAAAGAAAATTTTTTTTTTTTTTTTGTTATAAATTACTAATCAAATATCGTCTAGTAATGACTTCAATCTCTTTTGAATTTTAATGATTAATACCGTACGTCATCTCCACATTGTTCGATGGGTTTATCTCGTCTTTTTCTTAATATTATTGTCGTTACGGGAACGAGTAATTTACCGTGGGGCCCGTATTTAGTCCCAAGAGTCATTCATCATAATATTAAGATCTCTTTTGTCAGCAACAAAATCAATCTGGCGCCTCTTTAAAAAAAAAAAAAATTCAATTGGCCAAAAACAACCGAATCAATAGTACAGGAAAAAAAACAATAATAACGCAATTAATCATTCGAAATAATAGCTAAATTCAATTGTACACATCACGTTTGTTAATTTTTTTTTTTTTTTTTTTTTCTGATCTCACGAAAACTAAACTTCTTTATTTGCTCTCTTCATTTTCCTTCTTTATTAAAAATTCAAGAGAAACGCGACGTTTTGATTGATAACATTTCCCATTATCTGAGCACTTAGATGCTGATATATACCATTAATTATTTATCTGGCACATGGACGTTTCCTCATTTGACAACTTTCAAGCTTCCGAAGAAAAAATTTTTGACGTAAAATATGTCTTTCAGTTTCGGGATAAACTATTAAATACGGTTTGTGTTATGTGGCAATGCTATGGTATATAGAATATAGGAAAACGAGTCAAACCTAAGGGCCTACCCTACTAATGTACATATAAGAGTATTAGCCTAATATAATAATATGATAATTTTTACGATAATCTTAATCGTGTATGGTGAATTCATTTTTATCAATATCTGACACATATCAGCAAAAAAAAAAAAAAAACTCAAAATTTTATATACTTTGTTTATGTTAGTAAACAAACTTTTAACTAATAATAAACAACATACTTAACCGAAACCAATTTCCCTATTTTGGTGTGCGGTGTTCTATAAAAATATTATGTAATAAATATTCCCTGCAAATCTGTTCCATATATGAAACATACGAAATTCATATATGAATGTTTCAAATGAAATTCTACGCCACATAAAATTCTGCAAATAATTTTTGCCACATAAAATTCTGCATTGAATTTTTGTCACATAAAATTCAACATGGAATTTTTGTAACGTAAAATTCTGCATAGAATTTTTGTCACCTAAAATTCTACACAGAATTTTTGTCTTATAAAACCCTACACAGAATTTTTGTCAAATAAAATTCTACAGAGAATTTTGGTCACATAAAATTCTAAATAGAATTTTCGTCACGTAAAATTCTACACAGAATTTTTGTCTTGTAAAACTCTACACAGAATTTTTGTCAAATAAAATTCTACACAGAATTTTTGCCACATAAAATTCTGCATTGAATTTTTGTCACATAAAATTCTGCACAGAATTTTTGCCACATAAAATTCTGCACAGAATTTTTGTCACCTAAAATTCTACACAGAATTTTTGTCACATAAAATTCTACGCAGAATTTTGGTCTTATAAAATTCTACACAAAATTTTTGTCACAAAATTCTACATAGAATTTTTGCCACATAAACTTTTTTTTGGCAAATTCGTAAGACTTTTCCCGAAAGCGAGATAAAATTTCTAGAAAACAAGAGTCCAGGAAATGAATAATAAAAATTCTCATCCTGGGAATTTCACGAACGGAGAGTGAGACCAGGTGGAACCACGTACAGGGACCAGCTCTTCTTTCGGGAGCTGAAGCCGATGAATGAGGTCAAAAGCACACTGTCCTTGCCTTGCTCATTCTGATTTGATGGTAGCCCGATGGCAGCCCGATTGGAGATCAGGCTGCTTAAAAAGAAAAAGTGAGTTATAAGTCCGACCATTACGTTATAAAAACTTATAATAAGATGATAAAACTTCCTCCCCCTCCTCTTGATCCCGTTTAGGTAATAAGAATATGAAGGTGTAAAATGGCCGGTGTCAGAGTCCAATTTTCAGTCAAATGACTGACAATCGGTCAATGACCATTCATTGCCATGTGCACTAACACCTTCATACCCTTGATACCTGTTACCCCAACCCCCTTATACCCACCGTATCTTACACATTACCTTTATACCTAAACCCTTTATCGGTTACCATTATCCCCCTTTCCAGTCGACTTTACCACTTATCCTATTTATCCTTTATAACCAGCATCTGGTACTTTTACTCCTTTCACAAACCCACGCGCGAGCGCAAAAAAAAAAAAAAAAAAAAAAAATCAATTACCCTAAAAGATGAGATTATCCCGTTAATAAAGGCCTTATTTAAGGGCCGATATTATAGTGTTTTTTATTATTAGTCGGTGACGACTTCACCAGTTTCGGTATACAGAACGAGAAAAAAAAAAATTCGAAAAAGAACTAGTTCCCCGCATGTCAAACAAGGTTAAAAACCCGCTTAAAAAAATTATTCACATGGCTTTTCATGTTTCATTATTTTAAAATGAACCGGTTACCGCCGTCGTTTTAAACCCAAGATTCAAGTCATTTTATAACTCACGAATCGATTTTCGTTAACTTAATTGAGACGTTAAAACTGTATCTCAGCTGTAATTATTGTTATTCTTTTTTTTTTTTTTTTTTTTATTATTTAATTTCTCCCCACCAATTTTTTTTTAATGCAAAAAATGGTGGATTTTTCTGCGAGGAATTTAAAATTAACATGTGAGGGGAAAAAGATTAGACAGTGGCATGCGAATAATAAAGCAATTAATATAGTATCAGTAAAAACTGCGGTATGGGTATTTGATAATTGTGTGGTTTTTTTTTTTTGAAAGAATTTTTTCTACGAATTAGATAAAATTTATAGAAAAAATTATATATTATATTTTTTATATTGATTTATATGATAAATATGTATAATATGAAATTTATATATCATTCATATTATATATTATATTTAACATATAATATATATGACTTTTATATAATTTATATTGATTTATATTATATATTATGTTTAACATATAATATATATGAATTATATATTTTAGCCGCTGCGGGCCGCTTCGCGGCCCCCCGCGTCTTTTCCGACGTCAACTGCGATCTAACCTAATATCGATCGATTTATTGATTTATCGATCGAATGATTGATCTATCGATCGATTTATCGACTTATTGATCGATTTATCGATCGATCTTGCGTGGATAGAGACACTTTCACTTCGACCTAACCTAATATCGATCGATTTATTGATTTATCGATCGATTTATTGATCGATTTATCCATCGGTCTTGCGTGGATAGACACTTTCACTTCGACCTAACCTAATATCGATCGATTTATTAATTTATCGATCGATTTATCGATTTATCGATCGGTCTTGCGTACAAACCCAGGGAAAGAGACACTATCACATTTATTTATATAGATATCATATAATATGTAATTTATATTATATATTATATTTAACATATAATATATATTATATTTATGATAAACCACTTTTTAATGTTCCTTATTGGCTCATCCAGACATTAAGCACTTTTCCCAATGTATACCCTTGTTTTATGGGCTCAACCTAAAGCTAAGGACTTGTTCCAATATATCCATATGAGTTCACTCGGAGGAAAAGGGTAAGAACACTGTCAATACGAACGTCGGTAAGAACGCTTGTCAATACGAGCGAACGAATTAAAAACTCCCAAATCGATACCTAATCCTTTAACATTTGAACTCTGCAAAGAACAAAAAAAAAAAAAAAAACCCATGGCGAACAATCTCGAAGAAAAGCGATAACCCAACCAACAATACAATCATGGCCGGCCATAAAAATTGGCATTAATGATGAAAAAAAAAATTTAGATCGGTTACTCGAATCTGTCTCAACTTACGGTTGGAGTCACCCGGGATTTCATGTGTGGTCTGACTGTATACATGTATGTGGCTCTGCATGGCTACATAATAAACACCACCATCACAATACTTAGTACTTACACTTTTATATTGCTTTTATTACGTAAAATATTCCGTAATAAAAATTTATAAAGATTGAGCCCTCGCTTTTTTTTTCTTCTCTTTTTTTTATTTTCCCCAAGTCGTGTTCAATCTCACTATATAATATTTCGGTTTGACCCGTTGTAAATATCAAAAGACAACGTTTTATGGCAGTAAAACAAACGATAAAAAAACCGTTTGAAAAAAAAAAATATTTATGAAATATCAAGCCCAAGCTCTTTTTTTTTATATATTTAATCCTTTAAAAAATTTATTTTGATAGATGAAGACATTATTAATCCATTATTCGATATAAAACAATTTTTTTTTTTTTTTGGTGAATATATGAAAAGATACGTCAACTGATCGCCACTGTTTTTTTTTTTTTTTTTTTTTTTTTTTTTTAAGTTTGGAACGATGAATATCTTCATGTTTTAATTTTATTGCTTTTAAACGTTGATTAACCCGTCTTTTTATTGTTATGATTATCATTATTATTGTTATTGCTCGTTTTAACAACGAAGTCATTCCTTTTGTCATTTAACTGGATGTTTTTCGCATTTTGTGATTGGAATTTATGTCCGTCTTTCCTGTAAATCATTCTAAAGCGTCGATTAAAAGGTGACTTTGTATATTTTTTAACAATTTACAGCAATATGTAGGTGGAATGCGGTATAATAACTTCGGGTTCGACAAAAGTAGAATTTCGTTAGGATAGCATATATATATATTTTTTAAAGAATCGCGCTTTGTTTTCTACTCTTGGCTCTAAATTTGGCGGTTTACAGCATGAAAAGAGTTTTTTAAAAAAATATTTAGCGATATTCTATGGACGCTAGAGAGTTCCTTATTTTGGCAATTTTCAAATTTCAAATCGCTTACCCCCAAAAATGGAGGAAACAAAATCAACTTTTTTTTTCGATTCCTCCACAATTTCCAAGGCTATTTTGGAGGTATCGAAGTTTGGAGGAAACAAAATTTTTTTCAAAATTAATATTGGAACCATAAATGAGGCAGAAAAGCGAAAATAATTGTTAGCTTATGCCCGGATAGCAAGGAAGAGAACGACGTTTAAAAAAAAGAATATTAATTTCAGAAAAAAGGAAGAAAAATGAAAACAATTGTTAGCTTATGTCTGGATAGGAAATTCTTATATCACAATTTTCTGTCTTCACATAAGCTAACAATTATTTTCGCTCTTTTGTCTCATTTCTGATTCCAATATTAATTTTGAAAAAAAATTTCCAATATTAATTTTGAAAAAAATTTCGTTTCCTCCACAATTTCCAAGGTTATTTTAGAGGTATCGAAGTTTTGAGGAAACGAAATTTTTTTCAAAATTAATATTGGAACCAGAAATGAGACAGAAGAGCGAAAACAATTGTTAGCTTATGCACGGATAGCAAAAAAAAAAAAAAAAAAAAATGAACATTGGGAAAAAGGAAAAAACGAAAGTAATTATTAGCTTATGTCCGGATGGGAAATCATTATATCACAGCTCCTGCTTGCTTGATATGCTTTGAAAACGCTGACACAAGATTGGCCATTCCTTTGCGGATATATTGGAATTGTTGTCGCCGATGTCTAGTGAAAATAGAAACAGGAACAGGCGATCCCTGTAACAGGATAGCAGTCTACAGCTCCCGAGTGGATTTAGTTTCCCACGTAAAAATCCTCAATGATGCAAAAGAGTTTGAGCTGCGGCTGTTAACGATCCAATTGTGCTGACGAAAGGAGGAGGGGGTCAAGATCTCCCAAAATTTCACCAACATAATATTTGATCGGTTCCGCGATTGCGTTTGAAATATTTCATGTCTTCAACGGGTACAAATTACTCACCGCTTTCATTAGGAACGACTGTCAGTCGAAATTTTAAATACAGTTAGAACGCGCACCCTCAAGCTAACCTTCTTCAACGTACATAGGAAGTCAAGGAAACGTACCCCCAAGGTAACCCAGTTGAACATTAAATAAACAGCTTAAAACTTTCAAAATAAATTCATACAATAAATAAAATTAATTAACTCTGAAACGCTAAAAAAGTTATTTTCGTCGACGCGGTGACTTCAACTGTTAAGCTTATTTTTATTTTTATTATTATCAAAAATTTTAATTTTACAATTAAACCGAGGAAGAAGGCTGTCTCCTCGTATATCAGTGAAGTCTATCAACCATAGGAATGGGGTTTCGCTTTGTTATTGTTCAGATAAACCCGAAAGATCCCCCCACCGTTATTAATTATTATAATGATAGATTTTAGTATTAATTAAGATATTAAACGATCGTTAAGAGAGAAAAAAAATGATTCCTCCTGGGGTTAAATTGAAATTTTATAGACCAGGTATGAGGCACATAAAACCTTGTTGATTTTTTTTTTTTTTTTTTTTTTTTTTAAGTGCACTGCAACAATGATCTAGTTTACTATGTTATTTTTTTTATTAGGCCATATACCAGGAGTCGGTGACTTTTAAGATTATTTTTTAATTCGCACGTTTTTGTTTTAATTCCGTGCGCCGGAGATAAACTGACGTATCTCCATCGTAAATATAATTGGAGATACCCTGTTTTGATTGCGTTGAAAATCATGTGACTCACGTTGGTGCAAACTTGTGGTCACATGATTTTAAAAAACAGAATATCTCCAAATGGAGATACGTCAGTTGGCCTTCGGCGCACGAAACTGAAAATGAATAATGTGCGAATCTGAACTTCTGACGCAGTCAGCAGTCGGAAGCAGTCAGTGACTTTTAAGATAATTTTTTAATTTGCTCGTTTTTGTTTTAATTCCGTGCGCCGGAGAAAAACTGACGTATCTCCATCATAAATATAATCGGAAATAGCCTGTTTGGATTTTGTTTTAAAATCCTGTGACTCACGTTGGTGCGAATTTGTCACGTGATTTTAAGAGACAGAATATCTCCGAACACAACTATGATGGAGATACGTCAGTTGACCTCCGGCGCACGGAATCGAAAATTAATAATGCGCAAATTCGAACCTCGGAGGCTTTTTCATGTTATTACATTCTTTTAGCATCAACTTGACTGACAAGAAAAAAAAAAGGCCGACGGTTTTAAAATCCGAACACGAAAAGTTGTCATAAAAGTTAAAGATATCTTCATTATTCACTGTATGTATTCATTATAACTAATTATTAAAAGTATTGTTCTTATTCGACGTGACGCTAAAAAAAAAAAAAAAAAAAAAAAAAAAAAAAAAAGTAAGATGTTAACCCGACCATAAACTGGAATACTAATCGCTCTAAAATACAAATTTACAATTTTCCATTTTTTTTTTTTTTTTTTTTTTTTTTTGTAGCCAAGCGCGAAAAAAAATTAAATTTACAAAGGGGAAATAAAACCTGAAAAAGCCGATGTCAAGTGCTGTAATTCAGGAGTAATCGGAATACTGGAGTGTGTTATGTAAACAGAGATTAGGTAAGGCATCAACAACCTTACCTTAACAGCAGACCACACGCAAGCATTGCCATGGTAGAAAACCTAACCTAACCTTAATACACCTAATATACATATCTAAGTGATATTCATTTAAAAATTCGATACCACCGCACTTCAAAACGGTACTATTTGTTTTATGTTTTTTTTTTTTTTTCGGGGAGATACTTCAGAGACGATTTTATTTAACCTGTCAATATAAAAAGGACAGAATTTTTAAAAATTTTTTTTTTTTTCGATTGTAAAAATGATTTAGCAATATCAGAAAAAAAAAAATAGGGAAAAAATTATTTAAAAATTCTGTCAGGAATATTAGGCTACCAGCGGGGTCAATGAAAACTAATGACGAATTTTTCACACGCGAGACACGGATTAGTAAACTGTTGGGCTTTAATATGTGGTGTCACATAAGCGCTGTCCAGTTGTCACGCTTATATTGTCAAAGCCGTTTATTACGATCAGACATTTTCATTTTCTCAACCCTAAATAAGCGAGGGAGGGGAATCGATAAAAAAAAAAAAAAAAAAAAAAAGCCTCGAAGATTTTTTTTTTTAAATATAATAATTGTACGGTGCATATGTTAACGACATTAGAATTTCTAAGATCTTCATTGAAATCATGTAATTGATATCCGTCATCTATGACAAGTTAAAAGCAGACGTAGCGTATAATCCATATTAAATACTCGCAAATTGCTCATTTCCTTTTTTAATTTTCGACGTGGACGTTTTTTTCTTGTGAGGGAATATCAATTTTGAAAATGAAAAAGAAAAAAAAAATTTTTTTTATTAATAATTATTAGTGTATGAAATTAAACATCCTTTTAGACTAAACATCGTATGGGAATTCACTGAATTTTTTTTTTTTTTTAATTTAAAATTCTTCGCCGCATTAAAATAATTTTCTTTTCAACTAGTTAATTAATAATGCGCTGACAAGAGGTTCTAGAAGCTTTTTGAAGCTGGTATATTTTCTACCGGCCTAATTTTTGGAACTTTAGTTCCAAGCTACTAGAAGCTCAAGTTGCCACGCTTTCCCGTAGAGTAAAATATTTTTTAAAAAAAACCGGGTTTATCAGTACACCAAGGATAACCATTTTTGGGCCTGGCCCGTTTCCTCCAAATGGTTTTGGAGGAGCCGAAATGTGGAGGAAATGAAATCAGTATTTTTTTCGATTCCTCCAAAAAAACAAAAATTTGGACGAATGAAAATGTGGAGGAAACGAAATCAACTTTTTTTTCGATTCCTCCACAATTTCCAAGGTTATTTTGAAGGTATCGAAGTTTGAAGGAAACAAAATTTTTTTTCAAAATTAATATTGGAACCAGAATTGAGACAGAAGAGCGAAAATAATTGTTAGCTTATGCACGGATAGCAAGGAAGAGAACGGCATTTTTTAAAAAAAGAAAATAAATATCGGAGAAAAGGAAGAATAACGAAATCAATTGTTAGCTTATGTCCGGATAGGAAATTATTATATATAATAATTTTATATATAATAATCACAATTTTCTGTCTTCACATAAGCTAACAATTATTTTCGCTCTTCTGTCTCATTTCTGGTTCCAATATTAATTTTGAAAAAAATTTCCAATATTAATTTTGAAAAAAATTTCGTTTCCTCCATAATTTCCAAGGTTATTTTGGAGGTATCGAAGTTTTGAGGGAACGAAATTTTTTTCAACATCAATATTGGAAATTTTTTTCAAAATTAATATTGGAACCAGAATTGAGACAGAAGAGCGAAAATAATTGTTAGCTTATGCACGGATAGCAAGGAAGAGAGAGACATGTAAAAAAAAAAGAATATTAATGTCCAATTAATTGTCCAATGGAGACTGCATTTCCTCTTTTTTTATTCCAAACTTCGATTTTTTTTTTTCTAAAAATTTAGACAGACTAAGACGAATTCATACTTATTCCAACAATTTCACAGGTTTAATTCCAAAGTACACTATGTTGCTTTTTTTTTTTTTTCAAACCAGTTTAAATTTTTTCCCACAGCTCCCTGCTGATTTTAATTCATTTCTTCTTTCGCTCAAGTTTATTTTTTTTTCTTTCCTTCTTTCTTTTTGATATTTCGTCGATTTCTTCGATCTCCATATTACATTTCCATTTCTAATCTTTCTTTCTCCTATTTTAATACGTATAAATCGGAAAATTTTTATTTTCCAAATTTATATTCTCGATATATCCGAAAAACTCCTTATCAACTTCAATAAAAAACAAATTATTCAATATTGAATCCTGTCGGGATGAATTCTAAATATTACGAAAGAACACGAAAAGTTTTTCAATTTATCCTATATAAAAATCAAGTTCGTGAAAGCTGATAGATTTCCCTGTTACTTGAAATAATTCCGTTACGTTTGTATTGCTCCCAATCAAATCGCCTGTCAAAATATGATATCAGAAATTATTGATCAATCCAAAAAAAAAAAAAAAAAAATTCCGTGATGAATCAAGACAGGTGACGATTCTTACATTTCTTATTTTTTTATTAATATAAATATTTTTTTTTTTTGTTTGTTTGACGTATTATTGACAGATTTTTATTTTTTTTATCTTTTTTTCCCATATTTTTTTATTGTAATTAAGTTACCAGAGGAGAAATCGTTTTATTTCCATTGCAGGATGTGTCTAGTTTTGTTACACCGTGACGTCATCGCATACCAACCTACACCATTGACATTTCTTAATGTTTTATGTTAACGGTTCGATTCGAAGATTATTTTCGACGTTTATCATCCATGTGGCAGGTCTGGACTTTTCAAATTATTCAATCTGTTGCATATTTCATTTGTCATACACCCGGGAACGCAACGCGCGTGTAAAAACCGGACAATAAAAATATTGAGATATAAATCACCCGAGAAAAGAAAAGGAAGAATCGAAGTAAAAAAAAAAAAAAAAAAAAAAAATCATCAGCTCGAAAATAGTTAAGAGCTAAAACGCGTTCCGCGGTGATGATTCCATTTAGACACAATGGGTCAATGGGGGGACATAATGGGAAAAGGTCATCGATGGGGTAATAATAAGGCATATGATTCCAAAGAGAAAATAATGTCATCAAAAGATTCGATATAAAAATATACCGTAAATCGGGGTTTCTCGTGTTTTCTTAAACAATTAGAAAATATTATAATTATTTTTTATTTTTATTTTAATAAAAAAACAATAAAACTCTTCAATTTCCCATAATTTTCGAATATAATCATCTTATAAAAATTATTTTAAGCCAAAAGATATTATTTAAAACTGGTTTCATTTTTTTTTTATAAAGATGATGATCATTAATCCGAATCTTAATTTCAATATTGTAAATGAAGGACAATCATTGCGCACGATTTTCATATTAGAAATAATTTCCGATTCTTTGATTTACGACAAGGTTAAGGCAATTATAAATTTAGGAAGAAAAAAAAAAAAAAGAAAATTGAAAACGGAACACCCTGTAAAAAATTTTCAAGGGGTTTGGGAGAAAAAAAGGATAATTAAAATAAAAGAAAATATTTCAAAATCCTGTCAATCACGTAAGGAATTTGTCACAGAATCTCAAGGTCACGAATAATTAGGGTCAAGAAAGGAAAAAAAAATAAAGAAAAAGATACCATATCCCGATATAATGTAAGATGAGATATGTGAATAAGGGCCGCGTTGCCTCGCGGGTGGCAAAGTATTTGATCGGAATTAAAGTAGTGAAGAGCTTAATTGGCTCTCAGTCAGTCGGCTGGCCAACTTATCATTTCGGAAGCCTTCTTTAAAGGGCGGAATCGTGAATGTCACCAATTATCGCCATTAATTTTTAAAGGGGTGAGAATTTTTTTTTTTTATTGACGCAGAAATGTCTTTTTTACGTAATGCACTTTAAAGGAAAATAAGAAGGAAGATTATTCATTGCGATAATATCATAGGATAAATTTTTAGCAGTTTCGGATAAATTTCCAGTAGTTTGGGATAAATTTCCAGTCATTTAGAATAAGTTTCCAGCAACTCTGGATACATTTCCAGTAGTTCGGGATAAATTTCCAGTAATTTAGATAAAATTCCAGTAGTTTTAGATAAATTTCCAGTTACTAAGAATAAATTTCCAGCAATTTTGGATACATTTCCGGTAGTTTTAGATAAATTTCTTAATTATAATAAAGATAAATTTCCAGTAATTTTGAATAAATTTCCAGTAGTTTTGACATTGGTCATCCTGTGCATTGTCCATTAGATATCCAAGTCCATGGGATATCCATAAAACGTCAAAAGGACGCTTTTTGGATCAGTGCGGACATAGGTAAATCCAATGGACGTCCAATAAATATCCTGAAGATGTCCTCGGGACTATATAGACTTTGCTATCTGGGTACCTAAAAAAGGATACACTGCAATGCAAAAATGCGAAGTAATGCAAGCAGTTCAGCGAGATGAAGTGCTACAACATCTAATGCAAAAGGTAATGCAAAATGCTTGTAATGCAAAGTCAAGAGCACACCAAAATAACAGAGTGAGCAACCCCTCGGTTTCAGGCTATCCTAATACCGTCATCCTAACACTTTCTTTAACCCAGATAATTTAACCCCAGGGGACTTTCAAGTTTCTTTACCGTACGAAAAAGTGATGCAAAAAGTATATAAAGTTTTCGCAAAATAAATACAAAAACTTTTATATAAAAAATGTTAAGTTTTTGTATAATTTAAATACAAAAATTTGAATATGCATAATTTCAGCATAATTTGAACATAACTTTTTTTAAGCATGAAAATCAGGATATACATAAATTATACAAAATTTATGCAATATTATTACATTTATTATAATTTTTTTAAGTCACAAAGCAGAAAAATTGGCAAACATTTACAAATATTTAGAAGTATTTAGAAATATTTACAAATGTTTTACAAACATTTACAAATATCTACAAATATTTAAAAACATTTACAAATATTCAGAAACATTTACAAATATTCCCAAACATTTACAAATATTCAGAAGTATTTACAAATATTTAAAAATATTCACAAACATTGAGAAATATTTACAAATATTTGTAAATATTTACAAATTGGCCAATATAAAAATTAATTTGCTTTTAATTTTCCAACTTTAACCTAAAAACTGCTTTAAGGCAGGGGGGGTGTAATTCTCTCTTGTTGGGGCTATCGGTATGTGGATCTAAGAGGGAACCGGGAAGATGTTCAGTAAAAGAGTACACCAGAGGTACTCGAAGAGTGGACTTGAACCACCGACCTTCCGTTTTCATGACGGCTGCTCTACCACTGAGCTACCTCGGGCTCTGGTGCATCTCCACTGAACTAGGTTACTTTAGGTGTTAGTAATATTAATTATAATGTTATATATTAATTTGCTTATTTAACTTTTTTTTCCATTTTATACATATTTATTTATGCATAATTTAAGCATTTTTTATGCACATTCAATTTTTTGTATAATTTCTGCATGATTGTCATACAATTTATGCATCTCTTTTTCGTACGGGATCAACCTCCCTAGTCCCTACCCCAAGTACGGTATCTCTTTTAAATTTCTGGTGCTCTTTTTCTCTTACGAGCTCTCTGACGAGAAGACTTTTTTCTAATTGTCGCTCACTCTTGCTCTTAAGACCTTCATGATCCTCTCCTGAACATTCTGGACATCCACGTCAACTGTTTCGTTTTCATCCCACGCTCCTCCTTTTCAGACGCTTTTCCTCCATTTCCCGAGCCGTCTACTGTCTATACACTTTCGTTCCTTCTGGTCTTCTTCAATCTACTCCTTCTTCCATAAAGTTCTATCTTTCCTTCATCGCTACTTTCTCTAAAATCCTAATTGTCCCACATTCCTTCATCCGGCACAGTTTCATTCTGTACTGTACACTCCATTCATCATTTGATACATTTCTCTGTCATCCCTCCTCAACCATTTCTTCGTTCCCCATTTCTACCTTACCAGCCTCTTCCACCCTTTCTGCTCTCTAATTGTCATTTCCACTTCTGGTTGTTCCTCCAAAGTCCTTTCTTATTTAATCTGCAGCTTCTTTCTTACTTCAAGTCCGGACGTGTGTCATTTGGTTTAAGACCCATAATTCCATACGTTCTACCGTTCCCCCTTCCCAATCAACTCCAACAACAAGCATCCCCAATCGGTCTGATCTCCAACCTGCAACTCGAGAAAATTAAAAAAAAAAAAAAAAAAGAAAGTTCGGTTCCGCAATTAAGAAAAAAAAACCGGGAAGAAAAGGGATAAATATTATGTTTAAAGAAGGCCCTTGCCGTCATCATTTGCTGATGAAGACATCAGTCCAGGTAGCTTGGGGCCACACACGACGATGCTTGGGGGCAGCACGGAGCCCCTCCATTCAACTCTCGAGTTGAATCACAATCATTTTAAGAAGACCGATTTTAATGTTTGTCTTTCATGAGCGACTGACAAAAATTTATACCAGTCTATTTATATGTGGCATGTAATTCAGAAGATGACCTCAGCTTTCTGGAAATATTGCCAGACTCTTGACCTTTGTTTGTCTTTCTGATACCATTTTTTTTTCTCCCCCAAAACCCGGATTGTAAAAAAAAAGGGGTAACATTTTTAACTGCACGAAAAGAAATTTTGCCAACCCTAAAAAAAAAAAAAAGCGAAACCAAAAATTAATACATAAATCCGTTACGGTTCGAAATGGCGGTTTCCTCGTATTGTCAAATAAACGGATTAACCCCGTAAAGTCTACGCCCTTTTATATTTGCGTAATAGCTGACTGGTTGGAACAACAACAATAATAATGTGAAAAATACCCTTCCCTATTTAAAAACGGAAGTCAGGAACAAAAATTAATCCCGATTGCGAGAGAGACATCTGCTCTTATATTAGCTGAGATTGATTCCGTTTGGTGATCACCCTTTTTTTTTTTTTTTTTTTTTTTCACTCGTTCCTTTTTGACTTTTCATTTTTAAATCCGGCTTTTATTATCAAGATTTGAATGGGGGGGAAACAAAAAAAAAGCGTACAAGAAAGAAGAGATGATTGAACCTTAAAAAAAAGAATGGACCAGAAAACGAATGGAGACGTCAAAAAGATGAGTCAGATGTTTCGACATCTTCAGTTTTTATAACATCTAAATAAATGCGCCAGCGTTTTTTTTTATGAAAGGACGCCCGGTTATTCGAGATTGGTGGACTTCGCTTTAATTCTTTTTTTTTTTTTTATTCTTCTTTTTTAATTTATGCGAGTGCTTAAGACTTTTAGTGCAAACAATTAATCAGTCGTTAAATGAAGCTAATTTTACTGCATAAAATTTGTTTGACTCCGGCAATAAATTTTGCGATTTTGCAAAAAATTTTTTTTCTCGAAATTTTTAAACGTAAAATTTTTAAAGCGTATTTTTGTAAAATTGTTAAAATATAATTTGAAATATTTAGCGATCATTTTTTTGCTTAATCAAATGCAATATTTGAATTAGCGGGAATCTATTTGTTTTTATCAAAAATGGCTGAACAATTCAGGGGCTGAAAAGGCTGAAAAGAGTTTCTGAAAAGGCTGAAAAAGAGTTTCTGAAACGGGTGAAAAGAGAAACGGCCGAAAAGAGGGTGGTTGAAACATCTGAAACGGCTGAAGGAGTTGCTGAAACGGGTGAAAAGAGAAACGGCCGAAAAGAGGGGGGCTGCTGAAAAAGAGTTTCTGAAACGGCTGAAAAAAGGATGGCTGAAACAGCTGAAACGGCTGAAAGAGTTGCTGAAACGGTGAACAGATAAATGGCTGAAAAGAGGTCGGCTGAAACGGCTTAAAAGAGACCTGAACACGTCAGGTTGTTTCTCCGTCATGTTCCAGGAGGATAAAATAAAAAAATTATTTTATCAAATTCCGAAAACATTAAAAGTGGCAGCAGTATTTCAAACACAATTATTTTGTAAATTTTTTTGAACGGAGGAAGGGGGGGGGCCAGAAGGCAAAACCCTATTCAGCTGCATTGGTTAACGGTAACCAATCAGGAAATTGCAAGCCTTCTGCTACCGATTGATTTAATCGTTTAGCGTTAAACCCCCTGACGGAACATTTCTGTTTCTGCCTTGCCCAACCCTTTCTCCTAAAACTAAATATAAAATTATTCGGTTTTTTCAAATTAATTGAAAATAAAAATTACGCGCAGGAAAAAAAGTTGCAATTAAATTTGCAAAAAAAAAAAATTAATCCCGCAATGAATCTTTTGCTTAATCTTTAAATAATTTGAAGGTGGTTCGAACTCCCATCGGAAAATTATGGAAAATAGTTGCTGAAAAATATTCTAATAAAAGTGCGGAAAATTTCGGATTGATTTTTCATACTTTCAAATGCTTTTTCCAATTTAATTTCTCAATAAGCCAGAATGTCGCTTTTTCAGTCACAATTTCAAAGAGCCTGGAATTAAATTTTTAATAGTTTTTGCATTACATTTGGGAATTGCGCACAGAAAAGTTTGCAATAAATTTTTTAGAAAATCGTACAACTTTTTTTTTTTTCTTTTTTTTAATTTTGGCAATCTTTTCGCAACATTTTTTTTCCAATAAATTTTTGGGCAATTTTGTTGTGTAGGTTTTCGGAAAAATTTCCAGTAATTTTGCAACATAATTTTTCTTTAAAATTTCAGGAATTTTTCAATAGTTTTTAAAAAAATCTTGCAATCAATAAGTCCGATCTTATTTACCCAATACTGGAAATGTATCCAAAATTACTGGAAATTTTTTGAAACTACTGGAAATTTATCCAAAACCCCTAGAAATTTATCCTAAATTACTAAAAAATTATTCAAAAACTTATACAACAAAATTACCGAAAATTTTCTGGAAAAAATTTTGTGAAATGACTGCCAAAATGAAAAAAACTTCCAAGATTTTTTGGCCTAATTTGAGCCTGAAGCCCTATGCTCCGGCGCCTAAAACTGCTAAGTTAAGTAAGGTTTCAGGCTTTTTTACGTCATAGCCCTTTTAAAAAATTCGAGTGACAAGCTCGAAGACAGGTTTATCCAAGACACTTCACGGACAATGAGCGGGACCTAGTTTATTTAGACAGTACCTCCGAACCCTAAGGGGGGAGAAGAAGAAGGGGGAATATCAATCAGTCTCTTCCTCTTAAAACACAGAGTAAAAAACGGATTATCCGGAAAATTTTGCGACCAGTCCATTAAAATTCAAAAATATCGTTCTCCTAAAAAAAAAAAAAAATTCTTCAGGTATTTTCTTACCTATCTCAACATATTGCATGCTGTTTTTTATTCACCTCTCCGTGTCTTCCCTTTCATTCAACTATCGCAATTTATGTGTAAAAAAAAGAAAAGAATTTTAATGATGTAAAAAAATAAATAATCATCATTGCATTTATTAAGTTTTTTTTTTTTTTTTTTTTTTTTTTTTTAACTGACTCATCTTTTAAAAATTTGGAGGATGCTGTCGATTACCGCAAAAAAAAAAAAAAAAAAAAAAAAAAAAATCCCTTTTTTCACAAAAAAAATTAGCATGCGTAAAAATATGAAATGAAATGATCAATAACAAAAACTTGTACGAAAAAAAAAAAAAAAAAAAAAAAAGAGGTAATGAATATAAATATTAGAAGTGAACTATGCGTGTGGTCGTTTGGGCGTATCAGTTTACACTAAGGCTTAATTGAAACCTGTGTGGCATAGCCTTTCAGCTAGAGGAAAACTACTTAGATGTTTTTTCACGATTCCTTTCAGTTTTTATATGGGTCTTAAGACTTTTTTCAAACTTCCCCTCCACTTTCCCCCCTTTCGAATTGTTTATTTTGTGATTTTTTTTTTCTTCTTTTTTTTTTATTCTTAAGTGAGTTATTTAATCTATTGATTCGAAATTAGCTAATATACTCTTTCTCCTCCCGTAAAAAGTGTGCCAGACTTTTTAAATGGTGGGGGAGTTTCGAAAAAAAATAAAAATAAAAATCAGACCAAGACGTGGATACGACAATGACATAAAATGAACATTTTCGAACATTTTTTTTTTTTTTTTTGATTCATTGCTAAAGAATTAAATTACTATGCTAATAGAAAAAATTAACAAATTACCAAATCCATTAAAATAAATTTTATGCTTATTTTTTTTATTTATCCTCCGAGGGGCTCTTGCTCAATAAATGCCGAATGAATCAAAAAAAAAAAATCCAAAAGAAACGTAATCGATTTTTAAGATTAATTATAAAACTTTAAAATTGTCATAACGATAATAATATCAAAAAGGCCCCGCCTCGTTAAACAAACTGACAAATGTTTCCACTTACTGACTGGTTTCCAAGAAACTTTTAAAAGAGCGCGCGAGTTTAAGAAAAAAAAATTACGTTATTTTATTTTTTTTCTCTTTCCATTTTTTTGCTTCGTTTATCACGCGTTAATAGGAGTCAACAAGACGAGGAGGAGAAAGGAAAAAAAAAAAAAATGACTTGCACCCAAAAAGTCATTTTAACTAATTAGTTTGACATTTGGAATTGATTTATATGTTCTTTTTCTGCCAATACGATTTGCTTTAAAAAGAAAAAAAAAATTACCGCAACGTTTTAATGGTCGGGGGGTCAGATATTTTTTTATTTTTCATTTCTTTAGTAGGGAGCTTGAAAGTTTTAAATGACTCGATCCGATAAAACGATAAACAGCGACAATTATTAAACGGTACGATTTGTTAAAATTAATTATATTCTACATCGACTCAGGTTTTGCCGGTTGAAAAAAAAAAAATATATTACGTCAGTGAAGGTTACAAATAAATCATGAAAAAATATTTCATTAATTCTTTTTTTGGTGCACTCCGTACATTTAGTGCATTTGAAATTTTTTCTATAAATATACGGTAATAGAAATTTTAGGTGATACGACAGCGATTCAATGTCGTTCCCACGTCGAAAAATCACACCGAAACGTGATGCGGATCGGTCTCGATTCAATTCGGATACTTATCGGCCACCGAAATCGGCATCGAATCGAGATCAGTACGCGTTACCTTATTTCAGCCTGATCTTCCGATATCGGCTATTTCCAGCAGGATATTATAATAAACTTTTAAATATATCGACGTTAAAATTTTTTGAATAACTTTAATACATTGCATGTTATAATTTGTTATAACATATCAAATACTTCCAACTAATTGCTGTGTTAAGCTGTATTTAATTAGTTATAACATGCTGCAATGTTATAACGTTACGGCATTTTAGGATGCAATAACATGTAACATGTTAGGATGCCATAACATGGCACGATATGTTGCATAGCATGTAAGAATATGATACAGCAACCGTAAAATGGCACATAATGAAAATCCATTATCATAATTAGTATTTACATGCTATAAAATGTTTTACTATGTTATGACTCATTATAAAATGTTATAATGTGTTATAAGGCATTATAACACACTGTAAAACGTGGTAACGTGTTAAAACGAGTTATAAAACGTGTTATAACATGTTATAAAAGCGTTCTAATGTGTTATAACATGTCATAAAATCGTTCTAATGTGTTATAAGGCGTTATAATATATAAATACACGTTATAATATATTAAAAGGCGTTATAAGTAAATATACCAATCATTCCGATTATCCTTCTCATTCCTTGAGGTGTTTCAAGATCTGAACCAGTTTGCCTAACCATTGTTATAATTTGTTCTAACATATCAAATACTTCCAACTAATTGCTGTGTTAAACTGTATTTACTTGCTTACATAGTAGAACATGTTATAGCGCTATGACATGTTAGGATGCTATAACATGCTACAACATGTTGCATAGCATGTAAGAATTTTCTACATCAACTGTGAAGTGACACACAATGAAAAATCCATATTATAACTACTTTTAACACGTTATAAAACGTTATAACGTACAAAGCGTGTTAAACTTTTGGCTGGGTGGACACTAACAAGAAATTCCGATTTGCGTTTCCGATGATATCCTCAGTACATTTTTGGTTCGCGGTTCAATCACAAACTTCCAACTCCCAACGTCTTTTCATTTCAGGAAAGTTAGGAGAAATTGCAGTGAAGAAGTCATTAGAAACCAAATTACTCTATTCAATTTTTCTCATTTTTTGTATTTTTTTTTTCTTCAAATTATGGTAACGGCTTAATTGAACATTGTAACGAGACATTTTATATTTTTTTAATTTCCGCATAAGAACTTAATGCAGCTGTTAGTTCGAGTATGAGACGACAATTCCTTATTGCAACAAAAAGAAATATAAAATAAACAATTTAACGGTAGGCGAAAGAATAATTCTGCTTATAAGCCAGATTTGAATATTAATTTGTTTTTTATTATAATAATGCGCTCTTTAATCGTAACATCGTCGAGATGAATCATATTATTCAAACTTTAAAAAAAAAAAAACACAAAACATTAAGAGTGCCTTGATAATTATCTTAACTACCTCGTAAAAATCATTATTACTCTGTTTCCGAGTGACCTTTAAGTGTCATAAAGGTCGATAATATCCTCTTCTGGATGGTGATGAAGAGGAGAAGTTCTAAAATGAATTTGTTATTTAAATTATTAAGAGAGACAGAGAGAGAGGTGTAAAGAAAGAATGGGTAAACGATGGTATGTATTGTAATGAAAGCCCCTTTTGGTGATAGATATGATAGGGTGTGTGTGTATATTTTATCATCAAGTGTATAAGCTTAATTTTCATATATAAGTTAGGCATATCATGACGATTCCTCTTTGTCGAATCCGAAGGAGTAGGAATATTTTCGTTTGAAATATGCATAGTTGTTTTCGAGTCGGTACTTGGGAGTTCGCAAAAAAAATATTTAAATTTTTGCCTGCGTTATAAGTGTTGCAAAAATATTTGGCAAATAGTTATTCGAGGAATGCATTTTGGAGTATTGAAGTTTAGAAGAAGGAAAAGACTTATGAGCACTCAATTTTACAAATTAATTGGCTGCAAAATTTCAAAATGAAATATGTTCCAGTAAAATGTGGCAGCATGGAAACTTGTTGGCTAGGTTGACAATTATTTTGGCAATTTTCGAATTTCAAATCGCTTACCTTCAAAAATGGTTTTCCTCGGTGAATTGATAAACCAGAATTTTTTTCAAATTTTTTATTTGATGGGAAAGCGTGGCGACTTGAGCTTAAAGCTTCGAAAATTGCCATACGAGAAAAAAAATCGACAATTTTTTTTTTGTCGCTAGGAAACGCGGTGTTTTATCGGAAATTTTTATCCGTAGATCACGAATTTGAAGTCCATTTTTTATATCTCGTCCGGTTTTGAAGCTAAAAGCAAAATATGGCGCAAAAAAAAAAAAAAAAATTCAATTAAAAGTTGAAATTTATTTAGTTTTTCTGTTTTTGAACCTGAACTAAACCATTTTCCAGCAATTTTTTTTTTTTTTGGCTAAATCTTCATAAACGTTTCCCGCTTACGCCATAATTTTCCTTTATTCACAAAAATCCCCTGAAAACTAAAGAACGTGTTCCACGTCAAAAAATTAAGTTGCAGACATGTATAGATTTTTATATTTTCGTTTTTCCCTTTTCCGGCGAAACGAAAAATGTAGACAAGTTAATTCAGGAAAAAAAGGGCAAATCACGGAAAACGATTCGACGTTAAAATCAATAATAACAAAAACTTTTTACTTTTTTATTTGATTCGATGATGTTTTTAGCGATTCACGGGGAGGGAGAAGGGGGGGGGGGGGGGGGGGAGAACAACAACGAAAACACCCAATCGTTTGTTTTCATTTTTTTTTTTTCGTACATTTATTTCGATTACTATGATCCCGATCCGTTTTGTTATGTGATAATGCCCCGCAAAATTACATGCAATCTATTTTTTTTTCAACGTGTTATAACGAGTTAGTTATCGCGGGTTTCGGTGTGTAACGCGCGTTAAGTCGATTAAACTGCATTTTTAACCCGAGGGGGTAACCGATGCTTCTTTAATAATATTTTTTTAAGAAGAGAAAGGAAGAAAAAAAAAAATCCCCCTTAAGTGTATAATAGGGAGTAAATGGTGTCACTTCTCCCTTCCGGGATTCGATTGAACTTTTTTTTTCTCCCCCTCGAGGGAGGGAAATAAAAAATTAAAAAAATAAAACGGTCGGGTAAATTGAAATTGTTGCAGCAAAAGCTTGGGAAGATATATATTTTTTTTTCTTTTTTCGTCTCTGTTTATTCAATTTTTTTTTTCTGCCGAAAATAGAAGGAAAAAAAAAATTCGACGATCATGGAAATTACGGGAAGAAGAAAAAAAATCGACTACACGCAATAGAGACAACAAAAAATGGATCGACGAATCGATTTCCAGTTAGTCAACTTGGTAAACGAAATAAGAAAAAAAAAAAATTAAAATCAAGATGTAACTTTATGTTGCTGGAGGTTGTTGGTTAGTTGGTATTTCTTTTTTTTTTTTTTTTGAAAGATTTTAATGATGACTTCTTGTCTCTTTTCATGAGGAAAGTCATTTTCGTAAAATTTTTATTGATTTAATTTTTTTGCATTCCAGCGGTTTTTTAAAAGGTATTTTTTACGAGTAGAAAAAAAAGTGGGGGGTTTTCTATCAGCTCGTAAGGAGCTTTATTGACAGCTGATGACAATATTCAATTGGCAATGACGATATTTTAATAGAAATTGTCATTTTTTTTAGCGAAATTTTTGTTGGTCAATAATAATAGTTAAAAAAGCAATTTTTGTGGGGACATAATTCATTTCGGGTATTTAATTGTCGTTGAAATGCCGAAAAATAGTAAATGAAATACTAAACGAAATACTAAATTGAAATCAAAAGGAAAAAAAAAATTTTGTTCCCTAATTATCCGCAATTTCATATGTGGGAAAACACTTTCCTTCTTTATAATAAAAAAAAACTCAAATAAAAATTGGTTCGAAGTTATGGTTTAATCTTCAGGCGCCACCTGAACGCAGATAAATTTAATTTATTCCTACATTACTTCCAGCCTAAATTCCTCCCAGTGACCTAATAATATCTAAATCACCGACACGATCCTTAATCATAATTACATTTTCGGTATTTGCCCTGCTCAACTTTTAACGTAAACAAAAATAATACTTATACCTAAGTCGTCAAAACCATAACGGATTTTTTTATCTCTACGGATAAATTTTTCAAAGGGAGAATTCACGGACGGATACACTACTCTGAACAAACATATTCGTCCTTGAAATTAACACTATGAGATTCCTTCAGGACTTTTTCTTATTTGCGAAAATATTTTTTTCCCAAATTTTATTTTTGCACGTGTTTACGAAAGTGTATTCGCATGTTAAAACATGCGTGTTAGGCCGTAATTTCACGGTGAAACATGTAGCGGTAACATGTTTGCGGCAACGTGTTGGCAACATGTTTCTAATGCTGAAACATGGTGGAAACTTGTTTTTAACGCTGAAACATGGTGGCAACATGTTTCTAATGTTGAAACAAGGTGGCGACATGTTTCTAACGCTGCAATAATTTTAAGCTTAATTAAAGAAAAGTGGAACTCGCCCATAGGAATCATGGTGATACAACTCATAACATTTCTGATTGGGTCTTTGGGTCTTTATTGGTTTTCAATGCTAATGGCTTTTAAATCGGAATCTTTCTTTTTAGTCCTTTACTCGATACGAGCGTGGTGATTAGGGTGTATCATTTCCGACAAAGTTTTTCCGATTTTGCTCCTCCATGGAAAATAGGTTCGTTTTATGTTAAAACTGCGATATAAATTTTAAAATAATTTTTTTTTCACCGTTTAGGGGTTGCTCAAGGTCGATATAGGTTGCGGCGGTATGATTTATTTTAGGCAGGGCTGTATATTGGTAATACCTCACTAGTGGAAATATTGGTATTAACAAAAGTACTCTACACTAGGGTTTTCGAGGTCGTAGAACACGAATTTCACTATCCCGAATTTTTCCGATTAACCCCTGTGACGTCATTAGCGTTTTTATCAAGCTTGTACCTGATTTTTCCGTCTGAAATTCGGCTTAATCTCGATTTTGAAGCTCTGAAAAGTTTTGTATTTGATTGGTATCACTCATACTTATGCAAAAATATCCGTAGAACACGAATTTCAGCATCCCGATTTTTTCCGATCAACCCCTGAGTAGGGGTGTTAGTGTAAATTTGGTTTTTTCGGACAAAAATTAATTTTTTTGCCAAAAAATGGCAAGAACTCCTCACCAGTTCGATTTAGAGGTCATGCTCAATGACATTTTTTAGTAAGGACACTCTAATTAATAAGGATCTTTTGTGTTTCGAATCAATTTCCAAAATTTTTTATGGTCGGAAAATTCCACCCTTAATTTTTTTGAAGTTTCAAATTTTTTCCGACGGCAAAAACGGAAATTGATTCGAAACACAGAAGATAATAATTAATTAGAGTAACCAGAGTAAAAAATATCATTGAACATGAGCTCTAAATCAAACAGGTGAGGCGTTGTTGTTATTTTTTGGCAGAAAAATCCATTTTTGGCCCAAAAAATCAAATTTTCACTTATATTCCTACACAGGGGTTGATCGGGGAAAATCGGGATAGTGAAATTCGTGTTCTACGGATATTTAAGCATAAGTATGAGCGATACCAACTTTTAAAAAAAATTTCAGGGCTCCAAATTCGAGATTAAGCCGAATTTTACGAGGAAAAACCAAGCATTGGCTCGATAAAAACGCTAATGACGTCACAGGGGTTAATCGGAAAAATTTGGGATAGTGAAATTCGTGTTCTACGACCTCGAAAACCCTAGTGTAGAGTACTTTTGTTAATACCAATATTTCCACTAGTGAGGTATTACCAATATACAGCCCTGCCTAAAATAAATCATACCGCCGCAACCTATATCGACCTTGAGCAACCCCTAAACGGTGAAAAAAAAATTATTTTAAAATTTATATCGCAGTTTTAACATAAAATGAACCTATTTTCCATGGAGGAGCAAAATCGGAAAAACTTTGTCGGAAATGATACACCCTAGTGGTGATCTCTCACATACACCTGTGCGTGCGCTCACAGGCATATGGGACCTACAGTTTAACGCCGGTTCCGAACGGCTATTTTTGAGAGATTTTACTAGGCATTTACCGCTCGGTGGTTTGCCATTGCCTTCCGAGGGGTGGTGACCCTTGATTTTCTGACTAGCGCACTAGTTTTGACCTGAGAAAAATTCCTAGCTGTGAACTAGGATAGAAGCACGACGCGTCGCATCTCATGATTGAGAGTCGAGCGCGCTATGAACTAGGCTACGGGCCACCACGATATACGTTGGCAACATTTTTAAAATATTTTTATCGTTTCTTGATTCAAAAAAAAAATTGTATACTATTTTTAAAATATATTAAAAAATATTTACAAAATATTTTTAAAATATTAATACTTCTTTGCTTATTATAGGTAACGCTGCAAAATGTTGAGCAACATGTTTCTAACGCTTCAACACGTTGAGTAACATGTTTCTAACGCAGCGAAATGTTGTCAACATTTTAAAAATATTTTTATCGTTTCTTGTTTCATAAAAATTTGCATAACATTTTTAAAATATTGAAAAATATTTACAAAATATTTTACACATATTAATATTTCTTTGCTTACTGGATAACGCTGCAATACGTTGAGCAACATGTTTCTAACGCTGAAACATGTTGGGAACATGTTTTCAACGCTGAAACGTGTTGAGAATATGTTCCTGACGCTGAAACATGTTAGCAACACGTTTCTAATGCTGAAACATGTCAGCATTTTTAAATTTTTTTTTTATCGTTACTTGCTTCAAAAAATATTTGCACAAGAATTTCTTTAAGTTATTAAAAAACATTTACAAAATATTTTATAAACATTAATGTTTCTTTGCTTATTGGGCAACGCTATGCAATATGTTGAGCAACATGTTTTGACGCTGAAACATGTTACCAACATCTTTCTAACGCTGAAACATAACATCTTTCAAACGCTGAAATATGTTGGGAACATGTTTCCAACGCTGAAACGTGTTGGGAATATGTTTCTGACGCTGAAACATGTTAGCAACATGTTTTTAGCGCTGTAACATGTTGCCAGCATTTTTGAAATATTTTTATCGTTACTTGCTCCAAAAAGTATTTGCACAATAAGTTTTTTAAATTAAAAAACATTTACAAAATATTTTATGAATATTAATATTAATATTTCTTTGCTTATTGGGTAACGCTGCAATATGTTGAGCAACACGTTTCTAACGCTGCAACAAGTTGGCAACATGTTTTTAACGCTGAAACACGTTGGTAACTTGTTTCTACCGCTGAAACATGTTACCAACATCTTTCTAACGCTGAAACATGTTGACCACATGTTTCTAACGCTGCAATACAACATGAAAACATTTTAAAAATATTTTTATCGTTTCTAGTTTCGAAAAATATTTGCATAATGTTTTAAAAATACTGAAAAATATTTACAAAATATTTAATAAATATTAATTTTTCTTTGCTCATTGGGTAACGCTGCAATACGTTGAGCAACATGTTTCTAACTCTGCAACATGTTGTCTACATTTTTAAAATATTTTTATAGTTTCTGTAGAAAAATATTTGCATCATCTTTCTAAAATATTAAAAAATATTAACAAAGTATTTTATAAATATTAATATTTCTTTGCTTACTGGGTGATGCTACAAAATGTTGATAAACATGTTTCTAAAGCTGAAACATGTTGGGAACATGTTTCCAACGCTGAAACATGTTATGGCAACATGTTTCTAACGCTGAAACGTGTTGGGAATATGTTTCTGACGCTGAAACATGTTAGAAATACGTTTCAAACGCTGAAACATGTCAACATTTTTAAAATATTTTTATCGTCCCTAGTGTCGAAAAATATTTACAAAATATTTTATAAATATTAATATTTTTTTGCTTATTGGGCAACGCTGAAATACGTTGAGCAACATGTTTCTAATGCTGAAACATGTCGGCAAAATATTTCTAACGCTGCAACATGTTTTATCGTGTAATTGCGGCGTTAGTCAGCGACTTCGCGCTTTAAAATCGTACAGGTTGAAACTTGATCGGTAATATTACAAATAAAGTTTGAAATATAAGAATGATTATTTTACGATCCTATCCGTCAAAGCACGCCCGTCTGTTGTACCAAACCAACTTTTCAGAATTTTCTCAAGGATAATCAAAATTTTTGCTCTAAATTCCCAGAACACTCCGCCAAATTAGGAAAAAAAAAACGAACTGGTGCAATTCCGTCAAATTCACCAAAACGTAACGTTATTACAATTAAAAAAATGAAAAACGAGTTTATACCGAAAAATCTCTTAAGCATAAAAAAACCAGTTTTAAAAAGTTATAAGAAAAAAAAAAAAACACTCACCAGAAGATGGTCGATCGCTGTACCTCGTGCAGTACACCCATGCTGGCCAAAGCATAGGGGTATCAGAGCCCGACCCGTTGTTACCCGAAGAGTTGTCCTGACTTAAATCCACGGGGGATTCCTTTTCTCCTTCCGACTTTTTCACTTCTTTATTGTTAACCGCAGTCCTTTCACTTTCCTTATCCGGTTTCTCTTTGTTATTTTTATTACCACTGCTATCCTTATCCTTGCACGGTTTTTTATTATTACTAACGCTATTACTAACGACCGGTATCACGGCGTCGCTCCCCCCAAAGTCCGATTTCAATATGTTATCTATGCTAAATTTCAGCGTCCTGCTGTTCGCGTTCGCGGATTTGGCGTTCGCGATGTTGCTTTGGTGGTGCAACCGGTTCCCACTTTGATATTTTTTACTAGGTTTGTCGAAAAAACTCGTTCGGTTATTTTTAAACGAACAATCTAAACTGCTCGAACCCGCGTCGCTTTCGTTGTCCGTGTCCCTCCGGAACGCGGAGGTAACTTGGCAGTTCGGCGGGGGGGACTCGCTCCCCACGCTCAAAAGCTCGTCCGAATCCGAATCCTCCATGTTGTCCTCGGAGGATCTCCTTTTGTTGTTTTTCTCCGGGAATTTCAGTTTCGGATCAGAACTGTTTAATTTGGAGGAAAGCGGCCGGAAGGAGATTTCCTTTTTCCCGGACGCGGGATTTTCCTCCTTCCGGGCTTGCATCAAAAGGGACAACGAATTCTTTTCCGGGAACTTGGAAAAGGGTAACTGCGGGCAGTGAGACGGGAGGTTTTGCAAACGGTTTTGAAGGAACTGAAGCTGCTGGAGGGAAAAATCTTTCAAATCCTGCGGATGGATTTTGTTCAACCCGTTCAAATGGTACTGGGAAATTAGGTGGTGGTTCAGGAGTAATTTGGGATCCGCGGAAGCGGCGAGGAAAGGGTTGTTGAGGAAATTCGGTGTGGGGGTGAACGGGTTCAACGGGTTCGGCAACCTCAAATACGGATTCATCGGATCCGGCATGTACTTAAAACTATCGGGGGAGATTCGGCTATCGTGAAAAGGAGGAACTTCGATTGATTGGGATAATTCAGGACACATTTTCGGCGATCTGCTAAAATTATCCGGAGATCCAACGATATCGGAGGGATGAGTTTCGGAAGAAGCGTGACTCGGGATTCTCGGTGATAAATTCGGGGATGCGGAATTCCTTCTCGAAGGGCGATGATGACCAGAGCTTGAAGGACTAATTGACTGATCCCTTTTTAACGATGTCGGACTAGAATTCCATCGGTATTCGGATTGAGTGGTTTCACTCGGACTAGGTATTTTCTTAAAATTTAACGGGATGCTGTTGTTGTTGTTGTTGTTGTTGTTGTGGTTCGCCGGACTCGAGGGCTTCGACGAGGATTCCTCGTTCATCTGATTTTCGCAGCAGGAATTTTCCCCGTCCCCGTTCAATTTCGGCGAGATCGGAGAATGATTGGACGCATCCGAACTCACTGATTTATGACAACTTTCCTGATCCGACGGCGGAGTGGCCGGCCTGCAATTTAAAACCGGCGACATGGGTATATTTATTTTCGTGAAACGATCGTTCCCGTCTAAACTGATCGAATTAATTCTAACCGCCATTTTTTTTCCCCTCCCCGGAAAAATTAAAAAAATTTTTTAAAAAATCAATCAATCACACCACCCGAACCGTAAAAATAAAAACAAGTCCATCGTTTATTTAATTTTTTAATTCGCGCAGTCAACCACAATTTTTTTTCGCTTTAACTCATTCCGAAAAAATTTTCCAAAATAAAAAATCACAACAAAATTTTATTTCTTTCAAAATAAAAAAAAAAAATCAATTTAATAATATTAAAATAAATGATAATAATAATGAAATAAATTTTTGATGTGCACAAGAACGCGGCTCGGCCGACACAACCAACATTGACAGTTTTCAACTGTATCAAGGGAGGAGCTTAACAAAATTTAAGGCGGTCTCATCAAAAATAGGCGGTAAACATCGCCACTAACGCTTTAATCTTATGTATATTTGTGGTTAGTCTTATGTACTTCATCATCCTTTACCTCCGTAGAAGAAAAACGATATATGATTTTATAATTATATACTCATTTATGAAGGTGTCAGATTGCTACATACAATATGGCGCTTTTCTATTTTCCTTTCGTTTCGCCTTCGCATGTTGTTATAAAAAAAAAAAGAAAATGTTCTTTAAATTATTCTTTCGAGAAAAGCGATTTTTATCCCAGAGGGAAAAAAAATTGCTGACTAACACGATCACTTTACTTTTCTTTTTCGACTCAATAGTCGAGGTGAAAATTGGATGACGAGCCAATTCCGACTTGGACGAACGAGTTGCGACTTGGACGAACCAGTTCCGACTTGGACGAGCTATTCTCGACTTGGACGAACATGTTCCGGCTTGGACAAACAAGTTCCAACTTGGACGAGCTATTCTCGACTTGGACGAACATGTTCCGACTTGAACGAGCTATTCTCGACTTGGACGAACATGTTCTGACTTTGACCTATTCCCGATTTGGACGAACAAGTTCTGACTTGGACGAGCTATTTCCGATTTGGACGAACAAGTTCCGACTTGGGCGAGCAATTTCCAACTTGGACGAGCTGTTCTCGACTTGGACGAACATGTTCCGACTTAAACGAACAAGTTCCAACTTTGACGAGCTATTCCCGATTTGGACGAACAAGTTCCGACCTGCGCGAGCAATTTCCAACTTGAACGAACATGTTCCAACTTGGACGAACTTGTTCCGACTTGGACAAGCAAGTTCCAACTTGGGCGAGCAATTTTCCACTTGTACTAACAAGTTCCAACATGTCGAAATGAATACACATTTCGACGAGCTCCGTCAAATTTTTTATCAAAACGTTTTTCGAGTGAAACAACCTCAAAAAAAAAATTCACGCCCGTTTGTTGCCAAATTGTTCAAATTCGTTAAAAATTTTTGTCACCCCCCAAAAAATAATCCCAAACGGGCATCCCAAATTTTTTTAAAAACTTTTTATTTTTATTTTTTAACTTTTTTAAACTTTTTTTTTTTCGATTATAAACAACTCATCGCCTAAATTGACTTTTATCCAGTTACGATATTTACCTGCCGTAAAAATTAAAAAAAAAAAATTCGATCCACGCTTTTTTAAAAGACCCGTTTTTAAATCGATTATGCAAACTAATGATCATCTTCTTATTAGAAAAAAAAATATGCTTTAAAAACCGCACGGTTAAAAATGAAAAGCTCCGTTGAAAATATGAGCTGATCGATAATCACGTAAGTTAAATATATCGCCTGATGTGCTAACTATAAAAATTAATGGAAAAGATTTTTTTTTTTTAATGAGCGTCATGAAGTTGTGAAGTTTTAATTGCTCCACGATTTATATATTTTTGGTGAATTAAAGAAAGAAAATAATGTGAAGCATGGTTTGTTTATAATGGATCTTTCCCAAATTAAGAGGTGCTTTTACAAAAAATTTTAAATCATCAATGTATTTACTGCTTCCGGTTAAAAAAAAAAAAATGATCTACGAGATGTGCCGTGCAGAAGTGCAGGGCTGCGGTTCCGATTCCGATTTACAAGATTATTCAATATTTTTCGGGGCGATTCTGACTCCGATTCCGATTCCAATTAGAAAATATTTAAGTGGTGCCGATTCCGATTCTGATTATGGTTCCGATATTTCCAGAAATTTAATAATCATAAGAAATCTTTATTAATATTTTTGAGCTCAATTTGAATCAAATTTATATTTTTCTATGCCGATTCCGATTTATTTTCGGGTCAGATTCCGATTTCGGCAGTTTGAAAAAGATTTAGGATTCCGATTCCGATCCCAATTAACTGATCGATTCCGGTGCCGATTCCATTTTAAATCTGAACGGCGCCTGGCGTAATTTTTGAAAATTTGAAAATTTTTGGACGGTCCAATTAATCCAATTTTTTCATTAAAAAAAAAAAAAAAAAAAAAAAAAACGGTGTCTTTATCATATTTTTCGCAATACTTTTAAAAACGATCCCATGAAGTAAGCTTAAGCTTACATCATTTTTAAAAACCAAAGGTTTTCGGTTAGCCGCAAAATAAATCTAAAAATATGAAATAAAAATGTAAAAAAAGAAGTGCAAAATTTAATTATTTTCACCTTCACCTTAATTTATAATTTTGTCATTTACGTTTTATTTTTCCTTGTTTCACGTTTTTCGGCTCTCTTATTGCATTGTTTTTGCTCCGCGTTCCTGCCTTTCATCGATTTTTATCTATTCCTGAATTCTATTTTTTCATATAAAGGCATCGTTTTTTTCGTTCTGTCATTTTTATTTTTCTTTAGACTTTTCATTTTTTTTCATTGGGAGTTTACTTTACTATCTTATGCTTTTCTCGTAAATATTTCCTTAATTTTTTTCGTTCAATCATCATTTTCTACATATTTTTTTATTTTTTACCTCTAAGTTTTATTTGTCGAATTTTATTTTTAACTTTTCTAGGAAATTCCTTTATTTTGATTTAAAGCGTGT
This sequence comes from Liposcelis bostrychophila, assembly GCA_037577465.1. Taxonomy (NCBI): domain Eukaryota; kingdom Metazoa; phylum Arthropoda; class Insecta; order Psocodea; family Liposcelididae; genus Liposcelis; species Liposcelis bostrychophila. Next base: position 9,809,094 of record CM075207.1, on the reverse strand, counting down.
GTGCATTTGTCCGAAATTTCGTACGTTTATTTTTTCCGGGGGTTTTTTATTCTCCCCATTTTTTCCGCTTCTCCATTACCGTGAACCGGGGTCAATTTTCAAAAATTTCGATTTGATTTAACAACCCCTACGAAAAAGTTGCACGAAATAAGTGCAAAAAGTTTTATGAAAAATGTATTATTTTTGCATCATTTATACAAAAATTTGGGCAGGACATAATTAAAATATAATTTTAACAAAATTTATGCATAATTTTTTTTTTTTTTTTTTTTTTTTTTTTTTGCATTAATTTTTGTAAAAGCATAAAAATCTGGATATGCATCATTTTTACAAGCATTATTTATGCATATAACTTTTTAAAATCATAGAGCAGGAAAATTCGTAAATATTATGCTCATTCAGCTTTTTTTTTTAATTTCAGGGCTGAAATTCCGATTCCGGTTCCGAAAGGTGGAAAAAAATGTCCGATTCCGATTCCAACTAACAAATATTTTAGCGATGCCGATGCCGATTCCGATTCCGAATATTCCGAACTGTTTTCAGACGAGATTCCGATTCCGATTCATATCACTTTTCAAATAGGAGATCCCGAATCCGATTTCGATTTCGATTCCGAATAAAAATTAATCGGAATTACAGCTCTGCATTTTATGCATAAATATTTATGCATTAAGTTTTTTTATACATAATTTATACTTTTTTATGTATTGTCCAACTTTTTACGGAAAAAAAAAGAAAAATCTTAAAAAAAGAAAAACTAAGAAATCTTTCAAATTTTTTTCTGAAGTTTTTGTTTTTTTAAGATTTTTCTTCGTTTTTCCGTAAAAAGAAAAATACGATTTATTTGCTGCCACGGGTACTGCTTACTTTTGAGAGTATGCATCAGTATCCATTTTTTTCGGAAAACCGAAGACGAATCTTGAAAAAAGAAAATTATGAAAAAATTTTGAAGATTTCTTATAATTTTTATTTTTTCAGAATTTTTCTTCGTTTTTCCAAAAAAAAAAAAATACGAGCCACGAGTAATGCATACTCTTCATAGTACGCATCAGTCGTGGCAGCAGATAAATCGTAGTTTTCGTTTTACGGGAAAACGAAGAGTCTATAAAAATAAAAAATTAAGAAATCTAAAAATTTTTTCGACTGAAATTTTCTTAATTTTTCTTTTTTCAAGATTTGTCTTAGTTTATCCGTAAAAAGAAAAATACAATTTATCTGCTGCCACGACTGATGCGTATTCTAAAGCCTTTAAATTCGTCCGCATGCGCACAAAATAGGAAAAAGAAAACTTTTCGAACCCCAAATACTTGGTTTAGAAAAAGCTTAACGGAGAAAGAAATTAAAAAAAAAAAACTTGTTCCGGATGAAACAAATCCGGAATCGTCGATGATAAAGTTAAAAATAAATAAAATGTCACAAGTCATGTGAAATAAAGTGGCAATTAATAAGTGGATGTAAACTGATGGAAAAGCATAATTGCAAGTGGCGAAGAGTTCCATGTTGGCCAAGTGTAGTGGCCGTAGCGATATCTCATCCAGCGTGGACCACCCAAGTCGATTTTTTTTAAATAGCTCATCTCATTTGCATCGGCTATTTTCACATCAAACCAACCTTTTTTAAGATTTTCTACCACAATTTTTTAATTACCTATTTCCACAGATGATCCCCGTAAAATTTTTTTATTATATTCCCCGTGGAAAATCCTTCTGACGAATTTCCCTGCCGCCGCCGCCGAGGAGATTTCCTTTCTTAAGCATTCACAACAATGAAATATCTGAAACCGAAAGAAAGAGAAAAAAAATGAAGCAATAATTAAATCCATGAAAACCTGACAAACAAAAAAAAACGGACTTTTAAATTGATGAAGAAATATTGTTTTTTATCTTGTCAAGGAGTACGATGTATGTGTCAAATTTGTAATAGCCCAACATTCAGATTGTCTGTTGTATGTTTCGTGTTGTTTGTGTTTTCGAGTTATTAACTTTTCTTTCTCTTTTTGAGGACTAATGATGGTTGGGAGAGAAAGCGTGGACCTTCGGTTATCATTTTAAAATTAGACCCGTAAAATAATTCGAAGGAAAAAAATAAGGAGGACCGCGCTGATGATGTCCGGATGAATAGCAGTAAAGCTTGGGGGTCAACCAAAGAATGTTACACCGGAAAATTTATTTTCGTCCTTCAATATAGTTATGCATAAATTATGCATATACAAGTATGCATAAAATGGAAGAAAAAGTTGAATAAGCATAATATTTGCAAAATTTTCTGCTATATGATTTAAAAAATGATATGCAAAAATTATGCAAAAATTATGCATTTCCAGATTTTTATGCTTAAAAAAAGTATGCATAAATTTTGTAAAAATTATGCATATCTATTGTATTTAAATTTCGGTTTTAAAAAAATATGTATAAACTTCTAACACCAAAAAAAAAAAAATTAGCTACTTTCGCCCGGAAATTTTAAAAATTTATACTAAGATCCAATTTTTAGGATAAATAGCTGCCCGTGCAAAAAAGTGATGCAAAAAGTGTCTGAAATTTTTGAAAAATTAATGCAAAAAATTTATATCAAAAAATTTATATAAAAAAATTTACTCCCTCTGTCCCAAAATACTTTGTGTGTTTCTCATTTTTATTTCCCATTTCGCAAGCTTTTGATTTTTGCCGGAACTGTTTGCACCACTTTACCCACCCACCCAAGCACTATTTCACACCACCCCCCCATCCCCCCCAGGGGTCCCCCCCTTTGGGAAATCAATTACCGAAAAAATGGAAAAAATTAAAAATTTCTATTATTTTCGCCCCGTTTCAGAAACGAAAGCGAAAAATTGAAAGTGGTCGGAAATGAGAGAGTACATTACCCTAAACAAGATTCCCCCATGAGAAAATTTTTTCATTTGTCGCAACCCCCCAAAAATTTAAATATGTCGAGGGTCCGACCAAGGGGGCGAATTTTTAAATCTCGATTAGATGGTCGCGAAACGTTTGTTACGGGGGTTTTTTAGGTCGCTGATTTCGATTCTGAGGTCTGTTTTTAAAAATTCAAGATGGCGGATCCAATATGGCGGACCTTTTCTAAATAAATCGATTGTTTTTTACTAAAACACATAATCGAGGGGTTATTGAGGCCTCTGATTTCAATTCTGAAATCGGTTTTTGAAAATTCAAGATGGCGGAACCAATATGGCCGACCTTTTTTCAAAAATTCGACTTTCTTTCACATAAGCACGTAATCGGGGGGTTATTGAGGACGCTGATTTTGATTTTGAGGTCGGTTTTTTAAAATTCAAGATGGCGAATCCAATATGGCTGACCTTTTTTCAAAAATTTGATTTTTTTCCCACATAAACACTTGTCCGGGGGGTTATTAGGGACGCTGATTTCGATTCTAAGGTCCGTTTTTAAAAATTTAAGATGACGGATGCAATATGGCGGACGTTCACCGATAACCGCCAATCATGAATTTGACTGAATTAAAAAAAATGTTTTTTGGAATCGTCCGCCATATTGGATCCGCCATCTTGAACTATAGTAAAAACTAACCTCAGATTCGGAATCAGCGTCCCTAATAACCCCCCGGGACAAGTGTTTATGTGGGAAAAAAATCAAATTTTTGAAAAAAGGTCAGCCATATTGGATTCGCCATCTTGAATTTTAAAAAACCGACCTCAAAATCAAAATCAGCGTCCTCAATAACCCCCGATTACGTGCTTATGTGAAAGAAAGTCGAATTTTTGAAAAAAGGTCGGCCATATTGGTTCCGCCATCTTGAATTTTCAAAAACCGATTTCAGAATTGAAATCAGAGGCCTCAATAACCCCTCGATTATGTGTTTTAGTAAAAAACAATCGATTTATTTAGAAAAGGTCCGCCATATTGGATCCGCCATCTTGAATTTTTAAAAACAGACCTCAGAATCGAAATCAGCGACCTAAAAAACCCCCGTAACAAACGTTTCGCGACCATCTAATCGAGATTTAAAAATTCGCCCCCTTGGTCGGACCCTCGACATATTTAAATTTTTTGGGGGGTTGCGACAAATGAAAAAAATTTTCTCATGGGGGAATCTTGTTTAGGGTAATGTACTCTCTCATTTCCGACCACTTTCAAATTTTTCGCTTTCGTTTCTGAAACGGGGCGAAAATAATAGAAATTTTTAATTTTTTCCATTTTTTCGGTAATTGATTTCCCAAAGGGGGGGACCCCTGGGGGGGATGGGGGGGTGGTGTGGAATAGTGCTTGGGTGGGTGGGTAAAGTGGTGCAAACAGTTCCGGCAAAAATCAAAAGCTTGCGAAATGGGAAATAAAAATGAGAAACACACAAAGTATTTTGGGACAGAGGGAGTATTATTTATACGAAAATTTGAACATGCATAAATTTTTGGAAAGTTTATGCATATTTTTTTAAGCACCAAAAATTTGAACATGCTATCATTTTTACAAAATTTATGCATCAGTTTTTAATTGTACACGAATTTACGTAAATTATACATACATAAAAAATGCATAAATTACGTATAAATAAATATGCATAAAACGGGGAAAAAAGTTGAATAAGCATAATATTTGCAAATTTCTCTGCTTTATGATTTAAAAAATTATAAGCATAAATTATGCAAAAATGATGCATTTTCAGGTTTTCATGTTTAAAAAAAGTATGCATTAATTTTGAAAAAAATCATGCATATTTAAATTTCGGTGGTCAAAGAAATATGCATAAACTTGCTGACACCAAAAAAAAAAAAAACTGAGTGAGTCTAGCTACGCAAACTCACTGAAGAAGGGAAGTGAAACTTCTACACTCCGCTCTTAATAGACACAATAAAAAAATTTCAAGGCATTTTTTTAGTCGTTTTTGGTCAAAAAATTTGAATATTTTAATAAAAATGTAACATTTTTTCCTGGCACGAAAAAAACTTCAAACACACGCACTTTTCGGCCAAAAATTATGGCCCAAAAAATTTACTCTCAACGATTCTAAAGAAGTTTCACTTCAAAAAGATCAGCAACTTTTTTTCGGAAATTTTAAAAATTTATGCTAAGATCCGATTTTTAAGAAAAATTAACTGCCCGTGCAAAAAAATGATGCAAAAAGTGTCTTAAAATTATTGAAGATCAAGCGCAAAAAATTTTTATAAAAAAATGTATTATTTATACAAAAATTTGAAGATGCATAAATTTTTAAAAAGTTTATACATATTTTTTTAAGCATCAAAATTTGAACAAGCAATCATTTTTACATTTATGCATCATTTTCTAGGCATGAAAATCTGGATTTGGATAAGTTTTGCATAATTTTATGCATATAATTTTTTTAAATCATAAAGCAGAAAATTTTGCAAATATTATGCTTATGGGTCAGTCCATGTGAAATGACCAAATTGCAAACCACTACCTTCACCGATTTTTTTGATTTTCGGGGAATCGAATCTACCCATCGGTCTTATGAAAACCCCAAATTTTCAAATTTTTAAAACCACCCTTTCCGAAGTTATTGACCTCGGAAAATTGGGATAGGGCGCTTACCCTGTTTTTAAAAATCGCTGTAACTATGGACCGCGGTGACATAGAAAATCGAACGAGGTCTCTTTTTAATCGCCTTTAGTGGGGCTTTCGTGTGATATACCATAACCGCCATTTTTTTTAAAAATTAGTATCCCGGACTTTCCGAAAATAAAAATTTCAATTTCCGGAAAAACTATATCTTTAATTTTTTTAAAAAAAATGTAGGTTAAAGTAGAGGTCTAGCTTACCTTTTAGCCAAAATTTCACGATGGGCCTGCCATGGGTTCCTACAGTATCACGCTGTTGAAAATGTGCTGTCGGAAAAAAAATTTTTTTAATGGTAATTTTGGGTTATTTTGACTCCGTAATGAAGGTTTGTACTTGCAAAATTATTTTTTTTTAAAATTGACCTTGAAATTTCCAAAAAACCCATATAAGGACCAAAAATGAAAAATTTTTTTTTTCATAAAAGACCACTCATTCTTATCGGAAATTTTGCGTAGATTACGAATTTGAAGTCGGAAATTAGTTTTGGTGCATGATTTTTGAGCTAAAGCTCTGAAAACTTTCTTACGGCTTTTTGCCTGTGGCTCAAAAATTTTGCACCAAAACTAATATCCGACTTCAAATTCGTAATCTACGCAAAATTTCCGATAAGAATGAGTGGTCTTTTATGAAAAAAAAAATTTTTCATTTTTGGCCTTATATGGGTTTTTTGGAAATTTCAAGGTCAATTTTAAAAAAAATTAATTTTGCAAGTACAAACCTTCATTACGGAGTCAAAATAACCCAAAATACCATTAAAAAAAATTTTTTTTCCGACAGCACATTTTCAACAGCGTGATACTGTAGGAACCCATGGCAGGCCCATCGTGAAATTTTGGCTAAAAGGTAAGCTTGACCTCTACTTTAACCTACATTTTTTTTAAAAAAAATTAAAGATATAGTTTTTCCGGAAATTGAAATTTTATTTTCGGAAAGTCCGGGAAACTAATTTTTAAAAAAAATGGCGGTTATGGTATATCACACGAAAGCCCCACTAAAGGCGATTAAAAAGAGACCTCGTTCGATTTTCTATGTCACCGCGGTCCATAGTTACAGCGATTTTTAAAAACAGGGTAAGCGCCTATCCCAATTTTCCGAGGTCAATAACTTCGGAACGGGTGGTTTTAAAAATTTGAAAATTTGGGGTTTTCATAAGACCGATGGGTAGATTCGATTCCCCGAAAATCAAAAAAATCGGTGAAGGTAGTGGTTTGCAATTTGGTCATTTCACATGGACTGACCCTTATTAAAATTTTTTTTCGATTTATGCATGCTTATTTATGCATAATTATATTAGTGGATGAAAACAATTTTTTTCCGGTAAAAAAAGTTAAGTTGTTGAATGTGTAATTTATGCATTTTTTATGTATGCCCAATTTTTCGTATAATTTATACATAATTTTTATATAATTTATGCATCTCTTTCTCGTAACTTAAATGAGACCAAAGACAATATGGTAAAAAAAAAAAAATTGGGTTGAAGTCAAAATTTAAGCGAAAATTCCGTTCAAATTTTTTATTTTCGTTCCAAGTTTCTTGAAAATTTTCTGAAGTAATATTTATCCCAGTTTTTCGGGTCCATTTTTATTTCCAGCTAATTTTTTTCCTGAATAAAATTAAAATAGATTTTAAACCAAGATAAGCGAAAAATTTTACGAGAAAAAATGCACTATTTTTGGAATCCTAGCATCATTTTCTGATTTCATAAAATAATTCAAGCATAAAATTTAATGAGAAAAAATAAGGACTTTTAGGGACTTTCAGGGACTCATGTCAAAAATAGGGACTTTTCCAAAAAAAAGTGACCTAGGTTCGATGGCTGCCACTGGGGGTACATTGCGGTTCATTCAAATGGCATTTCATCCAAAAAATTTTGGATAAAACGAATATTGGTTATTTTGCACTTCATTCAAAAAAAATCCATTCATCAAAAAAATTCGGAAAAAAAAAAAAAAAAAAAAAATCTATCCAAAAAAATTTGAATGAAATGGGAGAAGGTTATTCAGCAGTTCATCCAAAATGTATTTCGATGAACTGAATGAAGCAAATATTGGTTATTTGCGTTTCATCCAAAAAAAAAAAAAAATGGATTAAACGCAAAACAGTCAATATTTGTTTCATCCAGAAAAATGTTGGGTGAAACGGATATTGACTGCATTTGGCTAAGTGTTTCGCCAATTTGGATAAAATGCAAAACAAAAATATACGTTTCATCCAAATGCGATTTGGATAAAACTCAAAGTCCCCTAAACTGAATAAACTTTTACTGTTTTCTTGACATTTCCCAAAAAATGCGCATCCCAATTTTTTTTTCTTCTAAATTGGACTGATAATTCCTAAAAAAAATTCCTATATTTGCGGGATTCAAAATTCCGGGATTGCGGTGTGTACAGTCCTCAGTGTAAAGAGCCTTTAAAAATCTAAATTAACTTTATACCTGAAAAAAAAAAAAAATTGCGTTTATGCAAACGAAATGACAACTTTAATTAATAAAATTTCCTCACTTTTCCCTCCAAAACAAAATATGCAATTTGAAAAGTCATTACAAATAATTAGAAAAATAAATTAGAACTAATTGCTTAACCAGTCGGCGATTAATTTGCTTTTATTGAGATAAATGGCAAACAGTAAGCTAAATAGTAATTTTCAAATATCAAAAAATGCACCCATAATTTTTTTTTTTTTTTTTTAAAAAAGCATTAAAATTATTTTCGCTTCACTGAATCTGTTAAACTGACTGGAAAATGGACGAAACAATGATTTATGTACTGTAAAATAAAAAAAAAAATAGGATCATGCCTTGAACTTGAAATTAGCCAAACGGAAATTGTTAAATACACTTACGCAGCCTTGCTTACGAAAAAAAAAGTGAAAAAGATCGATAAATAAAAAGAATAAGAAGCTGGGAAAAAGGGGGAGAAAGAAAAAAAAAATAATAAAAACGACAGCATGTAATGGCGGGCAGATGTTAGAAAACGATTAGCAACCCCGAAATCCAATGCTGATATGATCCATGCGCATTAGGGAAACCCTGGGGGAGGGGGGGGGGGCGGATGAGGGAGGGGGGTTAGGAATAGGTGGGGTTCCCATTTTTTATTTTTCGTCCCTGCGGTTTTGATACGTTAATTATACGTTTTTAAACAAAGATATCGTACTTAATGTCCTAAAAAAAAAAAAAATTTTGAAACATAAGTTTTGAAAAATGAGGTTTCGCAATGATTGTTTTTTAAGGACCTATGCTCCGTACGTTTCTTTTTTTTTTTTTTTGGAACTGGGCTTAATGATTCGGTTAATTAATAAACTCATTTATTTTGTTGTCTTACTTATATGTTTCCTACCATTTTTCTGATGTTGAGAATAAATTAAAGGTGGAGTTTTCTATGAAAAATCGTAGCAAATGATCTCGCTACACCTTCGGGTTTTCGTTAAATTATTTTACTTTTTTTTTTTTTTAATTTTACATCCTTAAGAGGTAAGGGCGATCGCTGTTTTTAGGCGAGTCGTGAGCGGAATTTAAAATAGTTATATTAATTTAGAAACTGGCGAATGAAAATGCGTATTTTCAATTTAGATTTTTGGTTCGGTTACAAATATTTCAAAATCGATCAAGGCAGTGCCTTGTGTTAGTTTAGCTTTCAAGGAATTTTTGATAACTGGAACTTTTCATAGGAAACAACGTCTGGGGGTGAAAATGTTAAAAAACAGGCATCATAGTCCTCCTTAGCAAAAAATAGGACATTTTTTGAAAAAATGTAACACCGGTTTTTTAAAGAAATATAGGACAATAATAGGACAAAAACTCCTAATTTCCTTTCCCAAGAAAAAGCGCGTTATAAAATTTTATAACTCTATAACGTTTTGACCGATTATAAAATTTTATAACTATTTATAAATTTTTTAAATTTAAATTTTTAACTGAGCAATATATTAATTTTATGGTTGAATTGCGCTATATTTAGCATATGGAGACTTTATAGGCTCTTTTTTAAACCATTTTCATGAGAGAAAAAAAGGTGAAAAAAATTACAATTTTTTGGAATAGAACGCGAGCCTTGTGGTCGATCCACTACACCACTTTTCAACTGATTTTTAAAAGCGGCAATAGGGTTCTTTAAGTTGCCAGTTGTTTTGACTTATAATATTTTCCAGATTTTTCCGAATTTTCGGTTTATTTCTTGTATTTCTAATTTGACAAAGGCTCAAAAATAAAAAAATAAAAAACTGAAAATAATTTGTTATAAAATTTTATAACGAATTATAAATAGATGTCTTTTTCGGCGGTTTATAAAATTTTATAACCAAGTTTAAGTTTTTAATAACTCAATTTTATAACACACTTTTTCTTGGTTTTTTTTCTTCCTTCTTTTTAGAAATCAAAATCTTTTGATAAAGAAATTTGAAAAATATTTTTATTTTTTTATTATAAAGAAATAAATTTGTAAAGTAAAGAAAAATTATTTTTAAAAAAATGAGATCGGAGAACCGATCAAATTGCTTTATCGACTATTTAAATAATTCTCAAAAATATGGTTAGTTTTTCGATCGGAAGTCTATCAAAGCCGAGTACGGGCATAAAGAATTCGAATTTCGGAAAAATAATTTGGAATTCGGAATCCTCTATCCCAATAATATTCTCAAAAATATGCTTAGATTTTTGATCGGTGGTTCACAAAGCCGCAGTACCAGCACAAGGAATCCGAATTTCTGAAAAATTATTTCAGATTCAGAATCCTCTACCCCGAAAATATTCTCAAAAACACGGTTAGATTTTTGATCAGAGGTCCACTAAACCCGCAATACGACCATAAGGAATTCGAATTTTGGAAAAATTATTTCAGATTCGGAATCCTCACCCCCGAAAATATTCTCAAAAATACGGTTAGTTTTTCGTTAGCTCCCACGAGGAACCCGCCAATCAGCATCCAAATCGCTTTGTTGACGTAATCGATGACGTCATATCGTGACGTTTCAAAAGTTGGAGATACTGGTTTTTAGGTCTATACCCATACTTTTAGCCCTGCTCACCGTTTCTGAACCACTCAACAGAATTTAACCAAATTTCAATGGTAGCGTATCTGGACGAATATCTACTGCAGTACGAAAATCTGACTCAATCGGTGGCTGCGTTCGCGATGTATAGTCAAAAAAGATCTTGAAATTGTTGAAAATTTAACATTTTCACTCACTGCTTCCGAATCGCTGAACCGATTTGGCTCAAAAACTAATCAGCACCTACATTTCATTAGAAGTTGCTACCCACCAAAAATCATCGAGATCCGTTCTTTCGTTTTCCTGCTTTTCGACGGACAGACACTTTTTTTTCCACATATATTCATACATTCATACACACATCCACACATACACACACACGGCCACCATCCAAATTTTGCTTTTGCCGGCATCAGGGGACTTCAAAACATGTAAAAATATCAAAAACTGAAAATCTGAAATTTGTGCTAAAAACAATGCTTTATTCTCCCTGCGGTCGATAAAGCAAAAATCAAATATTGCAGCAGAAATGATCAAATTTATAATAAAATATTTATTTTAGCTAAAAAAAAATTGATTTTTTAGGCGCTTTTTAGTTGTAACTTCAAAATACTCAAAAAATAGGACTTTTATAGGACATAGGACGTTTTGTAAACATATAGGACTTAATAAAGGACAACTATGATGCCTTGACTGAACACCGCACCCCTTTATTCAAAAAAAAATTTATCTCCAAAAATGGTGGGGTCAGTGAAGTTAGCGGTGCCCTTCAAAGCTTAAATTCAACGACTTTTCTCAAGATTTTAAGCTTTTCTTGAGCTTTCGGAAAAACAGGAACCCGAAGCTAAAAATCCTATTAAAAAATAAAACCACAATCAGTATTGTACAACCACAATACAATTCTCAAATTAAGCATCACACACCATTAGGGTGGTTTTTTGAAACCGAGTTTTAAATTTTTGTGATGATCCCTCCTGATTTCGTTCCCGACCATTTTTCCTAATTCGTTTTTTCTAAAAAAAAATTAATTCCTAGTCCATTTTTCCTAATAATTTTGGTTCCTAAAATTTCTTCCTAATTTTTAATTTTTTTAATTTTTTTAAACTTTTTTGATTCCGAAAATAAAATTTCCCAAAATGAATGTTTTTTTTTAATTTTTAAAATCCATAAAATTTTTCATCACAAAATTAGGAAAGATATTCATTTTAGGGAATTTTATTTTAGGAATCAATCAGGAAAAATAAAAATTAGGCAAAAAAAAAAAAAAAAAAATTGTTAGAAAAAAAATTTTACGAACCAAAATTTTTAGGAAAGGTGGTAGGGAATCCCTGATTTTGTTCCAATGGCCATAAAATTATACCACAAAAAATTTGAGGTCGATCGATCACCATTTAGAGGTGCTCCAGGGACCCGAAATTTTTCAAAAAGATCCAAAAATGGACAATTTTTTTTTTGGGGGAAAAAAGATCATCGATTCCTATGGAAATTTTAGACTAGAATTTGAAGTTCAAAATTAGTTTTGGTGCATGGTTTTTGAGCCACAGGCCAGATTTAAAAGCTTTGCAAATTTTGTTATGGATTTTTGGCTGTGACTCAAAAACCATGCACCAAAACTAGTTTTGGACTTCAAATTCGTAATCTATGCAAAATTTCCGATAGGAATCGATGGTCTTTTATGCCGAAAAAAATTTTCATTTTTGGCACTTATATCAGCTTTTTGAAAATTTTCGGGGCCCTGGGGCACCCCCTTAATGGTGACTGATCGTCCTAAAATTCTTGTGGGGTAATTTTACAATCATTGGAACGAAATCAGAGGGGTTCGTCACCAAAATTCAAAAATTTTTTTTCTCCCTCTTCCAAAAAACCACCCTATTCGGAATCTTGCTTAATCAAGTCATCAGGAGTGGACTTCAAAAAAAGAAAAAAATTTTAATTTTCAGGACGACTCATGTCGCCCTTTCTGACTGAATCAAAATCTTCCTTCTTTTTGACGTTGGACTACGTCTTAGGGCGCACCATGATGGTTTTGTCGTGTCTGGTTGTCCGCTTGGCGTTTTGGGCACCTAACATAAAAAAAACGAATATTTTAAAAATTTTAGATAAGTTTTTCAATAAAATTTTAGATAAATTTTGGAATAAAATTTTAGTCAAAAATATTGAAATTTTTTGACTAATTTTAAGAAAAAAGGGAAAATTTTTAGAAAATGTTTTAGCTTTGGATGATTTTTGATAAAATTTTATTGAAAAAGAGGGCCATGGGGACTAATATTAGGGCTTGCAGGATTCAGGGGGATCATTAACATTTTTTGAGACGAAAATTTCGATGATTTTTGATTGTTGAAAAAATATATTAAAATTTTCTTTAGAAACATTTTTTGAAATGAAACTTTGATAAAATTTTAGATGAATTTTTTTAAACATCTATGATGTTTGAAGGATTTCAAAAAGATTTCAGTTTTTGTGTGATAAATAAATTAAGATTTTATTAATTCTGGACGTAGCCCTACGAAGGGATATGCCTCATTTCCCCTGACTGTTTTTTTTTCGTTGAATCCGCTCAAAAGTATTCCGAACTCTACGAAAACTAATAAAATCGATTAAAATTTCCGATAATTATTTGATAATTTTTAACATGATAAGCCAATTTTTTTTGTTATCATATATTTTTTTTTTTACCAGACTCGTTCCCAACCTGTAAATCTGCAATATGCCATAAAAGTGCAATGGCTCATTTGCAGACGTATGAGTCATATAACGAAGAATTATTGATATCAAACACCGCAAGGCCACCCACGTAGAAAACGTAACATTTTTTTTCTTTTTAAAAAATCGAACATTTTCCCCTCACTTCGAAAACATAAAAAAATCGGTCGATCAGAAAAAAAAAATGATGAACCAGTTTTTCCAGAAAAAAACCCCTTTTCGATTCAAATCGCATTTTAAATTAACTTCAGAGAAGAAAAACGGCGAATATGACGTCAAGACGCCATGAAATACATTTAAATAATTGGAATAGTTTTGAATCATATCTCTGAATAAGAACCTCATTAGTTTCTCGTGTAAACTTGTCAGGTATCGTTCATATCTAATTTGTATAAATGTGACCGACGGCACTCGAATTATTATTTTACTTCATATCCACATGTCACGCTCCCGCGTGACGCTCTTTTGCACATTAACAATCTAATTGAAATCGTGTAATTCTCGGCACTCTGTTGATTATTATTATTATCATTATCCTCGTCATCATCTTTCTTCTTTCTTATGACCCCTTATGTCTTTTAAAGAAATCCCATGTATCACCTTCGCATACAACAATAAAAAAAAATTTATAAAAAAAACCCAAGACACATTATATGACTTTTCACTTTTCTTCCCTAATATAAATCAAAAATAAATAAATAAATAAAATAAAATAAAAGTAAAATAAAATCATGATCATGATTAAGCGGTTGAAATTCCTTTAATTTTAATTTATTCATTGGCGATGAATCAATTTGAACCACGCGCTATTATCGACGTAATCAATCAATTTTTTTTTCTCCTTTACCTTTTTTTTTTTTTTTTTATTTCGCCATTTTAAAGACATAATAATTTATGAAAATTTTCGCACACGAAACCGATCATTTGTTCTTTACGGAGAACATGTTCATTAATAAAACATGTGAAAATCGACCGCTAAAAGTGTTTTTTTTTTTTTATTTTGGGAGGGGGATACTCCCAGTATTAATCGTGATCGGTTGATTGCCCACAAGAAATATACAAAAAAAAATCGATTCGGTTTCCTTTGATGTGCCAACATGCGAGGTTAGGCAAAAAAAAAAAAATTGTTTAAGTGAATTTTTTTTTTCCCTCGCCTTGCGAAAACCGCTATTGATAATGACAAGTTGATAATGGATTTAAAAAAAAAAAAAAAGTATTTTACATATCTTTAGGATATTTTCCGAGATTTTATTTTGCATACTGTACGGTAAAAAGGAAAAAAAAATAGTTACCGGACTACGGCAAACCCGATGATATAAATCGCCATTAGTACATAGCCGTGTGCTGTAACTGCCATTTAATTTAATTTTTTTTTTTTTTTTTTTAAAGACGAGATATTTATGATTTGAAAAAATTTTATCGACGTATTGGAATGCGAGTTTTTAAGTATCATAATAACATGAAAATATTGCCATAATGTTTGGCAGAGAATAAATAAAAACACGTGCAATTAATATTATCATACGAAAGTGATCGATAAAAAGGAAGAGTCTTCGCGAGTAAAGTTTTAAGGTCTTGAGTCAAAATGGGAAAAATTGATTCCAAAGGCAGACGTGGATCTAAGAAAAAATGACTCAGTATTTTTATGAATAATTAGGATTTCGGGACTCCGTCCAGGGGTCCAAAGCCAGTAAAAATTGATTGGAGTCGGACTCCGGCATCGGCGCCGAAATATCCAAAGTGCTGGAGCTGGTGTCAGGAACCGCCCAAGAAAAAGTGCGTTATAAAATTCGGGTTTTGTCACTTGCACCCACGGTTAGAAATTAGCAAAAATTTTTTCGTCATTTGCACCCATGATATTTTTTCCCTTCAAAAAGGATTACATCACTTGCACCCAAGTCTAAATCAGGTATGAAATAACGTTTTAACAAATATTATTATAAATAGGTTAAAGCTTTGATTGAACAAGATTTTTCACGTCAGCTTTTACAGTATTTAAATGCACTATTGGTCAAAAGCATTTAGATCGTTTAAAATATCTCAGGTTTTTGATACATAAATACCGGTGTGAAGAAAAAAAAATCAGTCGGATGGAATACGTTTCGAGTATCGGCAATTATTATCATAGTATTTGTAAAGACAAAAATTAGTTTTTAAATAGAATTTTATCTCTGTATCATACGACTTTAATTAAAATTAAACGACTAATTTTGTAGTTTTTTGCAAGTACTAAAAATTATAAAGATTTGAAATGAACGAAAATAAAATTATTCATATAAAACTGACGTCCAGGCTCAATGGGTGCAAATGATCATTCCTTTTTCAGGTATAAAAAAGTACATGGGTGCAAATGACATAGGTCCTTTTTAAAAATAATTTTACAATTTTGACCGTGGGTGCAAGTGATCGGACCCCATAAAATTTTTTAACTCTATAACGTTTGGGCCGATTATAAAATTTTATAACTATTTACAAATTTTTATAATTACAATTTTTAACTGAGCAATATATTAATTTTATGGTTGAATTGCACTATATTTAGCATATGGGGACTTTATAGGCTCTTTTTTAATCATTTTTCATGAAAAAAAAAAAAAAAAGAAAAAAAATTACAATTTTTTGAAATAGAACCCGAGCCTTGTGGTCGACTTACCAGCCGCCTTTATCCACTGCATCACTTTTCAACTGATTATTAAAGGCGGCAATATGGTTCTTAAGTTGCCAATTATTTCGACTGATCATAATTTTTAGATTTTTCCGAATTTTCGGTTTATTTCTTGTATTTTTAATTTGACAAAGGCTCAAAAATAAAGGAAAACAGAAATGGAAAAATTCGGGAAGCGTTCCAAGAAAATAAAAAAACCTTTTTAAAAAAAACTGAGAATTATTTTTGTTATAAAATTTTGTAACGAATTAAAAATAAATGTCGGGCGCTTAAGAAGATCAAAACTCGTAGCCATTCTCAATTATATTCAGCATTGCCAAATAGTCATATAATTACAAAACCGGTGCTAGCGCTGGTGCTGGCCCAAGAAAAGGTATGTTATAAAATTGAGTTATTAAAAACTTAAACTTCGTTATAAAATTTTATAACCCGCCGAAAAAAACATTTATTTATAATTCGTTACAAAATTTTATAACAAAAATAATTTTCAGTTTTTTTTTCAAGCTTTTTTATTTTCTTCGAGCGCTTCCGCATGTAGCGTCCGAAAACGGAGCTACTATTTTCCCTCTATTCGAAGGCTAGGATGGAGCATCCGCGCTCCATCTAGCGGTATAGAAACCGACTCGCGATACGATTCGAGCCGCTCCGCGCATGCGTTTGAGCTAAGGCTCAGACCTAGGCGATTCGGCCAAGTCAGTCATTGATTATTACTCGTACGATCGAGGTTTTATTTGACTCCCTCCTAAGGAGGAAAACCCTTTTTTGAGCGACGTTGGGCTCCCCCCCCCCCCCCCCCCCCGACGTATGCATCACGCAATTTTTCCATTTCTGTTTTTCTTTATTTTTGAGCCTTTTTCAAATTAAAAATACAAGAAATAAACCGAAAATTCGGAAAAATCTAAAAATTATGATCAGTCGAAATAATTGGCAACTTAAGAAACATATTGCCGCTTTTAAAAATCAGTTGAAAGGTGGTGTAGTGGATAAAAGCGGCTGGCAATTCAACCACAAGGCTCGGGTTCTATTCCAAAAAATTGTAATTTTTTTCCTTTTTTTTTCTTATGAAAAATGTTTAAAAAAGACCCTATAAAGTCCCCATATGCTAAATATAGTGCAATTCAAGCATAAAATAAATATATTGCTCAGTTAAAAATTTTAATTATAAAAATTTATAGTCATAAAATTTTATGATCGGCCAAAACGTTATAGAGTTATAAAATTTTATAACGCACTTTTTCTTGGATATGGCACCACCAAGTTAAAAACAAATTATCTAGCACTGGTACTAGCACTGATACCCACTGGTACCACTGGTACCTGTCGAAAAGTGACGTCACATATCAATCAATACGGCCGCTACAAATCATAATGCATTTTAAATGATCATTGCACTTGAAATGAAAACTATGTTTCTATATCTCGCTTTTCTCGGCGCTGCAAAATTGGTCTAGAACTCAAAAAGTCTCGCTTTAGATTCCAGCAGTGAAATATACTATTACTTCCCTCTTGACAAGGGGCACCCTATACAACCAGTAGGATCCTTACCGTAGCAGCTACCCAACTACCCTTGGAGCAAATGGGAATTCTACTTCTGTTACTAAACGGTGTCTGTCGTTGTTGAATTGAAAAATTTAAGTTTGAAGTCTCCATCATTTTTCACCCTCTTTACGGCAATCAAAGTTTTAGCATATCTGCCCGTCTCTTCCAAACTAATTTTTGATCAGTACATCCGTCAAGATCCATGCTCCTGAAACAAGGAAAAAATTCTAAATTAACAGCCTTCGGAGAAGATCGCAGTTTTTTTTGAAAACAAGTCATATGCACTTTTGAGTTGTAAAATTTTAACGATTCACACACGACCATTTATTATTTTCAAAGTGAAACTTTCCAAAGCTTGTTTTTGTTTTCTAGTTAGGCGATTAATTTTTAATGTTGCATAATGTTCGTAATGGCTCCCGAGTGTGAGAGAGAAGTTTTATAGACATATATATATTTTTTTTTAAATTCAAAGACCGCATTTTCAACGATCCAATTACAAATGTATTCTGGCTTTCTAAACGTCCCACGCGAACCATTTGACGCCGACGGATCATTTATATAATGATTCCTGCACACAGCCGTATATTTTTTTTATCATCATCATCATCGTCATCATTATCATCTCTCTCTCTCTCTCTGTTTAAAAATCTGTTGCAATCGTTTGTGGTTTATCGGCAACAACCAAGCAGTTAAAACAAAAAAAAAAGCTTTTTAATTTTTCGTGTGGTTTTCGCCATGACGACTTAAAAAAAAATTAAAACAACTGAAAAAGAAGAGAAAAAAAAACGCTACCTTTGACTGGTTGGAAATTTATCTCCTCAAAGTTAATCTTTTTTGAAAATTTTATGTTTTAATTAAAAAGTAATTATGATTGAATGATTATAATCGTTTTAAGGCGTGATATTTCAGCCTGTCTGGAAGGAAAAAAAATTAAGTGAATGCTCGGAGCCCCCGTTCAAGGCATATCTAATTTCATCTTTTGATTTCGCAACATTGTTAAATTAGACCGATCTTGATTTGCTACTCCGATTTCGATTAATTAATTAGTTATTCTCCCCTTTTTTGTTATGTAGTTTTAAACAAAACTCAAGGCGGTAATATCAATTTAGAACGATTTTGCGGATGACTTGGAGGCTTGTTTCAATTAAATTTTAGTAGCTGATAAATTGTAAATGGAATATTCCGAAATTGCCGAAAAGAAAAATAAGCGTATAATTTTAAAGCGAAGCCGGATATTGAACTTTCGAAACTTTTTTCTTACCAATTTTCATCGAGTTTTTGTACCCTAAACGCATTTAAGCTGCTTTTTAAAAAAAATCTATTGTTTTCAAAAGAATCTGCTAGGTGATCGTACGAAAAAGAAATGCATAAATTATATAAAAATTACGTACAATTTGTACAAAAAATTGGACATACATAAAAAAATGCATAAATTATGTATGAGGAACTTTAATATTTTTGCCAGAATTTTTTTTTTTTCATCCTCTAATAAAATTATGCATAAATAACTTTAAAAAGTCGAAGAAACATAATATTTGCAACATTTTTATGCTTTATGATTTAAAAAAATTATATGTATAAATTATGCAAAAAAAAATACATATCCAGTTTTTTCTGCTTAAAAAAATTATGCATAAACTTTGTAAAAATTATCCTTTTTCAAATTCTGGTGCTTGAAAAAAATGCATACAATTTTCAAAAATTATGCAAAACTTACACATATGAGGATGTTCATGCTTAAAAGAATTATGCATTAACTTTGTAAAAATTATGCTTATTTAAATGTTGATGCTTTAAAAAAAATGCATAAACTTTGCAAAAATTATTTGCATGTCCAAATTTTTCTACAAATAGTATAAAAATACTCATTTTTTATATCAAATTTTTGCATTTCATGCATAATTTTTGGAAAAAATTTTTATGCATATTTTTCAAGCATCAAAATTTTGAGTGTGCATAATTTATGCATTACAAAATTTATGCATAAATGTTTAAAGCATGAAAATCCTGATATGCATAATTATTTTGGGAAAGGAAAAAAAATTTTCCGGTAAAAAAAATTAAGTTTTTTTATACATAATTTATGCATTTTTTATGTACGGCCAATTTTTTGTATAATTTGTACATGATTTTTATATAATTTATGCATCTCTTTTTCGTGAAAGCAATCAATTTTTTAAAAAAGCATCCTGTATGCTTGGGTACAAAAACATTGCATTTTTATGCAATTTATGAATAATTTATGCATTGAAAAATTTATGCATAATTTTTTTAAGCATGAAAATCTGAATATGCATAATTATTTTGGAGGACCAAAAAAATATTTTCCGGTGAAAAAAATTTAACTTTTATATATAATTTATGCATTTTTTTTGTATATATGTCCAATTTTTTGTATAATTTGTACGCAATTGTTATACAATTTGGACATGTCTTTTTCGTACAAGCACCTAGCAGATCATTTTGAAAGCAATTAATTTTTTTTATAAAATCATCCTATATTCTTGTGCACAAATACATCCCATTTTTATGCAATTTATGCATAATTTATGCATTATGAAATGTATGCATAATTGTTTTCAGCATGAAAATCCTGATATGCATAATTATTTTGGAGGATGAAAATGAAAATTTCCGGAAAGAAAATTAAGTTTTTTTATACATAATTTATGCATTTTTTTTTTATGTATGGCCAACTTTTTGTATACTTTACAAATAATTTTTATATACTCCCTCTGTCCGGAAATAATGTGTGTGTTTCTAACTTTTAATTCCCATTTCGTAGGCTTTTGATTTTTGACGGAAGTGATGGTACCACATAACTCACCCACCCGAACACTTTTTCACACCACCCCCCCATCCCCCCCCGGGGTCCCCCCCTTAGAAAAAAAAATTCATGAAAAAATGAAAAAAATCGACAATTTGAATTAATTTCGCCACGCTTCTGAATCGAAGGCAAAAAATTTGAATGTGACCGGGAATGAGAGAGTACATGACCCTAAACAAGAATCCACCATGAAAAAATTTTTTGCATTACTCGAAACCCCCAAAAAAATTTTGGGGTCTCGACTACCCGGCCAAGGGGGGAAATTTTTTAAAACCTATTAAACGGCCACCAAAACTTGGTCACGGGGGTTTTCGGGGTCGCTGATTTCAAATCTGGGGTCGGTTTTCAAAAATTCAAGATGGCGGATCCAATATGGCGGACTTATGTTAGAAACCTTGACCTTTTCCCACGAAAATTCATGTTCGGGGGTATATCAGGGTCGCTGATTTCAAATTTTAGGTTCAAATTAACGGTTTTCTTCCAGTTCCAACCATTCTTCTTCTTTCCGTCATCAAAAACCGAATCTTCTACGAAACAATGTGGTTTCGCGTTATGCCGCTGAACCAAAATTTTTTAAGAACATTTTGTAAAGAAAGCAGTTAATTTGAACCTAAAATTTGAAATCAGCGACCCTGATATACCCCCGAACACGAATTTTCGTGCCAAAAAGTCAATGTTTTTAACATAAGTCCGCCATATGGATCCGCCATCTTGAATTTTTGAAAATTGACCCCAGATTTGAAATCAGCGACCACCATATACCCCCGAACAGGAACTTTCCTGGGAAAAAGTCAATTTTTTAACATAAGTCCGCCATATTGGATCCGCCATCTTGAATTTGTGAAAACCGATCCCAGATTTGAAATCAGAGACCCCGATATCCCCCCGAACACGAATTTTCGTGGGAAAAGGTCAAGGTTTCTAACATAAGTCCGCCATATTGGATCCGCCATCTTGAATTTTTGAAAACCGACCTCAGATTTGAAATTAGCGACCCCGAAAACCCCCGTGACCAAGTTTTGGTGGCCGTTTAATAGGTTTTAAAAATTTCCCCCCTTGGCGGGTAGTCGAGACCCCAAAATTTTTTTGGGGGTTCGAGTAATGCAAAAACTTTTTTCATGGTGGATTCTTGTTTAGGGTCATGTACTCTCTCATTCCCGGTCACATTCAATTTTTTGCCTTCGCTTCAGAAGCGTGGCGAAATTAATTCAAATTGTCGATTTTTTTCATTTTTTCATGAATTTTTTTTCTGAAGGGGGGGACCCCGGGGGGGGATGGGGGGGTGGTGTGAAAAAGTGTTCGGGTGGGTGAGTTATGTGGTACCATCACTTCCGTCAAAAATCAAAAGCCTACGAAATATGGGAATTAAAAGTTAGAAACACACACATTATTTCCGGACAGAGGGAGTAATAATTTATGCATCTCTTTTTCGTACGAGCACCTAGCAGATCCTTTTAAAA
The DNA here is from genome assembly GCA_037577465.1 of Liposcelis bostrychophila. NCBI lineage: Eukaryota > Metazoa > Arthropoda > Insecta > Psocodea > Liposcelididae > Liposcelis > Liposcelis bostrychophila. The sequence continues at coordinate 9,787,359 of CM075207.1, read as the reverse complement.
ACCATCAATTTTTTCAAAAAAGCATCCTATATGCTTGGGCACAAAAACATTGTATTTTTATGCCATTCATGCATAATTTATGCAATACAAAATTTACGCATAATTTTTCAAAGCATGAAAATCCTGATATGCATAATTATTTTGAAGGGCGAAAAAAAAAACATTTTCTGGTAAAAAAATTGAAATTTTTTATGCATAATTTAAGCATTTTTTTTAATGTCCAATTTTTTGTATATTTTATAAATAATTTTTTTATAATTTATGTATGCGGACGTAGCCAATGCTCTGCTTCTTCGACCAAGTGGATTCTAGCCAAACAGATGGCAGCACGTGTCGCTGTTTACTTCTCCAGTCCACAAATACGTTCCCTTTCTTTAAAAAAAAATATATTATTAAGGAATGCAGTCCCATGTATTTATACGCTTAACTCCAATTACTTCAAAGTATAAAAATCCATCCCCCTCTTTTCTCCCGGTTTGATTCTTTCTAGCTTATACTTTTTGACGATTCAACTTTTGGATTAAAAACTATCTAATAATAATCTAGCATTCGTATCTTTACGAGACAAGATATTAAAACCCCAAGCTGTTTACGAACGCCAGTCGTACATAATCATTTAAAACCGATTACAATCAGTTTTATTGGATTTATTTATTTTAATGAACTATTTTATAGCGTTCACTTTGTTAATAATTCAATTTTAAAAACGTATTAAAATGGTTTATCATTATATGCTGGTAGTTGCGAGAGGATTTAAGACGGGGCTTTAAAAAAAAAAAAAAAAAAAAAAACTTTGTGTAGCTTGCTTATTAGAAAAAAATAAAGAGGAGAGCATAATAGCCATTACTATAAAATCATTTTTTATACCTTTCGCTCTCGCTGAAAAAAAAAATATAAATATAATAACCGTCATGTTCATGTTTTACATGTTTTCTTTTCTTCCTATGTTCAATTTAGGAGCTTGTACTACACATATGTCGTCAGCGTAATAATTGTTTAAGGTATCATTTCCTCTTACGAGTTTTCGATTCCATTAATCAATTTCATTTTTTTTTTTTTTTTTTTTTTAGGAGCGGCTCAAAGCCTCATATCTTCTTTTTTAAAAATGAGATTAACGATTACGCTGACAGGTTACGTGGATTTTTTCGACCTTCGCAAAAATTCGTGAGAAAATAATCACATCATATTACCGAGGATAATAAAGTGACGTCCAACAGTTTAAACAAAAAAAAACGGGAGAGTTATTTCTTCTTCTTCGTTTATTTTTTTTTTTCTTTTACAAAAACCACGCCTGATAATTTTTCGAAAAGACATAACCCCCGAAAGTTAAATTAAAGGAGATAGAAGATACGGGTTTAATATTAATAACTCCGCCTCAGAGGTGCAAGGTGTGGCTTTAACAAAACCATGAGATTAAGGATTTATCGTTCAATTTTTTCTTTTTTTTTTTGTGTGTAAAACCCGCAGGGGCTCTTCAGGCCATCTTCCTTTTTTTTTATATATATAATAATATAATATTGAAATTGATTCGTTTTACGACTGTGAACATTCCCTCTTTTAAAAAAGATGGTTCCTAAATTTAAAAAAGAAAAAAAAAGGAGAGAAAGAGAAGGAAGGATAAAAAAAAATAAAAAGATTCTATCAAAAGATGAAAATTTATAACATGGTCATTAAGGCAAACCTTATCTTAATACGTCATTAAGAAATATTGCGGGGTGTTTTTTTTTTTTTTTTTTTCTTAAACTAAAGGGGGTTTCTTTTGGATTTTATCCACCTCTTCATAAGGCGTTGTTACATGAATATAAAGTTAATTTTTTGTGGGACGTTTGTTTTTAAAACATGATTGAATTATAAAAGTAAGGGAGAATAAAAAGGACAGTCTGGGAGTCAGGGTCGTAGTCAGATTGTAGGGGAATGATTTAGAAAACTGAAAAAAAAAAATGGTTGCTTTTCATGTCCATCTCAAACAGATACGGCATAGGGCAGTTCGTAAATTACGTTAGCAAAGTTTTCGGCAAATTTTTCCCGCCTACCTTCCATTCCCGTAAGCATGAAATAGGGTTTTCTTTTATTAATTTGACACGATGGCATAAGATTTTCTAATCGTTTTTCCGACCTCGTTCGTTCTCGTCAGTTCTAGCCGTAAATCTGTTTGTTGTCATTTGTACTGAGCTTAAATCTTTTTGCAAGGTTCTGCTTGTTCTCATTTGTTATGTAATGGTTAAAAACCAAAGCGATAGTTATAATTATAATTATAATTATAATTATAATTATAACTATAATTATAACTATAACTATAGTGATATAACTATGACCAAGATGATGGATATGACTATAACCGAAGTGATGGCTATCATCATATCACTATGGTTATGATTATAAACAACGTGACGGTTATGTTTATAACCAACGTGACGGTTATGTTTATAACCAACGTGATCGTTATAATTATATTGCTATGGTAATAATTATAACCCAGGTGATGCTTGAGATTATAACCAACGTAATGGATATGATTATAATCAACGTGTGGTCATGATTATAACCAACGTGATCGTTATGATAATAACCAACTTGATGGTTATGGTTATAACTAGCGTGATGGTCGAGATTATAACCAATGTAACGGTTACGATTATAACGAACGTGATGGTTATTATTATATCACTATGTTTATGACAATAACCAACGTGACGGTTATGATTATAACCAACGTAATGGTTATTTTATATATCGCGATGGTGATGATTATAAGCAACGTGGTGGTTATAATTATAAGGAAAGTAATGATTATGATGATTATAACCAACGTGATGGCTGTAGTCTATGGTAATAATTATAACCATAATCATCGCGTTGCTTATTATCATAACCATTTACACGTTTGCTATAATCATAACCATCACTTTGGTTACAATTATAACAACCATATCGATTATAATTGTAACAAAAGGGATGGTTATGATTACCATTTTGATTATAATTATAATTATAACTATCGCATTGGTTTTAACCATTATGACTATCATTATAGGATTTTTCATAAAGTCAAACGGGTCCAATACGATTGGACCGGATCAATTGAAATTCCAACTGAAAATTCCAATCGGATTGAATCCAACTGAAGTTATGAAAACTCCTTATGGTTAGTTATAGTTATAATTATAACCATAACCTTGGTTATAAAATTGATTATGACTATCCCAAGAAAAAGTGAGTTATAAGTCCGGCCAATACGTTATAAAAAATAATAAGATTATACGTTTATCATGTTGTTATAAGTTTTTATAACGTATTGGCCAGACTTATAACTTACTTTTTTTAGGGTATGTCGTAAAATTTACCGAAGCTTATATGTATCAACAAATACCCGCGAATACCCCAAACAGGCTGCTACTGAGGCCTAAAACGTAGTTACAACTTGAAAAAAAATTTGCAAGCTCTGCTATGCCTCAACTTTTTTTTGCTTTAAAAAATGTGTCTTATACCTCAATAATACAAAAAAAAAGGCTTCCGCCAAAATATTTAAATTGGCATTTATTAATTTTATTAAAACCCCCAGGAAAACATGAAAAAATATAATCATTGCGGGAATTTAAAAAAAAAAAATTGCTATGGTCCGCGAGAAAAATTACAGGAGCCAAAATAAAATTAATAGTTATTATTTATTTAAATTGATAACGTCGTCCGCGTGTTGTTAACACGGGGATTTATATTCAGCAAAAGATTGCAATTTAATATCGGTGATTATTTTATTTTTCGTAACTTTTAATCAAAAATTCCTTTTATAATGAAAAAAAAAACGGTCTTGTATATCCTTAACTGGATCACTTATTCAATTTAAATACGTATGATATTTAAATTAATTAATCAATCCAGTCAATCAAGTTTGAATTAGAGCTGCCAACGATATTTTTTTAATTAATTAAATGCCATAAACGCTCTTATGCATAATTTCTTCTTTTTTTTTTCACGGTTGAAATAAGACGAGATCTCGAGATGGTCCCTCAATCAAAATAATTATGTAAAGCTAATACGAATCGTGATTAATCCTCTCAATCTTTAATTTAATTGTTCTTTTTTTTTTTTTTATTGTTTGTACTTACCGTTCGCATGCCACTGATTAGTTTCTTGTTGGTTGCGTTATGTAATGGCCCCTTTCCTCCTTCTTCCATTTTAATCATGATTTTATTTTTCTGTAGCAATGGTGTTAGAAAATTAGTGGGATTCTCATCCTGCGAAAAAAAAAAAAAAAAAAAAAAAAAAAAAAAAAAAAACAATAGCGTTAGAAAATTGGGTTGTCTGACATAATTCCGAATCGATTAATTCCGACTAAATAATTCCGAATGCATTAATTCCGAAACAATAATTCCGATAAGTTAAAAATGCATTTATTCCGGGAAAATATTTTAGAGGTGAACAATTCCGAAAATAATTATTTTATTCCGAAAATTATTATGTTATTCCGGAAAAGGGGAAAAAAATTTTTTGAAACGAGTGAAACGTAAAATAATGCATAATACATTTGAAAAAACCGCGGAAACTATTGTCGCACAGTGGTTAAAAATGAAACTTAGCTGGCCAAATTAGAAATTTGGAGTAAATTCATTGAAAGTGATATTCTAGGGGTTTTTGAGGTCGCTGATTTCAAATCTGAAATTAGATTTTTAAAATTCAAGATGGCGGATCCAATATGGCAGCCAAGTACCCGAGTTTTTTAGAGACAAAACTGGTGACCTGGGGATTTTTAAGGTCGCTGAATCCAAATCTGAATGCAGATTTTCGAAATTCAAGATGGCAAATCCAATATGGCGGCCAAGTACCTGAGTTTTCGGTGCATCAACATGTTCCAACTCATTCAGAAAGTTCATCCCTCGATTTCGAAATGAATCCTGCTTCTCAAAATCATCCCTTCAATTCTACTGAAGAATATATACTTAACGGTTACGAAAATGCTTTTGGATCATTGCCGTCGGAGTTATCATCCCGTTCTTGTACTGCATTACCTCCGTCGCCTAAAACATCCACTCAATCGTTATTTCCGTCGCAAATTTTTAATTTAGATTCGGCTTCTAACTCAGCAACATCCACTCGATCGTTATTTCCGTCGCCGCCAAAGAAAAAAAAAAAAAAGAGGCCTCCCTGCTGGGAAAACCGTTGTTCCGTGCATGTCACTGGATTTAGATTCGGCTTCTAGCTCAGCAACATCCACTCAATCGCCGGCACAGAAAAAAAAAAGAGGCCGTCCTCCTAAGAAAACCGCTGTTCCTCCCAAGAATCTGTGATAATTTTTAATTTTTAATATAAATCAGTCTTATTTTTATTAGAATACATTGTTTTTTTCGGAAAAAAATAATTATTTTCGGAATTATTTACCTGTAAAATATTTTCCCGGAATAAATGCATTTTTAACTCATCGGAATTATTGTTTCGGAATTAAGGCATTCGGAATTACCTAGTCGGAATTAATCGATTCGGAATTATTACTAATAACCGAAAATTGGAGAAAGTAAAAATAATTTTGTAAAAATTTTAAAAAAATAAAAGGAATTGGGTGCAATTTTAAGACGAAAAAATTAGCTATAGGAAATGCGTTTTATTAAATTGTCTTTTTCTCAAAGTGATTGCGGACATTTGCTGTAATACCGGTATTTCCTTTAGGTTGTTAGACGAACATGTTATTTAACATTTGGCTTCAACATACTGTAAAAACGGAAGAGGAATATTAGTAAAAATTTCGTAAATTTAGGAAGGAAAATTAGTAAATTAGTACTTATTTCTTCATTTAGGAAAGTAAATTTCCGGCACCGTCGAAAATTTTATAAAAATACGGATTTTCCAATTTTCCGGGAATACGGGGATTTCCCGAAACTGAATTCATTTGTTTCATTTTATTTTTTTATTTTTTGTCTTCAACCTGATTTTAGACATCAGAAGCATATATCACTTAATATTTTAAAGTGGGGTTCTGGCGCGGACAGACAACGTTCATTAAATCCATCGTTCATTTTTTAATTTTTCCAATTTTCAAAAAAAAAATGCTCAATGTTAATAAGGGTTAGGGCTGAAGTGCGTCGCAAAATTAAACTTTCTGCAATTTCAAGTGGCCCTTATTTTTCAAATTTTTGAATTTCGGTGAACGCACCCCCTAATAACTGAAAGAAGATCCTTGAATTTTTACAGATTTTTTTGGACGTCTTTTTGCCATGTCCATCGGGACTAAAAAAAATTTCATTTTTATGTCAAAACTACCTCCTCCGACCTCAATTCGTTTCGCGCCTTAAAATTTAAAAACATTTCCTGTCGGAAAATAGTATATTACATATCAGGTATGCAGGTGGCGTATTGCAGGCCGAGAGTGGGGTCGGGCCGTAACCAGTCGAGGCCTGCAAGCCACCTTCATGCCTGATTTGTAAGGTATTTTTCATAACGAGGGCGGGAAATGAATTTTTTCGTTTTTTGAGCGGGCGGAAAACTTCATTTCCCGCCCGGAGTGATGAAAAAAAATTTGTAGAGGAAAACATTTTTTCCTTCGGTTTTGACACGTATTTTTTTTGTCCGAAAAATTTACGATTGGAAAATGAGTCCTAAATGTCAGATATATTTTTGTCTATTTTTTTTCTCTTCTTCCAAAAATGTTTACCTCAACAATTTTATTTTTTTTTTCTTCAGAAAAAATTATTTTTTTTTTGAAAATCGAAATCCACATTTTTTACATCCATTTTATGTCCGAAAAATTTCTTTAAGAGAGCATTTAGCCCGAGAATTTGGTAAAGAAAATTTCCTGCCCTGAAAATTTTTTAAAGAAAACTTCTAAATCTGGGAAATTTTTTATGGACAATTTTTAAGCTTAAGCTAAAATGAATAAAAATATTGAACTAAAATTAAAAAAACGATCAAGAAAATATTATTTTCTACATATTTTCTACACATTTCCTTCACGCGAAAAATTTTATTAAAAAAGAAAATGGAGCATTTTCTTTTGTCCTTCTATGCTGCTTCTCCATTATGGTCCTAAATTAATTTTACAAAATTAATTTTATAAAATTACCGGAAATTATGCGCTTTTTTTTCTTTTTTCATAACATATTTATTTTTTACAGATTTCTTATTCTTTTTTAAGTCATCCTCATGTTCGATTAGTAAAATAAAAGCATTATTCCCAATAATTTTATAAAATTAATTTTGTAAAATTAATTTTGAGCCATAATGGAGAAGCAGCACTACACACTACCTAAAATTTATTCCTCTAAAAAGTTTTATTTGACAAAAAAATATTAAAAATTTTTTTCTCGACGACAAAAAAAAAAAAAAAAAAAAAAAAAAAAAAAAATTCAATGGAAAGTGGATCTAAAATGTCCGAAATATCTTTTCATTCGAAAATAAAAATTTTGAATGGGAAGCGAGTCTTAATTTCCAAAATTTAAAAATGAAAAAAAACGATTTTTTTTTTTTTTTTGAAAGAAAAAATATTTCTGAAATTTTTAGGGCAAAAAATTTTCCTTACCAAATTCCTCGGGCTAAATGTCAGAGAAAATGCGGTCAGGCTAAATATTAGACAGGAAAAAATATTTCAGATGTGGAAAATGTGAATTTCCTAAGAAAATGTTTTCCGGAAAAAAAAAATTGGAAAGGATAAAATTTTAAATATTTTTTTCGATAGAAAAAATATTTCGGATGTGGAAAATGTTTATTTATTTAAGAAAATCTTCGCTAAGTGAAACATTAGAAACAGAAAAAAAAATTTCGAATGGATATTTGAAGCACCTGCTTCTGGATTTTCAGTTTTATATGAAAATACCATTATCTCTTAATTTTTTTATCCCCATTCCAATCAAAAAATATTTGAAGGAAAAAAAAAAAAAGATCGAGTAGCCATAACGCACGGAAAAGGCGGACGGTAAAACATTAGAAAAAAAATCCGTTTATACCGTGCAGTATATTTTTTCATACTGAGATAATCCGAAAAACACGTAATCAATTACAGAAAAAAAACTTGATGCCGAAGCGACTTGCTTCTTTTTAAAATGTACAGTATACACATAAAAAAAAAAGAGCTTTCTCGAATTAAATCCCCATTCAACTTTGCGCGCATACCTTTTTGGTACCGTTCCAATTAAAAATTATGGAACGGTAAAAGTCAAACGTTTATCAATATTAAAGTTATATATGCTCGTCTAATGTCATAATTCAAGTTTTCAAATAAAATACAAGATTTTCTTTTAAAGCCGGCTTTCCAAATAACGCTATCAACCAATTATTGTGCCATATCTGTACACCTACTCCTAAGCGTGATTTGTGAACTATTAAAGGTTTTCGTTAACGCAAAAGCAATAATCTCGAGATATATATTATCGTTACCTCGCTATCAGCATCATCACCGTTTCAGTATTACTTTTTTTTTCTTTCTCTATCTCTCTCAGGTTTTTTTCTCAAAGTGTTCAAACTTTGTGAGTATAAAATAAAACCGTTCAACGTGTGTGGTCTTCTTTTTTTTAACGTCATTTTAAAAATGATGTTTTATATATGGTTGCTATCGTTGACTTGTAACCATCATTTTTCTTTGAGTTCATAATTTCGCCATTTTGCCGTGGTATTGTTTTATATAAAAATGATTTTATTACCCTCTTTTTCGTGTATTAAATTCATTTTATCCTATTTATGGGTCTTGTTTTTTTTTCTTTCTATCTCTCTCTTCTTCTTTTTAAGAATAGCTTTAATTAGAAGTAACACGGATTCCTTTTTGACGGACGCCATCAACTTTAAATAATATTTTTTTCTTCTTCTAATCTGAATACCTTCTGGGCTATTATGTTCGAGTTCTACCATTTTTGATTGTAGTCATGACTCGTTTTTTTTTTCTTTTTTTCTACAGGCGTAAGGATAAAATTATAAAATTAGGAACGCTGTAAGTGATTATGATTAAAAGATTTTATTAGGCAAGATTATTGCTGCGTCTTTTCTTTTTTAAAGAAGTTTAAATAATGTTTGAAAATTGTGCGATCATCCGAATGATAATGCTTACAATGAAGAAATTTTCTTATAATTAAAAGTAGTAACTGGATGCACCGGCATCGGTTTCGGATCACTCCTTCAAATATCCAGATCATAAATCCGAATAGGAAACAACCATTTTGACAAAATTGATGTAAAATATTTTGAAAAATATTTTTTCGATCGTGTTTTAATTTTAATAGCTCAATAAATATATTGGTCCTACCGCAAGCCTGAAAATTTTCTGTAATTTTATCAAATTCCTCGGGCTAAGTGTTTCACTTAAAAAATACTCTAGAGTGTGTGGTGCCTAGGCAGGAGACACTCTAGAGTGCGTGGTGCCTAGGCAGGAGACACTCTAGGGTGTGTGGTGCCTAGGCAGGAGTCACTCTAGAGTGTGTGGTGCCTAGGCAGGAGACACTCTAGGGTGTGTGGTGCCAGGCAGGAGTCACTCTAGAGTGTGTGGTGCCAGGCAGGAGTCACTCTAGAGTGTGTGGTGCCTAGGCAGGAGACACTCTAGAGTAATTTTTGAGAAAAAAAAATTTTTTTTCAACATAAAAAATTTTTTTGGGAAAAATAAAATTATTTTTAAATTTTATTTATTTAATTTAATTTTTTATTATATTCAATTAGGATCGAAAATAAAAATACCCTAAATTTTTTTCTACATAAAAACCTTTTTTCCGGAAAAAAATATTTCTACTACATAAAACATTTTTTTGGGAAAAAAAAATATTTTTTCTACATACAAAATATTTTGATGTGAAAAATACGAATTTTTGTTAAGAAAATTTTTCTAAAAAAAAAAAAAAAAAAAAAAAATTGTAGAGGAAAAAAAGTTTTTAAAACGAAGCGAGCGCGGAGATGCTACTTTTGACATAAAAATAAAATATTTGATTTTCGGTCTTTACGGGAATTTCGAAATTTTTAGTTCCCGTGGACATGGCTAAACGACGTCCAAAAATCTGAAAAGAATTCAAGGGATCTTTTTTTGGTTACTATAAAAGAATTAGAGGGTGCGTTCACCGAAATTAAAAAATTCGAAGAATAAGGGTCACCCAAAATTGCAAAAAGTCTCATTTTGCGACGCATTTCAGCACTAATCCTTATAAAAATTGAGCAGATTATTTTTTTCTCTGGAAATTGGAAAAACCAAAAATGAACGAAGGATTTAGGGAATTTTGTCTGTCCGTGCCAGAACCCCACTTCTAGGTGAGATAAATATCAAGTGATATATGTTTCTGATGTCTAAGATCGGGTTGAAGACAAAAGGAAAAATAAATCCAGGTTTCGGAAAATCTCCGTATTTCCGGAAAGTTTCTCTATAAATTTTTGACGATGGATGCAGGAAATTTATTTTTATTTTTATTTTATTTTTAAAGAGACAAAAACAACAGGCCCTTTACAGCCCTTTTACAGTTTTGTTCCTATAACGAAGAAAAAAAAAAAAAAAAAAAAAAAAAATACATTTCTTTTTAAAGGAAAAAAAAAAAAAAAAAAAATTTACAATGTTATTACAGAGTTATTTAATTCTCTCAGGAATTCAGTGACGGATTTTTTAAAAGTACCCAGGGACATGCAAAAGAGATCAATATCAAGATGTTCGGTTAAGGTGTTGTATAAGTTAAGCAAACGGTCGATAGGAGGTAAAAATCGAGATGGTGAAACAGATGATGGAGAGAATAGCTTTCGCTGCCTGGTTCTTCGACCAGGAATATGAAAATTGAGTGAGGAGAGGAGGGAAGGACTTTCAACCAAGTTATTACAAAGTCTGTACAGTAATATTGCATCTGCAAGATCTCTCCTATGTTGAAGAGATAATATGTTGAATTCCTGTTGCATGTTGCATGTTTAACGTTTGAATTGGATAAGGTGTCAAGTGACGATTTCCCTGCTATAATTAATAATGTTATTTTACGGAAAACAAAAAGAAAGATTGAAAAATCTCGGGTTATTGCCTCGGAAAATCGAAAAACACTTCCGAAAATTCAAGTTCGAGGGCTGGGGGGGCTCCTAATTTTTTAATAATTCTCATAATTGAGCTAAAATCGAAAAACGTTAGCAAGTTCACAGGTTTGGGGCGTTCCGGCCATTTTTCCTAAAAAATAAATTCTTAAATTTATTTTTCCTAAAAATTTTGTGAAGTGTCGAGGAGCTCTTCAGGATTGCCCCCGATAGAGACGGATATAAAAGTCTCATTGATGGTCGCCTACGCCTGGATACAGGTATGGCACCGTAAGAAGAAGAAAAATTTTGGTTCCTAAAATTTTTTTCCTAACCATTTTTTTTCCTAATTTTCAATTCTCCTAAAATATTTTGATTCATAAAATAAAATTTCCTAAAATGAGTATTTCTCCTAATTTTTTAAATCTTTAAAGGGATTTTAGGAAATTTAATTTTAGGAATCAAAAAATTTTAGGAAAATAATAAAATTAGAAAAAAAAAAATAGTAAGGAAAACTATTTTAAGAGCCGAATTTTTTTAAAAAAATGGATTAGAATTTTTTTTTTTTTTAGAGAAAATGGATTAGGAATTTTTTTTTGGGGGAAAATTGTAGGCAATCGGCACCGATGCTGGAATCGTGTCCGCACCAGCTCCAGCGCTTTGGATATTTCGGCGCCGATGCCGGTGACCACTCCAACCAATTTTCACCAGCTTCGAACCCCTGCTTTTCTCGGCCGCCAATAAGAAACAACTACCAAAAATTCTCAATCTTCCTTTTAATTTTTATTCTCGATTAAAATATTTTACGATCCAATCCTCCATAACAATTTTATATTTCATGTAAAAAAAAAAAAAAAAAAAAAAAAATTGAAACCATGACTCTGAAACCGCACACACCTATTCCTTGTTTATAATTTTTAATTTGTTTTATTAAATACCGAAACAATAAAACGACACTTTCAAATTAAACGATAGAAAAACTTAATTCAAAAAACCGGTTTTCGTTTTTCTCATTTACCGCTCTTCGTGAAAACGAAAATAAAGGAAAAAAACAAAAAACCAAATCAAGATTTTAATCTTTCTCAGAAAATCTAACTCCAATAAAAATTGGAAAAAAAAACATGCCAGCAGTAAGAATCCACGAAATATACATTTTTATAACATATAAACATAACATTTTTATAATAATTGTTTCAAGGGTTATTAGCATAGATTTTTTAAACTGATAGCGGAAAAGATGAGTGAATATTAAGTTACTAATATATGATGGAAATAATTAAGGTGTTCCAAAATTACTTAACACTTTAAAATTAAGAACCCTGACAACATAATGACGGGCTTACCAGATATTATATGGACTCGTCGTAATTACATTACATTTTACACTTCCAACATTTTTTTATTTTAAAATAATTTTTTTTCTTTTTTTTTTAAGGAAAAAAAAAAAAAAATACGGAGCGAAAGGAAAACGCAATAAAATCCTTCAAAATTTTGATTATGCAATTCGATCGCTTTAATTGAACTCGAGAAAGAGAGACAGAAAAGAAAGAAAAAAAAAATAAAGCGGTAATGACGTGCAACGGATATGAAAGAAAATTCTTTCCCACCAAAGATCATCTTTTTTTTTCTTATTAAATAAAAAAAAGCTGTACCGAATCCGAAATTTAATTTAAATCTACAAGGACAGGGGGCCGGATGTTCAATAAAACGGTGTTTTTTCAAGAAAATCGACAATAAAGCATTTATTTTTCACCGAAAAAAAAATACGGCGAGTAAACGAATCGAAACGAAGCTTCAACCCATTCAATCAAAGAAAAAAAAAAAGGCTGATTAATGGGTAAACAAATTAACGGAGTGAACACTTCCGGTTTTTATAAAGACAGTATACAAGTCGAGTTTGAATTCGATACACCTATCAACAGTTTATACAAGTTTTAATTACTTTGATTGGAGAATCGAATTCGACTCGCAGATTAAAAAAAAAAAAAAATCGAATAGAAATTTTTTTAATTAAAAAGAGCAAAATAAAACATAAAGTCGTTTTAATTTGAAGTGTACCGCTTTTATTGCATGAAATACTCGGCATTTTTTAACTTTTTAATTATTTTCCTCGATTGTCACTGCATGGAAAAAAAGGGTTTTTTTTTTTTCTGCTTTTTTTTTCTTCTTTTTCTCTCCCACCCCTCGTTTTTATTTCCCGTTTTATTTTTCTCTTCATCAGAATGTTTTAATTCGATTTATACTTTACGACAATGCTTTTAGAAGTATGTGCAATAAAATATGAAAAATACCTTCTTTAAAAAACTTCTTTAAAAATTACCTAGGCTCATATCGGCCCTAGTCTGTTTTCAATCCTATAGATGCAAGCATGGTAAGGGTGAAACCCCCAGACGAAAAGTAGAGATGCATAAATTATATAAAAATCATGAATAAATTATACAAAAAATTGGACAAACATCAAAAATGCATAAATTATTTGTTTTAACTTAATTTATTTTATTTATTGTTTATAAAGGTCTTAGGTAATCTTTTTACCGGAAAATTTTTTGTTTTCATCCTCCAATATAATTATGCATAAATAAGTATGCATAAATGATTTTAAAAAGTCGAAAAAGCATAATATTTGCAAATTTTTCTGCTTTATGATTTTAAAAAATTAATATTTATTATACAATCATGCATTGTATTTGTGATACAATGACCTCTCAGACCGAATGTTCGGTTTTCCACACCGATAATTTAGTCTCTCACACCGAAGGTTTAGTCCCAGAGACCGAGAGTTCGAATCTTCCGTCCGAACATTTTAGATTTAAAAGATTGATCCCTCAGACCGAAAGTTTAGTCCCTCACACCGAAGGTTTAGTCTCCGAGACTGAAAGTATTGTCTCTCAGAGCGTAAGTTGGGTCTTTCAGACCAAAAAGGTTTTTTACACCAAAAGGTTTAGTCTCAGAGACCAAAAGTTCAGGCACTCAGACCGAAAGTTCGGATTTTCCGACCGAAAATTTTAGATCAAAAGATTAATTCCTTGGACCGAAAGTTTAGTCTCTAACACCGAAGGTTTAGTCTCTGAGACCGAAAGTTTAGTCTCTCAAACGGAAAGTGTAGTCATTCAGACCGAAAGTTTAGTCTCTTACACCAAAGGTCTGGTCTCTAAGACCAAAAGTTTCGTCTTTAGACCAAAAGTTTCGTCTCTAAGACCGAAAGTCCAGTCTCTCACAGCAAAAATCTCCAGATCTCAAGACTGATCCTCCGACCGAAAATTTGAGAGACCGAAGGAGGTAAAAGTACTTACAAAAAGGGTAAAACAAATGAATAAAACACTCAGCCAAATGAGTCAGATAAAGTCGCTGCAACCAATTTGTGTCTCACTCAAATGAACAACGAGCTGAATACTCGTTAAATGCAGCACTACCATCGCAGACGAAGACGCACTTCGTTCATACGACTCCACTTCATCTTTTCTTTACAACCGAATCACTTTAAATAATCAAATCATTAAAGAAAAGACAGAAAACATCATTCCTTTTCGCAGGCATCAATCGAATACGCCGAATGACAAATTAGTACCAGTCATCGACCTATAAATCCTTTCAAAAAAAATCTTCCGGTTAGCTTCCGACAAAAAAAAATAACACCGTCAAATATTCCGTCCGTCGATTTAAATGTGAATGACAAAAACAAAAGGGACTCTGTCACCAGATAAAAGGAAGCATCCATCAAATCTCCCAAACGGTAAAGAAACCCGGCACTTGAGATGACAAAATTATTAATGACCGGGGACGTCATGTTTTTCAAAGAAGAATCCAAAGGTATCAAGTTGACAAAACTGATAAACAAGCCGGACGACAAGGTCAAAGAGCTTTCCACTCATTTTTTATGATCCTCCTTTTTATTATTATCACCGTCCCGGTCGTCGTCGTCTTCGTCGTCGTCCCCCTCCTGCCAAAAGAAAAAAAAGCTTTTTAGAAAAAAGCTTAACATGATCGGAAAAGCCAACGGGAGTTCGTCCGGCGACAAATTCTTATTAATGACTTTTAAAAGCCGCCGCCCTCTGCTTTACGTGTAAACACGATAACGCTTTTCATATTTCAAAGCAAAGGAATTAAGCTTCGAACAGATGGTAAAAGGTGTGAGAAGGGAGATGGAGGATGGGCTGGGGGGGGTTTCAATCTGATTTACCGTATATATACGTTTACCTATCTCGGGTTACATTTTAACATAAGATTAAACGTAATTTCTGAGCTTCATATGATCTTGTTTCGTTTGTTCTCTCTTTGAAATCAGGAAGGGGGTTTGCAAGGAAAAATTTGAAAATGGTGTTGTTCCCACTTCTGATTGGATCGAGTTCAAGTGATAATAATAATAATAATAATAAATGAAGAAATCAATGAGATTGGGGTATAAAGGCATGACATTGGGAAGTAAAATAAGTCTATCGAAGTTGGGTTCTAACAAGGAGAAGCTGTATCATTTACGAAAATTTGGCGATTAGAAGCCAAATTATCACGTTTTTTTAATACCAACCAAAGAGGTATCGATTATTCAATATCCATTTTTTTGGAGGTATTCAAATATGGAAGCCATTTGTCCGGAGTATGGGGAGACATACAGGGGAAAGCTGTGTTCAGACTCTGTACGAAAGAGTGATGCAAAGTGTATAAAACGTTTGCAAGATAAATGCAAATAAATTTATAAAAAAAATGTATTATTTGCGTATCATTTGTACGAAAAATTGGACATGCAAAACTTTTGCGATGTTCATGCATTTTTCTAAGCACCAAAATTTGAATATGCATAATTCATACAATTTATGCATAATTATTTTAAGCATGAAAATTTGGATGAGTATAATTTTTGCATATAATTTTTTTAAATCACAAAGCAGAAAAATTTGCAAATATTACCCTTATTATTTATTTAAATTCTATGCATACTTATTTGAATTAACTCTCTTCTATCAGCTTGTTCAACATTTAAATTTTTGAAAAATTTGGCGCTATTTCCAACCAGTAGCTCGCGCTCTAAAACATTCCCAGTCCGTGTCTGCCGAGATTTCGATATTTTAGTATCTATAAAAGCATGATTTTACCTCCTTTGCCTCTAGTCACCAAAAATAAGTCGTTTGAAGACCTCCCTTCCCTCTTCAAATCTCTTGGAATTTATTTTTCTTAACCTGTTACGTTGTGTACATTAAGCTTACGCCGAATGAAAATAGCCGAATCATCCCAGCAATATCATAAAGGTACAGGATCAATATGGCTGGCTTAACGAACCAGAACTTAAAATTAATCCAATTAAGAGGAAAATAAAAGAAAAAAAGCAAGGAAGGAACCAAACGGTCATGCTTGAGATAAATGATATTTGATTAGTGGAAATAAACAAGAAAACCTATTTTCAACAACTGAAAAGAAATTGAAAAAGAAAAAGAATTACAAACGTAAAAGCATTTTTTTTTTTAAAAATAAACTCAGGGGTCCGAAGCCGGTAAAAATTAGTTGGAGCTGGCGTCGGCGTCGAAATATCCAAAGTGCTGGAGCTGGAGCTGGCGCCAGCGCCGACACCGGCACCGGAATAGCAAAATTTTTTCCGCTAAATGTCAATCCGTTTGGGATTGAATTCCCGGGATTTCCCGTTTTTGAGAAAAAATAGTTTCCCGGGATTCGGAAAATTAAAATTCACCGGGATTTCTCATGGATTCTCGGGAATTTTCCCGGAAATTAAAAAACGGCGGGAAAAATTCCGAAAAATTTGAATTTCAGGAATCGGGATCGAATTCCAGAATTTCTCTTCCCGAAAAATCTCGGACAGAATCTCTAATTGCAGTCCCTAAGTCCTCTTTCCTGACAGCGAGACCGAAAAAAGTGGGGTAGGCTCTGTTAATTGAGGGTAAGGATCCTCTCCAGTCTGAATTTATAAACTTCCCCATTTTCCTCATAATTTATCCTTCTGTTTCATTTCGTAATGGCTCGACCTCGATAAAAGGCTTGCAAAAGCTTTAAACACTTTTTAATCCTGTCTACATAAAAGGGAATATAATGTATAAGCACGAACTAATTTGTAACGAACTGAAAAATTCCCCAAGTCATGCAAAACAAGATAAGAAAAATAGAAAAAGCTCGAGGAAACTTTTTTTTTTTTTCCTGAAGAATATGAAAATGGATTACGACCTCGCATGGCTTAATTAACATTTTCTCCATGCAAATTTCTTTTCGTCAGCATATTGTTAGCAACCATTTACATTTGGTCATTTTCCCGTTATCGCTTTTAACTGTCATGCTTCCCGGCACCGCGGGGATTTTATTAATTATTATTTCAGTTTTTATAATTTAATTTAATTTTTTATTTAAGATTTTTTTTAATAAGAATTTTTGGTTAGGGTAAAGAATCTGGAATTTTTTAAATAAAATTTAAAAAAAAGTGTTTTATAAAACTTTTATAAAATTTCTAAAAAAAATTTTGTAAAACTTTCAATTCTTCAAATAATTTTATAAAACTTTTATGAAACATTTTCTCTTTAATTTTTCAAACAATTTTATGAAACGTTTTCTCTTAATTTTTCAAATAATTTTATAAAACTTTTATGAAACATTTTCTCTTTAATTTTTCAAACAATTTTATGAAACGTTTTCTCTTAATTTTCCAAATAATTTTATAAAACATTTTCTATTAATTTTTCAATCAAATAATTTTATAAAACGTCTTCTCTTAATTTTCCAAGTAATTTTATAAAACTTTTATAAACGTTTTCTCGTAATTTTTCAAATAATTTTATGAAACGTTTTCTCTTAATTTTTCAAACAATTTTATGAAACGTTTTCTCTTAATTTTCCAAATAATTTTATAAAACATTTTCTATTAATTTTTCAATCAAATAATTTTATAAAACTTTTATAAACGTTTTCTCTTAATTTTTCAAATAATTTTATAAAACATTTTCTCTTAATTTTTCAAACAATTTTATGAAACGTTTTCTCTTAATTTTTCAAATAATTTTATAAAACATTTTTTATTAATTTTTCAATCAAATAATTTTATAAAACGTCTTCTCTTAATTTTCCAAGTAATTTTATAAAACTTTTATAAACGTTTTCTCGTAATTTTTAAGAAACTTTTATAAAACTTTTATGAAACATTTTCTCTTAATTTTTTAAACAATTTTATAAAACGTTTTCTCTCAATTTTTCTAATAATTTTGTAAAATTTTTATAAAACATTTTCTCTTATTTTTTTAAAAAAATAAAATGTTTATAACTTTTTTATAAAATTAACCCAGATCTTAACCGCATTTTGTTTCTGCCCCGATTCTCTGCTCTTCCGTTTCACGTTTCCAAGGTTCCCTTTGATCCTACAAAAAGGGATGAACCCATTTTTGAGATAAATCGGTCGGAAGGTGACAAAGTAAACACTACCCACGGGTACGCTCAGCAAGACCCCGTTTTGTTCCTTTTGTTATTAGTGATGTTTTGACTTTCACGTTTCGAAAAATTGTGGTAACTTTTAACAACAAGAAGAAGAAAAAAAAATAAATAAAAATTACATCCTTTTGTTTGCGTTTATGGCAAAGTTAACGAAGCGTTTTTTTTTTTTCTTATTGAATGGTATTGATTTTCTTGTTCGAAAAAATGTTTTCGATCGTGTTTCTTTTGGTTGTGTTGGGGCTTTCAGATAATCTGGTTCATTTCTTTGTGTGAGTATAATTTTTTTTCCTTTCTTCGTTTATGGCAAAAAGCGGTTTTTAAATTAATGGCCTTTTGTGGAAATTTATTTGATGTGTAGTACAACAAACGAACGACTTGTAGGTAGCTCTCCTTTTTTTTCTCCCGTTTAAAAAGTAGAGAATTTACTGAAACTTCAAAACCGGAATTTTGAATAAAAACCACCAGCATTCCCAACATTCCCAATTGCATGTTAATGAGACTAGAAATATTTTAAAGAGCTGAGATTTGTATCTCCTCCGAACGCGTTACAAGCTCAAACGTGTGAATAATAATAATAAAAAAAAAAAAAAAAGCCGGACTAATTAATCACTTTCGGCTTTCTTTTTATAATTATAATTTTTTTTTTTTTTTTTTTTTTTTTTTTTTTTTTTCCCAACATTTTAATTATGATGATCGTTAATTGCGTTTTCAAATGAAAAATTTGAGGTCTTTGTAGTCGCCTATGGGAGCAGCAGAAGTCGTAAAGATAGGAAGAAAATGAATTGCACCCGACGAAAACTAGTAAAAAAAAATAAAAATAGTTTTATAATATCACGATCGTTTACCAAAACAGGAATAATCGATTTAATCTGGAAGGCACGGCTTTTAGTGCCTTAAAACTTGTGTCACTGATCCCTTATCAGCTTTAACCTTTTTTTTTTTCTTTTTTTGTTTTTGGATGAACTTAAATTATTTTATCTCTCACTCATAATTCTTCCTAAGTACCTGTAAGTTGGAAGTTTGAGCGCTCACCATATTGTTAATGTCCCGAAAAAAAATCATGTCTGATTTTTATCAAAAAAGAAAAAAAAATGCTCTTAGAGTTTTGTTAGGTTGGTAGCATTTATTCGGAAATTCCGTATACTCGGGGTTGGAAATGTGGGAATTTCATCCGAAGTAAAATCTCGGGAAATAATTTTTATTTTTATTTTTTTTAAATTTTCTTAGGAGGTAATGGTAATATTATTACAAGAAAATTCGTTATTTTTTTTTTGTTTTCTCGGTATTTTTCCACATCAAAGCAGGATTTTAATTGGCCATGAACTGGAGGTTGAAAAAAAAAATTTTCGGTAAAAGAAAATTAAGTAATAAGTTTTTAAGTGACCGAAAAAAGGAAGAACTTTATTTCATTTGATCAAGTGGTCCGGTCGCTTGGCTCCAGCTTCAATTCTTTCAAAATTAAGTAGTTTATACATAATTTATGCATTTATGTATTTTTTATGTACATCCAATTTTTTGTTTAATTCATACATTATTTTTATATAATTTATGCATATCTTTTTCGTATGGGCAGGCGGATGTTTCCTAAAATCTTAAACAGAAAAATGGTTTCCTAAGCATAACAAATATTCATTAACAGCGTTACCACAAAAAAAAAAACCCTTGTAGCTCTGTCGGGGTGAACGAAATAAAACGTCCATTGAAGCGCAACTTATACAAATTCCCTAAGTACATTTCGGAATCATTTTTGTAACTTTTTAACGAGATCCCTTCACCTAACACAAAAAAAATTTATTGTCAAAATTTTAAAATGTTATCACTCGGTGCATAAAACATTTTATTCTTCTCCGGGTTTTTACGTTTTTCTGACTTTTAAACCTTTTTACAAAATGCCCCCATACAAATCGGCATGTTCCTTTAATGGTCAAAATATGTTAGCGGCAAAGTTTTGAATTTGTGTGGCCGCCGGTATCCCGCAGCTTAAAACCGTACACATAAATATATCGACTGGGTCGCGCTTTCAAAAACGATTTTACCTGTCAATACAAACAAACATTGACCGCAATTATTCAAACACAAAAAAAGGGAGGTTTGTGTATGTTTTTCCAATGCGAATTAATTTTAGTGTAAAGCGTAACACATACACACAAAAAAATAAAAATAAATAAAGTAAAATCATTTATAATCGCGAAGTGTGCGTTTGGCGTTTCCGTCACACATCAATGATTCCCATGAAAAAGAATTTAATGTGGAAGACGTCTCGGAGGCGTTTTCAGAAGCTGTTTTTATGAAAAACGGAATTTATAATTATTAACGCTAACAAGCGGTCGCAATCAATATAAACAATGATATTTTTAACAAATTTTTAGGTGGTTTATCGATAATTAATTCCGAGAAAAAGTAAATTAGTAGCTTGTTAATTTAAGAGGTTTTGACGGAGTGATTTTGCTTTTTATGTGCATAAGAAATTCAAGGGGGCCGGTCAAGTATTACAAAAGCAGATTCGGGGGGAAGGGTGTACCTAACCTTACGTAAGCATTTTAATTTATTATGACAATAAAATTAAAATTAATGTTTTTAAAAAAACTCTTCTTACATTAAATAATGCACTAGCAAAAAAAGTACTTTTTTCGCGAACTAAAAACGATTTTTTTAGATATTTAGGGGAGGTACTACAAATATTACTATATTACAATATTACAAGTATTACTACGTAATACTTAAGGGGGGGTTGACATTTTATTTTGTCTTACAAATGGGTAGATGGAGGGAGTGAAAAAGGGCCAATATATAGTTAAACGTCTCATGTGGCACTTAAACGACCCCAAGGGATTCTGTCATTAGTTTTATCTCACTAGTAAACGAAAATCAGGGCTTTTTTTCAACCCCCCCGGTACAAAAAAGAGATGCATAAATTACATAAAAAACACGTATAAATTGTACAAAAAATTGAACATACATAAAAAATGCATAAATCTATACATATAAAAGGCATTTGGGGTTTGTCCGTACGCAACGTGAGTGAAGAAAATTGATGAAAGGCTCCATTTTCTTTTTTGTTAAAATTTTTCGCGTGAAGAAAATTGAGTCCCTATACCGGCCCGAAAAAAAATATTTTCTCAATCGTTTTTTAATTTTAGCTCAATATTTTTATTGGATTTTATTTAAGCCTAAATATTTTTCATAAAAAATTTCCCAGATTTAGAAGCTCAATTTCAATTCAATTCCATTTCAATTTATTTCTATTCCATAACAAGACAATAGCTTATCAGAAGCGTCATCAAATATAAAATAGAATACATAAAAGAAACTAAGTGCTGTATCACAGGCTACGGCTACAAAGATTACCCAACAGATTGATCCTCTACGTGCCAATCATCCTCGACGGAATAGATGACTTTCTGGGTCAGCCACTTCTGAAGCTCTTTATAGAAATTTTTTGTGCACCTTAGATTTTTGATTTTGATTGGTAATTTGTTAAAAAACTTTCTTAGGTCCGAAGGACTTTCTTTGGTCCTTCGGACCAATGAAAGTTTTGGATAAAATAAATAATGAAGATATGTTTCTGCCTTACCTTAAGTTACAAGCTGAATCCATTAGCCTTGCTCTCGTTTTTGGGCCCCTTCATAACTTCGAATTTTACGAACTGCACTCTATCGCGACTACATTACGAATCACCGAGTTTTAGGAAGAAAACTCTGCTCTTACCGTGGTGGTCACAGGCTTAGGATTTGCATTCCTGAGCCTGTGCCACATATGATTTCCGCGAGGACTGCTGTGACTCAGATGAGTCATAGCAGCTAGATTGAAGGAGTTAGTAATTCGACCAAGACAAGTGCTGGGTCATATTTACCTTAAGACCATTCAAATTTCCATTTCCTTAAACATTTTTCAGGTAAATCCCCATCGGAAAACATGCAAATCCATGTTAAGTTGATTCACGCACCTCGCCGGAAATGAGCTGCAACAGAAAAAACAAACCGGATTCTTAATAAAAAAAAATGATCTAACCCCAACTTAATTCAGTGTTACAGCTTCAAATCTGATTAACAGCTTGTATGAGAGTGCGAAAGCTGCAAATAGGGTCTTCTTTAAAACACACATAAACAAAACAATACATGTTTTTTTTTGCCCCTGATGCAAGGGGCGAGGGAAACTGATAAGGATTGAAAGGAGCAATAAGCCTTGTGAAGCAAATTGATTTTCCGCGTGTTTTCTTATATTAAACACAATGAGGGGTGCTGCGTTTCTATTAACCGTGGGGTGGTAAAACTCAAGAAACAATTTCATTAATCTTTTAAGAATATTATAAACATTTTTTTTTAAAAAAGAAGTTTTATCTACATCAATTCATGCAAATCATAAATTTATATCCCAATAAATTTAAAAAAAAAAAAAGGTCCCCCTTCCCCAGTTTTTTTTTCCGAACGAAAAAAAAAAAAGAATAAAATTGAAGAATCATCCTTTTCCTTGGAAAAAAGAGTTAATAAAAGTTTCACGATCGGAGCGCACAATAAATATTTAGGTATCGTGAAATACTGTTAACAGTGGGGTTCGAGTAGAAGGCGATCATGTGTCAAATTCAAAGTTTATGGGGAGCAACCGGGAGGGGGGGGAAGGGGAGGGGGGGTCGGGGGGAACGATTAATCGAACAAACAAGAAAATCACATTCCACAAGTGATGTTCCCATAGCAACGACATCCTCCCCTATCTCCCTTTTAAAACCCTCGATTCTTCCATCTCTTTTTAGGAATCGATGAATATAAAGTTGAGGAAAGGTTTATTTTCTTTTCCAACAAGAGAAGATACCGGCACGACAGGCATGTTTTAAAAAACACCAGGAAACACTGATTTATTTTACGCAGCGCAGATATTTTATTTTATCCTCTCCCCTTTCTTCTCTTTCGAGAAAAGGAAATAGGATGATTTGTTCTGTGATATGAAAAATAATTTTATAAAAAAAAGGGGGAAAGGGGGGGGGGTGGGGGAATCCGCACTAGCGACTCATTTAAATTTAAAGCTCATGGAAACTTTTCCGTTTGTTTCCTTTTTTGATGAACACTTCAAGAGAAAACCATAACCACTCGAGACTTTTGAATGACAGTTTTCTTGAGAGTTGCCCCCTCCTTGTTTTCAAGTGCTTTCCGCTTCTCCCCCGAAATCCTTTTGCGGGATAATAAAACAAAATGTCGAGAAAATTAGATGAAATGAAAATCCCCAAACTAAGAAATTGTAAGTCTTAATTGGAAAACATGGGTAATTTGTTAAAATAAAGGGTTTTTTAAGGACCCGATTCGAAGGGAAATTAAGGGTAAAAATGAGAGCTTTTCTACGTTAATTCTTTCATCTTTATCACGCTGGCGAGTTTAAACAGGAATGACTGAATGAGGGAAGAAGGGAATTTCCTGAAAAAAATCCAGTGCAATTTTATAGGACGGAAATTTGTTTTCCTTATTTAATTAGGAATGCTGTTTTAAGCTGAGTCAAAATTTTCATATCGATTTAAGTCGAAGAAACACTTGTGCACCACTATAATTTATGCTTTCAAAAGACAAGATCAAGGAGAGCAAACCGATCAAAAACCAAAACGGTTCGGTTCTGGTTCTGCTCCGTTTGTCTTTTTTTTTTTTCTTCGGTTAAAATGTTGTCCGCGAGGAAGGGTTCGCTTCGGTTTTGGTACCAACATTTTATCTGGGGTTTTCGTTTGCGCGACAATATGCTTGGTTGTAGTTTGGGTTAAAATGTTTTTAACCAAATCAGGGTTATAATAATAATAATAATAATAATAATTATAGCCCTGCTTGTAACCTATGCTTATAATCATAACCATTATAATCATGGTTATAATAAAAATTAACTAGTAATTTGTAAATTATGTCTTCATAATTATCCATAAATTATAATATATATAACACATTAAATCAGGGCTACAATCATAATTATAGCCCTGCTTATAACCCATGGTTATAATCAGAACCCTCATGGTTGTATTCATAACCACCACAACCATGGTTGTAATCATAACCACCATAACGATGGTTATAATACATAACCATTACATCCATGGTTATAATCGTAGCCATCATAACCATGGTTATAATCATAGCCATCATAACCATGGTTATAATCACAGCCATCATAACCATGGATATAATCATAGTCATTATAACCATGGTTATAATCATAGAAATCATAACAATGGCCATAATAATCATGGTTATAATCATAACCCTTATAACCATGGTTATAATAAAAATAAACCCATAATCCATCAACTATTTCTTCATAATTATCCATATCCATAAATTGTAATAAATATAACCCATTAAATTAGGGTTATAATCACAACCATCATGATTATAATCATAGCTATCACAACCATGGTTATAATCATAGCCATCATAACAATGGCCATTATAACCATGGAAATAATAAAAATGAACCCATAATTCATAAATTATGTTTTCATAATTATCCATAAATTATAATAAATATAACCCATTAAATCAGGGCTTTAATCATAATTATAGCCCTGCTTATAACATATGGTTATAATCAGAACCATCATGGTTATATTCATAACCATCATAACCATGTTTATAATCATAACCATAACCATAACCATTGTTATAAGCAAAATTTTAAAAAATTGTTAAACCAAATGTTAAACCAAAAACTTAAAAAATTGCCAATTATAATAATTGATGATAATATAATGTATAATATATATGATTTATGATAATTGCCAACCTTCGTCGCGGAGCCGGCATTTAAAAAAAGAAGAAGAAGAAGAAGAAGCGCAAAAACGGTCCTAACCCCTAAGGCAAGGGTACCCTTGCCTTAAAAGTTGATATTCAATTGCTGTGTATGAATAAAAAAAGTTTTTAAAGATTCAAAAATTAAACAAAAAGACTGTAAAGACTTTAAAGGTCAGTAGACACCCCGTAAACAACGGTTGAAAATGAGGATCGACCTTCACGTCGTTTTATTTTAATAAACCGATTTTCACAAAACGAAAACAACTCTTATTAGGGCGGTCATTTCAATTAACTTCGTTTTTGCGAAGGTAAAAAAGAAAGAAAAGAAAAAGAACAGAGCGTCAAAGCATGCAATAATATTTGGACGTGTATGACAGGAAGGATCTGATTTTCTATTTTGACGACTTCGGAACGATACAAACAAACCATTTAAAGTTAAAACTTCAATAACAGGATTCGGTTCAACTCTCAAAACAACTAATCACCCGGTATTGATAAATCAGAGAAAAAAAGAGAATTCGCCTGCCGAGAACGTAAAATAAAAAGGAAACGCTGTCTTGCTTTTTTGTTTTCCGGTTCGAGAGTTTATGTTTCGCTTTGCGAGACGGATTCATTCTAATTTGTTTTCTAGAAAAAACTTTGAAAAAAAAAAAAAATTTATAATACCTATTCAGCGGTGTGCCTTTGCTCTTAAAAAAAAAAGTGAAATTCAATACAGGTAATAATAATATCCTTTGGAGTAAAAAAAAAAAAAAAAAAAAAACAATAACAGGGGATATTTTGACATTTTTTGACTGTAATAGGTGACTTATACCGCCTTTTAAAAACCAACAACAATAAAAAGAGGGACCCCATGACATCGAAAATGATTCCAATAGATTAGTTTTGTGACAACATTACCAGGATCGTTATCTCTGTTCTACAGCATCACAAAGGAATGTGTTTCACCCCCGGGGGTTTTAAAACCATGTTTTTGTGGCTTTCAGAAGTATCTTTCTTTGCCACGATGACGTCCTTACATCTACTAATGTGTTCGTATCAAGCAACATCAAAACTGATCGTTTTTTGATTATTTCAATTTTCGTGTTCTCCATTCTGATTTAAGACGATGGCAACGGATGTTTTCGTGTTTTCAGGCAGTTCAGGTTTCCTTTTTTAATGATTTCCAACCCTCGAAAAACTTCCGGGGTCTTGTATGAAGGGAGTGACAGAGGGTGAAGAGAAGAAAAAAAATCGTGGAGTGGCGTCAATTTTTTTTTTTTTTTTTTTACCGATGATATATTTTCTGCCGATGATGTGTGTCTGGCATTTTTCATTTTTTCCGCGATAATTTTTTTTTCTAACTTATTTCTCATTAAATTTTTCTGATTTTCATTTTCATTACATTTTTCTGATTTAATTTTCATTAAATTTTTCTGATTTCATTAAATAAAAATTAAATTAAATTAACCTGACAGTCGAACTTTGGTTCGAACTTGGTCGGTAAAAACCGACGATCGAACTGGAGGAGCAAATTCTTGCAAAATTTATAATAATTTTTTGTCAAAGAAGGAAAAAAAGTGTATGAACAATTTGTTTTCCGTCTTATACATATACATTTCAATGTCAAGGGACCAATTATTTGCTTCTGTTTCCGCGTTAGACAGGTTGACATGTCTGATCAATAATGGACAAAAAAAAAAGAACACTGTAAACCCGACGTGGCAGCAGATTGAATAACAAACCGGATGGCGCGCTCTATTGGGGGGAAAAAATGGGTCCTGCTGCATGCAGACCTCAAAAGTCTGTATTTCCAGGATTTGAGAAGATGGAGTACCGAAATATTTGTAGAACATTTCAGAACAATCAAAAAGACATTGATAGACAAGTCCTAAATATTACAAATAGGCCATGATTTTTTCACACCCAGAATGTCTTTCCAAAAATGAAAAATTCAACCTGATAGTACTTTTTGTACAAGAACAAACCTTTTTCTCGGAAAACAAACAAAATGAAATCGATTCAAGCTATTTAAACGTCTGAATTTGACTTTATTTTATTTCCGTGAAGTTGGCAGTGCCCTTACTCCTCCTAATACTGTCATACCTGTTGCAGAACAAACGTTGAATTGGCCGGAACAATGAAGAACAAATCAAAAGCAACCGACAAAGGCAAAAATTTTTGATAAATTCAAATTGGGTCCTGTTCGCGTGAAGTTAGCAGGACCCACCTACTTTTGGCTCCAGTTTTTTTCAGGTTAGAGAACAAATTGGAACAATCACGGAACTATTAAAGAACAATGAAAAGCTACTATATAAGACTATTTTCGATCAAATCCGTTGACTGGGTCCTGCCAACTTCACGGACGTAGACATTTATGTAATATTTCCAAACATTTCCAAATTTTCTTTTTTTTCCAAAATTAAGAATTTAAATGGGAGACATTTATGTAATATTTCAAAATATTTCCAAATATTCTGTTTCTCCAAAATTAAGACTTTAAATGGGAGACAATTATGTAATCTTTCCAAATATTCCCTTTTTTCAAAATTAAGAATTTAAATGGGAGACATTTATGTACTATTTCAAAGTATTCCCAAATAATTTATGCTTACTGCGATACATATAAAAATGATCTACGTTAATACAGTATAACACTCAAAACGGATGCACTGTTAGGATAGGTACCGATCACATAAAATACCTATAAACAGGGTTGGTTAAATTTAGCCCCCATATTGTTTTCCCGTCGGTAAAAATTCTTTCAAAATGAAATCAGACATGTATTAGCCATTTCTCCCAAAAAATATTTTATCGGCAATTACTAAAAAATCCGGAATGGAATTCATTATATTTAAAGAAATAAAACATGTTCAGCCTAAAAAATTATAAATTTTTTGGCAACCGGATCCGATTTAAAAGGCCTAAAATTTTGATTTTATATACGAGGCTGAGAACGATTAATCTTATCGCGTTTTTGCTTTATCGACCGCAGGGAGAATAAAGCATTGTTTTTAGCACAAATTTCAGATTTTCAGTTTTTGATATTTTTACACGTTTTGAAGTCCCCTGATGACGAAAAAAGCAAAATTTTTATGGTGGCCGTGTGTGTGTATGTGTGTATGAATATATGTGGACAAAAAAGTGTCTGTCGGAGGAAAATCAGAAAAACGAAAGAACGGATTTCGATGATTTTTGGTGGGTAGCAACTTCTAATGAAATGTAGGTGCTGATTAGTTTTTGAGTTAAATCGATCCAGGGATTCGGAAGCAGTGAGTGAAAATGTTAAATTTTCAACAATTTCAAGATCTTTTTTAACTATAAATCGCGAACGCAGCTACCAATTGAGTCCTATTTTCGTACTGCAGTAGATATTCATCCAGATACGCTACCATTGAAATTTGGTTAAATTCTGTTGAGTGGTTCAGAAACGGTGAGCAGGGCTAAAAGTATGGGTATAGGCCTAAAAACCGATATGTGATATGACGTCATCGATTACGTCAACAAAGCGATTTGGATGCTGATTGGCGGGTTTCTCGTGGGAGCTAACAAAAAATTAACCGTATTTTTGAGAATATTTTCGGGGTAGAGGATTCCGAATCTGAAATAATTTTTCCGAAATTCGAATCCCTTATGCCAGTATTGCGGCTTTGGTGGACCTCTGATCAAAAATCTAACCGCATTTTTGAGAATATTTTCGGGGTAGAGGATTCCGAATCTGAAATAATTTTTCCGAAATTCGAATCCCTTATGCCAGTATTGCGGCTTTGGTGAACCTCTGACCAAAAATCTAACCGAATTTTTGAGAATATTTTCGGGGTAGAGGATTCCGAATTTAAAATTATTTTTCCAAAATTCAGATTCCATATGCCCGTACAGTGGCTTTGGTGGACCTCTGATCAAAAATCTAACCGTTATGTATATTATTTATAATATACATTTCATAATTCGTCGATAAAGCACTTTGATCGGTTCACCGATCTCATTTTTTTTTTTTTCATAGTCGAAAAACATAAATGTATTCAAATCGATTTCCAACATGGGAATAACATTTTTCGAATTAAAACGTATACGTATACGAAAGGAAAATATAATAATAATAAATATTAAAAAAAAATTAAAATGTATATAGTTATTTAAGAAATCAATTCGATATAAAGACAGCCGTTGTAAATAAAGTCATGACTCTCGGATCCAATGAAAACAAAATGGCGACTCCCGACTGACAGTTGAAGAAGGGGGAATAAATATAAGGGGGAAACGTCATAATAATATAATATTGAATCAAAATGGTTTTTTTTTTTTTTTTTTTTTTACGTTTCTAATTATTTACTTTTTATTTCTTTTTTTCTTCTTCTTATCCTCCCTTTTTTTTAAAAAATAACTCTTGTCTCGGATGGATTTTGGGGTTCATTAGAAAACAGATATATCGCTCTCGAGTATATTTAAGTCACATTTTTTATGTTTTTTTTATTTTCTTTTCCATTTTTTTTTCCTCCCGGAAGAAGATCTGAATATTGAATGAAGATATCAGTCTTTTATGACAGATGAATGACATATTTTTACATAATTATTATGCATCAACGTATTATTTGTATTAAGTATTGTCTTGTTTTTTTATTCATGGAGTACGCCTCTTTTTTTTTTTTTTTTTTTTTTAAGACGTCTTTTTCTTTTTTAAACCATCTGCCCAACATCTTGAACTCCTCGCGAGTTCGTCAAGTTTTTGTCATTAACGTAAAGCGACCCCTTTTGATAATGACCCCTTAATTAAAAATGGCGTATAAATGCACATGTCGGCAAGTCATCGTGAAAGCAAAAAAAAAAAAAAAAAATTCTCGGAAGAAGAAATTTGCAGATGGCTAAAAAGGTGAAGTTAAAAAAAAGATAAAAATCAGATTATTTCAATTATAAAAATTTAAAAAAATATACTTTATCGGTTAAATCAACGTTTACCACTTTCGTATAAAATATTTTTATTTATTTCACGCGGTAAATATCAAGGAGAGAATGCTGATGAGGATGTAATGTAAAAAAAAAAATAAATAAATATAAATAAACGGAAAATCGAAATGACTTTTTTTCTTTTTTGACGCTACGGGAAAATTAATGGAGCTGCGTGAGCGGTTTAAGAAAAAGAAGAAAAAAAAATGCTCAAAGCATAAGTTGTTATTAATGTTGAGAATATTCATGTATGATTAGCAAAATTTTATTTTTTTTATACATATGCATTAGATATGTTTTATAAAGCGCGAAAATGATCCTTTACCGGACATGTTTTTTCACACGATTGTAAAACCGTGAATTTCGTGTCGCGTCAAATCGTTTTATTATCAATTATGTACATATGCACCCAGGTTATGTGTTATTACATTTTTTTTTTTTTTTTTTTTTTTTTGACCTTCAATTGTTTGTGCGTGAGGAAGAGTTACGGCGAAAGGGGCTAAAGAATATATATACAGTATATATAGATATTAAGTTTTATAGAAACATTAAAAAAAAAAAAAAAAAAGCTAAAACGAAACCAATAAATAATAAATGATGAATGTTTTATTTTCTCTCTCAACGTTTGTTCTGTGATAGTTCGTTGATTAATAGTAACTGTACCTAGGGTATATTTTTATGTAAAAAGTTCCGACGGCTGTTTATAATGTCATACAATTTGTAGGACG
The DNA here is from genome assembly GCA_037577465.1 of Liposcelis bostrychophila. Lineage (NCBI taxonomy): Eukaryota > Metazoa > Arthropoda > Insecta > Psocodea > Liposcelididae > Liposcelis > Liposcelis bostrychophila. The sequence continues at coordinate 9,756,593 of CM075207.1, read as the reverse complement.
TATGAAGGATTTAATGTTTAAAATTTATAAATATATTTATTAAATTTATTCTTTCGGAGTATAATGATTTTGATCGAATGCGTTTTTTTTTTCGATGAAGTAGTTAAATCAGTTGCGTGTAATGAATATGAAATGGCTGAAGCTTTTTAGCCAAACTCAGCACAACAGCACCTACAGCATCCTTTTTTTTTTTAAGATACAGTAAAACCTCTGTAAGACGGACCCTGTATTTCTCGGAAAACTGGCTATAATGAAAAAATTTTTTGGTCCCGGCAGAATAAATAGGGACTCCCATGTAATTTTCTTCCATAAGAAAAAACTTTTCTTCCATAAGTCGTTTGTTCTTGATTGTTCTGGTATTAACAAGATCATTTGGAATACTTTGCATTATTGTATTGATCAGAAATCGTTTGTTCTCGATTGTTCTTCCCTGACAAACGACTGGACGAACGACTTTTGATCAGAACTTTCAGCCACAAATGAACTAAAACGTTTTTCTGACGAGAACAAACGAGAACAAACGAGAACAATGGAGAACAAACGCGAACAAGCGATGTTTCATCACTACAATAATGCCAGGTATTCCAAATTATCTCGTTAATACCAGAACAATCAAGAACAAACGAATTTTGATCAGAACTTTCAGCCACAAATAAACTTAAACGTTTTCCTGACGTTTTCCGATCTTAACATTTAGAGTTAACATCGATTGTTCGGTGAATTAATCCCCTATAAAGCAGCAACTATATTCAAAGATTTATAAAAATTATATAGTCGTTTTTTACAGATTTTTTATTTTTTTCATAGGGTGTAAATTTACTTTGGAATGTTGCACCAACATGTTGGTACAACAAGTCGGACCAACATGTTGTACCAATATTCTACTCTAATTTCGGCGTAGGAGTAAATTCAGCAATAGTCGCTTCATTCGTTTGTCGAACAAGTTGGTACAACATGTTTGTCCAGCTTTGTTGTATCAACATGTTGGTCCAAAATGTTGTACCAACTTGTTGCACCAACATTCCACATTAATTTCGGCGTAGGGGTGCAAATTCACTATGGAATGTTGGACAAACATGTTATACCAACTTGTTGGAATGTTGGACGAACTTGTTCTACCAACATGTTTAACAAGCGAACGAATCAACTCTTGCAGAATTTACTCCTACGCCAAAATTAGTGTGGAATGTTGGTCCAACCCCAAGCAACACAGGTTGGTTGAATAACCATTGTGACAACGTGACGACACAACGTTAAATGACGGTCGTAATTGTACGTTGCCATCACGTAGTGAATGTCCGGGGTAATTGACGGTCATATCAACGGTTGAAATAACGTTTGAAATAACGTTAGATACAGGCCTTTTTCAACTATAGTACAGGACGTTTATATACATTCCAAATGAACGGAATCCAGCTTCTTTTTGGAAGGAAAGTGGGAAAGGGAAAGGATGCAAAGTTAGCACAGAGACATTCATAGGATATCTTATTCGGATATATTGATATTTAGTGGATATCCAAAAATACTCCGTTAAAGGGAGAAGAAAAAATAAAAATAATAATATTAGTAATAAAAAAAAAATTAGGGACATGTTTTTCATTGTTTGAAAGCTCATAATTTTTGTTGCTGTTGCTGAATAACGAAGCATGTCCATATTCAATGAGAAACGACCCTGAAAAAATCTCAACACCTTGAAAAAATCTCAACAACTAGCACGATTCGAACCTAAGACCTCTCACACCAAAACCAATGAACCCTGTGACGCTACCAACTAAACCACACAAGACATATCAACGCGAGTCCAAACTAACCGTTATTAAGTGCCGCTCTAGTGGAAAAAAAAACGAAACCTTATGCATACACCATTACTACCTGCTAGAAGTGAATGGCGGCTACCCTTTGTTATAATACAGAAATATAATCCGGACCATTTTTTAAACATAATTAAAATGTAGTGCATAACGTTTGCCCATGTAATGTCAACAACCTCGGTCATTAGCCCTAGGGTCGATGCCATAAAAGCCCTTGTTAAAAAGCTTTTTTTTTTTTTTTTTTCCTTCAACTTCAATGTTTATGGACACCGAGATTGAGAAATTCTGCTAAAAGTCAGGCGGTTGCTTTTTGGTTAGGAACGAACGTTGTTTTCTACTGCATTTGAATACTAAAAAAAACGTGTCACTTCCGTCAAAGGCTACCTTTTGGTAACCTTTATCACCCGTTGTCACATGATTTAGCCACAACGGTGAATTAACGTTTTGAAATGACCGGGTCGTTTTGAGGTCTGTTACCGACGTTGTTTTCCAGTATTATCTACATAGTTGAAAAGACGTTTTTGGTTTCAACCTAGGTAGTTTTTGGTTGGTAACGTCGGTCGTTACCAAATGACGTTGCCACAACGGTTATTCAACTACTTTGTGTTGCTTGGGGTTGGTACAACATGTTGGTTTAACTTGTTGCACCAAAATGTTGTTCCAACATTCCATAGTGAATTTGCATTCAAAGGGAATGTTGTATCAACATGTTAGACCAACGTGTTGTACCAACTTGTTGGACAAATTTTTTTTTGTTTTTTGTAAATTTTGGACTAATAACTCCTAAAAGTAACTTCGTTGTAGTTAACATTGTTAACATTGTAGTTAACGCTATAATAACATGTTGCAGCGCTAGAAACATGTTGGCAACATGTTGCGTATGTTTTACAGATTTACACGGTAAAAAATTTTATGTTAAAAGTAACATAATTCACTAGCCAAAAAAAAAGGCTACATATATTTTCTGTGTAAATTTTACATAAAACGATTATGTTGCATCAATTTAATTGTTGATCAACCAAATCTCAATTGTGATTTATCAACATTCAAATTTAAAAAAAGTTTCAAATAAAAATTTTTACGTACGGAATGTGAAGCAATTTTTTAGGTTGTTAACATAAAAATTTTTTACCGCGTAGGATTTCCATCAATAAAAATTGGTAAAAATTTTTAAGAATTTTTTCTGCGTTTGCAGTTCAGTTCCATTACAAAATCCCGGTCAAATTCATTGTTTTTCACTATTTATTCCGATGAAAATACAAAAACACTTAATCGATAAAAAAAAAGAGCAGAGACCAAAATGTTTTTTTCATTGTAGTATCATTTTCTCGTTTATACCAATATCGTGATGGCAAAACGCAACTTCTCATTTTCCCCTTGATAAGGGGGTAAACAATCATTCAGACAGCCCTAATTTGCTAATGAATCAATCAAAATGCATGAAAAATGAAAACGAAAACAACAATAACAACGCGTTGCGGTGGCAGCAGATATATGATAATAATAAACTAATCATTCGGAATCAGATAATTTGATAAATACAAATTGAATGGAAGTAATAAGGGAACATTAGGGCTTGGGGTCGGGTGAGCGCGCGAGTGTAATAACAGATATTGAAATGAAACAGTGTAAATTTAATACACTCTATTTACCATTCCTCCAAGTTCAAGTCACAACCATTCGACAACCCAATGATCATTTCCGTTTGAATGCAAATTATCCATCAGAAGCGTTCCGTAAAAATAAAAGGAGGGGGAATGACTTTTTCGAAAGAAACGGAATTTCGTGGGGATTTGAAACGGGGGAAAGGGGGATTTCGAAAAAAAAATATGACTTGACATTATCGTTTCGAGGTAAAAACAAGGGGAAATTTTGTAAGAAAAAGAAAAAGGAATCGTTAGCGTGCCCGATTGGATTCCGCCGCCACTTTTGCAATAAAAACATTACATTACATAGAAAGCAAGTCATTCCAGAGGCGAGTGGTTCAAGCAATCACTGATAAAGCACGCAACTTCATTTGTGTAATTCATTTAGATATTGTTATATATACGGGATATGCTGCTCACGATGAGAGTTTTTCGGGGGATTATTTTCCAGACCACGAGAAAAGTTCATGGCACGGTAATCATTTACAAAAGGAGAACTAATTAATCAAAAATCATGATTAATAGCAAAAAAAAAAAAAAGGGTTGCCATATTTGGATTAAAAAAAGAAAAGATAATATGAAATTTAGTAATTTAAAGTCTCTATACAGATGAATAGTTTTAACTCTCAAAAATCGTGATAACACTATTAGCAATCAATAATCTTAAAGGAGAAAAAAATAACATGATTGTTTTACAAGTCGTGAAGTGGAGGAGACGGCGGGTTTAAGTATATCTTTTATTTTTCTCTATCTCTTTTCTTTACTTTTACGCGTTGCAGACATGTAACAGTACCCCAGATAGAAAAATCCCAAGGAAAACCATATTAACGTAAGCATGAGTTCGGTTTGAGTTAGAGATTCCAAATTCCCGACGTTTTTCCTTTCCATAGCAAATTCCCGTTTTTGAAAAAAATATCAATACCGGGAACGAGAATTCCCGTTTTTTTCCAGTTTTTCATTTCTCGGGAATCGAGAAATTGACACACTTAAATTTTCGGGAATCCCGAAAAAGTCGAGACATTATTTAGAAGGCGAAAAGAAAAGAAAATGACCCTGATTTTTGTATTTTTGGGAAGTAAGTTCGGAAATAAGCGGAGCCATGTCGAAAAAAAAAAAAAATTCTATGTTGTTTAAAGGACACGCTTTAGGCAAATTATGAAAAAAAATTTCAAATTTTTCTAGCTTTTTTCAAAAATATTGAAAATTTGATTTGATAAATTGTCAAAAAGTTGATAAAATTATTATTTTCGTTCCCGGGAAAAACCTGCCGATACCGGAAATCAGGAATTCTGGAAAATGAGAAAAATTCCATTCTTGGGAAGTGAGATTCCCATCAGTTTAGAAAAATGTTTCAGGGAAATTTTCCGGGAAAAATCGGAATTCCCAGGAGGAATCTCTAGTTTGGGTTTGGCTGGGTTCTGGTATATAGTTGAAGTCATAGGCCCGAAAACCATGGTTTTTTGAAGCTCCGGTTCTGCAAAAAGAAGTTTACTGGTTTTGGTTCTGGTTCTGGTTTTTTCCCAACGAAAAATCAAGTTCGAATTCTCTGGTTCGGTTTTTATTTTTTCCATCTGGTTTTAACCATGGTTTTTCGGGCTAAAAGATGATGGTTTTTGGTTCGATTTTAGTTTGATATTATGCTCTTTATTGGTTACGGTTCTGGTTGTGATATTTTGGTTATAATGTTCCAAAGGTTTGATTCATTTCAGGTTAAACAATTTGGAGTTTTGGGTAATTCGATGTGGTTCTGATTTTTGAAACCAAAAAAAATTGAAAAACCAACTAGTAAAACCAATTTGGTTCCATTCGGTTTTCCATCCCTGAAAGAGATGCGCCAAATCCTGCCAGTAAAGCCTCAGTTAACTTCAGGGGTCCGAATCCGATGCCGGTGCCAATGCCGATTCCGATTCCACATTATTTATTTAACTCTTGATTCCGATTCCGGCACCGACCACCGATGCCGATGCCGGCCGATGCCACCGAGCATGGGTTAATCTGATGCCGCCTCCGATTCCAATTTTAGTAAAAAAAATTATAGAGCCATTCTAGACTTTTTGAAAATATCATTTTATGAATCATGCAGGCACCATTCCACCCTGAGCAGCCTTGTGCCGGTGCCAACGCCGATGCCGATGCCGGTGCCGGTGCCGGCACTAATGCCGATGTCAGCTCCAACAATTTCCTCGATGCCAATGCCGATTTCGGATTTTAAAAAAAAAAAAATCGCATCGGCATCGGCCAAGATTTCCAAGCTTCAGACCCCTGAGTTTACTCAGGCTCACCCTAATTTCCATACAAGCACGCCTATCGACTGATTAGAAAAATCCAAAACCATTTCCTAACCAAAAGGATACAACAAAGCCATCTCCGATCTGTCAATATTTCAACCAAATCTTCATAATTCATTAATTTAATTCTTTGTTTGTAATGAAAAAAAAAAACTCTCTACACTTAATTGCTTTTTAGAAGAAGAAGAAAAAAAAAACCGGAGTCAGTTAAAAGAATTATCTTAATCATAAACACCGTACAAGTTTTTCTTTCCCATCCCACACTTCCTTTCCTGCCTTAAAAAAAAAAAATCAAAAAAAAAAAAAAACTTGCCTAAAATTATCTCAAAAGCGGCTACATACAACGAAAAAAAAAACTACGGTATGTTAGTCGGGTTAAAAAAAAAAAAAATTCTATATTTTACATGAGATAGATTACATTGTACAATAAAAAGAAAAACTCAGATTATTGTTAGCATTCGATTAGAGAGGTACCCATGTAAGATACCTTGTTCGGCGATGATGGATAAAAAAAAAAAAAAGAAAGAAAAAACATCTCAACGAACTAACCTCGCCTGGACCACCCAAGTTGAAATTTATACGGTTGTCGGTCAAAAACGTTTAAATGCCTAAATTCTTTTCCATCAATTGACGTTCCGATAAAGGATGAGATTTCGATCTTTCCAATCTATATAGATGTATGTATAAATGAATCAATCCGTGAACGACGATAATAATGAGGATTCGAAACGAAATAAATAACAGGGGGGGAAAAAAATGTATTCTTGACGTAGCATACGGAATCGAGGTTACGAGTTAGAAGGTTTTGGTTATGGATGTTGAAAGCCTTCGGTGGTAAGAGAACATGTCATGATGAGAGAAACAGCGAGGGGCGGGAACACGACCTAAAAACAAGATGGCTACATCAGGTACAGATACATTAAAAATACTAAAATTACCCTTCTCGGTTGGTACAAAATTGGTTTTTTTTTTACCGCTTGCTTTTTTTTCTGGTTTGGGACGTGCAATAGATGCGGACTGTTGTAAAATTTGCCAGGAAATAAGAAGGAATTTGATTTCGGTTTGATTATGAATTTTTTTTTTTCAGGCCTAAAACAAAGGCGTTTCCATATTTTAGCTGCTACCAGAACTGGTTACTCTTCAATTACCAATTACTCAAAGATTATGCTTGTGGTAGCATACTACTGCTATTCATCACTATGCGTAAGATCTGACCAATGTCTATCGCTTCCATATAACATTTATTTATGACAAGATTAATCCCGAGTCTCATCGGATATCCATAGCTGATTTTCAAAAGATGAAAATGATGATGATGAAGATGATGATGTCCTAAGGTTTCGCTTTCACGATGAAAAATGTTGCAAAATGTTGCGACGTTAGAAACATGTTGCCAAAATGCTGAAACGTTAGAAACATGTTGCCAAAATGCTGAAACGTTAGAAACATGTTGCCAAAATGCTGAAACGTTAGAAACATGTTGCCAAAATGCTGAAACGTTACAAACATATTGCCAACATGTTGCAACGTTATAAACATGTTGCCAACACGTTACGACGTTATAAACATGTTGCCAACATGTTACGACGTTATAAACATGTTGCCAACATGTTATGACGATAGCAACCAGGGTTGCTGTTTAAAACATTTTTTAATAAAAAACAGTTTAAAACGTTTTATATTATTTTCCCATGTTTTAAAACGTTTTAAAACGTCTTTTATTCGGCCTGGTTTTAAAACGTTTTAAAACATGTTTTAAAACACGTTCAAAATGTTTTAAATTCGTTTCTATTTTTATTCAAATTTTTAAAACGGTGTTTTTTATTCAAATGTTTTAAAACGTTTTAAAACACCGTGTTTTAAACCAATTTGTTTTAAAACAATCATCCCTGCGATTAAGCAACCATTATGAATATGAGCGGCTCATACAATCTATGGTATGGTCCATACCACAGATTGTATAAAATGAGTCGTGCGCGACAAATTGCGGGCTCGGGCCTCTTAAAAATGCATTTTAAAACGTATTTTATTCACTTAATAAAATACGGTGTTTAAAACAGTGTTTTAAAACGTTAGTGTTTTAAAACGGTGTTTTTTATTCAAATGTTTTAAAACACCGTGTTTTAAACCGATTTGTTTTAAAACAATCATCCCTGAGCAACATGTTTCTACATATTGGCGACATTTTTATTAATTTTTCAATGTTGCGAAACAAGTTGGCAACGTGTTTCTAATGCTGCAACATGTTGAGACACATGTTTCATCGTGAAACTGCGGGCAAAGATTCGGCACTTCAATCGAAACGTCCAGAGAATTGAGACACCGTCAGTCAGCGCTAAATTGCAAGATCATAATTTCACGCTAAATCCCAAAACAATTTTTTTTTTCCCTAAGAAATTTTGCGTGTGAATTTTCTATACTTTTATTTTCGATTTAACCACGCTTCGTTTTATTATATCAGATCAAACATGATTACATTGCAAATTTTACCACAAAATTTATCCTCTTAACCGAAACCAAAACTAACAAACGAAAAATAAAAACTGAACTTCTTTTTTTTCTTCTTTACATTCATAGCCTAAAAAAATTAACCTTAATTCGACCAAATCTTTAATCCACTACATTTTTCTTTTTTTTTTCTCTTTCTCTTCTTCATACGATTCGATTTGGAATTTTATAATTCGTTCGTTTTTTCCCCGTCTGACGTGTAAACAAAAGCCAAAAAACTATAAATTCCCTTGGACTTTGGAATTCCTCGGATGAACACCTGCTAGAATAAAAGGAACCACGGCCAATTTCTTCTGATAGAAGGAATAAAATTGATTGGTCGGTCATGGAGGAGCAGCTGTCCAGTTGTTTGACAGGATAGAACCTCGTTTGTTACATTTTAAAATGACGGACTACTTTTTTTTTTTTTTTTTTTTTTTTTTTTAACTAAAAGTCGTAACGGTTCAGTTGATTTCTATTGTTTTTATTAACTCTTCACATTGTCACATTTATTTGGTTTTTTTTCCCCTCCTTAAATGACATATGACTGGATTAGGATTTAATCCCTTAATCCCTTTTACGATAGACTTAACCGTGGACTTATTTTTGTTTAAAAAGCAAAGAAAGAAAAAGGATAGGCCCTAGTAATAGGCCCTGCGGAAAGTTGAAATTTTTTTGCGAGGACTTATTTTTGATTTAAAAAAAAGGAAAATAATAGGCCCTAGTAATAGACCCTGCGGGCAGTTAAAAGTTTTTTTGAGTGGACTTATTTTTGTTAAAAAAATTAAAAAAATAAATAAATAAATAAATAAATAAAAAGAAAAGAAAAAGGATAGGCCCTAGTAATAGACCCTGCGGGCAGTTAAAGTTTTTTTGAGTGGACTTATTTTTGTTAAAAAAATAAATAAATAAATAAATAAATAAAAAGAAAAAGAATAGGCCCTAGTAATAAGCCCTGAGGGCAGTTAAAGTTTTTTTTTGAGTGGACTTATTTTTGTTCAAAAAATATGAAAAAATAAAGAAAGACGAAGAAAAATAATAGGCCCAAGTAACAGGCCTTGCGGCAGTTGAAATGTTTTTGATTAAGACGAAAAGAAAAACAATCATTTTAGCTTTCTCTGAAATGGGTTTTTCTGTTAATCAAGAAAATGACCGCTGCGGGGTAAACATTATAAAAAAAAATTCATAAACAAAGAACCATTTTTTTTTTTTGTCTCGAACGTGTTTATAATGATTTTGCATCGTTAAAAATGATAAATACGACATAGACGAATGATCGTAATATGTGAGTGAACGACCTATTCGCCATAAGTGATGTGTTATACATCGTTTAGAAAGAGAAAAAAAATAATATTCTCACCGTAAATAACTGACAGATCCCTTAATTCTTCTTTTCAGATATGAAATATCATACGCGAGGAATTGCGGTTTTTCCAGGAGCAGAATTAGAAAAAAAAAAAGTTTTCCTGCCGAAACCGACAAGAAAATTTTTTTTTGAGGCCACGTGTACAAAACGAATCTGATCCGACCAGCAGGGATTCTCTTGTACAATTCTTCTTCGTTTTTTTTTTCTTAAAAACCGTCTTGGATTCTGGTATTTTAAATCATTATGTTCTTGTCATGGTGAGTATTAATATGCTGCGTGTGAGAAAGACAAAAAGAAGGGGGAGGGAGAGGGAAAACCTGAAACCGTGAAAGGGAATTTTTCTACGGATTTTTTTTCTGACTACTTTTTAAAATTAGACGTTCATCCGTAAAATTTTCCGACGTCATTTTGTATCCGTACAAAAGGATCGATTTAAATTTTTTTTGTTTTATTTTCTTTTTACTTCTTCATACACTCCGGTCCTGTAAACGCCGATATTATGTGTGTCACGCACACCCGTCTGAGCCCCCGCACATAAGTAGGCTGTATAAGGGGTTTTTATTATGCCTTGTCACGATCCCCGTATTTCTCGACGTTTTAATCGGTTTACCATGCGTGAGAGAAAATTATAATTACTCTTTTACGTTTTTGTTTTATCGCTATTATTTTAAAACCATTATTATCATTATTATTTTCACACCGTCTTGTTAAATTAACTAATCAACCAATAAAATGCTTTGGAAAATAGGTTTTGACTCCTCCCTGTGTAAAGCGATTTTTTTTTTCTAAGGGGGCTTCGCGTGCACCATGCGACTGCGTTGGAAAATGATTGAGAAAAAAAAAATGGTTAATGTAAATTCTTAGAATAAGAAATTATTTTCAGTGTGTGGAATCTTAATTAAATTTCATGCGGTAACCTTATGGAAAATAAGTAGGGGTCTGGAGAAGGGGGGGGGGGGGCAAAAACGAGATAATCTGGTGTTTTGCTTGATTTGATTTCCCGTGGAACGCAACGTGGAAAATTTTACCTGTTTAATTTTTATTATTCCCTTTTCACCCGATATAACTTCGATAGAATTTTATGTAAAAATTGTGGAACCGGATCTTGGAACGTGGAAGCAATAAGCGCTTCTTCCATGGTTTCCGGTCAGAACAAAATCAGAACGTAGGAAAAATCATGGGCGGATCTAGAGGGGCTTACCCCCCCCGTTAGAAAAAATTTTGAAAATTAAATGGCCCCCCAGAAATTTTTTCCCCTTATTTTTAGCCCCCTATCCCAGGAACACATTTTAGATCCTCCCATGCCAAAAAACGATGCAACGGTGTATAAAATTTTTGCAAAATAAATGCAAAAAATTTATATAAAAAATATATTATTTTGTATCATTTATATAAAAATGTGGACGTACAAAATTTTTTGCAAAGTTTATACATATTATTTTTAAGCACCAAAAACTTGAATACAATTTTTCCATAATTTATGCATAACTTTTTTAAGCATAAAAGCCTTGATATGCATAATTTTTTAAGCATGAAAGTCTTAATACGCATAATTTTTCCATAATTTATGCATAATTTCTTAAGCATGAAAGTCTTGATATGCATATTTTTTTCCATAATTTATGCATAATTTTTTAAGCATGAAAGTCTTGATATGCGTAATTTTTCCATAATTTATGCATAATTTTTTAAGCATCAAGTTTTGATATTGTCATTTTTCCATCATTTATGCATAACTTTTTCAAGCATAAGAGTCTTGATATGCATAATTTTTTAAGCATGAAAGTCTTAATACGCATAATTTTTCCATAATTTATGCATAATTTCTTAAGCATGAAAGTCTTTATATGCATAATTTTTTAAGCATAAAAGTTTTGATATTCTTAATTTTTCCATCATTTATGCATGTCACATACTTTTTTAAGCATGTAAGTCTCGATATGCATAATTTTTCCATAATAGATGCATATAATTTTTTGAATCATAAAGCACGAAAATTTACATATATTGCACTTATTCAACTTTTTTTCCATTTCATGCATAATTATTTATGCATAATTTATGCATAATCCTATTGGAAGATGGAAAAATTTTCCGGTAAAAAAATTTAAGGTTTTTAGACGTAAATGTACTTTATAGCTATGTTCAATTTTTTGTATAATTTATACATGATTTTTATATAATTTATGCATCTTCTTTTCGTACGGGAAGTAGAAGGCAAACAGTTCTATAAAATGAAACAATTTAAAATTTTATTCGTTCAACAATTGATAATGATCTGCTGTGGTGAAAGGAAGTTGATTCTGTTAATTCGACTTAAGGCGAAGAAAGAAAACATGCATTAGCACAGCCAGTGAGGCGCAGCACGTCGCTCACAATTTTCATGAGATTAAAAAAAAAAGGATTATGGCATTCATTATAATTATAATCATAATTATAAAAAAAAACGAAGTAGCCCGATCAAAATATGATTATGAGCTTGCAAAATGAAGATAATATAAGAATATTGTCAAAAAGCACTGAACTATAAAACAAGGAATTCAGATCATCATCAGGTCAGCCGAATTGGCTTATGGATAAACAAAAGAAAATCAAAAAAACGTCGGCTGCATTCGAGTAATGTTAAAACCAACATTCTGGTTCAATTACAATCACAGAATAAACCGTATCGATGAAAACCGTTCGATAAAGCAAATAAATCCGACCCTTTTTAACAATTTTTAACTTATGACATCTTGAATTTTTCATTTCGGCATCAGCTTTACCTTGCATTGCATGCAGCTTAGGGATGATTCAAGTTGTTCAGCTTAAGTTAACTAAGGGGGGGGGGGAAGGGAAGGGAGGAAGGTTTCGAATTTGGGATCTTTGAATCTCGGGTATCGGAATCGGAACCTCAGCCCTGACTGAAACAGTTTCTCTCAAAAAAAAATGTAAATTTCCCTTCAAAAAGTTTCCCATCCAAATAATATATTCTCAGAAAAAATGCTTCGTCCGCCATTAGAAAACTTAACGTGATGACAAAAATTACACCATCAAATTTCGAAAAACGCAAACATTTCATTTTAATTACTTCAAAATAAATTTAAGGCACACCTTCCAGGAAAACAATAAAAAATTATTTTTTTCGGTCATTAAAAAACAAGAAAATAAAAAAGGGTAAATAAGTTTAATGATGTAAAATAAATAAAAATAAAAAAAAAACGAAATCGATGATTGAAGATCGAAGTTTAATATAAATTCTGTCCTCGATTCGGTGCTAACAAAAAAAAAAAAGTAATGACAGGAGGCGCTCTATCAATGTCCGCCGGGATATCATATGAAGAATAACAAGTACTTGCGATTGAAAAGCAACATTTCATTCTCTACAAATTGTTTTAATGACTTACTTTCCTGCGGTTTTTGACTTAACCAACGTATTTATTTTAAAAAAAAAAAATAGAGAAATAAATACGATAACCTATTAATTTTTATGTTTGAGAAAATTTTCGTAATAATAATTACAAAAAAAAAAAAAAGAAAAAGTAGCTACTAATTAATTTTTTTCCTTTTTAATTGGTTCGCCAGTTTAAAAAAATCGATTGAGGTTGATCAATTTTAACGAGGGACTTGTGAGTTCGTAATTTTTAATCAAGAGTTAAATCACACCGAAATGATTGATACTTATCGAGTCTTCAAAGGTAATATTTCAATTTGATAAAAAAATGCGGTTTTATACTTGAAGGTTTTTTCCTTCCCCGAAAAGATTTTTAACATCATACTATAAATGCATATATGGAGAGAGAGAAAGAGAGAGAGAAAAAAAAAACTTGACAATGCAACCCTTTATAACTTTATTTTCATTGATTAACAGGGTTTGGTAGAAACATGCAATCGCCTATGTTTTTTGATGAAGTAGGAGTGAAGCAGGTAAACAAAAATCAAAATGGAGGAGGGCGTTCAACCATCTTGGAAGCTAATTTGTTAGAACGAAGGCGCAAGGTCGTCTGTGAGATTGAAATTTTTAGATGGAGTCACGGTAGGTTTTTTTTTTTTCTTGTTTTTTAACGTTAAGGGACAATGGATCTTTGAATTTTTTTTTTCTTTTTTTTATACTTGTGAGAACTCTACACGAAATGATGAAGGTAATCGGATTGATGTTATGCGCATCAACGGTTTTTAGGTTTCGACAGAAATGAGCTCTACGTCAAATTGCTAAACAAGTTCTTTAATTCATTGCCTAAAATTTTTTCGTGAAGTTAATTTCCCCTTTTTTGAATTTAGTTTATTTGCAGAGATTTGTAACGGCTAATGAGGTGGCAGGAGAGGATGGGGATCGAGCTCGCCAGCATGAAAGAGCTTAGGAGCATGAAAACCAAGATAAACTTTAACCCTTTACGGGCGGATGTATCCATATGGATACATTATAGGTTTTCTGTAAAATTAATGATTAATCGATAAAATAAATCGACTTGGACAACTAAAAGATTGGTGCAACGGCTATAAGTGTTTACACTCAAATGTAGAAATTTTTAACTCATTCTCAGTTTAATGTGCATATAAAGAATCAAACTATCAAATGGGGCTTACCACCCTTGAAAGAAAGTTAATAGAATCTCAAACACCTAAAATAAAATTTTCGAGAACAGGCTTTGTGTGAAGTCCTCTTTTCCAATCAAACACTTCATTGTGATAGAATCCCGAGCATAATGAAGAAGGAACTTAGGAAGATTATAAACATTTCAGCTGAAAACCAACTTATCCTTTCCCAACAAATCAGGATAGTGCTCACTTCCCTAGATCCCAAGAGCGACAGCCAGGGTTTATTGGAAGATACCTTTTGTATCTGCCAATAAATCCTGGCTGTCCCCCATCGATTGTCCACCTAAAACATACTATTTCTCACTATAGTTATTCCATAACTAACATAAACCTGAAAGATGCAGAAAAAAGTAAAGCAGAAATAGAAAACATCACACAATGTTTTGCAACAAATCTTTTCTTGGAAGCAGTAAAGAACAAAATCGTGGGCTCAATATTGTATTGTTCTAGTTAGGTTGACACAGGGGACTAGTGTCAACCTGGGAAGTGTAACTAGGACAATATAATATTGAGTCCACGAAATGTCAAAAGCAGCAGTAAGGCAAATAATTGGCTTGACAAAAATATGCTGAATTTATGCTAAAACCTGCGTAAAACTCTGCCAAGAGATACAAATAGCTGTATTGGACAGAGATGTAAGCATGGAGTGTTAAGTTGGCACATAGTACTGTGTCCCGTGATACAAAATATCAGAGAAAACACTACAAAAAACCAATCTGGGTTAAAAACGGACGTTAGTTTTAGTGAAGAAATATATCATTTTAAAGAACTCCGCACAAAATAATCGGAATTTGGCTATAGGATAAAATTCTATTTTGTTTTCGTTATTCTTTTTTGTTTTTAAATGTAAATTTCATGCGACAAGCCGAATTTCTATTATTTTGTGCGGGGTTGTTTAGAGAGATGAGGGGCAAATTCACGAGAAAAGCAGATAGCATTTTATTAATAACGAGCAACTATATTGACAGAGCAACTCTTGTAGGCGGGCGGAGCGCCTATACTGTAATCGAATTTTATTGACCGATGAAATCTAGTCGTTATTTTCTAAAAAAATCGAATCTAAAGTGAAAAGTAGTTACAGAAAGAGCCCTTATTTATCTTTAAACCACCAGCATTATAAATTATTTTACAAAAATAAAATATTATAAACAAAAGGGCTCCATTTTGAAATTTTATATGGCAGCCATTCTTTTCGAACGAAAACACTTTATTGCGCCAATTTATTAAAAAACGTTTCCATCGAAAAGTTGCCACCCTCTTCAGCTGCTTTTAGGCAACATTTCCTAAGAGCAAGATGGCAGAACAGAATCTGGGCCGAGGCACGGGGGCAAATTTCGGAAGTCGATATATTAACTAATGGTTGGACTCTGGAGAACGACTTAATAAAGCCCGTGTATTTCGAGGGGATATCGGCGGTTGATCTGCTTAAAAATTATTTCTGTGACTGCCAAAAAAGAAAATGCAGCTCTGAGAAATGTAGTTGTATAGTTGCAAAATTGAAATGCTCGTCTATTTGTCTTTGCCCTCCTGAAACTTGCCCAAATAAAATATAAGTGTAAAGAAAAATTATTCTTTTTTGCCTTTTCATGGGCTACTTTATATTACGTCCCTTGACGTGCGTTGACGTCGATATGTAAAGGGACAGAGTGTCAAGTAAGACGATCATCTCAGATATCTTTATTTTTTCACAATAAATTTTGAAAAGCCCGCCGCACAGTACTGCGTTTGATGTTGATGGCTGCCAAATAAATTTTAAAAAAAATGTCAATATTTACATTTTTTTTATTTTTTCCCTAGAAATTGATGACGCTGATTAATAATTGCTAAATTAAAGTATTTTTTAATAATAATTCATTTTTTAGATTTTATTTGTGAAAAAATTAGCGACTAGATTTGTTATGGTCAAAGATTGTTATTTTAAGAAGACTTGGGAATAGTTCAACCGCCGTCCTATTGTAAGCTTACGAACCTTCTATCGGAAATAATATTTTAAAAAATTCTATTGTAACCATTTTTTTTTTTTCGATTTCCTTCTTAAACTCTTGGCTGCTGGGTTATAAAATCAAATTATAGCAAAAATAATTGCATGAAACGACGTTTCGTCCTCCAATGTATTAACACATCATCAGGTTGAATTATCTATTATGTACAATCAAACGCTAAAAATCAGAAAACTCTTACTGGTAAAACTAAAGCCGCTGTACAATCGCTGCCGCTAAGCCTGAAAATGTCGAGAAGATTATTCAAACATTAGAAAGAGGATTTGAAAGACCCGATTAAATTATCAAAAAAATCATAAATCTTATGCCGCTCAAAGAATACAAGCAAGAAGGAATAACAAAAGAAGTCAGCAATTTGGTAGCAGTTATTAAAACGTCAGGATGCACCATGCATTTGAACAATCCGCAGTTGTTGAAACAATTGGTCTTAAAGTTGCCTCCAAGTATGAAATTAGCTTGGGGAATGGAGATTTCAAATAAAAACGAACTCGAGTTGAAAGTATTTTCGAAATGGACTTCAAGACTCGCGTATACAGCGAACAATGTAAGACATTTCGTTGGAAATTTGGAACAGTTTAAACCCGAAGGATCGAGAAGAGTATCCACAAATTTTGTATGTGCATATGAAAACCTCTCACTTGTACAATCCGGATAGTTTCTTTTGATTCTAAACTTGTTAGTTTACAAACCGTTTAAAAAACGAAACACACTATCCGGATTGCATAAGTGGGAGGCTTTCATATGCACGTACACAAATGGAAGGAATAACCGAACAAATCAGACGTATGAGCTAAGTAGTAATGTACCTGAGGAAAATTCAGATTTGTCAGGAAGAGAGTTATACTCATATATTGCTACGAATATAAGAGAAATGTGGATCACAGATGGAGTTTTGTTTGCGAAAATAAATGATGTTTTTGCTGTCTGAAAACAGGAAATCGTACTAATCATTGCCCGGAGAAGACAGCACGCAATGTGGACCATTGTCAAAGAATTCATCATCCTCTATTACATGTCAAAAGTACCTAAGAATCACAACAGTGAAAGAGGAGACCGGAAACAGCGAGCGATTAGAGACCCTTAATTAGAAGAGACCCGACAGAAAAATTGGGCGGGAAATTTTGGGAGGCATATGATCATGCGCATTTGTTTTGCGAAAAACATTTGAATAAAAAGTGCTTTCAGAAAACAGTCAAAAACATAACCAGACAGAAGAATAAATCAATGCGCTTGGTCATATGCCTCCAAAATATCGCGCTCATTTTTTCTGCCGGGTCTCAAGAGTCTCTATGAGCGATAGACAAAGAAAAAATAGACTTTGAGAAATTTGTTTCTTACATTGTTCGCTGTGTACGCGAGTCCTGAAATCCATTCCGAAAATACTTTCGACTCAACTTCGTTGAAATCTTCATTCCCCAAGCTAATTTCATATTTGGAGACAACTTTGAGAATACCCCCGAATTCTTATACGATTCACGAAAGGTGCTAGCTTCCGATAATTGGTCGGCAGGCTGCATAATTTACGAAGTCTGGTCGGGTGAGTCGCTGTTTGGGTCGACTGAATATCAAAAATTGTCTAAAGAGGGCCCTATGAAATAATTAAAGCGGATAACATCGAAGAAAAATTCTGTAACTCAGTGCAGAACTGCACCAAGTCCCTCCAAGGACTCCAACTTCTTATTTCAAACCCGACTTTACAAACGGTATACAGGCTCCACGGTTGGCAGTGCTGATTTTATGCCTTCTGGTAGCAAGTTTATTTTGTCGACAGCAGAAAAGTTAACTTGCAGAAAACATTAATTTGAGTTGGCAACGCTTGTATATGCTTTGTAAAGCCAGGTTTGAAATAAGAAGTTGCAATTCCTGAATGGACTTGGTGCAGTCCTGCACTGAGGTACAGAATTAAAGTTCCGGAATGGCGGCATTTTCAGGCTGTAGCAGCAGCGATTGTACAGCGGCCTTAACTTTATTAGTAAGAATTTTCTGGAGTCTGACTAACTTCTCTAAGTTCGACAAATTGCAGCTTTTCGATGCGTTTGTAAATTCCTCGATAATTAACGGTCAATACTCCGGTTTACCATCGAATTTGGTTAAATTTTTGTCGGAAAGTTGCTTGTTAAACAATTTATTCATGGTTCCGTTATCCTTTTCGTCTTTCGTCGTTAGTCTTTTGATTGCAGCAGCTGACATCGTTGTCGCGTTTGTTGATTTCGATAAAAACGCCTAGAAAAATTTTTCGGTATTATTAATCAAAGGACCATTATTTTTAAAATCTATGTCTTTTTTATCATTTCATCTTTTCTTAAGCAAACAAATTCAAAAACAAAACAAAAACCTTCTTTTTCTTTTTACTCTTGAAGGTCGTTTTCCGGTCCACTTGGAACACTAACAAAAAGGGTGTTTTTTTCTATTTTCCCTCCGATAAGGTGTCCTTTTTGGGTATTTGTTAATTGCACCCACGGTCAAAAATTTCGTACTAATGATGCGTCAATTGCACCCAAGAAGATTTAATCCCCAAATTGCAGGTACATCTATTGCACCCAAGCGAAACACAAATCAATTGCACCCGTATATCCAGCAAAAAAGTTAAATTTTACGTGACTTGCTCAGTTTTTAACTCTTTAACAACAGAAGCGCGGAATCATTTTTTCGTCTGTATCTAAAGTTGTTTCCAAAGCTAAATAATATTTTTACTAAACATTATTGAAATAGTATTTTTACTAAAAAATTTTAAAGGTACCCGTGTTTACCTTATGGACAAAATTTTTTTAAAGAAATGTCTAAAAAATTCAGTAGTTGCCAGAAGAACTCGATGATTTCCAATGCTAAACTTATGTCAGTCTTGAATTTTTTGAAAAATGAAACTTAGCAATTTCTACTGGCAGCAAAATCCAAAATAGAAGGAAAATACTTGTTTGTTAAATTGAATAAAAGAAAATACTTGTTTGCTAGTTTAAAATTGAATAAAAATTAGTGTATTTTATTCTGGTCTCAAAGTTTTTTTCATCACTTTTTTCATGGGTGCAATTGAGGGGTATATTTATTACCTCTAAAAACGACTTGGGTGCAATTGATCTGACCCCCTTTTACCAACTTTCGTGCTTAGAGGATTAGGGATTAACCGTGGGTGCAATTGATATCACCCCTCCTTTTTGCAGGGGCTAATTCTCTCTCTCAGTCCAACATCGTGACCGATGCATGGTGATCGACTTCAAGTGTCTGGGATATTGCGAATTGCCCGTTTAACAATATTCCTCCATTTGTCCCGGTCATTGGCCTGTCAGTACGCCTTCTCTAGGGTTGACTCCGTCAATTTAGAGATTAGTTCTGTCCACCTAATTGGCGAACGTCCTCTTCCTCTTTTGCCTTCCGGTTTACCTTGTACCACAAGTCTCTCCATCCTATCATGACGAGAGATGTGGCCGAATGACTTGAGGATCCGGACAAGAGTAATAACGTCAGGAACTAATTACCCCCTACAAAAGCGGATCTAAGAGAAAGGTATATATTCTAAACAAAGACTTATCAGAAATAGCTCAAAAAATTCTTTCAGCGTCTTGTACGTCAGCGACAACGGAAAGAGTAAACAGCGAATTCGCGACGCAACATTTAAAAGTGAGAAATAGATTGGACCGGAATCGGACATACAAAACGCAGGAAGCTGACATGTATTTCTCACAAATGGATGCGTTTAAATTCTGTTCAGCGCCAAGCGAATCAGTTCGCCAGAATTTTTTTAGTGCCTCTTAATTATTTCCTCTTGTTGAAAAAAATTTCGTGAACAAAAACAGAAAAGGAGCTGATCGTTAGTAGACCGTACCCCATAAAAGATAATTTATACAATATTTCCCTATACCATTGTTCCTTATTAAGAGAATTAACATGCTATTTTTTTTTCCTTTTTAATAGCCGGACCCAGAAGCAATTGATGTGGAAAACTCTTAAAACTTTATTAGATCTAAATAAATAATAAAAAAAGCACGAAATTTGCATTTAAATGTACCATTTACACGGGTTTATTCCCTGCGGTGTAACACGGAAAAGGATTGTAAAAAAAAATGGAGACGAAAAAAAAAGGAAAACCTCGATTTTCTCTTTTCAAGATAAGTTATGTTATGGGTTCCGTAAAGAAAACGTTAAAAGAAAAATCGCGTGACTAATTAAATCCTGTATCTTAAATCGTAGAAATTTGAATTAGCTTCAACCAATCTAATCCTTTGAAAATAAATAATAATAAAAAAAATATAATAATAATATTAAAAATTACGACCGAAGAAGACTTTTAACTTCTCACGTTTTCCAGAATCCAATTTTAACGAAATAATGTTTTATTTTCTTCGACCAATCAAAAGAACATTTTAACAAAAGAAAGTTTCGAAAAAAAATTATATTGGGATATGGCAGCATATCCCTACGTAGGACTACGTCTATGGGGTACTGTTTTAATATTATGGTAAATCGTAAAAAAAAACAAACGGATATTAAAATGATAAGGGTAAAAAATCTAAAATTAATTACTTCCAAGAAAAACTTACACTGCCTTTGCTGATTATTTTTTTCATCTTCTTGTGGGCCAGACTGTGAAACTGCAAACTGATTTTTTCTTTAATTCATCATTAATTTTTCTAAATTATCCGTTAATTTTTTTAAGTCAAAATTTTAATTAAAGTCTTCAAAGTTAAAATTTAAACATTAAAACAATGCTTTAACTCATATTCTTGTTAATTTAATTTTAAGCTCATTTCTTGTAAATCTAATTAAATGAAATTTCAAATAGCCAAAATATTATTTAAAGTTTTTGTAGTTAGGCCTAAAATTAAATTATTATTATTTAATAATTGTTATTATTTAGTTATTATTAAAATTTGAAATTTTGACTATATTTTGACCATAAATTTTTTAAAATTCTCTAAGCACCTAAAAAATTATTAATATCAAAAATGCGATTTTTCGCTGCAAATTTCAAATTTTTCCGATTTTTTTTTCAAGAGTTATCGATTTAAGGCATTGCTTTTTTGGTTAATTAAGTAATAAGCTTAATGAGCTTATAGCTTATTAAAATAACATTGCTTAGCTATTTAGCTAACAGCTAAAGCTGTTGATTGGAAAAATGACATTTTTGCCAAAAATGTTAAGTTTTTTGTGTCAAAAAATTCGATTTTTTGGAGCAAAAACGCTCAAAAATTAATATTACTTAAATTAATCACACTTAATTAATAATAATTTTTGATTAGCACCTCGCCGTTCTCGCTTCGCCCGAGCGGCAATTTTGTCTCAATGTTATTTTATTAAGCTATAAGCTTACCTTGCTCTTTTTTCTCGAAAATTATATAAATTTGAAATTTTGACTATATTTTGACCATAAATTTTTTAAAATTCTCCAAGGTAAAATTTTAATATTAATATATTAATAAATAATTTAATAATTTTTTAGGTGCGAACCAACAAATAAACGAACAGAAATC
The DNA here is from genome assembly GCA_037577465.1 of Liposcelis bostrychophila. Classification (NCBI taxonomy): domain Eukaryota; kingdom Metazoa; phylum Arthropoda; class Insecta; order Psocodea; family Liposcelididae; genus Liposcelis; species Liposcelis bostrychophila. The sequence continues at coordinate 9,734,952 of CM075207.1, read as the reverse complement.
TCCAGGTTACGGGGTATGACGTAGTCATAAAGTATAACGTAGTCATAAAAATTTTAATATTAATATATTAATAAATAATTTAATAATTTTTTAGGTGCGAACCAACAAATAAACGAACAGAAATCTCCAGGTTACGGGGTATGACGTAGTCCTACGTCAAAAAAAGCCTTGTGGAACAAACTAATAGATAAAAGGAAAAATAAGTTCAAGAGTAATCGACCATCCCGGTAATTACCGGTCATCTTCCATCATTTTTGTTTTCAACCGTAAGGTTTATAAAGATTTCAGTTTTTTCATTTAAACTTTTTTTTTTGAGAAAAAGATTTTTAAATTTCCATAGCGGTGCAGCTGGCGTTAGGTTTCGGATATTATACAGCTAAAACCTTAACGTTTCGGGATAATACGGTTTATATGCCGAGTCATTCATTTTCTTTCCTTTTTTTTTTATTTTTCCTTCCAGTCTACCAACCATTAAGTTTTATACTCTAATGGCAGTTTCAATCACTGTAATTAAGAAATTTTTAGATCTTTTTTCGTAATTAAACAGGGTGTGTACGAAGCGTCGTTAATGAATTTATAACCTCGCGGTAGCTTTATTATTACGATGATGAAGTTTGATTTTGATATATATTTTTTTTTTTCCTGCTAAGCCTGAAATTAAAAAATACAAGTAAAGAAACTGATTTAGGCGTTCCCGACCATTTTTCCTAAAAATTATAATTCTTAAAATTTTCCTTAAAATGGTTCCTAACCATTTTTTTTCCTAATTTTTAATTTTCCTAAAATTTTTTGATTCAAAAATAAAATTTCATAAAAGGGACATTTTTCTTAATTTTTTAAATACCTAAATGGGATTTTATGAAATTTAATTTTAGGGAGTTTAGTAAATTTTATTTTAGGGATTTTAAGAAATTTTTCATTTTAAGGATCAAAAAATTTAAAAAAAATTAAAAATTTAAAAAAATATATATTTTTTAGAAAACAATTTTAAGAGCCAACATTTTTAGAAAAAATGGATTAGGAATTTATTATTTTTCAAGGAAAAATGGATTACGAATTTATTATTTCCTAGGAAAAATGGATTAGGAATATTTTTTTAGGAAAAACGGATTAGGTATTTATTTTTTTCTAGGAAAAATGGATTAGGGATATTTTTTTAGGAAAAACGGATTAGGTATTTATTTTTTTCTAGGAAAAATGGATTAGGGATATTTTTTTAGGAAAAACGGATTAGGAATTTATTTTCTTTCCAGAAAAAATGGATTAGGAATTTATTTTTTTTAGGAAAAATGGATTAGGAATATTTTTTTTTAGGAAAAATGGATTAGGAATTTATTTTTTCTAGGAAAAATGGATTAGGAATTTATTTTCTTCTAGGGAGAATGGATTAGAAATAGTTTTTTAGGAAAAATGGATTAGGAATTTATTTTTTCTAGGAAAAATGGATTAGGAATTTATTTTTTCTAGGAAAAATGGATTAGGAATTTATTTTCTTTCTAGAAAAAATCTATTAGGAATCTATTTTCTTTTTAAGAAAATTGGATTACAAATCTTTTTTTAGGAAAAATGGATTAGAAATATTTTCTTTGGAAAAAATGGATTAGGAATTTATTTTTTTTAGGAAAAATGGATTAGGAATATTTTTTTTAGGAAAAATGGATTAGGAATTTATTTTTTCTAGGAAAAATGGATTAGGAATTTATTTTTTCTAGGAAAAATGGATTAGGAATTTATTTTCTTTCTAGAAAAAATCTATTAGGAATCTATTTTCTTTTTAAGAAAATTGGATTACAAATCTTTTTTTAGGAAAAATGGATTAGAAATATTTTCTTTGGAAAAAATGGATTAGGAATTTATTTTCTTCTAGGGAGAATGGATTAGAAATAGTTTTATAGAAAAAAATGGATTAGGAATATTTTTTTTAGGAAAAATGGATTAGGAATATATTTTTTCTAGGAAAAATGGATTAGGAATTTATTTTCTTTTAGGGAGAATGGATTAGAAATAGTTTTATAGAAAAAATGGATTAGGAATATTTTTTTTAGGAAAAATGGATTAGGAATTTATTTTTTCTAGGAAAAATGGATTAGGAATTTATTTTCTTTTAGGGAGAATGGATTAGAAATAGTTTTATAGAAAAAATGGATTAGGAATATTTTTTCTAGGAAAAATGGATTAGGAATTTATTTTCTTTCCAGAAAAAATGGATTAGGAATTTATTTTCTTTTAGGGAGAATGGATTAGAAATAGTTTTATAGAAAAAATGGATTCGGAATATTTTTTTTAGGAAAAATGGATTAGGAATTTATTTTCTTTTAGGGAGTATGGATTAGAAATAGTTTTATAGAAAAAATGGATTAGGAATATTTTTTTTAGGAAAAATGGATTAGGAATTTATTTTTTCTAGGAAAAATGGATTAGGAATTTATTTTCTTTTAGGGAGAATGGATTAGAAATAGTTTTATAGAAAAAATGGATTAGGAATATTTTTTCTAGGAAAAATGGATTAGGAATTTATTTTCTTTCCAGAAAAAATGGATTAGGAATTTATTTTCTTTTAGGGAGAATGGATTAGAAATAGTTTTATAGAAAAAATGGATTAGGAATATTTTTTTTAGGAAAAACGGATTACGAATATTTTTTTTTATTAAAAATGGATTAGGAAAAATGATAGGGGATCTGATTTAGGTGGAAAAAAGAGAAAACATTTGTAGAATGAAGGTATCGGTTGGCTTGTGAAAAAGACGCGAATCGAGACGCATACGTTTCAAAAGCGATCAAATCCGATAGGAAACTGTACTTTTTTCACAAAAATGTAAGAAGCCGAATTTTCATCCCTTATGAAGTTTTCCAAAACTTTGAACCTCTTGCGCACCCTCAAGACGCCGCTTAAAAAAAATCCGAAGGGAAAATTTTTTGCAATAGATAAACCACAGCGATTGCGCAATCAGGCATTTTGAAAATCCAAAATTTTTGATTTTCGATCAACAAGCCTCCTTTTCTTAACTTCCTCGCTGCCCACACATTATATAAGTCAAAAAACTCATTTCAAGTAAACGGCATGCACTTTATTGACCTTAACCAAGGTAAGTCGATAATGCACTCAATAAATAAAAGAGTCAGCTATTAGGTGTCTTCTTTAAGTGCAAAAATATATACGAACCTACAAAATCCTATTACATTTAATAAAACATTTTACCAAATGCAACTTTCCAAGAAAAAAAAAAAAAAAAAACAGCGACAAGAATCCAGAAAATCAAGAAAGAAAATTACAAAGTTAAAACGCTTTAAATTCATAAAAGCGTGAAATTTTAAATATGAACATATCAGTTCAACTTGAATCTCATTTATATTAAAATGACATCTTTGAATTCGATTACGTCAGCGAATCATCAACATTTCACATTTTAATAATAAAAAAAAAAAATGGCCGTTCAAAAATAAAAACTGCTGTAATTCCATTTTAAAAAAAAAATAAATAAATAAAAAAAAAATAAGAAAAAACACCAAACTGTAATTTAATCTCTGGTTTATTTTTCTTGGAGGGGAATCGAAATCGAAGAGCTAATATTAAAATTTTTTTTTTTTTTTTTATTCTTCATGATCCCAGACGAAAACGAAACGGAATATTCAAATTCGAAAATAAAAAATTCAGATGGGATAAGATCTCTCAACGCGTTTAAATAAAAATAAAAAAGTCACAAGGGCCTGCTCAATAATTACAAAAAGTTTATAGCGTATAAGAAGTTGGATAACAACAACCCATCGAGAGAGAGAAGGTGGAACCATCTGAAACTTGAAATTCCATCGCCGATGGTAGCTTTATACACGGGTGATTTATTCACTCATTCAACTGTGGACAATTAGATTCAGAATTCAAGGTGAACCGATCTAAATGTTGATGATCTCCATCTTCTATTGAATAAGTTATTTTCTTTTTTTTTTTTTTAAAGATGTAAAACCGCAATCGTATTATTATGTGTTATTACCGATGCACGTTTTCTTTGAAGTGCGCTAATATATCCCTTATTGTCTAGGCGTTCCGCAAAAAAGAAAAACGTTTCATTTTTTATTTTTCCATATTTGACTTTTCTGATTAATTTTCATTCGGGGTCAAAATTGAAATTACGAAAATGCATATCGAATTATTGGGGATTTTTATTGCATAATTTCTTCTTCAATGCAGAACAGAAAGACTGGTTTTGATGCAGTAGGATTTCTTAGTTTTAGAGATTCCTCCCGGGAATTCCCGGGATCCCGGATTTTTTTCAAAAATTTCCCAGGAAAATTTTTTCTTAACCAGTCGCGAATTCCGCTTCCCGGAAATAAAATTTTCTCATTTTCGAGAATTCCCGATTCCCGGGATCGACATCTTTTTTCCTCGGAACGGGAATAATATCAATTTTATCAACTTTTTGACCATTTATCACGTCAAATTTTCAATATTTTAGGAAAAAGTTATAAAAATCAAAATTTTATTTCATAATTTCCCTAAAGCGTGCCCTTTAAACAGCATAGAAAATTTTTTTCCGGCATGGCTCCGCTTTTTTCCGAACTTACTTACGAAAATACGGAAATCAGGGTTATTTTCTTTTCTTTTCGCTTTCTAAATAAATTCTCAGCTTTCCCGGGATTCCCGGGAAGTTACTAGTAAGTGTCAATTTGTCAATTTCTCGATTCCCGAGAAATTAAGATCTAACCAAAACGGGAATTCCCATTTTCCGGGAATAAAAAACGTCGGAAATTTGGAATCTATACTTAGTTTTCTTCGAAGGGGCCGTTCGGATGTTATGGAAGCACAATTTTGGTGCCCCCTGGAATATTCCCGGAATCCAGTGAAAATTTTCGATTCAGATTTCTGGGATTCAAATTTTTTTGGAATATTTCCGGTGGTTATTTAATTCCCGAGAAAATTCCCGAGAATTTACGGTGAATCCCGGGAATCGGCCGGGATCCTGGCGAAATTTAATTTCCCGAACCCCGGAAAATTATTTTTTTCTGAAAAAATCGGAAAATACCGAATCCCGTGAAATTATTTTTTCAGAAAATCGGGAAATTAGTTTTTCAGAAAATCGGGAAATTATTTTTTTCTGAAAAAAAAAAAACGGGAAATCCCGAATCCCGGGAAATTAGTTTTTCAGAAAATCGGGAAATCATTTTTTTTTTCTGAAAAAGCGGGAAATTCCGAATCCCAGATTTACTAATTTTCATGGAAATCAGAATCTCTCGTCTCTTAAAATAAAAAAAAAAAAAAAAAAAAAAATTGGGAAAAAAATTTTAATTTTAATTTTAAAGACAAAAAAAAAAAAAAAAAAAAAATTCCCATCCACATTTTGGATGGAATCTGGAATGGAATGAATTTTCCGATTCACAAAAAAATTCCAAAAAGTCCAAATTTTGGCACAAAAAAAAAAAAAAAAAAAATGAATAAATAAATAAATAAAAATAAAAAAATAAAATTGGGAAAAAAACTTTTATTTTTATTTTAAAGCAAAATCGAATAACATTGTAAATATCGATGTCAGTGATGAGCTAATTATATTCATTTCAAGTAGTTACTTGCTGTTTTATAGTAAATAAATTTACTAAAAACGCCACGACAACTCTGACATTAAGATCAACATAAAAAAATTTCCAGTTCCCATAACTTTTCAACAAAAATTTGTGTTTAAAAAAAAAAAAAATCAAAACTAAGCATTTTGATCGATTTTTGTGATCCCGGGATTGAAAATTTCCTAATCCCAAAATCCCGGGATAAAAAAAATGGTTCGGGGCTCAATAACTAATTTTCATCAAAATACAGACGATTTCCTCTTGCTCAACTTCCTCCTCCATTTATCCTTTCAATTTTCCCCCGAAGGTCAAAATTAAAATTTTAAAAGGTTGAACGCTCCAACCGGGGTTAATATTTTTTATTCCGTAATCACTTTTTTAAAAGACTACCATATTATTTTTACCGTTAAAGCTTTTTTACACGAAAACGAATTAAAGGACGTTAAAAAAAATCATTAAGATTCGAAATACACTTTCCGTTCCCATTCCCATTTTCCTTCCAAAACGATTATTAAGAACGCGTTCACGTAAACGCGCGCGCGCAACTTGAAAATTACACATTAACATTAAAAAAAAAAAAGAAATGATAATAAATGAAATAATTCTACGTTTCGAAATTGTAGATAATATTGCCGGCGTTAGATTTAGGAAACAGGTCCCCGACAATATTTTCCTCTAATTCAATTTTAATTATACGTGTCTTTAATGCCGAAATGAATTTTTCGGGGATTATTTAATAGCTACGTATGTATATGTGACTCTTCGATTAAAATGTCAGACGCGGATTCATTACGTACTGCAGGAAGGATTTTTTTTTTTTTTTTAAAAAAAAAAGAAATGATAATAAATGAAATAATTCTACGTTTCGAAATTGTAGATAATATTGCCGGCGTTAGATTTAGGAAACAGGTCCCCGACAATATTTTCCTCTAATTCAATTTTAATTATACGTGTCTTTAATGCCGAAATGAATTTTTCGGGGATTATTTAATAGCTACGTATGTATATGTGACTCTTCGATTAAAATGTCAGACGCGGATTCATTACGTACTGCAGGAAGGATTTTTTTTTTTTTTTTTAAAAAGAAAATGATATTTTAGTTGATGTACGTAACGAATATATAAAGTAGTCGATGTAATTATCTTTATAATGACTCAGCCTTTTTGAAAGTAAAAAAAGGGCTGATGATAATCCTCTTTTTCATATGAGAAATCCGCTTAAGAGTTGACAATGTCAGATCGGGAAAAACGTCATATAAACTTCGTTGGTTGAAGGGGTAATTTTAAATGGAAGGATGGATGATTATGAATTTATAAAAAAAAAATATATATATATATATATGTACAGTACTAACAATACTCGATCGATCAATTAATTATGAAGTTTATATAAGTATAAATCTGAAGTAGGCTAACCCTGGTGGAAAAATAAAATTTAATTCAGTTTCCGACCAATCGTGGAAAAACTACTGTACGAAAAATAGATGCATAAAATATACAGAAATTATGAATAAATAATATAAAAATAGGACATACATAAAAAATGCATAAATTATGTATAAAGAACTTAACATTTTTACCGGAAAATTTTTTTTCATCCTCCAATACAATTATGCATATATTAATTTATAATTTATGCATAATTACGCATTTAATATATTATATTACATATAATGATATAATATATAATTATATATTACGTAATCTTCTTCTTCTATATAAATAAAAGTAAAGGTTTCTCAGTCCATTTCTTTGAACGCAATAAAAAAAAAAATTAAAAAATTTTTGCGTTTGAAAGACAGGAAAATGTTTATCCGGAGATGAATGAATGAATAGATGAATGAACGAATAGACAAAGCAACGAATAAATAAATAGATGAATGAAAGAAAGAATATATAGTTCATAGATGAATGAATCGATGAATGAAAAAATGAATGAATAGAAGAGTAAATAGATCAACAGATAGAAGAATGAATAGAAGAATAAATTGAAGAATAAATAGATCAATGAGTAGAAGAATGAATAGATGAATGAATAGATCAATGAATAGGAGAATGAGTAGATTAATGAATAGAAGAATGAATAGATAAATTAATAGATGAATGAATAGATGAATGAATAGAAGAATAAATAGATCAATGTAATGGGCCGCTCAGGCTGTTGATATCAATCAATATAAATAAATAAATAAATAAATAAATAAATAAATAAATCAATGAATAGAAGAATGAACAGATAAATTAATAGATGAATGAATAGAAGAATAAATAGATCAATGAATAGACCAATGAACAGGAGAATGAACAGATCAATGAGTAGAGAGATGAATAGATGAATGAACAGAAGCATGAATAGATGAATGAAATGATGAATAGATGAATGAATAGAAGAATGAATAGACGAATGAATGAATAAAAGAATGAATAAATCTATGAATAGATCAATAAATCGATCAATGAATAGATGAACGAATGAATCGATGAATGAAAGGATGAGTAGAAGAATTAATAGATGAATGAATGAATAGAAGAATGAATATATGAATGAATGAATGAATGAATGAATGAATAAATGAATGAATGAATGAATGAATGAATGAATCGAAGAATGAATAGACGAATGAATGAACAGAAGAATGAATAGATGAAGGGATGAATAGAAGAATGAATAGATGAATGAATAGAAGGATGATGAGATGCATAAATGGACGAAGGGATATAAGCCATGAGGCATTTTCTTCGGGGCTTATAATTCTAAGCATAACTGTTATGCATAATATGGGGAAAAAGTCAAATCATTATAAATTTGCAAATGTTCCTGCTTTATGATTTTAAAAAAATTATATGCATAAATTATGCAACAATTATGCAAATCCAGATATTTATGCTTAAAAAAATTATGCATTTTTGTAAAAATTATATAAAATTAATTTATATAAAATTTATACACGTTTTATACATATATTTTATATATAAATTACATATTTATAACTTATAATTTGTAATACATGAAATATAATTTATAATTTATACATTTAATATTTTATAATCTGTAATTTAAAAAAAATAACTTCTTTACCTTTGCCTAACTTTAAAAACATTGAACGGCAGCCATCTTGAATTTCAAACCACGTGACTGAGATTACATATACGACGTATTTGTCACGTGAATAAAATGGGGCGCAATTTCCATTTTTTCTGAGGAGGGCAAAGATGTCTCGGTACAGAGAATAATGCCCCACCTTGGTGGGGCATTATTAAGCACTAAGGGCAACTAAGTTAAGTTAAATGTTGAAAAGTGGGGAATGGCCTCTCTTTTTTGCCACAAATGATTACCCATTTTAATTTATTTTATTTCAATATTAACTGCTGTAGCAATTAATACCGTGGTGAGATTTACGGTGGAAAACGGGACATCCCGTGTCCCCTATCCAACACTTTCATTTCAAAATAAGACACCAGGACTTCGAATCAACCTCGCTCTTAAAAAAAATATCTAGAGCACAACCGGATCATTTTCACTCAGGAAAAAAAATACAATATAAAAAAATATTCTTCGAGCTATATCATCCTCTATACAGGAGCAGGTATAATAATTAAATTAAAAAGAATTTAAAACTAAAAAAAAAGATGGCTCCTTAAATCGAATCCTCCAAGACGTAAAAAAAAAAACACATAAGAAAGTTGTCGGTCGCGTCCGAGACCAATTTATTTCGAGTAATTATGATAAGATAAAAAAAAAGACCAAGTCATTTTCAAAAAAAAAAAAAGTTTTTAACTATTATGTTCCAGGCTGGAAATAACCCAAAATGACGGCTTTAAAAAATCTTGATTCCCTTTCCATACTCATCATCTTACATTAAAAAAATTTCCCCCTTCATAAAAAGAAATACAAGCGCCGAAAACTTAACGTGATCAACAAATAAGACGTCGAATCTTTTAAAAGTTAAAAAGTCAGCCATCTTGTTTTTCAGGTTACACTCGATTTGTTTTTCCTTTTTTTTTTTTTTAAGCAGTTCATTATAGCCGTATAATTTACGATGATTTCTCAATTTTTTTTTTTTATTCCCTTCTATTTTTCGAAAATTTAAAAGCTTAGCACATACGCACATAAGGCACACCGGGGAGTGCGGGTCCTTATGCCGGGTGTGGCTCATAACCCATCAACCCCTTCCGGTCAGATTATGATATGTGTGATAGTTTAATTCATGGGGTATAGGCACCATTTTTATCGTCCACGCCTGATTCGATTACAAGTTTTGTACATAACACCCCGGGAAGTGAACAGAGGAATTTTTTTTTTTTTCGGTTTAACGACCAGGCTACGAAGATCTTGACCTTCAGTTTAAAAAAAAAAATTCGTTTCGAACTGATATCGATGTCAACAAGTTTTGGGCCTGGCCCTTATAATTCATATGAAAATTATAAAAAAGAAAAACGTCCTCCCATTCTTTCATTTCTAATTACAACTTGTCCAAAATTAAGGGATGAGATTTCTTTTTTTTTTTTTTCTTTACGACTGTTGATTTAATTTTAAACAAAGAAAAAAAAATACTAAGACATTATTTTGGAATATTTTTTTTTTTTTTTTTTTAAAGCCCAAGGGGGACCTGTCGGCAAATGTAATAATTACGTTTCGGTAATTATAATTTTTGTGACCCGTTTATATATTTTTTTTTCTTTTTTTGTTGAACTTGAAATTAATTTTTTTTTTTTTTTAAATGGATGAATCTTCACTCTATACGGTCTGTTGGAATTTCCAAGTCGGATTTACTTCTTTGGTAGTCCATCCAAATCCACGGGAATTAACTTACGGGAAATCATCCGTGTCTATATAAGTCTGGACCATTAAATAAGCACGACCAATTTCTCGACAACAGAAAAAAAAAAAAAAGTAAAAATTATCCTCATTTTTTAAAATATAATTTATGGGTACCTTTCTCACCCGAATTACTTGGAAAAATATTTTATTTTCGTAGCTATTTTTGTTTTAAAATTCTCAGGCATAAAATTCATGGCTCAGACGGAATTAATCAAATTGAAGCGCCTTACTCGAGTTCGCTTATGCAACCAAGGGGTCGTACATATATTACGTAAGCACATTTAGGGGGGGAGGGGGTCCAGATTTGACATCTTACCCATAAGCTAAGCATAGGCGAAATGGGACAAAGCGTGCAAAAAGGGCCTAACCCATGCTTACGTAATTTATGTACGACCCCCAACAACATTTTTCCACACAACAATGCATACGGCTGAAACATGTAAACGTTGCCGAAATGGAACACCGATGCCAGAAATGTCTCAAAAGATTCAAAAACAACAGATTTTAAAACTTAATTTCAAATTTTAAAATTCAGCGAATAAAAAATTTGTCAAAATAATTGGCAACTTAAGAACCATATTGCCGCTTTTAAAAATCAGTTGAAAAGTGGTGTAGCGCATAAAGGCGGCTGGTAAGTCGACCACAAGGCTCGGGTTCTAATTCTGAAGAATTGTAATATTCTTTTCCTTTTCTTTCCTCACGAAAAATGTTTAAAGAAGAGCCTATAAAGTCCCCATATGCTAAATATAGTGCAATTCAAGCATAAAATTAATATATTGCTTAGTTAAAAATTTTAATTATAAAAATTTATAAATAGTTATAAAATTTTATAATCGACCAAAACGTTATAGAGTTATAAGATTTAAAAACGACCAAAACGTTATAAAGATATAAAATTTATAATCGGCCAAAACGTTATAGAGTTATAAAATTTATAATCAGCCAAAACGTTATAGATGTGGTATATGAATATCCCACTTTGCATGTTGTCAAAACACAACCATCCTGTCCTTCCTTATTATGTTTATATCGCCTATGTTTTGAGTCACTCAAAACATCGACGGTATAAAACAAGCATGATTTCCTAAGGAAATCGCCTTATGTCATTAGGACTCTGGTCCAGTAAGACGTTTGTCTTACTGTATCCCATTTCACCTTCTTTTTTTGGATTCCCCTTTTTCCTTCTACACCGTTTCAGTCCCCACATTATTGTGATAGCGGTGGGCCCCCAAATATTTTTTAATTTTTGGAAAGCAGTCCCCACATTATTGGTGATCGCGGTGGGCCCCAAAATTATTTTTAATTTTTGGGAAAGCAGTCACCACATTATTGGTGATAGCTATGGGCCCCAAAATAATTTTTTTTTGGGGAAAACGAACTCTTGTCATGTAGGATTGAAGAGGTGTAGAATAAAATTCCCTCTTTTTTTTTTTATCATTCCTTTTTTATTAAACCAAAAAGTTTCCCCCGAACAAACATTTTTCCTTTTTTTTTTGTGAAAGCAGTATTTTGTTGAATTGAAATTTTTTTTTTTAAATGATTACAAGCATAGTCTTTTTTTTTTTTAAATAGGTCATACATGAAATGCTAAGTGTAGCAATTTTTTTTTTTTTTTAGTACGAAGATTATTACCATTGTCTTACGTTTTCTTTTCTTATTAAGCTGACCATTGACCAAGTGTTCCTTTTTTTTTTGTGAAAGCAGTATTTTGTTGAATTGAATTTTTTTTTTTAAATGATTACAAGCATAGTCTTTTTTTTTTTAAATAGGTCATACATGAAATGCTAAGTGTAGCAATTTTTTTTTTTTTTTAGTACGAAGATTATTACCATTGTCTTACGTTTTCTTTTCTTATTAAGCTGACCATTGACCAAGTGTTCCCTTTTTTTTTTTCTTGTTTGTTTTCAATCAGCCCTAATGACAGATTTTTTTTCTAGTTTTAAAAAAGAAATGATTTTTATTTTTGTTTTAGAATCGTCGTTCGCTTCGTCGTCGTATCGTCATGTAGATGAATTTATTTTGAAGTTATGATATTATGTTTTTTTTGGACGGATGACGGCGAGCGGACGAACCCTGTTTCGAGTTTTTTCTTTTTTAACAAACGGCAGAAATCAGATCATAGGGATTGCAAAGGTTAAGCGGTATGTCGAAGATAGTTTTATATTTTTTTTTAACGCAGAATGGTATGTGATAATTAAAGGTTGTACTTTTCAACCAGGGATTGGGTTTAGCGTAAAATAAAGCTTCTGCCCAATCCCAGACCTCTGTACGTGGTGCAGAACCACTACCTGTTTTTTAGTGGAGGTATGTTTGATTCGATAAAGGACTAGTTTTGACACGGATATATGGTATTTTGATTATTTTAAGGATCAGAACTAGGTCTAATATTGACATTAGGCAATACTTTCATTTAATAAACAAACCATACACAGGATCTAGACCAGACAAGGTCGAAAACAATCCCGTCAGGCAGCCAACCTGAGCAGGAAAGAAATCTAGGCAGGGGTATTCTGGCCAATGATACCCAGGGTTAGATATGCGAAAAATAGAGCCGATAGAGTGACGCCCTTAGCCTCTGTCTAACCAAGACTATTATGTCCTGGGTATATTCACAGTACTTTCAGGTTGCCGAGTAAATAAAACGTAATAGATCTAGGCCAATAAAGGCCAATAAAAAAATCTTTCTCAGAAAAGTAGCAAAATCTGAAAAGTATTCGATGCTATTTTGCAGCCAGCTAACTGCAAATGGATGATTTGATAACGATTACCGACTACCGCTTAGCACTTGTTTTTTAGTTCAAGTTATATACATTTTTTAAATCAATTTTTTTTTTTTTTTTGCCTTTGAGTTCATTATAGTAAATATTTTAAATGCGCTGACAGCAATATTGAGCATTTCGTATATGACCTTCAAAGTATCAAATAACTTATTCTTTCGATTAATTTTTTTTTTCTCTTTTGAGAGGCAATCACGGTGCTCAACCAGTCTCCGATTATAGGGCGGAATGGACGAAAAAATCTGACTTCACAGCGGGCTTAGGGATCATGAATATAGTCCGAAACAAGCAACCGCCAAATCGCGTCAGATCATCCTGGGCCCTCACTAGGGCCCCCCGGGAGCCCCAAACTTCTCCTTAGTCGTGTTGTATATCATATGAAAACCCGTTGCAAATGCTGTCGAATGAGACCTTACAGAGATTTCTATCTGTTATAGGCATGAAGATATCGTCATTTAAAAGGGTCTAAAATTGATCCTTCATTTTGAATGGCTTAAATGACGATATCTTCATGCCTATAACAGATAGAAATCTCTGTAAGGTCTCATTCGACAGCATTTGCAACGGGTTTTCATATGATATACAACACGACTAAGGAGAAGTTTGGGGCTCCCGGGGGGCCCTAGTGGGGGCCCAGGATGATCTGACGCGATTTGGCGGTTGCTTGTTTCGGACTATATTCATGATCCCTAAGCCCGCTGTGAAGTCAGATTTTTTCGTCCATTCCGCCCTATAATCGGAGACTGGTTGAGCACCGTGCAATATTGTTTAACTTTTTTTTGTACTTATAATTTTTTTTATTTTTTGAAAATGTAGATCCTGTTGTGGGCGGCAACTTTTCTAGTGGCTCTACCAATCGACTACTCTCATGGAATTAATTACGCTGTAACCATTTTTTTCATCGCAATGGCTTCTTGCAACTTCACATATCAATATGAAACTTCACATCAATGACTTATAAGTAACTTCATTTCTCAGCACTCAGCAGCAAATCAGTCTTATCAATTACCATCAAAGTACACGATTCAACTGGAGAGCCACTGGACTAGTCGCCCCAGCACTGACTTTTTTTTTGTAAAGACCTCTGTATTATCGTTGTTTTTTAAAAATATATATGCTTTCACTTTACTGTACCAGAGATAGTTCAGGGTGGTTGTGTTTTTGCCCCGTCGAATTGTGGTATATGAATATCCCACTTTGCATGTTGTCAAAACACAACCATCCTGTCCTTCCTTATTATGTTTATATCGCCTATGTTTTGAGTCACTCAAAACATCGACGGTATAAAACAAGCATGATTTCCTAAGGAAATCGCCTTATGTCATTAGGACTCTGGTCCAGTAAGACGTTTGTCTTACTGTATCCCATTTCACCTTCTTTTTTTGGATTCCCCTTTTTCCTTCTACACCGTTTCAGTCCCCACATAGAGTTATAAAATTTATAATCAGCCAAAACGTTATAGAGCTATAAAATTTATAATCGGCCAAAACGTTATAGAGTTATAAAATTTATAATCAGCCAAAACGTTAGTTATAAAATTTATAATCGGTCAAAACGTTATAGTTATAAAATTTATAATCGGCCAAAACGTTATAGAGCTATAAAATTTTATAACGCACTTTTTCTTGAAAGATAAATGTTCTGTTAACCAAGACAGAAAAGCTAAGCGAATTTGTCCTTTAAAGTAGAATAAATGTATTTTTTTTACTTATATATGATTTTAAAAAGAAAAGACTCCTTCCAGTCACTAAATAAATATATTGGATAATAGTCAGATGCACATTTCGGGTGCTTAATATGCACCCATCATCAGTGACTGAAACAAGTATAAAAATACAACTTACATAAGTACAATATATACAATACAACTTATATATAAGTAAAAAGTATATATAATATATATATAATATATATTATGTTATACTCCTAATATATATATGGACCAACAATACATTTTAGAGGAATACTCTTGTGCTGCTTATGTGGCTGAGTATGTGAATAAAACAGAACGAGGTATATTAGCGATTTGCAAAAACAATATTATATATAATACATATAATAGAATTATATATATAATATATATATGAATGAAAATTTCAGAATTTTCATCCTTATAAAAGGCGTTTGCGACGAAGAAAGAAAAAAAAAAACAAAGTTCGGCTTTAGAAGCTTTCATCAATGAAAAAAGGGGTCGGGGCCGACCGAGAAAGTTACGGTCGAAAGTAAAGACGATTCCGATGACGGAAATGAAGCGAAAAGAAATAAATCAGAGGAAGCTAACCAGTTAGTGACCATTAACGAAAAATTAAGAAAAATAATTAAGAAAAATTTGACAAAAACTACAGTTAAATGTCTTGCCAGTTAAAGAATATCTCGGTGTTTCAACCTCAAAATAATCCTTTATCCTCTCTGCTTTTTCTCATAAAAGTAAATTGGACATGATGACCAAAATCTCATCATTATCATCGAAAAATAAATCTAATCCTAAAATAATATATATATATATACATAATACATAACATATATAATATATACATTATACATAAATATATTAAATTTATGCATATAATGCTTATATTATACATAAAAATTTTATGCGTGAAATATGCATTTATGCATATTCTTTTATATTCTTTTTATGCATAAAATATGCATATAAAATGTTTTTTTTAAAACAAAATAAATACAAAAATTTTATATAAGTAATGTATTATTTTCGTGTAATTTGGAGAAAAATTTAAAAATGCATAATTCTTACAAAATTGATGCATATTTTTTTAAAGCATAAAAATCTGGATATGCATAATTTTTGCATGTTACTTTTTAAAATCGTACATCACGACGATTTGCCAGTATTATGTTTATTCAACTTTTTTTTTCGATTTTATGCGCAGTTATTTATGCATAATTTTTGCACGATTTATGCATGATTGTACTCTTAAAGATAAAAAAAGTTTTCGTTCAAAAAACTTGGAAAGTGGATGCAGTGCAGGTGCACTAGGGAATTTTTTACAACATCTTGTTGAAAGGCTCTCCGTTTGAAAAATACATGCATAAAGTATAAAAAAAAAATCATGCATAAATTGCACGAAAATTTGGACATACATAAAAATTGCTTAAATTATGTATAAAGAACTTTAATTTTTTACCGGAGTTTTTTTTCAAATTCCAATATAATTAAGCATAGTTTATGTCTAAATAATCATGTATAAATTGTGTATAAATAATCATGTATAAATTATGCATAAATAATCATGTGTAAATTATGTATAGTCATGTATAAATCGGAGGACATCGGTGGACCGGGCGAAGAGGTGGCGGAAACTGAGAACCGCCGAGGAGTTTATTCGCTCCGAGGAAGGTAGGAGAGCGGTGAAACGGGATAGGAAAATGAAAAGCTGCAGGAAGCGAACGGCAGACGGGGTGAGACAAATCTTGAAGAAAATGAAGTCTAAACCGATGAACATCCCTTAGGTTGATGATTTGACCTTTCGTCGTTCCGTCTTGATGTTGGACGACGAATGGGAAGGTAAATTTTTTAAGTCGACACATGTATAAATTATGCATAAATGATCGTGTATAAATTATGCATAAATAATCACGTATAAATTATGTATAAATAGTCATGTATAAATTTTATGCTTTGCCGTAAATTTTTTAAGTCAACACATGTATAAATTATGCATAAATAGTCATGTATAAGTTATGCACATAAATAATCATGTATAAATTATGCATAAATAATCATGTATAATTATGCATAAATAATTAGGTATAAACTATGCAAGAATAAGTACGCATAATATTTGCAAATGTTCCTGCTTTATGATTTTAAAAAGAAATTATATGCATAAATTATGCAAATATTACTCGTATCCAGATTTTTATTGTAAAATTATGCAATTATTGAAATGCGTAAATTTTGCAAAAATTATCCAGGTATGTCTCCATTGATGAATTAAATACATGATGTAATTAATTACAGGATGTAATTAAATGATTTTCGAAGGTACTAAATCGTTGTTTTCGATCTTGCTGGTTAGATCTACATTATGAAAAAGGATATCGATCTCCAAAAATTTGAAAAAGAAAATTAACGCCTTTGTAAACCATTTAATTGCATTCTGTAATTAATTACATCATGTAATTAATTCACTAATGGAGACGTATCTTCCATATTCAAATTTTGGTGCTTAAAAAAATATGCATAAACTGTGCAAAAATGATGAATGCTCAAATGTTCGTTTAAAATGTTACAAAAATTTAACATTTTTTATCAAATTTTTTGCATTCATTTCATACATTTTTGCAACACTTTTTTAGTAAATTTTCAGTCCCAGGCCGAAAAAAAGCCAGTCTGTCCTGAAGTAGAACCTTGCCCCTTGTTTGGTTTTTTTTTTTTCTTAAAGAATTTTCGAAGTTAGGCATTAGGCAAACAGCTGACCAAACTCAGAAAACAATTCGAATCACTTACTTCCGTATCCCCCTCCTTTACAGCGTATTTATTTAGAGCATTACAAAGGAGGAGGAAGTTTATCAGGATAATTCCTCGTGTATTGGGGTGAGAATGGGAAAAAATCATCCCCAAAAGCCTTACAAATTATTTATATGGTGAATCTCCGCAAAACAATTTTTATCTAATTATTATCTTTCTTATCTTCTCGTGAGAAACATTTTCGGGGAAAAAAAGTGTATAATTAAGATATAAAAACAATCGGAATATAGGCTATTTCCAAAAAATAATTGAGTAATGAAAGGAACTCTAGTCATATTTGACTAGTCGAAGCATAATCATTTCTTGTTTTTAAACCGTATGACATCACTTCGGTATAAGGTAACCGATTTTAATATTTAATATTTATTGCAGTAAAACGTTTAACGTATACTATGACACTCATTTATAAATATTTATGTGTAACAATTCGGAGGAAGAAAAAAATGCGACAGATCAAAAGATTTATTTGTATTTTTATATTTACACAAAGCGCATACTAATTTAAATTTTTCATATTGCGGTTTTTTTTTCTTCTCTTTTTCTTTTTCTTTTTCTCTCTTAAGAGTATGCTGCAGCGTGGCAGCAGACAAATCGTATTTTTCGATTTGAGAGAAAACGAAGACAAGTACCGAGAATCGAAAAAATTTCCCATATTTAGAATTAAATTTTGAATATGGGCAATTTTGAATGGGCTCGATATTCGTCTTCGTTTTCCCTCAAATCGAAAATTACGTTTTGTCTGCTGCCACGACTGCAGCATACTCTTAAAGAGCACGCATCAGTAAAATTTAAGCGATCATCGATTCATAAGTTAAACATAAAAACAAAAATTAAGCCGTGGCAGCAGGCAAGTGATTAATGCGTACCCTTACAAGTACGCGTCAGTCGTGGCAGCAGATAAATCGTATTTTTTTTTTTTTAATGGAAAGACAAGTCTAAAAAAATAAAAAATTAAGGAATCTTAAAAATTTTTTCCTGAAAATTTCTTGATCTTTCTTTTTTCAAGATTTGTGTTCGTTTTTTCCGTAAAAAGAAAGATACGATTTATCTGCTGCCACGACTGATGCGTAGTTTAGAGGCATCGATATGAGCGATTCTGCAAAAGCTTTTAATTTTAATTTATAGCTATTTAATTCCCTTGAAAGTTGTTTTGTTTTACACAGTATGTGTAAATTTTGTAATTTTACTATATGATTATTTATTTTTTATTGAATGTTTTTATTTTATGCGTGAATTAAAAACAAAAAAAAAAAAAAAAAAAAAAAACATGAATGACTGATAGATAAACCATGAGAATGGAATCGCATCTTTTCCTTTTTTTTTTATTGCGATCAATAAAATTGAAGTACTTGTAGCTCCGATGAAAATTTAATGGATCGTAATACATGGAAAAAAGAGGGAAAAGAAGTTTAAGGTTTCAATGAAAAAAAAAAAAAAAAAAAACAAATTTAATATAGAATCGAATATCCGAAGGCGGACCAGACCGCCGCGCGTTTAAAATAAAAATGACTCAATGGGATTTATCGTTTTGGTATTAAATGACTTTATCTGTGGAATTTTTGGGGTTTTTATTCCCAGAAGAAAACATCTGGAGGGATCGAGAATGCATGTTCTCATAAAGGTTCGGATTTGGAAAATTATCGTTTGGGAGTATTCAGTTTTTGGATGACAATTCAATGTAGGACGAATTAGTTGAAAATTCGTTTGTTATCCGATTTTTTTTTGAGCAGGGAAGGGCGGGGGGAGGGGGGCTTGGATGGTGCTTTGGGCACACTGAAAGTAGGTTGGAAGAAATTACAAATCATGCAACTTTTAAAAACTTTTTTTTTTTATGAATTTCTTTTTTGTGAGTAAAATGAGGCATCAAAATGAAAAACGGTTTGAAAATAAACATGAATGTACTGTACAGTATTGGCAAAAAAAAAAAAAAAAAAAAAAAGAAATTGCACCATATGGTGCCGTTTTAGGAAAATAAAAAAATAAATTTTCATAAGTCATCGATTAGGGTGGCTCAGTTTGAAGGTAAAATTTTTAATTTTTAAAAATTATCTGGGTAACGAATAAATTTTAAAAAATTTAAAACTTCAAAAATTTTTTAGCCTTCAAAAATGTTTTACATTTTAAAAATTAATTTAAGCCGCGCTACGAGTGACGCGTTACGCGGCCGAACTATGTTTAAAAATTACCTGCGTAGTAAATTTTAAAAAATTTAAACCTTTAAAATTTTTTGGCCTATAAAAATCTTTTAAATTTTAAAAAAATTATTTAAGCCGCGTTACGAGTGACGCGTTACGCGGCCATGTATAAAAATTATCTGGGTAACAAATAAATTTTAAAAACATTTAAAACTTTAAAAATGTTTTACATTTTAAAAATTAATAACGAGTGACGCGTTACGCGGCCTAACAATGTTTAAAAATGATCTGCGTAACAAATAAATTTTAAAAAATTTAAAACTTTAAAAATTTTTTAGCCTTCAAAAATTTTTAATTTTAAAAATTAATTTAAGCCGCGCTACGAGTGACGCGTTACGCGGCCTAACAATGTTTAAAAATTATCTGCGTATTAAATTTTAAAAAATTTAAATTTTTAAAAATTTTTTAGCCTTTAAAAATCTTATATTTTTAAAAATAATTTAAGCCGCCTTACGAGTGACGCGTTACGCGGCAATGTTTAATAATTATCTGCGTAACAAATAAATTTTAAAAAAATTAAAACTTTAAAAACTTTTCACATTTTAAAAATTAATTTTAAATTAATAACGTGTGACGCGTTACGCGGTTAAAAAAAAATTAATTAAAGCTAAAAAACTATTTAATCAAAGCTCATCCCCCACAAAAAAAAAATTCTCACACCCAAAATGGATAAAGATCCATATTAAAACATATGTTTTGATGGGAAATAATTTAATATGCAGAATCAATGCAACTAACTGATAAAAAAAAAAAAAAGAACATATATCTCCTATGGCCATTCAATATATTCATAACCAATCTTCCAAATTCAAATTAATTTTTTATACACAATGTAAAGTATGAATTTCAAAAGGGAGGAAAACCCATGAATCAGAGAAAAGAAAAAAAAAAAAAATAAATAAAAAATAAGGGGACAGTGGTCTCCTCATGGGCGTGCACTCACATATCCACATGGTGTTCATGTTGTCGACCGTGGTTGACGCTGTTATTTTCACTAACTTCTCTATAATTAAGGGTGACAGTCTCTTGTTTCCGTAATGATTTATAGTTTTTTTTTACAATTTCATTTGTCCACCTATCAGTTTAACCCGCAAATTATAATAATTATACTTTTTTTTTTCTTCTTTCCAGATTCAAAATCCAAATATTTAATTAATAATTATTTATTTATAAATTCCCCGCTCCTTCCTTTCAATGACATAGCCCGAGATTCAAAAGCCAGAAAAACGCTGGCTTCCTTTCTCATCTTGAAAAAGAAAATGTATAATTATTGTTCGTTTCGATACATATATTTTTTTTGTAAGTAGAGTAAAGCGTGGCCGGGGCTTTAAAATTAAAAAAAAAAAAAAGTGGAATTTCGTGTTCCATCAGCTTAGTTTCTGTTTTTTACAGTCACGAAAACATCGTTAAAAAAGTCATCAACGCTTTTTAGCATTAATTACTATTATAATTTTTAAAGCTTTAATTATGCTCCCCATGTAACATGTATAAAAGTTTTTCCACAGAAAGTTGGAAATTTATATTTTTTCCTCTTTCCGTGTCATTAATTTCTGTCGAGGTAAATTTTCTATTTAGAGAAAAAAAAAAAAAAACAAAACAAATCATTTTCACGTGAAAAATAATATTTTTCTTTGATTTATTTTTAAAAGAAGAATGAATTCTATTTATGTATTTTTTTTCTTTCCTTTTTTCATCCACCTTTTTGGCGCTTTAATAGCTCCA
Organism: Liposcelis bostrychophila; assembly: GCA_037577465.1. NCBI lineage: Eukaryota > Metazoa > Arthropoda > Insecta > Psocodea > Liposcelididae > Liposcelis > Liposcelis bostrychophila. The sequence goes on along the minus strand of CM075207.1, from coordinate 9,713,389 downwards.
ACCATATTTATAATCGTGACTTGCATTTCAATAACATTTCCTGGAAAATTGAAAAATAATTACTCCTATTTTTTGGGGGAAAAGAATCCTAGGAATCCTTTGAAATTGAATGCTTAACATAAACGAATTTTAAAAAAATCATCTTTTATTCAGGGATTTTATGCTGATTAGATTTTAATCGAAATCGGAATCGTTGTTAACTGAGCTTTTAATTTGGAATCGGAAACAGCACCAACTTTAATTTCAATTTGGAATCGGAACGTTATTCCTCTTTTAGAGTAATTGGAATCAGAATTGGAATGGAAACCAAAATCATTCATTTGAAATCGTGATCAGAATCAGCACCAACTGCAATTTCAATTTGAAATCAAAAGTTATTCCATTTTCACATTAATTGGAGTCAGAATCGGAATAAGAATCGAAATCACCAATTTGGAATCGGAATCAGAATCAGCACCAACAGTAACTCCAATTTGGAATCGGAATCAGAATCAGAGTCAGCACCAACTGCCATTTCAATTTGAAATCAGAAGTTATTTCATTTTCACCGCAACCGGAGTCAGAATCGGAATGGAAATCAGAATCAGCACCATCATTAATTTTAATTTGGAAGCGGAAGTTATTCTTTATTCACGGTAATCGGAATCAAAATCGAAATGGTAACGGTAACCAAAATCAGCACAATTAAGAATCGGAATCAGAACCAGAATCAGCACCAACTGCAATTTCAATTTGGAATCGGAATCAGCACGAACTACAATTTTAATTTGGAATATGAAATTATTTCTCCTTCACAGTATTCGGAATCAGAATCGGAATGGGAACCAAAATTACCAATTTGGAATTGGAATCAAAATCAAAATCAGCACCAACTGCAATTTCAATTCGGAATCGGAATCCGCACGAACTACCATTTTAATTAGGAATCTAAAATTATTTCTTTTTCTCAGTACTCGGAATCAGAATCGGAATGGGAATCAAAATCAGCACCAATCTGGGATCAGGATCAGCATCTGTTATAATTTTAGTTTGGAGTCGGAATCGGAATCAGCACTAACTATAATTTTAATATGGAATCGGAAGTTATTCTTCATTTACTGTAATCGGAATCAAAATCGGAATGGAGCTCAAAATCAGCACCGATTTGTAAATAAGATTCCGATTCCGATTTCGAAAGGTGGAAAAAAATTTCAGATTCCAATTCCGATTCCAACTAACAAATATTTTAACGATGCTGATTCCGATTCCGAAGATTCCGAACTGTTTTCAGACACGATTCCGATTCCGATTCCAGTTACTTTTGGAATATCAGACTCAATTTCGATTCGAATTCCGAATTCAAATTTATCAGAGCTACAGCCCTGGAAATCAGCACCAACCCTAATTTCAATTTGGAATCGGAAGTTATTCTTCATTCTCAATAATCGGAATCATAATTGGAATGGTAACCAAAATCAGCACCAATTTGGAATCAGAATCAGAATCCGTATTAACTGAAATTAAAATTTTAAATTACTTTCACAGTAATTGGAATCCGAATCAGCACCAACTTAAATTTCAATTCGGAATCGAACATTATTCCTTATCTACAAAAATCGGAATCGGGATCGTAATCCAAATCAAAATCAACATCACCTGTAATTTTAATTTGGAATCGGAATCAGAATCAGCACCAACTTCCGATTCCGATTCCAAATTGAAATTACAGCTGATGCTGATTTTGATTCCGATTCCAATTTTTGTGATAAATAAATCATTTCAATTTAGAATCAGAATTAGTACCAAATGTAGCTTCAATTTGGATCGGAATCAGAATCAGCCCTAACTTTTATTTCAATTTGGAATCGGAAGTACTCGTTTTTTACAGTTATGCGAATCAGAATCGGAATGGAAATCAAAATCAATACCAACAGTAATTTCAATTTTGAATTACTTTTTCACAGTTATCGGAATCGGCATCGAAATGGGAATCAATATCAGCACCACTCTGGAATCAAAAAGTTACACCTTTTTCCCAGTAATTGGAATTAAAATCAAAATTTAAATTCCTTTTTCACAGTAATTGAAATCCGAATCAGCACCAGCTTAAATTTCAACTTGGAATCGGAAATTATTCCTTATCTACAAAAATCGGAATCGGGATCGTAATCAAAATCCAAATCAACATCACCTGTAATTTTAATTTGGAATCGGAATCAGAATCAGCACCAACTTCCGATTCCGATTTCAAATTGAAATTACAGGTGATGCTGATTTTGATTGCAATTCCGATTATTGTGAAAAAGGAATCATTTTAATTGAGAATATCAGAATCGGAATCAGCAACAACTCTAAATTTCAATTTTAAATCGGAAATTATTCCCTTTTCACGAAAAATCGAAACAAAAATCAGCATGTCCCATCCCTGTTTTTATTACATAATCGTTAGCATCGCTCGCTCATTTATTTTCATAACAATTTAAATTAATCCAATTAATCAGAAAACCCAATCAAAAAAGATTTGAATAACGTTCTTTTTTTTTCTTCAATCTTAATTTAATTTATATATTTCATGCATGAACTTGCTTGTGCGCGTATGCGGCTTAACGAAAAAAAAAAAAAAAAAACATTTATCACCGCAGGGATTTTGTTAGATCGATTACTTCGAAAGTGATTACAAATCAAAAACTTGTGAGTCGATTTTTTTTTTTTTTTTAATGCACGTACAACGACTCTCATCTATCAAAAAAAAAAAAAAGGATATGTGAAAAAAAGACAGATAAAGAATGAAGCCATTGAAAAATTAAAAAAAAAAAAAAAAAAAAAAAAAAGCTGTATACAAATTTGAATGTATTACTTAATTCCAGGGTGCACATGAAAAAGGATAACGTAGAGGATAATATTTTAAATTTATTTATGATATGACTCGCTTAACAGTCGTGTTCGTGCAGAGTTGAAGTCATGGAGTAAAACGAAAGAATAGGATGTTATATTAATTTCAATGTTATGACAGCTATGCACCGCCCTTTACCGTTTCAATCATGCAACAATGATTTAAGTAGTTAAAAAAAATTCTTTAAATTTAGAAATGGAGGTTACAGGATTTTATTTTTTTAATTTTTTTAAAAATATTAAGTTAAGCTCTACCGAAAGTAAGGATTGAGCATAACAAGTATGGATTCATAGGGGCCGAAAGGATCTTAACCTTTTTTCACCCTTCACTAAACTGAAACGATTGTGCACCAGGGAATCAAAAATATTTTCTGCACATTTTACCAATTTTTGCATCCCCCCGCAAGAATTTGAAATCCATCAATCAAAAAATAAAGCAAATATAAAAATTAGCTAACAAACAAGGAAGACTGGACAGGTTTATTTTTTCTTCGATTTTAAAATTTCTTAAATTCTCATCTCACTCATCTAAAAATTTATACTTTCGAAACATTTGCCAATTTGAAAATACAAAGTTTCTAAATTTGAATATGAAAACGATTTGTACTGAACCTAATAAAAATTTTTTAATTTAAGCTTTCTAAAATTTGTAAAACGGATAAGATTCCTCAACACCAAAGCAATGTACAATTTTTTCAAACTCTCTAAATTCATCTATACATTTCAAAAAACAAAAAATCCTATTTTCGATTTGAAATTAAAACTAAAATTAAAATTTATCAGTCAATCCCAAAATAATTAGCAAAGAGATCACTTAAATTTTTACAAAATTTAACTTAACTCAAAGCCGAATTGCACCTCAAATATTATTCCAATAAAATCCCTATAAAACAGAACCAGAATTACTTCTCCGAAAAGAACTCAGTCTGCCACCTCAAACCTTTTCAGACCTGACACCAAAACCAAATATTTTCCCCCAAAAAAATCTAAAATCCCCAAACTTTCAATCCAAATAAAAAAAAGTTAAAAATGGTTCAAGAAAAATCTCCCCCAAAAACAAAATCATTCCACATATCCCCTTGTGAAACTAAACTAATCTAGTGAACACATGTTGAAAAAAAATTTTCATGAAATTATCTTTCGTGTTTTGATTATATTATTTTCTTTTTATGTCTGACTTTTTAAATCCAACTAAGCTAAACATAAGATTTTATTTTAATTATGAATACTATACAATCGCCCACTGATTGGACCCATGGGGCTTTCTCATTTTTTTCAAAACACGATTTTTCTTTTCCTCTAATCACTTTTTCATTTTTTTTTTTTTTTTCCTTCTCTTTTAGAACGATAATTTCATCTAACTACTTCTGGAAAGATATACATGGAACACAACCTTGATTTTTAAATAATTATTTTATTAGGAGGCCATATGGCCTACCTAATTCAGACCTTTTTTTTTTTTGTTTATATTTTGGAAGGAAACCGATCATTTAAAGAAGACTCCAAGGGGTTTTTTTTTTTGGAAGGAATTATAGACCCGAGTCTCTTTTTCTGATAGATCAATTTCATCTGCCAGATAGACTTTTTATTTTGAATGACTGAATTTAAGAAAAAGGGTGCTTAGCTTGTATGTTCCCAGGCCCATGCCCAGCCAGTGGCTCAGCCCTCCTTTGAGAAGATTCATATTCACCTGTACGTTTTTTTTGACTTATCAAATTTCCCTATTTTTAATATTAAAAGGGGGGTGTTTGGAGCCCCCGTTAAAAAACCTTTTTGGCTTTCCAAGCTGGCTACAGGTCTGTAGGTTTTGAGGTAGGTTCATGCATACTTCTTTTGAAAACTGAAATAACTACTATTTAGAATCAGAGCTAAATTTACTGCTCCTCCTAGTGCCTACCATAAGAAAGCATTTTGACCGACTTGTTACCTGTTGCAATCAAAATCAAAAACACAAGAACCATAATTTGCACTCATTTAGCAAGATAACATTCGCAAACTACAGAGCACATATTTACCTTATGCCACGTATCGAACGTCAAGAAATCTAATCACCTAATTCTCTGGCTTGGCGTCACAATTTGGCTACCTAACTCGTTTCGCGGAAAAAGGACAAAAACCTTTTCCCTCAAAGAAAAATGTTTTCATGCCAAGTGTTCAACCAGATACTTAATTACTTCGTCAATAAAAGCTTGCGTTGAAATTAGTTGATGCAAAACACGAATATAATTAATATTTGAAATCCATCATAAAAAAATAAAAACAAAGCCATTAATGGATTTCCAGTTCGCTCGTCACCGCCATAAATTGCAACGCTCTTAATTTAATTATACGGTGTTATTACAATACTTAAAATGATTACCTTTTTATAAAAGGATTGAAATTACCTTACTTATGCGTTATTATCCAATGATTATAATAACGTCGGTTCCTTCTAGTTGACATTAAAAATTATATCGACGATCGTAAAAATAACGGTGAGATAACTACACGCGAGAACCCGGTGACTGCCGAAAAAGTAGACGCAAGAGACATCTATCGACAGGTATTGCAACTAATACCGCATTTTGTGCGTCAGGCGCTTTGACGCGGTTGAAGTAATATCCATGATTTTTGGTCCTACATTCCATTAAAAATTGAAAAGTGAGAAGAAATAAATTTTAAACTCGGATGATAATTAACATTTTGCATTTATTGTTACTGGAAATAAAAAAAAAATGGAATTTCTTTTGGCTATCTGTAGCATTCGCTTATAGGGATTTTTTTAAAAAAAAATTAAGTTGGTACTCTGCTTTTGAAAGAGGATCCACATCCAAATAAAACACGTCGACAAGTAAATATTGAATAATTTCTGTTTATAATTTTCGTATCGTATAAGTCGATAGTACACGTAATTCGGCACTTAATTGGCCGTTAACAGACTTTTTTAAAATATTTTTTGCAACTCCCAGGCCACTTAAAATGCAGAACTCTCTCCTAGTAAGTTTCAATACCTATATTTCAATATTTTTCATATTCTAACCTCAAACCTGTATTATTTTGTTATTATTTTTTTATAGGAACCAACTTTGTACACCGTGAAAGGGATGCTAATCCTGGACAACGATGGAAATCGCATCCTTGCCAAGTACTACGACAAAAATGTTTTCCCAACAGTGAAAGAACAAAAAGCATTTGAAAAAAACCTATTTAACAAAACCCACAGAGCGAATGCTGAAATTATCATGTTAGATGGTTTAACTTGTGTCTATAGAAGTAATGTTGATTTGTTCTTTTATGTGATGGGTAGCTCACATGAAAATGAGGTAAATTATTTACTGATTGTACATCACATCCAAATGGTTAATTCATTAATTTTTTTTTCAGCTTATTTTGATGAGCGTCCTAAACTGCTTTTATGATTCAGTTAGCCAAATACTTAGGAAAAATGTAGAGAAAAGAATTGTTTTGGAAAATTTAGATATTGTAATGCTAGCTATGGATGAGATCTGCGATGGAGGGTTTGTATATCATAAGGTTTTTTGTTAAAGTGACAAAACCTAATTTCTTTTGTTTTTCCTTGTTTAAGGATTGTTTTGGAAGCTGATAGCTCGCAAGTAGTGCAAAGGGTAGCATTAAGAACAGATGACATTCCAATTGGAGAACAAACAGTTGCCCAAGTTCTGCAATCAGCAAAAGAGCAGTTAAAATGGTCTTTGCTTAAGTAACAGTGGATTCAATATTTTTTTCATTATAAGAACTGTTAAATTATGTAACAGTAAAATCTGGAGAAAAAAAACTTAGTTAATCAAAACAAAGCTGGTTAAATAATTATGCATTATAGAAAAAGAGTGTGCTTTAATGAGCTGACTTGTGAAAGACCTATTTCATCTTAAACTTAGTTAATCAAAACAAAGCTGGTTGATTACGATGCATACAAAAGAATATAGGATTAAAATAATTCTTTTTGCATGATCCAAAAAATTGTGGAGGATGATCACAAATTCTGTTGGAGTGTCATAACGTTAATAGTTGTTCAAATAAATGTGCATCATAGATTAATTATTTTTATCATTAGCTTTGCCGAGCTTCTCAACCATCATGATTATGCTTAAATTCAATATAAATCATGGTGCTAACATAATTCATTCGAAATACCTTAATTCAGGGCTAAAAGATTTATTTATTTATTTTTAAAGTTTATTAAATGCATGAATCAAACTTTTAATTTATTTGTCAAATTTTTCTTTCATGAATAACACACACTTGAAAATATTAATTGAAAATTAATATTTAAATTAATTTATCAAGAAGTCGTTGGTAGTGGAAATATTTATCATAAGAGTCTTTTTGAGGAACTTGTTTTTTTTCTTAAATTATTTTTAAAGAATTCAGAAATCGAGCTTCACCCAATTATTTATTTTGCAGTTAAGAAAAAAAAAAAACCGAAATTCCAAAAATGAAAAAAGTTATGTTGCCAGTTGCTTTTGTTGAAAACTAGAAAAATGTAACCTTTGCTGTAGCTTAAAACTCCTGTAATTTTTTTAAAATTTTTGAACATTCTCAAAAAAGCCTGTTTTCTGTAAAAAAAAAAAAAAAAAAAAAAAATTGGTGAACCTTCCATGATCAGTGGATGGATAACTATAATACTGATCACACCACCCTAGAAAAAAAAACCCATTATTAATTTAAAACAAATTTTTATTTTTAATGAAGACGTCAACTGATTCTAATATTATTATACAAAAAAAATTACAACAGGTATTAAAAGCTTCTTTTTTTTTAAACATCCTACAAGGTTTAACAAAAATTTGGGTTCATGAAAAATCCCAATCGACATTACTGATATTAATTTCAGCCATTTTATCCGAATTAGCCAGTATTATATTGAGATCATCTGTATCAGCGCTAATTGATTCATCGCATAATGGCATTACTGGATGCAAAAGTTCTCCCATTATGTTTACCCCAGTCCTTTGTTTAATTTGCTTAAAAAATGAATGATTCTAAAGAGGAAAAAAAAAAATTAATTAAAACTCAATTAAGTTAAATAAGATGTAAGTTACAGTTTATCATACTCACTAAAAGTTGTTGAGCTGATGGCCTTCTATAATGATCCCTGAGCAGGCATAGATCCGTAAACTGATGAAAACTTTCAGTAAAACATCGATTTGCTTTAGGGCAGTCTGGAGGTGGTTCTACCGTACAGTTAAGATCATTTTCAGAACTGCTTCCTTAAAAACAAAAACAAAAAAAATCATTTATCATTTTCAAGATTTTTTTGAGCGGATCTTTTAAAGGAATACTTACTATTTTCATAAATAGGATATGTGGTACAGTCAATTAATTGTGGAGCACAGCCTCGAACTTTTTCAGTCAACATTAGCGTAGCAGAAACATCTGAGAAAGGAACGCAACCATTTGCTAATTCTGCAGCAGTTATTCCAACACTGTATATGTCTGACTTTTCATTATAACCATCTAAAGTTTGTTCTAATAATTCAGGACTAAGCCAGTTTAAATTGACTGCAGCTGAGGTAGGGAAGCAATGAATCCACTTTTTCCATTTACCCTCTTGAATCATGTGAGTGGCATATCTAAACCCTGATATCATGGCTTTTCCACTGGCTGTAATTAAGATATGACTAGCTCGAACAGCCCTAAAACAAAATGATTTTTTAAAAACAAAACTTTTTTTCTGACATTAATAGTTCCTAACATTTACAAACCTGTGAATAAAACCTTTTTTATGAATATATGACAATCCAGTTAAAACATCTTTTAAAATGAGACATATTGCTAATTCAGGAAGACCATCAGGAAAATGACTGGCGATTAAATCTGTACAGGATCCATATCCACATAACTGACTGATAGCCCAGACAGCTTGATTATCTACGAAGCAGCAGTCATAAGACAATACGTTATTGTGTTTCAGCTGACGGGTGATAAGAACTTCTTTCTGAAAATAAAATAAGAATAATAATAAAAATATTAACCTAATCTGGTTGCAAAATTATTCTTAGATTTACCTGGATTCCAGCCACATCCTTGTGATCGGCTTTTTCCAAATCAAATTTTTTAATAGAAACTAAATTTTTCTGTTTATGTTTGGCCAATAATACGATCCCGATTTGCCCGCAGCATCGTCCTAATAAAGATACGATCTCGTAATCCTTCGGGTTCGATTCACATTTCATCTTTTTAAAAAATATTACGCCGTTTTAAAATCATAATAAAAACTATTTTACAGACTAGACTTGATTAAACGAAAATTAGATTCGTTTAACTCTGAATGTTTACAAAACGTTAATAAAAATAATCAGAAAAGAGGTGCATAGTGACGCCATCTTAAAAATGTTTCCTTTGTCAAAGGATTGAATCAAAGGAATTCTATACCACGTGATCGGGATATTTAATATTAGCAAAACAAAAACCAATCCGATTCAAACAGAAGCCCGCTCAAAATAATAGGAATTTGGCTATTGGATAAAATTCCATTTGTTTTTTTGAATGTAAACTGCCATCCTACAGTTAAATTCCCATTATTTTGGGCTGGGTTCTTTTGCAAAGGTTCTGTCTGTCATCTTTTTTTTTTTACTGAGGAATTTTATTTCCAAAAAAAATGAAAAAAAAAAAAAAAAAAAAGGATTATAATGTAATTGTGTTAACATTCTAACTTCTGATCTTTCAATTGACTAGTCTCGACTGCATCAGGAGATATGAAATAACAGAGCCAAAATTGTTTTTCAAAAATTGGCAGAAGCTGAAAATTAAAGTAGCGGATGGCAAATAAATTTCCAGATTAAAAAGAGGTAAAAAAAATTTCTCCAATTTACAGGAACGACAAAACATTTTTATTAGCTCATGCTAAATAATATTTTTCATTTGACAAAGCTGAGGTCTAAAACGATATTTTTCTCCTTGATCTATTGCCAGTGCCATAACCATTGCCCCCAGTGGTAACATTGAAGTTAATCTGGGAGATAGATAAATGAACTTCCCTGGTTTCGCCAGCAGGAAAAAGGTTTCCAACTTTTTTTTGATTGAAAATTGCTCCTCTGAAAATTTGGTGAAATACTGAAAAAAAAATTTCGAAGCTAAAAGAAGTATAAGCTTAGGCCTATTCCTGAAAAAAAATATTTTAAAGTAAAAAATAATTTTAAGATATAAATTCCAAAACTGAATACGAAAAGAGGTTTAAATTTTCAAGTGAAAAATATTTTTGCAAAAGCAAATCAATTTCCAAAATTCTCTTTGCCAAGAGAATCCAATTGATGTTTTATTTACAGTTATATAGTACAAAGCTGAGATTGAATCACTTACATTTTCAAGAAATCGAAACTGGTAAGTAATAGATGTTGAAGAAAATATTGATTTTTTTCCAGTCTCTCTCATGCTTTGACTGACCATCGCCTTCTTGCACTTGAAGATTATCACAAAAATTAAATTCACTGGCTCGGTGAATAAAGATATACAAGAATATGTAAAACAATCAAGCCAATTTCCATTAAAGCTTTATTTTAAATAAAATAATAATACCGCAGTTACAGGCTGAGATCTGATCATTGATTTATTTTTTTTAAAAGTTGGCACTAGTCAGTTCAAATTGGAAAAAAAAAATTGATCTACGAATTTGATCTTTCTCTTGTCATACAAAACAGACAATTTATTAAGTTCAAAAAAAAGAAAAGTCAGCACTTGTTCAATTTCATATTAACATCAGGCTTAAGTAATCTGGCTTCTCTTAAAAAGAAAAAAAAAAAAAAAAAAAAAAAAAAAAGAGGCTATAGTTTCCAAATTTGAAATTTCAAATTACGTTTAACAAACAGAAAACTTTTTCTCGTTAAACAAAAAATCCTGGTGCAGATAGAGAAAAGAACATCACAAATTTATTAATTAATTGAAACGATGTTCTTGGCCCAATCCACTTAAGCTTCTTAATAAATCCTAATAAAAAAATTACAGTAAAAAAATTTGATCCACACACATCTGAAATCCCATATTTTTTTTTGTGATCTTCAAGAAAACATTTAAAACAAATAACAATTAACAATATTTTTTAAACATTTTTCTTTTGATATAGGTTGGGAAGATTTCATTCTCCATCTCCAAAAAACTCATAAATCTCGTATTTAAGGCTTTTTAAAATTGGAAGTTCGAAATTCTAATTTTGAAGTCACTAATTTGCACTTATTTATGTCTTTTTTTAGAGGAAGAAGAACTAGTTGAAGCTGAATCAGCCGGAGAAGACGTATTCGAATTTTCTGCTTCCCAGCTTCTTCCTAAACTCTCTCTCATACTTTGACTATCTCCTTCGTCATAAGTATCTACATCCACTTGAAGATTATCTGAAGAATTAAAATCACCCGGCTCTGTAAGCCATAAATCTCTAACAGCTTTCTTTTGTTCTTCGCTGTGTTGAGGGCATTTTGATGTCCTAGTACAGATTTTTTTTGTGTGTTCAGAAATGACCCCACAAATTTGAGACAATAAAGCTTTTTTATCAGATTCAGACATGTTTTCATAAGATAGACTTGAGTTAGTTGAATCATTACTTTGTCCGTTTTCAGAATTGGATGAATTTCCTAAAAAAAATATCAAAAAAAAATTAAAATCATGTATTTATTAATGATTCACTTTTTCATACCATTTTTTCCTATTTTTGAAGGTTTTCCTAATTTCCTAAGAGGTAATTTATCCTTTTTCTTATTTTTTCCTTTTTTCTCAGTTCCAACAGTCCAGTCAGCATCATCTTCATCATCACTCATAGCCAAGGAAGTTTCTTTATTAGCAGTTGTTTGAATCCGCCTGCTTGCCAATCTTGAGCTGTTTCTCCCCATCCCCATACATTTTTCTAAATGAGGCGCAAACCTCGATGCAGCTAAACTCCTATTACAACTTGGGCATATGCATTCATAATTTTTTTTCCCCGGAGCCTGACCAAAGATGTCCAAATCAGGAGCGTCGATAATTTGATATTTCTCATCTTCAGGTTCCCCTAATAGTATTTCGCTCAGTCTTGTTTTTCTTTCCATGTCAACTTCAAACACAACGCTGGCTATAGCATCTTCAATAATGTCATCCACTATCGTATTTGTTGCTGATTCTAAATTTTCGGGGTGGCTTAAATAACTGCAAAAATGTTTTTTTATTTCAGCTAAGAGCTCATCATCAGGTGGCAAACTGGCAGCCATTTTCTGAAAAGAAAAAAGTGAAATTGTTACTTAAATAATTTAGCCCATTGATTTAGAAAATTTTCAGTTGAAAAATTTGCCGAAAATTTGAAGATTATTTACATCCTTAACTTGAACTGCATTGGTTTCATTTTTTCCCGTAAAAAAATTTTATTCTAATTTTTTAAAGTCAATAAAATTCCTACTGAATATAAATGTTGAGAAAAAAAAATTTATGTACAGGTTAGGTCATGGACCTTTCGAAAATAATTAAATGATATTTTTACTGGATATTCCAAATGGATCAAACCAAAATTGGATTAAGAGGTAATTTCTTTACTTAATGCGATTCGATTAATTACTGATGATTGGGTACTTACATAGTTATATTTAAAAAAATTACGAAATATAGAAAATGAGAACGATTTGTTTACAGTCATGCATCACGCATTCATTCATTGACGAAATCACAGCCTTCTTAATGGTGTTTCCGAAAGTTCAACCGACGCCTACTTTGATGCAGTGGAAATAAAAAATCAGAAATATTCGATTTTCTTCAATATTTAAATCAGAATAACTTAAAATATTTGACTTGAAACCTGTAAAACATTATTTTTTACTGATTTATTAAAAGTAAACAGCTCTAAACTATTAAAAAGTTCTAAATGATATTTTATCTGGTTCTGGAAATTTTACATTTTTGAATATATTCCCGGAACTTTATTTTCCCGTGGATCTGATAATGATTTAAAATTTTTTACCGTATGAAAAAAGGTCTGCAATTAAAAACCATAATTTATTATTCATTGATTATATTTTCGTTTTCTGGGAGGATTCCACAATTTTAATGAATAATAATAATAAAGTTTTCTTTTTTTCTTAATCCTGCATGGTTTCAAACAATTTATTTCGCTAATTTCTATTCCTCGACTATCGTCGTTTTCGTCGTCCACAACCATTTTTTCGCTTCCCGAATTTTCATCTAACCAGTAGGGATTATCTGTTTCCATTTCTTCGATTGTTAAATAATTTAATTCGTTTAATTTTCTTTTCTTGTTTACAGGACTCCTTTCACGACTTTGAGGTGGTTGCGATGGCGGCATATAAAGAAGAGATATGGTTGGAATTCCTGGAGATTAGAAAGTTAAAGTTCAGGCAGGCGATATGGGGAAGGTTCTGACGAATTTAGAAGACATTAAAAAGGGAATTCGATAAAAATAAAAAATTTGTTGTTACTTGTGAAAACATATCCAAACAAATATGGCGGAATTTTATCGGAAGTTGGATAACCTGGTTGCGGCAAAATTGATAGGTTAGTAACTTTTCGGAGAATCGCGTTTACAAATGGTTGGGTTATCCCGCACAACTTAAATGTAAGATATGTGAGAAATAAACGAAAATAATTCCTGATCAGCTGCAATAAATTGAAAGAGTGAAGTCCTCCGTACAGGGTAAGTTGCTTATTTGATTTAATTAACAACTCATACCAAGGCGTTGAAAGATGAAAATGCCTACACCATTTCATCCAACGGAAGCCATTACCGTGAAGATCAAAACGTTTTGTTTTCGAATGCTTATAGGCCTAAACAGTTTGAAAGAAATCAAAATGTTAAACTCGACTAGTAATGCTGTTAATATTCAGACGTAAGGAGGTATAACTTTAGCCTTAAATAGGACACCAAAAACTGAACACGTCGTTAAGTGTATAAAACATAAGCATATCTGTGTTTGTTGTTGCCCTAGCTTCTCCCATTGTTTGCATTTACAAGTCTTTTTCACCTACTTTTGGTTTTACTTGGGACAAAGTAACATTTATTATGTATATCCAACTGCAGGAAAAGGAAAAATGACTGCAAATAATAAAATTACAGAAACGCTACTAGTGTATCATAGTAAGTTGAAAAGATGTCAAGACATAAAAGTGTGTTATCCATTTTCCATTACATATTAAATCTAATTAGAATGGTAAGAGAAAACATGGTGCTTATTTCTTTCCTTATGAATGTGTTACTGTTGACAGGGGAGACTTATTGTTTTGACAGGCCTTTTTGAGAGCTTAGTTGAACATATTTGAATACGAGGTAGAACACCATTTGGGAGGAAAAGGCAGCAGTTAATTTAATGATAATTTCTTTGTATTTAGTTCATATTCAATTAAACAGGAAATCGATGCATACAATATCTGTTTGGTATGGGATATGTCCAATGTTGTCAGAAATAAAATTTCAGCTAAACCTTAGAGGGATCAGTCCATAAGTTAAATATATTAATTATAATTCTTAACTTAAGAAACAAATTAGATTGGAGAGAAGAGCTGCCTTTATCTCCTTCGGGTAAATGGGAAATTAGTTTTCTGTTTAAATGCTTGGATTGCTTTTTTAAAAGGTGTGCTTTTTAATGTCACAAGTCTTAGATTACAAAAATTCAGGAAAAAAATAAAAATGAAATTGTTTTTTGCTTGGGAAATTATGCTTTGTGATGAAGTATAAATAACTAAAAACTAAATGATTATAATACTATTTTTGCCAAAAAGCCACATCCTTTATATTCTTTCAGTTTGATATCAGTGACCTATAGGCCATTAAATCGTTACAAATTGGCAGCTGACTTCTGTTTGGAAAACTGTAAGGGAAAAATATTCCATGACGGATGACTTTTTTAGTGACTTTCGGGAGCTTTTTTTGTTTTTATTTAAGTACTTCTTTTTTTTGGAGATTTTTGATGACTTTTAGCTGCCTCATAACTGAAGTGTTTGTTTTTGTTTTTCTTTCTTGTTCAAATTTAAATTTCAAAACGTAAAAGAAAAATTTTTTAAGTATAAAAATAGTTATGTTTGTCTGCAGATGCTTCCCCATCTCTTGATTCTCTGCTTCTCCTTTTTTTTAAAAAAAGGAACTTCTTCGTAAGCCCTAGTAAGGACATTACACTGTAACACAAAAATTTTTTTGTTTATAATTTAAAATTTTTGAATCTGACAGCGAAGTCATTTTTTATACATGACAATTCATAAAATTTTATACTAGACAATTTCAGTTGCTTAAAATCCTGTAATTATTATTATTTTTTCTTATTTTTTTCAGGCATGCCTAGGAGAATATTGTGGAATTGGTTATGTTGTTGAAATCTCGGTTCCATGGCTGAACTTTTATTTAAGGTAAGAGTTAAAAATATTTTTCTATTTTCAACTTAACGTCATTTGAAGGCGTAGGCACTCGAAAAAATGACGGATAAAAATCTGGATGTGCATAATTTTTGCATTAGTTATGCATAATTGTATTGGAGGATGAAAAATTTGTTTAAAAAAAAGGTTAGGTTTTTTATACTTAATTTATGCATTTTTTATGCTTGTCCTACTTTTTGTATCATTTATACATGATTTTAACATAATTTATGCACCTCACTTTCGTATGTAAGGTTTGTTGGGAGGCGGCTACTTTGGGCGCATTGATATATCGGTGGCGGGGGCTACCACAGGTTATGGCTAAATTTTTTTTTTAATTAAAATTTTATTCGAAAAAACTTCCAAATAAATAAATAAAAAATTGTATAAAAATTTGTTTTTATGAGCTCAAAAATAAACATTTAAGTCGATTGTAGCAAGTAGTATAATAATTATGTTTATTTGCATATTACCAAAAAAAGAGTATTACTTGTGTGGCCCTGGCCTCTTTTTCTTTTTTTTTTCTTTCTGGTCCTTAGAGTATCAAATTTTAGTTTTATTTTTTTTTTTTTTTTTGGTAGATGTTTTTTTTTTAAATTGACTGTTTGAGAGGCCTACAGGACGAAAATCGTTTTTTTCGGTTAAAGGTGGCCATTTTGGCTCAAAATCGATGCCTGGATAATTTTCGGTGCATCATATTCCGTTTCTGCGACGGAACGGAAAAACTAAAGCCTGCTAACGTCACGCGAAAGTTCAAATTTTCTTAACTGACGCAATTCGGTTCAATCAAATTTGAGCTTTGAAAAAACATCCTTCCTCCACCACATAAAAAGTTTTGATCATGCTCCACAGTCGAAAGGCCCAAAACTGCCTCTTTTAACCCTTTTCCCTGAAAAATTAAGACAACAGATTCTCATGCTGTTCTGTTGTGGCTAGTTTTGGTCCGCCTGAGGAATAAATCCTCATAGTCCCCGATTTTGGAGAGCGTTCCCCTATCCTCCACCTGGGGAGGCGCCCGATGGGGGACTAGCCAAAAACCCCACACGGGTTGAAGGGAAAACTCGGAGACCGCGCCCGACCGAGTTGTCTCCCCAAGCCAGCGTCCAGGATTACATCCCCCTTACAACACAAGTCCCCAACCTCGTACAGAGCGACACAAAAATGACGTCCTTTTCATATCGATCTGCACGAGATTGGTTCCTCATGAACGTAAGGAGGACTTTACTCCTCTAGCCGACACAAATACAACATTATATACAATTTACAATTTACAAATAACAATACAAGTTACAATACAATTTACAGTACAGTTTACAATACAGTTTACACAAGTTACTAAACATAACCTAAACTTAAGATTGTACGAATGTACAATGTACGGCATTGGACATCCCTACAATTTACAATATACTTAACACTAGTTACCTAAGCTAAATATTAATTAAGATTGTACAAATGTACAATGTACGGCATTGGACATTCATACAAGACAAAATTGTCACCTATACTCTTCGACAATCTTTACCGGTAAAATGACTTTGTATCTTTTTTGCGAATCGCTTAACCGCTTCGAAAAAATTCTAGCCAACAGCTTTTTAAATTATGCTGCTGTTATTTAAAATCACGCGTTTTTTTTTTAAAGTTGTAGAAGGCAGTACCGGGCCTTTAATTTTTTTTGATAAAAACAAGGAAATAAATAAAGAAATAGAAAATGAATAAAGGTGGTAAACCATTCATGCAAGACCAAACCTGAAGTAAGAATCCACGCCGGATTTTTCCCAAACTCATTCCACCACATAAAACTTTTCATCATGCTGTGATGTCCACAATCCCCAAACCGTCTTTTTTAGCCTTTTTCCATGCCTTTTCCCTGCAAAATTAAGAAAACTGCTAGATCTTCCAGATTCACATGCTGTTCTGTTGTGGCTAGTTTTGGTCCGCTGAGGAATAAATCCTCATACCCTCCGTTTTCGGAGAGCGTTCCCCTATCCGCCACCTGGGGAGGCGCCCGATGGGGGACTAGCCAAAAACCCCACACGGGTTGGGGGGAAAACTCGGAGACCGCGCCCGACCGAGTTGTCCCCCCAAGCCAGCGTCCACAAGGATCAAATCCCCCTAACGGCACAAGTCACCAACCCCGTACGGATCGACATAAAAATGACGTCCTTTTCACATCGATCCGCACGACATTGGATCCGCATGACGTAAGAAGGACTTTACTCCTCTAGCTGACAACTTAAAACTAATACAATACCTATAACTAATACAATAACTAAAACTAATACAGTAACTAAAGCTAATAAAATTAATACAACTAAGCTTAAACTAAATATGATTTAAGATTGTACGAATGTACAATGTACGGAATTGGACGTTCATACAATTTACAATACCAAACATTAGAGACAAGATTGTCGAGATACTATTCGACAACCTTACGCGAAAATGATTCGATTCTTTTTTTTTTTAATGTCGTTTAACCGCTTTTTTTAAAAAAATGGTAATCGACAGCTTCTGCAAACTGTAATAGGCTGCCTTTTAAAGTCCCGCTTTGTTTTATTTAATTTTAATTTTTTTTTTTTTTTTTTTTTTTTTTTAATTAAAAAAATGTAGGAGAGGAATAGAAATAAAAAGAAAAATAATAATAAAAAAGTAATAGAAAAAATTGGAAATAAGAAAAAGAAGAAAAGGTAAACACCTCGTAACCCAAATCCATGCCAAACCATACCCATACCATACCATACCATACCACATCCATACATACCTATACCATAGCTATGCCCAAACCCATTGCCCAAACTCAAACCTCGTTGTTGAAGCTTTTGGACTGCGTTGCGGCTGTGACGATTCCTCTGGTTGCGATGATTCCTCTGGCTGCTGTGCTGTGAAAACTGAAACAAAAAAAACAAAAAAAAAAGACGATTAAAAAAGGGGGGGGTTGGAGACCCTCACAATGGAGTTTATCTCCCGCGGTATGATTGAAATGAAAAAATTAATTATTTTAATTGTAATGTTATTTATACTATTTTTGTTTTTAAATTAATAGTTTTGAGATTATAAAAAAAAGTGCAAAAATGCAAAAAATTTCGGATTTCCAGGCGTAAAAGTTAAGACCTTCCGCATTGGTCCGGCGGTCTAGGGAACCATGCCATCAGAGCTCGCCGGAGACCTATCGGCTTTAACTCTACATATGTACAGTTAAGGCTTGCGGTGCGCCAATAACCTCGGACACCCAGTCATCTGAAAGAAAGCCCTGGAGACTCTCACTATGGAGCTTATCTCCCGCGCCATGCATGTTCGAATCGAATAGAATATACAGCCTAATAAAACTCTGCAGCTCCAAGAGAGGAGCTGACTCCTAACATAAAGATTTGCGGGGGAACTTAACACTAAACCCTTAACACTAATACCACACAAGGCCAGTCGCTGGGTCGATACCTAGGCCTTCTACGATGGGAGACCAAACCTCCTGGTTTGCCTCCAAGCCGGACCGATAATAGTAAATTAAAAAAAAAAAAAAAAAAAAAAAAAAAAAATTATAAACCGTATTTTAAATTTAATAATTAATTAAATTATTTTTAAAGAAATGAAATAAAA
This sequence comes from Liposcelis bostrychophila, assembly GCA_037577465.1. Taxonomy (NCBI): domain Eukaryota; kingdom Metazoa; phylum Arthropoda; class Insecta; order Psocodea; family Liposcelididae; genus Liposcelis; species Liposcelis bostrychophila. The sequence continues at coordinate 9,694,609 of CM075207.1, read as the reverse complement.
ACCGAACACTATTTTATTTAAATTAAATAAAGCCCGAGCTAAAAAAATTATTTATTAAAATTAAAGAAAAAAAAATTCACTCACGGACGCGAGCGAAAAAGACCGATCCGACCCCTTCGGAAGATGAAGTCGGAATGAAAATACTCCTCTGTGATGTGAACTCTCAAACCTTGTTGATGAAGCTTTTGTACTGCGTTGCGGCTGTGACGATTCCTCTGGTTGCGATGATTCCTCTGGCTGCTGTGCTGTGAAAACTGAAACAAAGAAAACAAAAAAAAAAAAGATGATTAAAAAAAGGGGGGGTTGGAGACCCTCACAATGGAGTTTATCTCCCGCGGTATGATTGAAATAAAAAATTTAATTCTTTTAAATTGCAATGTTATTATTATTATTACTATTTTTGTTTTTAAATTAATAGTTTGAGATTATAAAAAAAAATGCAAAAATGCAAAAAAATTTCGGATTTCCAGGCGTAAAAGGTTAAGACCTTCCGCATTGGCCCGGCGGTCTAGGGAACCATGCCATCAGAGCTCGCCGAAGACCTATCGGCTTTAACTCTACATATGTACAGTTAAGGCTTGCGGTGCGCCAATAACCTCGGACACCCAGTCATCCGAAAGAAAACCCTGGAGACTCTCACTATGGAGCTTATCTCCCGCGCCATGCATGTTCGAATCGAATAGAATATACAGCCTAATAAAACTCTGCAGCTCCAAGAGAGGAGCTGACTCCTAACGTAAGGATTTGCGGGGGAACTTAACACTAAACCCTTAACACTAATACCAAACAAGGCCAGTCGCTGGGTCGATACCTAGGCCTTCTACGATGGGAGACCAAACCTCCTGGTTTGCCTCCAAGCCGGACCGATAATAGTAAATTAAAAAAAAAAAAAAATTATATACCGTAATTTAAATTTAATAATTAAATTATTTTTAAAAAAATAAAATAAAAACCGAACACTATTTTATTTAAATTAAATAAAGCCCGAGCTAAAAAAATTATTTATTAAAATTAAAAAAAAAAAAAAAAATGCACTCCCGGACACCGGCGAAAAAACCCGATCCGACCCCTTCGGACGTAGGAATCGGAATGAGACTCTCCCGAAAAACACTTGGCGTCGATTGGTCTGCGCATGCGTCATGATGACGTGAGCAGATTTCCAAAATGGCGGTTGAAACATTTTTAGTGTGTTTTTGTGTGAAATTAACATTTAACTGTATTTTTCCTGTTCTTTTTTGAATTTTTTCAATTAAAAGAAATGCAATTTCAATTTGTGGTGAATAATTGACTCTAATTTCGAAAATCGTGCAGCTTTTTTCTACAGAATAAGCTTATTACAGAAGAAAAGAGTTTTGGAGAGCTGTGGAGTTACGTGGGCTTTGTTGTAATTTTGGCTGTAAAGAATAATGGAATTATTTTTCATTTAAATTGTGTGAAAGTTCTTTCGATCCGATAGTCACTGTCGAATGAAACGGTGCCAGAGACGAACTTTTCAGTATGCAAAATAGGCAACTGACCAGGGCCGCACGTTTTTAGAGGGTTGCACGTGCTTGAGGACCTGCGGATATGAGATGGCAAGACGGTTTTTTCATTTCTTAACAACCGTTTCTGAAAACGTTGTTGCAAAAATGAGTTTTTTTTTTTTTTTCATACGAAGACTGTACCTGCTATAAATCCAACCTGTTATTAACCTGTTTATAACAAATCGCCTGCATTGTTATTCAGAACTAGGCAGTCGTGCCGTTAAAAAAGAAGAAAAAATTACTGACAAATTCTAGCTTTTTTTCCGTTTGTTTTATGAATAAAAAAAGGCTATTATGATGTGGTGGCATTAACCTTATTACCCAGGCTAACTTCTGTACCTGCCATTGAAAAAGTGCATCGGAACATTCGGCCATATTTTACTAATTATTCGAATTTACTTTAAACCGAAGGGGAAAAAGTCGAATCGTACAAAACTAAAACAAAATTTTCTGCGAAAATTACTAAAAGATAAATATATTATATTTAGTGTATTAAGGGAGGGAGGTTTTGGGGGGTCGCATCGAGACGGTTGCCTAGGGCCTCATTGGTGTTAAATTCGGCTCTGAATGAGGTGATGCACTCGGTGGCAGAATACTTACGGAAACCATCAGAGGAGTGCTAGTGTCTTCTTTTCAAGAGTTCCTGTTTTAAATTATTTTCATTGGTTTATTAATTATTTAACTATTATTGTCATTTTTCTGTTTGTAATTGTAGACGAAACCGATAACCTGTATGTTTAATTATGGTTAAATAAATTTGAATTTGAATTTGGGAGGAGTGGGGTATTAGGGGGGTTCATATTTTCCAAAATGTTGTCCGATCGCTGCGTTCCACGAGATTTACTTTCTTTTAGGCCTCAATACCCACGAAAAAAAAAAAATCTTTTTGTCACCGTTAAGAGGTGCCTCATTTCATTAGAAAAAATTAGCCATTTTAAATTTAAAGGTATTTCTTTTTTAGTACAGGCATCAAAAAAAAATTTGTCCCAATAGTCAGACTCTACGTTCTTAGGGGTGTAGAATCCGAAAATGATAACAGTTTCTTGATAAAAAAATTTTTGGGCAAATTTTCAAGCTTAATTCTGAATTTTTCAAGTTTTTCAAGAGTAATTTTATTAAAAAATCGAAAAATCGGTTGCATAGGGGTGTCGAATTTTGCTACAACTATCCCGACTTATGTTTTAAGAGGTGAGGAATCCGAATACGGCAACCGTTTTCCGAAAAAAAATCCTAGGGCCCATAAATGGTCATTTTTTGTGATTTCGGGCTACTTTTTTTTTTTTTTTTTTAACAATTTTACAAATATAAAAATTCAAGGCAGGCTCCCCAAAACAGATTTACTGTGTGTAGGGGCAGCCTGGTAGAAGTTAATAAAAGCAAAACAAAGTTTTAAAAATAATCCTAAAAGGAAGAAATTTAAATTGTACAAATAATACTAATGATAATAATAATATAATGAATAAAGTGATATTAAATAGATAAGTAAATAATTAAATAAATAAGGAGATATTTGTAATAAAAATAATTGCCCAGCCTAAACTGATATTAGGGTAGGAATACGGAATGAACGGATCCTAAACCTAAGGAGCAGAAGCGAAGTCTCTCTCAGCATAAATTTTTTCAAGCAATATTTCTGTAGGCGAGAAAAACAAAAGTGAACTATATGTAGCTATTAACGTGTTATCTGTAATGATTAACCTCAAGGAGGTACTTCAAATGAATAAATATAATAAAAATATAATAAAAATAATAAGAATAAAGATTGATAGTGGAGGCAAGGGTGAATAGACGTTTGATGATGGATGAGGATATTATATAACAAAAATGAAAAAATGGAAATAATAATAATATTAAAAATTAAATAAAAACTAAAAAATAAAGATATAAATAAACTAAAAATAAAATTTAGAATGCTAGCTTAATCATATAGTAAGTTTTCCATGGATGCAAGCAAACGGGTCTTTATCAATTTTTTAAGTGTTAGCAGTGTTAGTTTTTTCCCCCTTTATCTTGCTTACAGCAAACCTGGGTCTCAATGGGCATTCTAAAAGGATGAGGGTCAATAAGGCCGTTTTTTGGGCTAAATTTTTTTTTTCGTGAAATTTGATCCTTGAGTCCGGGTAAATGATTCCCCAAAAGAATTTTCGATTTCGGTCGTCGGAACCCTTAAAACCATGATATTTTATTAAAGCAAATTTTAAGGATCAGCATAGGAATTAAAAAATTTTATTGCGGCAGGGAAGTACTCCTACCTAAGACCTTTTAAGGGTATTTTTTCATGTTCCGAAAAATGTGTAGAACCCCCTTAAAAGCGGCAATTTTAGGTGTTTTTATTTTTTTAAACACCGTTCTTCCAAGGATTTCTGAAAACTGCATACCGGTACAATATATTATAGCTTGCCCTAAGATAAACCTCACGTAATTTTTCCCGTTTGCGAATCCAATGGAATCCATTTAAAAAATGCATAAGACGCGGTTTTTACGGCCTATTTGAGCTCCCTGGTAGTCAGATCTGAATTTTTTTTTTAAAACATCATTAAGGAGTGACAATTAATCGATTCCAGCCATTATCCCGTTCCATCCATGATTAAGTTATCTTAAAAAAAACTTTAAAAAATTATTAACATTTTTAAAAAAATCACTTTGCATTTGATGTGTTCCATAACAAGTTTTTGAAAATGAAATGTGAAAAATATAAACAATATATGTATTTTCTTCTATTTTTTGTATTATATTGTTATTTTAGATGCAAGACATCATTTCTGAAGGGTAAATTAAAAATACCAACTAACTTAATACGAAAAAAGAAGGAAATATACAGATTATTTATAATTTTAATATTCCATTTTCGAAAACTTGTTATGGAACACATCAAATGCAAAGTGATTTTTTTAAAAATGTTAATAATTTTTTAAAGTTTTTTTTAAGATAACTTAATCATGGATGGAACGGGATAATGGCTGGAATCGATTAATTGTCACTCCTTAATGATGTTTTAAAAAAAAAATTCAGATCTGACTACCAGGGAGCTCAAATAGGCCGTAAAAACCGCGTCTTATGCATTTTTTAAATGGATTCCATTGGATTCGCAAACGGGAAAAATTACGTGAGGTTTATCTTAGGGCAAGCTATAATATATTGTATGCAGTTTTCAGAAATCCTTGGAAGAACGGTGTTTAAAAAAATAAAAACACCTAAAATTGCCGCTTTTAAGGGGGTTCTACACATTTTTCGGAACATGAAAAAATACCCTTAAAAGGTCTTAGGTAGGAGTACTTCCCTGCCGCAATAAAATTTTTTAATTCCTATGCTGATCCTTAAAATTTGCTTTAATAAAATATCATGGTTTTAAGGGTTCCGACGACCGAAATCGAAAATTCTTTTGGGGAATCATTTACCCGGACTCAAGGATCAAAGTTCACGAAAAAAAAAAAATTTAGCCCAAAAAACGGCCTTATTGACCCTCATCCTTTGTCAAAATCATTTTAAATCGTGTTTCAAAGGCTTCCTAGTTTGAAAATAACAAAGTTCAATAACGGGGCAAAAATTTTATTTTCAGAGAAATTGTGTTAATTTTGACCTTAAAAGCCCACCCCACTGGGGTATTTCCAAATTTTGAAATTTGACCGGCAAGAGATTCCCATTTTCATTTAATAAAACTGGAATTTTTTTTTTTTTTACTAGTTCCAAATATATACTCCAGATTGAGCGGCAGTCTCTGCTGCGTTTACGAAATTGTTGGTAGTTAAGTTTTAGTTCCAGGTTTCTCCGAAAGGTGTCAGCTCTATATTCATTTCCAACTTCGTAATTTTTTTACTTTTTTAAAAAATTTTGTTTAATTAAAAATGATTTCGTTCTATTTTTTTGGTGGGGGGGGGGGGGGGGGGGGTGATTCTTACCTTTTAAAAAAGAAAAGTCAGCGGATTATTATTCCCAGACCCAACCACCCGCCAAACTTGTCAAATCAAAATTTAAAAAAAATCCGGATGAGAATATATTTCTCGGAAAGATCAACTCCAAAAAAAAAAAAAAAATTGCACAGTCATTTTTGAGTTGATTATCTTAATACGATTTTTACATAGTCATCCTGATTTTTAACACGAACATGATGTCTCTTTCAAGAAGTCTGGTGCACTCAGGGTTATTTTCATTCCTTATGGGTCCTTTAATTTTTATACCTTTACCTTTAGCTTAACCCGATGATAAATCATCTTATAAAAATCCCATGACAAAACAGTAGTCTCTGTTGCGTTTAAAAATTAGCAACCATTTGTGTATACAACCTGACATGTCTTTAAAAATCAATTTTTTATTTTTTTCTTACGCAGTGATTTTTCAAAAAAAAAAAAAAAAAAAAAAAAAAACTGAAGGCTGTCGAGTGTATGAATAACCGACCTCAAGAGTCTGTTTTGATCACATATTTCTCTCGATTTTTTTTTTTTTTCTTTCTCCACGGTTTGATTTAAGAACAAAAGACTTTAAAAATTTTATATTAACGAGAACTCGTGACAATATGAAAACGATTTTTTTTCTTGAAAAAAAAAAAAAAGAAAAAAAAGTAGAAGACGTAAAAAATAAAAAATTAGTTACCTTTCACCAGGTGGTCCGCTACCCATAAAACGGCGGCTCAAAAGAACTCAATCGCCGAAAAACAAGATAAAAATTAATTTTTATGTAAGAAAAACAAACTAGAATTTAAAAAAAAAAAAAAAAAAAAAAAAAAGGTCGTTTAGAAAAGACATTTAAGTTTCATTTTTCACGTGGATTACCCATTTACGTCAGTTACAGACATTAAAAAATAAGCATATACAACCGAATCATTTACTTTACCTTTCCGATTTTATTTATTTTAATGAAAAAAAAAAAAAAGAAGGAAATAGAGAGGTGAGTCAACCCAATAAAAATCCACGAGGGGCGAAAAAAATCGTAAAGAAAATAAAAATTTTAGTTTGAAAAAAAAAAAAAAGAAGTGCCGACTCGTGTAAGGGAGAAGAGTTCAAACTTTATGGCATTAAACAGATCATCAGAGGCTGTTAATTTAATTTACAAAGGTTACCCATTTGTTTAAATTTATGTGGCAGATACGCCTCTTTTTCTTTTAATTTTCCATACCTGTCGATCGTAAGATTCGCCATGGTCTGTTTCCGATTGAAAACCGTCTCAACTCTTAATGTCTTTACCATCTTAACATATTTCTTTTTTTTTCTCTCGGTGTTTTTTTTTAGGGGCGGTAAACTGACCGTGAAGGTTGTTTGTAAAGTTTTAATTATTTTTCGTTCTTTTCCCTTTTGTGTTTGAAGATTTTGCGGAAAGAAGAAAAAAAAAATTACTACGACTCGACTGTCGTTTGATGAAAATTAGTCGGAAAGTGTTCGTAATTAGTTGGGAAGGTTCGGGTAGATATGAATCTATTTTTGTCGAGTGGATATGAGTCGAAGATAAGGGGAAAGGGAAGCAGAAGGAACAGCGGGAGGAAGATTAACATAAAATCGATATATAGAGGAAAATAAATAAATACGAAGATCGGGTCAATGAGCCACTTTATTCTCTGCTTATACGCATATAACTTTCGAAATGAACTGGACTTTATGTTGGTAGATGATAGAGACGTCTAGAGATACTTCATAATAGAGCCGGAAAGATTTTAGGAGAAGTGGAATATCCCATATTTAAAGTATAGTCTGGAACCGGGAACTGGAAGTTTTACCGGGATTTCGGGAATTTTTAGGAAAGTTCTCTAAAAAAAATATTCCAAAAAATATGTTTTTTTTTTTAAATTTTATTTATTTATTTATTTATTTATTTATTTTTTTATTTTTTAAAAATAATATCCCAGAGAGTGTGATGTAAATGCAATACCGACTTGTGAAAAAAGAAAGGGTCAAAGGGATGGGGGAAGGGGCGATGAGGGACTAATCCTCAGCCCTTTTGACTTATTCACATGTTACTTTTAGTTACTGGCCAGCAGAAAATGGTGCCGGGGCGCATTAGTATTTTATTTGAATTGTAGGAATTTTTCCTTCTAAGCTGAAGTATTTCTGAAGGAAAGGTGCTAGGGTGGCGTCCCCGAAGTCAAAAAAGTGCTAGGGCGCGCGTCCCCATTCCGCCCCACCCCACCCCAAAAGCACGACTGCTGATTGCCATAGCATAATCCCGCATATAAAAAAACGCATAAATTGTGTATAAATCATGTAAAAATTTAACAGAAAATTGAACATGCATAAAAAATGCATAAATTATGTATAAATAACTTAACGTTTTGTACCGGAAATTTGTTTTCATCCTCCAATATAATTATGCATAAAATGGAAAAAAAATTAAATAAGCATAATATTTGTAAATTTTTCCTGCTTTATGATTTAAAAAATTATATGCATAAATTATGCACATTCAGATTTTCATGCTTTAAAAAAACCATGCGTAAATTTTGTAAAAATTATGTGCATTCAAATTGTGGTGCTTAAAAATATATGCATAAACTTTGCAAAAATTGTATGCAAATTTGAGGCTTATAATTACGTCCGAATTTCTGTATAAATGATACAAAAATAATACATTTGTTATATAAATTTTTTGCATTTATTTTGCAAAATTTTACACACTTTTTGCGTCACTTTTTTGTACGCGTGCTATCTCATAAGAAATGTGACATGTCTCAACTCAACGGCCTATAGGCTGACCAAAATGTGGATGCAAATTTATATACTGCATTTAAAAAACCGAGTATATTTATTAGGCACAAGTTGCATTTCGCAATTTCCTGGATTAATGGATCCAATCCAGCGCTGAATTTTTTCAAACTCTGCTCTTCCCTTTCATTTTGTGGCATAAAAATTGCAAAAACGTAAAATAAAATAATAATAAATAAAAATAAAAATTTTGGCCCGGATTTCCCGCAGGGCTGCAATTCCGATTCCGATTCCGATTCCGAATGGTGCAAAAAACTTTCAGATTCCGATTCCGATTCCAACTAACAAATATTTTAGCGATGCCGTTTCCGATTCTGATTCCGATTTCAACCAAAATTGATTAACTGTAATAACGGTATTTTCGTGCTTTTTAAGTCAATCTGAAGTGAAAATATTTTTTTGGATGCCGATGCCGATTCCTATTCCGAAGATTCCGAACTGTTTTCAGACAAGATTTTAATTCCGATTCCTATTCCTATTTCTTCAAAAAAAGCACGGATTCCGATTCCAATTCCAATTACTTTTGAAATAGCGGATTCCGATTTCGATTCCGATTTCGAATAAAAACTAATCGGAATTACCCTGATTTCCCGTCCCCAAAATTCCCGGGATTCCTATTTTTCGGAATTTTTCTCGTCGTATTTTAATCCCCGGGAAAGTTCCCGAGGATCCCCGAATCTCGGGAAATTATGTTTTCTAAAAAATCCCTAATTCACAAAATTCCCGGGTAATCAGAATCTTAAACAAAGCCAGAAAAACAAGGTCAACGGGAAAAGCAAGGAAATGCAATAAAACCAAATAAAAATAGTAAAGTGAATCATATAGCAGGCAATAGTCGAAACGAAAAAGAAAAAGATAAACAAAAGCAGTAAGGAAACATCAGGAACGAATCTTATGTAAACAAAGAAAGAAGACGAAACACCTCTGAAAAACTCCCTAATAAGAAATTAATGAATGTTTTTTGCAGCAAAAAAAAAAAAAAAAAAAAAAAAAGTTTACAGTATTGTCATCCTCTTAACCTTTATAGAATTGCAAGTTGTAAAATATCTGCATTCTGCAATCTACATCACTTTCGACACTTGAAAAGCATAAAAAAAAAAAAAAACAGACGGATTTTTAAAGTCGCATCACTTTTTTTTTTTACAAGATGTTTTCGTTTTGAAACACAATAAAAGTCAGTTATTCTAGTTTACGACCACACACACAAAAAAAGCTGACGTATGCCCGAACGATACGGTTTGCAACGTATCGAGACATCGCCGGAACGAATTTTAACAGTCTGTGGACAGCCTCCTTTTACGGTTCCCCCCCCGGTTTGTTGCATTACTTTATCCATTGTCCGCGGTATCGATTTAAAATCATATGATCCACACTAACTGTATGAGAATTTTTTTTTACAATTTTTACGTCTCGTAGCGTCTCGTATCCTATAAAAAAAAAAAATACAAAATTTAAAAAAGCACCGCTGATGTCCATCTGTCATTGCCTCGTTAACGCCTTCCTTTAAAAAAGGGAAAAAAAGTATGATCTGGACGTAAAAAATCAAAAGGAGACCTTTTTACCTTCTGCTTTTTGAAGCGCCGGCACACAAACGTCATGTTGAAAAAAAAAGAACATTAAATATTTCTTCAGGTGCAAATAAAATATAATTCATAAGTTAAATGTAGAACTTTTTTTTTTTTGAAGCCGGACTTTAGGTACGACCATTCTGACAATCGAAGTTGTCTACCTTCGTAACTTGGTATTATTTTAATGATTTACTAAAGTGGCTTTCGTAACACCTTGTTTTTCTTTCTTTCCAACCGGCGCCAAAAATGAATCGAAATTAGGTTTTAGATTGTAATTAAAATTTGCACTTCCTTTTCATGAATTCCGCCCTTCTTCCCTTTTTTATTTAATTTTAACCTTTTTTTTCTTAAGGGCTAAAAAAAAAAAAAAAATTCGAGTTTGTTTTGTAAAACCGCGCCGCATAGTAAAATTCGACTTTTTTTTTTTTTTTTTCAGACAATGTCGGAGAAGATAGATGCACTTTGTCTGATCAGCAAGCATCGCATCCTGTATGACAACGGATGAAATCATGACAGATTCAAAGGTTAAAAATCTGTGCAATCAAGCCACAGATTCAAAGTAAGTACAGTACAGTAGATATGAAACCGTTTTTAATTTGATATTTTTGCCAATTGGCAGAGCTTGCAGAAGTTTAAGGTTTTTCCAGAATCGGCGTGGCTGAAAAATTCAGAGGTCCGGAAAACGGGGGAACGTAATTTTCCGATATTAACAACACCCTAAATTTAGTATAAAATAATACCATGGGGTAGGGGTGTACTGAATAGGGTAGTTTTTGCAGGGCTGCAGAGCCGTTCAGATTTGAAACGGAATCGGAATCCTAAATTTTTTTGAAGCAGTCGGAATCGAAATCGGAATCTGCAAAATCGCCAATCGCAAAATATGGCACAGACACTATTTTTGAAGAAATTCTTCATATTTTTGTCCTTCAGCATATATTCGTAAACTGCGTAAAAATCTGCATAAAAACAGCCTTTTTTTTTTTTTTTTTTTTTTTTTTTCATAAAAATAAAATTTTTGATTTTTCGGTCTTTACAAAAATTTAGAAATTTTTAAGTCCCCGGGCCCACAGCTAAATGACGTCCAAAAATTAAAAAAAAAATGTAGGGAATCTTTTTTTTTTTTTTTGGTTACTATAAAAGAATTAGGAGGTGCGTTCGCCGAAATTCGAAAATTCGTAAAATAAGGGCTTGCCTATACAGAGGGTGTCCCTTAAGTAAATTTGTCGTTTGATAAAAGTTTTATCAAACGATAAAAGTTTTATTTTATGAGATTGCTTCATATGATTTAAAAGCAAAAAAAATAAGGTTTTGATAAACGTGATGTCAGTGCTGGCGCTAGCGGCATTAATTTACGTCTTCGTCATTATTAATTAAATGTTTTATCGTCCGTTACAATTAGTAATTAACATTAATAATGTTTGATTTTCGGCCCGGCAGCTGATTATTTAAATTACACATTTTTCGGTGTACTGAGCGGATTTATAAACAAATCAAATTTTAAAATGAGAATCGTTGCAGTAGCGAAAAACGGCTGCTATTAAACTATTAATTTCGGCTAATATATAAAAAGCGGCTCCAATTACTGTAAAACGGACTTTATTTTTGAAAGTCCCGGATAATTTCCAATAGGAAATGAACTCTTTCGCACCAAAATACGGCTGCAATTTTTTCGGCCCTTATGAGACTTGGAAAAACTTCAGCAGCGGAAATCGGCCTCCAAAAAATCTGAAACAAATTAGGATTAATATGGAGGCTAAAATGCAACTTTTCCGCGCTGTGGCATTTTCAAATTTTAAAATTCGTGTTTTTCGATCCACCGTTCATATTGTTCGTATAACTAATTATTTATAGCATGAAAGAAAGGAAAAGGAACTATGTAGCCTAGGATTTAATTAAATTATGAAATCCACAAAGGTGAAAATTATCGTCATTTTTTATTAATAAACCGAACGACTAAAGAGGAAAACCGCGGAATTGTGAAAATATGCAGACAAATCAATGCTTTACGCTAGGAATTTTATTTTTACTATAATGGAAAATATCGAGAAAAAAACATTTCGATAATTCCATTTATTAAGTACTTACTCGGAAAATCACTTTTTTTTCTTATTTCCTATAGTGAAAAAAGAATACCTAACAATTAGGAAATTTCAGAGGAAAAAATCTTCATAGTAACATTATTTTTGCATTTGTTTTTTCTACTATTAGCGTAATGAAAAAAAAAAAAAAATTCATGTTTTTCCTCGATATTTAAATTTCGTCATAGGGAAGTTAAGCATTTTTAAAAAATTTTCTATATTTCGATCCTTAAATATTCTTTCATTAAATTTTCCCTGCAATTTTTCAAAAAAATACTCCCAAAATTAGCCATCATAAAAATCGTATTTCACGGAAAGGCCGCCGTCAAAAGGGTTAAAAAATTAAGTTTGGTAACACTGGTCCGAGAATAAGTCATTTTTGAATCCTTAAAAATCTATAATTTGAGTGATAAATATGTAAAACTTCTTAATCCTAGAAAACGAAAACCCCACAGTAAAAAAATTTTGTTTTTAAAAGGTCTAAATATTCCGTATGCAAAATTTTTCAAGTTAAAATTTTTTTGTAAAATTTTTAATGCGGAAACTCACATTCAAAAATAATCCTGAAAAGAATTTTTACCGAGAAAAAATTTCGAATTTTTTTTAAATACTTTGTGAGAAAAATAATAACAGGGTGTCTACTGACCTAAAAAACCTAAAAATGACCTTAATTTGAAATTGTGACCTAAAAAACCTAAAAATGGCCTTAATTTTGAACTTCATTTCCTAGTAGACACCCTGAATAATAAACATTTTCTGGGGTGCTGTTGGGCAAAACTAACTAATAGAAAATTAAGATTATGAGACAAAGAATATATTTCACTGAATTTTGGCTCTAAACGTTTTTTAGTTAGGGAAAAGAAAAAGGTGTTGACATTTCGGGATTGTTTACATTTGATGCCTCGGCCCTACTTTTTTGATAAAAAATTTTCAGTTTATTCTGACATAGGATTTAAACCTCATAAGGCGCATCTTTTAATGCAGTTTAAAAAAGTGCCCAAAATGTCCATTATTTTTTTTTCTTTTTAATAAGAGTGAAGAGGTAGCAATTCAGAAAAAATTTCCAGCCCTTCGAAAATCAAATTATACTACAGTATATATTTTTTTTTTATACTTGCCAAAGTTTTGAAATATAAATTGGGATTCGGCGTTCCCAACCATTTTTCCTAATCCGTTTTTCCTAAAAAAAATAAATTTCTAATCCATTTTTTCTAAAAATTTTCCTAACCATTTTTTTCCTAATTTTCAATTTTCCTAAAATTTTTTGATTCTTAGAACAAAATTTCCTAAAATTAATATTTTTTTCTAATATTTGAAATCCTTGAAGGGATTTCAGGAAATTTAATTTTAGGGATTTTAGGAAATTTTGTATTAGAGATTTTAGGAAATTTTATTTATGGATTTTAAGAAATTTTATTTTAGGAATTAAAATATTTTAGAAAAATTAAAAATTAGAGGAAAAAAAAATAATTAGGAAAACAATTTTAGAAACCAAAGCTTTTAGAAAAAAATTATACTGGGATATGGCAGCATATCCCTACGTAGGACTACGTCTATGGGGTACTGTTTTAATATTACTAAAAAAATTTTAAAAAATTTAAAAATTTTCGTGAAGTTTTCTTTAATTCATCATTAATTTTTTAAATGATCCGTCAATTTTCCGTTAATTTTTTTAACTAACGAAAATAATGAAAAATTTAAAAGATTAAATTGAATTTTTTTATATCAAAAAGATAATCCATAATTTCCTTTAATTAGAAAAATTAACGGATAATATAGAAAAATTAATGATGTTTATTCGTGATGAAAATTGATAATGTTTATTCGTTTATATAATTTAGAAAAATTAATGATAAATTAAAGAAAAATTCACGAAAATTAACAAGAACTTTCTAAAAATTGTCTCCGTGTTATTTCGCCCATAACATTTGATCTTTTTTTATCATTTTAAATAATATAATTTAATACCATAAGATAAATAATAACATAATTTTCGAATTAATTTGACGAAAATTAACGAAAACTTTAAAATGTACGAAAATTTTAAAAAATTAACGAAAAATAATGAAAAATGAAAATTCTTTCTTGTAAATGACTATTTTAATGTTAAAATTTTAATCAAATTACTGCACTTTTCGCGGCACTATGGTCCGCGACCGACCGGGGTTTTGCAATAATAAAATTTTTAACATTCTCCAAGTTAAAATTTTAATATTAAAATATTAATTATTTAATATTAAAATATTAATTATTTAATATTAAAATATTAAATAATTTTTTAGGTGCGAACCAACAAACAAATAAACAAATAAACAAACAGAAATCTCCAGGTTACGGGGTATGACGTAGTCCTACGTCAAAAAATGGTACGGAACCGAAAAGGAAATTCGTGCAAATTTAAAATGTCTAAATTATGAAAGAAATAAAAGTTGAAATGCCCGGTTTTTCCGTGCCTAAATTTTAGGCGATTGTTCTCCAATTTCGGTTTTTTTTCTTTTTCTCAACATACGGGAGTTCTATCCCTGAAAAAAGGTTTTTGACCCATGTCCTTTTATTAAATAATTCGAACATAAAAAATGCATAAACTTTCCATTGATCAGAACACTTTGTAAATGGGGTTGGCGCTCAAGCGAAAAAAAACGATACAGAACTAGATAAGTTAATTATTTTAATAAAACGAAGAAGGAAAAAAAAAAATTCGAAACTTTCTTACGCACGTTTTAGACCATTTTTTCCGAATTTCTCTCTCGAATAAAAATATCAATCAAGGTCGCTGTACAAAGAAATGCATCCATATAACTCCGTGCATTCGGGGATAATTAATGTCATCATCAACTTTAAAAAAAAAAAGTTTCGTTTTTACTCGAGTTTCATGTTTAATTACATCGCCGATAGCGATATTCCTAAAAAAAAAATGAAGCCTAAAATAGAAAAAAAAATACACAACTCTTAGCCCAAAGGATTTGACCAAATGTACCTTGGGTCTCGTCTAGACATGATGCAGCTCCAGGTATGATTGATCCGTCTTTAAGAACAATCGTGATCCCATTCCCGTTGTTTAATTCGACCTCTCTTTTAAAAATGTCAAACCTGATTCTTTAATCGGGCGCCAACGGATAAATAACGATGTCTTAAAACTAATGCCCGCGGAATCGGTTCTTCTTATAAAACCGAACTTTAAGGAGGGTTGATATTTCCAAGTTTTACCGCTTCAGGGTTTACCGGCGCCACTGGGCGGGGTTGCGGTTCTTTTTTTTTTTTTTTTAAATTTTTACTTTGTAGTAAAAAAAGGTTACAATGATTTTTTTTTTTTTTTTTTTTTTTTTTGAAAATAGGCCATAACTTTAAATGGCTCCAAGGTTGGTTTCGGATGGAAGTTGTAATTACTCTTTGCTCGTACCATCGGGATTCACCGCTTTTGGCTGTCATTAGTGCAGAACCAAACATTCATTACGGTGTATAATCGTTCCTTTATATGACGTAATTTTAATTTATAAAATGAAATAGTGAGTAACGTATGAACCAAAAATAAAAAGTTTGGCCGATTTTTTTTTCTCCTATTTTTTTTTTTTTTTTTTTAAATTTTGTGATCTGAATGGAGTGAATAGTTTTACAGTTGACGGAATGTTGTAATGGTCCTCCGTTTCACGCATGCGTGAGTTTAAATTCATGTTTCAACAATAACGTAAATTGACGATTATTTCTTGTGAACTTGAATGGATTGTTTAATAAAATGCCAATTTGTTTGAACAAGGTCAGGTTGTATGAATGATGAACACGCTACGAAAAAAAAATATATAAATAAATGAATAGGTAAATAAATGAAAATAAATTCGCACTTTATTTAAAATAAAAAATTTTTGCACTGTCACAAAATATCAGCAGAAAAAAATAATTACAACTTCCGGAGAAAGAAAAAAAAAAATTCAAAAAATTTACACTCACTGCACTTTTTTATAAGAACCAAAAACCAACCAAAAAATTTTTCATATTTTTCGTACCACGAAAAACAAAGAAAAAAAATTTTTATTTTTATTTTTATTTTTATTTTTATTTTTTTTTTATTTATTTATTTTTTTTTTTTTTTTTTTTGTAAGTCGAATTTTTTTATCCTCAGGAAATAAAGTTGCCCGTACATTGCCGCCCTTGTGGACATTTTGTCTTTGAAAGGCTGGATAAATGACGTGACGCTAAAATAGAATCATTGGTCAATCGATGTCTGATATTTCATCGTCCAATCAAAATAACGTTACGTTCGATTCAACCTCCAATGGGAACGTTCAAAAATTTTATGTAAACGTTTTCCGATAAGCGAAACAATGTAAACCAGCGTAAAACATTATAAATCGTGTTTTTCCCGCGTCTTAACGTACCCAATTCCCAGCATTTGTTTACAATCAGCGTAACATACCTTTAACACGCAAAACACGATTAAATCCTCCGAAAACGTCCTTACGTAAGTCAAACATAAAAATTTAATTCAATAATCGCGGGTGAAAAATCGGCAACTTAAAGTGAACGCAACGATCCGCTTGGTAAACACTCGAAGCAGGTTCAAACTTAAAAAACGCGGAATGTAAACAAACGAAGTTATTTCCGTCGTAATCTAAGAAGACCCCGACTCCCATAAAGAAACCGTACGGGTGATGGATCTTCTTAAGATTCTTTCGCCGGATTTTATCGCACAAACCACGCCCGTTTTCAACGTCGTTTACTAGCGGCGGATCCGGGAACTAAACCCGTAGCTGGCGAAACTAGCGGCTACCTTGGGAAATAAAAAATTATAGACATTAAGTCCACTTAAGTTGTTATGTACCTCGCCATTAAGATACCAAGTTCGGCTTAGATAGGACACTGTATTAAACGGATAATCGGTTCTTAATGATTTGTTGTTATTAGTTAACAAATAATAATAATAACAACGAAACGCGAGTGTCTCTTTTTTTTTTTCGGTAATTATTTTATAATTGAAAATACGATTAAAGGTGATAAATATTTTTATTATTTTGCAATTGTTTATTATTATTATTGTTTTTTTTTTTTAATGTAATTGTGCGCGCGCGTCTGACTTAGTGAATGATTATCTTTTTATATAAAATTATACGTTTTTTTTTTATTATGCGTTCCAGACAAAAATTAAGTTCAATTATCGAATATTTTCCAAAAATCTCCTTTTTTCTTTAAATCTTCTTCGATCAATTATAACGGGGGAGAGAAAAAAAAAAAAATCGGAAATCAGTGTTCGTCGAATTTTTTTCCCTGGATCCGTCGCGACCGCTAACCGGCAAAAAAATGAATTTGTAAACAAACTTAAAAAAATCCGAAACAAGTGCGAATTTAATAATTGGCTAATTTTGTTTTAATTAATAAAAAAATAAAAAGTCCAATTAAAATGTCATCTAAATGAATTTTTAAACGTTTACTGGGCAATTGATTAAACGGCGATTATTCTTCACGATTGACGTGCTCTTTAATTTAAATTAATTATTTATTTAATTTTTTTTTTTCTTTTTCTTTTTTCTTTCCGGAAAAGTGTTTTTTTTTATCAATTAATTTATTTATTTAAATATTTGGTGTGTGTGTTAATGATGATGGAAGTGATTTATAGATAAAAAAAAATAAAAGAGAAAAATGTTATCAGTGTTGTGAGAAAAAAAAGGATCGGAAAATTTTTTCATTGGATTAATTGGATTTTTATTGGATTCGATTTTTTTAACGAGGTAAAGGAAATATTTTTTTTGAAGAAAAAAAAACTATGTAACACGAGGAATAGGAAACACGATCCTTTTTTTAATTTTTTTTTTCAAAAGAATGAGCGCGACCTATTTTTGTAGTAATAATAAGAAGGAATTGATTCTCGAATTTCGCATTTAAAAAAAAAATTGCGCACGTTTTTTTTTTCTTCTTTTTCTTCCTGATAAATCGTGAATGGCGAAGAAGACATCATTTAATAAAAATCGATTGCCAACGGACACTGTAAAGTGATTCGTGTGTATATTTTCCCCGTTTTTTTTCATTCCATAAATTTTTTTTTTTTTCGATAGATTGCATGATAGATAAAATGAATGAATCGAATTCTAAGAATATTTTGCTAATAGAAAAAAAAAATTTAAGAAAAAAAAAAATGCCATGGTGATTCAGGCGTGAATTTTTTTTATGGAGTGTCATATTATTAATCGTGAAATTAAAAGAATAGCAAATCAGAAATAGTAAATTTATTTTAACCGGTAGCTTTTAAAATTTAAAAAAAAAAATTACTTGGGCGAAAAATAAAATATTGCGCTACTTGATAATTTACCGGCGCGCTTTTTTTTTTTTTTTTTTTGCTTTGGAAGAACGAGCACTTAATTTGCATTTTCCTAAAGTTAGGCGAAAGATTTTACCGGTTGATGAAAAATCTCAGCAAAAAAAAAAAAAATATGCATAATTTTTTTTTTTTTTTTAATAATCAGACCACAGTAAATTAAAATATTTAATATTTTTTGCTCGGCTAAACTCATGCAAAATTTGTGGCCTGCTCTTTTCATTTTGGAATAATTAATTATGAAAGAAAAATTTATTTGCGGGAAAGAATTTCTAACTTGCATTTTTCTGTAACTCAGGAATTAATTTACGGCATGATCGGACATGTGAAAAAATTTTTTAAGACGTTCAATTCGTTCGAAAAATTTTAGCGCCGGTTCCCGGTTTAGCAGTCTTTTCTTTTCTTTTTTTTTTTTTTTTTTTTTTTTTTTTTTTTTTTTTGCAAATAATTTTACGGCTTATTAATCGTATACTTGAAAGAATAATTAATCCATGAGTTAATCTCAAACGGTATAGCGTAAAATATTTTTTAAAAAAATTGTTGGAAGTGTTCGAATTAAAGGGATTAAAAGTTTTGGCTACATCGGTGTTTAACATTTTTTTAGTTAAAAATTTTTAACCGAAATTTGAGGATATCTTGACTTAAATTAATATTTATTGCAAATTTTTGACGGTCCTGAAATATTATTCGTCCGTTTAATACGAGGGAATTTTTTTTAAGAAAAGAGGTTAGAGATTAATTCGATAGTAAGATTAATCCAGGATTGTCATTAAAAGTGTTTTTAAAAAAATTGTAGAATTTCTGTCTCGATCCGGGAAACTCATAGACTTTTAAGACAAGTGGAGCTGAAATCTATAAAAAATATTTTTAATTTGTACAGCTATAAATCATTTTATCCTATCCTTGGATTAATTTACTAGTAAAAACTAGAAATTGTTACCACCGTATTTTCGTTGCAAAAAAATTTTTTTAATCAAAACCAAAATTTTTCGTTTTCTGGCTTCAAGATTTTTTTTCCGCTCAAAAATATTGTGTGGTTTTTTATTTTTTTTTCTAATTTTATTTATTTTTTATCTGAAATCCTTACCTTGCTAACTGAGATCTGCATTTTTTTCTTCCTTTAAATTTTATCTGCGGTCACAAGTTTTTGATCTTATCCCTGGTAGAAATTTTGGATGTCGTATCAATAACGAAAAATTAACGCTTTTTGACCTCGGATCAATCTTGACTGAATCCGATCAATCCAGGATCCAATCATTAATCAGTGCAAATAAGCGATTAAAAAAATTTTTTTTTTAAAGTAAAACGCAAAAAAGTTAATTCATCTTAGAACCCGTGTCATTGATGTATGTAACTCTGTTAAAATTTTAAATCGGAGAAGACTGGAAAGGGACAATTTATCTTCCGACATTGATAAAATTTGTAATAACCGAACTCCAAAAAATGAACCATAAATCTGATTTTAGGATTTCAGTCAGTGCTTCCCAATATTGATCCAAAATTGATTCAGTTTAATTTTAATGTTTAGAATTTTTGTTACTAGAAACCAATTCAAATTTACACTTTTTAAAGTCTTATAAATCTGATCCTCGGAATAATCCGAAAATCCAGCAGTACCGAGCCTTTAGCTTCCGGATTTTATTTTTAACAAAAAAGGTGTCGGTTCGCTTGCGTCGTTTCATAATTTTTGTTGACGTCGTTTCATGATTTTTTTTTTTTTTTTTTCTAAATAATTTTTTGTTACGATTTAAGTTGGGTTTCACGTTTTTAACCCATCCTAGCTAAATAAAGCCAAAAAAAGCTTTTCGAAAGAAAAAAAAAAAAAAAATTGAAGCGCTTTTCTTGCCGCTCGTCTCTTGCCACGCAAACCGACACAATAAATACATAAATTTTGAAAATAAAATCGGAGAAGATCTAAATGTTTTGGTCACTGGGGCAGTGACTGACAGCCGCCGTATTAAACCTGATTCAAACCAAAAAAAATTTCTTTTTTGTATACAATTTTTTTTTTTTTTTTGAAAAATAAGCTTAATGGTCCTATAAAATTTTCTCGTTCTGTGCAATTTTTTTTTTGAAAAATACTGGTTTAAGATTTTATCGCTCTACATGTTTTTTTTTTTTTTTTTTTTTTTTGAAAAATACTGATCCTAATTTTCTTGTTCTGTACAATTTTTTTTTTTTTTTTTTTTTTTTTTTTTTTGAAAAATACTTGTCCAAAAATTAATATCGTTCTGTATGATTTTTTTTTAATTTGAAAAATACTTGTCCTAAAATTAATATCGTTCTGTACAATTTTTTTTTCCTTGAAAAGTACTTAGTCCAAAAATTATCTCGTTCTGTATGATTTTTTTTTTCTTTAATTTGAAAAATACTTGACCAAAAATTTATCGTTCTGTATGATTGTTTTGAAAAATACTTGTCCAAAAATTAATATTGCTCTGTACAATTTTTTTTTTCTTTGAAAAGTACTTGTCCAAAAAGTATCTCGTTCTGTATGATTTTATTTTTATTTGAAAAATACTTGTCCTAAAATTGATATCGTTTTGTACAATTTTTTTTTTTTTAATTTGAAAAATACTTGTCCAAAAATTTATCGTTCTGTATGATTTTTTTGAAAAATACTTGTCCAAAAATTAATATTGTTCCGTACAATTTTTTTTTCTTTGAAAAGTAGGCCTACTTGTCCAAAAAGTATCTCGTTCTGTATGATTTTTTTTTTTTAATTTGAAAAATACTTGTCCCAAAATTAATATCGTTCTGTACAATTTTTTTTTTAATTTGAAAAATATTGTCCAAAAATTTATCGTTCTGTATGATTTTTTTTGAAAAATACTTGTCCTAAAATTAA
Source organism: Liposcelis bostrychophila (assembly GCA_037577465.1). Lineage (NCBI taxonomy): Eukaryota > Metazoa > Arthropoda > Insecta > Psocodea > Liposcelididae > Liposcelis > Liposcelis bostrychophila. The sequence continues at coordinate 9,673,599 of CM075207.1, read as the reverse complement.
TGCCGTTCTGTACATTTTTTTTTTTTTTTTTTTTTTTTTTTGAAAAATACTGGTCCTAAAATTTTCTCGTTCCATATTCGTAAACCCATAATTTTTTGAAACACTTCCCAAATTAAAAAAAAGAAAAGCATCCTTTTTCCGAAAACCAATACTTAATCCCAAGTGCTTTTCACCCAAACATAAATTTTATAAAAATATCAATCGTTTAGGTAGCATGACCGGTACATGCGTAACGGAAAACTGTATATGAATTTAAAAACTCCCAGATCTTGGAGGTTAATAAATCAGGAAAGGGGTGGAATCGAATTTGCAATCGGAGTAGTCTATCGAATATTTTCCGACCACGCATTTCTCATTTTAAAATTTATTTCTTCGGCTATATTTTTCACCCTCGACAATAAAAAAAAAAAAAAAAAAACGCGTGTACCTTGCAGGTAAAAACAAATGAATTTCAAAACAATAAACGTTTCTGGGTATGACATTCCCTGGAAGCTACCGTACCGAGCGATAAGTGCCCAGGTACCAACATCGTCGCATTTTGCTTTGTCTTCTCTATTATAAAATAAACGGATCGGTATACCGACGGACGGTAGTAAATTATTCCGCACATTTTTTTTTTTTTTTTCTTTCTATGCTAAAATTCGCTTTTGTATTCTAATCGTGGGAAATGTTTCGATTTTTTTTTTTTTTTTTTTTTTTCCCTTTCACTAGGACACTCTACTCCCCAACGCAATAAATCAATCCGGATTTTTAAAAAAAATGAAAAAGTGCAGGTATAAAAATTGATGTGCAATATGCTGGACCATCGGAAAAGTTGCAACCCTTGATTTCTGGGGAAACCCCCGCGGAGCGAATATTGCTGGCGTGTGTGTTAAAGGCGGGAATCCAAAAAATTTTCCCGCCTTATGAAATAGGGGAACAAGGAACCGTTTTTGTTGGGAAAAAAAATAAAGAAACCATGCCGGTTTTGAAAAACAAACACGATTATTAATAAGCGGGATTATAATCGCTCCTGTCGATTTTTATTCTTTGGGATTGTTCCGTCGGCTTTTTTTTTTTTTTTCATACATATATAGAAATCGTATTATGTATTAAATGCAGTCGGACTGACAGCTTCAACTGTCCGCGGTCATATATCATTTCATTAATTTCGATTTCGAAGAAATTTAAAAGACTAATTCCGAGTACGCATTTTTGAAGCATTAGTTAATCGAAGGTTAAAAAAAAAAAAAAAAAAAAAACGCGTGTACCTTGCAGGTAAAAACAAATGAATTTCAAAACAATAAACGTTTCTGGGTATGACATTCCCTGGAAGCTACCGTACCGAGCGATAAGTGCCCAGGTACCAACATCGTCGCATTTTGCTTTGTCTTCTCTATTATAAAATAAACGGATCGGTATACCGACGGACGGTAGTAAATTATTCCGCACATTTTTTTTTTTCTTTCTATGCTAAAATTCGCTTTTGTATTCTAATCGTGGGAAATGTTTCGATTTTTTTTTTTTTTTTTTTTTTTCCTTTCACTAGGACACTCTACTCCCCAACGCAATAAATCAATCCGGATTTTAAAAAAAAATGAAAAAGTGCAGGTATAAAAATTGATGTGCAATATGCTGGACCATCGGAAAAGTTGCAACCCTTGATTTCTGGGGAAACCCCCGCGGAGCGAATATTGCTGGCGTGTGTGTTAAAGGCGGGAATCCAAAAAATTTTCCCGCCTTATGAAATAGGGGAACAAGGAACCGTTTTTGTTGGGAAAAAAAATAAAGAAACCATGCCGGTTTTGAAAAACAAAGACGATTATTAATAAGCGGGATTATAATCGCTCCTGTCGATTTTTATTCTTTGGGATTGTTCCGTCGGCTTTTTTTTTTTTTTTTTTTCATACATATATAGAAATCGTATTATGTATTAAATGCAGTCGGACTGACAGCTTCAACTGTCCGCGATCATATATCATTTCATTAATTTCGATTTCAACGAAATTTAAAAGACTAATTCCGAGTACGCATTTTTGAAGCATTAGTTAATCGAAGGTTAAAAAAAAAACAAAAAAAAAAAAACGTGCCGGATTTTTTTTAAGCGACTTGTGGGTTATTGGGGGAAAAGCAGATTAATTTTTTTTAGTAAGAAAATTGGGGGGAAAAAATCTGATTTTTTAAGGAGGACAAATCGTTGAGGATTTTTTTAAAACCGAGCCTTAGAGCTCTGATTTTGTATTCATAAAGTTGTATGGGTTCACTGATGATAAGCTAATTGAATTAAATCACACGAGGTTCCTATGGTTGAGTACGCAGAGTATGGAGATTGGATCTCAGACTAGTTTTTGGCTGATGGTAAAAATGTTATTGGGTCAAGTTTGGATCAATTTTGGGAGAACTGACGGGCTTGAAACGCCTTTTAATTTAAAGGCAGTAAAATATATTCTATTCTATTTTTGCAATATTGTGCCGTTTTTTTTGGCGTCCAATATTGGACGCCAAAAAAACGGCCACATTTGAAATTTATCAAGACTGGATTATTGTTGGACTAACACAGACTTTTCAGATCCAATTTGCTCATATTAATTTCCACCAAAAATATTTTCCTATTTTAGAATTTACTGAAAAAATGTTAAGTTTATTTCGTATTTTTTTTTTTTGCATAAATTTATGTAAAAATAAATGATCTCATTGATTTAATCCCTTGCCTGGATTTAATTGAAATCGTATTTAATCCGAGACCAGGATTGAACGATTTACAGACAGTAATGAAAAACTTATTAGATTTATTAGCCCGTCTAAATTTTATAGATCGGAAAATTTTTCCCAAAATCAAAGAAGAAAAATTAAATCTCCTCATAACACTTTTAATCCAGTCCTCGGATTAAACGGTTAGTAAAGTTAATTAAGGATAAGTTAAACGACTCAAAATCAAAAGTTGTTCAGTTCCCTCAGACATCCAAATTCAGTTCTCCTCAAACATCCAAATTTTCTGGTGACTCAAAAAAGTTTTTAAAACTGTTTCTTAAATTCTTTTCCTGGCGAATTTTTCCCGAAAAAATTTCCTCCGGGACCAAATTTTCTTTTTGTATTCAGATTAGGAGGCGTCGAAGGAGTTAAAATTGGGTCTCCGTTCTCGGAATCGGAATCAGATTCTAGAATTTTAATCCGAGGATTAATACTGCATTAGTATCTTAATCCGAGGATGAGTAGTGTGTTTAGAATTATAATCCGAGAATTGATGCGGTATTAGAATTTTAATCCGAGGATGAATACTGTATTAGAATTTTAATCCGAGGATGATACTGTATTAGAATTTTAATCCGAGGATGAATACTGTATTAGAATTTTAATCCGAGGATGAATACTGTATTAGAATTTTAATCCAAGGATTAATATTTCATTAAAGTTTTAATCCGAGGATTAATACTGCATTAGTATCTTAATCCGAGGATGAGTACTGTGTTTAGAATTATAATCCAAGGATTGATGCGGTATTAAAATTTTAATCCGAGGACGAATATTATTAGTATTTGTATCTTAATCCGAGGATGAATACTGTATTAGAATTTTAATCCAAGGATTAATGTTTTATTAAAGTTTTAATCCGAGGATTAATACTGCATTAGTATCTTAATCCGAGGATCAGTACTGTGTTTAGAATTATAATCCGAGGATTGATGCGATATTAAAATTTTAATCCAAGGACGAATATTAGTATTTGTATCTTAATCCGAGGATGAATACTGTATTTAAATTTTAATCCGAGGATGAATACTGTATTTAAATTTTAATCCGAGGATGAATACTGCATTAGACTTTTAATTCGAAGATTAATTTTTTAATCGAATCTCGAAAACGTTTTATCCTATCCTGGAATTAATTATACGATTGGATTAAATCAGCAAGTGGATTAATCCACAAGTGGAGAAATGATATTTAAACCAAAATGATGATTGCTTAGACCTGTAAAGCTGTACATAAGAAGATTTTATTAAATTGAATGTTTTTGCCACATTATTGATTGCAGCAGCAGGAGACATTTTCTTGGTTTTCCAAAAATCCAACTTTTTTAGTGTGTGTTTGAAAAATCTGCTGGGCAAAATCTTAAAAAAATTAAACAAAAAAAAAATAGATTGTCGCGTATTGTTTTAGTATTAGGCCATCTCTGATTGTTAGATTTATCTCTTATAGCTCATCCATAGGCGTACGTGAAATTAAATTATAATTTTAATTTATTTGCACGCTTCCGCGCCTAAATATTTTAAAAAATGTCCGCTGTGCGATCCAATCCGGTAGTTAATACTTTTTAAAAAAAATATACCCAGTGCTACCGAGAATCCCATAAAACCCTATGAGATATTACACTTCGAAAGTAATTCACGTTGGCGTTAAAAAAAAAGGAGATAAAATAATTGAAAATAACAAAGAAGGAAACGTAGATGTCAGTTTGCGTATTAGATTATATCATTTCATCAGATTCGATTATAAACAAATAATAATAATAAAAAAAAAGAAGCCGAAAACAAAACAATCATGCTGTGATATAACTCGTTCCCTCTTGGATAAAATACCTTTTAGCAATATTAAAATCATATTCTTACGATCTTTTTTTTGGCACCGCCTCTGGCGTATCCGAGTAAATTAATTTCAGCTGTCAGTTACTCTTTCCGGTGTTTTCAACAATTCAAGAATTTTCCCTCGCGTTTCAGGGAGGAAGAAAAAAAAACGAAAATAAAAACAAACTAGGTAGATCGAAATGCTTGAGCTAGTTTGTCATAATTACTTTATAATGCTTGTTTTAATTTGTTTTAGTGCTTGTTTTTTTTTTTTTTTGCCGTTTTGATTATCCGTTTGGAAGTTCTGTCCAGGGTATCATAGCGAAGAAGAAAAAATGCGTGGAAATAACAAGTTTAAGGGTTGCGGGAAAAAAAAGCGAAAGGGAAAATATTTACGGCATGCGGCAGGTATAACAAATAATCGTATTAGTTTTTTCTTTTTTAAATGACCGATTTTTAAAGAAGAAAAGATGCCCTTCTTTTTTGATATATAAAAAGTATGACACTCGTTACTTTTCAAGAATCCTTTTGTTGTCGAAGAAAAAAAAGGAACATCTTTACAAAAAAAAAATGTTTGGGCCGCTCTTGTACAATTTTTTTTTTTCTTTTTTCGGTGACGCCGGGCTCAGAAAAATGTTTAGACGGGCGTGTTTTATTACGTGTAAAACTAGACACCGGGAAATCAATATTTATCTATTGTAAATCAGATTTGAACAAACATTGTTTTCAGGGGGTTTGATAGGTCGGTTCCCTTTGGAAATTTTTTTTGAAATTCAAATCGCAATTTTTATGCTGTCCGAACCTTTTTTTTTTTGATGACTCGACGCAGTTTTGCAGTGTGCCGTAAATCCGCAGTTCCGTTTTGTTCTTCAGGATTAAGATCCTAAACTTCAGTACTTCAGGATAAAATTTAGTTGTCGGTTTTTTGTCAGTTGCTCGTAGGAAGCAAGCATCATCATTTGATTACTTTCAAATTAGACGTTTTGGCTCTGCATTGGGAGAATTAAGTCTTCTGCGTTTCTCTTGAAAAATCCTTCCATTAAATTAGAGGATCGGCAATACGTTTGTTTTACCCCTGAAATGCTCTATGCCCTGTCTCCATTGGTCAATTAATCGAAGGGTACAATTAATTATTTCCAAATTTCCGGAATTTCACGGCATATTTTCGTATGTAGGATTTAATGCTGCGTCTCCATTGGCCAATTAATTGGAGGGTACGACTAATTGTACCACCGTGAACGTTACATATTTTTCCATTTTTTTCTTCTGCTACATTTTTTAAGGTTAAAAAAAAAGTTGAATTGAAACGAAAAAAAAAAGAAAAAAAAATCGTGGCAGAAGAAAAGACTCCAAAAAAATATAAAAAATTTCCGGTGGCACGATTAATTGGGTTTTTATAGGTTCAGTAATTTTTGATTTGTATAAAGTTTCAATCGATTCTTATGAATTTAGAAATTTAAAATTCCTAGAAATATTGAAAGCCTCATTCCCTAAGTTTCAGGAAATATCTACAAATTTTTTGATGTTTCAAAAATCCTAATTTGTTTAAAAAAAATTTCTAGTTCATTGTATTAGTATAATAATACACGCATGTTTCAACATTTAGCTAAAAATCAATCATGAGTTTCTAAGACTTGAGGATCTAAAATTTTTATGTGCCTTATTGTCTCCACTTGCGCGGATTAATCCGAGGATAGGATAAAACGTTTTTGAACACTAAGTTAGGAGCTTGAGTCATAAAAAGGAAACCCTAACATTCATAAAACCCTTTCAACTCTCTTCTTAAATTTATCCTACCATTGGATTAATCCAAAAATTGGTTCAAATTCGCTAAATTCACAGTAAACACGTTTGGGCATACATGTTTTTCCAATAAAACATAACATGTTATAAGAAATTGAAAACCATTGTATCCTTTTTTTTAGCCCAATAATCTTCTAAAAAATTAGCCACTTTTCCATCCTAAACCATTTTCCATGCACTTTAAAATATTTACATCTTTCAATTCGTCAACTTTTTTTTTTTTTTTTTTTTTCTGCTTCAATATCTGCTTGTCACCCGGTCTTCTGAATTTACCTGATTAAGTGACAAGTTTTGTCCACTAACTGTCATCCAGTTGTTTACGTACGACATGCTGTGACATAATTTTTTAAAAAGGTTTCATTTTGTTCCCGAAAAAATTCGGATGCCCAGGAGGCGTATTTGGATGTTTGGCGAACTTGTAGCTCCAAACATGTTCGCCAAACATCCATACATGTACATCGTTAATTTGCATAAAATAAAATTTTTTTAAGAATTCCTGATTTTAAAAAAAAGTAAAATATTATATTTAATGAAAGAACTAATTCTTTCGTTTCCAATCAAACAAAGTTTTCTATTTTTTATTTATTTATTTATTTATTTACTTATTTTTTTTTTTTTTTTACTTTCTAATCTTTAGTGCTCTGTCTCCATTGGACAATTGATTGGAAGGTACAATAATTTGTACCACCGGAAATGCTGTATATTTTTGAACTTTTTTCTTCTGCTTCCATTTTTTTTTTTTTTTTTTTTTTTTTTGATTATTTTTTCGAACATTGAAAATTTCGAAATTCATACTTGTTCCAAATCAGTTTTCTTTATAATTATAATTCCTTAATCCCGTGTTCGTTTATCATGTCCTCGGATTAATCCTATTCCCGGATTAATCGCAAGTGGAGACAAGGCACAAAAATTTGAGATCCACAAATCCTGGAAAACTATGATTGATCCTATCCCCAGATTAATCGTAAGTGAAGACAAGGCACATAAAAATTTTATACCCTCCAATCCTGGAAAACTGATTGATTCTATCCTCGGATTAATCCGATCCCCGGATTAATCCGATCCCCGGATTAATCGCAAGTGGAGACAAAGCACATAATAATCTTAGATCCTCAAATTCGGAAAACTAGGATTGATTCTATCCTCGGATTAAGCCTATTTCCGGATTAACCGAAGTGGAGACAAAGCACATAATAATTTTAGATCCTCAAGTCCTGGAAAACTAGGATTGATTCTATCCTCGGATTAATCCTATCCCCAGATTAATCGGAAGTGGTTACAAAGCACATAATAATTTTAAATCCTGGAAAACTAGGATTGATTCTATCCTCGGATTAAGCCTATTTCCGGATTAACCGGAAGTGGAGACAAAGCACATAATATTTTAGATCCTCAGTCCTGGAAAACTAGGATTGATTCTATCCTCGGATTAATCCTATCCCCAGATTAATCGGAAGTGGTTACAAAGCACATAATAATTTTAAATCCTGGAAAACTAGGATTGATTCTATCCTCGGATTAAGCCTATTTCCGGATTAACCGGAAGTGGAGACAAAGCACATAATAATTTTAGATCCTCAAGTCCTGGAAAACTAGGATTGATTCTATCCTCGGATTAATCCTATCCCCAGATTAATCGGAAGTGGTTACAAAGCACATAATAATTTTAAATCCTGGAAAACTAGGATTGATTCTATCCTCGGATTAAGCCTATTTCCGGATTAACCGCAAGTGGAGACAAAGCACATAATAATTTTAGATCCTCAAGTCCTGGAAAACTAGGATTGATTCTATCCTCGGATTAATCCTATCCCCAGATTAATCGGAAGTGGTTACAAAGCACATAATAATTTTAAATCCTGGAAAACTAGGATTGATTCTATCCTCGGATTAAGCCTATTCCGGATTAACCGCAAGTGGAGACAAGCACATAATAATTTTAGATCCTCAGTCCTGGAAAACTAGGATTGATTCTATCCTCGGATTAATCCTATCCCCAGATTAATCGGAAGTGGTTACAAAGCACATAATAATTTTAAATCCTGGAAAACTAGGATTGATTCTATCCTCGGATTAAGCCTATTTCCGGATTAACCGCAAGTGGAGACAAGGCACATAAAAATTTTAGATCCTCAAAACCTGGAAAACTATGATTGATTAATTGATTAATCAATTGATTAATTAATTCCTGAAAAATATAAAAACCAAGGATTGATTCGGTGAAATATGTTCCTAGTTTTGATAAAATTCAGAAAATTGAACAATATCTAATCCTGATATGCGTTACATTCCAATCTGTTTTCTGATGTGATCCAATTTTATATTTCCACGAGGATATAAAAATCCTGAAAATTTTTAGCATTTATTTAGATCCTCAATTTTTTTCGGAAAACTGGGAAATTCTTTCCTTATAAATTCCTTACGTTAAAAAACTTTTTGCTAAGTAAATAAATAAATAACGAATGTCGATCGCATATAAAATTAACACCATCACGCATATAGAAAGCATTGTTTACATGTCGTCATTATTAATAAACAACTTCGCCCAACGCCGACCAGTTCAAGTTAAAAACCGAAAAAAAAAATGAAGAAAGGCGTTTCAATTGAATAAATTTTAGGAAACTGGATATCAAGATCTGAGAAAATATCAAAATCTTATAAATCACTTAAACACTCTGTATAATATGACAATTTATTTTTTTTTATTGTGCAATCGTCAGGAAGAAAAAGAATAAAAAAAAAAAAAAAAAAAAAAAAAAGAAATACTTTACAGCATACGTTTTTCTTTAGTTTACATTATTAGCTCTTTCTCTTATGGTTACAAATCGGTTTTCAATTTTTCGATTCGTCATTCTGTTTAATTTCGAACTGTAAGATTTCAAGTTAGATGTTTTGTCTAGATTTAAAGCTTTGAAAACTCAATCCTGTTTCGCTAGTTTTTCATTCATGAATATTTAAATGTAAAATCTATAATTTATTTATTTATATATTTTTTTTGTTTGTTTCAGGGCCGATGTTGGAAGTGATGCAAAAAAAGTGCTAAAATGGTCAAAGAAAGTGGTAGATAATATATAATAAAAAATAAAAAAAAATTGTGATATTTAAATTTTTTTAGTGAAAAAAAAAAATAGAAAATGAATTTCACTGATTTAGGATCTCCGTTCGGATCGGGCGCCGGTAATAATAATGGCGGTTCGAACACCCCGACGCCTACGCCGATGCCCCTGAACTCTAACGATAATTTAGACCATCATCATACGTCCCATGGTCATCATTTAAACCCTCCCCCGACTCCTCATAATAATGAGAGTCTCTCTAATCCGAATACTCCAGTACCTTCCAGTAATTCAAGTGGGGGTTTGAACAATTTAAATAAAAGTGCGTTTATCGAACTACAGCAACAATATAATCCCGCAATTAGAGCAGCTTACGGACATTTTAACCATCATCAAACGTCTCCTGGCTCTGGTGGTTATCCTTTTCCGCCCATGCATCAAAATAGTTATGGATCTTATCATTTAGGTGGATATGGCCCTCAGAGTCCTCCCAAGGAATCCGATTTGGGTAAGTTTGTAGTTTTATTAATTCCGATGGCGTTCTGCTGCTTTTCAAGATTTTTACGATGGTAACGTCTTTTCTCTGTGTTGGCGTCTGGGATGCCTTCGATACCCAGATAACATTTTCAATCCATTGGACATGCTGTGGATTGTCCATTAGATATCCACAGGATATCCAAATCCATGGGATCCATGTTTTTTTTTTTTTTTTTTTTTTTCCATTACTGCTTTCGCAGGTCTATTTTATTCCATAACTGCTTTCGCAGGTCTACATATTCTATTTCTAAACTAAACTTGCTTTACAAAATCTACTCTTTCAATGAGGTTAAGATGATTGAATTTGTAGTTCCTGCCATCCCCGCCAGAGGGAAGGAGCTTCGGCGGTCACCCATCCAGAAGCTGGCCGCCATCAATGCTGCTTAACTTCATTGATTACGAATGCCGCTATTCTGGATTGGTCACCACTCCGACCCCCACGTTGAGTGCCTAGCAGATTAGATTTGTTTCATAACGAAAATATCCGACTTTAAGCGTGCCCGAACGAAAAAGTGATGCAAAAAATGTGTAAAATTTTTGCAAAATAAATGCAAAAAATTTATATAAATATTGTATTATTTTGGTATCATCTGTACAAAAATTTGGGCATTCATCATTTTCGCAAAGTTTATGCATATTTTGTTTGCGCCAAAATTTGAATATGCGTAATTTTTACAATTTATGCATAATGTTTTAAGCATGAAAATCTTGATATGCATAATTTTTGCATAATTTATGCATATAATTTTTTTAAATCCATAAGGCAATAAAATTTGTAAATATTATGCATATTCAACTTTTTTTCATTTTATCCATATTTATTTATGCATAATTAATCTTAGGATAAAAAAATATTTCCGGTAAAAAAATTTAACTTCTTTATACATGATTTATGCATTTTCATGTATGTCCAATTTTTTGTATAATTTATACATTTTTATATAATTCACGAATCTCTTTTTCTTTCGAGTGTAGACAAAATGTGTTTCTACACCTTTTGACGTATAGAAAGAAGAAAAATTCGAGTTTGAAATATTAGTCAAGCCTTCCCAAGAAAAGTGAGTTCTTAATCCGGCCAATACGTTATAAAATCTTATAACTAGATTTTGAGTTAAATTATCTTGCCGTAAGTTTTTATAGCCTGTTGGCCGGACTTATAATTCACTTTTTCTGGGGTTCGAGAATTGCTCCAAAAGGTTTGTTATAAAAGCTTTTGAGGCAAAGGACAAAAAGTTTAGAAAATTCGAATGAGTAAAATTTGAAAGGGGTATCCGTTTACCTTGAGTCATATTTTAAAAACAAGCAAAAGCTTAAGTTCTTCAAATAACAAACAATAATAATAAACAAGTGTATTTAAACTTAATTAAGTTAAAACAAGGTAAATTAGGTTTTGCAAAACTTAATTAAGCCCAAATAAACTAAATTAAGTTAAAATGAGTTTTTGAGTTATTCAAGTTTTAGATATTTTGACAAGCAAAAGCTTTTGCTTTAAAATACGTCCCCTTGTTTATGGCATTGTACTTTTCGTATATATTCTTTACTCTGAGCTTATTTTAAGTTTGTCATAATAACTATAGGCTGGTCAGATATACTCTTTTTAAGAATATTATACTCTTAAGACGCTCTGAAAGTCCATACTTACTTTTTTTTGAAAAAAACCTAATATGTACTCTTTTTTTTCTCTGAAAGATCCCTTTTTGCTGTTTTTTGCAATATTTTAAAATAACTTTGTTTTAAAAAAATTCTAAAATCCGATTATGCAATTTCACTTCTACTAACGATCCACTGACTTCCGAAAATACCGTTTAAAATACCGGCAGTGGATTCAGTCAATTTTTTTTTCCAATTATTTCCGTGTTTTTTTTTTATTAATTTTATTCTGATTTTGTAAGACGACTTCTAATAATCTTCTTTACACTCTTTCTATACTTTGTTGACGTAGGGCTACGTCTTAGGGCGCACCATGATGGTTTTTTCGTGTTCGGTCGTCTTCGTGTTTTGAACACCGAACATAAAAAAAAACGAATATTGCAAAAATTTTTTAAATTTTCAATCAAATTTGTAGTAAAATTTTTTACAAAATGTTATAAATTTTTGGCTAATTTTAAGAAAAAAGGGAAAATCTTAGATTTTGTTGATTTTTGATAAAATTTTATTGAAGAAGGGGACCACGTGGACTAACATTAGGGCTTGGAGGATTTAGGGGGATTATAAACATTTTTTGAAACAAACATTTCGATAATTTTTGATTATTGAAAATTTTTAAATTTTCAGTTTAAGTTTAAATTCAAAGTTTCATACTATTTTTTTTTTTTTTTTTTTAAATCTGGCTAGCCTATGATAACCATTTTTGACATTTGCTTATTCTTAATTAATAAGAAAGCTACAAATTTTAAAGTTGGGGAAAGCAGAGGAAAAATTAAATTTTTCACAGAAATCAAAAGTTAGATTTTTTTTAAAGTGAAAGAGAAACTATAAAATCCGATTTGAATCAATGAACTAACAGTTTAACCTTTACAGGAAAAAAGGTGGCACCAGAAGCTATTTAATTCCTTTAGTGTTTTTATATATATTTAAATTATAGTGTTCAAAATGAAATTAAAATACCAGTTTACATTTTTTTAGGGTCTAAGCCGTTATTTTAATTTCCCGGAAAAAGAGGAGCAAGAAGAGTACATTCGAAAGGAAGTATTTTCCTCTACGGATTAAAATCCACTTAACTACTAACTGTTAATTATTGATCTATATATTCGTAACTCTTATAATAAAAAAAGGATGATACATCTTGGGCAAGTATTTACTTTCCCGGTTGCATTGAGTATTTAATTAAAAAATCAGGCCAATTTGTCTTGCTGACAGTCTGCCACTTCTTACGGCATTGTTTTTGTCTCCGCACCTCTAGACCTTACCTTACGGTGAAAAGTCGCAGGGCGAAACATGTTTGGCTAAGGATATTCGTACGTAAATAATGCCATCCGCAGGACGCCTTTTATATGCATCCGAAATATGGGACGCAAAAAGATCATTTACAAAGAAAATAAATGTAAAATGTTATCATAATTGACATAAATATCCATTTCCAAGAGTTACGATGAAATATAATTATTCATTAAGGACTCGTCGTAGGCTTACCTACATAAAGAAAAAAAATAATAAAATACTGCGTTACAATTATACTTCAAAGCATTAGCCGCATCCGCCAATGATTATTTAAGTCACTTAAACCCTATTAAGTCACGTGTGAAATAATACTTGTAAAGCTTTACGCCCGTGCAATATTTATTGCCCAGGAAAAAAACAAAAAAAAAAAAACTTCTGCGCTGTGCAAAAGACACAGAAATTTAAAACTTTCTTGAAAAAAAAAAAAATGAACAGGATGTAACAGGCTTCTGTGTACTTTTGCTTTGTTAACTTTCCCGAGAATAAAAGTGACTCAGTCCGAAGTATTGTCTTCGCCTTTAAAAAAAATGATTCATTTTTTTAAAAAAATTTTTTTATTCGTTTTTAGATAAACTTGGAGTAGAGGATGGAGCCCTTCGGGTTAATGGGAAAGGCAAAAAAATGAGGAAACCTCGGACTATTTACTCAAGCCTTCAACTCCAACAACTAAATAGGAGGTTTCAGAGGACGCAGTATTTAGCTCTCCCTGAAAGAGCGGAGTTAGCAGCAAGTTTAGGATTAACTCAAACACAGGTAAATACTTGGGCTTTGTTATCTTCTTTTTTTCTTTTTCGGCATAATCAGGACATGAAGCCCTATGACCCGGCGCCTACCTTTACCAAGTTCGGTTTCTGGTGTAAAATTTAGACGTTACTACGTCATACCCCTTAATGTATCGAGTGACGAGCTCGAAGATGGGGCATTCATATCGCAAAGGTATTTTACGAATGAGCGGGACCTACTTTATTTAGACAGGGAATCCGAACCCTGTGACACATCGGTCTTCTTCACATAATACACACATGAGTATCAGAGGTGAATGCTGGCGGAAAAAAATCCTGACTGAAATCAGGTTCGAACCAAGACTCCACACGATTTTTTTTTGTCGCATCCTCAAAAAAAAAAAAAAAAAAAAAAAAACGGTTGCGAAAATGATACAAAATAGGGATGTTAATGTAATCTCCCTTACATAAGTTTGACCAATAAATAACCATTATCCAGTGTACCGTCGACATATGACCTCCAATTACACTCCCGGGGTTTCATATTGCCTATTACACGACCCCTGAGTCGAAGCAAAAATCATCCCCCTTTTCGGTATACATATATAATCTAATCTCTTCTATTTATAGATTTATGTTTCTTTTTTTTATATATCTCGGTCAGATTATAAAAAATTATAAAGTTTTAAGGTTCATAAACCCCTTCTCGCAAGCTTTAAAAAATGAGCCATGACTGATACTTAATAAGGTGTTGAAAATTCTTTTTCAGTTTATTTCCACCGACATTGATTGTCTTCTTAATTCGTTTTGATTATTTTGTGCTTCAATTTTCACTTTGATCGATTCTTTTCTTTTCTTTTTTTTTTTCCAATCAATGACCCAACACGAATCTTTTTTTTTCGACCGCCATTTTGTTTTTTCTTTCTTTCCTTTTTTTTTTTTTTTAATACACATCACTGAATAGATTAACTACGACGTGTCGTCATGTATAAAATGGGTCGCGATGATTTTTTTTTCTTTTTTTTTATATTGAAATCATTTTTTTTCCCACACCTCCAGTATGCGTGAACGTCGCGCGAAAAATTAAAATGATACGGAATTATAAGAAATGAATTATTAAAAAAATCGTGACATGCACTCAAAAAAGAGTTGACTTATGACAAATAAAATTTGTATGGTAGCTAAACATTTTCTTGTATGGGATATGGACCAAAACTACTTTTGTTTTGTCCCTAATATAAAATAATAAACTACTGACGAAACAAAAATTGTATAACTAGAAAACAATTTCAGTTTCATAGGAGGACATATTTTTGTTTATTAACCAATAAAAACTATGTGTAGGGACAAATAGTAGTTTGTATTTGGATGCACACATACGATTGTTTTGCAGCCATGCTATTTTTTATTTCCTCATAAATAATTTTTGTTTTCAAATGAAGCATTTTTAATTGTAGGATTTCAGGAATAACAAAAATAAATAAATAAATAAATAAAATATAAAACATATGTATTTTATTTCCCTGAGTAAAAAATCGTATTAGAAAACATTCTTTGCAGAACATACAATAATTCTTTACAAAAACAATTAATACTTATAGGCTTTATTCATTAAAGGAGGCCGTGTAAAAAAAGAATTAAATATTGTTTAAAAAAGAATCCAAAAATTTTCGAGGAAAGCGAAATAATTTGTTTTCTCATTGGTACAAGGTTCATATAATTTTTAGTTTCATTAATTTTAAGTAAAATAATATACGTACACAGTAAAAAATATTTCGTAAATATGTTAAAAACGGTCTACATAAAGTCTATGTTACGTTATTATGTTAAAAAATCAACAAAACTTGTTTGTAAACAGAAAAAAAATGACAATCGTTAATGGACGCAGAACATTCAACAAAACAAGTTTGTTATTTTTTTAACAAAATATTTATATAGACCGATTTTGACATATCATTTGTGTCACTTTTAACAAAAAATTTTTTACTGTGTATTAAGTTTTCTTTAATCATTAACTTAACTTCGGTTTATATTCTCTGCGCCGAGGAAATTTTTAGTCATAAATCGTTTTTAAAATCAAATACAGTTTTCCATCGGCCCCAATATGGGGTGATATTGGGAACGGATATTCTAAGTCTTCAATTGTAATAAATAAATAACTATCATCTTTCAAACGTGATATTTCATAGCTATAAAAATGTTCAGAAAAAGTTTCTGTCTTAAAAGTTTTAAATAAAACATAACTGCTTTCCTTCAATTATTAATGTGTTAATAATTTTCGCAAAACACGGTTCTCCTTCAATGAATTATAATTTAGGAACATGCCATCGGTATACAAAATGCCATTATAATCAACCAAGTCGTCGCAAAACATTTTTCTAAATTTGGACAATTAACAATTTTATCACTGGTTAAGTCTATTTTTTTTTTCGGCCCATATTTAAATTCGTTTTATTTTGCTCTTCAGAGGCTTTTGATCTCAAAATTACTGCTGTTTGGTGCAGTTCATGTCTGACAGCGAGAGTGTAACAAATATTTTTTCTTGAATTAGTCACTCGGCTTGCTTGTTTAAATGGCCTGTGCTTGGCTTCCCCGCGCATTGACCAGTACAAGATGGGAGGACCTATCGCACGAATCATTCTGGCATAGTGCAACAAAAAATGATGTTTAGGTAGTAAATGTTCGTTTTCAAATAATTTAAAAATAGTTTGTGATGATTCTTGATAGTTTTTTTAAGAATTGAAATGCTACGTTCATCGATTCTTTTTGAATTTAAAATATCAGTCATTGTTCGTAACTAAGAAAAAATTTCCAAACCTCATCTTTCTTCGGTACCATATCCCCGATGATTAAACCGAAATGTTTTATGAAACACATCATTTCAGCGGCCGTCATGCCTAGATGACCATTTTTCAGGTTCTCTAGGCGTATACCCCTGCTTTTATTTTTTGTTCATCTACCCCATAATCGAAAATCTGATCCTTTCATTTAAAAATTCTAAACTGAAATACTTTTTTACTTCTATAAAATCTAACAGTATTAAAGACATTTCTTTTCTTCCAAAACCGTCATAAATATCGTGCATATAATCAAAAGACGCATTTTTTATAACGTGATAATATTTTGAGCAGCCATTAAAAATGCATTTTTCCTCAATGCCAGTTAATTTTGGATCCGATTTTTTCAAATCAGCTTCATAATTATCGACGGTTCTAAGAGACTTTTCGTCTTCTTCTACCTGATTATAAAAATCACTGTGGCAAGTTTTACAATATCGACATGGTCGAAAAGCATTAAAACTTGTAACAAAACCTAAAATCCCATTCAAGCCCAAATTGTCTCCCAAGACAAGCCCTAATATGAATTTTACATTAACAATTTTATTATAATATGTAAATCGATGCCTTTTTTTCTAAAGTTCTATTTCTTGTAATAATGGCTTAAAAGCTTGAAAATTTCCAAATTTTTTTCTGTCCGAGGAATGGAATAAAAGAGCAAGCAAAATATAATTTAATTTTGATCTTAGTTGAGGGGGTAAGCATGGAAAAATTATATAAACGCCACCAAGATTGTGAATAGTACTGTGGGCTCCCAAAGCATTGTTAATTTCAAAGTCATCGTAAAAAATGAAGTACGGTAAAATAATATCAGCTTTATCTTGCGGAATTTCTTTTAAAACATTTCTCCATACCTCCCCTTGAACAAAATTAGAAATTTGAGAGTGATCTTCTAATAGATCGTTTACATATTTTACAGTCTCGCTGTACACATTGTCCATTTCAAACATCAACTTAAAATTCGCTACAAGAGAAATAAATTCCCCGGTATAGTCTTTTCGCACAATAACGGGCCGGTGGTTTATATTTCTTTCTTCGTTTACTGTTCCGATAACGTATGTTTGGGGCTCAATAAACTTTCCAGTTTTTTTCATTAATTCTCTTAGTTTACCATCAGTATCAAAGTTATCCAAAGCATCCACATACGAATCAATGGTTTTTTCGATGGCTTCTTGTATATCGATTTCTAAATTAGAATCTTTAACAATTTGTAATATTTTGCTTTTCATAGGTTCTAAAATATCACTTAGAAAATTAGAAGTATTTTTAACAATATTTACAACTTGCTTCCTATTAAAAGTGACATCAGCATAAAAACTTGCAACAAAAGCAGTAGATGCATTTACTGATCTCTCTCGCAAAATTTCGGAATTATTTTCTATCGATAATTTGTCTGATGTTTCAAAGTTTTCAGTTGCAAGCAAATCTTCCCTAGTTTCTAAATTTTCGTCATCTCTAGTATTTTCGTTTTCTTTATTTTCATTATTTAAAATTTCAGTGCTAGGGATTACAGGGGTTTTCTTTTCAATTTCATGACTTTTTAAATGCCGTTTGAATGACTTTTCACTTTGAAACTTCCTTACACAATTTTGTTCTCCACAAAAATAAACAACGCCTAAAGTCGAATTGTGATGAGCAAATTTAATATGGGTACACAATGTTTTTACTGAAGAAAATGGTTTCTTACAATAACCACAAAAATTCATACTGCTTATCTTTTATCGTTAATAATCACACAAATAAGAAGCAAGTGCAATAAAAAACAAAAATAAAAAATCAATTTTATGCTACTTAAAAATCAAAACTTAGTAACTAATAAATCACAAAATTAGTTCAAGACAGGTACAAGTATCTTTTAAAACTTTAAAAATTGCTGTTTAAAATGTAATAAATTTTAACTTTGAAGCATCTTAATAACTAATAAAACAAGTAGTTTAAAAAAAATGTAAATGAAACGAGATCAGTGATCAGTGAGATTGCAAAACTTGACGTAATTACCAATCAATAAAAAAACTTTAATAAAAAGTTAATACTCAAATGTAATCGTAAAATAAACCGCTCAGAAATGAAAAAATAATGAAAAGCTCAGAAAAAGTTTGCGTCAAGTACAAACAAGCATGAATATAATTTCTGAATTTTTTAAGTATGTACTAGTACGGCGAAACTAAAACATTATTCAGTCTTAAAAAAAATTTTTCGGCAATAATCATAAGAAAAAAATTAAAAATCTATTTAACTTTTGTTTTTGCTACCATTGCCAGTTTAAATATTTTTCTAAAAATCTTGATGTCCCTTAGTCAATTAATTATAAAATTCTTGACACAAATTGTTTACTTCGTCTGAAAAAGTTTTTAATTAAAATTACAATTTTTCGTTGGTTTAATTAATATAAAAGTGAAAGCATTCATGCAGTTTGTTCTGCCTTTTGTAAATATTTAATCAAATTTTTAGCCATCGATCCTGGCTTATCATATTGACTCGATATTCCCCAAATGTAATGTTGAAGAAATTGCCAGCACCATTCTGACTCCTTAGGGTAGCTGGTGTTCGTAGTCATGAAACACTTAAAGCAAAGATCTATACCTTTCTTTACCGTGTCGACGCAATATAAAATGTCATTGAAAAAAACATGTACTGCTGAAATAGAGTCCAATTCTTGCCCAACAATAATAATAAACGGCTGACACAGTAGTTCCTTTATTTTCATCTTTTCGATTCGAGTTCGGCAAGCATTTTGCACCTGACCAGGGATCTGAAATAAGGAAAACAAAATAATTCAGTAATATCTTTAAAATATTTTTGCAGGAAATGATTTTGTTTTTGTTGAGAAATGCTCTATACAATAAGTAAACTAAGCTTGCTTAAATCTCTATTATTACCGTAACATGTTGAATCATAGAGTCGCTGCATTCAATCAGTGTAGGTTTCCATAAACTTTTTCCTTTGTTATACCGATGCATGCATTTGCTATTCATTAAAGCAGGAAGGTTTCTTAATAGGTAGTAATCCCTTTCATCTAAAAAAAGAAAAAAAAATGCATTTAAAGAATTAGTTCAAAAATAAAAACAACATAGATTATACATAGTTTTATTTACTTACCATCTGATGTAGTTTCATCAATCAAGTCAAGAATTTCTTTATATTTTGGATCTTTAGTCCTCTTTTTAATAGCTTCTAATTTTTTTACCATAAAGTTGTCCCATTTTTGTATTAATTTCTCTTTACCAGGATAAAGTTGACCAAAGTCCAATTCCACCTAAAAAAAAAAAAAAGCAAAATGTTACAATTTATTGAATTGGTTTAATAATTTTTATTCGGTTGAACTTACCAGTTTATGACCCTCTTCCGTTTTAAAATGACTCCATTTATCAAGAAAACCTGTGGAAGTGAGTTCCCCAAATAGATCCTTTTTTCTCTCTTCAAAAGTTAGCATCCACCGCCTTTCTACCTCTGACCAAGGTCTCGAGTTACGTTCCAACCACTCATAATCTTCTGAAACTGGTCTCTTAGCAGCATTTGTTAGTGAGTTTTCTGCTTCCCTTTTATTCCCTTTAGCGATTAATCCTGCTTCTCTTAATTCCGTCCTCACATTTCTCATAGCGTTTACTAGCTTCCCATAAGAAAATTTTTGACCTTCAACTTTTTTCTTTTCTTCTTCAGCTTGAGGTAATTTCTGACTTCTTACTTTTACTTCACATGAGGGGGGTAAATATAAATCATCCTAAAAAAAATATTAAATTTCAAAATTATTAATATTACCCCATTGCCATTTTAACAAGTTTAGGTAACAAGTTATCTTCAAATCGGTAAGGGCTTGTAAATTGTTTGACCAAAAAAATTTTAGTCATATCACAGAAAAAAATTTAAGAAGCATGAAAATTTTAGAATTATCCTTTGCATTTTGTAATTCATTTCAACTTTTAGTCTGCAAGTGATCTTACCAAATCAGTAAAAGACAAGCAAATCCGTGTTAAGACAAGTGCTTGAAAATTGTTCAACAAAGGTCTGCAGCCTCATCATGAAAAACCATAAGCGTATTGATATTTGAAATCCTCTTATCATTTTACATTACCATTTCATTTCCATTTAACCTTTAGTCGGAAGTAACTTTTAAATCAGTAAATGCTTGAAAGTTGTTCGACAAGGGTCTTAAACCTCATCATGAAAAAATCATAAGCGGATTGATATTTTGAAATTCTTTAAACATTTTACATTACCATTTCATTTCAATTAACCTTTAGTCGGAAGTAACTTTTAAATTAGTAAATGCTTGAAAGTTGTTCGGCAAGGGTCTTAAGCCTCATCATGAAAGAATCATAAGCGTATTGATATTTTGAAATTCTCTAACATTTTACATCACCATTTCATTTCCATTTGACCTTTAGTAGTAAGTAACTTTTAAATCACTAAATGCTTGAAAATTGTTCGACAAAAGTTTTCAGTCAAGTCATAGAAAATCCATAAGCATATTGAAATAGCCCTTTGCATTTTATATTTAACTTTTAGTCATAAGTAATTTCTAAGAGGGTTTGCTCAAAATTTTTCTCAAAAAAATTTTCAATCTGTCATCTTGCTTAAGCCATGCAACACATTGAAATTATTAAGAAAGTTACTTACTGCATCTATGTTGGGGAATAGAACTTTTAATTTTTCCTTGAGAACGGCTAATGTATCATTCACTACTGGAATGCCATTCAAGAAGCAATATCCTACTAAGATTTTACACAACTTACCAGCTGGTATTCTTCATCTAAACACTGATTCTTTTCATAATATTTTAGTAAGATTCTCCCTTGATAATCCCCTTTTAAGACTTCTTTTATATCCTAAAAATAAATTTTTTTTAAAATCAATAACGTTAATGTTGCAAACACTCCCACTTTGCATCTTATCAATTTAATGATTTACTTACAACAGGATGGATATTTCCCTTGTTTTTAAAATTAATGGAAAGATCATCTTCCTCGTTATTGGAACTTTCTGTGGTTTCTGTCTGTTTTTCCTCGTTATTGGAACTTTCTCTGGTTTCTGTCTGTTTTTCCTTGTTATTGGAACTTTCTGTGGCTTCTCCCTGTTTTTCCTCGTTATTGGAATCTTCTATGGTATCTCCCTGCTTTTCTGGCTGATAGTTGGTACAGTTCTCCCTGCTTGGTTGTATCCGGTTGAACATCAGACCTTATTACTTCATTTCCCGCTGCAGAGCCCTTGTTACTGGATTCTACTATTTTGTAATTCAAAGGGAATATACCATTAACGTCGCTGACCTGAATTTCACCAAAAATCTGAAACAAGACAAAAAATCCAATTCAAGTTTACTTTCTAATTTTTTAGGGTAAAAACTAACCTCTTCACTTAAAAGAACATCCTGCAGATTTCCCTGGTTCTGTAAATCATTCACTATTTTATTAAAAGAATCATTATTAATTATTCTTTGTATTCTCTGTACATCACACACGTCCCCAATCCTCCCTTGGCAAAGATCCTTAATATCTTCCTTTTCTAATTGCAAGACATTAGATACAGTTATATTGTTGGCTAAAATAAAATAAGAATCACAAAAAATATTTTTTTATATTAATTTAGTTTTCTTTTCTTACCTTGGAATAAGTCCAATAAATCCAGTCGATTTATTTCTTTCAAAATACATATTAACTTATCTGAATCCGCCATGTTGAATGGTCGTGCACATGACACTGTGTTCGTAATAAAACGGAACTTTACCACCAATAACATTTGTTTATCGAGTATTATTGCGTCATATATTAGCAGCAAAACAAAAAACGATTTTTAGCGCGAAACAAAATTTGTTTGGAGACAAATATTTTTTTATGTTAGCAATAATAAAATCAACGTTTTTTAAACGCGAAACAAAATTTGTTTAGGGACCAATCTTTTTTGTCAAAATTTGATTTGTATTATGCGTAATATAATATTAGTCTTAACAATAAATTTAAAAAATTTTCTTACTAAATAATCATTATTTAAGGGCTAATAAGAACAGCTTAATCAACGTTTTTATTCGTCAGAAAAACCATACTTTTTTGAGTGTGGAAGTGCTTTGCACCTGAGTTAAGTGAATAAAAAAATAAAAAAATAAAAATTAATTCTACTTGTTAAAAGTTTGATATGAAACATAATTAGAACAAAGCAAGCAGAGGCGGCGCCCCCTCAAGTTGGGATGTGTTTTGAAAAAAAAAAAAAGTAAGATACACCCAGCTTCTTTGAAATTCAGAAAAAAATATTCGGCCTACTCTTATTTAATATAGGATACTTGTATTTACATTTCTTCCCTGTATATAATAAAAAAAAAAAAAAAAAAAAAAAAAAAAAAAAAAAAAAAAAAAAAGCTGGTTAACATGAACATGAAAAAAAAGAAAAAAAAATTATCGATTGTCTTGAAAAAATAAAAAATATTTTGTGTGGGTTTTTATACATTTTTTTATAAGTTGATGTGACTGAGATTCGAATGGTTTTCAAGTAGTCGGGAAAAAAATCTTAAGAAGAGACGGCAATCCCGGACCATTTTTTCAATCCAGACATTTCGGAATTCAAATATTTTCGATTCCGCGATTAATGAGAATGCTTGGTCGGCCTTAAAAATTTTTCTCTATTCATTTTAATTTTATTATTTTTCTCCGGCATTTCGGCGTCAATTAATTAAGCAGTTGGATATTTTATTTAAATTAACGAAATATTAGATCTAAGAAAGAAAAATAAATCAAATCTAGAATTTTTGGGATTTGGGATTCCGGGGTTACACTTTTTAAATCAAAGGAATAATCCCGTCCAAGATACCAAAGTCTCGGGATTCAGGACTTTTGGATTGCAGTTTCTCAAGAGGAAACAAGTGAAACAGAAAAATTTTGCTATTTTTGTTAGAAACTGGACTCCTGGGATCCTGGACCTTTTATTTATCCCTCTAATACCGGTATTTTGAATTCCTTTAATATAGGCATTTTTAAGAGTATTCAGTCCAAAATTGGACTTAACTACAAATCATGAAAACGTTTTTTGATTTTTATTTTTCGAGGAGATTCCCTACCATTTTTCCTAAAAAAAAATTAATTCCTAATCCATTTTTCGTAAAAAAGTTAATTCCTAATTCATTTTTTCTAAAAAATTTGATTTCTAAAATTAAAAAAAAAAAAAATTAGGAATTTATAAAATTAGGAAAAATATTCCATTTAGGAAATCTTATTTTAGGAATTAGGAAAATTGAAAATTAGGGGAAAAATGATTAGAAAAAAAATTTTAGGAACCAAAATTTTTAGGAAAAATGGATTAGGAATCTATTTTTTTTAGGAAAAACGGTCGGGCAACATCAAGGAAATAGTAAAAATTGATGTCCGTTGAACCTCTTAAACTCAATTTAAGTAGTTTTCGCTTTATAGTAGGGTGGTTTTTTGAAAATATTTTTGTGGTGAACCCTCCTGGTTTTGTTCCAATGCCTGTAAGATTATTCCACAAAAAAATTTAGGTCGATCGGTCACCATTAAGGGGTTCCCCAGGGGCCCGAAAATATAAGGGCGAAAAATGAAAATTCTTTTTGGCATAAAAGTCCATCTATTCCCATCGAAAATTTTGCGAAGATTAATATACGGTAATATATAATATAAATATACGGTAACAAGTATGCTTAACATGTTGCAACATGTCGCGCGACGTTGACAAATTTTATTTTTCATTTTTACGCTTCAACCAACATGTTGGCAAAATATTTCTAACGCTGCAGTTGAGCAACATGTATCAACACGTTACTGCAAAATGTTTTAGAGTGAAATTTCGGCCTTAAGAGGAGGCTTCAGATATTTATTTAAATATACCAAAATAAATTTCCATGGCTTAGAACTTTTTTTTGGAGATACAAATTAGAAATCTGGCTTCGTAGTCAACTTCATAGTGATACTGGCATCTTTCCTTCAAAATTTCAGATTCTCAGTTTGTAAAGAAACTCCGGAAAACGCTTTGGAAAATATATTCCCGACATTTATTTTTGAAAACGTTTTCCGGAGTTTCTTTACGACCTGAGAAAATGAAATTTTGAAAGAAAGATGCCAGTATGAATATAAAGCTCGCTACGAAGCCAGATTTTTAATTTGTATCTTTAAAAAAAAGTTTTAGGCCAGGGAAATTTATTTTGGTATATTTAAATAAATATCTGAAGCCTTCTCTTAAGCTTCGCTTCCCCTATTTTTTTTTTTGGTTTGTTGATATCTTTGATCATATAGCCTTTTCCGATTTTTTATTTTCTTATTAGACTTTCAATTTTATAGGATTATAGCACTAAAAATTGAAATATAGAACTTTACAGGAATTATAGGTTAACAGCCGCCTTCTATAAGAAAAAATAATAATACTAAAGTTACCCCCACAAGTCCAGAGTCAGCCGTTTCCCTTCGGTGCAACAAACAAATTATAATATTTTAATAAAAATTTAACATCTTAAACATGATGCTTTTAGACATATTACATTTTTTTCGGTCAAGTTTAAATATCTTTATTCGTGTTAAATATACAAATGAAGGTTTTATATATTCCAAAAAAAAAAATATAATTTAACAAACGTGACGGTCCCTTCAGAAATCGACATTCGTGATGTTTCTTAATTAATTCGAAGAATTTTATTTAAAAAAAAAAAATTTCGGTTTCCTAAAAAACTTCTCAGCGAAATTCCAATTAAAAAAGCAAGGCACCTTTTTTTTTTTTTTTTTTTTTTTTTTTTAGAAAACTCAAAGAATGTTATACATCTTCTTCCACGTTTCGAAAACCTTCGGGTGTCAAACTCGGTTCGTGATAACGAGTCATTACAAGTGTGAGACAACTACCTGGTTTCCATTGGCAATTAGTAGTTTTTTTTTCTTTTTCGTTTTCCACTCAAATGATACGTTAGCTCACGCTATAACATTTCGCCCCGAAGAAAAAAATATTGATGCAAATATCTCGAGTCAATTAGAGAAAATGCCTTACAGAAAGAAAACAAAACTTAAAAATATGACCTTCTTCAAAAAAAAAAGGCAAAAAAAAAAAACATGGCCGGTTTTTTTCCCCTCCTAGATGCATTCGGATGTAATAATAGTTATATTCGATATCAACTGGTTTCGGCAAAAAGGTGCAGGAAATCCTAATATATATTTTCCATAAGTAGGATTCGAACCGCAAAAGCGGTTAATATAATTTTTTTTATATATATACGTATACATATCCTTAATGTTGTGCCGAGTGATTTGAGTATTTTTACGCACGCATACGTTTATGCGCAGTAAAGTACAAAAAAGAAAAAAAAAAAAATTAAATCAGTGTGCGGCCTCATAGTCAAATGAGCTGATGTTAATTGAAATTTAATTTATGATGCTTTAATAGTTCGATTTAATCGTGAATTATTATTATTTTTTTGATTTTTAACAGTTAATTATCACTTTTGTTAGATTGCCAGGAGTTCTTACCCATTGTATTCCTATTTTTTTCGTATAGGAAAACGGTCCCCCCTTCCCGCCTCGCCTTAATTTAATTTTAATTTATAAAGAAAAGAAAAGTTAATGTATTGCAAAATTATGAAGGCAGTATTTCACTGAGGAATATGACTTTTAGCTATAGATTTCAGTCAAAAAAAATCGAGACTGGTGCTCATTCCTGATTTGTTTTACTTGTCACGTAATTGCAATTAGATTTCCGCGAATCATTCCTCGGATTTCGGCAGTGATTTTTAGAATTTCATGCCAACTGTCAGGAAGGATGGCTTTTACTTTTAAAGGGCAATAAAGATGTTACTCGATCCATGATTTTTTGCGCCGAACAAGCTTTTGGTATAAAATTTAAAAAAGAAAACTGTTTTGAACAAATATTTGTGCGATTTTGGTAAAATTCGGATATCGGGTCAAAATTGAACGCCAGCAAATTTGACAAAAATTCAGTTGTGGTAGGCGTTACAATTTTAGTCAGAATTATTCCTACAGGATTAAAAACCAAATTTTTTTCTTAATAAATTTTTTCTTAATACGATTATGTAATTAATAAGATATTTATGTCGACTAGAATGTTTCTGTGATATCATTTTAATCATAGGGTGAGTTCTTTGTGCATCAGTCATAACCTCACCTGGTTTAAGCTTAATAAATTTTTTAAATTTTTTAAAATTTTAATTTCTAATTTCCGTTGTTTGTTTTTTCTAGTCACTGAAGATGGGTCTGTGACCCGAAATGGCCATATGAGTTTACAATATAATTTAGTTGTGGATCTTGAAGGAGAAGTTTTTTATTTAATTTCAAATTTTTTAGCAAAAAAAAAAAAAAAAATGTCGATTTTTTTTCTCTTGTGGCCATTTTTGGAACTTAAAGCTCAAGTCTCTACGTTTTCCTGTCGAGTGCAAAATTTAAAAAAAAAAAATTGGGTTTATTAGAACACCAAAGGGAACCTTTTTCGGGGGTAAGCGATTTGAAATTCGAAAATGGCCAAAATAAGGGACTCCCTAACATATAATCCGGGATCGTTCATAGGAACGATCTTTAAGATGCTAAGTGCAATAAGCACACTGCATTAAATATGCTGCAATGCTGTAGATTTATTATGCAGATTTAAATGCACATGACGGTTGCACATTTTTTTAAAAATTTTAAACGTTAACACTCAGTTAAAAAACAAAAAAAATAAATGAATAATTAATTACCAAAATAATAAATCATACCAGACTCCCCCATGTTGTACATCACACAAAAAAAAAGATCAAAAAAATGAAGAAAAATGTAGATAATAAAACAGACAGAATATCATTTGCCTCACACTTAATAAAGTATGTTGGCTTACCTTACAATTATATGTTGAAAACCTTTATTAAACGGGAGTATTCAAAATCAATTATTTTTCATACGATTTAACCATTAAAAACTCATGTTTATAAGTACTTTTAAAAAAAAAAATAAAAATAAAAATAAAAATCTCGAAACCTGAGGTACGACCAAGCTTTAAAAAACAATACCTTGATTTCAATCAGTTTATAAAAAAAAGGGGGAATCCGGCAACCGAATTAAAATTACATTAACGTTCATAATATTATTAAAAAACGAGTCAAAACTTTTGCCCGTTATTTTGAATATTAGAAGTTTTAAAAAAAAAATGTAAAGGTCAAGACTTAAAAAAGCGTATGTCTTCGAAAATATGAAAAATACATTTTTTTTTTACTTATTCACATCCCTTAAAAAAAATTAATCATTTTTCAAAATTTTTAATTTTCGGAAATAAAAGTAAAAATATCGCCAAAGATTAATTGGATTTAAGTAGGTGAAAAAATTCTGATAATTTTTTTTGTTTAAAAATTCACAAAATTTGTAGCGTTAACCGCATAAAGTGAGTTATGGTTCTTTGACAAGAACACCTTAAACGCGGCGATTTAGATAGTTGTTGTTAATTTAACGATTATCAAACGGGTCCCATGATAAATTTTATTAAAACTGTTTTGGTTACCTTTGGTGCCAATATGTTGCTTATTATTACTATTATTATCTACTAATAATAGCTTTTTCCTACAAGTTATTATTATATATTTTTATTGATATAAATGTTTATTTTATAATAAATAATGCTTTTAATTCATAAATCTGAAAGAGACGAGATTCATTGAGGATTTTTTTTTTTTTCATTCAACGAAAATTCACTATGTGAGGGGACAGATTTTGGAATTTCGAAAAAATTCTTTTCTTATCCCAGGAAATGGCTTTTGTGCTTAAAATATGCGTGGGAGTGCGTTAGGCCACGAATTTTGATTTAAATTAGCCGGAAAGAAAAAAGTAAATAAATGAATTTCGTAAAAATTTTCGATTTTTTTTTAAGATTTTGAATTAATAAAATATGTATAAAATTTTTTTGAATGATTTAATATTCAGAGACGGGCTTCGAAAAAATTTTCATCGATCATAAATAAAAATGAAGGCTCCAAAGGTGTGTCCTCGTGTTTTAATCCATAATGTAATGCTTCCCTTTACACGTATCTGAGAAGATGAATTATACCGTGAGATGGGTCATTCTGTTTAATTTTAAAAATTTACCGAAAGGACTTTTGTTTAAAAAAAAAAAAAAAAAAAAAATTAATTGATTTGAAATTAAAAATGTAGGTAAGATTTACCTTATTAAATCCTAGAAAAGCAAAAAGCTTTGGAGTGTTGTACTCTCAGTTTTGTCGCAAAGAGCTTTTTTTTTTTTTGACGCAGGACTACGTTTTAGGGCTCGGTCGTGGGGAAATGCGTCTGTCTGGGGGTGCCTGTCAACACTTTTGTCGTGTTAACTTTTTTTTTTAATTTTCTTTTTTTTTTTTTTTTAAAGTAAAATTACAAGAAATATAAAGTTAAAATTTTATTTTAAAATTAGACGACATGATCGGAAGCATGGAGTTCTTAATCCTGAAAATTTCTTGTAAATTTTAGTTTCAAAAAGTAAGGATTACGAATTCAATGGATCAAATTTTAGGAACCCCCAATTCAAAATGTTCTTCACAATGTTTACAGCTTCAATATTTTTTAAAACAATCCTGCAATTTTTTATTTTGTTGCCTGGTCGATATTTAAAAATCAGATGAAAAAAAAAATTTCGAATTTGTTACTTGCTTTTCAGCTGCAGTGTTTTTTCGAAAAATTTGCTAAAAAAAATTCGGAATTTTTTTTTTTTTGCTACTGCCTCTGAAATTTTAAAAACTTTTTTTTATTTTTATTTTTATTTTTTTTTTTTGTTTTTATTTTTTTATTTTTTTATATTTTTTATTTTGATGCATTTCGCTTTTTCTTATTTTCTTCACATATTTGTTGTCACTTGCAGCATTGTCTCCAAAAGCCTTAATTCTAATTTGCACAAGCATTTTTCTAAAACTGATTTTAATTGAGGTTGTGACTTTCCAACTGCTTTTAGTATTTCTGCTGATGTGTCCAACGTCAGCTTCAAACGATTCAGCTCCTTACGAAATTCCTCTGTTCCAGGCAAACCCTGGCAATTGTTTTCAAAATTCAGTTCTATTTAAATTTTTTTTCGAAATTCAGTTCCTTTAAACTTTTTTTTCAAAATTCAGTTCCTTTAGATTTTTTTCGAAATTCAGTTTCTTTGAATTTTTTTCGAAATTCAGTTCCATTACTTTTTTTTTTTTTTTTTTTTTTCAAAATTCAGTTCCTTTAGAATTTTTTTTTGAAATTCAGTTCCTTTAGGATTTTTTTTAAAAATTCAGTTTCTTTACTTTTTTTTTTTTAATTTAGTTCCTTTAGAATTTTTTTGAGATTCGGTTCCTTTAGAATTTTTTTTCGAAATTCAGTTCCTTTAGGATTCTTTTAAAAATTTAGTTCCCTTACTTTTTTTTCTAAATTCAGTTCCATTACTTTTTTTTTTTTTTCAAAATTCAGTTCCTTTAGAATTTTTTTTCGAAATTCAGTTCTTTTAGATTTTTTTTTCGAAATTCAGTTCCTTTAGATTTTTTTCAAAATTCAGTTCCTTTAGAATTTTTTTTCGAAATTCAGTTCCTTTAGATTTTTTTCGAAATTCAGTTCCATTACTTTTTTTTTTTTTAAATTCAGTTCCTTTAGAATTTTTTTTTTAAATTCAGTTCCTTTACTTTTTTTTTTAAATTTAGTTCCTTTACAATTTTTTTTGAGATTCGGTTCCTTTCGAATTTTTTTTCTAAATTCAGTTCCATTACTTTTTTTTTTTTTTTTTTCAAAATTCAGTTCCTTTAGTATTTTTATTTTTCGAAATACTGTTCTTTTATATTTTTTTTCTAATTATTCGGCTCTCTTTAAAATAGATTTGAGTCAGCTTTCCTGTTGAAAATGAGCAAAAAATCACCAATGAGTTTTTCTTTGACTTCGAGTCCATTGAGTCTAAAGATTGTTTTTCTTGATTTGTTGGATGCATCTACAAAAGTCGTCTGTTTTAAATCAAATCTTGGAGAAAAGAAAAAAAAAAGAAGAATAATCGGAAAAAGCAGGTATATTTAGGGGAATGTTACTATGCAAGAAAGTGGGATACTGTACAATAAATCGGTCAACTTATAAATGTATTAAAAGTTTTTGGAATCGCCCATGGTCAAAAAAAAAAAAAAAGTTTCAAACCAACCCCTTTGAAGGCGTTATGCTCCCTAAATTTTTTCTTTAAGTCTGACATCCCACATTTTTTTTTTAAATATTTTACTTTTTTATAAAACTTTTTTTTTTTATTCTTTGTTTTTCAAACATGAAATATCAAAGCTATTTAACTAACAGTCCTCCAAAAGCAATTTATAGCTATTGGAGCAATTGATGGCCTCCCTCCTTATTTTATTTTTTTTTTAAATGCAACTCCTCGCAAAAACATATCGTGATGTACCGCGGATAAAAACTCAAAATACTTCCGTGCACTTTGATACCGCCATGAATATTTAATCCAATTTTCTTTGTGTCCCGGCTATTTTATTTATTTATTTATTTTCGGGCAAGCCTTTTTGTTTTTATTTATTTTTTTTTACTTTTTTTTCGAACTCCCCATGTTTCGAATTTTCATAAAGGTCACGTAAAAACATGTATACATTTTTTTTTAATGTAGGGATTTTGTATTTTTTTTTTTTTTTCCCGCAAAAGAAAAAAAAAACTATGATTAGCATTAAATAAATATTTAAAATAAAAAAACGGATACTTGAAAAACGTTTTTTCACGCATAATGCCGGCTGATTATAAATAAATAAATAAAATAAGAGGTCAAAAAGCGTTAAATTCTACAAATTAAGCTCATATTAACAAATGGCGCGAGCCTGATTTAAATCATAGCACATTTAAAACCTAATTTGTCTTAATACAACGCCTTCTTAATGATAAATTGTCGAAATGCATGTATGTCTAGTTTGAAATGATTTGGAAAACTCATCGAGTTAAAAAATTTAATTGCTCGTTTAGCATCTTTTTTTTTTTTATGTTGGACATTATTTATGCAAATATTGCCGTATGCTTATTGCTTGCGAATAATTAAAAAAAATCATATACACTTTTTTTTTTAAGTAATGTCAACTTATATTAGGGCAGAATGATGAGTATCATCGATTTGGGCAACGAGTGTCATAGAAAAAAAAATCTGAAGTTGACACACTGAGAGCAGCTCGGTTTCCCGCAATCTACGCATAGGTAGTATTTGCTTTAAGCTCAGTTAATAGGTTGCAGCAATCAATATTTTGTTTCCTGCAACCTACGAAATAGGTTGCAGGAAACAAAATATTGATTGCTGCAACCTATTAACTGAGCTTAAAGCAAATACTACCTATGCGTAGATTGCGGGAAACCGAGCTGCTCTCAGTGCATTAAAAGGTTTTAAGTTTAAAAGTGCTCTTTTTTTCTTCTTCTTCCCCTTCTTCAAAATAATTTTTCATCCATCCAGAGTAGTCGAATTTTTTTTTCTTTTTTAAATTAAGACAAAATATATAATGGTATTAAGATCAAGATGACCTTGGCAGATTTTACAGTGCTTATTGTGACTGAACCCGAGCCTGAAATCTTCATTGTTTTACCAGCACTTGGCGATCTCGTAGATATCTCTTTTTTTTTTTTTTTTTTTTTTTTTTTTTACTTTTTATTTTTTCAGCCTGTATTGTTTTTTTAACTTTTTTTTTTTAAATCTACGGATCCCTTTTCTTGATACGAAATAATTTCAGGTTTTATTAATCTTGTTATAAGGTTTCCAAGTGTTTTTTTTTTTAAAACTAATTAAATAAGAATCAAGAAAGCTAGAGTAATTTTACCCCGTGCTAGGGCAAAAATTCTGTATAACCATAAGGGATAAACGGGTTCAGTAAATTTCGCAGAATTACGAACATGTTCCAACATCCCTACCAAAAATATCACTAAAAATGATCAAATTTTACAACAGTCCTAATCATTTTTAGTCGCGAAGGGTTTCGATTAGTCATTTTTGATCAATTTTAATTTTTCTCCACTATTCTTGGTCATTCTTGATCAAAAAGGGTCATATTTGACTAGTTTTCTTTAAGTTATTTTTAGTCGCAGATTTGGGGTGATTGGGTGATCGAACCGTCCATCACCGGAACTCTCCCATATATTCCGTCATGTTAGCATGGAACAGACTGCAATCCCATTATCCGGAGCTAAACTTTGACATGAGTCTAAAAAGTATCAAAGACATTTTTTACTCATCTTTGACTCCCCGTTGTAGCGATGTTCCGAGCGAGGAGTTTTTATTTTATTCTTTGTTTTGAAACCTAGAGCCAATGCGTTGGTAAATTCGAATTTTTTTTTAAATTGAGTTAGATTACAGAATTTAAAAAATTGAAATTATTTTCATTTTTGCACGTTTATTACATGAGACGAATGCTAACTTTAGATATTTAAACCCCCCCCCTTGTTAGCAAAAGTTTGCATTTTGAATACCCCTCCCCCCCCAACGTGCTAACGCATTTTATGGACGGCCCCAAAATGCTTATGTTATACTAATCTTTTAGGATCAGAATTCTGGAAATTCACTGGAAAATATTTTTCGAAATATTTTTGTCCAAAATACAAAATTTATAGAAATTTTGGAAAAAAAAAATTTTTTTTAGAAATTAAAAAAAAAAATTTAACAGAAATTTTTTTTTAGAAAATTTTTTAAAAATTTAAATCGTAGCGCACTTAATCCTCAAAGTCGGAAAATAAAGAATTTTTCTTCGTAAGTTTATCGAGTTGTAAATTCTTGATATTCATATTTTGATCCGGGGGTCACTTGACCTTTCGGTAATAGGGGATACCCTACAGGGGGTTGTTTAGTTTCAAACATATTCGTTCTTGTCTTTGTTTTTCTGTTTTTTTTAAATCGTTTACTCAAAGATTAATCCTTTTTTTTTTTTTTTTTCTAACCAAAATTTCAAACTCATTTTCGATATCCAATAGTGTACATAATGGGGCGTAACAGTTAATATTTTCTTCTTTTTCACATGGGTCTATGTTAAACAAAGCCGTTGGGCGGAGAGTGGTTCCGTTCTGTTCTCTTCTCTTATATACCTTGTGTATCTTTGACTTCTTGAGAACTCATGTCCCTTTTTTCTCAACCTCGACGTGTATGTTATTCGTACTCGCATACTCAAAAAAAAAAAAAAAAAGTCTTAAACAAGAGAAAAAAAGACTAATATTTAAATTGGCGATATTTATTTGCATATTTTGGATGGTATTGATTTTATAAGGGCAGTAAAATTTCGGCAGTATTAAATTTACTGCGACAGCATCTTAATTTTTAATTGCAAAAAAAGAAAAAAAAAATTCAGGGGAAGTTTTAGAGGATAATGCAAATTTTTGTTTTTTGATTATTTATTTAAATTTATTTTTTTTATTTAAATGTTGCATACTTCCAGGTACAATATTGCTTATTTAAGGTAAAAGCACCAATTATTGACCAGGCACCAATTACTGACCAGTCCATAAGCTAAACACGTATACCATAAAAGGAAATCGTGTTTAGCTTATGGACTGGTCAGTAACTGGTGCCTGGTCAATAATTGGTGCTTTTACCTTAATTCAAATACTGTCCAAAAACAACAAAAAATACTGCCCCATTAAATATAAGCAAAAAAAAAAAAAAAAAAAAAAAAAAAAATACTTGAAACTGACACTTCAATCACGAGCGACACCTTGAAATTTTTTCGAATCTATTATGCACTTGACATATTTCGCAAAAACGAAAAAAAAAAAAAAAAATACAATTTTTTTTACCTAAAAATCTACTAAAAGGGGAAAAGCTAAATGAAATAAAATAAACTCATTCGCCGTATGTTTTTTTTTTTTTTATTTTTTTTATTTGATTAACTTTGTCTTTCGGATCTCGTGTTTTTACGGAGCAGCAGGTGATACCTGTTGTTTTTCCTTTATTCTTTCAGAAAGTCAATGCTATGTCACAAATTGTTTTTATTTACAATATGTTAGTTTATCGAAAGGAACACGAAAACAGATTTCCGCTTCTTTTTTCTTCGGTT
The DNA here is from genome assembly GCA_037577465.1 of Liposcelis bostrychophila. NCBI lineage: Eukaryota > Metazoa > Arthropoda > Insecta > Psocodea > Liposcelididae > Liposcelis > Liposcelis bostrychophila. The sequence goes on along the minus strand of CM075207.1, from coordinate 9,639,213 downwards.
GGGGGTAATAAAGGTTTGCGCAACGGTTTTTGAAAATTTTATTTTTAATTCTGTCTGTGGAGGAACATGGGGAGGGAAAGAGAGAGAAAGAAAGAAAAAAGATAAGTTTGGAAATGCACGCGAGATAAGAATCCCACCTGAGGTAATGAAACAACCTCGATCACCTCCGAGACTTACAATAAACCGAGTGTTAAGTGTCTAGGTAAACTGCTTCACGGATGCTGTTTTCCCCAATTTCTCAAAAAAATGAAGATACAAAAAAATAAATAAATAAATAAATAAATGAATAAGTAAATACATTATACCGACGATAATGAATGAAGTCCCACCAGAGTTATTACAAATTGAGAAACTCCGAACTGCGAAAACGAAATTAAAAGAACATCTCCTAACTACAATAACACTGTAAAGAAGAAAACACACACCACAAGAAATCATGTTTCATTATTCCAAAGGACTAAGCCCAGCATCGAAAAACCTGTATATTAATGTATTTATATATAGTAAAAATTTAAATAGATGCATCCCCTGTTGGATTAGACAGGGCGGAAAAGAAAAAAAAAACAAATAAATAAAAATAGGTGAAATTAAAAGAAAGAAAGAAACAAATAAATTAAACAAAAAAATTTCTCTTAAAATTTCTAAAAGAAATTTTTCTCATATTTCTAAAAAAAATTTTCTCTACAAAATTTAAAAAAATGTTTTCTCTTAAAATTTCTAAAAAAAATTTATTTTAAAAATCCTAAAAAATTATATGTAGTTATACTTTATATGTAGTTACATATAACGGACTTATAATAATTCGTAGTAAAAAAAAATGTATACACTAAAAAAAATATGTCTATGCAATGCATTAAAACATATATTAAAAAAGTCATATTAAATGCATATTTATTAAGTAATGAAGTAATAAAATAAACAAACAAACGATACCAAGGTGTCGGGGAGTTCATGTTATCCAAATGAACAATGTTAATTAATAATAGCATTATTATATTTCAGACGGTTATGCTTTATTATTATTATTTTTTTTTTTTTTTTTCAAATGATTAAATGTAATATAAGTCGTAAAAAAAATATCACTGTACCATACATCCTGGTCAGATAAGTGTGAACTCGTTTCCTTATGCTATTTCTTAATGAGGGTTTTTTTTTTCCTCTTCTACTCCTGGGAAATAAGAAGAGACGAGTAAATGATGGGAGGAAGACAGGCTTTTTAGCTGCTGGAGGAATCTTCATTTTTTTTTTTTTTCTTTACCTTGATAATTTATCCTTGACCAAATTCGCCCGTAAGGGGTTTCGTTTTTTCGAATAAAATGAAAAATCATTCCGTTTGAAGGACTTTATTCCGCACATGCGCGATGTCTCCATTAAGTTTGACAATTATAGGTGACCTTGAAAAAAAGTAAAAATCAAACATAGGCTTTTTTTTGACAACTTCCAAAAATTTATAAAAAAAAAAGAAAATAAAAGAATTACGTGTTACATAATCGGAATTATGATATAAAGTTGGTATTTAATATCTGATGTAGCGAGTACCTCAGTACAGTACCTAGTGAAGGAATATGGCCTTGCACATGCCTCATGCTTCGACTCACCCATCCATGTAGCCTACCATTGTATACACCCAACTTTTCAAAGGTATTCAGTTTTTTTTTTTTTTTTTTTTAATTTTAATACCTTTTCCTTCGTACTGAGGACATTGCTAATCTCCGCGTAAAATCGTTTTAGCATCATCCACCTTGAAAAAAAAGTCAAGGGGGGGGAGAAATCAGGAATCCAAAAGGGAAAATTTTAAAGCTGACTCCGCGTTGCATTTAAGTGGGGTTAAACTCCGAAAGGGCTAAAACCTCATCATTTTCTTCCTTTAATTACTTCACCTTTTCTCTCCTCTTCCCTTTAAAAAGTTTTCGAAGATCCGATTTCGTAGTAGTTACGTTTCCCTCTAGGGGAGAAATAAAAAAAAAAAAAAGTAAGACTGAATACTTTAAAAAAAAAAAAAAAGATTTGAAGAGATAAGGCTGCAGCGAAAAGAAGGTTGGGAGGAAACTGCCTCAAGATATCGGAGAGGTTGGACCGAGACAGAGATGGATCGATGACTTTTAAAAACTGGGGACCTACCTACTTAAGATACGAGGACCAGTCTCTTTGGGCTATGTGTGCACCTATTGGACGCAATTTTATAAGTTGTAACTTATCCGTATTTAGATCGCGTTTCATTTATTCAAACTGACGTTTTATAAGTCGTTTAATTCATATCGATTTAGCTGCCGTTATACAAAATCATTTTTTTTAAAAGTTGCTCCCGTTTGTATAACTGGGTCTTCACCGATTCTATTTTTTGACTTTTAAAGTGTAAATCTTTAATACATCATTTTTTTTTTTTTTTTTTTTAATTTTCCAAAAATTTTTAATTTTTGAGATTAAGAAAAAAACTTGAATTTTTGTAAAAATATGGGCTGGTGCCATACTAAAAATTAGGGAGCGCCGCTTAATTCTTTTAAAGGTGACCCCCCACTTCTTATACTGTAGAATAATAGGTGGAAAAATTCGTTCCCGACCATTTTTCCTTAAAAGAAAAAAAAAAATTCCTAGTCCATTTTTCCTAAAAAATTTGGTTTCTAAAATTTTTTTTCCTCATTTTCAATTTTATTAAAATGTTTTGATTCTTAAAATAAAATTTCCTAAAATATTTTTCCTAATTTTTTAAATCCCTAAAAAGATTTTAGGAAATTTAATTTTAGGAATCAAGAAGTTTTAAAAACAAATTGAAAATTAGAAAAGACAATTTTAGGAACCAAAATTTTTAGAAAAAATTAATTAGGAGTTGATTTTTTTTTTAGGAAAAATGGTAGGGAATCGGGAAAAATGCGCATGCGTCAAAATGTTTGGGGGGTGGGGGACGAATTCCTGTTTGTTTTTAGTAAATTGCTCTTCAAAAATTAATTCGGTCCCTTGCAGAAATGACCACATTTTGAAGAATTTAAATATTCATTCATTTTTTTTAAAATTTCTTTCTCAAAATATTTGCCCAAAAGACTCTTCGCCTTAACGAATTTTTTTGCCCCCCGATTCTCAGAAGAAAAAAGCTTGCTCGTTAAATTAAAATACTGACGAAATGTGTTTGTTTACTTCCTGTCTGCGATTTTGTGTCTCAATATTTATTGCAATATTTATTGCCTACAAACTCTTTACAAACTCCTCATACCTTTTACCTTGTTGTTTTTTTTTTTATGAAGGTGCGACTGGGATTTTCCCACAAAACAGAAGCCTTATAACGATTTGGTTCTTGACAACCTTTTGAACAGATAGAAATAAAATAAATGAAATGTGTACCGTTACTGAGGGGTTTTCCTTTTTTATGAAATGCGTTGATTTGATTTTTATGGCGCTGTTTACAAATTGGAGACAACGTGCGGTCACACGATTCAAAATCCTCTTTTTATAATTTATTTATTTTTTTCTATTATTTCATTCAAAAGTTTACCCTGGCGTCTCGATACAATAGAATTCTGTCTGCAGTTTTAAAAAAAAGAATAAAATAAATAAATGCATATGGTAAAGAAATAATCGGTACACTTAAAAAGAAGCGGATTAATGGCGAACAAATGAATGGTCTACAATAAAAATGACCAGGACAAATTATTTTTATCACCTTGTCGGCGCCGGTTTTTTTCTTTTTTAAGAAGCGAATAATTCGAAAAAAAAATAAAAAAATAGAAAACTGGTAATTTTAAAAAAATGCTGAAATATTGAAAAACTCGAAAATCGTGTTGCGGATTAATCCGGTAGCAGGATTAATCCGAATTGTGATTAATCCAAATACGATTAACCGAATAATCAGGATTAATCCGAATCGTGATTAATCCAAGTTCGATTAACCGAATAATCAGAGTTAATCCGAATCGTGATTAATCCAAGAACGATTAATCCAAGAACGATTAATCCGAATTGTGATTAATCCAAGTACGATTAACTGAATAATCAGAATTAATTCGAATCGTGATTAATCCAAGTACGATTAATCCGAATCGTGATTAATCCAAGTACGATTAATCCGAATCGTGATTAATCCAAGTACGATTAATCGGAATCGTGATTAATCCAAGTACGATTAACTGAATAATCAGAATTAATTCGAATCGTGATTAATCCAAGTACGATTAATCCGAATCGTGATTAATCCAAGTACGATTAATCGGAATCGTGATTAATCCAAGTACGGTTAATCCGAATCGTGATTAGTCCAAGTACGATTAACCGAATAATCAGGATTAATCCGAATCGTGATTAATCCAAACACGATTAACCGATTCCCTACCATTTTTCTTGAAAAAAATTAATTCCTAATCCATTTTTCCTAAAAAAAAAGTTAATTTCTAATCCATTTTTTTCTAACAATTTTGGCTCCTAAAATTGTTTTCCTAACCATCTTTTTTTTCTAATTTTTAATTTTCCTAAAAATTTTTGATTCCTAAAATCAAGTATCTTAAAGCCCCTAAAATAAAATTTCCTAAAACCTTTTAGGGATTTAAAAAATTAGGAAAAATATTCATTTTAGGAAATTTTATTTTATGAATCAAAAAATTTTACAAAAATTGAAAATGAAGAAGAAAAATTGTTAGGGAATAAATTTTATAGGAACCAAAATTTTTAGGAAAAATAATCGGAAACGTGAAAAAATAGCAGACGACGAAAACTGGAAAATGCGAAAAAGATCAAAAAAACAATCCCAAGAAAATCGTAATGTAATATCCAAAATGTACGAAAAAAGAAAATTAATACTAGTAAACGTAACAATAGATAATTTCAGAAAAACGGTTTGCACTTCAAATACTGTAATTGTTTTTAATAATAAGCATAAAGTGTTATTAATAAAAAATAATTGTATAGCATTGTGCGGGCTATATACATACTTGTGTTCTCTATATTCATCAAAAGATATCGCTCCTCGATGATCCTCACGTTAAATTATTTCGAAAAAAAAAAAATTAATTATTGCCGTTAATTATCTCATCTCTTCAAGACACTTAATAGCCATTATTTTTTAATAATTGTTTTCGAACCGCTTAATGTAACAAATTGAATTTTTTTTTTTTTTTTTCGTATCCCCGATTATTTTCGCGCGAGCAAAAAAAAAAGGTAATATTAAAACAAGAAAGACGAAAACGATTCGTAATATATGAGTTTATTAGATTCGGACGGGTAAAAGGGTGGACCTGATTATTTAAAAAACCATGAGTAATACACAACCTGCATGTTATACAGGTTAGGTAATAGTTCAGTCATTTCAATCACGATTTTAAGGAATATTTTTCAAAGAATATTCACTCCCCTTGTCGAAAGAGGAGGACACGGAATGTTTCCAGCCTTTTACCACTGCTTTAGTGTTGCTTCAATTTTTCATACTCGTTAATTTAAACTCTTCATCGTTTCGGAAAGAAGGTTTAGGAGTAAAAAAAAAAAAAAATGAAATAAAATAGAATAAAAATCTCTTCTTTCTTTATTTCGCTATATTTTAATTTAAATCATGCGAGCGCCGTTTAACTGACAGTTAATTAACTGCGGGAGGGTTAAAATCCTTTTTTTTTTCTTCCGTACGTCCTTGAGAGGTGATTCTGTGTGAATTTGGAAAAGATAAATATATTTAAAAACCAGCTGGCGCTTTTTTGAACGTATGAATTTTATTCATTTATTTATTTTTTAAATTCCGTTATCACCATCGAAAATTATTTCCATTGAATACCCTCATTCATAAGAAGGAAGAAAAAAAAAAAAAATTTTTAGTGGTCCATTATATGTTATTTAAATATATACAAGGACATTATTAATTTATTTACATTTCTGTACATCATACTTATAAGAAAGTAAGAAAAGAAAAAGAAAGAAAGAAAAAAAAAAACAATCAACAGATGGATAAAGGATTACATTCACGATCATTGCTATGTCCAATTTAATAAATAAGAGAATTAGCGAAGGTGACAAGATAATTGGACATGCAGGCGTTTTTTTTTTTTTTCTCTTCGTCTTCTTTTCCTAGATATTCTTTTGCAAAACATGGATTTTGCAGAATTTCTTACACGTTTATTTTGGATATCTATTAAGAAGAGGGGCTATGACTTTAATGGGTTTCGTGGATTGAATGTTTGTTTTCTTTTTGTTATGTAAGGATGGACACGGATTGTCAAGAGTTAAAATTACTAAGTGATTATTAGGTTTTTTTTTTCTATGAAAAATAATAATATGTGAGGGGAAGAGAGGAATATGACATATAAATGACGATTTACTTTTTAATAATTTTTCTGTGATTTTTCCTCCGATTTAAAATTTCTAATTCTTTTTTCTGTTTATATTTGTACCAAATTTAATCGTTAGTTTTACTCTTTTTCCTCGTTTATGCTTACCCAACACGTTTAACATGTTCGGCCTACATGCTCACCCGACATGTTCAACATTTTCTCATTCCAGACAAATATCAATAACCCTACGTCTCCCGTCCACCAAATTGGTACACTCACAATGAACCAGGGATGATTGTTTTAAAACAAATTGGTTGGTAACACTAACGTCTTAAAACACTGTTTTAAACACCGTATTTTATTAAGTGAATAAAATACGTTTTAAAATGCATTTTTAAGAGGCCCAAGCCCGCAATTTGTCGCGCAAGACTCATTTTATACAATCTGTGGTATGGACCATACCATAGATTGTATGAGCCGCTCATATTCATAAAATGGTTGCTTAATCACAGGGATGATTGTTTTAAAACAAATTGGTTTAAAACACGGTGTTTTAAAACGTTTTAAAACATTTGAATGAAAAACACCGTTTTAAAAATTTGAATAAAAATAGAAACAAATTTAAAACATTTTGAACATGTTTTAAAACATGTTTTAAAACGTTTTAAAACCAGGCCGAATAAAATACGTTTTAAAACGTTTTAAAACATGGGAAAATAATATAAAACGTTTTAAACTGTTTTTTATTAAAAAATGTTTTAAACAGCAACCCTCCAATGAACATTTAAAAATGTTTTAGACTGCAATTTTTCGATGAAACATGTTGCAGTAACATGTTACAGCTTTAGAACGAGCATATTGCAACGTTACAAACATGTTGCGAACATGTTGCATCGTTAGGAATATTTTAGAGCGTTAGAAACACGTTGCGAACATTTTTCAGCTTTAGAAACATGTCGCGAACATTTTGCAGCTTTAGAAACATGTCGCGAACATAATGGAGCGTTAGTTCGTATGATAAAAATTCAAGACTCCTGTCACGAGTCCTCAAGAGAACCATCAGTCTTCTGATGGACTTTTCTTTTTAGAAGACTGATGGTCCTTTGCTAGCTTGAGCTGTCGTGGCACTAATTATTTTTCGTGGCACCAGGCATTTATCGGGGAGTACTCCACCTATAATTCAACTTACAAAACTTGTTACTATTTACAAATTTTATTTTCACTCTTAAGACTCCTCCTGGCCAACACGCACGGTCAGTTAATAAGATGTAATGATAGAAATGAGACGCATCACGACTCCACCGTAACATAAAGTAGTCCGTATCATTAATGCGTATTTTTTTTTTTTTTCCGTTTTATTGAAACCCCCTATAATTTTTTCCGCGTCGGAATTTCAAAATTCCAAAAAAAAAAAAAAAAAAAAAAAAAAAAAAAAAAAAAAAACGCCTACGGTCGTTCAAGAACAAAAATGTCACATTTTTTTAACATGTGAAAAAAGAAGGAAAGACATTTTTTTATTTTTTCCATACAAAAGGAGTGAAGATGATTCGAAAAATAGATATACACTTAAGAAAATGACATATTTTTTTCAAACACGGCGATCATGATCGTAATGACCTTGGGTCGAATTACATCCGAGAGTCTTTTATTTTCGAATTTGTACGACGATAGTTTCAAAAAAGAAGAAGCTGATGTACAACATATTTAACATCCTGGTCCCGTGTAAAAAAAAAAAAAAAGAATTTTTTTTTTGTAAAAGTAATTGATTTTTTCGTGACTCGTAGGTGTCTTCAACCTTCGGGGTGTCTGTGGCCTAAGAAAAAAAAAAATTTAACAGGAATGCATACATGGATATCACCTTGAGACGTATCTAAAACGTTTTCCCATAGGAAAGGACAGAAAAAAAGAGACACGGAAGGGGAACGATTTTGTCAAGGTTTAATTAATTTACGGAAAAGAAGGAACAATCAAATTTTGTGCGTCTGCCTACGATAGCTCGGAATTTTGTATCTTTTTCATTGTTCAATAACGCAAAGTGGAAATTCCGAATCACCAACCCCTAAAGCATCCAATGACCAAAAATGATTCAAATATTTTTTTGATTTCGCTATGTCGTTTTCTCACCACCAAATTTCAGGGATTTAAAAAAAAAGAAAATTGCATATTAATCACGAAAACATTAATCCACATGATTGAAAGACCAGATAGCTGTAACACGTCTTCATTCAAAAAAAGAAAATTATTAACTATGAAAAAACTCATTAAATACACAAAAAAGGCGGGGATCTAGTTTTTGCGCATCCTCATACAAAGCTTTTTTTTTTTTTTTTCGTTTTAAATCGTCGTTATATGCACATTCAAGGCAAGCACAGAGTGTCGCTTGTTAAATTGCTACCGGAAGAACGATAAAACTGGTCCTGGTTATGATAATATGTATGAAAATATATTTAAAAATGCATAAATATTGTAATATTGACACTAACTGCTTTTATGCTGATATACGGTGCAGCGAACCGGGCATTATCAGTTTTACGATCTTGATTGATATCGATAACTGGATTTGGTTTTTTTTTTTTTTACTCTTCTTACACAAAGTTTACGATTTTTGGAAGACGGGAATTTTTCGGGTCGCCAAGCGGTAATTTGCAAGTTGTTTCATGTTAAATTGATGGGGTAGGGCCGCAATTTCACGACGAAACATGTTGCTGAGCATGTCGCAACATCAGAAATATGCTGACAACATGTTCCTAAGCTGCAACATGTTGAATTAACTTGTTACTAACGCTCCAACATGTTTTTAACGCTGCAACATGTTCAGCAACATGTTGAAAAACATGTTACTAACGCTCCAAAATGTTTGCAACATGTTTCTAATGCTGCAACATGTTTGCAACATGTTTCTAATGCTGCAACATGTTTGCAACATGTTTCTAATGCTGCAACATGTTTGCAACATGTTTCTAATGCTGCAACATGTTTGCAACATGTTTCTAACGCTGCAACATGTTTCTAAAGCTGCAAACTATTCAGCAACATGTTTCTAAAGCTGCAAACTGTTCAGCAACGTGTTTCTAAAGCTGCAAAATGTTCAGCAACATGTTTATAAAGCTGCAACATGTTCAGCAACATGTTTCTAACGCTGCAACATGTAAGCAACATATGTGCTTTCACGTATCTGCGATGTTCGTCTATATGTTCGTTTCCGATTCTGGTTCTTTTACTTACCCATTTCAACATTTCCTCTCTCACACTTCCGGTTTGATAATTCAGATTCTCTCAGGAAAATCATATACTAAAAAAAAAACCTAATCAAGGGCCCAATACGTTCATTCCTCACGTGACGTGCTCATTAGTCTCATGTCTTAACCAATCATTGTACTTCCTCGTTTCATTAAACTGTCGTCACAGTTTCTTCCATCGATGACCTTCCCGAACAATGAATCTGTCGAAAATGTTTTGTTTTGGAGGACGTGAGGCGAGGCTTTGTTTTACAAATATATTTTTTTTTTCCCTCCACTGATTTTTTTCTTTTTTTTGGTTATCAATTCTGTTTTTTAAAACGTGTGAAGGTTCAAGATCCCCCAACTGCATGTGAAAAACCACGGAGAAGGCAACAGGTGTTTGATTGAGGGAAACCGAACTTGACAGGTCGCGTCAAGGAGTTGCGGTTCCCGTATAGTTGCATTTTATAACGCTCGCGCTGCTACCTCTTTTACGATTACTCTCCCAATAAATAAATTATACCTAAATTAATTTATCCATTAAGTTTTCGTGTCGATGTAGACAAACGTCTTAAAACCTTTTTTTTTTTTTTTTTTTTTCATTGGATCGTGTATTTTAATCGATTAATTAAAATGATGGTTGTTTTGATTATCCCTTCCAGTTTTAATTGGTGTTTGATTGGTTATTTCGTATATGAATTGATTGATCCCCGGATTGGAGTTTGATTTAATTGTTTGATTGATATAATGGATAAATGATTTTCAATATTCGATTATTTTTAATTTTTTTTTCTTAATAAGCCGATTACAGCACATTCGTTTTTTGTTTTTTTTTATTAAAAGGAAAAGAATAAGGGCTTTTTTTTGTTGAAAAAAGTAACAATTCTTGAAAATTCTACAAATTCATTTTTGTGTACGGTTTTTAAGCTACGGGAGAAAAAAAGTGTAAAGAATTTCAGTGTTTAATAAAAAAGCAAAAAACTTAAAAACGGAATTTTTTAAGTCATTTTGAACTTAGCCTAATATTCGTAATCTGCGCAAAATTTCCGATAGGAGCTATCCTTTTTTCCGCAAAAAAATTTCTAATTTTTCACCGCAAAAAAAGTTTATATCAAGATGACCTTTAAAGAATCTGAAAAAAAAATTAGGACTAATGTTGTTGGCAAAAGACACCCTATTTTGCGTTTTATCCAAAAAAAATTTGGATCAGACGCAAAACAGTCGATATTTGTTTTATCCATAATTTTTTGGATAAAGTACAATTTGGATCAAAACGCAAAACATTCGATATTTGTTTTATCCATAATTTTTTGGATAAAGTACAATTTGGATCAAAACGCAAAACAGTCAATATTCGTTTCATCCATCATTTTTTGAATAAAATGCAATTTAGATCAAACGCGAAAAAGTCGATATTGGTTTTATCCATAATTTTTTGGATAAAATACAATTTGGATCAAAACGCCAAACAGTCAATATTCGTTTCATCCGTAATTTTTTGGATAAAATATAATTTGGATGAAAACGCAAAACAGTCAATATTCGTTTCATCCATCATTTTTTGAATAAAATGCAATTTGGATCGAACGCGAAAAAGTCTATATTGGTTTTATCAATAATTTTTTGGATAAAATACAATTTGGATCAAAACGCAAAACAGTCAATATTTGTTTCATCCATAATTTTTTGGATAAAATATAATTTGGATCAAATGCAAAACACTACATTTGTTTTATCCATAACTTTTTGGATAAAATAAAATTTGGATCAAAACGCAAAACAGTCAATATTCGTTTCATCCATCATTTTTTGAATAAAATGCAATTTGGATCAAACGCGAAAAAGTCGATATTGGTTTTATCCATAATTTTTTGGATAAAATACAATTTGGATCAAAACGCCAAACAGTCAATATTCGTTTCATCCGTAATTTTTTGGATAAAATATAATTTGGATGAAAACGCAAAACAGTCAATATTCGTTTCATCCATCATTTTTTGAATAAAATGCAATTTGGATCAAACGCGAAAAAGTCTATATTGGTTTTATCCATAATTTTTTGGATAATATACAATTTGGATCAAAACGCCAAACAGTCAATATTCGTTTTATCCATATTTTTTTGGACGAAAACCATTTGGATCAAAACGCAAAACAGTCAAAATTCGTTTCATCCATAATTTTTTGGATCAAACACAAAGTCCTCATATTTTTTGTAAATCGACATGCACGATTTTCTGGAATTATAGTATCTAGTCTTAAGTCTTTCACTTTAATCCCGAAATCCTGGGTTAAAGAACTTTTTTAATCCCAAAATCCCGAGATTGAAAAAGTGACTCCAGGATTTATGTCTGTAATTTTTTTATAATTTAATTTCGCACTCTCCTATCTTCCCATCAAATCCCATTCAAAATTTCAGCGATTTCATTTTTCAAAAGATTAAAATCCCCCCCCTCCAGAGCTAAGTATTCTCGAAAATTAAAATGACATAATTTACGTTATTCGCGCATGCGCATTCGAACGAGAACACATTTTTTATATTTTCCTAAACAAAACAAAAAACAGAGGAAGTCACATTTCTGACTGTCTAATCTTCCGGTTTATATCTAACGATTCTTTATTTTTTTTTTTTATTCTTTTAAATTCCCAATCTGATGGGGAAGTTAAGTATAAGATGAAAGGTCCAAGAGGGAATATCATGTGCCCGTAGGTCCGGTTAAGATTAATGGAACTTTAACAAAGGTTGTATTCTTCAAAAATAAAACTAAAAAAAAAACCCTGCATGATAAATATGTTTGAATTTCTCGGACTCATTTGAATATAAGTCCCATTACAAATTTTTTTTTTTTTCGCCTTCGGGGAAAACTGGGACGCGTTTTTTTTTTTTATTATTCGAAAGAAAAATTACTGCACATTCGCCGAATGTTATGCACAACAGTAGAAATTACTAGTCATTCAACTTATTTTTTTTTTTTTTTTTATGACGCATAAACGTACGGTCGGTTTTATTTTACGCAATTAAAAAGGTATTGTTTAAAAAAAAAGTAAATTGAAAAATTTAAAACTGCACTGATATTTTTTTGAAAATTTTTGTTAAAATTTTGTGATCGAAGCCGCAGGTCACACCGGAACGAGAATCGAACCTGAAAACTTTGATCCAAGGAAAGGTGTACAAAATTTGTACTCGACATTGAACGATGTACAAAATTTATTATTATTATTATTTTTTTTATTTTTTTTTTTATATTATTAAATGCATTTTGATAGGCATCAAACGTTGTTTTAGATGCGTTGTCATCCTTACGAATTCATTTATCTTAAGCGAGATTCCCCGATGACAGTTAGTGTAATAAGAAGAGGCTCCCGGTCTTGCTTAAAACACGAGTTATTAATTACTATACATTAATTAAGGACTGACTAATGGATTGTTTCCATTCCTTTCAAGGTCGAATCACTTTTTTTTTTTTTCGATAAAATAATTTTCTTTTTCTTTTTATTTTTTGCAGGTAAGCGTTTTTAAACGATCCGTTATTTTTACGTCAGAGAATCCAGCTTCTGGTTTTTATACGGTAAAAATAAGATAAAATATTTCCTTTTTAAAAAAAAAAATGTTGAACGGGGCCCTGAAACCCGAAACGTGAATATGCAAATGGAACGAGCGTCTTATTTATTCATTTTTAAATTAAATATTTATTAGAAGGAATTAGTTTAAAAATAAGAAACAACACTGAGAGGCATTTAAAAAAAGTGACTTTGAAGTGGTTTATTTTTTTTATTTTTTTTTTTACGGATTTAATTGCTTTCTTTTTCCACGTAATTTTGGATGAGTGATATCTTCATTATTTTCACGTAACAAAGTTTTTATATAGGGATTTCGTTTTGGAAAGTACAGATCAGGATCGTTTCTTTTAGGGGGGCTAGGTGGTACCTAAGGCCTAGGGGATTAGGTTTCCAATGTGAGAGGACCCGCACGAAAAAGTAATGCAAAAATAGTGTAACATTTTTGCAATATGAATGCAAAAAATTTATATAAAAAATATGTTATTTTTGGATCATTTATACAAAAATTTGGACATGCATAATTTTTGCAAAATTTATGCATATTTTTTTAAGCAATAAAATTTTGTTATGCGTAATTTTTACAAAATTTATGCATAATTTATTTCAGCATAAAATGTGGATATGCATAATTTTTACAAAATTTATGCATAATTTATTTGAGCATGAAAATGTGGATATGTATCATTTTTGCAATTTATGCATATCTTTTTAAGCATCAAAATTTGAATCTGCGTAACTTTTACAAAATTTATCCATAATTTATGTAAGCATGAAAATGTGGATATGCATAAATTTTGTATAATTTATGCATATCATTTTTTTAAATCTCAATGCAGGATAATGTGCAAATATTATACTTACAAATGTGGGCATATGCATATTTATTTATTCACATTTTTATATTATGCATACTTATTTATGCGTGGTTTATGCATAATTATATTCGAGGATGAAAAAAAAGTAGTAGTAAAAGTAGTTTTGTTCCGATTGAGAAATGCAAGTCGATAACGACAATGAGATGCATAAATTACATAAAAATAATGTATAAATTATGCAAACATTAGACGTACAAAAAAAATGCATAAATTATGTATAAACTACTTAGATTTTTTTACCGGAAAAATTTTGTTTCATCCTCCAAAAATAATTATGCATAATTGGATATGCGTAATTTTTACAAAATTTGTGCATAATTTTTTTAAGGTTGAAAATGTGGATATGGATAATTTTTGCATAATTTATGCATATAATTTTTTTAAAATCACAAATCAGGATAATTTGCAAATACTATGCATACTTAAATATTATGCTTGTAAGCATATGCATATTTATTTATGCACTTTTATATATTATGCATATTTTTATGCATACTTATTTATGTATAAATATTTTATGCATAAATAAGTATGCATAAAATGGAGAAAAAGTTGAATAAGCATAATATTTGTCAATTTTCCTGCTTTAAGATTTAAACAAATTGCATGCATAAATTATGCAAAAATTATGCATGTCTAGATTTTCATGCTTAAAAATTATGCAAATTCGTGCTTAAAAAAGAATATACAAAAACTCTGTAAAAATTATGCATGTGAAAAATATTGTATAAGTGATACAGAAATAATACATTTATTATTATATAAATATTTTGCATTTATTTTGCAAAAATTTTATACACTTTTTACATCACTTTTTCGTACGGGTTTTTAGGTCCCTGATAGGGGCCCTTTAAGTAATGAAAAAACTCCTTAAATTGCAATACATTTTTCTTGAAATTATCTCTCCTTTACACTTACTTTCAATTTTGACATTAGAAAAACTTAAAAAAATAAAAACTTTAAAAAATCAACTTAATCCAGCTAAGTCAATTAAAAAATAATGGGATTAAAATTTAATCGAATTAACTCGATTGAGTTTTGACTGGCTTCGTTGAATCTTATTCTCGACTCCTCTCGATGAAAGCCTCAAGCATTATAAATGACGAATATTCATACACACAACAGAGATGAGGGGCATTAATTCACTTTTATTACATCGTTAAAATAACATTGTTATTTTATTTTATGCGGTCTTCTTCCTCCCGGTATAATAATACATCAACTTTCCAACCTTGAAAAAAATTCTTAAGTCTCAGTAGGGGACTACCCGGTCTCAAAGGGGACCCACTCGGTTAAATCTTTTTTTTTTTTTTTTTTCTCTTCCCTTTTCTTCTGCAAAACTTGGAAATGGCTTTCGTCCATTAAAGGCCTTAATTATCGTTTTTACGCGAAAAAATCCCAAGTCGAAAAATTTTTTGAACTCTCCATTAAGAGAAAGAAAAAGTTTTCAAGTATGAAGTCACGGTAAATTATAATTGATTCTGAGTGTTGAGTTTATTTCATCCGAAAATTTCTGGTAATGCGTTTAAGTGCACTCGTCAATTTAAACGATTTTACTTCTTTTTTTTTTTTTTTTTCCTTCGTTCCTTAACGGTTTTTTTCAAGTTTCTCTCCGAAAAAAAAAAAAAAAAAAATACGAAGAAAAGTAAAAATCGAAAAGGTCAAATGCGAAGCGTCGAGTTAATATTGTCGGCAACCTGAGACACTAAGGGGCGTATCAATCTCCGACCCAAATCTCTTTTATTTGATGTGTTATATAGAAAAAAATATATAACCTGGTTTTTTTTTTTTTTTAAATTTTGGTTTTCTGCGAATTAATCAGTTTTTGTAATAATCCCGAAGGATATATTTTAAATATATTTAAAAGATGGGAAAAATCGACTTCTTTAAAAACAAGAAACGAAAGGGGAAAAAAAATCGTGCACAGACGTACGTATATGAGTTGTAAAGATGTGAGTGGAAGGAGAAGCCCATCAAAATTTCTGATGCTTCCATCTACTTTAATATAGAGTAAAATAATCAAACGTGCTAAAAACTTCATTCAATGGGGGCGTACTGTATTACCCGGTAATATATTTTAAGGTTAGGTAAGGTTCTTTTTTTTTTCTTGTACACTAATGGAAAATAATTTTTTTTTATAACGGGGCGGGTTTTTTTTTTTTAAAACTTGATGAAAAAAAAAAGGAGTTTATCCCCCATTTTAAAATTAAAAGCGGTTAATTCAGGGACGAACGGCGAGAAAGCGAGAAATTTTCGATGATTCTCACGAGACGAAAAATTTCAAACGTAGTAAAAAAATACCGTAAAACGGGGTAGGGGAGGCTTAGTGATCGGATTTGCAGCAGGAGTTGAACTGGTATAAAAAAAAGACTTGGGCCACACTCAGAAAAATTAGTGGGAAGTCGCTTGCCCTGGGGGAAACTGGATCATGTTTGGATCAGACTTTCGAAGACTGGCTGGATTGTAACGCCTTGCATTCTGGTCAACAAGCCCCATCAGGAATGGACTTACGGTCGATTTGATGGCGTAAGGCCATTCAAATACTACGTCAGAGTAATTTTTATCGTTTGGAACCTTTTCCTGCCCGTTACTAAAACGTATGGGAAAATTGATGGTTCGGACCCCGTCCCTTCCTGATTTGTTGACGTAATATTTCAATGTTTCCCGTCCAATATTGGATGGTATTGGGAATTTTACCAAGGCTGAATCAATGTTCGACCAAGACAAATTTTTTCGAATCTTAAGTTACTAAATTTGAATTGAATAATTTAAATTTGACATCAGGATTAACCCAATTTGATCGTTCTTGCACGGCGGTAGTTGCACAATCGACACCTGAAATTGCGCAATTGACACAAAGTTTCACAACAGACACATGAAGTTTCACAATTGACATTTGCATTGGTAAAACTGACACAGAGTTTCGCAACTGACACATGAAGTTTCACAATTGACATTTGAAGTGGTACAACTGACACATGAAGTTGTACCGTTGACACTATAAGTTTCACAATTGACACATGAAGTTGTACCGTTGACACTATTTTCACAATTGACACATGAAGTTGTACCGTTGACACTATTTTCACAATTGACACATGAAGTTTCACAATTGACATTTGTATTGGTACAACTGACACAACGTTTCACAACTGCCACATGAAGTTTCACAACTAATGTTTGAAGTGGTACAACTGACACAAAGTTTCACAACTGACATTTGAAGTGGTACAGCTGACACATGAAGTTTCACAACTGACATTTAAAGTGGTACAACTGACAGTTAAAATTTCACAACTGACACCTGAAATTGCACAATTGTCACCTGAAGTTGCACAAGTGACAGTAACAATCTTAAAATTTTCGGTAAATACACACCCCTGCAAGTTTCAAACGCCACTGTTCAGAGCTCCGCCTTTTGTGCAACAAGAGCAGTACCGCACTCGTGTGCAGAATTTCCCGCACCACACGGAAAGCGTAAACTCCTTTTGCACTGACATACATACATAAATAAATAAAAATGAAAAAAAAAAATCTGTCGCTGACGTCATTAAGATTTGCGTGCCAATCATGGTTCTCTGGTCCCACCAAGTACCGGTTTTTTTAAAAGAAAAAAAAAAGAAGTCTTTTATTTATTTATTTTTTCTTTAGGTTTTTTCCTCGTTTTACTGTAAAAATTATTTAACTATGCAAGTTAAGAGAGCACACTGGTTTTTTACATGGATTACAGCATGGGAGCGATCGCGGACTCATGATAACTAATTTAAAGGTCAACCATGTGAAGTGTGTTCTTTGTTTTGGTGAAAAAAAACTGAAAAAATCCTACAGGCGCTTATAAAAGACGTAAAAGAAAATAAGTCATTGGAACGACACATAAAAAAAATAAAGTTTTTATCAGAATAAATTTGTTCACTATTTTTCTTGATACTTTTTACAATTTTATATTTTATCGCATCGATGCGCAAAACACGAAATTCATTTCTTTTTTTTTTCTCTCCCCGCATGAGAAGATTCTAACCGGGTTAGGTTAGGACCCCCAGCCGAAATTTTTATTATGTTCATAAAAAAAAATTGAAAATCTATGGTCACCAGCAAAAAACATTTTTTTTTTTTTTTAAAGATACCTGTTTTCCACAACCGAATTATTCCATCCGGTTGCATAATTTTTTCCAACGGTAATCAGTGATCCATGACGTTTTAGACATATGTGACCGGATGAATTCGTATAAGACCAATAAACAATAAAAAAAAAAATTGAAAAAATAAAAAAAGACTCGGAAAAAAAAATTCTCTTATTTTTATTATGATTTTTTTTTCCTTAGCCCCGGAAACACACACGAATAATTCTACGTTTTTATCCAGGATACCGTGAGACGGCGCGATGCTAAACCACAATTTTCGTTTTTGAAAATTGAAAAACGTGAAAACGGTTCCTGGAGAAGAACGACATGTACAAAATGCGCCGCGATCCAAAGGACCGTAAATCGCCTAATTTCTTGCCTAATTTTTTGGGAGCGCGCGGTTTAATTCGAATGTGTTTATAAAAATTTTTCCGGCACGATGACCTCAATACTCGGTAGCAAAGCATGGAAATTAGATTCCGTTTTAATTTAAATGTAAATGGTTTTTTCTGTGCTCTTATGTGTACCGTCCGACGTTTTTTAGCCTGTGAGCTTCAAACCTGAACGGAGAAAATCCTTGACTTGTTTACGTTTTTTTTTTTTTTTTTTAAGGTGGATTCTTCTTTTCTCCCGTTAGATAATTTTAGGACAATTAGGTTGTTATCTGTAGGAAAAAAAATATATTTTTTTTTTTTTAAATATTTAGACAATTGCTATCGACAATTTTTAAAAGAAAATGACTTTTATTTGATTTTAGTCACATTATCTTGCCGAACGTGTTTGACGAACGTAACTTTACGCTACTGAGAAAAGTATTTTGAATGATTGTATGAACGTCCGACATGTTGAGGAATCTAAGGACATTTTTTCTATTGGATCCGATAGACATTTCCTTATTTACTTGGATACATATCGTTCGATTGGAGGTTATTATGTTTTCCCGGATTAAATATCCCGTACAAAAAAGAGATGCATAAAATATGTAAATTTTTTGCAAAATAAATACAAAAAATATATATTAATTTTGTATAATTTATACAAAATTTGGACCTACATAATTTATATATAATTATGTATAATTTATGTATAATTTATATATAATTATGTATAATTTATGTATAATTTATGTATAATTTATATATAATTATATATATAATTTTCCGTTGAAAAAGTTTATGTTTCTTAGTTTCTTATACATAGTTTATGCATAATCATCCCCGAGGATAAAAAAAAAAAAATTTGTTAAAAAAGTTAAAGTTTTTTATACATAATTTATGTATAATCATATTGTAGGATAAAAAAATATAAGTTCTTTATACATAATTTATGCATTTTTTATGCATGTCCAATTTTTTGTATATTTTATGTATAATTTTTGTATAAATAATACAAGTTTTATGCATCCCTTTTTCGTACGGGATTCTGCCCCGGATTTCCCGTCCCAGGATCCTGAGAAAATTTTCAAATCTTGATTCCCGGGACCCAAATTTTTGGCCATTTCCCCGTGGTTTTTTAATTCCCAGAAAAATCCCGGAGAATCCATGAGTAATCCCCCAAAATTACCTGTGGTCCCGGACAATTTTAATTTTCCGATTCCCGGAAAACTATTTGTTCTGCCCGGAAATTTTCGGGACCCTTAGGTGATTTTCAAACTTGATTCCCTGGATCCAAATTTTTTTGGAAATTTCCCCGTCGTTTTTTAATTCCCGGGAAAATCCCGGAGAATCCACGAGAAGTTCCCGAAAATTACCTGGGATCCCGGCCAATTTTAATTTTCCGAATCCTGGGAAGCTATTTGTTCTTCCCGGAAATTCCCGGGACCCTAAAAAGATTTTTAACTTTGATCCCCGGGATCCAAATTTTTTGCAAATTTCGCCATCGTTTTTTAATTCCCGGGAAAATCCCGGAGAATCCATGGGAAATCCTTCAAAGTTACCTGGGGTCCCGGCCAATTTTAATTTTTCGGATCCCGGGAAACTCTTTTTTTGCCCGGGACCCTGAGAAGACTTTCAGTCTTCATTCCCGGGATCCAAATTTTTGGGAAATTTCCCCGTCGTTTTTTTAACTCTCGGGAAAATTCCAGAGAATCCCCCTAAATTACCTGGGGTTCCGGTCAATTTTAATTTTCCGAATCCCGTGAAACTATTTTTTCTACCGGGGAATTCCCGGGACCCTGAGAAGATTTTCAATCTTGAATTCCGGGATCCAAATTTTTTTGAAATTCACCCGACGTTTTTTCATTCCCGGGAAAATCCCCCTGAATCCAAAAGAATTCCCCCAAAATTACTTCGGGTCCCGGATTATTTTAATTTTCCGAATCCCAGGAAATTATTTTTTCTGACCGGAAATTCCCGGGGCCCAGAGAAGATTTTCAATCTTGATTCCCGGGATCCAGATTTTTTGGGAATTTCCCCGTCGTTTTTTAATTCTCTGGAAAATCCCGGAGAATCCACGAGAAATTGCCGAAAATTGCCTGGGGTCCCGGCAAAATTTTTAATTTTCTGAATCCCGGGAAACCGGGGATTCCCGGTTTCGAGTATTTTCCGGTATTTTTTCTGCCCGGGAATTTCCGGGACCCTGAAAAGATTTTCAATCTTGATTCCCGGGATCCAATTTTTTTGGGATTATTCCAATCGGTTTTTAACTCCCGGGAAAATTTCCGAGATTCCAGAAAAAATCCCCGAAATTACCCGTAGTTTTAATTTCCCGAATCACAGGAAACTGTTTATCCTGAAAAAAGGAGAAATCCCGATTCCCGGGAAATCAGAATCGCTGATTCCCGATAATTTCAATGGATTCGTGGGTTTTCCGGGATTTTCCCGAGAAATCAGAATCTTATTTTCCAATTTAAGAAAAATATAGGAAAATGCCCATTCTCTTGAAAAATTAGAATTGGTCTTTTCCTATTTGCCCCAATGGGCATTTTCCTATTTACGGAAAAATTAAGAATCTATAGGGGGAGGATAGGCCCTCCCCCCTTCTCCCCAAACTGAAACGATTTTACATAAATCTTTGCTCACATTTTACGCTTTCGCCCCCACCCCCCGGAAAATATTCTTGGATTCGCCATTGGCTCGTTTCGGACTAGAACTTGGAACTCTACACACCGGACTTGTTACAGAATTTCCTGTATCAACACGCTCCGTAACAAGTGAACAAAAAAAAAATTGTCTTATATAGAAAGCATGTTAAAAATGTAAATCGAGCGTCCTTAATATTTTAATATCTTCGGTTTAAAATTTCCCCCCTTCTTCGTTCTGTTCGAGTAATCGCGGATTTTTATCGTCGGAAACCATTTACGGAGGATTTTTAATTAGGCACCACATGTTTTTTCGATAGGGACGGGAACCCGCAAGCAAGACTCACCTGGCAGGGGCCGAAAAAAAAAAAAATTCCAAGAAAGTGTGAAGAAAACGTATGAGTATATTCACCTGCTTTATATAAATTTTTATTATATCAGGTTAATATATTTTTAATTGTCTCGTTTAAAAAGATCGCACAAGCACAAAAAAAAAAAAAAAAATCAAGAAGCTCGTGATTAAGACTTTTTATATAATATATTGAAAAGCATGAATGATTGATGATTCTTTATGAGATGTCATTTAAAGTAAAAGTATATTAGAAAAAATTTTTTTTTAGATTCTCACGGGGAAACGGGAATTTTTTTTTTTTTACTAACCTTGCCGCCTGCTTAAAAGAAACGAATTTTGTAAAAAAAAAAAAAAAAAAAAAAAATTCCAGCGGATAATTCCTTGTTAATAAGAACCCAAAGGGATAAAGTTCAAGGATGTTTTTCTGCTTCAAGTGCAGCTGCCACACAAGGCAGTCAAGTTAAACTCGGGCAACACAATTTCAGGGACAATGAATGAAGAAACTTGGTGCAAAAAGATTGATATCTACCAACAAGGCCAATTTATGTTACATAATGAGAACTTTAAAAAAAAAAAAAAAAAAGTATATGTATTATTATTAAATTTCGTTCCGGGAAATAAAAAAAGGAAAATCCGAGCAACCGGAAGCTTTTTTTTTTTTTCTCGCAAAAAAGCACATTTTCGTAAAAGGAAAAAAAAGTTGGAAAAATTTTTGTAAAAAAATAATAATTAAAAAAAGAACCTGGCTTATCAAGTTTTATCTTTTTGAAACTTGTTTTTAGGCATGTTACGATTAAACCGCAACATCTTTTTTTTTTTTTTTTTTTTTTCTAATCACATGTGATCTAGTTCATATTAAACTATTATTAAACGAGTAAAAGTATCTTCGAAACGAAATCAGGATACGAGACAAAAAAAAAAAATATTGGAAAAAGTTCCTCTTTGCCTTAAAAAAAAATCCCAGGTGGTCCAAGCCAAAGCCATGAACATGCACAATATGTTCCACATTTAGGGGGAGTAAAATAACTGTATTATTTGTATTTCCTTAAAAAAAAAAAATTGAATTCATTATTTTGTAAATTGTAATTGTTGCTTGTATGCCATTAAAGGGTCACGCGCCCTGCCACAGTCTTTTTTTTTTTACTACGATCCTTTTTTGTATTTTTTTTTTTTTTGACTTGACCTTAATCAGTGACAATCATCAAATTGCAAAAAAGGAGATGATGAGCTGCTTAATAATGTGACCCTGCAGAATGTATGCGAATCCGGTATGGCAAGTCTTGCAAGTGATGATAAATTGTCACATGCGAGGACTTGTTTTTTTTTTTTTTTTTTTTTTTTGTAATTTTAATTCCTGTTTTGTTTATTGGCTCGAAATTGGTTATAATATTTACGACAGATTAAAACATAATTTTTTACACTTCATAAAAATAAAAATGAATCGATAATTAAGTGTAATAATTTTGCAAAATCTGCTACTGTGATTTTTTTTTATTTAAAAATAAAAATAGGGTTATGTAAGGGATTAATTTGAAGTGTTTCATGGAATTATAAGGGATTAAAGTTTCGTAGAAAATAGCTAAGGGATTAATTAGAAGAAAAAAAATGATTTGTTTTGACTTGAGCTAACTGAATAAACTTAATTTTAGAAAGACAGTAATCCCGGACCAATTTTTCAATCCCGAGATTTCGGGATTCAAAAAATTTTAGTCCCGGGATTAAAGGAAAAGTCCTATGACTGACTCCTAAAATGCCAGTAAATCGTGCCTGGCCTGGTTTACGAAAATTTTTATTTTTCTTATTTTCAATTTTACCATTTTTTCCGGCATTTCAGCAACAATTAAATAAAATTATAAAATTGTGAATACACGAAAGAGTTTTTGGACAAAAATGCAATTTTTGGGATTGAAAAATCTCGGTATTAATCCCGAGGATTTTCAGTCTGTAATTGTAGTTAATTGATTTGATTAAAATCAAGTCCAAGTGTCCCTGGTGGAAATTTACTTTAGAAAAGCATGATCGGGATAAGCTTGTCTTGATCCAAAATTGATCCAAAATTGATCAATCTTGACAATGCTGAAAGGGGATGGATGGGGGTAAAAATGGTCGAAATTACGCTTACCTATTATTTGAGTAGCCCCTAAATCAAATCGTGATAGACGGTACGTTCTAGTCAGTTTCCACAAGATTGATCCAAACTTGATCCAATTTGTCTGGATTTTTCCAGATTCTTTACTCTAACCGTAAATTTTAATGGGCCGAATTTGGGTTTTTTCGGTTAAGATAAAAAGTATGGATTTTTTTTTTTTTTTTAAATAAAATTTTTTTTTTCTTAATTTGCAAAAGAAAATTTTTATAAAAATTTTATATTTAAAAAAAACCCAGATTCTTTACCTTAACCGAAAATTTCGCAAAAGAAATTTTTGAATACTTACACCAGGGCTGCTTTAGAATTAAATTTGAATTAATTCTGCTTAGAATTGATTCCATGTAGGATTAACTCAATCGCGATTAAAGGTAGCAGAGTTGCAATGATAGAACCAGTCATGGATCAGCATAGATTGTGGATCGTTGCTACAAAAATTATCAATCATGATTTTAAAAAAAAATCAATATTTACCTAAGTTTTTTCGGCTAAGGTAAAGAATTTGGGTTTTTTTTTAAAAGCATTTTTTGAAAAATTCGCAAAAGATAAAAATTTTATATTTAAAAAAACCCAGATTCTTTACTCTAACCCTAAATTTTAATGGGTCGAATTTGGGTTTTTTCGGTTAAAATAAAAAGTCTGGATTTTTTTTATTAGTACACAGTAAAAAATTTTATGTCAAAATCAACATAAATCAACATAAGCAGGTCCACATAATTTTTATGTTGTTTTTGTTTGATGTTTGCCTTATGGGAGAAACAACATAAAAAATTTATGTGGACCTCTTAGAACATATTTACATAATATTTTTTACTGTGTAAAAAATTTTTTTTTTAATTTGCGAAAGAAAATTTTTATAAAAATTTTATAGTTAAAAAAAACCCAGATTCTTTACCTTAACCGAAAAAACAAAAATCCAAATGATCCATTTAAATTTAGGATTAGGGCAAAGAGTCTGGGGTTTTTTTAATAAAAATATTTGGAAATTTCGCCAAAAAGAAATTTTTATAATAATTTTATATTGCAAGAAACCCCGGATTCTTTACCCTAACCCTAAATTTAAATGGATTAATATCAAAAATATCATTTTTGTAATATAAAATTATTATAAAAATTTCTTTTTTGCGAAATTTCCAAATATTTTTATTAAAAAAACCCTAGATTCTTTACCCTAACC
This sequence comes from Liposcelis bostrychophila, assembly GCA_037577465.1. Classification (NCBI taxonomy): domain Eukaryota; kingdom Metazoa; phylum Arthropoda; class Insecta; order Psocodea; family Liposcelididae; genus Liposcelis; species Liposcelis bostrychophila. Next base: position 9,614,502 of record CM075207.1, on the reverse strand, counting down.
CTAAATTTAAATGGATCAAATTTGGGTTTTTCGGTTAAGGTAAAGAATCTGAGGTTTTTTTTTAATAAAATTTGTTTTTAAAAAACTCGCAAAAAAAGATTTATTAAATTTTATTTAATAAAAACCAGATTCTTTACCCTAACCCTAAATTTAAATGGGTCGAATTTAAGTTTAAGGTAATTAATCTGGCTTTTTTTTTTTTTTTTTTTTTTTTTTTTTTTTTTTTAATTAAAATTTTTTTTAAAAATTTGCAAAAGAAATATTTAATAAAAATTTTATATTCAAAAAGCTTAGATTCTTTACCTTAACCGAAGAAAAAATCCATTTGATCCATTAAAATTTAGGGTTAGGGTAAAGAGTCTGAATTTTTTTTTCAGTGATTGGGAACACTCGTGTAAGGGCCTATGTTTAGCTAAACATTTTTTGAGAATTTGGCAAAAAAAAATTTTTATAAAAATTTTGTATTAAAAATTCCCAGATTCTTTACCCTAACCCTAAATCTAAATGGATCAAATTTGGTTTTTTTCGGTTAAGGTAAAGACTCTGGGGTTTTATTCAATAAAAATGTTTTTAAAAAATTCGCAAAAAAAAAAAAAAAAAAAAAAAAAAAAAAAATTAATGGATCAAAGCTGGAGGAAGCTTGTCCTCATCTCAGCAGCAAGATACGGCAGTCGGAAGGTCCGGGGTTCAAGTCCTCGACTCGACTTCACTCGATATAATTTTTTCTGACTTTCCCATCTTTCTCCTGGTATTCCAAACGTCAAAATTCATGATTAATCTGAAATTAGAAAACCGAAGCGTTGCTACCGGCCTTCTTACTCATAAAAAAAAACTTATTTTTGCTTACTTTAGGGGGGAAGGCAATCGAAAATTTCCAAAATGACCCTTAACAGGAATCACCTGGAAGCAAGTTTAGTTGACTTAATCCCAAATAAAATCTAATCGATTTTGCTTCACATAATAAATTTTCAAATGAAGCAAATTCGACCCTTCTTTTCCATTTTAAAACAAAAAATCCGAGTGTTAAATCCGTTTTATGACATTTTTAAAGCGCTACTATTTTTTTCCAAAGCCTCATGTTTTCCACTGATAACTTAAAAAAACTTCACCCCGGTCGTACGATCGAAGCGATAAAAAATATTTATAAAAATAAACTTTTTATATCGACCGTAAATCATCATACTTGGTTTTTTTATATATACGTATATTTATTATTTTATACATCCGAGGAAATATATTATATATTTTTTTTCTATTTTATTTATGTTTTTTTTTATTTTTTATTTTTTTTATTTCATAAGAAGTAATAATTAGCACAAGGTCTACTAGTAAATCCACACGTGAGTCGAGTAAATTTGGCATCTGAAAATACTAAGGACACATTAAGGAATCTCAATCAAGTTTTTAAACGTGCCTAGATGAGAGATTTTTTTTTTTTCGTATTTTTAATAATAAAGCCTAAAAAATTCATTCAATGGCAAATTCACTCGTATGTTTTACAAATTTTAATTTTTTTTACAACTTGTTTATGTCTTGATGAAGATCGAATTTATTCTAACACGTTTTTTTTTCGAGTGTATTTCCTTAAAAAAAAAAAAAAAAAAAAAAAAAATTGGTGTGCTTTTCCTTTCCCCCCAAAAAAAATCGTTTTTCGGAATTTTGAATAAATTTTGCCTCCGGTCATTGATTTGTAATTAAAATTTAGAAAAAAAAAACCAGTTTGGAGGGACATTAAAAATTGTGAGATCATTTTGGTGACGAGTTAAAAAAATTTTTTTTTTTGTTATTTTCACTCTCGAAAAAAAAAATCGTTTTAAGTCTAGACTTTATTCTTTCACGATTACGTAAAATAATAAAATTGATCTGCCCCCGGTTTTGGGCGCACCTTGAAACAGTACCATCAGGTGCAGCGAAATAAAAAAAAAAAAAATGATTTTGCCACCTGAGAGACTATTTATCAAAAACTTGTCTTGAAAAATAACATTGTTTTGTCATGTCTTCGCCGCTTATTCGATTTTTGCTTTTTTTTTTATTTTATTTTTATTTAAAGGAAAAACCGTGTCGTAATCGTGAAGCATGAGCATTCTGACAGCCGTTTCGAATAACGTAATCAATTTTTTTTTCTAATTCGTCTTTTTAAAAAATTTCCGAAATGCTAAAGCAACTAAAATAAGAAGAAAAAAAAAAAAAAAAAAAAAAACTCGAATGCATCTATCAATATAAAACATGATAGTACTTTTTTTCCGCAAGACAACATTCGTTTTTTTTTTTTTTTTTTTTTACCAGTTGTACCAGTCATGGTAGAACGATGTACGTTTGAGTAATTACAGCAATTACAAGAGAAATATCAATTACATTCGTGATAATTACGATTTGAATAACTTATGTACTATTTAAATGAGATATCAATGTTTTGTTTTCTTTTTTTTTTCGATTTATTTGTATTTTTTTTTTTTTTGGAAGCTCAATGACAAAATTTTTGTATTACAATCAGGTCATTTGCACCGGCATTAAATTTTTTAATTAAAAAAATAGCTCCGAATTGTTTTTAAAAGAAAGGGAAAAAAAATTAACATATAAATGTTTGTGTACTTGAACCACGACCGGAGGCGGCAAATCTTGTCATAAAATATTGGCCTCACTTTTTTTTGGCGTTAAATAGCAACATTTAATAGCTTAATTTCGTATTTGTGTGGTTAATGGCGTTAAATCCCTCCGTTTTTTTTTTTCTAAATCAATTAAACACGCGAACTGATTGTTCTCGTTTAACACTGGCTGCTACTATTAAACTGGAAATATATACCTAACAATTAATTAGGTAGAGATTAATGATATGCACACGCTTAGGTGATGATGCTACATACACGTTAAACCGTTACATTAGCCTGTTTTGTGTTCTGACCCTACCCATTATCTGAAAGTTGGATTCCGATTTTTTTTTTTTTTTAAGTTTGATTTTTTCGATTTTTTTTTCCTCCTAAATCCCGCCTAAGAAACAAAATGGCTACGGTGTTTTTGTTTTTAAAGTCCTCCTTTTTGTAGTTTTTTTATAGTTCGATTAGTACTGGATTTAATGCTCTGATGCACTGTCAGACAGGCATGAGCAAACATGTGTTTTTTTCGTATCGTATTTCCGGGTGTTTAAAAAATCGGACTTTTAAAATGGCCACTCGTTTATGATAGCGATCGATGTTAATTGATGAGACTGTTTTAATTTTTTGAGTCGGATTGCATATCAAAGTTTTGAACGTCATTTTTCTCGTTTTCATTCTTTTATCTTTTCTTCATGTCCAGCTTCATCTTCGTATCCTCTTCCCTTTCTTGATCAGGATCGATCGTCTAAGTTTACTTCATCTCCCGTTCATATCCATCTCATGTTTCTCGTTTATCTTCATCGCGTTCCTTATCTTAATCCTCATCTTCATCTTCACCATCACCTTCGCCTTCATCTAAATTCTGATCTTCAACTTCTTCTTCATCATCTTCATCTTTATCATTTTCATCTTCGCTTACTCTTCATCTCGTACTCTTGATCTTCATATACTCTTCCCTATCTTAATCAGGGTCGATCATCTGTGTTTATACTTCTTCATCTCCCGATTATATCCATGTCATGTTCGTCGTTTATCTTCATCGCCTTCCTTATCTTAATCGTCATCTTCACCATCACCAACGCCTTCATCTTAATCCTGATCTTCAACTTTTTCTTCTTCATCATCTTCATCTTCATCTTCTCCTACTCTTTATCTGCGCTTAGTCTTCATCTTCATATACTCTTTCCTTTCTTGATTAGGATCGATCGTCTGCGTTCACTTCTTCGTCCCCCATTGATATCCATCTCGTGTTTCTCGTTCATCTTTATCGTCATCTTCATCTTCATCTTCATCTTTGCTTTCATCAGATTTCTGATAAGCTCATAGTCTCTTGCATCGCCGATTGTTTTCTTCCTTACTTTAATCTTCATCTTCATGCCATTTCGGATTTCGAAAAAGCCAAGATTTCGCCAAGATTTCCAAGTTTCGGACCCCTGGTCCGACTGGTTCGACTGGTTACCGCCCGACCTGCTCCAGTCTCAACATGCAAACGCTAAATACACACCTGACATGTAATCTACTACTGATTCCGTTCGACGCCGATTCCATCAACTCCCAAAAACATCAAGGCGCTAGACTAACGTCCATAATGGCAAACCATCAGGATAGGGAACTGCTAGAAGCCCTAACTACCAATCGACTCTGAACTATAAGTGCGCAAAATTATCAGGTCAGGGATGAAATCTATTTTCTTGACATCTTCATGCACAGGCATCAACAAAAAAACCTTAGCCCCGAACGGACCACCGTGTTACAGAGTACACTGATGCAACATTAAAATTCTACTTGTGCTAGTCGACAGGGAGGTGAAAACGAAACGTCCATGAGAACGACCATAATATGCAATTAAAAAGAAATACACGAAGAAAAAAAAAAAAAAAAAAAAGGAGAAAGATTGCGAGAATTCTGAAAAGCGGCGCCCGGCTATGTAAACACGGGTAGCACATAAAAACTGGCTTGTTAAAAGATTGTAAAGCAGAGATGAGGTTGTCTTTGTGTTTTACCACCGCCATATAACAATTATCATTTTTTTTTATGGGATGGATTCCTTATAGGCTTCGGTTTAATTGAAGAGATTTATGGTACAAGGGTTTGTCTTATTGCCGTCTTTGATTTGAATCGGTGCAGACTTGAAAATTGGATCAAAGTCTTCGTCCTTAATGGAATGCTTCGTTGTGAAACAATCGAAAGAGGGCTTTGAAAAATTGATTTTGAGACTTTTTTTCTATTGCCGGTTTGAACTGAGGAAAAGGATGAAAATATCTTTAAAATTATAGAAGGAAGAAATGGAGAAATAACTAGCGAGGAGATTTTTAAACAAGCAAGGGACGTAGCACATCAGAGTAACAGGGATCGAATTAGTAGGACACAGAAATGGAGCCATATGATTAACCTTCTTCCACCCGGTCGGCCGCACTACCTGCAGAATGAAGATCTGAACTACGCACTCATTGCACACAAAAGATTATTAAAAGAGTAATTTAGCTCATGTCATTGCATTATGTAAATTATTTGCAATATAAATATTCTGTTCTATAGAAGGAAGTAGTCTTGAAGAAGATCGGAAGAGGCGAAGTTATAGCAGTAAAAAGGAAAAATGGAGGAGATGAAAAAAGCCTCAGAAGGTTCATGAGGCTGATGGTAGGGTAGCCAACTCTTGAAATAGAAAACATGTTAAAATTTTTCGAAAAAAAAGAAGTATTTTGCAGGACGGATTTGTCAAAAAATAGTGCTTTACGGTAAACTTCGGGGCCAGAAGCAATAATCATTAGTCAGTTATTATTTTAAAGAAGTCAAACAAATACATAAATTATTTTATTATCGCCATTTTATTCAATAAATTCAGTTAAAACTCTTACTTTTGGTTTTGAATCGAAAGAAGTATTTTTTGCGTTCTTCCCAAAGTTTGGAAAGGACGAAGGACGGAGGGTAAAAAAGAATGACTGTACTTCCGAAAAACGTAGTTGGCAACCCTACATCGATATCGTTGTTATACTGTATATTATTTTTCCATATTAATCGGCATTAACTTCTGCATCTGGATCGATTTGTCAACCTTGCCTCTTCATCCTCTTTATTACCCCTTACTCTCATCTTTATTTGGCTATCTTCAAGCTTTTTTTATCACCTTGTATCCTCATAATGTTTGGCCTGTTCAGTAGGCTCAGGACCAAATCCTTTTACTTTTCATTACAATTTCCATCTTCATCTTGATCATCGTTTTTATTTCGTTAATTACCCATATTTTCCGTCCTTTTCAATTTTTTTTTTATTCTCTCTCCGTCATCGTTTACGTCCCCTACTTTTTCAAACGTCTAATTGACTTTCAGCTACCTTTACAAATCCGGCACCCTTGATAAGAACTCAACCAACTTTACAGACGATAGTCCATAATTAAAGGATACATGAGAAACATCAAAACCCGGTAGTGAAAAGAAAAAAAAAAAGAGAGAGATGGTTGTTCTGACGGAGGAATAAAACGACAACAAAAAAAGGTACAGATTGACTGCCTGATAAAAATGTTCATTCAACACCTCGACCCCGTGTTTGATTCCCTGTCGTAAGATAAACATCAGATTATTAGTGACGGTCCGAATCTTTTGTTCACAAATCAAATAGATACTCCTGAACTGATGGTTTCACTTTTTCATCATTTTGCTTTTGTCTATTTATAAGCAATCATCTTGCGGGCTTGACTTTTTTTGTTCTGGATGATATTTCTCCCCCTTCTTCAGGTATGAAGCGCCAGTTTTCTAAAATTGACACTTTTACAAGATTTACAATCCTCCAATTTACGGGGTCTCCGGTGTGTGTGTGTGTGTGTGTGTATAGTAAAGACCTCTGCCTAAAAATCATGAGTCGACGTTTTTTTAATTTGTCAACACGAGTCGGTTAGGTTAAAACCATGACGTGATGACTGACGAGCGAAGGTACCATCAACTCGACTAAATTAAAATGTCAAATTCATCTCACAAACGATAAACTCGTCTTGCTCGCAGTCTGCAACTAACCTACTGACTACACAAACCGACATATTAGATTTTTTTCTTTTTTTTCTTTGCGTGTTATCTTCATTTTTTCGAATTTAGCTTCGAGTCTTCTTTTTTTTTTTTTTAAATTGTACACACAATAGAAATCAGAGGTGGAAAGTCAAGAAAACATGAAGAAGAAAAAAAAAATGTAAGAGTCATTGGATATCATGGTCGATGCGTGAGAGTACAACACACATTACGTGTGGGGCCTTAGCCTCTTGTAAAAAAACGCAGAACCACTGTCTGGGATATCTGCAATGACGGAGCAAAAAAAGAGAAAAAAAAAAAATTTTTTTAATCCCTTGAGGTATGGAGGAAATTCCGGATGCATTTCAATGCCTGGATTTGATTTATAATTTTTAATTAGAGTGCGCCGGGCAGAGCAGGATGATCTTTAACGTCATTTTAAGGGGGATCGGAATCTTATTGGAGGAGCAAAACTATGAAGCACCAGTGAATCGCTGAAGTATCGTTGCACTCTGCTGTGAGAGGGTCCCAGACAGCAAAGTCTACCCAGATGTCTTCAGGACGTCATGAGGCTATTTATTGGACGTCCATTGGATTTACCTATATCCGCACTGATCCAAAAAGCGTCCTTTGAACGTCCTACGGGTATCTTATGGATTTGGATATCCTGTGGATATCTAATGGACAATCCACAGGAAGTACAATGGATTGAAAATTTTATCTGGGGTGGGACTATCGCGAGCGATGTGATATTCCGCTAAGCGATTTATCAGTGAATTGAACTACCAACGTTCTAATAGTTTTAGTTTTATACAAATAAATATATAAAGTAGGCGATACAGTTTGGTACAAAACTGATTTTAAAAAACCTTAAAGTAAATGCCAAATCGAAGGTTTTGGACCAGGTCCGAGAACAATACAGTTAAGAAGTGACAAAGATCATTTGATTAGAAGAAATCGTATATTTATCGCACCTTGTCCTGACAAATTTGAACAGGTCTCACATGTTCTGCGCAAGTTTGAGCATGTCCTGTGCAAGTTTCAACAGGTTTGAACTTGTTTTGTACAAGTTTGAACATGTCTCAATTTGTTTTGTGCAAGTTTGACCGGGTCTGAATTTGTCTTGTGCAAGTTTGAACGGGTCTGAATTTGTTTTGTGCAAGTTTGAGCATGTCTGAACTTGTTTTGTGCAAGTTTGGACATGTCTGAATTTGTTTTGTGCAAGTTTGAACATGCCTGAACTTGTTTTGTGCAAGCTAAAGCCTTAGTTGGCTGGTCTGATCGGAATTGCAAGCAGTTCCAAATAATATCTTTCAATCAATGCTTTGAACTGTCGAGAATGATTTGAACTTTCCGACCCTGAGAAGAGGAAGACGAAGGTGATGATAAAGTCGGAGAGGATGAGAATGACGACTGGTGATAGCTCATAAGACAAAAATGAAATATATAGTCGAAGGTGAAGTCGATGAAATAAAAAACAAAAAATTCAATAAAAAAAAAAAACCATCGATTTTTAAAAATTATTTTGTAACGAAATGAAGCGCCGAAACCTAATTTACGGTACGGCTTCTAAATTGTTTTTGGCTCTACCAAAAAAATATTCCGAGAATACTGTCCTCCAGGTTAAGCTCCTTCTCGGAAATTCGTCCGCATTACGACAAATAATTTTTTTGAAAGATTTACACGAAAACAGCATCACCCCTTTTCTCGTGTATTTATTTATTTATCCGCTCACCTTTAATCCCTCCGCAAGCATTTATTTATTTATTTATTTATTTGCAAACAAACCGCAAAACGCACCATAACTTTTTTCTTAACAAAACGAAAAAGAACCGCCAGAAGCTAGACCAGTCGTAAACGAAAGAACAAAAAAAAATTTTTTTTTTCTTAACTTATTTATTTATGACAGCAAAAATTGTGTCCGAAAAACAATGGCCCACCGTTTTTAATTATCTTAATCTTTTGATAACAATTCCCTCTTGTACATCTCAATTATATTACAAATATTTTTTCCCGGGTAGGAAAAAGAAAATGAATGAATGGACTTTTTTTTTTCTCCTTTTATAAATTTTATATAAATAGTTATTTAACTTTCTGCTCGAAAACTTTGTCCCCTTTATCAATAAATTAGCAAATTCCTGTTAATCGTTTTAAATTATTTTACGTGATTCTCTTTCCCTGCTCGGTGACCAATGAAAATTTCAAAGAAAGGAAAAAAAAAACGGAAGGCAAGGGCGGACTGGTCAACGAAATGGTCTGCTGAAGCGTTTTTGAAAATGAAATTTTTTAGGTGATACAGTGGGGGGGAGAAGGAGGGCGAACTGACATCATTCGCTTTTTCCGATCATCCTACGATTATCATCCGATTTTGTTAGTCAAAAATATCATAAAATTTTGTAAGTCCGTTCCCGACCATTTTTCCTAATCCGTTTTTCCTAAAAAAAAAAAAAAAAATTCCTAAATCCATTTTTTCTACAAATTTTGGATTCTGAAATTTTTTTCCTAATTTTTAATTTTCCTAAAATTTTTAATTTATGAAATAAAATTTACTAAAATGAATATTTTTCCTAATTTTTTAAATCCCTAAAGGGATTTTAGGAAATTTTGCTTTAGTGATTTTAAGAAATTTTATTTTAGAAATCTAAAATTTTAGGAAAATTAAAAATTATTAAAAAAAAGAAGTTAGGAAAACAATTGTAGGGGCCAAAATTTTTAGGAAAAATGGATTAGAAATTAATTTTTTTTAGGAAAAATGGATTAGGAATTTTTTTAGGAAAAATGGATTAGGAATTTTTATTAGGAAAAATGGATTAGGAATTTTTATTAGGAAAATGAATTAGGAATTTTTTAGGAAAAATGGATTAGAAATGAATTTTTTTTAGGAAAAATGGATTAGTATTATTTTAGGAAAAATGGATTAGGAATTTTTTTAGGAAAAATGGATTAGGAATTTTTTAGGAAAAATGGATTAGGAATTTTTATTAGGAAAATGAATTAGGAATTTTTTTAGGAAAAATGGATTAGGAATTTTTAATAGGAAAATGAATTAGGAATTTTTTTAGGAAAAATGGATTAGGAATTATTTTAGGAAAAATGGATTAGGAATTTTTTTAGGAAAAATGGATTAGGAATTTTTTTAGGAAAAATGGATTAGGAATTTTTTAGGAAAAATTGATTAGGAATTTTTTTAGGAAAAGTGGATTAGGAATTTTTATTAGAAAAATGAATTAGGAATTTTTTAGGAAAAATGGATTAGAAATGAATTTTTTTTAGGAAAAATGGATTAATATTATTTTAGGAAAAATGGATTAGGAATTTTTTTAGGAAAAATGGATTAGGAATTTTTTTAGGAAAAATGGATTAGGAATTTTTTTAGGAAAAATGCATTAGGAATTTTTATTAGGAAAATGAATTAGGAATTTTTTTTGGAAAAATGGATTAGGAATTTTTTTAGGAAAAATGTATTAGGAATTTTTATTAGGAAAATGAATTAGGAATTTTTTTTGGAAAAATGGATTAGGAAAAGTGGTAGGGAATCTGTCAGTCATTAGACTGATATCATTTTATTCTGTCAGTTAGTTAACTGACATAATTTTTTGTAAGATCATCTGTTTTTGTCTATAGCTAGACTGATATCACACGATTTTTGTCAGTCAGTTACCGACATCATTCACTTTGTCGATCATCCGACGGATATCATTCAATCCACTGTGGAAATTTAGCATTAGACTATTGACCGTTCCCATTTTCGGTACAATGACCACCAGTCATTTCACCGACTCTATGCCTTAAGACAAAAAGCACAGCCTTTATTTTAATAATCCTCTTAAGCAAAATTTTCCTTTTCACTCCGGTCCTGCCTGATAAGGCGGGTTGTGTCAACATATAAAAAGTTACAGTTGTGTGCTCACGGAAGGGAGGGAGGGTTTTTTTTTTTTTTTTTTTTTTTATTCGAGTTTTGAATTTTAATAAATTTGACACTGAATCGATTCTCGCAACTGGAAAATTCGTCCTTATACCATCGGTAAAAAAAAAAAAAAAAAAAAGATCCAGGAAATAATTCACGGTTGATGATTTTTTTTTCTTTTTAATTAATCCAATCGATTTTTTTAAGGGGATAAACCAAGGTCGCAAAACACGACAAAAAAAAATGGTATGGACATCATCAATTAAACTGTCACCCGCGCGAATATTTTAATGGATTTCATACAAAAATAAAAAATAAAAATTGCATCGTAATCGTGTGGACATTACATTCCAAAGTCAAAACAATTGCATTCGCTCAAATATTTCGTCATGTTAATAATAGCCCTTCTGAAAATGACGTTTCATTTTTTAATTTTTTTTTTTTTTTTGTTGCAGGTCAAAATTTGGTTTCAAAACCGAAGGAGTAAGTACAAGAAAATGATGAAGGCGGCTCAGACCACGGGTCCCGGGGGTCAAAATAACAACAGTAACAATCAACATCTACTGACTTCCGGTGGGGCCGGGAACGGGTCACCCGCCCCTCCCGGAGGAGCGTCCGTCGGAGTCTTAGGCGGAAGTAGTAGTACCGGATCCCAAAATTCTCCTAATTATGGTCATCATAATCAGAATCAGGGATCACCCTCTCCTAGTTCAACACCTGTATCGGATATGTCACCTCACGGGCTACCCGGGTCCCCACCATCCATGAACTGGGATATGAAGCCTAATATTAATAATTTAGGTAAGCGTTTATTTATTTATTTTTTTCTTGAAAACCCTCTTGATATTGAAGAAGCTTCAACGTGATCCAAATATCGTTTAGATCGCTGCCAATCAAGGAAAAAAAAAAAAAAAAAAAAAATTAAAACCTACGCGTATGTTGAGAAAAAGAAAATAAGAGCTTATATGTCATTTATAATTTCGACAATGATATAAGAATATAGAAAATATTACAACAGTGAGAATAAAAAAAAAAAAAAAAATTCGTTACCCACTTGTAAAAGTGAAATCTTTTTTTTTTTTTTAACAGACCCTTCTTTCTTGCTTAATTTTTTTTTTTATTTTAAATATTGACAAACCGGGAAATGCCCTCAATTTTTTTATTTATTTCGAGGAATGGAGTTTATTTGGTTTCTGATTAACCGATTATCGAAGCAGTTGACAAAACGGAAAAAAAGGGCTGGGTTTTTTCTTGTTTGATTACTAAATTTTTATTTCATTTTTTTTTTTTTCAGGAGTTACTCCTACTCATCACACGACTGGTCATCCACATCACACACCAACACACCACCATCCAACTCATCATACCTATATGCCGCAATACAGTTGGTACAATGCTGAATCAGCGAATCAACCGCTCCTAACGTAAGTTTTTGAAATTATTTACTCCGTGCGCCGAGGCCAACTGACTTATCTCAATCAAAAATATGATTGAAAGGCACCCCCGTTTTAACATTTTTTTTGAAATCAAATGTTAGTTTACCTCCAGCGCACCAAATTAGGTTCCATGCTTATTTAATTCCTTGCGCCGGACGCGTCAAATGACGTATCTCCATCGTAAATATGAATAGCTATAGTCTATCTTTGATATTTCTGAAAATCATGTGCCCGCAAGTCTGCGCGGGTGAACGTGTGATCACTTGATTTTTAACAGCCATCAAGACTACTATCTCCAATCAGATTTATGATGGAGATACGTCAGTTGCCGTTCGGCGCACATAATTTACGGATGATCTTCGAGACTAAATCCCTGCGCCGAAGGTTAGCTGACGTATCTCCGTCTGAAATATGATTGGAGGTAGTAGCTTTTGATTGTTTTTAAATATCATGTGACTGCGAGTTTACCAGTTCATTGATGTTATCGTGAACCTGTGGTCACATGATTTGAAAAACAGTCAAAACTAGTTCCCAAACATTTTTCCTAAAAAAATGAATTCCTAATCCATTTTTCCTAAAAAAATAAATTCCCAATCCATTTTTCCTAAAAAAAAAAATTCTAATTCATTTTTCCTAAAAAAATAAATTCCTAATCCATTTTTCCTAAAAATTTTGGCTCCTAAAATTTTTTTCCCAAATAAGTTCCTAATTCATTATTCCTAAAAAAGAAATCCTAATTTATTTTTTCTGAAAAATAAATTCCTAATCCGTTTTTTTCTAAAAAAATAAATTCCTAATCCATTTTTCCTAGAAAAAAATTCCCAATCCATTTTTCCTTAAAAAAATTCCTAATCAATTTTTCCTAAAAAAATAAATTCCCAATCCATTTTTCCTAAAAATTTTGGTTCCTAAATTTTTTTCCCAAATAAGTTCCTAATTCATTATTCCTTAAAAAAAATTCCTAATTTATTTTTTCTGAAAAATAAATTCCTAATTCATTTTTCCTAAAGCAAAAATTCCTAATCCATTTTTCCTAAAAATTTTGGTTCCTAGAATTTTTTTCCTAATTTTCAATTTTCCCAAAATTTTTTGATTCATAAAATAAAATTTCCTAAAATGAATATTTTTCCTAATTTTTTAAATCCCTGAAAGGATTTTAGGAATCAAAAAATTTTAGGAAAATCCAAAATTAGAAAAAAAAAAAAAATAGTTGGAAAAACAATTTTTTGAGCCAAAATTAAAAAAAAAATGGATTAGGATTTTTTCTTTTTGAGGAAAAATGATTCAGGAATTTATTTTTTTAGGAAAAATGGTAGGGAATCGTCAAAACCTACTATCTCCAATCATATTTAAAGACGAAGATAAGTCAGCTAACCTCCGGCGCATAGAATTTACGGATGATCATGCGCCGGAGGTTAGCTGACAGTTTACTAACTGATGTATCTCCAATCATATTTATGATGGAGATACATAATTTAGTAGATCTCCAGCACACGGATTTAATTAAAAATGAGTGATAAGAGACAAAAAAGCCATATTTTCTCGGTAACTGGACTGCTACCTCAAAACTCAGCCAGTTCTTGATTGTCAGACCCAAAAAGTAAACTCAAGCCCTCAATTTTTCTTTCTCACCGAGTATCACGTCCAAAATTTTGTTGCAAAGCAGGAAAATAATTTTTTTAACAAGCCAACAAATCTGGATTTCGTAATTGCGTTTCCGTCTCGATTTGCAGTTGGTTTCCTTTCGATCCATTTTTCGTATCTGATTTGGTACTTCCTAAAAAAAAAAAAAAAAAAAATGAAATAAATGTTATTATAATGACAGAAGCGTATACATCGTAATTTAAAGAGAAAAAGAACTTCTTGCGGTTGTTTGCATGCGGTCGCTGAATATTACGCCATATATCTTAATTTTTTTAGATCCCCATTTAACGGTATTCCGCGGTAAATTGACATATGCATTTAGGGAATCAATTTGTAAAATGGAGAGATGTATCTGAATCATCTTGAAAATGACGAATAATGTTTTTTTTTTGCTTTGCTACTCGTTTAAACGATTTATTTTAATTTTAAAACCGTTGAAATCGAGGTATTTCAGCACGTGAAAAATCCTATGTCATCTTAGGTTTCGCGAGGCTATTGTAATCTCATAAGATTATCGAAGATATCGGAAACGTAAGAAGAATTGTAAAAATTAAATTTTTTTTTCTTTTTTACTTTCAGGGTATGGCCAGCTTAACATTAGGCATCAGCAATTAGTACGCAACGGTATTATAGCAGTAAACCAAATGTGCATAGATGATAAGTTCCCGTGCAAAAAAAAAAAAAAAATTTATGAACAAAAGAATTTTGATTTAAAAAAATTGATCGTAATAGTAATAAAAAAAAATATCGTGTATATAAATTTAAAAAAAAAATCGTGAAAAAAAATTTACAAATTTTTTTTTGTATTAAACGGTAACTTGATTGGTCCATCGAAAAATTTAAAATGAAGCTTTCAACTTTCGTTCTATTTTTTTCGAGTTTTTTTTCCTATAACATTTTTTTTTTTTAAAACATTTCCAACGGTATTAATAATGTTCCTTATAGTTTGTGAATTTTTTTTTTTAAAGAATAGAAAGAAACTTGGAAAGTTTGATGATGGGAGCCAGTCACGTTGAATAAATAAAAAAAATAATAAAACTGGAAAAATTATTTTTAAGAACAGGATCACGTTCAAAAAAAAAAAAGTTATGTTATTCGTCTGTATTTGAAATTTTTTTGAGCTTGAGCCCGTTTTGCAAAAACAATTTGGTTCGTTCGATCTCTCCGTGTTATTAATCAGGGTATGTTCAAGATCATTTTTTTTTTTTTGCCATTTCACCCTGAAAAATCCTGGTACTTTTTAATGAATTTCGATTGATCCTGTTACAGGGTAAAATATAAAAAATAATTTATTTCTCTTCCTAAATACTATTGTGCAATATTCGAGAGAATGTTTTTATTTGATCGTGAAAAAAAAAATTCAAAAACCAATCTAATTCTTGTTTTTTTTGCAATGTGTAAATTTGGTATGGTAGCCATTTAACTTTGTTTCAAAAGATGTAAATAAAATATAAAAAAATGAAAAATCATCTCCGCCCGGCTTTGCGTTTTATAAAAAAAAAAAAAATAATAATAATAATTTTAAATAAATTATTAATTATCGGCCGTGGGGCTGATCGTAATTTGGCATTTAATGTATAAAAAGACCGTATCAAGCTTCATTATTATTTTTTTTTAATTTTCTTTTTTTCACGAATAAAGGAAACAACGGAGGGATCCTTTTACAACTGTGATACGCGGGGAAATTTATTTTCGTAATTTTCAAAGCCATTTAGAGATGAATAATTTTTTTCCAGAAGATCTCAAAAAAAAAAAAAAAAAAAGTATCAAAGATGATTGTAAAAAAAAAAAAAAACACAGCTTAAATTTTTTTTAAATCGAAGAAAAAAAAAATTGTAGCTGCTTGCGGAGATGAAAAAAATGTATTAAAAATTCTTATTAGTGTCTAGCTGTACAAAAATTTACAAATAAAAATTTAAATATTAATTAAAATCGAATTAAATTAATAATTTTTTTATATACAATTTTTTTTTTTACATATAACAAATCCAAGCATCCTGGAAAAAGGGAAGATATCGGAAAAAAAAGGTAGCGGTGGCGCAAGAAGACATTTTGATATCACTTATTCAATTTATTTAATGAAGCGTAAACCGTTAAGTAAAATGACTAATTTTTACGAGCAATGAACCAATGAGATTGCGAGGGAACGCTTCGCGAATTAATTCAATTCTGTAAGCGATTTACTGTTTCGCCTATGACGATGTTTGACAATACTTTTGATTGCTCCTTTTTTTTTTTTTCTTATCCGAAACCGTAACAGATTCGAAATTAGATTCCGCTTTTTTATTTTGAGATATTTTTTTTCTCAAGAAATTCAGGAAAGTATGACGAAAGTGTGAAATTTTGATTGGAAAGAAGGTAAGTAACATTTTGAGATAATTGAATTTAGGGATATTTGACTAACCCAGATAAAACGATAATTGAAGCAACCGATGGAAAAAGGTTTATGAGCCATAAGATAAACAAACTTTAAAGTTCTTTTTTGCATTGGCAGCTTTAATCGGAAATTGGAAGCTTCACAATGTAATAGCACGATGAAAATAGTCTTACTATGTTTTTATATTCCTGGATCAGGCTTATGGCCTATGAAAGTAACAAAACAACCTCCAGTTGAATATCTGAAAAAATATTTTAGAAGATTTTAAACTGTTTATCTAATTCATCTCCCAAAAACATTTTTGAATTCTGTAAATGTTCCTAAATAAAATTAATTAATTTTTTTTACAGTGTCGCAATTACATTAAGCTAGTTTTTTGAGATCACTACTTTCTTAACTTTTCATACAAATTAATTTCTGGTTAATCCTCTACCATAAACAAAAGCTTTTTAAATTCTTGGCAATATCCACTTTCAGGAAAACTTAAGTCTGATCCAAATCCAAGTTCATGATTTGTGTTGCTGTGTCTAGTAAAATTATTTGACAAATAATAATTTCCAGGAGATAAAAACGGAATTCCATCTTGTTAATCCAAATCATCTGAATTTCGCACATCAATAGCATGTTTCACAAAGCCCATTTCTACCTGAAACAAGAATAAGATTTTAATGCTTTAGAAGTAGAACATAAAAAATCTTGCTAGACAAATAACTTCCACTTGCACAGTCGAACCTGGTCCAGAATTTCATCTTCAAAAATATATTTGCGTCCAGCATCCTTCTGCTAAGTAAGCTTACATTTCTTTAGATATCACCATTAAACTCTTCATTAAACTTTCCATCTGACAAGAAAGGTAACAAATATCTGCAGATTCAATGATAATGGTCGTTTTCATTTTTCTCAATCTCCCTTTCGAATCACAACACCCAAAACTGCAGATCTGGCATACGTTTTCAGCCACTGACTTAGCAAGCTAAATTTATTATTCCCAAAGCTAGTTAATCTGTAACCATAATTATTAAAAAACGAATTATTTTCGATATTCACAAACAAAACAATGCAACATTTTTTAAATTTGGTGTTTTCAAGTTTCGAAAGTTGGCAAAAACCTCAAAGTTTACAATTGTTAAGAAACGAATTAAACGTTATTCGCACCAATACTGTTCTTGTTTTTCTATTTTTTAACGCATAATAAGCGAATTTCCCGAATTTCCTAAATTTCCCTTTTGCAAAACCTAAAAATTTCGGTTTTTCGTCGATAAATCAATATCTGGCGTTGTAATGTTGGCAATACTGTTTAATTCTTTCCCTATATGGGACCCTCGTTAAAAGTGAGAAAACAAAACAGTCGCCATCTTGTTTTTCACAATGCTTTCGTTATGGGGGCCTTAGTAAAACAATAGCTTTTTGTCTTGTAAGTTTTCATCGGGATCATTCAGTAAATGTCGGTCCGTCGTTCGTGGGGAGAACGTTCTAGGTTTCTCGAACCAAAATAATTATTTTCGTGTCGGTTTCGGTGATTTCGTTTCATTTCGATCATTTTAAGTTGAGGAGGCAATCAATGACTTCTTCTCGAGTTCACAGAAAGAGGCTTGACTTCGCGGGAGATGGCGGGAAAGGTGGCTTCAGTTTTTCTCGGATCAGGTAAGACATTTTCAATTACATTCATTTTTTATTTTTGTTGCCTTCTACAGACAAGCATTTGTCTTTTTAAATCATTAATGAGGACACAGTTGTGGATTATATGCAAATTATAAAAATTATAAAACCAATGAAGCTTTTCATAGCATTTTAATTCACAATAAGAGCTTAAGTTGTAGCAGGTTAAAACAAAGCTGTACAATTTGTCACAACTTTTTTGTCGGGAGGGTTAAAAAATTCCCAAAAATGTGATTACGTTATATTTGAATGCTCTCTTTGGTGTGTGTGAATCTGTTTGATTGGCAGAATTAAAGGTTAATTGAGGTGCATCTTTCAGCACGAACTAACCAATTCACTCACCTTCATGAACATGTTTTGACATGCTTCAAAAGTGTTTTGCTACTTTTTGAAATGCATAATTTTCTAATCAGGGGACAATGTGTTGGAAATCAAAATGGATCCAAAGCCAGAACAAGGGGATTGGGGGGACTTAAAGATTTCCGGGTCTCCAAATGGCAGCTTGTGTAACGTGGACAATGCAATTTTTCTGGGGATGAGCATAAGAGTCATTTGGGCTTTTCTTTTGCTATGAATGTTTTTTTTTTGTGTTTCAATTGTTTAGCCAACAAGGTCTTCAAATCTTATCCCCCATGCTCTATGAATTTCTGTGTTCCTGTTTTCAAAATTGGCTGCATTTATGTTTTAATTTAATAAGGGGCCTTAACAAACAAAATATTTAATTTTGATTGAGGGATCCAATGATCTTCAATTTATCTTCCATCCATCATTTTTAAGGGCTAAGAATTTGACTTCACCAAAAGCTTAAAAAAATAAAAAAAATATTATAGTTTGAGAAAGACTTGTAAAAAAAATATAATCAGAGATCGAAAAGCACAAGATATTGTCTTGTGATTATTCATTTTTTAAAATTAACTTTATCGTTCCTAAAAGCTCTAAATTTCAAAAATTTCGACCTATTTTTGTCAAACTTTTTCTTTTCTAAAAATGATAATAAAAATGAAAAAAAAAAAAAATTCTTTTCTTCAAGTTTGAGAGGGTATGACTTAATAAATCAAAACGTCACAACTTTTAAACGACTTTCAACATTTTTTTTTTTTTCTTTTTCCCTCTGTTTCCAGTCACGCAAATTCAAAGCTAAAAGCTTTCGATTCCCTTAAAACAATTTTTATTTTTTATTTTTAACAAAATTCAAAATAAGATAATGAAAAAGCAAAAAGGATGCTGCGAAAAGTGAAAAGGGCGGTTTTTCCATGGCTGCCATGACAACACGGAGATCCCATCCTTTGGTTGTCATAGCAATTTCGCGAGCTTTTAAGAGCCTCCTGATGTTTTTCTTCCAATGAAACTTGCATTTTAATCATTTTTATTATTATTATTTTTTATTTTATTTCCCCCAAATCATTTTATATAGAGTACATAATAAGGATTTTATAAACTCTGTAGACCGCATCGTTTCTCAAAAACACCCCACCGAACTTCATCCCGACACTATGTAAAGTTCCTCCGGTGCTCTATTTAAACCGATATAAAAGATAGTAATCTGATACTTTTACAAATTCATTATCAACTGATTTGAAAATAGGGTCTTCTTGTGTATGTTATTTCTTTTTATGAATCGGGGGGGAGAACATTTGCAAACTTTGGGTTATCCCCTTAATCTGTTTTGTTTGCTGGACGAAATGAGATGTGTCGTTATCGGTTTTTTCCTCAATTTTTTTTTTTTCTTTTTTTTTTGTTTAATGAAATGTAATTTAACGTAAGATGCAAGTCAAGACAGGAGCATGAGATCAGATGGAATCTAATATTCTTATATAAATAGTAAAAATTGAATGAATTAAAAGGACCAGAATGCATTGTGGTAAATGACACGTTCTTTTTTTTTTTTTTTAAGAAAAAGGGACGGCTAATACCCTCTTGTTTATTGAGTAAGCTACCGATACATTATATCTATTTGTCAAATAAGATAATCTGCTTTTATAGCAAAAATTATATGAGGGTCACTTTATGTGAGTTGCTGGGATAAATGAAACATAGGTTTTTGATAAATAATCAAATCTTTTTGGTGTAATTTTACATGTTTTCGAATTATGAAAAAAATTAAGCTTGTTAGGAGTTTTTAGTTCTTTTAAAATTTTTGATCATCAGTGATAAGCGTATGTTGTCTTTCCAATTTTTGGAAAAATTAAAAGAGCTACTCGAGAAGTTACTCACTCTGGCATTTTGTACACTTGACTTTGCACTGCATTGCACTGCATTTGCATTACATAGGGCCCACTGCATTACAGAGGGCATTACCTTTGCATTATATGTAGTACCATTTTTTTTCTTTCTCTCTAGAAACTGAGGATGGGTTAGTTAAGGCCAACACGGAAAATGCAGCACCATGTCCTTTTAAGTACAATCACCTGCATTAATTTTGCTTCCGAAAGATGAAGTGATGCAAAAACTTCATAAAATTGTGATAAAAAAAAATGCAAAAAATGCATACAAAAAATATATTATTTGTATGCATATGATAAATTTATGCATAATATTTTCTCTGAGACTCAAAATTTGAGACTTTTTATCATTTACAAAAAAATTTGGACATTTATAATTTTTTCAAAGTTTACGCATGTTTTTTTAAGCATCAAAAATTGAGTAATGCATAATTTTTACAAAATTTATGTATGCATAATTTTTTAAGCATGAAAATGTGGATGTGTATAGTTTTTGCAAGTTTATAATTATTTTGAGTCTCAGAGAAAATATTATGCATAATTTTTTTTAATTTTATGCATATTTATTTATGCATAGATTATGTTGAATTATATTGGCGGATAAAAAAAAAAATTTTCTGGTAGAAAAAGTTAAGTCTTTTATACATAATTTATGCATTTTTTATGTATTTCCAATTTTTTTTATAATTCGTAGATGATTTTTTTTTTTTATAATCTGTGCATCTCTTTTTCGTACGGGCATTAGCATTGCATTGTTGCCACACACTGCATTTCTTGCTTTACTTTTCTTTTGGAGGTATGTCCTATTTTTTTTTTTTTTTTTTTTTTTTTTTGGGAGTGAGTAGCCCCTTGGTGCTACAATAAAAAATTGCAAGGGTGCAATTTTAAGACGAACGTGTTAGCTTTTTCGTGTTAAGAGCCTTATTTATTTTTTGCAGTAATTTCGGGCGGAAAAAATTATCTTGACCATTATTGATAATATTTTAACATTGGAAGGCAAATATATGGACTGGTATCTACATGGAATGGTAGGGTATCTCTTGCCTGGGGGAATAAAATATTTTTGTGGTGCCGCCCCAAAAAAAAAAAAATAAAAAATATTCTACATAAAAATGAAATTTTTGATTTTTCGGTTTTTAAGGAAAGTTCGAAATTTTTAGTTTGAACGGCTAAACGACGTTCAAAAAATCTGAAAAAAATTCAGGGAATCTTCTTTCGGTTACTGTAGAAGAATTAGGGGGTGCGTTCGCCGAAATTAAAAAAATGCGTAAAATAAGGGCCACCCTACTCAGGGAAAAAAAGTTAATTTGAAATTTTCGAAATTTTTACAAATACCTACATATGTAAGTGGTAACTGGGCCAAATGATGAAATTTTCTAGGAAAAAAAATTTTTCTCTGAGAAAAAAATTGAATTTTTAAAATCGAAAAATCTCCATGTATTTTAAATGGAAAAATACAGGGGAGTCCGAATTTGATGCTGATACTATCCGCGGCCGGCTAAAAATTCAGGTCGATGCGGAAGCTGGTGCCAGTTCTAGAAAATTTATTTTAAACTTGGTGCCAGCGCCGGTCTGTAAGCGGTAGAGTAAGCGGCAGTTACTGTAACAATTTTTTTAAGTAAAAAAAATTGGCAAAATTGATGATGGTGCTGGCACCGTTGCTAAAATCGGCACCAGCACCAGCGGCAAAATCTTGCAAAATCTTGACCGGCGCTGGCACCAGCCTCAGCACTTTGGATATTTCGGCGCCGATGCCAGCGTCGGTTCCAACCAATTTTTACCGGCTTCGCACCCTTGGAATAATTTAAGTGCTTACGGGCACCTGTTAGGAGTGGAAAAATAGGAGTTCAGGTTTTGCACATATTTTTGATTTTTCATAAGATTTTTTAGGGGCAGCACCACAAAAATAATTTACTCCCCCTAGGTAAAAGACACTTTAGCCAGTGGTGGTATTCGGAAAAAAAAATCTTAATCACCCGTGTTTAGCTTATGGACAAATACTTTATTTGGCAGAAACGCTCTAAAAATTGCTTTATTACTTCCATTTAATTTGAAAATTATTTTTGGGACCATTTACTGGTCCCTGATTAACATGGGAATCTCTATGCTTAGCTTATGCAAGCAAAAAATATCTTTTTATTAATCAGGTTGTTATTTATCACAAATATAAGCGACTTTTAATTTTAACTCGAAACCTCCATAAGCTAAGTAGGGTGAGAGTGATCAGGAGGCTGTCCCTTATTTTGTAAATTTTTGATTTTAAAATCACTTACCCATAAAAATGGTTCTCCTTGGTTTATTAATATAAACCCAATTTTTTTTTTAAATTTTTTTCTCAGCGGGAAAACTTAAGTTGTCACGCTTAAAGTTCCAAAAATTGCCATAAGAGAAAAAATTCGACAATTTTTTTTTTTTTTTTTTTTGCGAAAAAAATGTGGTTTCATATCGGAAATTTTTCGTAGATCACGAATCTGAAATCCGTTTTTTTATATGGTCCGGTTTTTAAGCTAAAAGCCAAAATATAAAAAAAAAACGTAGTAAAGTGACAAAACATACTAAGTCCTCAGCTTCACTCGTAGTTTTGCCGCTTCTCCATTATGGTTTAAAATTAATTTTCAAAATTTCTGGAAGCACTGTGCTTCATTCTATACATTTCTGGACCAAGCTTTAAAAATGAAGTCGGCCAGTTTGGCTACATTGCGTTTTTTTATTCGTAATCCATGTTTGAATAATTAAAGCACAGTATTTTGAAAATTAATTTTAGAAAATTCATTTTGAGATATAGTGGAGAAGCAGCATTTGACCTTTAGCTCAAAAATTGGATTAGATATAAGAAAACGTATTTCAGATTAGTGATCCACGGAAAATTTCCAATAAAGAACCACATTTTTTCGCTAAAAAAAAAAAATTGTCGACTTTGTTCCTCTTATGGCAATTTTCGAAACTTTAAACTCAAGTCGCCAAGCTTTTCCGTCGAGTAAAAAATTTGAAAAAAATTCGGGTTTATCAGTACACCAAGGTGAAGGTAAGCGAATCGAAATTCGAAAATTGCCAAAATAAAGGACACCCAGGGACCAGTTTTCCGGATGCTTAAGCTATCCAGAAGCCTTAAAAAAAAAAAAAAAAAAAAAAAAAAAAAAAAAAAAAAAAAAAAAAACTGTTTAATTTAGGTCATAATAAGCTTCTAGCCTCAAAACGTCCATCGGCTTGCTCCCTGATGCTTCCCCCTGCAACCGGACGCCCGGGCCGTCGAGATTAATATTGTAATAATTAATGGAACCTAAAAAAAAAAAGTTTTTTTTTTTTCTCCTATCCCATATTTAAAATATTCGACCTATCCCAGTATCATAAATTCTGCTACCATTGGCCGAATGTACAAAAGGCTAATACAGATAAATTAAACGGTTCCATCAACATGTCCACATTTATATTTCATTTGCCATGAGAAATTTTCCAAACCGCATTATATCAAATTGCAACACATTTGCTACCAGATTAAAAAAAAAAAAAAGGTAGGAACCGTTATTTAAAAAAAAACAGCTGACAAATAATCAAAAGATACACAAGACAACCCCCTGCAGAGCTGTTTTGTACTCATTCTTGTATCACTCTTCATTTTTCCTACTGCCTTTGGTACTCTGCTTGTTTATTTTACGAGGGGACATCAATTTTAATTCTAGGATAATCATTAACTGAAAAAAAAAATAATAATAATAATAAATAAAAAAGAAATGAAAACCAGATCTTCATCATTCCATAGTGGAACAATAAAATGAAGAAATAAAGAAAAATAAAAAAAAAGATTTCTTTTTGTCATCAAGCGAGAGGCACATGTAAAAACAATTTGAATTGAGACAGTAGTCAGCAACACAAGTTGATGCTGTTAAATTAATGTAAATTTAAGAGGCTGACATGGTTTTAAAAATGGCGAGAGGGATAAGCTCATCATGGGCCCTAGAGAAGTTGGCCCGGTCCGTGATAATGTTTTTATATTATGGTAACAGGTCATCAAGGTCAATTAAATTAGTTCAGACCTTTTAACTAAGTATTTAACTTTTAGTGTGTATAAGCCTCTTCGATCAGTAACGTCCATGTCGTAAGATAATAAACGGGGGAACATCTTAAAGAGACGTAATTCAATTAAGATTTTTTTTTTTTTTTTTTTATCTTAAAAATTTAACAATAAAAAAAAAACCGTTGGCAAACATTCACTTGCAAGTTCCGAACAGAAAAAAAAACGTGGATGGCCCCTTTCATAATGCGGGGGTATATACTCTCCGGAGCAATTTCAAAAATTCTGACGGAAATTACCTAGGACCGTTGACATGTGAAAAGATCGTAACTTCCGGTTTTGGTAGTATAATGGCAAAGCTGTCGCGTGCCGCGTTATAATTCAGCTTTTAAATTTTTCTATTGTATGTTTTAGTTACTATTTTTCTTTTATTATTTATTAAGTACCCCTTTTTTTTTTTTTATTGACTGTTTGGTTAGGACTCGGCATGACTTGCTATAAGTATTGTGTATATATGTATTTTTTTTTTCCTTCTTTATACGATTGCAATGGTTTGATTATAGTTTACACGGGGATGGATGGTTCTCCTTCCCCTTTTTGCTGCAGTTTCTTTTTTGTTTTGAAAGATCGCAACCGGCGTGAACGTACGTCATTGCGAAATGATGAATCTCTATTGGCCGATACCGGATGCTGCCTGGTTGAAAAAGGAGAAAAACGAATGCCGAAAATATTGAGTGAAATGTCATTGGTTCTACGTTTTTTTTGGATATCATTCAGCCGCAGTTGTTTGTCTATTTGTTTTACCTATTGTGGTCTTGTTTGTTCTTCGTTGCCATCAATTTGGGATCTTCAGTGTATCAGTCTGTGATCTTTGATCTTCATGTTACCTTAATCACACATTTATTTCTTATAAAGTATATTCCTGCTGAAACTGATTTTTTTTACGTTTCTATCCTTAATGAATTTCCCCGAAAGACGTCCTTAAAACGTTTAAAATTTTTTTTTACAACTGGTCAGTTTGAAAACTTGATGTTTACATTCTCCACGCAGTGCTGACAACCCTTCATGTTACCTTTAATCTTCATCTTTCATTTTTATTTCCGTGCTTCAGCCATATTCATTCTTCAGTTTGCAGATTCGGTCTTCTGTTTTTAATCTTTGATCTTCAGTCTTAGTTCTTAATCTTTAATCTTTAATCTTCAATCTTCAGTCTTACATGCTTGATCTTCAGTCCTCCGTTCTTAATGTTTAGTCTTTAAAAATAAAAGATTAAGAACTGAAGACTGAAGATCCAAGACTAAAGATTGAACATAAAGAAGATTAAGAATCAAAGATTAAAAATTAAAAATTAAAGATTAAGAACTGAAGACTGAAGATCAAAGATTAATCTTCGCGATTAATCGTTAAAAAGTGAATGTATGATTAAGGTAACATGAAGATCAAAGATCACAGACTGATATACTGAAGATCAAAAATTAGGACTGAAGACTGAAGACTGAAGATCTTCAGTTCTTAATCTTTAATTTTTGATCTTCAGATCTTTGATCTTTGATCTTCAGTCTTCAGTTCTTAATGTTCAGTCTTTCAAAATGAAGATTAGAGACTGAAGACTGAAGATCAAATATTAAAGTCTGAAGATCAAAGATTAAAGATTAAGAACTGAAGACTGAAGATCAAAGATTAAAGACTAAAGATTGAACATTAAAAAGATTAAGAATCAAAGATTAAAAATTAAAGATTAAGAAGGAAGACTGAAGAACAAAGAACAAAGATTAATCTTCGCGATTAATCGTCAAGAAGTAAATGTTTGATTAAGGTAACATGAAGACAGACTGATATATTGAAGATCAAAAATTAAGAACTGAAGATTGAAGATCTTCACTTCTTACCCTTTAATTTTTAATCTTCAGATCTTTGATCTTTGATCTTCAGTCTTCAGTTCTTAATCTTTAATCATTAAACTCCAATCTTCATTTAATCGTTGATCTTCAATTAAACTTGCAGTTCGCTGAGGTGGGAGGCATGAAAAAAGATGCTCTTCAAAAGACAATTGTAACGAACTTTCTCAAAAGGATTTTTTTTTTTTTTTTTTTTTTTTTTTTTTTTAAATAAACACGTCTGTTTAACAAAGATACATTATGTTTTCTTACCAAATTTTTCCATTCGCAAAAAGAAACCACTGTTCCTTACAACCAAACAAAACATTTAATTGGGGAAGCAAACAGCCTCTGGATGAGCCTGAAGTATACATTCTTTTATCAGAGAAAGAAACTGTTTTACTCTTGTTAGAACAGGTCCTTCGCTGAGGTGGGAGGCATGAAAAAAGATGCTCTTCAAAAGACAATTGTAACGAACTTTCTCAAAAGGATTTGATGGTCGTTTGCCTCAATCAACTTCAAGGCTGATTTGTCTTTTTTTAGAAGTCTAATTGAGTTTAGAAGCCTAGGATAAATGAAATCCAATTCTTTCCAGGTTATCACTTGGTTGTCCTGTGCCATGTTCAAGTCAGCCCAACTGACATCTGCGTCTGGGTTAGAGTTGCTGTCATTTCTGATGAAACAAGCCTGTGCCTTTTTTAGAGCTGGAGCATAGTAATTTTCGGGAATTGCCTCTGTCGCTGTTGCGTACAACAAATGTACAGCTTGTGCATAAGTTAATGGTTCTCTTTCGAAACAAAGACTGATCATGTCCCTTTTGTATGATGATCCGTAGATTGTTGACACCTCTTTCTGTACATTCTTTATACACTCTGGAGTTCTTTCAAAGAGCTTGTAAAACCTGGGACTTAGGACATCTATTCTTTTTTGAGTACATACAGTCAACAAGACTGGTAGAATCCATTCAGTGTCTTGGTCTACCATTGTGCAAATTCTCTTGGTTAATGTAGGGATGGTGTGGAACATGCTCAATCTCTCCTCATTTATTAAGTGTAGGTAACTCTCATACTTTGATAGAGCCATTTAGTGATTAATGGTTTTATCTCTTAGAGTTCAGTGGTTTGACAACTGTGCACCGTTTATTTTTCAATCCTCAATCTTCCATCTTTGATCGTTTTTAAATCTTGAATCTTCACTCTGTTGATCGTTAATCGTTCATCTGGCATATTCGAATTTGAATTTCGTTCTTCGGTCATCAGTCCTCAGTGTATTAGTCATTAAACTTCAACCTTCATTTTTTGATCATTAATCTATAGTCTTTGGTCATCTTTAGTCGTTGGTCATAAATCTTTACCTTGGTCATTGATCTTCAGTGTTTGGTCATTAATCTTCAGTTTGATCCATTATTCTTTAGTATTTGGTCATCAATCTTTATCTTTGGTTATTAATCTTCAGTCTTTGGTCATTAATCCTAGCCTTTGGTCATTTATCTTCAGTCTTACGTTTTAAGTCTTTGGTCATTAAACTTCGGTTTTAAGTCTTTAATCTCGAAACTTCAATCTGTTGCTTGTCCGACTTAAAATGTATGATTTACTGAAATATTTAATTTTTATAGATAGGAATAGCAGGAGTAACGAGTATCGAGTATTGAGTATCGACTACAAAAGTATTAAGTAATGACTGCAAGACTGAAGATTGCTGACTAAAGACTGAATATCGAATTCTAAAGACAGAATGTGCAAGATGAACGATCAACAGACTGAAGATTTAAGATTAAAAATCGATCAAAGATTGAAGATTGAAAAACGGAAAGGCACAAAGTAAAATTAAGGATCAAAGGTGAAAGATTAAACGATGATGATTAGAGAGTTATGATTTATGATTGAAGATTAATAACTGAAGACTATAAGATCAAAGATTAAAGACTGAACATTAAGTACTGAAGACTGTAGATCAAAGATTAAAAACTTTGGCCGCTGGTCAAACAAAATTTGGTCTTGGCCGCTGGTCAGCCCTGCCACAATCACCAGCTTACCGGCGTCCACCCAAGAGTTTGTAATGACCTCCAAGAAATGTCCTTCATCAATAGCTATTATCTCGCAAATTCTGCATGTTCTAAAGCTTCTCCTAAATTATAACATCTCAAAGCTGATGCCTTTTTTCCATCATGTGAGGTAACTTTATTTTTATCATATCTTACGTCTACCGAATTATTTATGATCAACACTTTCTTCCCTTTCGACATAAGTTCTCCAGTTCATTATGAACTGAAGATTGAAGATCAAAGATTAAAGACTGAAGACCGAATTTGAAAATCGAAGAACTTACTATGGCTGAAGCGCGAAAATGAAAATGAAAAATGAAGATTGGAGATAACATGAAGATCAAAGATCAAAGATCAAAGATCACTGACTATTACACTGAAGATCCCAAATTGATGGCATCCTAGTACAAACAAGACTACAATTTTACAGAGGATAAAGTACGATTTTTAGCTTTCGTTTTCAAACTTCCCGAAAAAAATATCATTAGTCCATACAAGGCGGAACAAAATATAGAATTTAAAATGTAAACGAACCTTCAACAGTTTTCATAAGCGGAATATTACTCCTTGTTTACTTTTCCAATGTTATAATTTGTTCCATCCTGTGTCAGGACGTTCCACTGGAACAACAAACTGCAAATAATCATGAAACCGGACAAGTTCGGAGTCCAAGTCCCCTTTCTTATATTTTCTTAAAACTGTTTTAAAAAACGATTTTTTAAAATTTTTTTTTTATGTCTTTAATTTCTATTTACTGCTATCAGTAAATAGCATCAGAAGTTAATACAAAATTAAACAAGCGAACGTTACCCAAAAATTTTTTTCAAAGTTATTGAGTTGTCACTCTTTCAGCAGGGCTACACCCTCAATCTCTTTAAATCCAGTTCATTTTTTTTTTGTTCCTGGCGACAAAAGAATAAAAAATAATGAACATTTTTTTTCCTTGTATTAAATGTCAGAGGAAAAAAAAAAAAAAGTCTCTGAATACAACAAGTTCCAGGGGTTGAGGGATCCGTTCTGGTATTTCCTGCAAATTTTTTTTTTATTAAAATAAAATGCAGCATGACCCATTTTAACATTAGAAACGCGTACAAACGTTTAAAATGATTTTATTAAGAAATATTATTTTTTAAAAAAAAGCAGACAATAAACGAGTATATATCAAATACAACAATATAAGTTTCATCGGGGGAAGAGATAATTGATATAATTGCCCTAATTGCCCTCAAGGTCGGACGGTGTCCTTTGGACAATTATTTAGTCCTCTTTTTTTTTTTTTTCTCCCTCTCTGTCTCTGTCTTTCTCACTCTCGTTCGTTTATAC
The DNA here is from genome assembly GCA_037577465.1 of Liposcelis bostrychophila. Lineage (NCBI taxonomy): Eukaryota > Metazoa > Arthropoda > Insecta > Psocodea > Liposcelididae > Liposcelis > Liposcelis bostrychophila. Next base: position 9,585,409 of record CM075207.1, on the reverse strand, counting down.
GTTTCAATATGTTTTGACTGAGGAAGACTTAAATTTGATTAATGAATTAATCAAATAATCGATTCGGGTCAGGAAAAAAAAAAAAAAAAATCTGAAACTTTTGATTTTTTTCTTTTTTTTTTCTGAAGAGTCTTTTAAAAAACACTTGACGTTGTCGCAGAATGAAAAAAAAAAAAATGGAAGTCAAAAGCCATGGCAATGACCATGCTCCATTCACCGATTCTTGAAGAGTGTACTCTTCCTAAATAAACACAGAACTGGAAAAAATCTTTACAAGCTGTTTATTTCAACGATAAAACTAAATAACAGTTAATATAAACTGACAAATAGTGAAACGTCTTTTTTTTTTTTATCTCCATTGTCGTCCCGGACAATGGGACCATTTCATGGGTAAAGGCCGTGTTTCCACTTTATCAGTTTCAATTTGTCACTATTATGATTGATCACTGAGCAATTCGTTTCCATCTTTTCGGACGAACCCGTGTGATCCGATTATACTATTCTCCTTACCGACAATGTTTACATATTTAATGCGGTTCCATACACCGATGTCAAGGGGTTGTTTCTTTTTTTTTCCCGATGTTTTTCAAAGTCTGAAGAGTTTTATATAATGTAAGAAAAAAAAAAAAAAAAAAAAGAAAAGGAAGACCGTCGCCTTGTGTTCTGTCTGAGACGTTAAGCCGAACAAATATCCGACGCTTCCTTCAAATATTTTGTTGTTCTGAAAGTGATCTAGGTCGGATGAATCCTGGCGGGGGATGTTAATCCTTTTGAGAAATATTTTCTTTTGAGTTAAGATATCGTTCGAAAAGTGCGGCTTGGTGATTTTGTTGTTTGCTTAGCGTTAGGAGTTTTTAGAGATTTTGTATTCACGAGTTGGGGGTTTGGTTTGGTTGTGAGGAAGGAAGACAAACAAGTTATGAATAAAGGAGCGGGAGAGGAAAAAAAGACATGGAAAGCTATATGCAAGTGCAAGGGAAATGAATAAAGAGTTGTGGTTAAAGCTTCCCGTCAAGGGGTAAGTCTTGGAAAAAGGGTACACCGAAATGCCGAAATATAAATTAATGGAAGCGATGCCTCAAGAAAAAAACTCGCGGATGAAAACTGGTTAGGGATGCACACAACAAATTTCAACAAAATTTCTCAAATTTTGTTGGAATTTGTTGTGTGCATCCCTACTATTATTCTTCAAAAATAAAAGAAAATTAAATTGTATAATTGAAAGTTACAAACCTACCGTTTTTCTTAAACTAAATTTTCCTAGTTTCTCAAAATTTCTCAAATTTTGTTGAAATTTGTTATGTGCATCCCTAAAACTGGTGGAATACACGTAGTAGTTACTGTAGTTTTTTCTTCTCGTTTGAATTTTCTGATCATCCTTTTCTTGCTTCGTTCATAATTTTCATCGAAATAAAGTTGAATTAATTGTTTCTTTTTATATAATTTATTGTTTATATTATATCTAGCCCAGTGACCGTTGTATTTTTAAATTGAAATAAAATTCCTTCAAGTCACTAAAATTCTATATTGGAAGCGTCATATGTATTGTAACAACCAGTCATTGTCACTGATGATGGGTGTACATTAGTAACAAACACCCGAAATGTACATATGACGCTTCCAGTATAGAATTTTAGTGACTTGAAGGAATTTTATTTCAATTTAAAAATAAGGGAAAAATGTTCAACGAACTATATAAAATTCTTTATATTCTGCTATATTATTTAATTCTCTATCCGGCCGGTAACCAACTTACAAATTTTTCTCTGTAATCTCCCTGTTTGTTTTAGTTTTTCCTCCGACCCTATGCTATTTAATATTAGTAATCATAATATTCATTTTGGAGACTTAAATTCTTTTGAATTTTTTTTATTTTATTTTATTTTATTTTATTTTTTTTGACAATAGTATTTTTCAATACAAGGAGTGCAAACGACAAAATTGCCCGTCGAGACCGAGTTTTAAGCCCGAGCCGAAGGCGAGGGCCTTAAATAGGTCGAGACGGGCAAGTCGTTTGCATTTCTTGCATTGAAAGATATTTTTTATCACAAGGTACGTTGTAAAATATTCTGTAAATAAACTGACTAGGACTGAAAAGTGGACTTTTCAGTACCGTGTGATGAAAAAAATAAAATATTATTTTATTTTTTTTGACAAAAAATAAAATAAAATGAAATAAAAAGTAAACAGTACAATGAAACGAAAACTTTACACTTTCATGATAAACAATAAATGATTGGGTCAAAGTACTTCATACTCAGGACAGACATTAATTAAAAACAAAAAGATAATATTATCAAGATCACAAGATCATTTTTTTCTCATCGTCAAGCCTATAATATTACTGTTATAATAGTTCATAATATATTACTAATATTTAATATTATAATGAAATAATTCTTTCTTCTAACGATCCGGAACCACGATGATCCCTTTTTAGCTCCACGATTAGAAATTCAAGTCTTTCAGGCGGTTTTATGTCCACCATTTCTTTGGCTGTTTTAGGAAAAATGGAACAAGTTTTCAGGTACGAAGCTACCGAACAAGTTGATGAACGAGCATTACAAAAGAACAATCAAAAAAATTACAAAGGGGATCTATTATTAGTAATGTATTATTAGTATATAATAATAATAATAATGATTTATTGAAATAAAAAATTTAACAAATTTAAACTTAATCTATGTAACAAAAGGCTTTTTTCTGCCTATCCGTTAATCATAGGATTATTATTATTTTCTTATATCCGGTGATATTATATAATATATAATAATATAATAATAGTAATAATATATTACTAATATATAGTTGAAGACGATCAGTGGAAGAAGGAGGCCGTTCGAGTAACAAAAGAAAAACACCATGTAAATAAATACAAAACAAATTTTGTTCTTTCTGAACGGCCTCCTTCTTCCACTGATTTCTTCAGTTAGTAATATTTATTGCTATAAAGCTTTAATTGGTATTGATTTAAAGCCACTTCCAAAACGCACTTTTCTAATAAATTTTGTTGGTTTTCTTTCACCGAGAACAGTTCTCTTTCCGTCGCACTAGCTCGATTTTCATATTTTTGAGATTTAACTATTTCAAATGACGAGATCCGTAGGCTCACTGGGCAACTATTAATCACTAGTGTGATTAAGTCCAGATGGGTCAAGTGGGCGGGACATGTCGCTCGTGCACTTTCGTCAAGATATATCCGGCAGGTCCTGGAGGGTAGGCCCAAGAGTCCCAGACCTAAAGGGAAATCGCGGATCAGATGGGAAGATAACGTCGCGGCTGATGCGAGAAGGTTGGGAGTGCCTGACTGGCAAGATGTCTGCCAAAAGAGGCCCGAATAGAAGAAGGTCTATAATGCGGCCAGGTCCTGTAAAAGCCCGGTGTGTGTCAGAGGTGCCGCAAGGCAGCCTGTTAGGACCGCTTCTTTATTCAGTGGTATTGAACACGTTGCAAATTGGTACGTCTAGTAACGTATGAGTCTACAATCATTGTAGCAATGAATTTTTCTACATTTAACAAAAACCTCTTTTTCGCGAACGACACGGCTCTGGAATTAGTCCGCTTTCATACACAATTTTGCAGCAATTTCTTGAACATCCACGGAGAATCTTTGGAACTGTATTTAATATTTTTTCTCCAACTTTTCTGCGTTAAACAGGAACATATGCCATTTTTTTCCTTTGCCTAAAAGTCCTATAAAAATTTTCAGTAAACTTAGCGCTTACGAAATCAAGTATCCCAAGAATTTTTCATTCCGTCAAGACCTTTTTATTTCATTTTTTTTATTTTCAAAATACATTCAAATCTCTTTATAAAAGAATTAGATCTCCGTTCCGCTCATTCCTCCGGTAACATATTTCAATGCCATTTGTCCTGCGTTCCACAATCATGTCACTTCCGAAATAACACAAGTAAAAAAAATTAAAAAATAAAACAGAACTTATTTATAATATAAAACAAAAATGTTTGAAATATTAACACATCATTTTTCATTCATGGTTTGTCAAAAAATTTTCAAACCGTTCGAAAACAATGGTGTAGGACCTCGCAGTTGCTCATCGGCTACCTTAAATAAAATAAAAAAATATTAAAAAAAAAAAGAAGAAGAAAGATACGAAATCCGTTTCACACTTGGAATCCAATAAAGGGAATCCTTAAATGATGTTCCGGTTGTAAGATCTCATTCATTTCGACTCATCTCACTTGTCCCGATCAGCAGTAAAATCCTATGTCTTCTTAGGTTTCAGGTGACGAAAAGCACCCCGTTGTTTTATTAATAGTATTACGTCAAGACCCTGTGTCTAATAATTTTTAGTCACAATAGATTTCACAGGCTACTGTTTTGACTTTCCGGGACGATTTTTCACTCTCGAACGATATATACTTCTTTATTAAATTACAAGTTCAATCCCTTCATGCTTTTGTTCAAATTATGGCTGTCAATTACTTTTTTTTTTTCTTAAAGTCGGGAGATCATTCATCTTGAGGTTTCACCTTTCCCAAGGAAAAAAAAAAGAACTTTCCTTAGCTGACAGGAAATTGCGGTTCGACTGAAAATTATTTTTCATTGTTCGACCTTTATCAAAACAATTTTTTTTTTAAATAAAAAAAGGTCTCTTAGATGAAATAAGAGTCCGTATCGAAAGCCCCCTTGCTAAGAAAAACAAGTAGCTTCTCCGTTTTCATCCCTCAGTCCAATCGCTAATTGGGGTCATATTATATCCACGGGGATAGCGAAAAACCGCCCATGACTTTGATCAAGTTTTTTTTTTTCGTACGTTTTAAATCATTTGGAACTTTGAAAGCCGAAACCATCAGTTTCGTAACGATCCGAAGCCGGTTTTGTTGTTTCTTGAGCTCTTTTTTAAAATTGAAATAGTTAAAATTTAAAGAATGTGTTGAAACAATAATGATGATGATGATAATAATAATGATGATAATAATCATATTATAAAAGAAAAAGAAATAAAGAATGAGAAGTTTTAATCAAATGATTCGACATGCTCAGTGTGGTTCTCTGTGCCATCATCACGCCAATATTTCATCCCGGCTTTTATGTTTACAAACAGGTACCAGTGTAGTAGCTTCATTTTTGCTTTTTGCCGACTGTTTTGTTAATTAAGTTTAACGATTTTTCACTTTTTATACCGGAGACAGGAAGTTAAAACTTAAAAAAAAAAAAAAAAAAAAAAAAAAAAAAAATTAGGGAAAAATAGAAATTGAAATAGGGACAAGGATTTTTATTCCGAAATTTTCCGAGAAATTCCGATTTTTATTCCAGGAATTCCCAGAATTTCGATTCGGGGTATAAGTGTTGTTGTAAATTTTTCCCGAAAAAATATAAGATTTTCTTAAAATCCCACTATATCCTGACCGTTTTTTTAATTTTTTTTTTAATTTTTGGGGTTTGAGGGTAAGAAAAAACCAGAAATGTCCCAGCCAGTGCTGGCAAACCGAATCGAACGAAACCAGACCGAACCGCACGGATAAGTTAATCACGAAAAATCAAACCCAGGGGTCCGAAACCGAGGCGAGCCGCGACTGGCTAAAAACTTAGGTCTGTGCCGATGCTGGATAATTTGTTTTAAACTTGGTGCCAGCACCAGCGCTGGCACCGAAGCTGGAATTGGCGCAGGCACGAGCACCAGGACCAGCGCCAAAAATTTTGCTATTCCAATCCTGGCGCTGGCGCTGAATTTAGATATTTCGGCGCAGATTCCGGCGTCGGCTCCAACCAATTTTTACCGAACCGAACCCAATTTTTTACCAATTTTTACCGAACCGAACTCGTGTTCTGGGTCCAAATAACACGTGATCGGATCCAAGCCGCAAAGAACCGAATACCGAACCGAACCTAACCCTATAACTGTAGTGGAACCGATCCGAAACCGAATTTAGATTATTATAGGAACCGAACCGAACCAAACCGAACCTTAACTGAGACCGGACCGGACCCAGAACCCGAACCTCGTTTTTCCAAATAACCGAACCAAACGAAATCTGGTGTTTTTGCAAATAAATAAATAATTAAAAAAGACGGATTTTTTTAAATTGCGCAAAACTTGTTATTTTTTATTTAAAAAAAAACTTATTTTACGAATCGTTGAACCAAAGCAAACAAACCTTTTTTTAAGCAAAAAAAAAAAAAAAAAAAAAAAAAAAAAAGAAAGAAAGAAAGAACCAAAATTGAAACCGAACCGGGTGCAGGGAAAAAACCGAAACTTGGTTCTTTTTAAAGAGATGGTGAAAAAAAACCAAACCCGAAATCGGTTCCTGCGGCACTATTCTGAAAAAAAAAACCGAAATCGAACCGAACCGAAGTTAAGAGGAGGTTTCACGGAATACAAGACGGAATGGCTGTTTTGTCGAATGCTCGATTTACGATGAAAAAATCCAAATTTTAGGTATCTAACGAACTCCTCTGATATATCCCGGAAATTTTAGTGCAAGTTTTAACTTGTCTAAAATGTATGGGCGGCGGGAAAATAATTTAAAAAAAAATTGCGGTCAAAAATCTTTGATTTTGTTTTCCTGGTTTTTGTTTGCTTGGAACAAGTTGAAACTTGTACCAAAAATACAAGAAGAAGTCAAAGGAGTTCGTTAGATACCTGAAATTCGATTTTCCCCCCCGTAAATCGAGTGTTAAACAAAACAGCCATTCCTTCTCGAATTCCGTGAAGCCTCCTCTTAATTGGTCCAGAGCTAAACCGGAACCAAACCGATCCGTATTTTTTTGAGACTTGATTGTCAGCACTGGTCCCAGCTGAAGAATAACCCATTTTTTGGAACTTTTTCATTGTCGACAGATTTGGGAATTCCTTAGAAAGAACGAAGGCTGATAACCCAGGGTTTTTGGTCTCCCTTGTTGTCTCCCCATTTTGGGGAGAAAATTTGAAAATTGGGACAAATAGGAATAGTTTGTTCGGGAAAACAGATGATGGCACAATTCAAAATATTTTGCCTAACATTACACGCATACCTATTACCCAACCTTTCGGATTTTTTTCCCCAGTTTATTTTTTGAGCTTTTCCGATAAGTAAAAATTTTTTGGGCCTGACTTTTCCTTTTTCCTTTTCCTTTATTCTTACAAAAACACCTGAAATTCAAAAATTTCTGAAAACTCCTTCATCAAATCATATTTAAAGTTTCATCTTGCGCAAGTCTCGACTCGAACTTAGATTTTTTTTTCTCTCAAAAACTTTTTAAAAACTTTAAAACTTGAGAAATTTTTTTCGACTTCAGTTATAGTTTTGACGTTCCAAAATGTCTAATTGAGGCCCAGAAAACGCTTAGTCCAGCCTCGAGGTCCATCTTACAGCAAGCGAACCTATACCTTTAAAAAAAAAGTATTTCCCCTAAAGAAAAAAAAAAAAAATTGGTCGGAGACATTTTTTTTAAAAATTTTAATTACGGCAATAAAAAAAAACAACAACCGACTTGTCTTATCCTTTTAATTACGTCTCTAACACGAGCATTAGAATAAAAATGAGAATATTATTAGATTGTAGAAAATGTTAAACAACTTTAATAAGACTGATTAATTTTTCAGAATAAATTACATTGAAGAGTGTTACTGCACTTTCGGTTTAAAAAAAAAAATAGTACCTACTACAACCCGGCTATACACAAGAGCCTAAAAAGAATGACACAACAAATCTCTAAAAACCATGTTCAGCATTTTGTATGGATGGGAAATACGTTTTAAACAGAGTACGTGATTGCTCCAAATTGCTTTAAATGACACTTCCTCATTTAAATCGGAATGTAAGATGAAAGCTTTTTAAAATCCTTTCTATTTCGGTGTCAAAGCCTTTCTAAGGCGATTTATCATTTTATAAATTGATTTTAAAATGATGACTCTCGTCGTTGGCTAAACCGAATTTTTTCGGGGCTTTTTCCCTTTTAATTTTTCCGTGAGGCAATGTATATGTAAATATAATACGTAGGCTTGTGTTTTTTTTGTACGTGAGGTTCATTTTTTTTTTTTTTTTTTTTCTTATCCTTCGCCTTGTGTCGCTTTCCTTTGGCGGAAACGTGTGACTTGATTTAGGGTAAGCGGTAATGAGTGGTGACTATAGGCCTGGTTTATTTTATTTATTTTTTTTTCCTATGCTAGATAGACCTAATTGACGAGTGCATTACGGGGACTTTATCTTCTCGAGGAAAATTCTCCGGGATAAAAGTCACAATTAGGGATGAATTCAAAATGTGCATCCAGTAACAAAGAAAAAGAAAGGAGAAAAAAAAAAAAGATATCTACACCCTTTAAATAAAAATCTTTGACAACAATAATAGACTAACGACCCATTCGTGCGCGCCACGCCGCGCCAAAACACACGGCGTCACAGTCAGGCTAATAATTGGAGGGCTGTGTAATTAGGAGCTTTCTGAGAGTTTCTTCTCCTTTTTTTCCTTTTTTTTTTATTTTTATTTATTCTATGACTTTGCTCTTTTCTTATCTCGAGAGAAATGGTAACAATTATACATGACGGAGGATTCCTCTGAAATTTTAAGAGTTTTTAAGTTAGCGTTATTGGCCGTCAATTTTATTTCGTTTTTTCATGATTAAACGATTTCATCTGCATGTGCTAAAGAGCTTTGATCATTTATTTGCCATGAGTGCGCTTCTGTGGAATCAATTTTTGCCAATGCTGGCGGACCGAACCGAACAGAAACGAAAAAACCGTACTTAGCTCGGGTTTTGAAACGAACCGGACCGAATAGCACCGCACGGGCAAGTTAACCGAACCCAGAACCCGAACCAAATTCCAAGGCCGCCAGGAACCGAACCCGAACCGACACTCAAATTTTACAGGAATCGAACGGGACCGAACTCGGGCTGAACATACTACAAACCGAACCGGGCTTTTCCAAAAAACCGGTTCAGTTCACTTTTTTTTTCCAGAAAAAAAAAGCTGGTTTAGATTTGGTTTGGTTCGGTTCAACATTTTCCAAAAAAAAAAAAAAAAACCGAAAATAGATTGCTTTTTTCCGAAAGTCTTTTTCTTCATGCCTAATGCATTGATTTGAGGTTAACGCAGCCACATCAGGAATCTGTCGTAATTTTATTTGTCTCCATAAATAAATAAACGCCGGAAATAAATGTATAAGTTTTTAATTCATATTTTGGTTTAAAAAAATAAAATCTCAGGACTTGTTAAGAGTCTGTTAAAGAATAGCCGCGACGCATTCATTGTTTTAGATAGCCCTGACATCTAGCGGGGGTTCGGTGAAACTTGTTTCGGAGGGTTGTCCCACTTCATAGTAGTGTTGTTAAAGGGATATATATACGATATTGATACGCGTATTAATACGTATATATATACGTATTAATACCAATACCAAAAAATAAATCCCGTATTCATTGAATATTTAATAATTTTTGTCGTTTTTCCTGTAAATTAACGCTTTTCTGGTTGAAATAAGCCGTTTAATTTGTTAAGAATGCTTATTCGCACCTTATGAAGCAATAAAAACCCGTTTTAATGGACCTGGAAGCGATAATATTTCTAAGATGTTTGAATTGAGCGCTAAGAAACAAATATGGCGTTCAAAGATGGTTGAAGATTACCGGATTAATCATATTGGTTTTTATTATTGCTTCTGCATTAAAAGCACTACTTTTCAACGAATTCTTTATGTATCTGCTAATATTCGATCAAATAGGACCTCGAAAATGCCCCGAAAAGTAAAAAAAAAATTTGTTTTTTTTTTCAAAATCGGATTACGTGTTTAACTTATTGGTATTTATATCCGTATCAATACGTATATATATCCGTATATATATACGTATTAATATCCAAATCAAAAAATACTGTATTTTTAACAACACTGCTTCATAGTCAGGTTCTTGTATCATGGATGTACCCTCCTTTTTTTATATTAATTTTTTTTTTCTTATTCAATTTATCCGTTCATGTTCTTTCATTACATTTCTTAGTATCATTATGGACTGTTTTATTTTTTATATTTTTATTTTGCCTCTGTGTGTGCAACGGATTCATAGATATGAAGGGTAGATTTCTATATAAAATTATTGCCATTGCTAGCCCCCCTAATCTGAATTTTGAAAGTGAAAATGGTGCCGGGATATTTGCAATTCTGTATCTCAGAGCCAAAACATCGAATTTGAAAGTTGTTATGTGATCGTTTCCTACTAAAAATAAACAAATTGGGGTCATTGGTTTTTTTCAAAACTTGAAGTTCGGAGTCACTGAGGTGCAGAATTTCAAATAAGAATTAGAGAATGGTCCTCACTAAAATCCAGACCTCACGGACCCACTCAGACAATACAGACCGACACAGACCCCCACCTAGACCGAAAAAAATTTTAAAGTTCAGATATAATTTCCTGAAAAGTTTTATTAGTTTTCTGCTCAAAATTTGACGCGGAAAGCACAGGAACATGTAAACCATCAGTATCTAGACATTCCTCGACAAGCATCGGTCATGTTCACCCATGTCGTATATATTTCCCATGTATATTTCCCATTGCCGGATTTGAAAACTCAAAAAATTCTTCCTCGTGGCAAAAAAAAAAAAAAGAAAAAAAAATCCATCTGTGACGTTTTTCTCTAAATTCCTCGAAAGTCTAAACGATTAAATTTATGGCATTTTTACATCAATAATTTTAAAAATATTACCGTAGATTGAAGTCGAAAGGAAATTCAAAAAAAAATTCTAGGTTTATTTTAGTTAAATTTTTTACTTCAGTATCCCAAAAACAACATCCGCATAATGAAATAAAAGAATTTTATTTTTAGTGCCTAAAATAAACCTTGAATTTTTTTTTGAACTTCCTTTCAACTTCACCCCACCATTTCAAACTTCATCCCAATCTACAATATTAAAAAATTTAACTCATAAATAATTGTAAAATTTAACAAGTAGTCACTTCTTTAAAACATCACAAGTGTAATATTCGTTGATTATCGTATTTATCACTTGTCGACTGATAAGACGAAAACGACCTATTCTAGAAACAGACCCAGACCCAGACCAAACACAGACCGAAGGAAATTTTACAGATCAATTTTTTGATCCGATCTGGGTCTCGGTCCGGGTGTTAAATTCGAAAATATATCTGGTCTGTAAAATTCCCTTCGATCTGTGTTTGGTCTGGGTCTCGGTCTGTGTATGGTCAATCGTGTCTGGTCTGTAAAATTTTTTTCGGTCTGGGTGGGGGTCTGTGTCGGTCTGTACGGTCTGTGGGTCAGTGACTCACTAAACAACAGTCAACTAACAACAGTCACTCACTGTTGATGACTGCTGCATTCAGAAAAAGGAAATGTCTTGAACAAGTTTTGTCTTGCACCAAAACCAGAATGTTTCATATAGCAAAACAAAAATTCTTCGTGACGACAGCGGACAAGTTGTTTCTTGACAAGATATTTTTATTTTTTTTCGCATGATTTTTAAGAAATCGTCTTGACGCAAGAAATTTTCTTTTCTGAGTGTGGTCTCCTACGGTCTATGTCGAGGTGTGTTGTAACGGCATCCTTAATTGCTGAAAGTTTCGATGAGCAGATCGACGCCTCATTCCAAATAAACGATTTCTTTATGGCAAACTGCCATGCTGAGGAAGATTTGTTATTTACATCTCAGCGTTCAACAGGCTTGCGATATGTATGAGTGCATCCAGTAAGCTTGCATTTTTTCACTTGTGTCGGCTGATAAGCATATGATACATATGTAACGCCCGGATGAAGTAATTGACCAATTCGCGAACTGGTCAAAAAATTGACCAGTCCACGATTCGGACAACACGCCTGACCAACTCGTGATCTGATCAATTTTTCTGACCATTTCGCGAATTAGTCAATTACTTCATCCGGGGCGTAACACATATATTTGGCTCGATTTCGGCCATTTTAAAGATGTTTTTAATATTTATTACATTATTCGCTCTATTTTTTTTAAATTTTACTCAAATGGCTAAAACTAATTCACCAGACAAAAAAGCAATGAAATAACCTTTCGGCTTTTAAAACTCAAAAAGTCGGACACTTACTGGTCGATTCCGTTCAAAAGAAACAAAGGAAAAATTAACCCATCAATTGCTGTTAGGGATCCCTAACAGCAATTGATGGGATTTTAAAATATTTTAAAATATTATATTAACATTTATTATATTTAACAATATTTTATAACATTTATGAAGAATTTACATGTAAATTCTAATCGTCACTGTCATCATTATCCAAATCATACAATGAGTGATCTAAATTTTCATTATTGATTAGAATAATATTTTGCAGCACGCAGCAACATGTCACCAGGTCGGCCATAAACTGGACATGCATTAACGAGAAAATTGACACATTAGGTCGCGAGATGATTTCCCGAAGGATCGATAATACCTTTATTACAGCTGACTGTTTGCTGCGAATTTTTTCCAAGAAGAAATGACAGCTCCCCCGAAAACAAATCTTATAGACCCATATCCTTGAATAAATTTTCTTTTTTTATTTCCTTTAATACTCCGAAAAGCCAAAAAATATTTTTTATTTTTAAAGTTGGTTATCATTATTTTGATTCGGAGACGAGAAGTTCATAGAGTCACGTTCTTTTTTGAAGGATAAGACGTAGACCGCATCGTTTTTTTTTTAAAAATGTTTTTCGAATCAGAACTTCGACCGTTTTACGTGAGAATTAAATTTTTTTTTTTTTTTTTAATGTCTGTACATCAGAGCCGAACCGTCAAATTTCAAAGTCGTCTTACAACGTGATAGATCCTTATGGAAAATAAATAAAAAGCTGACATTCCCCTCGCGGAAATTTTTAATGGAAAAATAAAGATCACCTTGATCCAATATTGATCCAGTCTTTGTAAAATTTCCGATAACGTCTAATGTTGAAACTCATCTGAAAAATTTTAATCAATATTTTTTTTCGTCTCCTAGCGATACAATTCGTCAGTTTTATTTTTGTCGAATGCGATGTTTTAACTCCTTTTTACGGTGCGCAAGGCCTAATGTGAAACCATGTAATTTTCGAATATTTATTGTGTTAATGGATTTTTGACATAGAATCGAGGTTGCTATATACAACTCCGTTGTATCGGCTCGGGTTGGCAAGGAATTTTTGTTTTGCTCGTCTTTATTTTTTTTTTTTAATTTATAAAAAGCGCTTCGTCTAAAAAAAAAATGGAATTTTTTTTTTTTATTAAAAGAAAACGTTCCACCTGACCGAGTATTGATGTTGGATATCTCGTTGTTCTTAATTTGGTTATTTCCTTCTCTCTCTCTTTCTTTTTAAAATTTATTTCTTGGGCATGGATCTTAGAAATACGATGGCGGATCCGTATGTTAAGAATTTCGTCCTTTAGAAAATATATATTGCTCTGTCTCCGTTGGACAATTAATTGGAGGGTACAATTAATTGTACCACCGGAAACGCTGTATATTTTTGGTCTTTTTTCTTCTGCTACCACTTTTTTTTCGTTTTCATTACTTTTAGTGCTTGAAAATGTAATCAAATCAATAAAAAAAAGTGGTACCAGAAGAAAAAAGTCTAAAAATATACAGAATTTCCGGTGGTACAATCAATTGTACCCTTTGATTAGTTGGCCAATGGAGACAAGAATTTTTTTTTTTTTTATAACAAAAAATTATATAATTTATAAGAATCACATTTATCTGCTAATATGTTAGGTTTCACCCACACTTTAAAAAAAGATTCAATTTTTTTATTTTACATGATGGCTGTGGTTACTTTTTATGAAATAAAATTATTAGATTTTTGTTCTGGAATTATTTAATTTTATAATTTAGGCGGTAAAAAATGGAAGTGCACGAAACACATGGAACATGTATGGGTGTCAGGCTGTCTAGGAGAAAGGTAACCATTAAGAGTACGCATCAGTGAATTCTAAGCGATAAGCTAAACGAAGCTGTAAAAACCAGTCGTGGCCGTAGAATGGTCTACTACCGCGTCTGATGCTCACTCTTAAGAGGAATCATCAGTCGTGGCAGCAGACTAATTGTATTTTAGTTTTTACGGGAAAACGAAGACAAATAAATCTCTGAACCGAAAATATTAAGGAATTTTCGTAATTTTTTCCTGAAAGTTCTCAACGTTTTTTGTTTCAAAATTTGCCTTCGTTTTTCCGTAAATGGTAAAATACGATTTGTCTGCTGCCACGATGATGATTCCTCTAAGTGTAGACAGAGTATTTATTAGAGATTATTTAAGAGTAACAGTATAACGGAAGATTTAAGAGCATGCATGAGTCGTGGCAGCAGATAAATCAAGCAGAAAGAAGTATTAAAGAACCTTCAGGGCAAAATTTCAAAGGTTTCTTAATTTTTTTTTTTGTGACGTTGTTCAACTTAATTTTTTATTTCGTCTTCGTTTTTCCATAAAAAGAAAAATACGATTTATCTGCTGCCACGACTGATGCATACTCTTAAGGTTATTAATAGTTGTAACCATTGAAGATCGGATCCTTAAAAGTTCACCGAACAGTTTAAGTTCATTTCGAAGATGCAAACATTTTTAAAAAATGGAAAAAAAAACTTTAAAAAAATTTGATATAGTATTTTTTTTTTTTTTTAAACAAAATTTGGTAATGATGAGTTAAAAGAAAAAAAAACCCCAATGCTAAGCCTTAACAAAGGGCCTTAAAACCCCTCATGTGTTCTCAATGAAAAAAAAATACTAACTTCATTGTTTTTTAGTGGATGCTTTACTTTGATTCTTCTTCATATTCCTCTTCGTCAATAACACTTAAGACTCGTAATAATGGAACATTACTCCTATTGTTTTTCCTGCATAATATACGTGAGCAATTCAACTCAACTCAAAAAAAAAAAAAAAACTTTGTGAGTATTCACCAAGCTAAAATGAAGAAATTTTCAAAAACTTCAGAAAAAAAAACTGACATAATCTAATTTTAACTACCATTATTATTTTTTTTTATCACCAGAACTGACATTTTATTCCATCTTTTTTTTTTTTTTTTTTTTTTTTTTTGTGTGTGTGTTTGAATTTGAATTACAGTTTTTTTTTTGTTTTCTAATGTAAATAATGGATCTCGATTACTAATGACGATCGAATTGCCATTATCAAACATATATCAATAAACACATGGGAAGTGACTTTTACCTTTCTACTTTTTTTTTTTTTTTGAAATTGTAAATTCAAAAAATACCAACAGGGGAAAATGGGGAAGGAATATCGTACGAGGATAATCCATCACTGACATTTGCACGACATTCTTGCTCCTAATGGTTTCTGATTACTGCACGAGCTAAGTTTTGACTGATAAATTATTCACTCTTAATTGGTTTCCAAAGATTTTTCCTTATGACTATCATTAAGCTACTTAAAATTATTTATGAAAATATTCCATCATACCATGTCATATTTGTCGAGAAATGTCCTTTGAAGAGACTTTTTTTTTTCTTAATCGAAGATTACCAAATACTGCTCTTTTTTTATCAAAGGTAAATACGCATTAAATCGCTTTCTTTGATACAAAAAAAAAGACGGTGCATGAAATTTTTATTCAGAAAATATTTTGGGATAAGAAGCAAAAAATAAAATCAGAACATGAGAAAAAAAATGTCGGGTTTTGTGTGTGCATGCTCGTATTTTCTAAGAAATTTTAAAGCTGTTTCAGCTGTTGAAAATCTCAGCGGCATTCCTTTGTCGCTACAATTATCAAAAAAATTCCGGGAAATTGAACTCTTGTTCCTGTGCTCAGTTTTTTTTCTATCGTTTTTACCGATTCCACCTGCTAAAGCAAAATCTACAAGTTTGAACTTGGTATCTTCTGTCCTGCTCTGGTTTTTGATAGGACACTTTTTTTGTCGGCCTTGAAAATTGTGGGAAATTCTGCCTCGACGCTTCAACTGCAGGCGCAAAAAAAAAAAAAAAAAAAATCTATTGTCAATTTATCTTTGTTCATTAAAATACGTAGAAAAAAAAGTACAAAATTTTAAACAGGAAGTTACAAAACATTTTTTTTAATGAATGGAAAAAAAAAAAAAATACTAACTTCATTGTTTTTTAGTGGATGCTTTACTTTGATTCTTCTTCATATTCCTCTTCGTCAATAACACTTAAGACTCGTAATAATGGAACATTACTCCTATTGTTTTTCCTGCATAATATACGTGAGCAACTCAACTCAAAAAAAAAAAAAAAAAAAAAAACTTTGTGAGTATTCACCAAGCTAAAATGAAGAAATTTTCAAAAACTTCAGAAAAAAAAAAACTGACATAATCTAATTTTAACTACCATTATTATTTTTTTTTATCACCAGAACTGACATTTTAATCCTTTTTTTTTTTTTTTTTTTTTTTTTTTTTGTGTTTGAATTACAGTTTTTTTTTGTTTTCTAATGTAAATAATGGATCTCGATTACTAATGACGATCGAATTGCCATTATCAAACATATATCAATAAACACATGGGAAGTGACTTTTACCTTTCTACTTTTTTATTTTATTTTTTTTTTTTTTTTTTGAAATCGTAAATTTAAAAAATACCAACAGGGGAAAATGGGGAAGGAATATCGTACGAGGATAATCCATCACTGACATTTGCACGACATTCTTGCTCCTAATGGTTTCTGATTACTGCACGAGCTAAGTTTTGACTGATAAATTATTCACTCTTAATTGGTTTCCAAAGATTTTTCCTTATGACTATCATTAAGCTACTTAAAATTATTTATGAAAATATTCCATCATACCATGTCATATTTGTCGAGAAATGTCCTTTGAAGAGACTTTTTTTTTTCTTAATCGAAGATTACCGAATACTGCTCTTTTTTTATCAAAGGTAAATACGCATTAAATCGCTTTCTTTGATACAAAAAAAAAAAAGACGGTGCATGAAATTTTTATTCAGAAAATATTTTGGGATAAAAAAAAAGAAATAAAATCAGAACATGAGAAAAAAAAATGTCGGGTTTTGTGTGTGCATGCTCGTATTTTCTAAGAAATTTTAAAGCTGTTTCAGCTGTTGAAAATCTCAGCGGCATTCCTTTGTCGCTACAATTATCAAAAAAATTCCGGGAAATTGAACTCTTGTTCCTGTGCTCTGTTTTTTTTCTATCGTTTTTACCGATTCCACCTGCTAAAGCAAAACCTACAAGTTTGAACTTGGTATCTTCTGTCCTGCTTGGGTTTTTGATAGGACACTTTTTTTTTGTCGGCCTTGAAAATTGTGGGAAATTCTGCCTCGACGCTTCAACTGCAGGCGCAAAAAAAAAAAAAAAAAAAAATCTATTGTCAATTTATCTTTGTTCATTAAAATACGTAGAAAAAAAAGTACAAAATTTTAAACAGGAAGTTACAAAACATTTTTTTTAATGAATGGAAAAAAAAAAAAATTAAACATACGACATAATCATCGTCAACGCGCTCTGCAGATTGATTGAAGAAGGGCCCGCATCTGTTGACATAATAAAAAAAATCCTGCTTCATTGTTTAAGTGGATTCTTTATTTTTCTTCGTATTAACAATACTTAAAACTGAATAAATTGGACAGTTATAATCTTAGAGCAAATTTTGAAAAAATTGAAAAGTTGACAAAATATTTGAGAAAAATAGTGATACCAATTTACGCCATTTTGTTTTCAATTTTTCTAATTTTTTTTTTTTTTTTTTTTTTTAAATCCAGTTTTGCCCCAGTAAGCAAAGAAATATTAATACTTATAAAATATTTTTTTCAAATATTTTGTAATATTTTCTTCAAATATTTTTCAATATTTGAAAAATATTTTCAAAATTTGAAAAATATTTTCGATATTTGAAAATTGGATTGCTTACCTGTTCTTTGAGAATTATTTTGTATTGATTTTCTTGGACGTTTTCTTTAACTTTTCTTGGACATCAGAGAAATTTGAATTCATCAGGATTCATTTCGGTGAGTGTAGGAGGATGTTCGCTTGAGCCAGTTGGTATTTGTTCGCGATGCAAAGAGATTGTATTGATTTCAGTATTTTGAAAGGTTTAGGATTCGTTTTTTGAGCTCGAGCCGCATTTTTTTTTTGGGGGCGGGGGCGGGGGCGAAGAAGCTCTTTAATGATTTCTCTTTTTCCGACCAAGTGGTTGGTTTGCCACCGAAAATGGCGTTCAAAGCCCCTCGGAAGCTCTTTTTCCATTTAGAACATGATAAGAAAGCTTAAAAATTGTATACAGAATCTGGTCAAATCTAATATAGAATATTTTAATTATCCAACTACTAAAAAATCAATAAATCGGTTCGAATTGTCGGTCTGTCTGTCTGTCTAATTTGTTTTTATTATGGTTTTTTTTTAAAAACTTTATTTTTAAGAGAGTTTTTTTCAATTTTTTTTTTTTTGATTTTTAGTTTTTTTTTTGTTAAAAAAAGTTTTTTTTAATTTTTTTTATTAAAAAAAAACCATAATAAAAACAAATTAGACAGACAGACAGACCGACAATTCGAACCGATTTTTTTTTTTTTTTTTTTTTTTTTTTGTCAAATTTGTGAAAATGGTTTTTGTCTGATGCGTCTGATGCGACTAATTTTTTTATTCTCTTTGGACAAAAATTTTTAATAAAACAAAAAAAACTTGAAAAGAATTTGTAAAAAAAAGGATATAAAAAAATCTTTTTATAAAAACTCTCTATAAACATCTCTCTAGAAAGGTATGTCCACAAACACGTGGATATACGGACTGACAGACGGACAGACCCGGAAAAAAAATTTTTGTCCACAAACTTTATTTTAAGAAAGTTTTAGCTTTAAATTTTAACTGCCTGAAGGGGCCGCGAAGCGGCCCCATAGAGGCTCGTTTAAGTTAAAATTCAAAAACTGATTATGAAAAATATGACTTTTTTAAAAGTGGTTAAGAAAAATATCGCTTGAAAAACACGGTAAAATAAAAACTTTAAAAATAAAATTTTTTTTTTTAAATTTTTGTAAAAATTAGGCTTAATGAGAAAGTGCAAGATTTAATTTTTTAAATAGCAGGTAAAAAACTTGTTAAAAAAATGGTTCAGAAAACCTACTTGAAAAGCACCACAAAATAACAACTATTTCACTTTTTTTTTTGAAATTTTTTTTAAAAATTGGGCTTGACGAGAAAATGCAAGATTTTTCAATTTTCACAAAAATTAACAAAAATTTTCACAACAATTCAACAAAAATTAAAAAATCTTGCATTTTCTTATTAAGCCCAATTTTTACAAATACTCCAAATACTGCCCCATACTGCGTGTATTCCCGAACGATCTTATCGAGGAATAAAGGTCCATTTTCCATATCTTGCCAATCCATTTCGATTTTTTTTTTCCATTAAATAGAAATGGATTCTCAAGAAAAAAAAAACAGTTTCCCTCTTTTCCATTATTTTAATTAGGGCTAAGCAACACACACATTCCGTTTAATTCCAGTTTTTAATTATTGACTTTTTATGTAATCCTTTGCCATTTATACCGATTCCATCGCTTGATAAAACAATAAAAAATAAAAACATCTTTTTCTTAAAAAAGTGTTATAATTAAAAACCATGCAAATTAGCAGATGATTTTTTTTTTTTTTTCGTGCTTCCTATAATAATTAAAAATTAGGGCACTTTACCCCCATTTAAATTTTATTTTTTTTTTTTTACGAACTTTTTTCAACCCTTTAAACAAAAGAAGAGGAAGAGAAAAAAAAATTAACCCCTTTTTACCCCAAAAATATAAATATTTATAAACTGACTACGAAAAATGTAAAACAAAAAAAAAAAAAATCTTTTTTAAATATCATTATTAAACGCATTAAAGCAATTTTATAATATCGGAAAAAAATAATAAAAAACAAAAACAAAATGCAAATAATTGAATTAAAGACTAGAAGGCAACCAAACTGTTTTAACAGAAAAAGGGATGAAATTATGTCTCCGATTTGGGAAGGAAGGTGCACATGGAAATATTTTTTGTAAGGGGTTGAAAGAAATTTTTTGCTTCCAGGGTAGTAGCCAATTTTTTTTTTTTTTGTAGAAAAAATAAGTTGTTTTGGTTAGAATGCAGTGCTGGCCTGATTTTTGGAGAATTTTCTGAATGTCAGCTTTTGGTGAAAATGATAGAGCAATTTTGCTAAAAATGGCGGTTTTATGTTTCAAGTTCGCAAAATGTCAATCTTGTTTTTGTGCTTTGCACCCGTACCAAAAAGTGATTTATACAAAAATTTGGACATGCATAATTTTTACAAAGCTATGCATAATTTTTTTAAGCATAAGAATCGGTATGCCTAATTTTTTCAGAATTATATTTGTGCATATAATTTTCTTAAATCACAAAGCAGGATAATTTGAAAATGTTATGCTTATTCAGTTTTTTTTCCATTTTATGAATACTTATTTATGCATAATTATATGAAAGAGTAAAAAAAAAAAAAATTTCGGTGAAAAAATAATAGAGTAAAGAATTTTTTTATACACAATTTATGTTTTTTTATGTATGTCCAATTTCGGTAAAAATTTCGGTAAAAAAAGTGAAAAAATAAAGAATTTTTTTATACATAATTTATGCTTTTTTATGTATGGCCAATTTCGGTAAAAAAATTTTGGAAATAAAAAGTGAATGAGTAAATAATTTTTCTATTCATAATTTATGCTTTTTTATTGCTGCTTCTCCATTATGGCTCAAAATTAATTTTACAAAATTAATTTTATAAAATTATTGGGAATAATTTTACTAACCAAACATGAGGATGACTTAAAAAAGAATAAGAAATCTGTAAAAAATAAATATAAGAGGAAAAACTATCGCCTTTTATAATATTATAAAAGCCGAAATCTCTAAAGTCCTAACTTTTATGGACAAACAAACAACACTGAGAGAAAAAATTTCGTCGGGTACATTGAGCCGAATGGGAATCGAACCCACATCTACCGTTTGCCGGACGGGTGCTCTACCATTAAGCTACCGACCCGCACTCAACGAACTCTCTCTCATGAGGGACTTAAATGCAACACGAATCACAAAGCGCGGGAAAATCCAACTAGGCATTAGCCACTAAATGTTGGCACGAATTGAGACTGGAAGCGGCAAGTCAACTTACGATAAGGGAGTAACCCGATAATTAAGAGGAAAAACTATCGCCTTTTATAATATTATAAAAGCCGAAATCTCTAAAGTCCTAACTTTTATGGACAAACAAACAACACTGAGAGAAAAAATTTCGTCGGGTACATTGAGCCGAATGGGAATCGAACCCACATCTACCGTTTGCCGGACGGGTGCTCTACCATTAAGCTACCGACCCGCACTCAACGAACTCTCTCTCAATGAGGGACTTAAATGCAACACGAATCACAAAGCGCGGGAAAATCCAACTAGGCATTAGCCACTAAATGTTGGCACAAAAATAAATATGTTATGAAAAAAGAAAGAAAAAGCGCATAATTTCCGGTAATTTTATAAAATTAATTTTGTAAAATTAATTTAGGACCATAATGGAGAAGCAGCATATGTACGCCCAATTTCGGTAAAAAAATTTCGGTAAAGAAAGTGAAAAAATAAAGAATTTTTTAAGGGCAGTCTCCACTTAATAACGTTTGCCGCATTCGCGTTATCCGCCTTCGCGATTGACGTATTCGCACCGGAAGTTTTTTTGATCTTTCGTCTATGATTTTTTTGATTATCTTCTGCTTTTTTTTGTTTACAAACATTAAAAATGGCGATTTGCAAGATGTTTTTACGGATTTAGAAAGAAAAGTTTTAATTTGGGCATGGGGAAGATACTAAATCTCTTCCAAAATAAATCCTGGATCAACCAGACTTGTATACTTAATGGAATATACGATATTTTTTTATATGCCAAAAATGTTTACGGGAGTAAAATCTGCAAAGTACTTCCGGTGTGATTACGGTAATCGCAAAGGCGGACAACGCGAGTGCAGTGAATGTTATCAAGTGGAGACTGCCCTTTATACATATGCTTTTTTATGTAAGGCCAATTTCGATAAAAAAATTTCGATAAAAATTTCGGTAAAGAAAAGTGAAAAAGTAAAGAATTTTTTATACATAATTTATGCTTTTTTATATATGGCCAATTTCGGTAAAAAAAATTCGGTAAAAGAAAAAGTGAAAAAGTAAAAAATTATTTTATATATAATTTATGCTTTTTTATGCATATCCAATTTCGGTAGAAAAATTTCGATAACAATTTCGGTAAAGAAAAGTGAAAAAGTAAAAAAAAAATTTTTATACATAATTTATGCTTTTTTATGTTATGCCCAATTTTTTGTATAATTTTTGCATCTCTTTTTCGTTCGGATAGGTTCCTTTTTTTATGCCTGTTCATGTTTGTTAAACATGTTCACACTTGTCGGTATTTTCCTGTAGAATTAGTTTCTAAGTGTGCCGCCTTCAAATCCGCTCTTTTTCGCTGTTACTGCTGTTTCAGGAAAAGGAACATTTTTTTTGTTGTTGTTTTAAATAAATTTTATGCATGAGAAATCTGTTCTAATTTTTTTTATTTTTACATTTCAATATTAATATCAATATTTACAATCTGAATTCGCTCCTGTGTACAAAGTGCTGAGTTAATCAGGTTCGAGTCGGTGGCGCCAACTGACAGAGAACATACATAGGCCCAATGTCGTCAGACGCATCGCAGGCAAATCTTCTGTCCGAGAATAATAATTATTATAATTATATACGACCCATCTTTTTTTTTTATGATCTCGGGTGTATTTTATATTTCCTAACTTTTTGGGACTAGCGACGGAAATATTTTTAAATTACCAATTTCGTCCTTTCTTCGGAACCAAAAAAACAAAAAACGTCTTTTGTAACTTTTTTTTTTTTTGAATATTCATTCATAATTTGAAAAAAAAAAAAAAGATTTTTGCTTAAGCGATGAATAAAAAGAAAAAAAAATCTTTTTCGTTTGAAAAAATATACACCGAGTCTATCATTAGGTTTACGCCTTGTAATAGCGTATGCTAATTTTATTTCTTTAAGTTTTTTTTTTTCTTTTTTAGTCAGCAACCTATGATATAAGTACCTTGATCAAAATGCTACCAAGGAGGCTGGAAAAGGAGAAAAAAATTTTTTTTTAATGATTTGTCTTTGGTATTTCAAGTTCTTTAGGGGCGTGTTTTTCTTAAAGGCATTTTTCCTACGCAAGAAAATAATTCTAAGCTAACGCGAATTTTTTTTTTTTCTCCTTCCCCCGGGGTCGTTTTCCTCGGGGTGAAATAACATGCTCCGGTTTTTTTCCATTTTTTTCCCCTTATTTTCCCGCTTTGGAATTGAGCTGCCCTTTGCCTGGAAAAAAAGAAAGAAAATTTTTTAGTAAATGTGAAAAATATTATTTTTAATGGATATGTAAAAATGGATCTTAATTTTCGGACAATAATAATCTAACCGATTTTTTTAAGGGTTTTCTGTCTTTGAGAATTTATTTTGTGAACTTTCGGTTTGAGATTTGCTCTCTTTTCTTGAACTCCTCAAGTATTTTCATAATGAAAATTTTAAAAATTCTCAGTCCAGGGTTTTGTAATTTTGGTTTTTTTTTATATTTTTCAGACAAAACGGTGTTGGCTAACTTCAACTTCAACTTTATGAAGACGAAAAATTGAAGGATGACAATTGCAACGGCACATGGATTGTTGCGGAACTGGGTGTGAAAAGGGCTGTCAGATGAAGGTAAATTCTGAATAACTTAATACTGAATTTGGTAATTTTTGATATTTTGCTCCAAAAACAAGATATGGACGATTTTCGAAAAAGTTTCTGCGATTTATGAAAGCGGAACAAAAGTCTGGCAGTGCTGCTGCATATTCACGATATTGTGATATTTTCTCAAATTTCACAGGAGAAAGTTCAAATTCTCAGAGTTCTGTGCTTTCAAAAAACTCGAAATCAGTAACATGAAACCCTTTTCCGGTTACAAGTTTGAAAAATATTAGGTGTGAACCTTAGACCGTCCCTTATTTTGCGAACTTTGGAATTCTTTCGGACGCACCCCCTAACTTTTTTCCTTTTGGTTTGAAAAGAAAACCTGTAAAATTTTAGCGCTCTACGATAAATCTAAATGGTGCCGCACGAACCCCCCGTTTTAACCATATAAGTTAAATAGGGCCAAGTTCCACTGGTCGGGTCCTTGCATTGCCCGTTTTCTAAAATTAACGAAAATATTGTTCCTTAAACGTATTTTGATCTGAGGAACTCAAATCTGCAATGGAAATTTTAATAGCTTTTACCGTTTTCGATTTATTCAAGTGCTAATTTTTTGGCCAAAATTTTGATTAGCTAAACTTTAATTTAATTCTTAAAAAATTTTAAAGTTGATATCCTGGTCCTATAATACATCTTTTCTGATCAATTTCCGACACTGAATCCAGAACTGAGAGCGAAAATCTTCTAATTCTTACTATTTTTGAAAAAATAAAAATTTTTATGAAAATTAAAGAAAAATATTCAAATTTTTTGATTTTTGGTTTATACTGTATTATAAAAATAAAAGTAGATAGACAATTTTAAGTGCTCTTAGGTGATTCAACGTCAAAAATTGCCCAAAAAAAAATGTATTATAAGGACCAGGATATCAAATTTACAATTTTTTAAGAATTAAATTAAAGTTTGGCTAAGCATTTTGGCCAAAAAATTAGCACTTGAATAAATCGAAAACGGTAAAAGCTATTAAAATTTCGATTGCAGATTTGAGTTCCTCAGATCAAAATACGTAAGGAACAATATTTTCGTTAATTTTAGAAAACGGGCAATGCAAGGACCCGACCAGTGGAACTTGGCCCTATTCAACTTATATGGTTAAAACGGGGGGTTCGTGCGGCACCATTTAGGCTTATCGCAGAGCGCTAAAATTTTACAGGTTTTCTTTTTAAACCAAAAGGAAAAAAATTAGGGGGTGCGTCCGAAAGAATTCCAAAGTTCGCAAAATAAGGGACGGTCTAAGGTTCACACCTAATATTTTTCAAACTTATAACCGGAAAAGAATTTCATGTTACTGATTTCCAGCTTTCTGAAAGCACAGAACTCTGAGAATTTGAACTTTCTCCTGTGAAATTTGAGAAAATATCACAATATCGTGAATATGCAGCAGCACTGCCAGATTCACGTTGGTTTTTTTTTTTTTTTTTTTTTTTTGAAACTTAGGAATTTAAAACATAAGTTACTTCAAAATCCTTCCCCCTAAATTTGAGCTTTCAGAAACTACAGATTTGCAAATTTGAGCATTTACGAAAAAGGATTTTTTTCCCCCTATGGAGCGCTGCCAGATTCACACGCGATTCTTTCGAAGCTCAAAATTTAAAATTGATCTTATCTTATACTACTGTTCCGACCATTTTTCCTTAAAAAAATTTCATAATGTCATTTTTCCTGAAAACGATTATTTTCAAAAATGTATTCTCAATTTTTTTTTTTTTAATTTTCCCTAATGCCATTTTTCCTAAAAAAAATTTTCCTAATGCCATTTTTCCTAATCTTTTTTTTGTAAAAAAAGAAAAAAAAAATTCTTAATGCCATTTTATATAAAATTTATTTCTCCTAAAAACAATTTTTTAAAAAAAAATATTGCTAAGTAATTTTTTTTATTTTTATTTAAGATTTATTTTTTTTAATTTTCAAAATATTGTTTTTCCTTAAAAATCATTTCTTCTGCTCCTAAAATTTCAAATTTTTTTTTTTCAATAAGCTTAAAAAATTTTCTAATGCCATTTTATCTAATTTATTTCTCCTAAAAGCAATTTTAATTCTTTTAACGATTTATAAATAAATCACTTTTATAAGTAGTTCTCTATTCGAATGCTGTGAGACGTTTGGAAAATTAGAAAAACATTATTAGGAAATTTTTTTTTTTTTAGGAAAAAAAATTAGGAATATTTTTTTTTAGGAAAAATTTCTTTAGGAAAAATTAGTTTTAGCAAAAGTAAATTTAAAAAAAATGGTAGGGAATTTATTTTTCCAAATTTGACCTTTTTGAAGATATAACGTTTAAAATTTAATTTTTTTCGTGACATTTTTTCACACCTTAGATAAAAAAAAAGAACAAAAAATTATTCCCATTGTCAACTTATCAAAAAATTTATCCGGAAAATTGCACTTTTCGTTCAGGTGTTACTAAAAAAATTTTCATAACCCATAAATGTGAAGAGCCAAATAATGTCTGCGTTATTCTTTAATTTGACTTTTAAATAAAATAAAATGAGTAAAAAGTTAATAAACTTGGAAAAATTTGATATTCTGCAATTTATTCGTTTTGTTGGATTCATTTACGAGCCTCCCGTTGGTCTGCTTTATTTCGACATTTTAAAGTTAATTTTTTTTCCCCCCTGCGGCTGAGGCGATTTTTCTTTTTAAGTGTGAAATCGATCGCTTATCAGCCGACCTTGAACATCTTTCTTTCTCATAAAAATGAATTATAATTCATTTATTCATAACCATGTTCTGATTCTCTTTCAAGCAGAAATTCGAGATCACTCTTGTGAATCTTTTGAAAGAATTAATAAAATTTAAAACACCAAGTTGTAATACGAAATGCCTGTCGACGGCTTTGTAACTTTGAAATTTACGACTGAGAAAAAAAATATGTTTAAAAATACGAAACAAATTTTTTTTTTTCTTAAAATATAAATTAAGCCCTTAAACGGCTCCGGATCTCCAAAGGGCAACAAGATATTACTAAAAAATTGGAAATTGATATTCGAAACTCGAAGCTAAAACAACAAAATTAACTCAAGACCAGTAGCACGATTTTTTATTTCTCCCCGAAAATAATTGGTCAAAATCCCCTTCTGGCAATTTCGGTATTTTACATATTGGTACAACTAGTTGACTATTTTTACAACGCTTTTAATGATTTTTTTTTTATGTTAAAAAAAAAAAAAAAAAAAAAAAAAAAAAAAAAAAAATCTGGAATGATGATTTAAGTCGTTTTTATTTTTTTAAAAGGAAAAGGATTTGAATCATAGTTTAAATTATGATGTGTTAAATCGAATCACGACAAATCAACGAAAATATAAATCAAAAACTGAAAGCCATAACACGCCATGCCGTTTGGTATTTAATCATATGATGATATCTTCAACTATAATGATTTTAACAATTACTATTAAATTGCTGTTATTTCAAAACTAATTTTCCTATTTAAACCCATCGTTTTAATTTTAGCGCGATTCAGTGTAACGATTCCGGAATCGTAATATTTTTATTTTTCTCAGATAAAAGTGGTTTTTGCAATTTTTTTATTTTTTTATTTAATTTTATGCTTTTAGGGGGGAATGTTGAAGCAAGCAGTTTTTGATTAGAAATTGAAATCCTGGGGTCCTAAATCCCGGGATTCCGGGATCTCCGACGATTTTCGGACCGGATTAATCCCGGGGTTTTAAAAACATAATTCTGGGGTTTTCAATCTAGAAGATTGCCTTTTTTTTGTTTAAAAGACTCTTTTTCCCCAATATATTTAAAATGTAATATTAATGAAATAACAAGTTTTAACCTGCTTAATTGTTCGTCCATTCCCGATGCAACTAAAATTGAATGCCCATAGTACGAACTAAATCAAAAGTTTAAAAAAGTTTGTGCAAATTTGCGACTTTAAGAGTGCTGCACTATATTGCAGACTGCTGTTATAGTATCCTAGAATAACGAAATACGCGATATAAATTCAGGCTGCTATTCAAAAGCCAAAATTTGAACCAATTAGAAATTTTTAAGGCTAATAATTTTAAATCTGACGTTAAAATTTGAAAATTCAAAATGGCGGATTCAATATGGCGGTCATTTTTTTTTTAATTCGAGAATCGTCTTGAAAATTTGGTTATAGGGGTTTTTGAGGTCGCTGATTTCGAATCTGACGTTAAATTTTAGAAATTCATAATGGCGGATCCAATATGGCGGACAACGTAGAAAATAGTCTGCCATATTGGATCCACCATTTTAAATTTTTAAAATTTGACCTAAGATTCGTAATCAGTTACCTCGAAAACCCCTACAACCAAATTTTGAAGACTTAAACAATTGTACACCATATTGGATCCGCCATTTTGAATTTTTAAAATTTTGTACTGTAGATTTGAAATCAGCGACCTTGAAAACTTATATTTGATAAAATGTTTGCTTTTTAATAACATTCCGAGTTTATACCGCTTTTTTTATGTTTCCAAAACCACTGTGCCCTGCAAAAATTTACTAATCGTAAAAAGCTTTTATTAACATAATTTTCAGTTCGATTAATTTTTTTTTTTTCGATGCCGATTCCAATGTCGATTTAATTTCCAATTCCGACCTATTTTTGAGCCAAATTCCGATTTCGATTCCGATCAATTTTTGAACCGATTGATTCCGATGCCGATTTATTTTCCGCTTAAAATCTAATCTAATCTAATCTAATCGTGTCCCTTATTTTGGCAATTTTCAAATCGCGTACCCCCAAAAATGGTTCTCGTTGGTGTACTGATAAACGCGATTTTTAAAAAATTTTTTACTCGAAGGAAAAGACTGCGGACTTGAGTTTAAAGTTCCGAAAATCGGCATGAAAGAAGAAAAATCGACAATTTTTTTTTCGTCAAAAAATGTGGTGTCTTATTGGGAATTTTTCGTAGATCAGGAATCTGAGGTCCGTTTTTTTTTTTTTTTTATATACATGGTCCGGCTTTTGAGTCAAAAGCCGAAATATGGCAAAAAAAAAAAAAAAAAAAAAAATAAAAATAAAAACTGATAAAGTGACAAAACATGAAGTCACAATTTCCAAGCCCACAATTTCACCCGTAACTTTGGTCTCTAGCTCAAAAACCGGGCCAGATATAAAAAAACGCACTTCAGATTTGTGATCTACGGAAAATTTCCGATAAAAACCACATTTTTACTCGAAAAAAAAAAATTGTTGATTTTTTTTTCTCTTATGGCAATTTTCGGAACTTTAAGCTCAAATCGCCACGCTTTCCCGGCGAGTAAAATTTAAAAAGAAAAAAATCCTGGTTTTTGAGTAAACCAAGGAGAACCATTTTTGGGGGTAAGCGAATTGAAATTCGGAAATGGCCAAAATAAGGGACACCCTAATATATACGTAACAAACGATATTTGTCTGGCCGGTCCGGTTCATTTTAAAATTTTAAAATTGTCTCGATACCGACCAATTAATTGCCTAAAAAAAAATCGGGTTTGCTGCATTTAATCGACCACGATTACATTAAAATTAATATCACAACAATGTAATTAATCCCAAAACTCTTTCCTGCTTTTTTTTTTAAATTTCGTGCATCAGTATCCGAGTGTAATAAAATTTTGAAAAAAAGAAAGAGTTGTGCACATACAGTGTGACCATGAAAGAAATTCATAAATAATTCACAGTCGTATTGACTTAGGTTAACCCCGCTTTTGGGGTAAAAAAAAAAAAAAATTCTTTTGAAAAAGAAAAAAGAAAACCCTTCAGGCTTATGTTTTGCTTATCTCAAATCCCGTAACGGTCAAAGTTCCCAATTTTTTTTTTTTTTTTTTTTTTTTTAATCGGGGAGAAACGTTTGCGGTTACTCGTGATTTCGAACCCGAAAATCGTTTTTTTTTTTATTTTTTTTTCGTGTCTCTGATTCCTTGCGTGTTCAGTCCGAATTCTAAAAGACTCTATTTGTTCCCAACATGATTCATTTTTCATTCATGGCGGTTTCTTGTATTTTTTTTTTTTAAGAGGGTGACGAAAGGAGAAAAAAGTAACTTCATTTATTTATTTATTTTTTTGTGAAGAGCAGCGGAGCTTGAAATTTTCGCGTGCTGCGAAATTTTTTTTTTCTTTCCCGTTCCTTGGATTTTGTCATGATCAGTGCCGAATACAAAATATATGTCGAAATAAACGGAGTTCGTTTTTATAATTTTTCAATTTTGTTTTTAATAGGCGTAACTAAAAGTCTTTTTATTTATGGAAATTGTTTATCAATTTCCCAAGTCAAGAAGTCGTGAAATTGACACTGATTAGACGCGGCAATTTTGTGGTTATGAGAACAAATATTGTGTCCTGATGCAGAACGAGCAGCGCATATCTCACATTGAATGATTTGCCGCCCACTTAGATGGGACAATTTGTCCCGTTATTTCAAATGTCTCGGCGGGACAATTACTTTAGACAAATAATGCGGACGGGGAGGTCTGGGATAGGATTTGCTTGGCGAAAGAGTCGATTTTGATATGAAAAGGGAGTGTAGCTAACTGGCATCCTGGATTCAAGTCTGGTCGGGAAATATTTTTTAGGGGCAGAGCGAATGTGGTTCATTGGTTCGAGTCTTGACCAGGGATGGCAAACGAACCGAACCGAACCCGGGTATTTTGTTTAAAAAAGACCGAACCGAACCCACCTTTTAGAACGTTTTAATTAAAAAACGAAACCCAAACTCTGACCCAATTAAAATTTAAAAAGAGTTTAAATCCAAACCGAAACCGAAACCGAACCCAGGAAAGAAAAATAACGAACCGTTTATTTAAAATAAACCGAACCAAAAGAGGGAAAGAAAAAACCCGAACCGCTCATTTAAAAAAAACCGGACCGAACGAAACCGAAACCAAACCGTTCCGAAACCGGGTTATTTTTCCAAAAAAAAAAAGCAAACCGAACCAAACCAAAGAACCAAATAGTAGAAATAGAACAGTTTTCTCTTGATTTATAAAAAAAAGTTTTTTATTTCTACTAAACACCAAAATTGAAACCGGATTTTTTTTTTGCACCAAAAACCAAATTGAAGCCGTGTATTTATTAACAGAAAAATCGAACCAAACTGAACCAAAACTGGTTTTTTCGTTTTTTAAAATAAAAAAACGGGACCGGAACCGCATTCGAACCTAGTTGACTTCAAAAACCGAACGGAACCTGAAACCACGTTGTATTTCCGAAAAAAACCAAACCGAAGAACCAAATATTAGAAATAGAACAGTTTTCTCGTGATTTAAAAAAAATCCGTTTTTCTACCAAAGACCAAATTTGAGACCTGATTTTTTTTTTTTTTCACCAAAAACCAAACCTGAAACTGGGTATTTGTTGACAAAAAAAAGCGAACCAAACTGAACCGAAACTGGTTTTTTCGTTTAAATAAAAACGAAACCGAACCGGATTTATCAAAAAAGAAAATCGAAACCGCTTCCGAATCCAATTAACTTCAAAAACCGAACCGAACCTACCGAACCTGAAAGCGAACCAGAAACTGATTTTTTAAAAAGAAAATTTACCGCTATATTTACAAAAAACCAAACCGAACCAAAGAACCGAATTTAACTATTAGAAATAGAACCGTTTTCTTTCGATTAAAAAAAAAATCCATTTTTTTACTAAACAGCAAAAGTGAAACCGGGATTTGTTACTAAAAATCGAACCGAAACCGGATTTTTTTTGTCACAAAAAACCAAAGTAAAACCAGATATTTGTAAACAGAAAAACCGAACCAAACTGAACCAAAACTCGTTTTTTCGTTTGAAAAAAGAACGGAACCAAAACCGAACCGGATTTATCAAAAAAACCAAATCAAAACCGCATCCGAACCCAGTTAACTTCAAAAACTGAACCGAACCCACCGAACCTGAAACCGCGTTATATTTACAAAAAAACTGAACCAAACCAAAGAACAGGATCTAACTATTAGAAATTAGAACCGTTTTCTTTCGATTAAAAAAAATCCGTTTTTCTACTAAACACCAAAACTGAAACCGGGGTTTGTTACTAAAAACCGAACCGAAATTGGATTTTTTTTGTCACAAAAAACCAAAGTAAAACCGGATATTTGTTAACCAAAAAACCGAACCAAACTGAACCGAAACTGGTTTTTTCGTTTAAATAAAAACGAAACCGAACCGGATTTATCAAAAAAGAAAATCGAAACGCATCCGAACCCAATTAACTTCAAAAACCGAACCGAACCTACCGAACCTGAAAGCGAACCAGAAACTGATTTTTTTAAAAGAAAATTTACCGCTATATTTACAAAAAACCAAACCGAACCGAACCGAACCAAACCAAACCAAACCAAAGAACCGAATTTAACTATTAGAAATAGAACCGTTTTCTTTCGATTAAAAAAAAAATCCGTTTTTTTACTAAACAGCAAAAGTGAAACCGGGATTTGTTACTAAAAATCGAACCGAAACCGGATTTTTTTTGTCACAAAAAACCAAAGTAAAACCAGATATTTGTAAACAAAAAAACCGAACCAAACTGAACCAAAACTGGTTTTTTCGTTAAAAAAAACGAAACCAAAACCAAACCGGATTTATCAAAAAAAAAAAAAAAAAACCGAAACACCGCGTCCGAACCCAGTTAACTTCATAAACCGAACCGAACCTAAACCGGTTTTTTGCTAAAATCGAACCATATTCAAAAAATTTTGGATCGGTACCCAAACCGAACCGAACCTTTCCTGGTGGATAATATTTTAACTGAAACCTAACGGTTTTCAACTTTTCAGCTTAAAAGAAACCGAACCGAATCGAACCGAACCGTTTTGGTTTTTGGAGCGGTTTGCCATCCTTGGTATCGACTTGCACGTCATCCTGGTTCAAGCCGAGCTGAGGTCACATTTTAAATTTTTATACGGAGGAAAAATTCTTTAAGAAAATTTGGATAAGCGCATCTTGGTTTAACATTTATTTACGATTCTTTCGGATTATTAATTTCATATATTTTTTTTAATTAACCTTTTTCCTATTCAATTCACTCAACATTATTTTTTATTAATTAACACATTAACCTGAATTCTTTTTTTAAAAAAAAATAGAAAAAGCGGTGTCATAAAATTTTATTGATAGACCGATTGCAATGTTATGGTAATGGATTTCCATGTAATTTGTTTTCTAATATTCTTTAAGCTACTTTGTCTTGTTGTTTTTCCCTCACTAAAGCAGGTGTCATCATCCTTTGTAATATTTTGTATTAATTTTTACCCCGAGACATCCTATCCTTTTTCCTTGTGTACAACAATCCTAAAAGAAGAAAAAAAAAAACACGAAGTGCGTGTTTGAAAATTTTCCTTATGCAATTTTGAAACTAACTTCCCGTGAGCCGCCAGGTTAACTATACAAACAATTTTATTCTTCTCTCTTCCCCCCTCGTTGTCTGTTGACTTTTTTTCTTAAAAAATATTTCCCGGTATCACTTTATTATTATTTCACGTGAGAGTTTTTACCGGTATTGTCAGTTTGGAAAGCAAGTAGGAGACACGAGAAAAAAAAAACGGTAGCAAAACGATTGAATTTTGATAGATTTAGTTAACAAGCTGCAGCATGTTAGCACATGCTAACTGGTGTCAGGAACTGATTACATTCGTTGAGTGAATGCATTATTGGATAAATGAAACAGGTTGCTGCTTGTATATATTTACTATGGGGGTGGCACTTGTTTTACGAATTTTTGAATTTCTCGAACGCATTCTTTTATGGTAACCGAAAAAAGATTGTCAGATTTTTTGGATGTCATTTAGGCGTGTCCCCGGGGGCCTAAAAATCTCGAAATTCCCGTAAAAACCGAAAAATAATAAATTTTATTTTTATGTAAAAATGTTTTTTTTCTATTCGGGTTTTTATGCTGATTGTAAAAATTAAGTTAGAATTTAATTACGAGAAAAGATTACTGTGCTAGAAAGCAAAAACTATGGAGAATTTAGCGAAAAATTGTGGCTGTAGTATATTTTGCTAATTTTTTTTTACTTATTTTGGCCTCTTATCATTGAGATTTATAACTTTTAAGATTCCTTACCATTTTTCTTAATTTATTTTTCCTAATATATTTTTGCTAAATTTTTTATCCCTAATTTAATTATTCCTAAAACAAATTTCCCAACAGTAGTTTGTCAAAAGAGAAAAACTCCTAAAAAAATTTTTTTCCTAAAAAAATAGATTTTAGATGAAATATAGACCTACTATAAAACATAAGGTTATTTAAGGGAACTTCAACACAGGATATCGTTCTGGAATATGAAGATTATAAAGAACAAAATATTTAATCGATTATTTGAGAATGATAGGCCGATGACCGTAATATCTCATTGTGAGATTTTGGGTTGTGGCTTCGTATTGGCCAGCTTCTTATATTTCAGTTACTTTCTCAAACCTTTTAATATCGATTTTATATTCTTTTTATTTTATTTTATGTTATTTTATCTTCGGCAATAAAACAAAAATCAAAGAAAAACGAAATAATTATTTTTTTAAATGGGCAGTTTATTAAAAAAATTAAATTTAAACATTTTTTGTAAAAACAGAATTATTAGGAAAAAATTAATTAGGAAAAAAAAATTAGGAAAAATGAATTAGGACAAAAAAATTTTTAAGAAAAAGGGTCGGGAACCTTTAAGAGTTTGTTTCACTTACTAAGAGTTAAAAATTATTCATCGATAAAAAGTAATTAGTGTAATAAATACACAAAAAGACATTTTTGGCCGATTTGGCAGCAAAATAAAAATCACTCAAAAATTAAAAATCTGCCAAATTCATGTATACTGTATATATTTATAAATATACGGTATATTAATTAATGTTTTCACTTAAAATTAAGTGAAAACGTGTCCGAATAAAAAACAATCATTTTTACAAGAAAATCAAATTTTTGATTTTTAGAAAAAAATGGAATTTTTGATTTTTACGAAAAATCAAATTTTTGATTTTTACAAAAAAAAATCAAATGCTTGATTTTTCCAAAAAAATCAAATGCTTGATTTTTCCAAAAAAAAAAAAAAAATCTTTGGATTTTTCGGTCTTTACGGCAATTTTGAAAATTTCGAGGTCTAAATATAAAAAGGTACGTGTTTTTAAGAACTACCCATTTCTAAGATTTCGACGCGGTTTCCAATTCAAAATTTTTAAAGTCTCCATTTTTATTTTCAGATTTTCTTCTCATCGACTATTTATCTGATTTTAAAAAAATTTTTTTGCAAACAAAAAGACACTTTTTACTTTAAAAGAAACTAATAAACTTTTTTTTTTCTTTCATTTCAGGTAAAATCGACTACAGTCATCACACTAAGCTTGCTTTGAGGCTAGTCTTCCAGTTCCTTTAGGTTCCTTAAGGTAGTTTCCGGTCTCCTCGTTTTGTTTTTGTAGATCCTGTAATTTTCAGTGCAATTTTCAACTTGTCAGAATTGTTTATGCAGCCGGAAAATAAATTTCGAAAACAAAATTTGCTTTCAGAAAACTTTGATTTTGTTTTCCCGGTTCTTGTTTACTTAAAAAGACGTTGAAATTTGCACCGAAAATATAAGAAAAACTCGAATGAGTTTTTTTGGGTACCTAAAATTTTTGATTTTATTCCCTTAAATTGAGTAGCTGCTGTTTAGATATTTACAGAAGCCTGTTTTTAAAAGTAGGTCTCATTATATAGTGGGGCACGGGCATTTTGTCCTTTTAGACAAAAAAAAATGAAACTGGTAGAGAACAAAACGCTCCAGTGGCCAGTGGTTTTCCGGAAAAATTACAAGAACGGAATGCCAACGCCGTTAACAATTTATAGCCAATTAAAAAAACATGCACCATTCGCAAAATTTAAATTTTCTGTTTTAAGATTTAAATATTGAAATACTTCTCTCGTAACTTCCTTTTCATGAACTACATGACGTTAATTGAATTAAATATGGAAAAATAATAAATAAATCTCCAAAATTGATTTTTTTTTTCAAAAACTAAAACAGATGGAAAATGAAACCTTATCATTTTTATACCGTCCTTGTGTTTCTGCCCAAAATACCCCATCGGGTTTTGCCCCTTGCTTTTATTCTCCATTAAATATTTTCCGATTTATTTGCCTTCTTCATTCGTGGGTTAAAGTCCTTCTCTATACAAAAAAATAAAAAAAATAAATGAAGAAGAAAAAAAAAAAAAAAGAACCGACCGTCTTTAATTTATTCAAAAGGCATTATTTTCAACACCAGTCACGCTTCTTGCCCACGATTGGTTGAAAATTTCAAATATGGAGTTCGTTACGACCTGTCGATGAACACAGGTGTATCCCGCTCTCACATTTAAATCCCTAACACGATTACGGTTCCCTTACATTTTTCAAAGGACTTATTATCGATCAACTTATTGGGAGTGGATAATATTACGTATACCCGGAGAATATTTTTTTTTTTTTTTTTTATATCGTAGAAGGTAGAAAAAAGGTATAAGTCGTCGGGATATCCTTTGCATTTAACAGATTTTCGTCCTGGAATCAATTTTAATCATTTTTATTGGTTTGAATTTTTTTTTTCTTTTTTTTGTCGGGTTTTATAAGGGAGAATTATTACGTGCGTCAGAATAGAATTAGACCAAGTCCATAAAAATTTCAATATATACGGTGTACTTACTAGGCTAGGAACTTGTACGAAAACGAGATGCATAAATGACATAAAAATTATGCATAAATTATACCAAAAATTTTGGCATACATAAAAAATGCAATAATTGTGTATAAACTCTTTAACTTTTTTTTCACCTGAATTTTTTTTTATCCTTCAGTATAATTATGCATAAATTATATTGAAGGATGCATAAAATGGAAAAAGTTTAATAAGCTTAACATTTGCAAATTTCCCTGCTCTAGATTTCAGAAATTATATGCATAAGTCATACAAAAATTATGCATATCCAGATCTTCATGCTTAAAAAAATTATGCATAAATTGCATAAAAATTATCCATAAATTGAACAAAAAATTTGGCATTCATAAAAAATGAAAAAATTATGTATAAACTCTTAACTTTTTTTACCTGAATTTTTTTTATCCTTAATATAATTATGCATAAATTATATTGAAGGATGCATAAAATGGAAAAAGTTTAATAAGCTTAATATTTGCAAATTTTCCTGCTCTAGATTTGAGAAATCATATGCATAAGTCATACAAAAATTATGCATATCCAGATCTTCATGCTTAAAAAAATTATGCATAAATTGCATAAAAATTATGCATAAATTGTACAAAAAATTTGACATACATAAAAAATGCAAAAGTTATGTATAAACTCTTAACTTTTTTTACCTGAATTTTTTTTTCATCTTTTAATATAATTATGCATGAATTATGCATAAATTATGCATAATTATATTGAAGCATGCATAAAATGGAAAAAAGTTGAATAAGCATAATATTTGCAAATTTTTCTGCTTTATGATTTAAAAAATTATATGCATAAGTTACACAAAAATTATGCATATCCAGATTTTCGTGCTTAAAGAAATTATGCATAAATTTCACATAAATTTCATAAAAATTATGCATAAATTGTACAAAAAATTTGACATACATAAAAAATGCAAAAGTTATGTATAAACTCTTAACTTTTTTTACCTGAAATTTTTTTTTCATCTTTTAATATCATTATGCATAAACTATGCATAAATAAGCATGCATAAAATGAAGAAAAGTTGAATAAGCATAATCTTTGCAAATTTTTCTGCTTTATGATTTAAAAACTTTTATGCATAAGTTATACAAAAATTATGCATATCCAGATTTTCATGCTTAAAGAAATTATGCATAAATTACATAAAAATTATGCATACATTATATGAAAATTATGCATAAATTGTACAAAAAAATTTGACATACATAAAAAATGCAAAAATTATGTATAAACTCTTATTTTTTTTACCTAAAATTTTATTTTCACCCTTCCGTATAATTATGCATGAATTATGCATAAATAAGTATACATAAAATGGAAAAAGCATAAAAGCATAAGAATAATATTCTCAAATTTTCCTGCTTTATGATTTAAAAAAAAATGCATGCAAAACTTACACAAAATTATGCACATCCAGCTTTTCATGCTTGAAAAAATTATGCATAAATTTCCTAAAAATTATGCATATTAAAATTTTCGTACTTAAAAAATATGCACGAACTTGGCAAACTTATGCATGCATTGCCAAAATTTTTGTATCAGTCGTACAAAAATTTCAGATTTTTTATATAAATTTTTGCATTTATTTTGCAAAAACTTGATACAATTTTTGCCTCAATTTTTCGTAGGGGGTAAGGCCCTTTCCGGTGGACTTGGTCAAGTTCTAGTTTGACGTGCACAATTTTGAATTTATCCAATTTGTATGCTGATATATTGCCTTTGAACACCAATTCAAATCACTGACTTCTAAAGAAACTTGAGATTTTTTTATCATTATGTAACTTTTTTTTTTTTAATTTTAGAGATGAAAAAAAAAACGGATTTATGACATAAGTTTACATATTAAAATTTTTATAATCTTTAATGCTCATCAACATATTCGCAATCGATATTATGGATAAATTAGCATAGATAAGTTACAACTTTTTTTTTCTCTCTTTTTTTTTTTAGATAATATCTCAATTTATATTGAAAGCAAATCACAAAGTTTTTTTTTCTCCCTTTCGAATCCTCGTCTCATTTCGTATACATTAAAAGCGATGTTTGAAAACTGGATTCTAGCATTTCGAATCGTTTATTAATTATAAGATTTGTAGGATCTGAGATGTAAATGTTGTCGATGTTTATCCTCGAGGTGTATTCCGTGAAATCTTCACATTAGGATCTTCTCAAAAACTTCTTAAACATATGTAAATGTTACTTTAATGATGGATTCCTTTATTAAGTCACATTACGCATACTCACTTTTCCTCCTGAAAGTCGAGAAAAAAAAACCGGATACTCCACAAGGTAGCGATTAGTTGTAAATTAAAAAAAAAAAATGACGGAAATGAAATACAGCGAAAATCGTGGCCTGTTTGGTGTCCCGGTGATGCCCGTACGAAAAAGTGATGCAAAAATTGTACTGAAGTTTAGCAAAATAAATGCAAAAAAATATTATTTTCGTATCGTTTTTTAAAAAAATTTGGACATGCGTAATTTTTGCATAATTTATGCATATAATTAATTAGTATTTTGAAAGCATTACAGGAAAATCTGCAAAAATTATGTATATGTTATGTATATATTATTTAACTTTTTTCCTTTTTATGGATATTTTTTTATGCATAATTTATGCATAATTATATTGGAGGACGAAAAAATTTTCTGGTAAGAAAAGTATCTGCGTATCGTTAATATAAATAATGAAAGGCAGGGGACCTAAAATGGCTCCTTGGGGTACACCGATTTCCACATCCTCCAGCTCAGGCATGTTATTTTTAAATAGCATTTGACACCTCTTAATGTTGCAGTAACATGTTGAGACAACAGTTGCTCAACTTGTTGCAGCGTTAGAAACATGTTGCCAACATGCTACTCAACATGTTGTAAACAAGCGTACAAACTTGTTGCACTACATCGAAAAATGAAAAATAAAAATTTGAATGTTCCGCAATAAGTTGCCAACATGTTTCTAACGCTGCAACGTGTTGAGCAACATGTTACTGCATTATGTTTTAGCGTGAAATTTCGGCTCGGAAGTTTGGGTATTTTTCTTTTGGTCTCTGAAAATTTTCAATTAGTTGAAAATTACCGTAGGTAATGGAATGAGACTTTAAAATTTTTGGCCGAAAACGAACTCCCAGGAGCGGCTTTGGAGCTTGATCGCTTAATTGGGCAAGAAATAATTAATTTTTTGGCCCTTAAGAAATAAGGATTATTTTTCTCAAATTCCTATTTTTGCTCAATTTTATTTTGCTCAAATTCCTATTTTTGCTCAAATTGATTTTTATAAAATTCGCAGTTGAAAATTTCTCGGCGGATGAGAAGAGAATAAAAATCGGTGTACCCCAAGGAGACATTTTAGGCCCCCTGCTTTTCATTATTTATATCAACGATATTCAGATATCTGCAACAGATATCGTTTGATTTAATCCATCGAATTACATGAGAGAAAGTCTTTATAGGCGCAGAAATGCTCCCTGAAAATATGCAATTTTTTCGCGTTTTGCGATTAAAAAAAAAAAAAATAGATTTTTCCT
This sequence comes from Liposcelis bostrychophila, assembly GCA_037577465.1. Lineage (NCBI taxonomy): Eukaryota > Metazoa > Arthropoda > Insecta > Psocodea > Liposcelididae > Liposcelis > Liposcelis bostrychophila. Next base: position 9,545,604 of record CM075207.1, on the reverse strand, counting down.
GAGAAAACGATAAAACGACTCTGGTCCACCATTTATAAAACCAACAGAAAAAGCCGATTTCGTCAGTTCCTCGTCGATACAAATGCGAAATTATCACCAAACTGGGTCTAATATCATGAGTAAAATCCGTTACCCTGTCCGAAATCTTCTTCCACTCGTATTCATAATAGCGCCAAGCATTCTAATTATTACCATTTGAAAAAAATATTTTTAGTTTTTTTTTTCTTCGTCTCCATTTCAATTTCAACAAAAAATTTACATAACTCCCGGTAAATATCACTAATTAGACGTAATAAGAAGTTTTTTTTATTTTTTTTGTTATTATTATTATCATTTTTTTGCCATGATACAAAATCTAAATCAAGAAACGTGTAATTATAAGTTCGATTTTAAAGGTCGCCTCAGCGTGTTTCGTGTTGTTAAAATCCAGGACCGTGTCGACATGACTCTATGACTTTTTAATAAACGGCCAAAACTTTTGACACGCCACTGAATTTTTTTTTTTTCCTTTTACGGACATGCATCCAATGATATATCTCATTTCCAAGAATTCAATTAAGAAATTGTTTTTTTTTTTTTTTTTCTTCTTGTTTTTCGTATTTAAAAACACGCCACGATATACGAATATATCGATTCCCTGAGATCAACCGGTTTCCCGAAGATAATGACGGGACGGAATGGTTGAAAAACGATGTCATCATCCGCTCCGTTTCGGAATTCTGCCTCAGAAATAAATAATAAGAAAGAAAAAAAATTGGTTCCGGTTTAAATGATACAACGCTTAAGAGATGGGGTTTAACGCAAGAGTTAACCTCAATGAGATAACCAAAGTTTCTCCTATTCAAAGTTTCGAAACAGTCGAGGCTAATTTACGGGGCTAAACCTCTCCCTTCGCCGATTGCAAACCCCCTTCTCTTTTCTCAATCCTGTTGTAACGAGATTTCCTTTTCGGAACGGAAAAGTGAATGTCAACCTTCAGTAAAAAATCGAATCCATGAAGTTTGGATTACCGCATGAGGCTCTGGGCTTGTTTCGTTCGCCAATCAACAATCAGTTTAAAATTTCAAAATGAAAAATTAAAAGCAGCCAATATTAAATACTGCGAAATCGTTTGTTGTTCCTCATTACTCTTGCCAGATAAAAGTTGTAAAAAAAATATTTCCCGTACGAAAAAGTGATGCAAAAATTGTATAAAATTGTTGCAAAATAAATGCCAAAAATGTACGTAAAAATGTGTAATTTTTGTAAGGTTATTTATACGAAAATTTGGATATGCATAATTTTTGCAGTTTTATGCATAATATTAGAAAATTTTATGCATAATTTAAAAAAGATGAGTATAAAAAATTTTTTAAAAATTACAAATTATTATTTGTAAATTTAATTTGTAATTTAAAATTGTTATTTTAAATTAAAATTGTTAATTTAAAATTGTTATTTTAAATTAAGATTGTTAATTTAAAATTGTTATTTTAAATTACAAATTAAATTTACAAAAAATACATACATACAATTTACAAAATTTACAAAAAATACATACAATTACATAAATTTATTACATAATAAAAAAAATTTATTACATAAATTTTTAAAATTATTATTTAAACGATTACATAAATTTATTACATAAAATTTTACAATTATTACGAGACTGTGTCAAATCCCAGACGCCGAGTCTCCCAGACTTTACTCCCGGGAGATCAAGTCCTAAAATATATTATTTATTTATTTGGTCTATAATTTGGTTACCCAGAGTCCTACGACCGAGACCAAAAAAATAAAATAATATAATCTCGATTTTGCTCTCCCGGAGTAAAGTCTCTCAGACTCTACTCCCGGGAGAACAAAAAGCAGAATTATATTATTTAAATTTCGAAGTAAATAATGAAGACCCCAACTGCGTTACGCCCTCGTCTTTGGCCAAGCAGTTTTCTAAAATTCTAATTTTTTCGAAAAAAACACTGGTAGCTCAAAACGTAGACCAATTAATTAATTATTTATTATTATTTTCTAAATATTTATTAGTTTCTTTGGTCTGGGTTGTAGGACTCTATGTTCCCAAATCATAGACCAAATAAATAAATAAATAAATTTGCTCTTCCGGGAGTAGAGTCTGGGAGACTCGGTGTCTGGGATTTGGTGCGGCCTCATTATTAGACAAATTTATTACACATTTATTACATAAATTTTTACACAAATTTATTACATAAATTTATTACATAAATTTATTACACATATTTTACATGAATTTTTACACAAATTTATTACATAAATATTTACACAAATTTATTACATAAATTTTTACACAAATTTATTGCATAAATTTTTACACAAATTTATTGCATAAATTTTTACACACAAAAAAATTTTTATACAAGTTTATTACATAAATTTTTAAAAAAGAATTATGCTCAGTTTTTAAAAAATTTATGCATAATTTTTTAAAATTATGAAAATCTGGTTATGTGTAAATTTTGGAAATATTATGCTTGTTCAATTTTTTTCAAGTTCTTTATACATTATTTTTGCATTTTTTATGCATGTTCCCATTTTTTGTATATTTTGTGCATAATTTATGCACCTCTTTTTAGTATGGGATGTTATGGGAAGAAAAAATGCATCTGAACCAAACATGGCTGCTTCAATAAGCAGCCATATTTGGTTCAGATATATTTTTTCTCTCTCGCACACTATGCCAATGTGAACGCCCAATAAGCAAATCAATATTAATTTTTGAAAAATATTGTGAATCTTCAGCGTATGTGAACTGTAAACGCCTAGTCTTTGAAATTCTAACATCTGCGATATATACCGTAATTATCATAACTGAAATTAAACATTTTGCATTTCTGTACGTCAGAGCCAAAAAGTTCAATATGCAAATTCAAGATGGTCGTTTTTTATGGGTAAACAACGTTTAGCGGACATCTTTAATTTGCATATTGAACCTTTTGGCTCTGACGTATAGATTTCCTTTATTGAAAACAAAGTTTCATTAAGAATAGATCAAAAAAACACTTACGGTAATAAATAAAAGTATGCGTGTTGTATGTGAATATTTTTCAAAAAAAAAAAAAAAAAAAAACAATAGAAATATTTTTTAAATATTTTTATCGTTTTTTTGTTTCAAAAAATTTTTGCATAATATTTTCAAAATGCTATAATATATTTAAAAGATATCTTATAAATATTAATATTTCTGTGTTTATTTAGAGGCAGGACAACGTATTATCAGACCAAACTTGGCATAAGTCACATCTTTAGTTTCTAATTGCATGTAACGCATCAAAAGTCCCTATCGTCAAAATCTAGAGACGCTTAATTAAGAGAGACCCGAGAGAAGAAATTAGCGCGAAATTTTGGAGGCACATGATCATGCGCATTAGTTTTGCAAATGGCAGTTAAATAAAAAGTAATAATTGTAAATAATTTTGCAATTATACTGCCTGCCCCTGCACTCAATATTATCTTAGGGGACACGATTTTATATTAAAAAAAAAATAAATAAAATAAAATAAAAAATGCTTTCAGAAAACAATTATAAAAAAATAAACAGGCAGTAGGAAAAAATCAATGCTCATGATCGTATGGTTTCAAAATTTCGCGCTCATTTCTTCTGTCTGGTCTCTATCGAAATCCAGCCAATCCGGTATCGTGTCGAGGTACGTTTTACTGCAGGATTGCTGTAAAACGCCATTTTGGTTTAATCTGTATTAAAAATCGTTTGATCATACAAATCTTTATTAAAATCGACGAAAATAACTCGATTTTATTTTTATCGATCCGGATTGATCGACACCCTGTACTTATCGTAAACGAGTAAAAATGTCTATACGTCTGATCCCGAAAATTATTTTTATACATATAGTAAAAACCGAATTAGATTAACTTTTTTTTTTTTTCTCTCCTGAAAAATCTTTTTTGAATCCGACTAATAATATGAATTTAAAAAAATTTCCCGTCGAAATGACTATATTTAAAATAATAATTTCCATATTTTAAAAGAGTTTATTTAAATAATTACAAGTCGTATATGAAAATGGGCCATCGATTTTATTGATACCTTTAATGTTATTAGAAAAAAAAAATAAGTTTAAGGCATATGTTTAACGTCTCCTTTTTTTTTTTTTTTTTTTTTTTTTTTTTTGCTTGACTCCCAGTGCAACGTACTTTTAATTTTCTTTTAGCGCGTATATACAACTTGTTCGGGTTAGTAATCACCCCTTGAGTTTTTATTGTTCGGGTTTCCCATTTTTTTTTTTTTTTTTTTATAACAAAACTACCAATTTTCGACACAAAATTTCTACGAACATTTCGGGAAATTTAATTAAATCTTCATTCAGTATTAAAATAAAAAAATCGCCCGGCCTCATTTAAAATTCAAAACAAACGATGGGTGAGCTTCAAAAGGTCTCATTTTATTTACATAATTTAATTATGTTCTTGAAAAAGTTTTTTTTTTTCCCCTTCGCTGAAAGAAAAAAAAAACATAAGTAACTAATTTAATATTAAAATCCTTTTCTTGTTGTTTTTTTTTGCTTCCGAAAAGAATTGAATAATTAATAAAAGTTTAATGTTTGAAATGAGTGGCATAAAAGTTGTTACATAATCAATCTTTTTATTACAAGAATGCAACTCGATAACAATATCATTAACAGTTAACGACACACAGCCGTCAATGATAATACTTATTAAGTTATTTAATTTTTGTTATTTGTCTAAAGTATACACAATAATAATTATTCATAACTATAATAAAAGGAAAATGGTATGTATTTATCTCTTTATTTATGCATTCGATTTATTTATAGGGGTTTCCTCGATGGTCAAAGGTTTATGAGTTTTAAGCTATTAAATGCTGATTTTTTTTCATGGGATGAGGATATTCTGTTTTCGATGACCGATTGCGACTAAGGGCACTGTGTTTTATAGCGTTTTTAACTCTTAGAAACGAATGGCATCATTTGATGCCAGTATAGGGAGATCTGATGAAAACAATTTCTGTTATGACTTACATTCATATTCACTAAGGGGTTTTCGGGGTCGCCGATTTCAAATCTGACGGAAAAAAATTTTTTATCTCTCAATTCAAGATGGCGGAGGAAGCCTAAACCCTGAAACTCCAGTAACTTGCGTATTATTTGTTGTGAAGCTGCAAAACCTTTCCCTGTCCGAGTATCGCCTATGTTTAGCTTATGGAAGTGAAAATCGGAGCACATAATTACATTCGTTTTGCTTCTAAAGCTTGTGTAACTTTAACACAGGCGTTGTAAAAACCTCTCTAAATGTTTAATTCCTCTGAAATATCTGTTATACGTCAGTAAAAATTGGTTTTAATGCATTTTTTTAAAATTCTCTCAATAAATCAAATTTTCAATCTAGACATACAACAGGTTATGGGCCCGTAACTTAACTAAGGGCGCTTTTAAATTCTAATGTTATTTTTCTTTTCTTTTAAAGCTAAAGGTTTATTTATATGAATAAAACTTTCAATCTAGGCATACAACAGGTTATGGGCCCGTAACTTAACTAAGGGCGCTTTCAAATTTTAATGTTATTTTTCATTTCTTTTAGAGATAAAGGTTTATTTATATGAATAAAACTTCAAAAAAGAAATTTCCGTCCACGGGGGGCGATTATTCAAACTAAGCTTCCGCCGTTGAAAAATTTAAAAGATATATTCTGCCGTGGTAACCGAAATGGGCGTATGTCCATTCTGGAATTGAATCTTTGTTTACATAAGTTGAAAATAGAAGTCAAGTGCCAACTTAAGAATGGAGATACGCCCATTTGGGTTACCACGGCAGTACTATGCTATGCTATTAGTCTTGTCAATTGGTTTGTGTCCGTTACCGTCAATTGGACATCCCGGTAATCAGTTCAAGTCTTTGAAGTCTTCGAAGTTCTGTGAGGTGTGACTTTATCATAAAGAGAATTTCTTGGTCTACATAAATCAATGCTTTCCTTTCTCTTTAAAAGCATTAGATTTATGTGGACCAAGAAAAATTTAGGCATTTTTAGACCGCATATCCGTACCCCGGAGGTAAGCTGACGTATCTCCATCATATCTCTGACATGATTGGAGATAATCTGTTTTGACTGGTTTTAATAATCATGTGACCGCAAGGTTGCTCGTACATGAGGGAGCAAACCTGTTGGTCTGGTGACGTGTAGTAGCAGTCAGAACAGATTATCTCCAATCTTATTTATGATAGATATACGTCAGTTGACCGATGACAGTTGTAAGTACAATTTTGAATGATTCATCCTTCTCATAAAAGTAAACATATACAGTCCTATACTGGATTTATGGAATGGCAGGTACAATTGACCCTTTGTGGAAATACTTCGTATTGGTTTCTGATCATTGCTATAACCTGTGTACTGTTCGCGCAAGTGCCATAGCCGAAATAGGCTTTTATCTGTAAAATCTCTGAGTATCGAAAGGAAATGTTCCTGTGAATCTTAGCTGGGGAAAAAAAAGGATTATATTTTCAAAAAAACTCGAACTGGTAAATAGAATTCCGTGCGTCGGAGGTGTTTTAACGTATCTCCATCGTAAATGTGATTGGAGATAGTTTGTTTCGAATTTTTATGAATATTATTTGATCATGCGACTGCAAGTTTACACGCTCATGTTGCCGTAAACTTGTGGTCACGTGACACACCCACGAAACGTCGAAACAGACTATTTCCAACCATATTTACGATGGAGATACGTTAGTTTACCTCCGACACACGGAATTGTACTTCCATAATTCCCTTTTTTTCTTGACTGTAACGTGTGACTGGGAATTCAAGCCTTAACAGATCCGGTAGATTAAAATTTGTCTTACTTAAAATTTTTAAACTTGCGTTAATATGGTGATGATGTGATAACTTAAAACAATGATAACTGGAACAATGATAACTTGCGCGAAACTATGGTAGTCCGCAAAAGTCGTTATCGTGGGCTCAGTTTTATATTGTTCTAGATACACTTCCCAGGTTGATACTAGTCCCTTGTACTTAACTTATGAAAAACGCGTGTCAACCCAGGAAGTGTATCTAGAACAAAATAATACTGAGCCCACGATATGCCTGATTTCCTGTCAGATCTTCAGGTGATGGGATGCTAGCAGCAGGGAATGAAAACCCTACCTCCAACCTTGCGCCCGCAGACGAAACAGTTGTGTTAATGTAACTTTCCAAACATGTCTTGTGCCTCAAGGAAGTGTTCTTGACGGTTTTAATCCTATCCGGTCATTTGTCTAACTGTACAAAATCCACGAACAAAGTTTTAAACAAATCACCAAAGACTTTTTTTGTTGGTCAGTTTGTGATATGTTGTTCCGTAAGCTTGAAGGTACGTAAGAAAATTTAAATTGAGAATGTGTAGGGACTTCTCACATGTAAAATTCCCGATTTGTGTAGTTAAAAATCGGGGATAAAAATGAACATAGCTTTGTCCAAATAAAGTTGCGACTTTATTTAGATCAAAGGAAATCAATGCGTTGCCTAACTTCAGTTCCACTCCTAAATGCACTTGGAAAAAGAAAAGCATAGATAAGTCCTCGATCCCTGCCACTCTTTCTTAATAGTTTGCTAAGAAGCTGTAAGGTAAAGACAGGGAAGTGTGACCGTCAGAAAAGTGTGACTTTTACATTTTAAATCATGTTAAAATTCGTTTTTGTCGGAATATATACGCTAGATAATAATGTATTTATTCGCACAAAAATGGATTTCCTACACACATGTTTATATGGTAAAGTCACATTTTTCAGACTGTCACACTTCCCTACCTTTATCTTAAGAAAAAAACTGTAAAAGTTGGTTCCTTCGGTGAATTCCTTTGATCGATTAATGAGATACTCAGTTTTTCGGATAAAACATTTGAACTTCAACTCGAACATATTAGTTAGCCAATCAGTAGAGAACATGTTTGTGTTTGCTAAAAAGTGTTAAAAATGTTCGGCTATTTTCATCTAACGTTTTCCCCGACATGTTTGGGAAGTTTTACACAGTAAAAAATTTTATGTCAAAATCAACATAACTAGGTCCACATAATTCTTATGTTGTTTTTGTTTATGTTTACCTTTTGGGACAAACAACAGAAAAAATTACCGCTTAGAACATACTTACATAATATTTTTTACTGTGTACATAAGCCGTGACGGTTTTTTAAGCATGTTATGTGAAAATTTTGTCCAAAATGTTCGGCGAACATGTTCGCTACTTTCATCAAACACAAACATTTTTACCCAACATGCTTAACAAAGCGTCACTGCTTATGTGGAGCTTTCCCTGCATATTAAGAAAAATGTACCTTAAATCTTTTTCTCCATTTTTGGAAGGCCATCGATTGTGCTTGTAGGATTTTTTCGTCAAAATCTTCGAGAGGATCATGTGCCCTTTGCTTTGACAGAGGACCGCTGACTAAATTTTTCGGACACCATAAAAGAGCCTCGACCAAAAAATGCGCATGGAGTTTTGGATTTAACTGAAAGTTTTGTGTGTGAAGTGACGAATTGGGAACTTGAGGGGAGATCCTGGGTACGATTTCAAATTGATTGAAAATAATACTTTTCATTTCCGGAGCATTTATGTAGTCTGTCAAAGCACTTTTAAAAGAAGGAAGACTTATTTTAGGCCTGTTCGACATGACCACTTTTTGATACGATAAGCGATAAATTATCGATAAGACAGTTCTTATCGATAAGAAAACTCTTATCGATAAGAATTGTCTTGTCGATAAGAACTGTCTTATCGATAATTTATCGCTTATCGTATCAAAAAGTGGTCATATCGAACAGCCCTAAAAAAAAAATTGTGAATGAAGCATTTGCGAGAAGTTTATTTCCAAATTTAAATATAGAAAACTTGTCGCGGCAGGAATATTAGGGTGGTGGTTCAAATTTATCTTACTTTATTTTGTTCTTCATGCAATTTTCACTTTTCTTAGCGTCTAAAAAAAAAAGATTATTTTTTTTAGATTTTTTCGATCACGTTTAAAGGTGGCTCACGGTCATTTTGTGCTTGAAAAAAAAAAATTTATTTGGCATTTTTTTAAACAAATTTTTCCGAAACTTTAAGATTAATTTTTTGGGACCAAACCAAGTTTTTTATATGTTTTCGACGTCGTAGAATCCGAATTTGACCACCCTGATTAAATCCACCCGTTATCGCAAGTAAAATGAAAATACTGCCTAAATTAATTGATATTACTGACTTTCTACATACAAAAATACTGGAAATTGAAAATAAAAATACTGCTTTTAATATTGAAATACTGGTGCAATAAATTTAAACCTATTTTTTTTAACTAATTTCCATCCCTGGAAGTAGCGCTCGTTACGATTTCAAAAGCAGTTGTAATCTCTATCATTTTTCGAAATAAAATTTGCCCAAAACCATGTATGGCATTTCCTATCCCAGCAAAAAATGGAAACCAGGAGGGATAACGAAATCCCTCAAGGATTTGCAATTTTTTTTTTAGCAATATCAGTTATATTTTATTGAAATTATTAATTTTTCTAGGGGGCGAAGCCCCCCTTGGCAGTGCAGCTTTTTTTTAAATCTACTTTTGTAATTACTACCCGGAAAAAGATCTTTTCAACCTACGAAGTCACACTTTTTTTTTTGGTTCGTCTTCCAGATCCTCCTTTTCCAGTCCAATCTCGGATTAATAATAATGACAAATTAAAAAATTAATAACTATACTACTTAATAATAACCATAATAGAAAGGAAATAAAATCGATGATAAAAAATTTAAAAAAAAAAAAAAATTCTAACCCGATCGAATAATTACAGAGTTATAAGGAAAAAATAACTGTATTTAAATATTTTGAATGCGTTGAAAATAGTGAATAAAAATAGCAGAAGAGTGAATGTTATCATTACAATAATAAATATACAAAGTAACGTGAGTTTTTTTTTTATCGGTAGCGATTTTTTTTTAAAACTAAATACAAATACAATTTTTATTTTATTTTATTTTATTTTATTTTATTTTAACAAACAAAAAAAAAGCTACGTATGGTGCAGGGTGGAGCTCTTCATATTGCCATAGTAACCCGGTAGTCATGGAAACAACGATTTATCTACTTCCTAAAGTTTCGCCAGCACTTCAATTTAACCCTTAATATCGCGATTCGATGAAATAACATCCCTCCTTTCAAAGAAAGAAGAAAGAAAGAAAAAAAAAAAATTGAAGTGAGGATTTTTTTTTTTTTTTTTTTATCCCTAAAAACCTCAAGGACAATTAAACGAGAATCTCAAAACCGCATTTGGAAAACCGCGAAATAAACCGCATCTGCATATTTTTGTTTTTGTAAAAATATGACGTGAAAAAGTTGGAATTTTTATCCCTTTGAAAGTCGAAAAAAAAAAAAAAAAATCAAGCCGGGATATATCTTTTTTCAGAATTGAGCTTTTCCAGAATTTCCCATTACCGATATTAAATATTAATAATATATAAGCTTAACATGAGTTTGAATTGCATAATTGATGATTATGATAAAGTTAGTGGAGTCCCCTGTAATTATCTGCGTCTGTCTCTCTCTGTTTTTCCTTCTTTCTTTCTCGGTGAGCATTTCCATATGCTTGGGCAACCCACACATCACCCTCACATTGGCTTTGGGGTACCTCGATTAGTCCCGTCATGCTACATATGGAAACTTTCTATCAACCCGTTAATTAAGGCCGATATATAAGCAATTCTTGAATTTTTTTTTTTTTTTAATTTTTAAAAATTCAGGTTTTTTTTTTCTAATCCTGATTTTGATCGAATCGTGAAAAAGAATATCGATTGAAAAAAAAAGGGAAAAAAATCTTATAAGCTCTTAAAATAAATTGCTTTGTTATAATAAAAAAAAAAAAGGAAACATGTGTTCGGGGCATTTTAAATTGGAAAATCAAAAATGGCGGGGTGCATCAATAAAATGGAGTTTTGTTAGCTGCCTTTACTGGAAATCAGAGTTTTTTTTTTTGAGTGGTTGTTTCTTATGGTCTTTTTTATTCTCTCTAAAAAATGCGAGAATTTTTTTTTTTTTTCCTAAAAATTTGGGATTTTTTTTAAAAATCCGATTTTGTTCGAAACGTGGAAAACAACTTCGAATAAAAATGGGGGGAAAAATCTCATTATTTCTTAAAATAGGTTGCTTCGAAAGAAAAAAAACCATGTCACTGAGAAATCGCAGGAGTAAATCTAACTAAATATATTAGTGGAAAATTGACTGACTAATAATAATTAGTCAGCCAAACTATTTTTTTAGTTGATTTAAGTAAAAACAATTTTCCTTAATAGTTAGTCTAACTAAAAAAATAGTTTGGCTGACTAATATTATTAGTCAGTCGATTTTCCACTAATATATTTAGTTATTTACTCCTGTGTTTCCTCAGTGTGGCAAACGGATTTTTTATCATTTTCAAAGTCTGGATTTGCAAATGAACTCCAGGATTTTTTTGACTGTTTTATTCCTATCACTTTTTCATGTGGAAGAACAAAAAAATCTTAAAGAAAGAAGACCAGAACAGGGAATTATGATTTAATGGGTAAAATTGGAATTTCTCCATTTCAGGTACAAGGTGCGAAAATTTCAAAAAAAGTAAAGTATAAAGATGCAAATTCACTATGGAATGTTGGACCAACATGTTGGTACAACAAGTTAGACCAACATGTTTTACTAACTTATTGTAACAACTTGTGGGACCAACATTCCACACTGATTTTGACGTAGGAGTAAATTCTGCAATAGTCGATTCGTTCGTTTGTCAAACATGTTGGTACAACAAGTTGGTACAACATGTTTGTCCAACTTGTGGTACGAACATATTGTTCCAACATTTCATAGTGAATTTGCACCTTAATTTCAGGCTCACTTCAGACCTTTATTATTCTACTGTGTAAATCTAAATTAAAAAAAAAAAACAATGATCTGACATTGTCTGATGTTAGTGCTACATCAAGTTAATATCAGCCTGATCACATTTTTTTTTAAACACCTATGAAACATGATGATGACTGATGATCAAAAACGACAAAAATTATCAAAGCTTTCAAAGCTTTCAATGTTTCAAAGCTTTCATGAGACTGACAATTTTCGTGACAAAATATTCGTCATAGGGATTATTCGTTACACACTACACTTTTGCCTCCAACATAATTTGTCACAGGTTAAAATTTGTCACGAATAACAAATTTGTCACAGTTACAAGTTTGTCACAGCTTGCACTTGCCACGAAAAAGATTCGAGAATTTCAAACTTGTGTCGGCTGCTCAGAGCATTCTCGTAAACTTTCATGGTTTCTTCCACAAAAAGTTTTCATGGTTTCTTCCAAACAATAAAATACCTTTTAATCTTTTCTCCAGGAAATTATTCGTACGATTTTTTTTACTACAAATGTTTTCCTAAAAATTTGCTTTTTTCCTAAAAAAAAATTCATATATTTATTTTTAAAATTTTGACTTGATTTAACTTATTTAAAATAAAGTAAAATAAAATATCCACAAAATCTCCGGGGGGGGGGGGGGGGGGGGGGGAGAAAGAACCTTTTTCCAACATGTTTTCTTTGACCAAACCTCCCCTACCCCGCACTCACCAAATAAAATGGCTAAGGCGGGGGAAAAAAAATGTCTTGTGACAAAAGACATTTTTTTAAAAATCATGCGAAAACAATAAAAATATCTCGTTCAAGAAACAACCTGCCCGTTGTCTTGAAGCACTTTTGTTTTGCTATGAAACATTCCGGTTTTGTTGCAAGACAAAATTTGTTCACAACATTTTCTTTTTCTCAGTGCTCTGAGCCGACATAAGTTTAAAATTTTCGAATATTTTTCGTGACAAGTAAAACTTGTTACTGTGACGAATTTTTAATTCGTGACAAATTTTAATCTGTGACAAATTAGTCTTGTGACAAATGTGTTTGTGGCAAAAGTATAGTGTGTGACAAATAATCCTTGTGACGAATATTCTGTCCCGAATCATTCGTTGATAAAATCACCATGGATCTACATTTATCCAATTTAAGTTATCCATTTTATTATCCATTTTGTCCATTTTATTTTCCATTTAATTCAATCTGATATGCATTTTAAGTTGGATCAAAGCTGAATAAAAAAGTTTAGTTGAAAAAAAAAAAGAATGAAAAAAAAAAAGAAAAACAAAAAGACAATTCAATTGAATTTTTTATTGCAAAAAGAAGTCTTGTCCCGGTTTTTTTCAAAATGGAGATCAATCGTTTTGCTTTCAAAAAATGTAAATAAAAATGTTGTGCTGAAACAAAAAGGAAAGATCTCCATTTTGAAAAAAACATGGACGAGACTCCTTTTTGCAATAAACGATTCAATTAACATACGAATGTGAATGTATGAATGAAAAAAACAATTTTTTTCCTCCTCTTTCCACTAAAAAAAAAACGATAACTTTCGGGGTTTTCTGTGTCCCTTTTCTTCGTAACACCAACCAATTTTCGATTTTACGTGAATCAAGTTTTTCGAAAAATCTATCCCCTTCAATTTCTTATTACTCAAGTTCAAATCAATTTCAAAGGACGACACCTTTGGCCCTTTAATTCGCGAATAAAAAAAAGAATATTATTATTCAATAAAATTATACAAAAATATTTTTCTTTTAAATATTAAGAAAAAAAAGGAAGTAAAGGATTTATACAAAAAAAAAAAAAAAAGAACATGAGCTATAGAAAAAAGTAGTCAGCCAATAGGAATCGGCTTTTAAATTAACTTGGTTATGTTCGAATTGCATATTTTCATGCTAACTATTCCTACGTACAAGGATTCCGCTAATAAATTCATGTTTACCTTATGCTGATTCGTATGGAAGTTGAGCTTAAACCATTACTGAACCCTGCCCACCTTATCTTGTACGTATTATTCTAATAATGATAGTGTTTACTGGCTTCGCCTTGGTACATTTCTTGGGAGACTTCGAGTTTTTTTTTTTTTTTTTTTTTTGTTTCTTTCCTCTTTTCCAATCAAACTAGTTCTTGCATTTTAATGAAGGAAATAAAAAAAATGAATATATGTCTGAGACGAACTTAATGGGGTTTTCTGCAATTCAGATTTTTTTTTTTTTTTATAAAGGCGCCGAATGACAGAAACTCGATCATCAATTAATAATCGATTAAAATTTTTAATAAAACTAGTTTTTTTTTTTCTCGATATGGAATCAGATAAATGTTGAAGTGATCATTAACCTAATCTTTAATTGTGGTTCTCACTTTGTTCGATATAGTACAACATCATAATAATAATAATTATTATTAATATTATTACTAATCGTTTTCTTTTTAATTAAAAAGTAAAAAAGAGATCAAAATATCAGCGTGGGCACGGAGTGTGTCTTTTTTTTAAAAAAAAGACATGGTTAAGTGAACTCCCTGATTTTAAAATATTTTGTTGGTAAGGTTCTGATAAATGCCAGATCGCACTTTTATAAGTGCAGTTGCACGCATGCAACTCAACTGAAAAAAATAAATTCGTGTCAATGTTTCGGTTGCATCACGCCACAAATGTTCTCAAGTACTGTACAAAAATTATTAATTTTTTTTTTTTTTTTTTTTAAGTTGTTATGATTGCAACTTAGTAGCTTTAATAAGGTGTTTTTAATTATGATTGGGAGTAGATTTTTATTTTTAAGAGTTGAAGCTCCTCAAGAGTCGGTAGGCCCAATTTGTTGTAATTTTTTTTCGTATGATTTTTTATACTTTCCGCAGTATAGAGCCAACATTTTCATTCGTTAATTTTTTTCTTTTTGGCTGCAATCCACTACCGGCTCTAAGAAACATCCTTAATCTGGAAAATCCCAACATGTTTCTGACCCACATGTTTCTAAGCTACGAAAAGTTGAATAGCATGTTGCTCAACGTGTTGCAGCGTTAGAAACATGTTGTAGCTTAGAAATATGTTGCGGGCATGTTATTCAACATGTAGCTTAGAAACTTGTTGCTCAAAATGTTGCTCAACGTGTTATAGCTTAAAAGCATGTTAACAGCATATTTCCCAGAATTGGAAAAATGCAGCTTTTTCTTCTGGATTTGTGCATTCAGCATAGCTAACACTGAAACACTGAGTGTGCCACACATAAACAATGTGTAACAGTCTTCCAGATTCACTAGTACCTTTGCTAGTCACTAAGACACTTAATTTAATCCGAACATATTCTACAGAATGACATACTGATCTGTATAAAATCTCTATTATTCTCCATTATTTCCTTCCAACCGATCATCTCAACTTGTCCTTCTATTTTCTTCTGCCTTTTTCTTTCTCCATATCTTACCAACACACTAGTCCTTATCACATCAATCTACCTTATCCACATCAATCTTCCCCCTAGCGGTAACTGTAAGGCTTCATGGCACTTTGAATTCTTTGCATAATTTCACCAATGTCCAAATTGATGGCCTGGTAAAATGGAAAAGAATGGGTTTTGCCATGACGAAAAATCCTAGTGCTGATGTTAAGACTTGCCTGGTCAGATCAAACCCTTCAGTCAATAAAGGGAGAAGCTTACATCCCTACAGAGCCTTAATAAACCATTGCTTGCATGATTTGAACTAAATTAGCCTCAAGAGTCGATCCGCCATTTTCAATTGCTGTCTTGATGCTATTGGCAGCAATTTTTTTACGTCTGACAAATGATTCAGCTTCACACATGTTCATGGAAGCAACCATGAACTTTAATGGGTGATTTAATAAGGTGCCTTCTAAGAAAGCATTCAAGAGATGGCCTTTGTAAAAAATTTTTAATTTCGCGCACGTACTGCGAATTCTGCTGCATTGCGATCTCGGTGTCGATCCCTAGCAAAAAAAATATATTCTTTAATAAATCAAAAAAAAAAAAAAAAAAAAAAAAAAAAAAAAATCAGGATGTACAACAAGATCATCAACCAGTCAGTACAGCATCCGGATTAAATCAGGATGGCAGAAACTATTTAATCCTTACACTGGTTCCAAGATCACTAATGCCAGAATACTTATAAATCTGTTCTACATAGGTTATGTCAAAAACAAAGAAGGGAAGCAATTTAACAATTCTTGGTTTGAAGCTTAACCAAATTAACTGAAGAAACTAAAGGACTAAAAACTAAAAGAAACTGTTGCCAATAACTTTATATCTGCATTGCTATTGCTTCAATTCAATTATTGTTGGTGAGTTCCCCAACTCACCAAAAATAATTGAATCAGGACACAGAAGAATCTTGAATAAATTCCTTCAAGCAATAGCAATGCAGATATAAAGTTACTAGCAACAGTTTCTTTTAGTTTTTAGTCCTTTAGTTTCTTCAGTTAATTTGGTTAAGCTTCAAACCAAGAATTGTTAAATTGCTTTGACATAACCTATGTAGAACAGATTTATAAGTATTCTGGCATTAGTGATCTTGGAACCAGTGTAAGGATTAAATAGTTTCTACCCTTGCCTGATTTAATCCTGATCCTGTACTGATTGGTTGATGATCTTTTTGTACATCCTGATTTTTTTAATCCTTTCTCCCAGTTGGAACTGGATATGCAGATACGCAGATAGATGTAACAAGGAACCACTAGATCTAGTCAAATCTAGATTCAACTGGTGGTTCCTTGTGGCATCTATCTGCGTAACCATATAGCTTTCTGATTACCCAACGTACAACCTACTCCTATCTATCTAGCGCAGGTAGATGCCACAAGAAACCACCAGTTCCAACTGGTGGTTCTTGTAACATGAAAGTTTAAAAGCACTTACTGATTTCTTTAAACTTTTGTTTGCTCATGCCGTTTGGTCTAATCTTTGGCTTCGTCCTTCTCTGCTAGTTGGTAGCTATCAGGATTTACATGCGGATCATTGGACCTATGGGGTCGGATAGGACTAGGACTAGGATAGGATTACAACTACACCAATCTACTCCTAGCTTTTGCGTCAAATTTAGATAGTTTCAAACCTAAGTTGACTTGAACTCTTTTGTTATGAGATTTGAGTATTTCCGTCATAAAATATCTAGCATTGGTGAAGACTTCCTCAGCGGATGACCTATCCTCGATTGCCATCATGACAGCAATTTTTTAGCCATTTTGTTCACACTTTTATCTTTTCTTTCATTTTTTGGTAACCTTAACATCCAGATTTTCGCACCTTGACCTAAAGTCAAAGAAAAAGAAAAAGGAACCAAAATGACATTTCCTAGTTCATGATTTTTTTTTAATGCGAAAATATCCAATCGATGAAAGAAATCCTCTTCGATATATTCAAGGGCACTTTGATCTTTTTCATTTTTGTATCACGACTCGAACCTTCAAACGGGACCCGGAAAAGAAAAAAAAAAAAATTCGCATTTGCATTTTTAATTTTCAGGCTCGTGCCTCAAAAAACCCATTCTTTTTTTTCATGCATATATTTTACTTTGAGGAAATTCTTGAAAATTTTAAGTACGGTCTGTCGCTTTACCCGTTAAAATGTGTTGGTCCGTGAGGTCAGCGGTACAATAAAAAGCTCAATAAATAAAAACTGTACCAGGATTTTGAGCTTTTTTTGGAGCTTTTAGAAAAACCGATGTCAGAATTTGAACTTTTAAAACATAAAAGTTATGGGAACGTAGCAAAACCCCGATTTATAATGTCGGGGTTTTGCTTTTTGCCTTTTATTATATTGAAAGCTGCTAAAAAAAAAAAAAAAAAAAAAAACCTCTTATTGGAAAATTACATTATTTTAGGCATCGCTTTAAATTGAACATCCTCTTATTTACAAGTGACCCAATGACAAGTACCATTCGTTATTTAAAAAAAAAAATAAAAAAATAACCTGGGGGCAAAATTTAATTTAATTTTCCTTCCAGTTTTGTCGTACCTCGGCGGTAACATTCACAGTTAGATGTGCTGCGAATGAACACATTTAGTCATGTTATTAATTTATTACGATTATTATTATTATTATTTGAGAAAATATATACCGTGTATGTAGTATGCATATATCTGCGATTTATAATCGCAGTTCGTGGTTGCTACCTCTTCTAGTGATTATTTTAATTCGATGTAATGATACTGTATGGTTGACATTTAGTTCAAGTTTTTAGTACTTCATTTTTATATCGGGTAATAGGACTTTTCAGTCCTGCTGCCCCAATATAAAATAAAAGTGTTAATTATAAAGTCGGGACTATAAAAATGATTTGAGTTAAATATTTAGGTTTTGGGAAAATATTTCAGAAAACCGAACTGGCTATAAACGAACGTCTTGTCTTTGAGCAATTTCCTGTAAATGCGGTACTTATGGAATTAGAACATTTTGGACTGGAATAATTTAATATTGTGCTTACTGATCTGGGTTTCCTCCGCCAGTGGCATCCTTCATTGCTAGGGATTGCAGTACCGGGAGTGTCGGATCAGGGAGGGAGAACTGGTACCGAGCCGAAGTTCGGGAAACATCGGAACCAGTTCCGGTTCCCGTAATTTTAATATTCCTATTGGCTAGACAAAAAAAGAAAAAAAAAAAGGTTAAATTAAACGCTAAAACTGCAAGCAGAGAGAAACAGACAAGTTTTATATTGCATAGTTCGCTTTTGGTGTGTAACACTGTTGCCGCAGGTGCGCTATCGCCTCATTTCTTTTTGTAAAATGCCGACTTGTCTAATTCTCAGAAATTTGGATTTTGATTCTTGATTTCTTAGAGTTACTTGTTTTATATTTTATGCGACAAAAGAAAAAACATTTTCGAATTAAAATTGAATTTAAGAAAATGTCTTTATCTGCCATCTAAGAAAAGGTTTGCTTATGATAATTAAAATTTTTTTTTGCCGGTAACGGTACCGGTCCATACTGGAAATGTTGCAAAATTTTTGGATAGTTTGCAATATGACATTTCTGAGAAAAAGGATATCAAAAGGATATACAGAAAACAGTTTGATAATAATATACGTGTTGCTACGATGTAGGTTTAAAATTTTTTTTGATTTTTTTGTTTTTTTTGTTTTTAACACCGAAAAAAATTTAATAATAAGATAGCGTCATAATTTTTTTTATTTTTTATAAAGAATACCAAATAGCATTTTCGATTTAATTGTACACGAAGTCTTTCAGGATTTCGATCTGGCCGCCATTTAAAAAAAAAAAGTATAAATAAATCGGGTGAATAATTATTACGAAACCGTGACGGAGGAGTACAATGGCGATCGAGCATTGAATGTATTACCTTACCACACCCCTTCGTTCATGACATCAACTTAACTTCGGCATTTAGATATTGTTTACAGATAACCAGAAAACAAAATGGACGCCTTATACGAAAAATAGATCTAAAAAACCGATAAAAATAAAAATTTCAAAAGAAAAGAAAAAAAAAAATTTTTTTTTTCCCCTCTTCTTTTGTCCTCGCGTATTTTCTTTTTTCTTTCCTTCTTGGAAAAAGCTCTTTTCAAAAACAACAACAAAAAAGAAAATCGAAGGTCATTTTTCGGTCAGTCTGAAAAGCAAGTAAGAAGAAAAAAAAACCAATTTGTCTGATTCACCGATTTTGAATACAAAAGAATTTTCTTTTTTTGTTGGAAAACAAGTTGAAGGGTAATTTTTCACTATTTTTTTTCCTTATGCTTTGTATGTAAAAAAAAAAAAATTGAGGAATGTACTGCCCCATTAAGTCCATTTTGAAATTGGCAATCATTTTATATTTTTGACTTATGCAAAGCAACCAGTCCACGCTAAAAATAGACTTAGGACGAAATCGCTTAATACAGGGGGTATACGTGATCGTTTAAAATCGAAAATTTGGATTTTCGTTTATTAAACAAGGGGTTTTTAGGGGGGAAACATCCAATGTAATTTTTGACAAACTCGCGCGATAACTTGTTTGCCGGCTGTTAATGATAGAGGTTAAGAACTTTTTAGGGGATATCTCTGGAATCACTGTATTACTTTACGTCACGAGACGTCTATACGCAAGAAAAACGAATGGTCCTAGATCACGGTATTACATTTAAAAGGTTTCCAGTTAAAATTCAAATTTTTTTTAAGGTCGGGAAATTGTCGGTTTGCTGCACCGTCTAAATAACTCAAATGGGTATATTAGCGCCTGAAACGATGAAATTGAATAGATTCGTGGGTATTTTCCTACATTGAAAATGAGAAAGACATGTCGCTTGCTGGGGGAAAAATCAGCAGAAGTTATTAAAGGAAAAGCTCTAAAAATTGGAGCCCTTTTTTTTGAAGCAGTTTTTGAATTTCGGTGAACACAATTCTTAATTATTTTACAGTAACCAAAAGAAGGTTCCCTGAATTTTTTCTGATTTTTTTGACGTCGTTTAGACGACGATTTTAAGGTCCCCAGGGACCTTAAAATTTCGAAATTTCCGTAAAGACCGAAAAATCGAAACTTTTATTTTTATGTAAAAATGATTTTGTTTTGGCTTTAAAATTTTTGGGTAAGGTTTTTGGGGTCTAGAATTTTTTTTTTAGTGAGGTTATGTGGCTCAAGAATTTTTTCGGACAAACTTTTTGTCTGCACAAATTTTTCAGATGCAGTTTTTGCGGTGCATAATTTTTTTGAGTGATTTTTTTTGGCTTTAGAATTTTTTGGATTGCTATTTCCGGCTCTCAGAAATTTTTCGGACAAGGTTTTTCGGTTTTATTATATTTTCGGGTGATCTTTTGACTCCAGGATTTCTGTACGAAAATTTTCCTTATTGATAGAATTTTTATTTAAAAGAATTTTGGCTCCAAAAGTTTTTACGACAAATTTTCCCCAATTATTTTTTAAGCACCAACATTTTAATATGAGTAATTTTTTTAAGCATAAAAATCTGGATATGCATAATTTTTGCATAATTTATGCATACAATTTTTTTTAAATCATAAAGCAGGAAAATTTAAAAATATTTTGCTTATTTAACTTTTTTCCATTTTATGCATAATTATAGGGGACTTTGCGTTTCATCATTTCAAATTTTCATGCTAAAAATTTTGGATAAAGCAAATATCGGTTATTTTGCACTTCATCCAAATTCCTTTTTACCCAAAAAAGTTTGGATAAAAAGCAAGTCAGCCATTCTTGCATTTCCTTCAAAATTTCTTTTTATCCAATAAAAATTTTGGTTAAAAAGCAGGAAAATTATCCAGCAGTTTATCCAAAATGCATTTTATCCAAAAGATTTTGTATAAAATGCACAGATGAACAAACTTGAGAAAGTACAGAAAAAATTTCTTCGTTACTTGTACTATCGAAAACATGGTGTTTATCCTCACTACCTTCGGCATCCAGTGCGCACTAGCGATATGCAGAAAGAATTTTTAATCTTATCCTTAAAAGACAGGAGAGATTTAAATGACGCCCTATTTCTATACCGCATTTTTAACAATGCTGTTGACTCTCCGGAGATGTTAGCAGAGTTCAATTTCCGTGTTCCTCGCCATAATTCGAGACAAAAAGAAACTTTTATAATTCCTTTCAATAAATCGCGATTCATATCACCTGCTTCGAAATTATCAACGCTTTTTAACGACCTCTGCAAAAGAAATGAATTAGACCTTTACTGCACATCGCTAAACCACTTTAAACGCACCTTAGTACAATTTTTCTTAAAAACATATTAGACTCAATTATTCGATTTTAAGCTGTGATAACTTTTAAATTTACTCAATAATTTTCTATTCTATGTGATATTTAATTTATTTAATTTTTTTTTCTTTCTGTGATTGAGTTGTAATTGAATCTGTAATGGGCCTCTCAGGCTGTTGATATCAATAAAGCATTATTATTATTATAAAACAAATATTGGTTATTTTGCGTTTTATCAAAAAAAAAAAAAAAAAAAAAAAAAAAATTGGATTAAACGCAAAACAGTCAAATATTTGTTTTATCCAAATTTTTTTTGGATGGGACGAATGTTAACAGCATTTGGCCAAATGTTTTGCCAATTTGGATAAAACAATAAAAAACAAAACAAAAAAAAAATAATTTTGTCAAAATTTGTGAGCTTCATATGACTAATTTTTTTTTTTTTTTTTTTTTTTTTTGTTAAGTTTTTAGTTAAGCGGAATAGTATTTAGGCCTATTTCAATTTTTTTTTTTTGGATAAAAAGTAATTTGGATAAAATGCAAAATAACAAATATTCGTCTGATCCAAAATTTTTTGGATGAAGTGCACTTTGGATGAATTGTTGAATAACTTTCTTATTTTTCATCCAAACTTTTTGGGATAAAATGCAAAATAACCTATATTTTTCCCCCATTTGGATGAACCGCAATGTGCCCTAATTATATTGGAGAATGGAGGAAAATTTTTTTCCGGTAAAAAGTCTGATTTTTAATTCCTGATTTATGCCACTTTTTATGTATTTCCAATTTTATGTGTAATTTATACATGATTTTTATATAATTTATGCATGTCTTTTCGTACGGGCGATGTCGCCATCAGAAGTTACAACGATTTTCCAGCTAAAACTTTTAAGAGCATAAGACCAACCTCTCTTAACGATCCGAACTTCTTAATATTTATTAATGCATTTTACACTTTAAGTGCTTTGAAAGCTTTATGACCCTCCCACTTTTGTGCAGAAGGAAAAGACGACTCGAACTGAAAGCTTTTGAAACTATCGAAAAAGATAAACCTCTGGGAATTTTTTTTTTTTTTTTTAAGGAGGAAGGGGGAAAAAGGGAACAGAGCTGGGGTCTCCTCTTGATTTCTCTCCTCCCCCTTTTTTGTGATGCTTTCTTACTTTTCCAAACAATTAAACATTTCATTTCACATCAATCGATTCTTTTTTTTTTTTTTTGTTCTATTTAGCATTTTATTTCTTTTTACCAGAATCACTCATCTTTGAAAATAATTTGTTACTTCATCTTGGCATTTCGGAATTATTCATTCTGATGTCGCGGTTGGTTTGTCAAATTTCTTTCCTAAACGGAAAAACAGGGTGGGGAACGGATGGATCTTTTCTTTTTTTTTAAACCGGTCTGGATCATCGTGGATGATGCAACGAAAGGAGGATTCAGGTGGCCCCGAGGTGTATTCTTAAAAAAAAAAAAAAAAAAAAAAGTTCTTGCAATGTGTAATTGAGCATGATGACCTATGTATGTCGGTACCTGAGAACCGAACTAGGAAATAGTTGATTTGGAACAAATTAAGGGTGTCCAACGCGATCGATAAAAGTTTTTGCTCCGGGAAATATTTTGCGGTCACGAATCGGATTTTTTTTTTTTTTTTTTTTTTTTAGGAAAGCATACAAAGAATTTGGAAAGCGGTTGAGGCCAATCCCAAAAATTCAAACTTTAGGATAATTTAAAATATCTTTTCAGAAAAAAGACTTGAGTCACTTTTTAATTTCAGGAAAAATTCAAGGAGAAGGATTTTCCAAGCTCACAAAATTTAATTGTATTTTTTTGTTTTTTATAAAAAAAATGAATTTTTTTTTTTTTTAAGAATAAAAAAAGTTGCTTAATGGCCAAATATAAAAGCACGAATTTGAAAGAAAAAAAATTCAATCTAAAACATAAAAACTCGACGGAGAAAACGTGAGCGGAGCGGCCATTTTGATTTAAGGGCGTATGATAAAAAGAGTCGATAAAAAAGAAAAAAAAATTCATTTAAAACATGTGTTTAAAGGGCTTGGTCCCAAGTGATTCTTCCATCATATTTTTTTTTTCCAATTTTTTTTTTTAATCGGTTATCGAAGAAAAAAAAAATAACCGAGACCAATATCTCAACAGAAAACGACTATGAAAAATTCTTAAGTAGCGACAGGCTATTAGTACATCTTAAAAAAAAGTGTCTGTTTTAATTTTTTTTCCCATATGAAATGAACCGGAGCAACGATATGATTATAATTTTTTTTTTTGTTTGATAAATGATACGCGAAAAAAAAAGACTTTAAAAAAATTAATAAAAGCTTCCGTTATTTCTTGATTCGTTAAACCCATAGACGTGATGACTTTGAAATTTTAAAAGCGGTGATAAATGATTATGTAATAGACAATTTCAACGCGGAGCTTGAAATTTATCTCTTCTCGCGGTATAAAGATTTTTCACTCTTTAAACGTTATTTTACTTGGCTGGCATTATAGGACAAATTCAAATTTAATGGCTTTGAAAAAATAGCAATTTGTTAACTGCGGAGATTGAAGAATAAGCAGAACAATCGAGTCATTCGACATTTTGTTTTTATTTAATTTTTTTTTTTTTTACCCGGATTAGGTAATTATTGTATTTTTGGTCTCGTTTTTTGCTGATTAACGACGAATAAAAAAATCTGACATACGTAAATCGTGAAACGTCTAGGTGAAACTATTAGGAAAATAAAGGTGAAACTTTAGGAAAATGAAATGGCAAATCGATCTCATTTGATTCAGAAACTAACTTTTCCCACCTTTAGGCCCTACAAAAATTGCTACTAAAAATGACTTACAGAAAATTACTCGAATATGACCATTTTTTTTGATCAAGAATGATAAAGAAAAACTAAAATTGATCAAAAATGACTGATCGAAACCCCTAGTGACTAAAAATGACTAAGACTGCTATCAAATTTCATCGTTTTTAGTTATATTTTTGGTATGAGGGTTGGGCTTAGTGATTGCAATACCGGTTTCGGTAATACCGATATTTCAGTAAAGTTAAGCCGGTACCGGTACCGGTACTACCGGAGAAAAAAAGATCGGTAATATTAATATGTTTATTAATTTTTTCTCACCCTTATTTAAAAATTATAAGAAATAAAATAATGTCTCAGAAAAAAAAGCTACAGTAGCTTTCAACTTTTGGACTTTTACAGTCTGTACCTTTGAAACGAAATGAGATAGAAAAGTTTTCTGAACGATTTTTTTAGTCATTAGATGCATTTTCAAAGGAAAATATCACGGGAAAAAATGGAGACGTTCTACAACCCAATTGCTAGATTTTACCTGATTGACTTCTCGGTGCTACAGGTTTTGGTACGGCAATTGAGTATAGAATCTGGTACGATTTTGGGGTCAAACTTTTTTACTTCTGGGGATGTTTTAGAACACAAATCCACTCGATTTAGATCTAGCCACGTTTGTCGAACCCCTTCGTCCTTAAACAGCACCGTGTCAAATTGACTCTATTTTGCCCGGACATTCGCACCAACAAATTAACGTCAAACCTTGACGTTTATTCAACGTCCTCAAAAAGTTTTTTTTTTTTATGTTTATTTGACCAACTAGTGTTATCGGGGTACCACTAACACAGCAAAATGGAAATATTGATTGCGAAACGGGGGAACAATAGTATGGCCATATTGATACAAGAACCAAAGCGAATGGCCATTTATAATAGTAAAAGTTTATGTATAGCCGCAATATTTTTTGTTTTTGTGCTCTACAGGGCAAATCTTCGATTATCAATTACTTAAATTGTATAGACTCATATAATTTCATAATATGACTGCTCTACAGGCGTTCTGCGTTTTGGCTTTTTAAAAAGCAATCCTTATTTGTTATTTGCTGACATTTGATTTTAATATCCAATCATGTTTCTTATTTCGTTCCTCAAATATTTTCCAGCAGTTTGCGTCGAGTTTTTTTTTTACGAAAAGGTTTGCGTCAATCTGAACCAGATAGCTTGAGTTATTTGATAACTTTTTAAAACATGGATAAAACAAAAAAAGATTCATGTTGCAATTACTTAAATATAAACGAGGGAACAGGAACTTGCATTGATGATGAGAGAAAAATTTAAAAGCGCTTAGCCAAAAAATAGAGTCAGATTTGAAAGCATTTAAAAACTATGAAATTGAGTCCCATATTGTTTTGAAATACCGGTTGTCAGTTTCTTTGTAAGTAGAGTATCAACCCTTAGCAGCCATAACCAGGTTTACAGAGCTTTTGAATCTGGACTATCTGCTCTTCACCAGGTTGCGTTTCGTGTATAATCCTTTTCCCGCCAGCAAAGTTTTCACTTTAGACGACGCTTTTCTTTCCTTGTTCCTCACTCCCCCCCCCCCTTTAAGCTTTTATTTCTTCATTAATAATTTGTTTCCCGGTATATAAACACGACAGCAATTCCAAGGAGCAATATCGGATTACGGTAAATTCTGTATTTGGGTAAACATCCCTGTCGTCGGAATTCGTTTCAAATAAATCCTTCTATCACGTCCTTTCCTTGAAAATGTAAAAGGACGCCTACAACCCCGACATTTTCCTTTTACAGATTTTTCCTGGTAATAAAAACCTACAAGGAAAAGCGAAAGGAACTCTTTATTTTTCCTACACAGAAAAAAAATAAAATAATAAAAATTCGCATGACAATCCGACACGATAATATAGATAACATTTCTTTTTCGAAAACCTTTCGTGTCCAATAAAAAAATAAAAAAAAAATGTCATTGACCTTCATCTCGTGTATATGTACATTTTTTTTTATTCTTCAATTTTCTGAATTACGTGATTCTTGAGTTGAAAAAAAAAAAAACACTTGGAAGGATATTTTTCTAATTGACACGTCCGAGACCGCATCAAAAATGACCGGTATATTAATATATCCGTCCTCCATTCCTTTTACGTAAACCCATTTTTGCATTTTTTTTTTTTTTTTTGCCCCGAATCAATCAAATATTTCTCTTAATTATTATTTTTTATATGGTACCGAGTAATTTCAATCATGGATTATACTAATTATAAATTAGCTTCGTTCGCTTCCAGTTTTCCGTATCAGACGGGAAAAAAATTTTTTTTATATTTTTTCTTCTTAAAACCATGATTAAAGACTAACTTAATTTAATTCTTCTTCTTTTAAATACGACGGAGATTGGCAATCATCTGGCAGATTTTCACTTTGCTCAGAAAAAAATTTAAGAAATCAACACCAAACCAGTCCCTGAGATTTTGGAGCCATGAGGTTTTCCTACGACCCTAAAGTTTTAATTTAATGAAAATAGAAAATTAATGGAATTAGCGATTAATTGCTCTCGAGCCTTTTTTTTTTTAAATTTTTAATTACAGAAAATTTTAACTAATTTATATGGAAATAAATACAAATAAACAAAAATATTCAGTTAAAATCTATAAATGTATAATTAAAAAAAAAAAAGAATAATCATCTACTAAGTTGAAACGGTAATAACATTTTTCGTTTTCTTTGGTAATAACATTTTTACAATCCTTTGTCGGTCTTTAAGTAGATTTTTTTTTTCTTGATGTAGATTAAGCCATTAACAATATTTTCCCAATACAGGCACGGGCTGGCTAAAAAAAAATAAGAAAGAAATGGCGCGAAGGAAAATTACAAAAGAAAAAGCGGTTAAATTTAAATTTTTCTTCACCCCCCTCCCCCCCTCTCTCACCATTATATTCAAGCAGGCTATATACTACTCTTAGGTATTTAGACGGATATCCCCCGTTTTTTCATCATTTTCTGTCTTTTTTTTTTTTTTTGCCTTTTTTAGTTATTTTTTTTCTGTACCATTTTCCCACCTATGCTTTTCCATTTTCTCTTATCTTTCCCGTTTTTCTCTATATTTAGAAATGGGGATTTTCTACAAAAGAGAAAATGGGGATTTTCTCTTTTGTCCTTTTTGTCTTGTTTTCAGCCATTTTTTCCGTTTTTTATATATGTCTGTGTCAAAGCCCCATTTTTCTAGTCGCCTAGCGCACCAGTCCATGCCTGCCCATATTTAAATGTACAGGGTGGTTTTTTGCTTTACATACCTCAACCCCTCTTTCCCCCGTCTTCTTCTAGCAAACTACGTATATGCTACTGTCAAATATTTATCAGGATTGCGCCCTTTTTTCTTCAATTTTTTTTCTAATTTTTTCTAGATTTTTTTTTTTTTTTTTGTTTTTTCCCAGTTTTTTCTGCATTTTTTTTGCCTTTTTTAGCCATTTTTTTAACTTTACCATTTTTTCTACGTTTTCTTGTTTCTTTTTAAGCCATTTATTCCCATTACCATTTTTTCTACGTTTTTTTTTTGTGTGTTTTTTAGCCATTCGTTCACTTTACCATTTTTTCTACGTTTTTTTTTCTTTTTTTCGTCTTTTTTTGTCTTTTTTAGCCATTTTTTTAACTTTACCATTTTTTCTACGTTTTCTTCTTTCTTTTTAAGCCATTTATTCCCATTACCATTTTTTCTACGTTTTTTTTTGTGTCTTTTTTAGCCATTCGTTCACTTTACCATTTTTTCTACTTTTTTTTTTCTTTTTTTCGTCTTTTTTGTCTTTTTTAGCCATTTATCCACTTTACCATTTTTTCTACGTTTTTTTTTTTTTTTTTTTTTTTTTTAATAAATTTCCAACAAACCTAAAAACTGTTTTTAAGGCAGGGAGTGTAATTCTCTCAGTTAGGATTATCGGTATGTAGATCAAAGAGGGAACCGGGAAGATCCTCAGTAAAAGAATACACCAGAGGTACTCGAAGAGTGGACTCGAACCACCGACCTTCCGTTTTCGCGACGGCTGCTCTACCACAGAGCTACCTCGGCTCTGATGCAACTCCATTTAACTTAGGTTACATAGGTGTTAGGTAAATACTATTTTCACATATGGTCACTTGCTATATGCTAAGTATAAACAGCAGGATCAATTTCAATATTCAATTAAACTCTTTAATGCATTACGTAATTATAGTTTTTTTTTTTTTTAAGCCATATATTCCCTTATCATTTTTTCTACGGTTTTTCCCCTTTTTTAGCCATTTATTCCTTTACCATTTTTTTTACGTTTTTTTTTATAGCCATTTATTCCCTTTACCATTTTTTATACGTTTTTCCCCATATTTCCCCTTTTTCTCTTTCGTTCTTTTTCTTGTTTTTAGCCATTTTTCACCTTTTTAATATGTCCACGTGTTTTCCCATTTTTCCTTGTTTTTTCCTGGTTTTTTCCATTTTCTCTTTTGTCCTTTTCTTGTTTTTTTATTTTATTCGATTTTTTTTTTCATGTTTTTTCCCCCCTTTTGGTATTACATTAACATGCCTGTGACAATGCCGCACTTTTCCACTTATCAAGAGGCGCACCAGTCCGTACCTGTCCCAATTCAAATGTACAGGGTGGTTTATGATATATACGATATTTTTCCACGAATATCGTATACGTTCATTTCTTTCTCGTTAGCAGTCAAAGGTCGCCAATGTCAGACATTACCCGTCAAATAAAAATAAAGAAACTAAAAATTAAAAATGCATTTAAACCTATTGTTTACGACCGAATTATAGGCTCGTTTATCATAGCAAAATGATGGTGACTTTATTTTATTTCAAAAAATTTTTTTTCCTGCTATCGGACCTTGGGAACCGGCCTTAAAAAATTATAAAATGCGAGGGAGGATTTGTTTTTTTTTATTTATTTCTCTTTCTCTCTCTCTTTCAGAAAGTTGATCCGTCCATTTCGCGACGAGGCGTGGAAAATAAAAAAGGCCCAAAAATGGGGAAACGAAAAAGATTAAGGTATCCCGAAAGAAAAGATCAGGATCCGAGTAAGGTACCGTAAAGTAACATTTCTCATTTTATTCCCATCCATCATCCTCATGATTGATTACCAAAACAAATTCTGCTTACGTCATTCTGTCACGGATCGTACAGATTTTTGTTTTGCATTCACTCTTTGTCTTTTTTTTTTTTTTTTTCTCCTCTTTTTAAATTCTATTTAATATCTCATTCTCATATCATATGTATTCACATGTTTATACGTGTGTTAGCTTGTAAGAAATATTGTTCTTGAATAAAAAAAAAGAAAAAAAAATATTGTAAGGGGATAACGGAATCGGTGTTATACGTTGTTGTTGATATGGTGATGATGATGATGAAAAGGATATTTAAAAAAAGAGGAATGATGAAGTGAAAAAAGTTGGTTTGAATATATTCATCTTTTTCAATTATTGTTTTCTACTTCAGTAATGTTGGGAATTATTTGTTGAAATTACCAGCTTTCATATCGTATAAATACAATCTAGGGTTGTCAGTGTTGAGGTAGTTTTGTTCGAATCCTGCTAAAGAAGGTATTTTAAAGGTAAAAGTCTTTGCAGTGGTGTATTGTACTGCAGGGACTTTGCTCGAAAATCAAAATTTTTGGATTTTCGACTGCAAGTTTACTCGCCGATTTATGTAAAAATTAATTATTTTGGTTAAAGTTGATCAAAGTAAATTAAAAAATTTTTTTTTAAAAAATCAATATTCCGCAACTAATTTCTTAAATCTTATTGCCGAATCATATGACCCCCCCCGTTTTTTGTTTACCCCCACCATCGCCACATTTCATTTTCATGTTAAAAAAAAAACATTGAATGACGTCACGTACCGGCGAACTCAATCACAATCACAATCACGTTCGCAACATACTACACACAACACTTACCTCCACAATTTCGTTCTTCTAATCAGAGAATACTGTTTAGGCATTTTGGAAAAAAAGGAAAAAAAAAAAAAAATACCCCAACGTACACAACATTCATCATGTCAAATTCATTATAGACTGAGAATAAAATTAGAAATAAAATGGGACGAACGATTCAAACGTTAAGGACAACTGTCGTTTGTAAATAATGAGTCATTAAGGCCGTTTGTTGTGCTTACAGAAAATCCCTCTAACTTGACGACATTAACCACTAATTTTTTTTTCGAAACTTTTACTTGCGGAAATTACAATTATAATTCTTATAATTTTGATTGTCATTATCCCATTTTTTAAAAGGGTTTTTTATTTGATGTTGTATTTAAACGCTTTTGAAAACTTTTGTTTTATTTTTCGCTTTTTGAGTGAGCCTTTACTCGAATCAGGATAAAAATTATATTTAACGGGAAGTATTTAATTATTTATTTTTCCATTTTGCAAGAATGTGGGAAAATTATGCAAAAAGTGTATAAAATTTTTCCGAAGTAAATGTTGTAAGTTGTGTAAAAGGATTTATTATTTCTGTATTATTTATACGATCATTTTGACATTCATACTTTTTGCAAATTTTATGAATTTTTTTAAGCACTGACATTTGAATATGCTTAATTTTTTTAAAAATTTTTTCATAATTTTTGAAACAATTATCCATAATTTTTTAAAACATGATAGATCGTTTTTTAAAATATTATCCATAATTTTTTTTAAAATTATCCATCATGTTTAAAAAGATTATCGATCATTTCTTAAAACATGATCCATCATTTTAAAAAAAATTATCCATCATTTCTTAAAACAATTTTCCATAATTTTTTAAAAAATTATCCATCATGTTTAAAAAGATTATCCATAATTTCTTAAAACATGATCCATCATTTCTTAAAACATGATCCATCAATTTTAAAAAAAATTATCCATCATTTCTTAAAACAATTATCCATAATTTTTTTTAAATCATGGATTCATCATGTTTAAAAAGATTATCCATCATTTCTTAAAACATGATCCATCATGTTTAAAAAAATTATCCATAATTTTTTAAAACATGATGTTTAAAAAAATTACCCATAATTATTTAAAACATGATCCATCATTTAAAAAAAATTTATACATCATTTTTAAAAAATTATCCATAATTTTTTTTTAAAATCATGGATTCATCATGTTTAAAAAGATTATCCATCATTTCTTAAAACATGATCCATCATGTTTAAAAAAATTATCCATAATTTTTTAAAACATGATGTTTAAAAAAATTATCCATAATTATTTAAAACATGATCCATCATTTAAAAAAAATTTATACATCATTTTTAAAAAATTATCCATAATTTTTTTTTAAAATCATGGATTCATCATGTTTAAAAAGATTATCCATCATTTCTAAAACATGATCCATCATGTTTAAAAAAATTATCCATAATTTTTTAAAACATGATGTTTAAAAAAATTATCCATAATTATTTAAAACATGATCCATCATTTAAAAAAAATTTATACATCATTTTTAAAAAATTATCCATAATTTTTTTTTAAAATCATGGATTCATCATGTTTAAAAAGATTATCCATCATTTCTTAAAACATGATCCATCATGTTTAAAAAAATTATCCATAATTTTTTAAAACATGATCCATCATTTAAAAAAAATTTATACATCATTTTTAAAAAATTATCCATAATTTTTTTTTTAAATCATGGATTCATCATGTTTAAAAAGATATCCATCATTTCTTAAAACATGATCCATCATGTTTAAAAAAATTATCCATAATTTTTTAAAACATGATCCATCATTTAAAAAAAATTTATACATCATTTTTAAAAAATTATCCATAATTTTTTAAAACAAGATCCATCATTTTTAAAAAATTATCCATAATTTTTTAAAACAAGATCCATCATTTAAAAATAATTTATACATCATTTTTAAAAAATTACAAATCATTTTAAATAATTTTTAAATAAGTTATGTATATTATATTGTATTATAATGTTAAGAAAAATGTATCCTTAAATTTTTTAAGCATGAAAATCGGGATATGCATTGTTTTGCATAATTTATGCATATAATTTTTTTAAAGCAGGAAATAGTATACTTTTTCAACTTTTTTCTGTGTCTGCCTCTTCTTTCCACACCTCTCGCAGGACCGGAGGTGCTTCTACTTCCGCGAAATCATCATTATCATTGTCAACTTCAAGAAGATTTTCAGAAAAAGTGATGAATTTCGACGGCAATTTCGACTTCTATGTTCTTGTAGCATTTTTAATTAAAAATAAAACTATACTTTATTTATGGTATATTCCAGTTATTGAGACCACGGGGGAGGAATTTACTGGAAATAATATTTTTAATACTATTTCAGGTAAATTCCACTACTTCGCTCATCCGTCATTTTAGAAATTAAAAAAGAATTTGTTTTAATATTTTCCGGGTTTTGAGATTCCGGTAGTGGAATTAACTGGAACAATTAAAAAAAATTAAAAAAATTAAATTCTGGGTTTTTCCACTACAAACGGACTCTCCTGTGGATTCTACTAGAAGAGACGGTCGGATTTATCCTAGGTCCCAAAAAAGTTAAGTTTTTTTATATACGATTTATGCATTTTTTATGTACGTCCAATTTTTGTATAATTTATACATTATTTTTATTAAATTTACGAGACCGAGTCAAAACCCCGACATTGGAAATCGGGGTTTTGAATGACGGGGTTTTGATTTTTGACTTTTATTATACTTTATTTTTAATTTAATTTAATTTATTTTTTATTTTTAAAAATATTTTTAAATGACGGGGTTTTGAAATCAGCAGTTAAGTCCTATATACATGGGCGGATCTAGGATCTTTTCCTAGAGGGGACTAAGAATAGGGAAAAATATTTTCTGGGGGGGGGGGCTGATACCATTCAGGCCATATAATTTTCAAAATTCTAGGGAAGACCAGCACCCCCCAGCCCCTCCCCCCCAGATCCGCCCATGCCTATATATTAAAACGCTAAGGAAAATAAGCGATGCTCGACACGTACGGAGCCCCTTCCCGACCGATTTCGATGAAATTTTCAGGGGACAATAGGTCCTCCTGACTTCAGAATCTATGAGCTTTTATGAAATGAACATTTCCCTGAAAGCTCTAAAGGACTGAGAAGTTCTAGGGAGCTTTCAGCAGAAAGTCAAGATACCACACAGACCGGCAGAGACCGACGGAAATTCCACAGACCGAGTGCAGTATAGGACTAAGCTCCCCATAGGAGGTGTTTCATTATTTCGTAAGACCGGAAGGGGGAGGGGGTTCTCGAAATTCTTACGATTTTTTATATATGGGGGAGAAGTTTGGAAAATCTCTGTAAGAATTTCTATTGCAATTTGTTGCTCAGAAAATTTTCTATATTTTAATTCTTACTAGTTCTATTACCTTCTATATAAGTGCTATTAAATTTCAAAACCCCGACATTTCAAAAATTTTAAAAAATTAAAAATAAATTAAAATAAATAAAAAATAAAGTATAATAAAAGGCAAAAAGCAAAACCCCGACATTCAAAACCCCGATATCTAATGTCGGGGTTTTGAATGTCGGGGTTTTGCTAGGGTCCCAAATTTACGAATTTTTTATTCATACTCCTGCTCCTGCACATTCAGCTCCTGTATATTTTTTGAACACTGCCTACGTCCCGAATTCCCAATTCCTTTTTTAAAAAGAATTCTGATTTTCTGAAATATCACCCCCTCGAACGATTTTTCTTGAAGAAAATAAAACTTTTCTCCTTTTAAAAACATTGGAGTCTGAGATTTCTGGTCCTTTCTTTTGCCTCCTGCATTCGCTCCTCCGATTTATTTCCGCGTAACCAGAGGTGACACGAACTTTGTGTTCTTGTAGGTATAAAGGAAATGTATACTTCTCCTCCTTAATTCGATACTTTCAAATCGTGATCCCATCCGGAGAATTTGACCTAACATAAAATAAAAAAAAAAAATAAAGAAAAATAAAAAACACACAATCTCTTTTTAAAAGTTACCGTTTATGTGATCGATTATTATCTATCTCAGTATGTTTATCTTGGAAAAAACACGTTTCTGATCGTGAGGGCGATTTTCAACCATATTCTTTTATAAATAAGTCGATTATGTTGTTCAAAACTATAATAATCGATTTTTCTATTTTTTTTTATTTTTATTTTTTTTTTTTTTTTATCATCATCGATCGGTTTATCATGATACGTGTGAACGCTCACTATATTGAAAAAAAAATCCATTCCAGATTTAAACTCAAAAAACGAAAAATAAAACAAAAAATATTTTTACTTCTCATAAGGCCCTAATTTTACGAATTTTTCTTTTTTCCGGAGAATGCACTCGCAACTTTTTTATTGTAACCAAAAGAAGATTCCCTGAATTTTTTCAGATTTTTTTGGACGTCGTTTAGCCATGTTTTCTGGGGCTTAAAAATTTCTGACTTTTTGAAGTCACAATTTTTTTTTTTCAGATTTTCTTCTGACTGACTACTTGTTTGATTTTAAAAAAAATGGTTTTACAAACACAAGACACTTTTTACTTTTAATGAAACTAATAAACTTTTTTTTTCTTTCATTTCAGGTAAGTTCGACTGCAATCTAGTGATGATCACACTAAGGTTGCTTTGAGATCAGTCTCCCAGCTCCATTAGGTTCCTTAAAGTAGTTCCGGGGTCTCCCGGTTTTGTTTTTGTGCATCTTGGAATCTTTAGTGCAAGTTTCAACTTGTCGGAATTATGTATGCAGCAGGAAAATAAATTTCAAAAACGTTTGATTTCGTTTGTATTTACTTAAAACAAGTTGGAACTTGCACTAAAAATATAAGAAATAGTCAAGTAAGTTTGTTTGGTACCTAGAATTTAGATTTTGAGGTTAGTCTTCCAAGCAGTGAAAGAAGGTACATATCTGAATTTTTTCTGATTTTTTTAGGACCATTTTTCCTGGACTTAAAATTTAGAAATTCCCGTAAAGACCGAAAAATCAAATTTTTATTTTTATGTAAAAATATTCCTATTCGAATAATTTTATGCAGATCTCGAAAATGATGAAGTCAGAATTTAGGACCTCATGGTTCTAGTGTTAAAAAAGTTACTAAACGATGACTTTTTTAGGCGCGCATTTTTTAAACTTGGGGTTTGATTTAAATAGGCTGCAGACACAAGTTTTGCTCAGGCAAAATTTTGGTTATTTTGACCCATTTTACACCCCAAACAGGGCATATAGTACGTATATTGCCCTGTAGAGCCACACCCTTACGAAAAAGTAATGTAAAAAGTGTATAAAATTTTTGCAAAATCAATGGAAAAAATTGGTTTTAAAAAATGTATAATTTTTGTATTATTTATACAAAAGTATGGATGAGTCTATGACAAACCCCCGAAATGCAGAACCCCGAAATTTGCAGAAGCCAGAATCGGGGTTTTGCAAATTCTGGGTTCTGAAAGTACCATAATTTTCCATGAATTATATTCGAGGTTCTGCTAATTCGGGCTTCTGCAAATTCGGGGTTTTGCATGTTTGCTTTCCCGACTTTTTTTTTTTTTGTACTTTTAATTGAATTAAGGAGTGGCTTTAATCGAATCGGAGTGGTATCGAACTCTGCGGCGTCAAAAACATACTTTGGCACAGTTTATGGGGACAATAATTGACTTCAAATCAATTTCTTACAAAAAATTGCTATTTTTGGCTAAAACAAAGGGTGTTTTGTTAGTTAGGGGTGATTCTAATCGAAACGTGATGGTCATTTTCGGATTCTACGACGTCAAAAACATATAAGAAACTAGTTTCGGTCCCAAAGAATTACTCCTAAAATTTTGAAAAAATTTTTTAAAAAAATGCCTAAAAAGATATTTTTTAAGCACTAAATGGCGGTGAGCCACCCCTAAACGTGATCGAAAAAAATCTAAAACAATTACCATTTGTTTTTAGACCATAAGAAAAGTGAAGTAAATTTGAACCACCCTAATGGCATACAGTATGTGTCCAATTTAATATCTGCTTGTCACCAAAAAATAAGTAAACGTATAAAAATTTAAAATTTTTAAAATGGCTTTTATTTTACATACAGTAAAAAAAATCCACGCTGATAACAATAAAAGAAATAACGAACATGATGAAACTGCGCATGACTGCTTTTTCAACCGTCATTATCGTTAGTTGAACGAGGAAGTTACTATAATGGGATGGAGCTTGGATTCTTTTTAAATTTCTTTTTTTTTTCTTTTTTTTTTATCGTTAGTTGAAAGGGGAAGTTAACGTAAAGGAATGGGTTTCAACGTTTTCTTATATTTCTGAATATTGTTGATATATATCTATATATCGCTGGTCAAGTTAAATAAAAGCCATTAATTAATTAATAATAAAAATTACAAAACAATTCAAACTAATATAAAATAAAACAAAATAAAATACTTTTCCACTCTTTTATCTTGATTTACTGAACCCAGAATTTGCAGAACTCCGAATCGGGATTCTGCAAATTTCGGGGTTCTGAATTTCGGGGGTTTGTCAGGGTCCCGTATGGATATACATAATTTTTGCATAATTTATATGCATGCAATTTTTTTTAAATCATAAAGCAGGAAAATTAGCAAATATTTTGCAAATTATCATTTTATGCATACTTATTTATGCTTAATTTATGCATAATTATATTGGAAGATGAAAAAAATTTTTCCGGTAAAAAAAGTTAAGTTTTTTATAATTACAGTTTTTATAATTATGTACGTTCAATTTTCTGTATAATTTATAAATGATTTTTATATAATTTATGCATCTCTTTTTCGTGCGAGGGGTATTGATTTGAGTGCCCAAGAAAAAGTGTGCTATAAAATTGAGTTATTAAAAACTTAAACTTCGTTATAAAATTTTATAACCCGCCAAAATAGACGTCTATTTATAATTCGTTATAAAATTTTATAATAAAAAAAAATATTTTCAGTTTTTTTATTTTTTTCTAACGCTTCCCGAATTTTTCTGTTTCTACTTTTCTTTATTTTTGAGCCTTTGTCAAATTAAAAATACAAGAAATAAACCGAAAATTCGGAAAAATCTGGAAAATATTATAAGTCAAAATAATTGGCAACTTAAAAACCGTATTGCCGCTTTTAAATATCAGTTGCAAAGTGGTGTAGTTGATAAAGAGGCTGGTAAGTCGACCACAGGGCTCGGGGTTCTATTTTAAAAAATTGTAATTTTTGACGTAGGACTACGTCATACCCCGTAACCTGGAGATTTCTGTTTGTTTATTTGTTTGTTCGTTTGTTGGTTCGCACCTAAAAAATTATTTAATATTTTAATACTAAATAATTAATATTTTAATATTAAAATTTTAACTTGGAGAATTTTAAAAAATTTATGGTCAAAATATAGACCTAGTCAACATTTTAAATTTATATAATTTTTGAGAAAAAAGATCATTTTTGGTAAAAATGTCATTTTTTTTCTGGCACGGAAAAAACTTAAAATTTTTGATGAAAAAGGTCAAAAGTTGAAAAAAAATTAATTTAAAAAATTAATATTTCTTGTAAATTTTATTGAATGGATGAATTAACTCCGAAAAATTTTATTCCGAATTCCGAATTCCGAATATTTTAATTCCGAACTCCGAATTCCGAATTCCGAAAATTAAAGAATTCCGAAAATAATAAAATAATTTTTTCCCGCCCGAATTAAAAGAATTCTGAATTCAGAAAAGGATAAAAATAAATTTATTTATTTATTCTATATTTTATAATCATCAGTGCTGAGTATTGATACATGTTTTTTGAAAAACAACTAATTAAATAATCACAGATTGAAAAAATAATTAATCACATATTAGTTGGGCAGTTTTCACCAAAACGGGATTTTTTATGTCGCCATTTTCCCATTTTAAAAAATTTTGTTTACATCTCCTCCGAACAAGTTATTTGCAAGAATATACGCTAAATTCGGTATTGAATACGGTTTTGTAAACAGGCACATCTGAAGTTGATGGAACTACATCATATGTGCTGATTTTGGTATAAAATATCACTAATACGGGAAAGAATAGTGTTTTAATTCGTTCGGAGGAGAGGCGAGTTTGCAACACATGCAAAATGTAAGCAAACAAGTTTTAAATTCCAAAACAACTGACACCAAAATGTTATTATCTCCCTTATTTAGCGATGTAACGAAAATCAGCACAATTCGTTCAACTTCAGGTGTGCCCGTTTAGAAAACCATATTCAATATCGAATTTGTACTCTTGAAAATAACATGTTCGGAGGATACAACAAAAATGGTGACATAAAAATCCCGTAATGGCGAGAACTGCCTAGTTACAAAAAAATAACAGATATGCTGACAGTAAAAATCACAGATATGTATGTCGTCAAATAAATTAAAAAAAAAGATTACTACTTCGGCGGATTTTTCCTAAGCCGCCCTCTTTTTCCCTTTATCTGTTCAGGTACAGACTCTGCCTTACAACCGATTTCTAGGAGACTATCACTTGCAGTCGGATACTGAAAATTAAAAGCTGATTCTTGAACGAATGACCGAGGACCTTCAATTTCCAATTGCACCTCGGACCGAGGTACAATAGATCATTCGATTTCCAATTGTACCTTGGACCGAGGTACAATTGGAAATCGAAGATAACTCGGGAGTGAGCCAAAAGAATCTTCTGCGTATTGCCGCTTTTAAATATCAGTTGCAAAGTGGTGTAGTTGATAAAGAGGCTGGTAAGTCGACCACAGGGCTCGGGGTTCTATTTTAAAAAATTGTAATTTTTTCCCCCTCTTTTTTCTCATGAAAAATGTTTCAAAAAGAGGCTATAAAGTCCGCATATGCTAAATATAGTGTAATTCAAGCATAAAATTAATATATTGCTCAGTTAAGAATTTAATTATAAAATTAAATTATTTTCCAACAAAGCCGTATAAATTGCGTTTAAGCGCAAGGGGGTGTAATTCTCTCAGTTGGAGGACTTTTCGGCATATTAGATCATAAAGAGGGAACCGGGAATGTTCAGTAAAAGAATACACCAGAGGTACCCGAAGAGTGGACTTGAACCACCGACCTTCCGTTTTCATGACGGCTGCTCTACCACTGAGCTACCTCGGCTCTGATGTTCCCTTACTGAACTTGGTTACTTTAGGTGTTAGGTGAATGCTGCGAAATTTTCCTACATAATTATAAAAGTTAATAAATGGTTATAAAATTTTATAACGCACTTTTTCTTGGGGCATGTGACATAAATAATGTCAAATGCGCAAAAGTCAGCACTTTGCCGGTAAAAGTTTCCGAACCGGTACTTGTCCAAAAAAAAAATAAATAAATAAAATGTAATTTAATCTTCTGCAAGAAGAAATAAATGGCAACACTTGTACGATAGCGGTGATCTAGGCGTCGGGTGCGCTTTTTACCTTAATTTCAACCCTTCAACTCATACATCACCCTCAATTTCCTTTCATTACAATCCTTCCAATCAACTCCATTCTTTTTTTTTTCGATACTTATTCATATCATTGAACTTCCACTAATGAAAAGTAATTTTTTTTTTCTTTTTCGGAAAGAGGGAGAGGGGGTGAAAAAAAAAAAACGTGGAATAGATGAAATCATTCCACTCGTGTAAACATGAATTACCATAATTATTGTGTAAATGGGATTGTCTTGTTAACTTTGTATCCCCTCCGGTGAGTAGGTGAGTGTGTGTATGTGTGAGCGCGTATTGCGTATGCGCTTTATCCTTACGCTTCGTCTTGGGGAGTCTCCGTAACTGCACAAAGTAAAATTAAAGCAGAGCGGGGATTTTATCTTTTCGGGGGGTGTAATCCGCGCGAGCACAGTCAATGGAATAAATAAATGAAAGGAAGGGAAATTAGGTTTTGACAGGGTTCTAATCCAGTAATTTAAAAAAAAAAAAGAGGAGAGAAAAAAAAAAATGAAAAGCGGGATTCTTGATTTGTTTACCAATTACGGTGAGCAGGTTTTATGTTCGGAATATCGAATAACTTGATTTTAGAAAAAAAAAAATGAAAAGCGGGATTCTTGATTTGTTTACCAATTAC
Organism: Liposcelis bostrychophila; assembly: GCA_037577465.1. NCBI lineage: Eukaryota > Metazoa > Arthropoda > Insecta > Psocodea > Liposcelididae > Liposcelis > Liposcelis bostrychophila. Next base: position 9,505,255 of record CM075207.1, on the reverse strand, counting down.
GGTGAGCAGGTTTTATGTTCGGAATATCGAATAACTTGATTTTAGAAAAAAAAAAAAAAAATAAAGAAACAAAGGATGAGGAAAAAGTTATAAGGAAAGGGGTGGGAGAGTGTAAAATTTCAGTCGAACGATTTTCTTGTAAAAAAACATTGATCAACCATGGAGGAAAGCTAAAGGGATAGGAAGTATCGAATGGTTTCGGAGGATGGAGGGAAGGGAGGGGAAGCGAAAAAGAAATTGAAAGAAAATGTGAGGTTGGATGATTTCTGTGCAAAAAAAAAAGTTCGATAGATAATAAAAACCCTTGGCTTTGAAAAGAAACGAAAAAAAAAATGAGATAAAAAAAAAAAAAGATCCTAAATTGGAAAGAGAAGACACCAATAGTCATTTCGATGTAAAATTACCATTATTACGTGATTACTAGGTACTCGGAGAGTCAGTAGGTCAATGTCGGTTCTGTCATATTCGAAATAAAAATAAAAAAATTGTGATTTTTTTTTTCTTTCATTCGGCTGTATTCTTGCATGGAACAATGTGCTTTTTGACTTCCATAGAAAGTTTCTGCTGAAAATTCTGCATGGTCTTTGTGCGTAACATTTAATGGCTCCCGACCATTTTTCCTAGTGAAAAAACTTGGAAATGCATTTTTCCTAAAAATTTTGGTTCCTAAAATTTTTTTCCCAATTTTTAATTTTTCTAAAATTTTTTGATTCCTAAAGTAAAATTTCCTAAAACGAATTCTTTTCCTGATTTTTTGAATCCCTTAAGGGATTTTAGGGAATTCATTTTAAAAATCAAAAAATTTTAGGGGCAAAAAAAAAAAAAAAAAAAAAAATTAAAAAAATTTTTAGGATTTTAAATTTTTATAAAAACCGGGTCAGGAATTTTCTTTTCTTTCCTTTTTTTTTTAGGAAGAATATATTATGAATTTATTAATTTATTTTATTTATTTTATTTTATTTTATTTTATTTATTTATTTATTTATTTATTTTTTTTTTTTTTTGACGTGGATACGTCTTTGCCAAGGGTTGACCCGTAAAACAATAAAATTTTCGACCGAAATTTGTGACTTATGTAAAATTTTCGACCGAAAATTTCACTTTTCGAAAAATTAGGACATTGTATACCTCCACATAAAAAGGGCCCACTTGGGAGATGGTAACATGGAAGGCTGTGGAAATTTAACTTATAAGAAAACCCTTTGTTTAGAAACAAAAAATTCTAAGCACCAAATGCCAAGTGGGCCCTTTTCATGTGGAGGTACACATATAAGCAACAAATTTCGTTCGAAAATTTCACCTATAAGACATAAAAGCTACTATTTTAAGTCGAAAATTTCACACAAGTGACTAGTTTCGCAAAACTAACACATGTGTGAAATTTATAACAAATAAACAATAAATTTAAAAAATTTAATACAAAACTAACAAATTTCGGTCCAAAATTTTACTGTACTGTCCGCGAAATTTGTCAGTGTTGTCAGTTGTCAATTTGATCTATATTGTAGCAGCGTATATATTTACTGTTCTTACGTTCAGAGATATTTTGATCTTCGGGTTTGTTGATTGAGTTGTCGAATTTCCTGGTGGAGTCCTTGGGGACTGTCCATTATTTGGAACAAGAAGATCTTCGTCTCCGTGATCGGTTGGTTTTGTTTGCGGTTCCATTTTAGGCTTTTCTTTTTTAAAAATTTTTAAATAAAAATGGAAATATCAAAAATAAAAAAGCAGACAGTTTTAAAAAAAAGGAGCGGAATAATATTTTTAGAAAAAATGGTACGGAAGCGTGTGGAAATTAGTTTTGGTGCACTGTTTTTGAGCCACATGCTGGATTCCAAAATTTTGAAAAACTTGTTATGGTTTTCTATCTGTGGCTCAAAAATCGTGCACCAAAACTAATTTTTGACTATGAAATTCCATGAATTGAAGTGCTATAGCAACAACGATTACGATTATCATCATGGAAAGAACGCTTAGAAAAAAAGTAGGCAACACCGATGGTGCAGCCATTGGCAACATTGGAGCTCACAATTATTATCGATATCGTTTGAGCCACAATGGAGAACCATTATGGCTCAAAATTAATTTTCTAAAATTAATTTTCACAATCCCTCTGGCCATAATATTGTCCCCCTATAAAAATATCTTGTCCCATCGTCTGCAGTGTACCAAAGATTCCCGGATGGGGAGGCTTCCAAAAGTAAGGCTGGTTTGAAAATCCCACATAGCAGTCGGCAACAATGGTCCTTGGGAGACACTGCCCTGTTGTTAGCATCTTTAAGCACGTTTTCTTTCACCTGAAAGCCATTGATCAATTCTACAAGCTAGAAAAAAAAAAAAAAATTAAATGTTTAAAAAAGAAAAGAATATTTTAAAGGTTCTAGTTCCTTTACATAACCGGCCGGTCAGCCGGGCGGTGAAAATTTTTTAACGATAAAAAAAGTTTAATTTTTTTTTTTTTTTTTCGATTCGTTATTTTACACATAAAAATGAGATCGGATCGCACCGAAACCGTGCCAAAACGTTTTGTTATGTTTAAAAGGTAAAGATTCGTTCTTGAAACGTATGAAAAAGGCTTTGTGGTGCCTACATTTGATAATTTTTTTTAATGTTTTCGAAATAAAAAAATAACGCCATTTCTCTTTTTGTTGTTGAAATAGTTCGCGGTTTCTCCGCTAGAGCGCTGCACTAGTCTCTCGGAAATAAACATTTTTTTTTTTTTTTTTTTTTTTTTTGCGAAAACAATTAAATATTATCAAATATAAGAACTATTAACTGTTCTTCGTGCATTTAAAATCATGGAAATTTATCTCTGAACATAACGAAACGTTTTGGGTACGGCTTCGGTGCAGTTAGACCCCGTTTTCATGTATAAAATATTGGATTTGAAAAAAAATTTTTTAAATATTTTTTTATCGTTAAAATGTGTACACCGGCCGGTTAGCCGGCCGGTTATGTAAACGAACTAGAACCTTAAAATAATATTAACTTACAGTTGTTCCAGACTCAAATTTGGCGTTCATTGGATAGATCTGGTGAACATATATTGGGTCAATGTCTGGAAAAATTTCCGGAAGTACTGTGCTTTATTCTATGGACTTCTGAACCAAGCTTTAAAAATGAAGTCGGCCAGTTTTACCACATCGCGTTTTTTTTAAATTCGTAATCCATGTTTGAATAATTAAAGCACAGTACATCCGGAAATTTTGAAAATTAATTTTAGAAAATTAATTTTGAGACAAAAATATTATATGTTAATTTTTACATAAAATTGTGGTTGGAGTAAAGAATCTGGGGTTTTTTTTTTTAATAAAATTTTTATAAAATTTGAAAAAGTAGTTTTATAAAAATTTGATAAAAAAATTTTCTTTCAAATTTTGCACATTTTGTCTAAAATTTTGTCCATTTTATATGTAAATTTTTTTTTTGAATTTACGAATGTTCCAAAGACGAGAATCGTTGTCAATTTTTAAAAAATTTTCGGATTTCCGTAATTTTTTACCGATGACATCATTCTGAAAATGAGACGAAAGCGAAATGAACAAAAACAATCGATACGAAAATCTCGTTGCTCTCTTAATTCGTTGAAATTTAACAGTTGTTTACAAGTCATTGAAAAATGTAAAAACAAAAAGACGACGAGAGGAGAGCAGAGAAAGAGAAAAAAAAAAGGGCAGGAAACGGGAAAAAAGAGCGGTGGAAACAAGTGGATAACCACTTGAAATTGTCAGGATTTAAGTTAAAAAGAGTAACAATGGTTTGATATGATTGAGTGGTCCGGGGGGTAGAAAAAAAAAGAACTTTTTTTAAAGTGTCAGGGCCACAAAGCAAAAATAAAAAAAGTCCTCTTCAAAGGTAGAGCTGACACAATTTTTTTTTGTTTTCCGATTGATGAATGAAGCAAGGAAGAAGCACGACGATAAAACTAAGAAAAAAAAATATTTCCCCGAAAACTATGATTGAACAAACGTTGATAAATTATTTTTATTAGATAATTACTCTTTTTTGAATGACTGAATCAAAACGAGCGAAAAAAGATTTTTTTTTTTTAATATTAATTTTGATTTTTTTTTTTTCTTTTGATGTTTTTGATGTTACATCCCGCTGTGCGGGACCGCTACCTGTCTTCACGCGAGGCACATTGTTTTCTCCGTAGCGGTCGCCCATACCTTTTTGATATTTCGTGCCCGTATAATTAACTTTCACTCCATTTCTAACGATACAATAAAAGTCATTCCGATGGCGATCTCCGTTTCGAAGAAATGAAACGAGAAAATGAAATGAGTGCCGTTTTAATAAATCCTCTCGTGGCGGCAGGGAGATTTAAAAAAAAACATTCGATTGGATAACATTGAGTCGTGCCCGTGTAGTACAATTAGAGGGTGGAAGAAAAAGAGATGCCGAGACAATGATTAGGTCTACAACTACGTGTTGAAAAGGTTTGCCTTTTTTTTTTTTTTTTGACGGTGTGCGGCTTTTGATTTAATAGACACACACAAACAGCAGGTTTTTGCAGGACCTGGAGCTCTATCGCCACATTATAGTGTAACAACTCTAAATCCCGAATTTCGACATTGAAGAGGGTGTCAGGAATTTTTTTAATCGTCATATAGTGGAAATAATTTTGATTGTAAATTTTAATATCTTTTTCGTTCGCGCGCGAAAACTTTAATCGACCATTTTTTTTTCTTTCCTTTGAGAAGACAAAAATAAGTTTAAAGGTATGACGTCACTTCCTGTTTTCTCATTGGATTCGTTGACTAAAGACGCATGCTTTTTTTCTTCGCCGAAATGGGAAGAAAATAATTGATTTTTTTTTAAATTTTAAACCTCGTTAACGAGTAAGTTTTTCGTTACTAAAATAGTGATAAATTAAGTATTATTTCGAATTTGTTTTTGTGGTTATTATTGCGATTTTATATTAAGAAAAGTGTCGACGTGAGCTCAGGCAGCGACACGTCCTGACCGTTTTGATTCAAAGATATTTTTGTCAATTACGTTCGATTTCGTTTTGCAGAAAAAAAGCATTAATTTATTTTGATTTCTAATGTCTGAGAAAGGACAACGAATTGAAAATTTTTTTTATGAGCAGTTTGCTGAATTAAGAGAAAATGGGAAAGATCCCCGTGCCACGTGCTTTGTGGAATTTTTAGAAAAAAGCCTAATCGTTTTCGATTCGTTCCTTCTTAGGTTTTTATTTTTAATTATTTGAAATTAATTTATGTGTATTTCCCTAGGGTTTTTTTTTTTATGGGTGAAAAAATCCATAATTTTTCCGTCGTCGCTCCAGCCGCCCTGTGAGGTTCCCTTTTGTTAAGACGATTTCCAAGGATGATGGGCTAAAGGTTGAGGAAAGGGGGTTGAGCGAGCGACCGAACCGTTTTTTTTAAATAATTGTTTTTATTGTTTAAATGATGGCAAACGGAGCTAGGTTTTTTTTTTTTTGTTTTTTTGGCTTATTGTTAGTTCTTTTTTTTATCAAAAAATGGTGAAAATGTAATTTTAAAAAAGTGAAAATGTAACCCAAACCCGGTTCTTTTTTTTTTTCTGTATAGGATCGGGTTGGTGTGCCTCGAATTCTGTGTGATTTTTAAAAATTTTTAGCCTGATCCCTAGTCATTTTTTTTTCTCTTTTCTTGTCGTGTTTAAATTTTTCTATGTTTAAAATTTCATTTAAAGTAAGAATTTTAAAGTAAAGTTCGACCAAAAAAAACCGGTAACTTTTTTTTTCTCTCGGAAGTAGAGGGCGGTTTTTCGTTTCGGGGTCGGATTTTATAGCCTAGTATTCGAAAGCCTCCTTACGAAACCTGGAAAAAGGGTTACTGAGGCTGAATCTTGCCGAGAAGTACTCTCACGCGCTTGGCAAGATCTTGGTTTGGATTTTTTATTACAGAGATCCTTGTCAGGCCCGTGGGAGGAAATCGCGGTTAATTTTCGGCTGAAATTTTCTTTACCATCTCCAAGTACAGGCTAAAATAATTTCCAATTTTTTTGCTATCCCTGCGAGGTGCACCAACCCAATCTTCCTTTTTTTTTGTTAATTTTATTTTGTTCTTTTTTTTTTGGTTATGATTAGGATTATCGTTATTATTACTAACTTCTTTTTTTTTGGGGTTACATTCTCCTCTGATTTTTTTTTCTTACATACCTAGTCGACTGTTTTGTTTCTATTTTTTTTAAATTTTAACCTTGTCTCTTGATGTTAAGGCCGTTGTTTAGCAAAATAGATTTATCTTTCTCTGATTAATTTTTTTTTAAACCCATAGTAATCCTTTTTTTTTACGGATATTTTTGAAGGACTGACCCTTGGTTTTTTCCCTTTTTTTTCTTTCTTTCTTTTTTTTTTACGTAGTTCTCGCCTCTAACCTCCACAAGGTTACAATAGATTTTCTCCCAGTCGGTCCTCTTTTGCCAGGCATCTCGCCAATTAGACACGTCTAACATTCTTTTGGTGAATTTTGGTATTTATGTAATTAGTATTTTGGTATTAATGGTAATTAGTACCTCCTAATTCTTTTACAGTAACCGAAAAAACATTCCGTGAAATTTTTTCATATTTTGTGGACGTCGTTTTCACGTGTTCCTGGGGACCAAAAATTTCGAAGTTGCCCTGAAGACAGAAAAATCAAAAACTGTATTCCCAATAAGTAAAGAAATATTAAAATTTTTAAAATATTTTAAAAATATTAATCAAATATTTTTTAAAACAAAAACAATAGAAATATTTTTAAAATATTTCTCAATATTTTTAAAATGCTTGCAGACACCAGTGGAAGAAGGGGGCCGTTCAGGCTCCAACGAAAAACTGTAGTCAATAAATGAAAATCGAAAGAGGATCCAACATTTTTTACTGCTTGTTTTCAAATAGTAAATGAATAAAACTGACTTCAATGATTAAAAATTCTGTCGGAATCGAAATGACGTCCAAAATAAACAACAGAAAATAGCCCGTTCTCTGCATTTTTTTTTCGAGAGGTCCAACGGCCTCCTTCTTCCACTGATGTCTTCATTTCTCAATGTTTTTAAAATATTTGTCAACATGTTTTAAATATTTTAAAATATTTTTCAACATGTTTTAAATATTTTTAAAATATTTGTCAACATGTTTTAAATATTTTAAAATATTTTTCAACATGTTTTAAATATTTTTAAAATATTTGTCAATATTTTTAAAACATTTGTCAACATTTTCAAAATATTTGTCAACATGTTTTAAATATGTGTCAACCTATTTTAAAATATTTTTGAAATATTTGTCAACATGTTTTAAATATTTTTAAAATATTTGTCAACCTGTTTTAAATATTTTTAAAATATCTGTCAACATGTTTTAAATATTTTTAAAATATTTGTCAACATTTTTAAAACATTTAAAAAAAATTAACAAGGTGCTGACTTCGCAGTTGTTGGTACTGTTTTTTTTCACTTGCATGAAGGGGACCAAAATTCCTCGGAAAATTGAACTGTTTGTACGAAGGCGGCGCTAGTGAGCCAAATGGCCTTAAATGTCATGGGAAATGTAGCTTAGCCAGAACATACACTCAAAAAAATGAATACTGGTCGCCAATACAATTAAAACTGGATTTTGCGCCTAATTAAAAATTGATTAGAAGCCATTACAATTGTATTAGTCTCCAGTCAATTTTGTTTTCGGACCGGTCAAAGCGTCCAGTCAAAAATATATTACCCTACTTTTTTTTTGAGTGTATTCAAAATCCCCTCCTTTCCTCGTTCCCCAAAGTAATACCTCAGTCACGTCTTTGCTATGTCCGCCATGACGTTTTGCATATGAATGGAACTGTAGCCATTCCCATCAAATTGACAGATTCGTCATTTTCATGATTCACAGCATTCTTTTTTTTTTTTTTTTTTTCCTTTTCGTTATTAATAAAAAAAGTAAAATGAAAAAAAAAAATATTTCTCGTTCCCAGAACGATCTGGATGTCGTGATAACTAGTAAGGCAAGGTTGAACTTACAAAGCATATAAAGAAACTTCCGGTACGACAAACAACAATTCAAAGGCCAGAAATTCAGCCAACTGTGAAGTTATATTCTTTTTCGTAGACAAACTTCCTTCCGAACCGTCAGGATTTTAAGAAGAGGAAAAAGAAGAGAAAAAAAAACTGATTGATAAACTAATGGAATGTAAAAAAAAAAAAAAAAAAAAAAAAAAATAATTGAAGGGAACCCCTCATGAAATTTTCACGGGGGCGTTCCAGATTCCCAAGGTGTGAAATATTAATTTTTTTTTTTTTTTTTTGGTATATCGATGACAATCGGGTAATTAATCGTTGTTCGATGAGTAGCTAAAAACCAGAAACAAACGAAAATAACGCCATAATTAATTGTTGATTTGTCAAAACTTTTTAGGGGAAAAAAAAGGAGAGAGATGATAAATGATTGTATAACAAATGGACGGGAAACTGTATATATAAGAAGTTTGGTGGATTGGCTTCTTCTAATTTTTATAAAAGACCGTGAACGTCATTTCCTTCATTTTTTTAACGAGAAAATACCTGCCCAACCGCTGTGATATTCATGAACTTGAAGTCCGAGGTTGAGGTCTTCGTGATTAGTGAACTGTACCCGAAAAAAAAAACTTTTACCCGATTTTTTTTTTTTTTTCGACGGTCATAAATTCCAGTAGTAAACGCTCCTGTATAACATTTTTACTAATTACATTAAAATGGAGTGTATTCGACGGATGCTGGGTAACTCGAGAATATGCCAAGTCATTTATTTACAATGTATCGGTATCTCCATGACTCACGGCGTTAACTACTCTTTAATAACTTCCAAGGGAAAACCTAAAAAAAAAAAAAAAAGATTCTTCTGGTGTTCCTTCTTCGTTTTTTTCGGATCGAAAATAAAAAAAAAATGAAGAAATGTAACGAGGTCAAAACTACAAAAACCGCAATAGATAAACCGCAAGAGATGTTATTGAATTTTTTTTTTTCGTCCACAAAACTATAATTAACCTAAGCCTAAATAAGTATACGTATAAAAAGAAAAGAAAAACCCTTTGACATATGGTCCTACCGCAGCGAAAAGTAACGTAATCTGAATTGTCATTCTTCCTAACTAACATTTTTTCGGGTACTCTTAGGGTACTCTTCGGGTATTCGGCGGGAATGAAGAACTGCAGTGTGCATATACCGGTAGAGCAATTATAAGAGCACTTTGTAGTTTAGAATGATGACGCCAGGGCGTTAACGTCTCCTCTTAACAACTACTTACATTGTAAAAATTTTATATCCGTTTTTTTTTATTTATTTTATTCTCTAAGGTTTTTCTTTTTCCGCGTTGAAAAAAAAGAGAAAAAATTATTGAGTCATTTTTGAGTCGCCAAAGATGTGTGTGATCAAGGGTCACACGGATTTTTTTTTTTTTTTTTTTTTTTTTAATGAACGAAATAGAGGTGAATGGATTTTGAGAAAAGGCTTCGGTAGATTATATATCATTTTTTTTTCATCCTGAGATGTATTCACGTTGCTGAATTACATGTCCATTGATCACGGAGCCTCCGTAAAATCTTGATTTAGGAACTATTTTTAGTAAATACTATTTGGCTAAATTTTCATTGACTGGCATGAAGCGGGTGATATTAGCAAAAATGATTGGTTGCGTTTCTGAACTTACATAAGCTAAACATAGGCGCTATAACACCCCCCCGCCCCCCCTAAACAAAACCTGACTTCTGCTTGTGACTTTTAACATTGTTTTATGTCTTCAATTTAAAAAAAAGACTCTTTACGGGTGCAAATTCACTATGGAATGTTGGACCAACATGTTGGTACAACAAGTTGAACAAACATGTACCAACTTGTTGGATCAACATTCCACACTTACTTCGACGTAAGAGTAAATTCTGCAGTAGTCGATTCGTTCGTTTGTCAAACATGTTGGTACAAAAAGTTAGTACAACATGTTATACCAACTTGTTGGATTGTTGGACAAACTTGTTGTTCCTACATGTTTGACAAGCGAATGAATCGACTATTGCCAAATTAGGGTGCAAATTCACCAAATTCACTATGGAATGTTGGACCAACATGTTGGTACCACAAGTTGGACAAACATGTTATACCAACTTGTTGTACCAACATGTTTGACAAACGAACGAATCGACCATTGCAGAATTTATTCCTACGCGGAAATAAGTGTAAAATGTTGGTCCAGCTTGTACCAACTGTTGGCCAAGAATTGAATTTCGGCGTAGGAGTAAGTTCTGCTACAGTCGATTCGTTCGCTTGCCAAACATGTTGGTACAAGTTGGTACAACATGTTCGCCCAACTTGTTGTACCAACATGTTGATCCAACATTTCATAGTGAATTTGCACACTAGGAATGCTGGACCGCAACATTCCTAGGTCCCGGCGTCAAGCGCTTCCGGGACGGCTGAGTCTTCGTCGTCGTCGTCGTCGTCGTCGTCGTCGGTAGGAGAACGGTATCTGAAAAAGACGAAGAGGTTGAAAGATTCTTCCTCGCGAGATAAAACGCAGGAACGAACTCGAATTAAGAACGCCATCGCAGCGTCCTCTTCGACCCTCATGAACACCGGCACCAAATTTCCGTTTCTGCCAAAAACTTCGATCAGAGTCGTTTCCCTTGCCAATTCTTTTTCTTCCCTCGTCATGGACACCCAACTCTCCGTTTTCTCAATTTCCTCACGGTAAAGCAGATTGGAAATCTTGACCACGTCCTCGAGCCTCGGACATCTCGCTCCGCCGCTATTTTCGATCTGACGCCTGCCTTTCGTATGTGCTTTCCTTATTTTATTTCGCAATTTCACGCCAAACATGTTCGGCAAACATGTTGGCTTTGTATAAAAGTGGCAAACTTGTTGGGCAACCATGTTAGACAAGAATTTTGACCGGAAATTTTTCCAACATGCAGGGGAAGCTCCACATAAGCAGTGACGCTTTTTTAAGTATGTTGGGTGAAAATGTTTGTGTTTGATAAAAGTGGCGAACATTTAGGACAAACATTTGCACCTAACATGCTTAAAAAACCGTTATTACTTATTACTTATGTTTTCCCCAACATTTTGGAGAAAATGTTTCCAACATGTTGGCCGAACATGTTTGGCGTGAAACTGGGCCCTATGGGTGCAAATTCACTATGGGATGTTGAACCAAACTATGGAATGTTAGTACAACATTCCCTTTGACATTCCCTTGTTGTACCAACACGTTGGTCCAACATTTTATAGTGAATTTGCACCCTACAAAGAAATAATGAAATTTTGAAATAGGAGAATAATGAAATTTTTAAATACATGAAGACATTTTTTTCACCGACCGTCAGCAGCATCTCCACGTCACCGTCGAGGCGGCTGCGGCTGCTCTTGCTGCTGCTGTTTCGGTGGATTCATAAGTGATCGGTGTCTTTCGATGTAGAGTATTTTTTTTTTCCTGGAAAAGAAAAAAGAACATAATTAATAATAAGGCGGAAAAAATAATAAGATAATAATTACCAGCATCTGCTTACATATTAAGCATTGAACGGACTTGTGTTTTCGTGAAGCAGATATCCGAGCACATCTGTGAATGCTAGTAGAGTGGGGCGGTTATTCTTCTATCCTGCCGGGTACAGTCGTCCGCCACTACAGTATTGTCCATTTCTTCCAGTTTTGGCAGTTTTGGACGAGCCCTAACCAGTTGCTCAATAGAGTTTAGCTGGTGATACAATACTTTGGAATTTACTCTGACATTTCTTCTTCCGATATCTTTAACAAAGTTGGTGGTTGGCACTTGTCCTTATTAATAAACATTAGGCAAGCAGTTTTTGAGTGCAGTTTCACGCCGAGCGTATCAGGTATGAGTTGTCTTAAGGCATAAATTTTATGCCAAAACATGTCGCAGTAACATGTTGATACAACATATGGCCAAAATGCTACTCAACATTTTGAAGCATAAAAACATGTTGCGCAACACTGAAAAATTAAAAATAAAAATTTGTAAATGTTGTTCAACATTTTGTAGCGTTTGAAACAGTTTTCTAACGTTCTAAAAAGATGTTGCGCAACATGCTTTTATGTTTCAACATGTTTCTAACACTGCAACAACTTGACCAACATGTTGTTTTGACATATTACTGCAACACGTTTTGGAGTGAAATTTCGGCCTTATAGGTTCGTCGTAAAATTGCGCCCTTTAAATTTGAATACGAAGAATTCCTTAAAAAGTCTAAAATGTACTTCTCTGATTATTTTTTCTTTCAAAAAGGTGAGTCTCGTCAATTTCGACGATATCCCCTGGTTCTCCAAGAGGTATGAAATCTTGCTAACATATAATGGATATATGGGCAGAAGAGGTTGATTGGTATACGGAATTGTTTTTGTTTCGTTAAGAACTAAAAGGTCAATTTCTAATATCGATGAGCTTCTTCTTCCTATATGCCCGTCATATGTTTGAATACGGTATCTAACATGTTCGTCATAAAATTGCGACTTTAAAAGTCGAGTACGCCAATCAGCTCGAATATGGTCGCAAATCAGTCTACTCTGGTTATTTTTTCGTTTAAATAAGTGTGTTTCGTCTATTTCTGCTATGTCTCTTGACTCTCCAACAGGTAAAAAAACTGTTAAATCGCACTGCTAATCCTTTTTGCCTTCCCTACCACGAGGGTTCTCTAAATTTTTACTTTCCAATGTTTTCCATTGACTGTGCACTTTCCTCTTCTTAAAAATAGTGTTGATAAAACTGCGATTCTTTACCTCCATTATTACAGCCATTTCGTCGTTAGGGGTAAAATAATGTTTCCGTATGGCTCCAACCTAAAAATTAATATTCCATTAGAGCTAAAATACTAGTAAAAATTAAATTATAACTATAAAACTTACTGGTCTTTTGTGTATCTCTCTTAAATTTAACTGACGTATCTGCTTCAAAAATATGATTGGAGATACATCCTGACGTATCTCCAATCATATTTTTGATGGAGATACGTCAGTTGACCCCCCTCCCCCCATTTTTGCCTACATAAAACATTTATAATTCTGTATCTGATAGTTGAAGTGTATGAGCTTCGATATATGTATATTTGTTCCTTTACGTTAATCATTTTTTAGGAGACGCATCACGACGTGATGACGTCAAAATTTACAAATTTAAACTTAGCAAAATTTTGAAGACCTGTTTTGTTAAACTTTTGTTAATGGTCCCTCATTGATTGAGTCTCCAAAATAAGTGCTGCTTGCTTGTTTTTCATCCCGATTGTTTCCAGGACGTAGGAATCGATGCCGAAACCCGCTAAAGATTTTTGCTTGGTTGCTTTGATTGCTGTGAGCTATGCAAATTACTAGCTAGCAATTTCAATTCGAGTTTCTGGATCTACTCGTCTAAAAAAAACTCGTCTTTCTTTTATTTGATCCTCTGTTGCTTCTGGCGACAAATTGCAATGCTACGTCCTTCTACATGCAAAACTGTAGGATATTTCTTATGGACTTTCTAAGATCGGCAGTTGTTAATGTCGCTATCTGTCGATTCTGGAGGGAAAAAAATTCGCATATAATACCAAATCATAAATCCGTTATTTTCAAATCGCTAGCTAGCAATTTCAATTCGAGTTTCTGGATCTACTCGTCTAAAATAAACTAAAAGTTCCCTTGCATAGCTCATAGCAATCAAAGCAACCAGGAAAAAATCCTCCTCGGGTTTCAGCATAGATTCCTACGTTCTGGAACCAATCGGGATGAAAAACGAGCAAGCAGAACTGATTCTCTTGTTTTATGGATGCGACACCTGAACTCTCAAAGTTTCCATGATGAATCGACTGGAAGCTTTTGAGATGTGGTGCTACCGTAGAATTCTTCCAATTTCATTGATCGACCGGGTAACCAACGACGAAGTTTTGCGAAGGTTCCATAAGGAGAGGGGAACTTTTGCAAATCGTGAAACGAAGAAAGTGTAAACAGAAGAACCTATTGTGCCTTCGCAATTTAAGGGAATGGACCGGTTTAAGAATCGAGGAACTTTTCTGAATTGACTCTGATAGAGAGAGATTTAAGGCTCATTGAGGGTCGCCTACACCTGGACACAGGCACAGCACAATAAGAAGAAGAATGCCTGTAGATGAGCTGTTTGTAAATTTTATGGTTTTTCTTTGTTTTTGTTTACCACAAACGGGACCGTAGCCAAGAGGGGGATAGGGGGCATTGCCGCCGCCCCCCTCCCCCGGAGTAATTTGGCTAAACATGACAGGTATAGGTAAAGAAAGGCCTATTGCCCCCCTTAACAAACCCAACTGCCCCCTTCCCCTGCCTCTTCGTTCTGGCTACGGGCCCAGCCGCAAATGGACGAGCATACATAATACAGCCCCTCTCTAAAGCAATGACGATTTTTCTCCACAGGCAGTATTTTTAAGGCTCTGTTATTTCTCTTAAAAAATAAAAGTCGATCCAAATTTTTCCTCATGTTTCATTTTTGGAAAAATTGCTCAATCGGGCATCAAAAACAATACCTACCGCCATTTGCACTTTGACCTAAGTCTCTTACATCACGGCCCTGGCCCCCTGTGTAACGTGCCCAAATCAAAGATTTTGAGTGTTATTGATGAAAACGACTCGGTTCTTTTGCTTTTGTCTAAAAAAAATTACAAATGACCTTATTAAAACACTCATAAAATCTCACGGAGATTTATTTATTTTTTAATTCAAGAAAAAAAAGAAGGGTAGCTACATGAATGAACCCCAAGTGAAAAATCCCACCTTTACGGATGACTCGATAAATTTTGAAAGACAAGTTCATTAAAAAAAAAAAGTCTCCCGCAGCTTTGACATCACCCCTGCGTCCTTTTTTTCAAACTTAGCTTCTGTTTTAATTGTCCATTGTTTTTAAAACAAAAGCGCGGCTATTCTTTCTAAGAAACACGAAAAAAAAAATCTAATTACGATCATACAACTTTATAATATTAAAATTCATAAAAACATGCTTTTTGTAATTCCTGAAATCTCCGCATGGGGCGCTAGGAATCAGGCACGGTTAACGTACCTGGTTCGAATTTTGCACGTTTTTCCATAAGCTAAACACTAAGTTCGATTCCGAATCCGGTCCGTGATTTTGTTTTTGAAAGTGATACGAGTGCTGCCATCTCTCGGAGTTTGACCGAACTAGGGCAGCCGTCTCTTTTTTTTATTTTCTTTCTCTTTTTTCTTGATATACGATGAATATTACCACAGAGTTGACGAAGGGTTAAAAAAAATGTATCCTTAAAATTGCGTTCGTTTTTTTTTTTTTTTTTTTAACGCACGTAAATAATAAACCTGTTACTTGGAATCGGCCATTACCGTACCTAGAAATGTGCATGCAAACAAGAAGAATATATACATGTCACTCTCATGGAATTGCATTTTCAGACGCACGCACATCTGCAGGCGAGTTTTTTTTTTTTTTTTTTTTTTTTTGCTTCGTAACAAGGTCCTTGAAAACCATTTTTTTTTAAATTCTCGTTAAAAAATATTTGTAATTAGTACTTTTGAAGAGAAAAATTTCGTTTCGCGCCTTAAATCTTTTCACGAAAATTTTGGGCTTGTTTTTTTTTTTTTTCTCTCAGATTTTGCACGTTTTCTCTTAGGGTTTTATGGAGAAAAAAAAATGATACACATTCTTTATTTAAATTTTTAATAAATAATTTATATTGAGAAAAATAATATAAAAGATAAAAATCGTGGAAAATCAGCTGCAGTTGTTGATATTTTTTTTTCCCTCCGTTTGCCGTCGGCGAAATTAATCTGAAACAAAAACATACACGAATATTTAATTAATGTAAAAAAAAATGTTATATGGCATCTTTCCAATTTTTTTTTTTTTACTAAGTATGACATTTTTTCTTTGAATGAAAATGAAACCTGTTTTAAAATTCTCCTTAGTCCCCCACCCCCCGGAAAAAAAAATATGAAAATGATTTTTTAATTTACATCTATTCATGACAAGTTTCATCTAGGCAACTTTCAGGTTTCAGGAGCGGATTTGTTCATTAAAAATAAACTGGTTTTAGTTTTAATGTTAGCCTTTTTTTTATTTTAAATCTACTAATTAGTTCATAAATTATTGATGGGGTTTAAATAAATGAATATTCAATATTTCGCGGAAAACTTTCGGTTTCGAAAAACTTGTGCTTCACCGTATAAGGGATTAAAGCTTTGGTTGTTACATTAGGGATTAATTTGGTATGTGATTAATCGGCTCGGAATATTGAGTAATTTTTTTTTTTTAGGAATCCTGTGTCTTGTCTTGCTTCAAAATGAATGATCATAACAGAAAATACTGGAAATAAATTTCATTGAACTATCATCGAATCCTGGATAATTCGTGGAAATAATTTTGTCACGGAAACTTTTTGTCACAACGACATTTTGCCACATAATTTATTTCGCCACATGTAAAATTGGTTTCAGTGGTAATTTCGTCACAATTTTCTTTTAAATTTTGTTTTAGGTTTTTTGTCATCAAACATAAATTCACCATTTCTGCACATGCTTAGATTAATTTAGTAATTAATATTACGAGTTCGTAATTATTAATAACGCTTAGTAATAATTACCTAATTTTAATATTATCAACCCAAATGTTTAGACGTCACAAGACCCAACTTGACATTCAGTAACAGGAACCGAACTTTTTTTTCCGTGAATGAAATTTATTTTTTTTTCACGGGGATTTTTCTGCAAAACATTTTTACCTCTTAAGGCGTATATAAAGTAGGGTGGCCCGAATTTTTTAGTTTTGGAGAACACACTCCCTAATTCTTTTAAAGTAACCGAAAGAAGGTTCCCTGAATTTTTTCAGATTTTTTGGACGTCGTTTAGCCGTGTCCCCGAGGACCTTGAAATTTTCAAAATTGCCGTAAAGACCGAAAAATCAAAAGTTTTTTTTTTGGAAAAATCAAGCATTTGATTTTTTTTGTAAAAATCAAGCATTTGATTTTTTGTAAAAAGCAAGCATTTGATTTTTTGTAAAAATCAAAAATTTGATTTTTTGTAAAAATCAAAAATTTGATTTTTTCTAAAAATCAAAAATTTGATTTTTTTTGTAAAAATGAGTGTTTTTTATTCGGACACGTTTTCACTTAAAAGTAAGATTTTTTGATTTTTCAGTCTTTCAGTTAATTTCGAAATTTTAAGTCCCCGGGGACATGGCTAGGGATTGCAAAATACCGGACTTTTTCCAATACCGGTATTTTCGGTATTCATTTTTCCAATACCGGTACTACCGGTACTACCGAAAATTCTAAACCTTATTCATGTCATGGTACTCAAATTCATAGTTTTTTAGGGTGTAGAATCTAAATTCATTACCTATTTAGGTGTAAACTGAACCCTTAAGCCTTGAACAGCTATTCACAACTTAAAATTAAGGAAAAAGAATATTTGTTGCATTTAAAAAATTGAAAAAATCGAAAATTTAGAAAAAAAATTACAAATTCTAAAATTGTATAACTTTTAAGATTTATAGATTTCCTTTTTGAAGGCTGCAAATTCACTATGGAATGTTGGACCAACATTTTGGTTGGTTTTGACCAACAAGTTGGAGAAACATGTCGGACCAACTTGTTGTACCAACAAGTTTGACAAACTAACGAATCGACTATTGCAGAATTTACTCCTACTCCGAAATTAGTGCGGAATGTTAGTCCAACAAGTTGCTACAACATGTTGGTCCAACATTCCATAGTGAATTTGCGCCTTAAGAAAGCTTTTAAAAATTGTTTAGAATGTTTGCATTTAAAATTTGAAATAAAACTAAAATTAAGTGAAAATTTTCTAGCAGAGATAGCTTCGAATCTAAGATATAGCGCTTCTCAACCCAATGAATTCGAAGAATTTCTCGAGTTGAAATAAAAATAAAAATAAAATCATAATTTAATATTTTGAATTAAACTTTACCTTATATTATCGTTTTTATCATTTTTTGGAAAAAAAAAAACCGGTAGTACCGACGGTTTTTTAACGGTAGTACCGGTATCAAAATCGACCGAAAAACCGGTACTACCGGTTTCGGTAGTACCGGTATTGCAATCCCTAGACATGGCTAAACGAAGTCCAATAAATCTGAAAAAATTCAAGGAATCGTCTTCTGATTTTTTTTCCTTTCATTTTTCCTCAGTGTAAATTTAAAAATTTTGTAATTGGTACTTTAAAAGCAATAAATTAAATTACTATAATAGAATATTTAACCGCCGAAATTCAAAAATTCGTAAAACAACCCTTGCTACCCCAGGCCCCCCTCATTAAACGACTTTTTTTGTCGACAAAATTCCAGAATTTTTTAAGTAAGCTCAGAAAGAACAATTGCTGTGTTGCTTTTTGTTTTATAAATTCGAATTCGAATATCATTTGCTGATTTACTCTCCCGAAAGAAAATTATTACATCCGAACCTCTTCCACTTTTTCGCAGTTCGTCCCGTAATATTGAAATTGCAAACGATCAGGAGCTTTTTTCGAAAAATTTTCTTTTAAAATTTTCTATAAAAATATCATACAGTTTCATGTGTAATACACGTTATAAATTACACACTTTTTCCCTCAAAGCTACTGATTTAACCTTGCACGTTCCTCGTTATTAAATATTAAGGATTCTCATTTTACCGAGGTATTCGTATATTTTTTTTGGACAAATTTCTTTTTTATTTTATTTCTTTATATTTAAAACATTTTATTAAGACGAACATAATATATAAAAAATAAAAAAAAATGTATTATCGTAATCTTAATATGAATATAATATCGTGTAATCTTACACGACACGGCGTCGGCTGAGTGGCGAGCGTGCTCGACTCCGAAACGAATGATCGTGTGGAGTCTTGGTTCGAACCTGATTTCAGTCAGGATTTTTTTCCGCCAGCATTCACCTCTGATACTCATGTGTGTATCATGTGAAGAAGACCGATGTGTCACAGGGTTCGGATTCCCTGTCTAAATAAAGTAGGTCCCGCTCATTCGTAAAATACCTTTGCGATATGAGTGCCCCGTCTTCGAGCTCGTCACTCGATACATTAAGGGGTATGACGTAGTAACGCCCTAAACCTTACACCAGAAACCGAACTTGCTAAAGGTAGGTGCCGGGTCATAGGGCTTCGTGTCCTGATTATGCCGAAAAGAAAGAAGAAAGAAGATTCTTCATTACTCTGATTTCTTCTACTTGTCGGATGGACAACCCGATTTGGTTGCAAATTCTTTGGTTGGTACCATCGGCTAACTCTGATCTTTGAACTGGAAGCGATGTGTTGAACTTGTAGCCATTTTCACAAAATGGTAAAAACCATTTTGTGAAAATGGCTACAGGTTCAACACATCGCATTTTTAAATTAATTTGAATAATTGTAATTTACTTCTCGTAAAACGCCTTTCGGATGAAAATCAAATTTTTTTTGTCTTTGTCCTTTTATTTGGGTCAGCCTCAGGAAAGCCGTTCAAAAGCTGAACTTGCTTATAAAGTTATTTTTGATTCATTAATCTTAATAAAGACACCAAATCATAATTTCCTCCGTATTTGGGTAAGGATCATAAGGTGATAAGTACTTATCGAATGGAGTGGTAACATTAAAGTTGATGAGCAAAAGTCTTAATATAAACCCGAATTAACATCAGGCAAAAATAAAAAATAAAAATTGTTTTTATTTTTTAATTGCAAAAAAGTTGATTTACTAATTAATTCCTAAAACAAAGTTTTTGATTTATATTTAATGAGAGTTTCAACGCCCGTGATTTTTTTTTTTATTTTTTAACTTAAAGAGTAAAAAAAAATGTAACACCGGCATTAATTAATTTATAAAACTTGAAAAAAAAAATAAAACAAGGCAATTAGTACTATGCACCGAGCGCATTTTAAAGAGGCTTCCGTTCTGAAGGAAAAGTTGATCGGTAATTTTAAAATACATAAACCTTTAATTAAAGTTGCAGTAAGAAAAAAAAAATCTGCACTTGGGGACTCAAAAAACATATGCTATCAAATCTGAATAACGTGGTTTTTTTTTTTTTAAATAGAAGGAAAAGAAAAATTTTTTTTTGAAATAATTTTTTCGGAGGGATGAGGTTTCGTTTAAGTTGTAGATGAAATTGGGTTAGTTTACAGGAGTTCAAATATTTTTGATCTTAAGATCAAAAAGTCAGGTTAAAGGGCTAAGGGTAGGATCCCAGAAAGGAAGTTGACCTTTTATAACGATGTCTCCTATAGGGTGGCCCTTATTTTACAAAATTTTGAATTTAGGCGAACGCACCTCGTAATTCTTGTATAGTAACCAAAAGAAGATCCCCTGATTTATTCTTCGGGCCATGTCCCCGGGGACTTAAAAATTTCGAAATTCTCGTAAAGACGAAAAAATCAAGAATTTTATTTTTACGTAAAAATGGTTCTTTCCTATTCAGATTTTTATGCAGATCACGAAAATGTAGTCAAAATTTATATATGACAAACGATTATTGGTTTACAGGACAAAAATACGAAGAATTTTGCAAAAAATTGTGGCTCTAGCATATTTTGCTAATTTGTTTTGCTAACTTTGGCCTCTGTCATCAAAACCGTAGGAAATAAATTTTAATTATATTTTCGTGATTTGCATATAAGTTCGAGTAGGAATTAAACAAACGTTTTTCCCAATAAGCAAAGAAACATTAATATTTATAAATACTTTTTTAAATATTTTTCAATATTTCTTAAATATTTTCCAATGTTTTTAAATATTTTTCAATATTTTCAAAATATTATGGAAATCTTTTAAGAAACGATAAAAATATTTTTAAAATGTTGATTTTATCTTTTTTTTTTCCCGAAAATATTTGCATAACATTTTAAAAATTTTTTAAGTATTAATATTTTATTTACTTATTAAAATTTCTGCTTTTTCCGTCTTTACGAGAATTTGGAGAATTTAAGGTCTTCGGAGACACGTCTAAACGACGTCTTAAAAATCTGGGACTTCTCCTGGGAGGCTGGGACGTCCCAAAAATCTGGAACCTTTCTTTCGGTTACTGTAAAAGAATTAGGGAGTCCGTTCACCGAAATTGAAAATTTCGTAAAATAAGGGCCACTCTAGTCTTAACAGGCCGAAAATGAAGAAAAAAATTAAAAGCCAAAGATTTCCCGTCGATTTTTTTTTTCGGGCAACACGAAAATAAAACGAAAGAAAAACGAATTGTATTTCCTGACCGTAAAAGCAAACCCCTCCAAGTTGTGGAAGCTTCCGACGTTAATTTATTTATTACCAATTAAAGAACTATTCCACATAATTTTGTGATTACAATTACAAACGCATCAGATAAAGGTGTTAGGTTTGGGTGAATAACAGGCAACAAGTTAAAATCGATATTGAAAAAAAAAAAAAAAAAAAAAAAAAATAGGAAAATTATATGGATTTGGACTTTAGTCAAGGACAAAAGTAATGCAACATGCGAAATCCTTAAACACCACTGTGCCCTTACGATAAAAATATTTTAGATGATAATTTACTTTTTTTTTTTTTTTATATTCATTAAAAATAAAACTTCGAAATCCATGGAGAATCTTAATCCATCCCGGAAACATGACCTCCCCGGCTTTGAATATCGATCCGCGCGTTGACTGACTTAATGGGGGATGCACGAAATGCAGGAAAAGGGGGAGGTTGAAAAAAAAAAAAAAATAAAAATAAAAGAAAATATAAAATCCCCAGCGCACGATGACAAACTCTAATGAAAATATTTCACCGGAATTAACTCGTTTTACTTTTCAGAAAACTGTCCAATTATCTTTCAAAATCCTGTCATTTCACTTTTTTTTTTTTTTCGTGAAAGTTTTTGTATTTTTTATTTTTGTATTTTTTTTTTTTTCTTGTTCTTGTCGTTGCGTATGCAAAGTTACGCTGTTTGAAATTAAATAAATTAATAGCTTTTTGTTCCACTTGGTTGTTAGAAAAATGTTTTTTAGCCGGTACCATCTTTGTTCTTAGGTACGCATAAGGTGTCGGACCATGAATTATATCCCAAAACGAAAAAGCCAAAAGAGATAATTTTATGGTTGGTTTTGACAAGTTGTGATCGATGGTTATGGTCTATTTAAACAGGTTTTTAGGACTTTTTTTTCCCCGTTCTCCTATATGGAATTAAATATACTCTCCGGAGCCACATTATCGTTTTTTTTTTCGTTCTTCATCTTTCTTCTTTGTTTTTTTTTTTTTCTCTGAAACGACCTACGCTTTTAATCGCATTTCCAAGCACCTGCAAAGGCTCATAAGTATAACTTTTTTTTTTTTTTTATTCGAAGAAATATGTGAGCAAAAGTCGAAGAAAGAGAGGAAAAAAAGACTTTTTTTTTAAAGAAAAAAAGGAAAGAAAAATGTTTAAGAAGAAATTTCTAGACGGATCATGACAGGTGGTATTTGTTGAAATTGCAGGGCTTGAAATTCGTGTGATATACTTCCCTATGTAATTGATGTACACTAAATACCAAAAATAAAAATAAAAAAGATCGATATCGTTGTGATTAATAAAATGATTGAAAAAGAGACTTTTTTTTTTACGATATTTCTTATTCATTTTAATGAGATTTTCCTCCAGTACTTTCTTCTGGAATTTTTTTAAAGGCAGAAAATTATGTTCATCAAATGTTTGATGAAACTGGCGGGTTGCGGAAAGGTAATTCTACTTCCTGGACGTCCGTTTTAATACCCATTTTGATTGGTCCTTTACCTTTTTTTTTGACAATTCCGATCATCATGCACTTATATTCCATCTTTAGAATCAACTGAAACTGCCCTAACTCTTAAGCTGTGAATCTCTTAATGTACTGTGCCGTGCCACTAAAACTCCATTAAGGAACTCTTCAAAATTATTTTAAAAATTCAGAGAGTTTAAGGTAATGGTACTTGAAATTCGCGACCAGTCGAACAATTTATGTGGTTCTTCAGTTTCCACGTCAGCAAGTGCTACCGTCCCGAAAAAGGCTCTTGATTTGCGTCTTTAATGTTGCCTCATAATTCAATTTAAAAGTATTTTTAAAGTCTTAATCTTCTGGAAAAGTGAATGTTTTGAGCAAGTTCTGTCTTGCAACATGACCGGAATTTTTCGTAGCAAAGCAAAAGTTTTTTACGAAAAGGACATGTTGTTTCTTGACAAGATATTTTTATTGTTTTCGCATTATTTTTTTTTAAAAAAAGGTTTGTGGCAAGGCATTTTTGCTTTCTCATTAGCCATCTTTTTTTTCTGAGTGTAACAATATTTTTTAAAAGTGATTTTTTTACTGACCCTTTTTACTGAGATCAACTGCCCATTAAAATATTTTACTACCCGAAAGGGCTATTATTTACTGACCAAATTCGTAATTAATACTGTCAAAAAAATTATATTATATTGCCCATTCAATATTAATACTGCCCTAAAAATGTATAAAATGATGCCCATTTTACCCAAAAAAATACGGCCCGAAAAAATAAAAAATTCTGCCCAGTTAAATACCAGCCAATAAAAAATGTTTGAAATAATTTTAGTCG
Organism: Liposcelis bostrychophila; assembly: GCA_037577465.1. Lineage (NCBI taxonomy): Eukaryota > Metazoa > Arthropoda > Insecta > Psocodea > Liposcelididae > Liposcelis > Liposcelis bostrychophila. Next base: position 9,481,787 of record CM075207.1, on the reverse strand, counting down.
GAAATTTTTTATTAAGAAAAAAAATTTCTTTATTTAGAAATTTTTATTTAGAAATTTTTTATGAAGAAAAAAAAATTTTATTTAGAAATTTTTTATTAAAAAAAAATTTTATTTAGAAAATTTTTGTGAAGAAAAAATAAATTTTTATTTAGAAATTTTTTGTTCAGAAAAATATTTTTCTAAAAAATTTTTTGAAGAGAATTTTTCTTAAGGCAAAAGAATTTTCAAATCTGAGCGAGTGGGCCAAAATTCGATAGTTTTGTACTGCTTAAATATAGCTTTGAGAAATTTTTTAAAGCCATTTCTCCCTTTTATTTTAACTTAAAAGTTTAAAACATTTCGGATCAATATCTTATTGATTGTTATCTTCTTCTTCGTTATCATCGTCATCAGTTTCGTTTTCAAGTCCCCCCAAGTGTGTACTTCATAAATCCTAATATTTACGTGGGTGTGCGCTTTTAAAACAAGGCCATTTGTTAAAGAGGACGGGACAAAGTATATTATAATTGAGGAATCATTATTATTGCCCGAACCGGGAATATTAATCATAATAGCCATATCGTTATAATAAGTAACGTAAGGCAAAAAAGAAAAAAAAAAGTTACAAAATATTTAAAATTCCACAAATTAAAATAGAAAAAAAAAATTTAGTCCTAAAGAATTTTTTGTATTTTATTTTTCAATACAGAAAAAAATAATGATACATTAGCAAATGGTGCTCGGGTAAAATAAATAAATAAAAGGGAAAAAAAAAATGAAGTGTTTTACCAGTCACGATTTCGATGTAGGAGCCATTTTGTTTCTCCCTCGTATATTTCCTAGTTTTTTTTTTTCTTTTTATCTCAGAATGGTGAGGGCGTGCATCGCGGTGACGTATGGAATGATAAATTATATGCGGGTGGTACAACACGGTCCATAACGTGGAACTCAAGCATTAAAATAATTTTTTTTCCCTTGTCTTAGCTTTGAAAGTATGAAAAAAAAAATTATTAAATATCGCTTTCAATGTAGTAATTTTGATTATAAGGCCTAAGTTTGTTGATGAATGATCTCCTCCAGTGTAAAGTAGAGAAAAAAAAATTAGGAGAAATCCTTAAAATTTGGTTGCGATAAAAATAAATGCCTAGATTTTTTTTTCTTTTCGTTTTAACATTTTGAGCATTATTTTAAAGGTGTACTTGGTTTTTATAGAATATTTTGTGCTGGGGCGGATTAGCTTGACATGGCATATTTTGAAATGTATTGGGAGAACTGTCCACAAACATGCTTGAAACATGTAACGACATGTGGGGGTTGGAAAATGTTTGAGGGCTTTTTTTTTTTTTAGGTTTTTTAAAATCAATTAAGTTCAATTTAGTTGAAATAAGTTTTATTAAGTTTGATTATACTTTTTTAAACTTGATTAAATTCAATGAAGTTTTAGTTAAATAAAGTTAAGTTGGCTGAAGTTTAGTTTAGTTAAATTAAGTTTTAATTAAATGAAGTTTAGTTAGCTGAAGTTTAGTTAAATTAGATTCAATTTAATTAAGGTTTAATTAAGTGAAGTTTTAGTTAAATGGAGTTTAGTTCAAACACACGACCACAAACCAGCATCCACTAAATAGTTTTTCATTTGAAATTTCCAATCATTAAAATTTTTACTATTTTGCTTGCTGGACTGAGGCAGTCCACCGACAGAATTGGTAGTAAATACAGCGGTCGAAGCATTTCCATTTGTCGCTCTGTTTTGGATTTGTGCTTGTAAATCACGCACCATCACTTCTAGTTCTGCGTTTGTTGGCATTGTTTAATTCTTATAGTAGTAGCCTATAACCTAATAGACTCAAAAAAACCGGTTAAAAATATACATAAAAAATATTTTTAATGCTTACGTAAAAAGGACTAGAAAACGAATGAAAAAAACAAAGGCGAGATAAAATGAATCAAAACAGAATATTTGAATTGAACTTCGCGGGAATATAGAATCACCTCAAATGACACAGTATCACACAGTTTCAACAAAAATGAAAATTAATTCAATTGAACTTTTAGTTAAATGAAGTTAAGTAAAGTTAGCCCAAGTTTAGTTAAATTAGATTTAATTAAGTTAAGTTGTAATTAAATGAAGTTTTAGTTAAATGAGGTTAAGTTAGCTGAAGTTTAGTTAAATTAGATTTAATTTAATTTAATTTAATTAAATGAACTTTTAGTTAAATGAAGTTAGTTGAAGAAAGTTTAGTTAAATTAAGTTAATTACATGAAGTTGTAATTAAATGGAGTTGAAATAAACGAATCGAAGATCTACCCATCAACTGACGATGTAAATGTCTATTTCAGAAGTTTTGTTCTGTAAGTTAAAGGGAAGCAGAAACGAGTTACCCTACAAAAATTGACCAGGTCAAAAGTTGTCAAATATTAACCCCTTAATGATCAAAAAGGATCAAATAAAACTAGAAAAAAATTTTAATTTTTAATTTTAAAATAAAACTAGAAAAAATTAAAAATGACAAAAAATGATTTAAAAAAAGTCCCGTTTGATTAAAAATAACCAGAAATGATCACGAATCTTGATCATTTTTTTTTGGTCAAACGGAAAAATAATTTTTTTTTTCTTTGCATGATCATTAAATGACCAAATATTTTTTGGTCATTTTTAATTATTTCTAATTTTATTTAGTCATATTTGATCATTAAGGAGTCCATATTTGACAACTTTTGACCTGCCCGAGAAAAAGTGAGTTATAAGTCCGACCAATACGTTATAAAAATTTAAAACAATATGATGAAACTTATAATCTTGTTATAAGTTTTTTATTTCCATACTCTAAATAGCATTCGTCACATGTTTGGACATATTTATAGTGTCTTTCCGTAGCTGTAGTAGTTGAAAAAGAGTTTCCTGGTTAATTCAGGAAAATATAACACTCTACATTTGCTAATGTGTCCAATCTTTTATAACAAATTGTTCGAACTTATAGCTCACTTATCCTTGGGTGGTCACTTTTTTTTTGTAGGGTAATGCAAGATTTTGCTTAGCATAGAAAAAAATATTCTTTTAAGGCATTGCCACATACCAATAACTTATGTTCCAGAAGCTTCATATTATAGTCTGAAATATATAATATGTCAGACTTTTAAACTTCATTTAATTACAACTTCATTTAATTAAACTTAATTTAACTAAACTTAACTTAACTAAAACTTAATTTGACTAAACTTCCATTAACTAAACTTCATTTGACTAAACTTCATTTAACTAAAATTTAATTTAATTAAAATTAATTTTATTAAACCTAATTTAACTAAACTTCAGCTAACTTAACTTTATTTAATTAGAACTTCCTTTTAATTAAATTAAGTTCGACTAAGTTTAAATAAGTTTTAATTAAGCTTAATTAAACTAAATTAAGTTCCAGTAAGTCGAAGCAAATTTAAGCTACACAAAAGCAAAATCGCGGTGACCGAATTGCGTTGATGGAACAAATTCGGTCTCGGGATTGAAGTGGCTAACGCTGAAAATAATTTTTCTGCATTTACGATTGCACTTAGCGCAGTTAGGCGAACGCCCCCTTAAAGGCATTTTAGATCCCTCATAATCCCTAATAGAATTTATTTTACTTTAAATGTGAAGCTACTTAGTGCAACAAATTTTGCATATGGGAAACGTTTAAAGTTCCTTACGCAACCCGTAAGGAAAGTTAAAATGTTTTTAAATTCTGATTTTGAATCAGTGACATAACTGCAGTCATAACTCATCTCACGCGTTTTTTTTTCTTTATTTATTAAATTTGCATAATGCCTTTCGATTATGACACCATATTTACCGTAATTTATCACAAAAAAAAGTGTATCAAATATAATTTAATTACCGGTTCCCTAATTACTCGACAGGTGAATAAAATGCATCAGTGTTAATTTTTATTACTTTCGATATTTCTTGGAAAAAAAAAATTAAGAAACGAACCAAGATTTTTTTTTCGTTTTTAGACAGTTTTAAAATCGAACTGTTCCACATTTCTAGATTTTTTTTTTTTTTTTTTTACGGATCCCATCGAAAATCTAGGAAAAAAAAACATTCGAAATGTTTGTGTTGAAACCTGTTAGAGCGTGTATAACAAAATGTAGACTGCCCTCGGGGCAAACACCACAGGTCTGTTCCTATCGTGTCTCTATGCCCCAAGATTCCCAACGAGGCTCATGTTTTCAGGCATTTTTTTTTCCTTCTTCTTAAATACAACAGGCAACGATTTTCTTGTCATGTTACGCCCGGAGGTGCCGGTAATTCGATACAAAAAAAATTATCCTTTGCTCTTATTTTTTTTTTGAAATGCATTTGTTTTAAAGTTCAGAGACTTTCATTATACCATAATATTTCACCGTTTTTTGTTTTGTTTTTGAAGAGCCTTTTTCGATTTTAATTGCGGTGTCGTCGCCTCGAGGTTTCGAAAACAAAACCCTTTTCTATCGTAAAATTCATCTTAAGATGTCAAGAATAACTCCATCAAGTTGTTTATTATTGCGAAAGGTCATGATTCCTCGCATCTTAATTTCACGTTTAAAGAGGCCATTTATTAAAAAAAAATCAGTGGCGAATAAAAATAATAATAAAACGTAATTCGAATTATTACGTTCATTTGCGCATATTTATAAAAATTTCATGTAAGATCAAACGTGATCTGCCACATTTTATTAAAAAAAAAAAAAAAAAGGCCGCTCATCCTTCGGCGATTTTTTAAATCAGTTAAGAAAACACGCCACTGAGATTTTTTTTTCTTCTTTATTTTTCCGAATAATAAAGAGTAACACCCCATTAACTTCGATTATCTTGAAAAGTTGATAATACTTTTTAGGCTTGAAAAAAAAACGTTTTTATGTTTGTTTTTTTTATGTTCCTTTATAAAATCAATTTTATAGGTTGCTACTGGAATAAATTTAGTGTTAAATGCGTTTTTAGCAAGTCGTATAATCATGGGATTTTAATCGACGGGGGCACTCGCTAAACTTGAACTATTAAACTTTGTATACTGATTTTGATTGTTCTTTTGTTGCCTTTTTTATGCTTTTTTTTGTTTTTTTTTTTTTTTGTTTTTTTTGCATACTGAATGATGCATCGTTTCTGTTTATTCTTCCCGTTAGGTTTTGCTTTGAGCATTTTTTTAAAAGGATAATTATGAGCATTTTTTTTTTGGATCTGCATATTTCGGGAATTTTATTCGGTGCGATTTCTAAAAATTTCGTTGTGGAATCGACGAATTTCGTGTTTTTGGAAATTTTAGAAGTCGGATTTCCAGAAATTTTTGTTTGTGAGGTGAAATTCTCGGAAGTTGTGCCACGAGATATTCGGATTTTTTTTTAGCTTTTATGAGAGTGTATCTCCTGTACTCGTTAATAAATAAAAAATTTTTATGCCGTTAAATAATTTTAAGAAGAGAAAATGATCCAGAAAAGTAAATTCTTTGAAACCAAAATAAAATGTATTTGGATGAATAGGGTCAGGTCGCCTAAATGTAAACACTTTCCGCCATTTCGGACATGGCATTTTCAAATATTTTTTTCTTACAAAAAATTACGTTTTAAAAAGTGATCCAACAGCCCAATGTGTTCTTCAAGACATGAAGTAAATATGTGATGCAGGTACTACTTTAAAATTTTGCTTAGAGGGTTGATATAATAGCGTTGACATTTCGGTTTGATTTTACCTGTTTTTCATAAAAATGAACCTATATGTAAACGCTCACCAGACGGCTTTCCGTAAAGAGAAATCAGTTCAAAATTTATCTCTCCAGAATGCTACATCATCCCTCTAATAGTAATACACACCACTTTTACCAATCAATGCTCACAGAAATAATTTTACAATTTTTTTTAAAATAAACAAAAATCCCGAAAAATTCTTTTATTTACATAACAATCAAATGGACAAAATGGCGTGTTGACATGTCGGACATCTTCTTGATTTTCGATCTTTTGCGGAAATTTAAGAAAAAACATTAAAATCTTTAATATTACTTGAAATGTAAGTCGGTAACATAACTTCATTAACATGTAAGTAAATGAGTGGAATTTCAAATTTTTTTAATGTGTCTTTCGTTCAAAATAAATATTCGAAAAAAATCCACAAGACGAGTTTTACCGAGAAAAAAATTCGTATTTTTTTAAATACGTTATAAGAAAAACAGTAAACATTTTTCGGGGGGAAATCAGGCTTTTGAAAGAAGATTATGAAACAAAGAACACATTTCATTACATTTTGGGCCGAAAACGCTTTTTACTTAGGAAAAAATAAGGGGTGTTGACATTTCGGGAGTGTTTACATTTAGGCGACCCGACCCTAAAATGGCTGATTAACATGGTGTTTATGGAGTGTTTACAAACATTTTTTTTGTTAATTCTTGTTTTTCTGCTCTCGGGAAAATACATGTGGAAAGAAATTTTTTGTGTAGTTAAAGGATGATGTTGGGCAAGTGCCGAACGTGTTTGAACCTGAATACGGCTTTCAGATACCGTTGGAGGGACCTTAGTGTTCCGAACTTTGAATTTTTTCCCGTCTCGCATTATTTTGAAAATCGAATATTTTTATAACGAAGCTAATTGAAAGGACCATTTTACTAAATAATATTCAAGAAGCTTCACATTATGAAATGCAATCGTTGTTTGGGCTTTTCCTTGTTCTATTTTCAAGAATTTAAGGGAAAATCAAAGTGTTCAAAGTTACCCGATCGAGTACAATGAACCCCCTCATAGGGTATTTGTAAATTTTTATAAATATTTATAAAAATGAGTAAAAATATTTATAAAATATTGATAAATATTTTATAAATTTTTATAAATATTTATGCAAGTTCTAATGGCTTCCGGTTTTTTTTCCTATGAAGAGGTGAGAAAAGGGGGCGAGGGGTTAAAACATTTTTTTTTAGTTAAAATCGGATTTTGCTGTAAAAATTGATCAAAAAACAATTGCCACAGTCCCGTGAAAAAAGTTCTGATGTGGGGCCCCCTGGGACCCCCATGGGACAGACCCTCCGAGTTGGGAGGTACTTTAAAATTTTTTAATTTACTGTAAGTAATATTCCGGAGTAAAAAAAAATTTTCTTTTGATTTCCCTAAGACGGCACTACTGCCGTGGTAACCGAAATGGGTGTATGTCCATTCTTAAGTTGGCACTTGTCTTCTATTTTTAACTTATGTAAACAAAGATTCAATTCTAGAATGGACATACGCCCATTTCGGTCACCACGGCAGACTATATGGTGCAAATTCTTTCTCTGATTCTGTGTAAAAAACCTAACTTTTTTTATCGGAAACTTTTTTTTTAATCCTCCAATATAATTATGCATAAATAAATATGCATTATGCGTCCTGAAAATTAAATTCTTCATTTGAAATATTTACCCCGAAATATTTTAAAATTTTGCGGTAAAATAAATGTTTTTCTTCTTGAAATTATTTCCTATTCATTTTTTCTATAATGTTTTTATCCATTTCATGCATGACATTTTCAAATTATTTCCTCGAGTGAAATCGGTTAGCACTGTGTATACATAAGACCGCTCTCGGTGAGAACTTAATGAAGGGAAAAGAACGATTTTGCATTGTAGCGAATTTTTAAAACTAGATTTTGTCGCATGGAATTCGAGTGAAAATAACAATTTAAACGTTTTTCTTTCGTTTTCGTAACAAAAGACATACAACACAATTCCAGCCACAATAAATACATCCTTTAATAATGATAAAAATAAAAAAAAACTCTATGCATACTTCTTTCGATCCATATAATTAATTTTCAGAAAAAAAAAATGGCGGTTTGAACCATACCATCACTCCCTCATCGTGCGAAACCGTAGCTTCATATGAAAATTACAATCGTAATTTTTCACAAATAAATTCGAAAAAATTTTTTTTTGAAACCTTATAATTGGCGCAAAACGTTTTCGAAGAGAGAGAGAGAAAAAAAAAGGAAGAAAAATCGTGTAGTTTTATAATTTACTCGCTGGCGGGGCAAGAACGAGATTATATTTCATGGGCTGGACCCACCCACGTCAAACATGTACATATCCCCACATATAGTCGAGGGTGTTTTTTTTTTATTCGATTTTTTTTTATATGATCCCTCGTTCGCCATTTTGATTTTTTAAACTAGGAGAAAAAAAAGTCTCATCCTCCATTTTTTAAGGATTTCATTCATCATTTTATCGCACAAAAGTTCATTTTTTTAACGCCGAATTTTCTAGCTTTCATTAAAAAAATAAAAAATTTAAATAAAGATATATTGTTCCCTCGCGTTAATTTTTGTGAGAAAAAGATTCAATATTCCGCATTTTATAATAATTAATTACGTTGAATATAGACAATCCGGAATTTATCTTTCATATAATTTAAACGTATAAATCCTGTGAATCTTTCGTTTTCAAGGTTGCATATTTATCATAAAAACCCATCCGGTAAATTTCGTTTTTTCCGTAAAAAAAAATAAATCAAAGAAAAAAAATTTTTTTTAAAAATATTTATTTATTTATTTATTTACTTTTCTAATATTTTGATTTTCGTAATTTTCGATTGCGACATTTGTTCGCCCAACATGTTATGCATTATATAAATGTAGGCAACTCGTTATGAATACATAACGAGATGCGTTGGATTTTTTAAGGATTAACCAAAAATTAAAAAAGAAGAAAAAGCATTTCTTTTATTTTTCTTCTGCTCTCTTTATGAGAAAGTTAAAACGTCGCATGTTAAATAGTTTTATAAAAGCCGTGGCTACCCGTCCCTTGTGTTAACACGGGTCGAAGGTCAAAAGATCAAGCAATCCATCAAGTAAGCTATACATCATTTTTTTTTTCTTTCTTCGTTTTTGAATTTCAAAAAAAAAAAAAATCCGTGAGCGTTAAGATGTGGACGATGAGTCTTCTATAATCCAATCTGATCTAATTTACGATCTGACCGATGCTTCCTGGGAATTATGGAATAATTGTGATTTGTGAGATTTTTTTCGGGATCCGAAATTGTTTATGGATATAGGAATTTTTCTACGCCCATTATTCATTATTGCTGTAAGTTATTTTTTTTTTTTTTTTTTTTGAAAGCCGAAAGTTGGTTGTGTGAGATGGAAATTTTTTGTGTGGGGGAAAAAGCTGATTTTGGATGTAGCACAATTTCACGAAAGGAAAAATATGTTTTATTTTGATGACAGTTTTTTTTTTTTTTTGCCGGAAAATCTTATTTTTCAAAAAATAATTTTCTATTAGTCCTGTAAGGCAGGTTTAGGTGTTTCTGAAAGCGTGGATATCCAGCGACGTCCTTTGGGGGGGGGGGAGGGGAAGGGGGTTGCTTTCAAAAAATAAGTATAGGAACCACATCTTTTGCCCCCAATCCGTACGAAAAAGAGGTCCATAAATTGTATGAAAATTATTTATAAATTATACAAAATGGGAAGTATACAAAAAATGCATAAATTGTGTATAAACGACTTATTTTTTTTTCTACCAGAAATTTTTTTTACCTTTGGATATAAGTATGCATAAATTATGCATAAATACATGTGCATAAAAAATTTGATTAAAAAATGCAGAAAATAGTGCAGAAAAACATTTTAAAAAGCAAAATATTTGCACCTGCTGTATGATCCAAAAAAATTATATGCATAAATTATGCATAAAATTTTGCGTATTGAAATTTTGGTGCTTAAAAGAATATGCATAAACTTTGCAAAAATTATGCATGTCCAAATTTTTGTATAAATGATTATTATCAAAAATAATACATTTTTTATGAGAATTTTTTGCATTTATTTTGTTATTTTGTAAAAATTTTATAAATTTTTTTTTTGTAACATTTTTTTGCCTCTCCATACAAAGACAACTTTGCCCTCCCTAAAAAGAATCTGAAATGACATCCCTGAGTTGTTTTCACAATTTTGTAAGATTTCCAATCCTTGATTTCTTCCCAGTTTAATAGCGTGAAATTCCCTAATTTTTTGAGAAATTCCGACAGTAGAAATTTTTCCAAATATTTTTCCTACAGATTTTTTTGCAAACTTATTATTATTCTATTTTAATTTTGTTTCTTTTTTTTCTATTTGCAGGTAAGCGTTCCTTGATTTTCAGAGGGTGAACATGGGGGTTCCTCGACTAAGAATTTCTTTAAAGAGTGAAAAAGTAATCGAAGGGAAAAGCTTTTGGGAGTGAAGGTTTTTTTTTTTTCCCTCCAGAACGGTAGCAAATGTTTTACGCACTGCGTAAAAAGTAAATCCGGTAATACCGGAATCATTTACCGGTTTTACTGCTTTTCAGATTTTGACTTGTTACCGGTATAATTTTGCAACCCCACCGTACAATTTAACCTTTCCCTTCCCCTCCCCTTCAAAAAAACGTTCTGGATCTGCCTTTTGTCCGGCTAAATCCGATAAAAAATGCACTCCGGCAAATTTCAGACACTTCCCCCCCCCCTTCTTTTCTTTTTTTTCTTTTTTGAATCGGATATAATTTAAAGATTGAAATGTTATGAAAATATTATAAGAATCTAAAATAATTATCATTGTAATATTGATATGATATCGCCCAATAAGGAAAGAAATATGAATATTTTAAAAATATTATGCAAATATTTTTTGAAACAAAGAACGATAAAAATATTTAAAAAATGTTGACAAAGATTTTAAAAATTTTTCTATCATTTTTTGTTTCAAAAAATATTTGCATAATATTTTATAAATATTAATATTTCTTTGCTTATTTGAGATCTTAATGATTTGAAACGGAGAATTCGATCAGTCCTACGGTTCATATTCAAAATCATGTTATTCTAATGTTGTAAGAAGGAAAATTTCCTCGAAAAGGTTTTTGTAAGGCAAGGCTTTCACGTTCTAAATTCATTATTTGGCCTGGAAATGAAGTTGGCCTTGCTCTAAGCTTTGAGTTTTATCAATGTTGCAGTCGATGGAATTTATATTAAAATATAAAGCCACCTTACGTTTAATGCTAATATTAATTGATCACTTAAGGTATCTCACGCGACAGATTCAGTTTCAATATTTAAATTACGTTCTTATGTAACACATCGTTAAAAAGGAAATTAATCGTCAAAAAAAAAAAAAAAAAAAACGTCGCTGATTATTTAAGAAAAAAGAGCTGGAGGCTAGCGTGAAAAGTAAAATGTAAAGTGAATTTATTTGAATCATTCCGGAGAAATGCGGGAAATCGAAGGCGTTTGTATTGTAGGGTGGCCCTTATTTTACCAATTTTTGAATTTCGCAGAACGCACCCTCTAATTTTTTTATAGTAACCAAAAGAAGGTTGCGTGAATTTTTACAGATTTTTTGGGCATCGTTTAGCCATGTTCCCTGGGACCCAAAAATTTTGAAATTTTTGTGAAGACCGAAAAATCAAAAATTTTATTATTATGTAAAAATGATTGTTTCCTTTTCGGATTTTTATTTACAATTTTTTGCGAAATTCTTCAAATTTTTGTCCACTAGCACAGATGTCTCTTGTAGTAAATAAATTCTAACTTCATCTTCCTGATCTGCATAAAAATCCGAATAAAAACAGCCATTTTTACATAAAAATAAAATTTTTGATTTTACAAAAAAATTTCCAAATTTTTAGGTCCCAGGGGACATGGATGGCTAAACGACGTCCAAAAAATCTAAAAAAATTCAGGCAACTTTGTTTTGGTTACTATAATAAAAGAATTAGGGGGTGCGTTTGAAAAATGAAAAATTCGTAAAATAAAGGCCCCCCTAATATCCAGGCATTGTTTTTGCCCTAACCCTTTTTTCCCAAAAATTTAAATGAAACCTTTTTTAGTTTAAAATTTTAACTTTTAAACTTTTTTTCGAAATCGCGCTGGATCGGGATTAATTAGAAACCGCGATATCAGGATTAATCCGAAATGGAGACAATTTAACATTAATCAGGCATGTTATTACACCTGCAACGTAAGCTATTGCATTTATCATAAGATACAAATCGTAGTATCTGTTATTATGACGATATCAGATATGTTATTGCAATTTCGATATGCAAGTCATAACATGTTACATGTGGTTTCGATTCCAAACAATTAAATTAATCGATTTAAAAATTCTAATTTCTAAAAATTGTAAATGAAACTTTTTTAGTTTAGAGTTTTTACTTTTAAACTTTTTTTTGACTTCTAATCCAGGGTGTCTACTGGTCCTATATTCCTATAAAGTCCTATAAAAGTCCTATATTTTTCTTTTTGGTCCTATATACCTATAAAATCCTATAAAGTCCTATAATTTAACCGAAAAAAGTAATTTTGAGCAGGGGCACAACTGGTCCTATATTCCTAATTCAAAGTGAGCTAATTTTTCATATTTTCACTCAATTTTTCCAACAAATTTTCTCGCTCGGCCTTCGGCCTCGCTCGATTTATGCAGGTTGCCATAATTTAGATTTTTAAAGATTCCGAAAAGCGAGGAAAACAATCATTTGGGCTACGAACGATTCATAGTTTATGCTGTGATAATTGAAAAAGCACTTGGGGAAATTTTCAAAGAAAGTTCAATGTTTCAGGAAATTTTTTCTTTAAATCTTGACGGCGGGGTTCCATTAGGCAATTAATTTTAAACTAATTCCAGTTCAAATAATTTTTAAGAAGGTTTATAAAATTTAAAAATTATATTTTCGATTTTATGGAATCATTTGTGGAATATTTTCGGGCTTATAGAGGATTCAAAATTTTTTACGTTTATAAAATTTTAAATTTTTTAGCTCTTAGCTTGGGGCGGATTTTCTGAACTACTCATATAACCTTGGGGACTTCTGAAAAACACTTGCAGAGGCTTGAACTTTTTTTTTGATCGGGATTTTTTGATCCCAAGATTTTTTATAAAAATGTTTTTGTAGAATTTTGTTTTACCTTTTTTAGTAATTACCCGTTTTACAAGTTTTACCTTTTTTCTTCTTCCTTCTTTATTTCTAAATTTTGGAGGACAGAATTTACCTCTAGAATTTTGTGTGCCTAAATTTTTTTCTCTTAAAAATGGCTTGTTTTGGGTCCTATATTTTTTGAAAAAATGGACCTATAAAGTCCTATAAAAGTCCTATATTTTAACTTTTATGAATCAGTAGACACCCTGTAAAAAAAAAAAGATCGGTTTACAAAAAACATAACGATTCAAATTTTATTTAATTTTGATGGTAATAAAATGAAATAAAAGCAAAAACCATTTGCTTCTTTTTTTTTCGGTTGAAATACGATCATGAGAATAATATCCTATTTTTGAATTAATATAACCCGACTTTAATGATCATTTTTAAGGTAATTCAACCGTGTGCAACAGAAGGTGCTTAACTATATCAAAACTTTGATTATACATAAATAAATGAAATTGTTATACTTAAAAAAAAAAAAAACGAAAAAAAAAAAAAAAATTCATCCATCGCTAATATTAACGTTTCATGTTTTTTTTATGTATTATTAATTACGTTCTTTTTACAGCAATTAGTTGATTAGTTTTTGTTTTTTTCCTGTCGAAATCGGGAATGCAATGCCACAGCCCCATAAAGTCATGAATATTACGGAAAATATTTTTGTGTCGTTCACAGCTTGCCCCCTATCCTTGCAAGCGCAAAAGGAAAAAAAAAACGAAAACCTTTTAATGACCTTTACAAATTTTTTGACTTCTTCTTAAAAGTAAACATCCTTGAGACGACTTGTTTTTAACAAATTTCATTCGAGACTGAAGCTTGCATGCAATCTTTTTTTTTTTTTTTTTTTTTTTTTTTTTTTTTTTTTTTTTCTTTTTTGTGCATGTGTGATCAAATTAGGTATTCTCATTCGAGAAGCATCTCTTTTATAAGCCTTTTTTTTCTTCAGTAAATCAACTTTCCTTGTCATTAAAAATGTAGTGACGAATTCGTGTTCGACAAAGGAATCTGATTTAATTTTCTTTTTTTTTAATATAAAAATAAAAATCAACGAGAATAACAAACTGAAAGATTTATAACTGTATAAAAAAATGAGAAAAAAAAAGTTAATTTAAAAATTACTAGCAGGGTCGGATTTAGGGAAATCTGTTAGAATATTTAAGATCAGAGTATTGTTATTTTTTTTTTTTTAATCCGGAAGTCGTCCCATCATCGCAGATTAATGATTTCCTATTAGGCAGCAGGATTAATTCGAAGAGAGCTAGAATTTTTTACTCGGATTTTGGAAATTATTACAACTTGTGCCTCCATTTTTAGATTAATCCATTTCTACGATTAATCTGGAGTATAGCATTGAAGGGATTGTATAAATGCTAGAATTATTTTCGGCCAAAAAAAGGGCTCAAATTTAAATTTTAGTCGCAGCTCTAAAACGTTCTATCCTGTCCTCGGATTATCCCCCAAGTCGAGATAATTTATTAGATTTCCAATGGAGACTCCAATACAACTATTACAATTTTTTATTCCAATTTTTTTAATTTGCGCTTCTTAAACATTGAAACATATTCTCGGATAAATCCTAGTATCAGGATTAATCCAAAATCGTGTTATGTTAAATTCAGAAACATGAGGTCATGTTTAATCTGAAATCGTGATATCATGATAAATGAAGACATCAGTGGAAAAAGGAGACCGTTGGACCTCTCGAAAAAAAATTCAGACAACAGGCTATTTTCTATTGTTTTTTTTTGGAAGCCATTTTGATTCCGATAGAATTTTCTATGTGCTGTTTGTAAACAAGCAGTAGGAAAATGTTAGATCCTCTTTCGATTTTCATTTATTGACTACAGTTGTTCGTTGGAACCTGAACGGTCTCCTTTTTCCACTGATGTCTTCAAATCCAATAACATGACGTCCGGATTAATCCGAAATCTTGATATTTGGATTAATTATAAATCGCGTGGTATCAGGATTAATCCGAAATTGTGGTTTCATGATTAATCCAAAACCATGGTATCAGGATTAATCCAAAATCTTGTCGTATCAGGATTATCCTAAATCGCGGGGTATCATAATTAATCCGAAATCGCGTGGTTTCACGATTAATCCGAAATCATGGTATCAGAATTTATCCGAAATCGCGTAGTATCAGGATTAATCCGAAATCACGTGGTGTCCGGATTCATCCGAAATCGGGGTATCAGGATTAATCAGAAACCGCGAAATCAGGATTAATCCGAAATGGAGACAATTTAGCATTAATCAGGCATGTTATTACACCTGCAACGTAAGTTATTGCATTTATCATATGACAAAGATAGTAGTATCTATTACTACGACGATATCATATGTTATTACAATTTCGATATGCAAGTCGATATTCGATTCCCAATAATTAAATTAATCGATTTGAAAATTCTAATTTCAATTTAAAAATGTTCGTCGTTCATTAGTTTAAAACCTTCCTTCGTCTTCTGATTACGCCCCTGTTTGTTAACAATATTTTAATGAATTTTAGGCCGGTTATAATTAAAAATTTGATTATATTCTTTTTACCAATTTTAATCAGTTATCAACGATTACCCTATTAAATTAATTTACCATGATCGTTTAAAGGTACACTTTTATTTTTATTTTATATGGATTTTTCGTTTAAAAAAAAATTGTCGTTTAAAAATTCAGACGATTTTTTTTATTTATTTATTTTTTTATTCTCAGATTTTCAAATTTTTCTATTTTGAAGAATCGTATTTGAATGAGAAAAAAAAATTAAAGATGGACACAAGATTTGGATTCGTATAAACCACGCCCACTGACCTCCGACCGTCCAATCAAATTTGTAGGTACGAGGTTTGCCTCGAGAATAAGGTACGATGTGCCAGGTTCACCTGTAGCATCCTATAAGGTGTACCGGAAAGTTTTTATCTCAGACACTTTTTTTTTTGTTTCGTACCTGACCATAACAATAATTTTTAATCGATGGTTATTACTGATAATTAATGACTTAATCATGATTATTATGTTGTAAAAAAAAAAAAAAAAAATACAGGCTATCGATATCGATGACAAGTGTCTTATGGAAATTTCGGCTTTTGGGAACTTTTTTTTTTTTTTTTTTAGGTTTTTTTTTTAATTGGGTTAATAATTAATCGCTACGATTTATCGGTTATGTATTTTATTTTGTTAATTTGGCAGCTTGTTGATCCATGGAATCCGAGAAAAGAAACGTACGTTTTTAGCTATTGATCAGGTTCAGCAGCACAAAATGCATTAGAAGATAAAAGATGAAGATGAAGATGAAGAGGAGGATTACAGGATGAAAATAGGATTAAAAATAAGGATCGAAGATCGAGGATGAAGATTAGGATTGGATAGAGATAGAGATAACGATAAAAGGGCCTATATATTGTATGGACGCAGTGGCTTGTTATGAGGACGTCACGTCCATTATGACTTGTAATTGGTTTCATTCCAAATTTAAGGACTTTTTTCTCGGGATTGGAACTGAACCGTGACATTTATTCAGTTCCGATCCCGAGATATAATATTTAAGAAAAATATATTAAGAAAGAAAGTTATTAGGAAAAATTAATAAGGAAAAAATTGTTTTAGGAAAAATAGGTTAGGAACACTAAGAATAGATTAGGAAAAAAGTTATTGGGAAAAATGAATTAGAAAAAAACTGTTTAAGGAAAATTGATGTTCCTTACCAATTTTTCCTGAAACAGTTTTTTTCTTCTTAGGAAAACTTTTTTCCTAATCTGAAAAATAGTTTTTAGGAATAAAGTTTTTAGGAAAATCGGACTAGGAAAAATTGGTTAGGAACAATAAAAATAGATTAGGAAGAAAAGTTTTTAGGAAAATTGGATTAGGAAATCTTAATTTAAGAAAAACCGTTTCAGGAAAAATTGGATTAGGAACAATAAAAATAGGTTAGGAAAAAGGGTTTTTAGGAAAATTAGATTAGGAAAAATTTATAAGAAAAAAACTGTTTTAGGAAAAATTGGTTAGGAACAATAAAAAAAGATTTAGGAAAAAAGTTTTTAGGAAAATTGGATTACGAAAAATTAATTAGGAAAAATAAGTTAAGAACAATAAAAATAGATTAGGAAAAAGGGATTTTAGGAAAGTCGGTTTAGGAAAAATAGTAGGGAATTCTTGTCTATGTAGGTTAACATTACGCCCGAAATAATAAGAAATCAAATTTTGGGGGAATATTTTTCCGAATCGCCCGTAAAATTTCCCGAAATCCCGGTCTTAAATATTACAAAAATTATATATCTACACATTTTCCCTTTTTTTTAAACTGAAAGTAAATGAATACATTAAATTAATCAAATATAGTTTTTTATCCATTTTCCTAAGATGAAATGAACTGTGTAAAATCATTACAGCACCTTTATCTCTTCCATTCATCTTCTTTTTTTTTTTAACCAGAATATATGAATACATAATATTATTTTAGTTTTATGGATTCTGCTTGTGGAATCTGGTCCCTTCACTGATGATGATTTACATATAATACGTGTTCGAATGCATATGCGTACACCTATTGTACCCGCTGCTCATTTTTTTTTTACAACTCAATTTATAAAAAATAATTATTTAATATTTATTGGAAAAAAAAAGTTTATTCCTTTAAAAAAAAAAAAAAAAAAAAAAAATTCTTTTAACAGCGATGGCTGACAGAGCAGGGGAATCTAAAACAGAAATAACACCCCAAAACAAGTCATTAAAGCTCATTTTCAAAGTGATCGAATGTCGAGATATAACTTTATTCGTGTAAAATGAAAAATGCGGATCGTTTAATGTTTCTCCAGAGAAAGGTATTTTCCAAATGAGAATTTGACACGAAACGACAAATTCATACTCACCGACGAGTAACAAGATCCCAATATGTTTTGGGATGAGGGGGGGGGGGGGGAGGGGCAGGCGGCATGGACGAAATTAAAAACGAAATAAAAAATTGCCAAAAGAAACTACATCTGCTTTTTCGCTGGAAATGTTTCGTGTTGTGATTGCAGGTGCACTATGTACGTCTTAGTCACAATGTAGCAGATGACAAGACAATTTTTCGGTTTTTAAAATTTTGAAACCGTCAGTGCATCCGGTTACATCTTAGTATTCCAAAAGAAATCATGTTTGAGGATTCACCGACCATACATACAAACCAAAAACTTAAAATCACCTCAATTCATTTTTACTTTTTTATAAAATAGTTTGCACCGTCAAATTTTTTTATCTCAATTAATTTTAAACCTTAAAATTGATCGTCAATCATTTGAATTCTTCTCTTCGTTGAATCAAATTGAGTTTGTCTATACCTAAATTGAGTAAGTCTTTAATCTCAAATCTGAAGCTTGGTACGGTTTTTCTCCTGAATATCTGGAGCGATTAAATAGTACCGAAAGTATCCGGTAGATATCATTATATCCGGCATTATTTTCTAGGGTTAAGACAACTTTCTCGGGTCAAGACATAACCTTCCAAAGTTAAAACATAGCCTTCTGGGGTTACAACATAACTTTGTAAGGATAAGACATAATTTAGAGTTAAGACATAGTCTTCTGGGGTTAAGACAACTTTCTGGAGTTAAGACATAACCTTTTGAGGTTAAGACATAACCTTCCAAAATTAAGACATAGCCTTCTGGGGTTAAGACATAACCTTCTGGGGTTAAGACATAACCTTCCAAAGTTAAGACATAACCTTCTGGGGTTTAGACATAACCTTCTGGGGTTAAGACATAGCCTTCTAGGTTAAGACATAACCTTGTAAGGATAAGACATAACCTAGGGTTAAGACATAACCTTCTGGGGTTAACACAACTTCCTGGAGTTAAAAATACTTTCTGGGGTTAAGACATAACCTTCCAATGTTAAGTCATAACCTTCTAGTGTTAAGACAACGTTCCGGGGTTAAGACATAACCTTGTAAGGATAAGACATAACCTTCTGGGGTTACGACAACTTTCTGGAGTTAAGGCATAACCTTTTGAGGTTAAGACATAACCTTCTGGGGTTAAGACAGCCTTCTGAGATTAAGATATAGGTTAACCCTTCTAGGTTAACACAACTTTCGGGAGATAATACATAATTTTCTGGGGTTAAGACATAACCTTTTGAGGTTAAGACATAACGTTCTGGTGTTAAAACATAACCTTCCGGGGTTAAGACATAACCTCCGAAAGTATAGACTTATTTTTCTAGGATTAAGACATAACCTTCTAAGATTAAGACACAACCTTTTAAGCTTAAGGCATAACCATCTACGATTATGACATAACCTTTTAGGGTTATATATAACTTTTAAAATTGCACATAACCTCCTAAGGTTACGCCCCCATTAATTTAGTTCTTAAATTGTGCAAAAGGTTAATTTTCTCTAAAATCGGGCACTGGCGAAGAAATTATTGCAAGAGAATATCGTCAAATCCGTAAAAAAGTAATTTTTACAGCAAAAATGATTTCTATATTCATTCAAAATCAGCTTGTGTCCGCCATATTGGATTTTAATCTAACCAAAATTTCGAATCGAATTTAATCGGCGTTCTATTTTTTCCTGTAATACAGGGTAAAATGGAATAATACAGGGCCTGTATTCGAAATTCCTGACGGTTCTGACTAAATTTTGATATTTTGACCCAATGGCATCCCTGCGATGCCATCCGGAGGCTAAAAGTAAAAAAAAAAAATCTGTATAAAAATCGGTTATTTCGTATAAGGGAGGAAAAAACCACTACCGGATTTTTTATTTGAAACATCCCCCTTGACCTTTTTGACTTTATGCCACGTTCCAAATCTCGAAAAAACTACCCTTTTGGTAGCTTCCTCGTGAACCCTAACTTCCGATTAAGATTTTTTTTTTTTTTTTTATTTTTTTTATGAAAAAATAATTAGTAAAAAAACAAGATGCGATGGCTATAGGAAGGTGGAGCAGATTAAAGTCGATATTCGTTATTGATTTATGGACGACTTGTCAAATTGATCGATCGGACTAGTTACGGCTAACTTGTTCATCATATGGGTCCAAAGTCATTTTTTTTTTCAAACCCATATATAAAAAAAGGATTATATTATATTTTTCAGCTTTAAGGCTTTAATTCTTTTTTTTTTTTTTTTTTTTTTTTTTTTTTTTGATGAAATGCATTCTTCTGTTTTTTTTTCGGTGAATGCCCAGTGATATATTTCTTATTTTTTAATGTAAATAAAAATTGAAGAAACTGATGAAGATTTATCAAATTGATGCCCTAGAGGCTTTCGATCAAAGAAAAACAAAAAGAACTAAAATCTTTTTTTTTTTTTTCTCTCCTCTGATAATAAATAAAAAAAGTTTTTGGTTTAATAATAATGCAGATACAGCTGTTGTTTTTGAGATGGGGTTCGTTTTGTAACATCTAATCATTAGGAATCAGTCAAAATACGAATCTAGACGTCTACGACAAGCATGCATCTCTTATAGATTTTCCTTACGTATATTTTTTTTTCTTTTCGTTTAAGTTCAACTCTCGAGGTTTTTTTTTTTTAGATATTTTAGATTAACCTGCACGTCCAAGATTTGAGACTCCTTATAAATTTTGAAATGCCATATTGAAATTATTTGAGACTAAGACGAGAGTGAGGCCCGTTTAAAACTCAGAAATGTAATTGATCATTCTCGTTTTATTGACGGAAGGAGTGATGTTGTTCTAGTATAATTTTTAAGATTTTTTTTAAATTTATTTTTAAAGGGTAAAAATGATTATTATAAAAAGTAGTGAAAGCATAATTATTGTTATTTTTAAATGTAGTCGAAAAGAAATGGGTAAACCGAGGAATTATATTTTTGCTATTGACGAAAACGAAAAGGATTTGAATTAAAAATTTGATACCGTCTTCTACTTCTACACCTCATTCGTTTTTATTTTTTATCCCTGAAATAAGATCATCGTGCTTTCAAAATAGCCCGTGAAAAACAAGAGAAAGGTATGTTTCCGGGACGAATCCCCGACCTTAGAATCCAAAAAGGTCAATGTCGACAACTTGGAAAGACAAAGGTTTCATACTCGAGAATAATTAGTGTCAGTTGGACACATCGATTTTGAACTTTTTGATTCTTAGGTCTCGAACTTCTAATCATCCTTATGAAAAAAGATGTATAAATTATACGACATACATAAAAAATGCATAAGCCCGAAATTTCAGGCTAAAACATGTTGCGTCGCATTTACTGATTTTTATTTTTCGTTTTTCAGTGTTGCGTAACATGTTTTTACGCTCCAACATGTTGAGTAACATGTCTGCAACATTTTACTAACGGCTGTAACAAGTTGAGCAACGTGTTGTCTAAACATATTTTAGCGTGAAATTTTGGCCTAAATTATGTGTAAAGAATTTAAATTTTTTTATTGGAATTTTTTTTTTCATCCTTCAATATAGTTATGCATAAACAAGTATGCAGAAATAAGTATGCATAAAATGGAAAAAATTGAATAAGCATATAATATTTGCAAATTTTCCTGTTCCATGTTTTATAAAAATGATTTGCATTTACGTAAAAATTATTCATATCCAGATTTTCATGCTTAAAACATAATTTTTATGCATAAGTTCCATAAAAATTATGCATTGGTGCTTAAAAAATTATGCATGTACTTTGCAAAAATTATGCATTGATTTTGTAAAAAAATTTATAAAATTTATGCATAAATTTTTTAAAAGAAATTATGCATAGATTTTGTAAAAATTATGCATATTTAAATTTTGGTGCTTAAAAATTTATGCTTAAACTTTGCATAAGCGATGAATAGATCTTGTAAAACAAATTATGCATAGATTTTGTTAAAGAAATTATGTATTGATTTTGTAAAAGAAATTATGCATAGATTTTGTAATAAAAAATTATGCATTGATTTTGAAAAAAAATTATGCATTGATTTTGAAAAAAAATTTATAAAATTTATGCATAAATTTTTTAAAAGAAATTATGCATAGATTTTGTAAATGAAAGTACGCATAGATTTTGTAAAAGAAATTATGCATTGATTTTGTAATAAAAATTATGCATTGATTTTGAAAAAAAAAAATTATTCATTGATTTTGAAAAAAAAAATTATGCATTGATTTTGAAAGAAAAATTATGCATTGATTTTGAAAAAAAAAAAAATTATGCATTGATTTTGTAAAAAAAAATTATGCATCGATTTTGTAAATGAAAGTACGCATAGATTTTGTAAAAGAAATTATGCATTGATTTTGTAATAAAAAATTATGCATTGATTTTGAAAAAAAAATTATGCATTGATTTTGAAAAAAAAATTATGCATTGATTTTGAAAAAAAAAATTATGCATTGCTTTTGAAAAAAAAAATTATGCATTGATTTTGAAAGAAAAATTATGCATTGATTTTGAAAAAAAAAATTATGCATCGATTTTGTAAATGAAAGTACGCATAGATTTTGTAAAAGAAATTATGCATTCATTTTGTAATAAAAAATTATGCATTGATTTTGAAAAAAAAATTATGCATTGATTTTGAAAAAAAAAATTATGCATTGCTTTTGAAAAAAAAAATTATGCATTGATTTTGAAAAAAAAATTATGCATTGATTTTGAAAGAAAAATTATGCATTGATTTTGAAAAAAAAAAAAAAATATGCATTGATTTTGTAAAAAAAAATTATGCATAGATTTTGTAAATGAAAGTACGCATAGATTTTGTAAAAGAAATTATGCATTGATTTTGTAATAAAAAATTATGCATTGATTTTGAAAAAAAAAATTATGCATTGATTTTGAAAAAAAAAATTATGCATTGATTTTGAAAGAAAAATTATGCATTGATTTTGAAAAAAAAAAAAATTATGCATTGATTTTGTAAAAAAAAATTACGCATTGATTTTGTAAAAATTATGCGTATTTAAATTTTGAGGTGCGTCTCCATTAGTGAATTAATTACATGATGTAATTAATTACAGAATGCAATTAAATGGCTTACAAAGTTGTTAATTTTTTTTTTCAAATCTTTGGAGCTCGATATCCTTTTTCATAATGTAGATCTAACCAGCAAGATCAAAAACAACAATTTAGTACCTTCGAAAATCATTTAATTACATCCTGTAATTAATTACATCATCTAATTAATTCACCAATGGAGACACACCTTTGGTGCTTAAAAAATTATGCATAAACTTTGCATAAACGATGCATAGATTTTTTAACGATTATGTATAGCTTTTGTAAAAATTACGCAATGAAAAATAGCTTATCCATTTTTTTTAATGTAAAAAATTTTATCACATTTTGAGTACATATTTTGGAAGACAAAAGGGAATGGACGGATAAGAGTCCCTTAATTTTTTTTTTTACAATGTAAAAGTCAAGGGCTTGCAAAAAAGATTATCATTTTGACAAAAATATGAAATAAAATGAATATTCGAGAGGTTTAATAGTTTAACACTTAATTTGATGTATTCTTGTTAATTAAGAAATGGAGGTGACCATTTCCAAGTCCTTGGGGTAACTTTGAAGCCATTGGGGGAAAAAAATCATTCTGTCGAAGATGACCAAGGAAAAGATACGAACCGGCAAAAGTAAACGGCAAAAAAAAAAAAAAAAAAAATCCCCAATTGCTTTTGTGCAGAGAAGATACGCCTTCAGATTAAAAGATTGTCATCCTCTTCTCCTTCAGCTTTTTCAACTGTTGTTTTCCCTTGCGCCTATATAGTCTCTACCATTTTTCCTAATTCATTTTCCGTTTAGCTTTTCCGACTAAATTATTACAAAAATTTTTGAGATTTAAAAAATTAGAAATAATAGTCATTGAAATGATATAATTCCTAAAATTTCCTATAATTAGGAAATCTTATTTTAGGAATCAAAAAATTTTAGAAACATTAAAAATTCGGAAAAAGAATGGTTAGGAAAAAAATTTTTGGAACCAAAATTTTTAGGAAAAGTGGATTAGGGATTGGTTTTTTTTTTTAGGAAAAACGGTCGGGTACGGCGTCTTATGAGTTAAGTGTTCGAATTTCAGATTTTCCGTCATAAGTTTATATGACATCCTTTCGAAAAATTAAAATTTGACCAATCTGTCTACATCGAGGATAATTTTTAGCCCGATTCTGATTATGTGCGGCATAACGTTTTTCCATAACCCTAAAACCGAAAACTCTTTGCGGGCCCAAACTAATTGGAATTAATTTCTATCAAAGAAAAAAAAACCCTAAATGTGTGATTTGAATTTTTTTTTTTTTTTAATTCCGTCCGAAAAGCAGGAAGCGCTTCCTTTTTGTTTATTTTATTTCAATTTATTTTTTTTCATTCGCCGGACAGTTTTGTTATCCAGATAGTAAACGAGCCCTTAATCAAGCAAATTACGAAAGCAATTAAATGCTTCAGGAAAAAAAAAAAAAAAAAAAAAAAAGGATGAATCGGACAGGGACGCAGATGTCACAGTTCCGGGAAGCATATGGAAACAACAAAGGTAAAAATCGATTTAGGCGACTATTTTTTTTTTTTTTTCGAGAATTTTTTAACAGACGGCATCTTTCGTCCGGGTTTTTCTTAACGTGTCGAACTAAAAAAAAAAAAAAAAATATCTTTGAATGTTCGTGCTTCTCTATATCTGAACTCACGTAAGAGGCGTGTTTTTACATATTCAACACAGAGAATGTTCTCGGGCTATATTGACGGTCACGAGTCAAAACGTGATAACCGACATTCACACGCAAATTTAAAAAAATGCGATAAATCCTTTTTTGATTTGGAATCGTTCCAAAAAATCTTAAAATTTTTTCGATTATCCAAAAAAAATATTTTTGAAGATTTAAATTGTAAAAAAATTAATTTTGGGTTTATGAGTTAATAAAGAAAAATATTTTTTTGAAAGGATCGATTCGGGATTGTTTTTATACCGTTTTGACTTTGGACCCCCGATAAAAAACACAACATGGACAGCGCGTAGACTTCAAACCCCCTTAAAAATCATGTTTTATTTCTTGGGATTTTGTGTTTTTCATGTGCGATTCGGCCTTAGTTATCTACCTCGTAGCGGTGCAATAAATAATACACAAGATAAAAGAAAACAAAAGCAATGAAAACATCATAAAAAATACATTCTGTTTTACATTGCTAACGCTTTTTTTTTCCTTCTCTCTTTTAAAGAAAAAAAAAAAAGAAACGATTTCCCGAAAATATTCCAAACAAAAGAAAACGATGATAAAAAATAATAACAACAATTAAAATCAGTTGTTTGAAAATTATTACAGCTAACCTGTTGCTCCAATTGTTTTTGAAATAATTATGCCGAAAATCAATAAAGTCATTTATCGCAGTTTTTTTTTTTTTTTGCTGGTTAAAGTTCATGCCACGAGGAGTTTTTTTTTTCCTTTGCGAGATTAATGATAGCTTAATGAGAATGGAACTGCTTGAAGGTGAATGTGAGGACACAGGATATGGTATGAGGTGCGACATTTTTAAATCATTATTGTTTTTTCTTTTTTCTTCTTGTTAATGATATGAAAAGGAATATGTAAGAATAATCATAATCGAGATTACATCATGAATAATAACAACAACACAAAAAACGAAGGTATAAATATTGGAGTTAGTTAGTTAGGAATATGATAATGAAGAAGAAACGGAGATCAGAGGTGTTTTATATTGCCGAGGGGTTATGCATGCTATGTGCGGCATGGTAAAGTTGGCCGATTTTTTGAAAAATGTGGCGGAAAGACGTTTTAAGAGCAAAAATCAGCTGTTTAGTGTTGCTGAAGTGAGGGCTGATCAGCGTACAAGAGTCTAATAGTTTTTCGGGAATTCAAATCTTTCAATTTTTTTTTTTTTTAAAACTTTTATTAACTTTAAATTCTTTTTGTCAGAAAATTAAACTTATTAATTTTTTTTAATTAAAAAAATGGAAGTTTATTTTCCGGGACAGTGCTGACAAACGGAACAGAACCAAGCGGAACCGAAAGCACCTGACAGAACCTCGATTTTTCACGGTTTTGAAACGTGGGACTGTTGAAAGCAGAGTTCACCACGAAAAACCGAACCCGAACCTGATTGTAAGTCACCAGGAATCCGAACCGAACCCGATACTCCAACTGTAGTGGAACCAAACCGAAACCGAACCTACAATATTTCAGGAACCAAACTGGACCGAACCTGAAATAAAACCGGACCGGATCGGATTCAGAATCCGAATCGGGTTTTTCCAAGAAGTCAAACCAAAAAGAACCCGGTTTTAACAAAAAAAAAAAAAAAAAAAAAAAAAAAAAAGCAGAAAATCCAGGGTTTTTCAAAATCCAATCCAAACCACCAGTTTTTTTTTTAAACTCCGGTTTTTTTCAAAAACCGAACCGAACCGAATTGGGCTTAGAAAAATAACCCGAGACCAGTGAACTTAAAAAAACCTACCCGAACCAAACAAAAGAAATCGGACTTTTCTCGGTTTTGAACCGAACCGGACCGGACCGGACCGGACCGAACCGAACCGCAGGGACAAGTTTATCAAATCACGGAAAACCCAACCCGAACTCGGTTTTAAGTCACATGGAACCGAACCTGAACCGAACCCAATCCTGGAACTGTAATTGAACCAAACCGAAACCAAGCCTACAATATTCTAGGAGCCAAACTGGACCAAAACTTAATTGAGACCGGATTGGACCGAATCCAGAGCTCGAATGGGGTTTTTCCTACAATTCGAACCCCAAAAAAACCCAGTTTTTTTCCAAATCGGGGTTTTTTTCAATTTTTTCCCAAATTCCAAAATCGGGGTTTTTTCCAAATCCGATCGAAACTTGTAGTTTTTTTTTCTAACTCTGGTTAAAAAAAAAAACGAACCCGAACCCGAACCGAAACCGAACCGGGTCCAGAAAAATAACCCGAGCGCAGCTAACTAAAATATCCGAACCGCAGGGACATGTAAATAAACCCGAACTCAGTTCTAAGTCACAAGGAACCCGAACCCAAACCGAACCCAATCCTCGAATTGTAGTAGAACCAAACCGAAACCGAACCTCAAAAGTTACAGGAACCAAACCGGATCGGACCCAGAACCCGAATCGGGTTTTACAAGAAATCAAACCAAAAGGACCCCAATTTTTAGAAAAAAAAAAAAAACGGAATTTTTTCTAAAATTTGACCGAAACCTGTAATTCGTTTATAAAAAACTCTGGGTTTTTCTGGAAAAAAAAGGAAAAAAGAACCGAAACTGAATCCGAACCCGGTTAACTAAAAAAGCTGAACTGGAAATAGGGTCTTTAAAAGGATGAAAAGAAAAACGAACCCGGAATCAATTCCTACACAACTGTTCTGAAGAAACGGAAACGGATTGAACTGAAATTTTCAGGTCATAAATACGAAACAGGAACCGAACCGAAAAGAACTGTATTTTCTTGAGATGGGTTTGCCAGCGCTGAGGATTCAACAAAAGAATAATCTTAATTTTTCTTTTTTTTCTCCGAAACATAAAACACTTTTTACTTTAGAAAAACTAATACACTTTTTTTCTTTTATTTCAGGTAAGTTATGTGATTATCACAGAAAGCAACGACAGCCGCTAAAATAATATGCGGCAAGCTCAGCCTTTGGCCTCCCCCGAAATTAAATAATTAAAAAAATTTAGGCTTCAGAAGGATCGAAAAAATTGTGACGGAAAATTACTTTTAAAATTACTTTCAAAAAAATTTTTGAGCTGGAAATTGCTTTCAGCTTAAAAGCTCGCCAAGTAAGCAAAGAAACATTAATATTTATAAAATATTTTAAAAATATTATGCAAACATTTTTGGCATAATATTTTTATTGTTTCTTCTGACTTGAAAAAAAAAAAAATTATCTTACCCCCCTACAGTAAAAAAAAAATACGAAACCTGAAAAATCTAAAAATGACCTAATTTCGAATTTAATTTCTCGGTTAACATCCTGTTCACGATCCATGTAAAATTGCCCAAAAGAAAAAATTAATTTTTCACGGAAATAATATTCGGCTCCAAAAAATGTGAAAAAATAATTAAAAAAATGAAGTTTATAAGCAACGTAAAAAGGCGCCGATTTGAAGGATGAGCCGTTTCAAATTCGAAAACTTCGCAAAATAAAAAATTTTCCTAGCGTACATGTCTTCTTTTTTGCTCTTAATTTCAATTAAACAAGTTAAATCTTCGTGATGATGACGAGGACGATAATAATAATAATAATATAATGAAGATTTCAGATATCTCGGAGGTAAAATAAAGACCTCACAAGATTCGCTCTGGGCTTACCAGTTTACCCAATGACAGATGATGTAAAGGAAAAACAGTCCAGTTTTTTTTTTTTTCGACTTTCAAAACATGTAACGAAGCAACAATGTGCATGTATTCAAAGCTCACAATTTTTTTTTGTATAAGAAAAAAGTGTCAATATCGGGTTTTCACCTTTCGTGACTTTTAAATTTTTTTTTTAGGGAACTCTACACGAATTGTTCACACGACTCCTTGTCGCCTTAAAATTCTAACAAAATACTGTCGGGGGGTAATGTAATTTTTTTTTTTCAAGTCGGATCGAATTAAAAAAATAAAGAAGAAAACGTCGATGTGTATATTTATACGCTCGGGCAGGAATATCGTGCCATTAAGAAAGTGACATATTTTCCACTCGTTACCTCACGAAATCCCCTTGTTCCCCTCTTCTACTATACACGTCATTCATTTGATGGATTACGTTTAATAAATTAAATGAAAGCCGCGGCTCACAGAGAAAAAAAAAATGTATATAATGATAATAAAAGCGCGAGGGCAAAACCTTAACGTCTACTCGCGGTATATCTGGTTTTTGATGTAGGTAACGCTGAACGCGCCGCGGTTGAATAACAAAAATTCATTTCGCATCGAAAACTGCAATTTGATTTAAAACGTCATTAAATGGACGTTAAACCCTTTTGCACTTTTTTTTTCCATTCATTCGGGCTCGTAATCAAGTGCATAAATATGAAAGTCGATGAAGACCTGTTTTTGTTTAGATGTTTATTATTTGTTGTCTACGAGATTTAGTGGGATGATCGATTTGGAAAATCGGTTTTTGAGAAAGGGGATTTATTCGGTTGTGTGATTAGCATCCCGTCCGAAAAAATTGTTGCAAAATGTGTATAAAATTTTTTCAAAATAAATGCAAAAGATTTATATAAAAAATTTATTGTTTTTGTGTCATTTGTACGAAAATTGGGACATGCATAATTTTTACAAAGTTTATGCATTTCCCCATCGCATTTGCATTATACGATTGCATTATTATGCATCGCTATCTCATTTGCATAGTATGCAAATGCATTACTCTGCATCACCTTCTGGTTTGCATTATATGCAAATTAATTACTCTGCATCACCATCGCATTTACATTATATGCAAATGCATTACTCTGCATCACCATCGCATTTGCATTATATGCAAATGCATTACTCTGCATCACCATCGCGTTTGCATAATATGCAAATGCATTACTCTGCATCACCATCGCATTTGCATTATATGCAAATGCATTACTCTGCATCACAATCGCATTTGCATAATATGCAAATGCATTACTCTGCATCACCATCGCATTCGTATTATATGCAAATGAATTACTCTGCATCACCATCGCATTTGCATTATACAAATTCATTATTCTGCATCACCATCTCATTTGCATTATATGCAAATGAATTACTCTGCATCACCATCGCATTTGTATTATATGCAAATGAATTACTCTGCATCAACATCTCATTTGCATTATATGCAAATACATTAGTCTGCATCACTATGACATTTGCATTATATGCAAATGCATTACTCTTCATCGCCATCACATTTGCATTATATGCAAATGCATTAGTCTGCATCACCATCGATTTGCATTATTTGCATTACTTGCGTTTCCACTGCATAGTTTTGCATTACGCTACAATTTTGTGTTTCTGTGCGCAATTTTTTTTTTTTTTGGGAGTGAGTGTCCTCTCGAAAAAAATGGTCGGGGATTAAAATCGGAGATTAATTTTTAATCGATTAAAACAAAAAAAACCAAGAATGTCTTTCGTCTTCAAATTGTCTTCCATCCTTTATAAAACCTCGCGGTTAACTCTTCGTGTCACCCCTTTTTTTTTCGTTATAACTTCAATCTTATAATGGACATTTCCGTCTTGATGGGCACCTTGTGTATAAAAAAGGGAAAAAAAATGGGAAGAGATTAAGAAACAAAAATAAGAAGATTCAAAACCCGAGAGACGGCTTCTACATTGTAATTAGGAACAAAAACAGATATTTCATAATAGGCCCGACCTGACTTCTCTTCTCCCATTTGTTAACCATGATTTTTCATTGCGAGATGTCCATGTGCCAGTAAAGTAAAAAAAAAAAACAAAAAAAAAACAGTTAATTATTACTCTTGTCCCTTCCTCGTACCAGTAAAGATTCATTCACGTACATACTCAAACTTCATCCTCCTTTCTTTCCTTAAAAACAAAACAAAAAAAAATGTATAAAAACCGCAATAGTATAAAAATCCATCCTAAGGCGTAAAAATTGTGAAGAAAAAATGAATTATGGTACTTTGAAATTATAAGCTTCGGTACCTTTATGAACCAAGGGGTGTCTTTTTCGGCGCAGCGTCTGCGCCGTTTTTTTTATTCCTCTTTGTTGTTTTTTTTTCTTTTATGATTTTTTTTTTTTTTACATTTGAGCATTGTTTGAGCAATGACGGTAATTATTTTCCCTTAAAGTAAAAATATATCAATTTTTTTTTTTTTTTTTTCGGATTTGGCAAAAACCTGTGTGGATAATATTACGTAGCTCATGGGGTTAGGTACTACCGTCTGTCATGACATGGCGCCCAGAATTATATTTCATTAATATATACCGGGGAGGAGTGATATTTCTCCGGGCTAAGGTCCGCCCGGTTACCCGTCGTATACCAGTGCTACTCACGCTCAACTTACACGATTCGAAACATTTTTCATTTATTTTTAATATTTTCTCGTTTGAATAATAAAAAAAAAAGGTAAAAAAAATACATATATATATGTGACTGATTTTTTATTCAATGAGGCGGTTTAAAAAAATTAAAATAAAAAGTAATACGTAAATCCGGGATGCTACTACTGAATTTTCCTTGAAGATAAAATGTTTTGAATAAATCGACGGGAATTAAAAACGGAGGGCATATCTGTCAATGTAATGCGTTAAGCGCAATAAAATTGTGCACTGAGATCGGGATTTATTTTTTGAGGCGGATGCAATTTGCTGATGCAAATTTGCGAATGCACTTACATTGCCACTGCGGATGGCACTGCATTGGCACTGCATTAGATATAGTACCGCCTTATATCGTGCAGTCGCTCTGCATTAAGTGCATTACTTTGCATTTTTCCATTGCACAAAAATTATAATAAAATCGCCTGCTGTTTGGATAAGCTGAGAAGGTTTTATGCTCCAGGCTTCTGCCATATTGCATAATTTTTGCTTCGGGTTATCATCCCCGTTCCCGTTATGGCGCCACCGTTTTTATTGTCGGAGTCTTTTGTTTTATTCTTCTTTGTTCTTTTGTTTCATTGCCTTTTTTTTTCTTTTTTTTCACGATGAGTTTGAGTTGTAAGTTCTTTGGCGTTTTCATTTTTTTTCCCGGCTTTTTCAAATTTTTTTTTGAGCTCATTCATTTTTACCTGATAGCTAACTCATTCGTGCATTTGATTATTGCATTGAATTAGCATTGTCACTGCATTACGTGCATTTTGGCATTAATAATGCACTAGAATTGTTATGCATTACAGGTTGCATTGTTTTTGGATTTGAGACAGTGTCCCTTTATTGAATGCGATGCTTAAAGCATTACTTTGCGTTACCATTGGACTGAATTCGTATCACTAGTATCATCTGCATTACTAATGCATTAATTGCAGTGCTTGAATTTTTGTATTGTTACGGTGAACGCCTTACTCAATTAGGGAGTTTGGTGTACATTTGTCTTTATATTGCTTTGCATTGTCACTGCATTACTAATGCATTTGCACTACATTCATTACTAATGCATTTGCATTACATTCATTACTAATGCATTTGTTATTGCCACTTCATTCCCAATGCATTTGTTATTACCACTAAATTCCTGATGCATTTGTATTACCACTGCATTCCTAATGCATTTGTTATTACCACTAAATTCATAATGCATTTGAATTACCACTGCCTTGCTAATGCATTTGTTATTACCAGTCCATTACCAATTCATTCTTGATTACCACTGTATTATTAATGCATCTGTTATTCATTACGAATGCATTCGTTATTATCACTGCGTTACCAATGCATTTGTTATAACCACTGCATTATTAGTGCATTTGTTATGATTACTGCGTTACCAATGCATTCGTTATTACCACTGCATTATTATTCGTGCATTCGTTATGATCACCGCGTTACCAATGCATTCGTTATTACTACTGCATTATTAATGCATTCGTATTATCACTGCATTAATGCATTAGTTGTTACCACTGCATTAATGCATTAGTTGTTACCACTAAATTCATAATGCATTTGAATTACCACTGCATTACGAATGCATTCGTTATTACCGTTGCATTTGAATTACCACTGCATTATTAGTGCATTCGTTATGATCACTGCGTTACCAATGCATTCGTATTATCACTGCATTAATGCATTCGTTGTTACCACTGCATTAATGCATTTGTTTTTACTAATGCACTTGATCTATCATTGCTACTAATGCACTTGAACTACCACTGCATTAATAATGCATTTGTCTTACCACTGCACTAATAATGCACTTTTACTGCTTTACAAATTGCACAATGCTTGTAATTAGATGCATTACGCATTACCCCTTTATTGGGTGCAGTGCCTGTGCATTATTTTCCATTACCACTGCATTGTTTGCATTACTTTTTTGCATTACATTTTTGCATTACGGTGCACAAATGATTTTGAGAGTGAGCAATCCCTCGAATTTTCCACTTCATCTTGCATTTGCATTTCTTTTCCAGCCTTCTCCTTTTTCTCCGATTCTCACTTTTTCATTTCTCCCCTCTTTTATGTTTTTCCCTTCTTTATTTTCCCCATTAATTTTCTGACGGTTTACCCAATTTTCCCTCCTTCATTTTCCGCCTCTCTTAGTTTTTCCTCACCTTCGTTAACGATTATAAAATTATTTTCCTTAAAAAATCTGTTTCATTTGCCTCGTAATTATTTGTTTTTTGTTTTCGCCTAATTTCCTCCTCCATAACCTGTTCTAGTTCCGCGCCTTAAAATTATTGGTTAAACTTTACATCTTGTGCTATTTTTTATATATAATTATATATAATTTATATATAATTTATATATAAGTTATATATAATTTATATATAATTTATATATAACTTATATATAAATTATATATAAAAGGTGAATATATATAATTTATATAAAATTAAATCTTGAAAAAAAGGTACGAACTCGAACTCAGCAAAATTTAGCAAAATTTAGCAAAAATGATTTTTCGATTTACTATATATGATTTATATATAAGTTATATATAATTTATATATAATTTATATATAAGTTATATATAATTTATATATAATTTATATATAAATCATATATAAGTTATATATAAGTTATATATAAATTATATATAAATTATATATAAGATATTTTATATATAAATTATATATAATATATACATGAAATTTTATGCATAATTTATCCGACTTTAAAATCGAGAAGTTTTAAACTTATTTAAAATTGGAAAAATACAAACAACAACACCAGGCTTTTTACAGGGCTTGAAGCCCCATCGCCGCATCGACAGCAGTCCGCCATTTGGACCTATCCTGAGCCTAGACCTAGCCAGTCTAGCACCCCTAGGCGGCCGGAATCCGGGGATACATTATCCTCCCATCTTAGCCGAGGTCTTCCTAAAGGTCTTGGACTTGTAGGACGATCATCCAAAACTCGTCGTATAGCCCGTGTATCCGGCGCCCGTGCCACGTGTCCCTCCCACCGCAGCCTCATAGACTTGATCACATCAAGGCTATGATGACTTTAGTCAATTGATATCAATTGATCACATCATATTATTTATAGGACTGCCCGGTAAGCCTTCGGATTTCTTCGTTAGTCTTGACACGGACGCGTCCGGATACGGGGTCTATATTGGGACCAAGGATCCTCCTAAGGAACTTATTTTCAAACACCAGCAATCACTTCTCGGTTTGGATCATTAAGGTCCACGTCTCGCAGCCGTATGTAAAAATGGGGCGCAGGGTGGAATTATAGACGAGAAGTTTAGAACGGCGGGACAGGGATTTACTTCGGAATAGGTGGTTTAGGGACTGAAGGCATGGGGTTTCCTCTGGATTCCTCTGGATTCCTCTGGATCCTCGCTTTGACTTCGTAGTTGGTATCATTGTTACGCGTGACGGTGTCATTGCGGTACCTCAAGATGTCGTTTAAAAAATCTGAAAAAAGTCTCAGAGTTCCGATACCTGGGCTCCACCGTCACGCGTAACAATAATACCAACTACGAAGTCAAAGCGAGGATCCAGAGGAATCCAGAGGAATCCAGAGGAAACCCCATGCCTTCAGTCCCTAAACCACCTATTCCGAAGTAAATCCCTGTCCCGCCGTTCTAAACTTCTCGTCTATAATTCCACCCTGCGCCCCATTTTTACATACGGCTGCGAGACGTGGACCTTAATGATCCAAACCGAGAAGTGATTGCTGGTGTTTGAAAATAAGTTCCTTAGGAGGATCCTTGGTCCCAATATAGACCCCGTATCCGGACGCGTCCGTGTCAAGACTAACGAAGAAATCCGAAGGCTTACCGGGCAGTCCTATAAATAATATGATGTGATCAATTGATATCAATTGACTAAAGTCATCATAGCCTTGATGTGATCAAGTCTATGAGGCTGCGGTGGGAGGGACACGTGGCACGGGCGCCGGATACACGGGCTATACGACGAGTTTTGGATGATCGTCCTTCAAGTCCAAGATCTTTAGGAAGACCTCGGCTAAGATGGGAGGATAATGTATCCCCGGATTCCGGCCGCCTAGGGGTGCTAGACTGGCGAGCGGCGGCTCAGGATAGGTCCAAATGGCGGACTGCTGTCGATGCGGCGATGGGGCTTCAAGCCCTGTAAAAAGCCTGGTGTTGTTGTTTGTATTTTTCCAATTTTAAATAAGTTTAAAACTTCTCGATTTTAAAGTCGGATAATTATGCATAAATTCATGTATATATTATATATAATTTATATATAAAATATCTTATATATAATTATATATAATTTATATATAACTTATATATAACTTATATATGATTTATATATAGATTATATATAATTATATATAACTTATATATAAATTATATATAAATTATATATAACTTATATATAAATCATATATAGTAAATCAAAAAATCATTTTTGCTAAAATTTTGCTAAAATTTTGCTGAGTTCGAGTTCGTACCTTTTTTTCAAGATTTAATTTTATATAAATTATATATAAATTATATATAATTTATATATAATTTATATATATTCACCTTTTATATATAAGTTATATATAAATTATATATAAATTATATATAATTTATATATAAAAAATAGCACAAGATGTAAAGTTTAACCAAATTATTTATGATCCAAACTCTCGATAGAAACCTTAAATTAAATCAATAAAACCGAAAACTAAAAACGAAATCAGATCTAATAAATCGGGATATCATTGACAATTAACAGACAAATCTTTGTTTTTTTTTTTTTCTTTCTTTCCTTTATCTTTTTTTTCGACCTTTCAAATAAAAAATAAAATAAAACCTTGCCTTCGGGTTATTCGTAACAAAATCCTGTCAAAAGATTTTAACCCGGGACTGAAAAACATCTCATTGAAGTTTTTGGGGTGATATTTAGGAGAAGAGAAGAAGAGGAGAGAAGGAGACTAATTGGGAGGTCCGACTTTTCAACTTGAACCGAATACGAAACCGATATCACTTTATAATCTAAACATGAAAGGAATTAACACGGTCAGTAACAATAATTAAAATGATTTTTAATTTCTTCGGCAATTTGTCGAAATGTATAACATTTATCTGGCGCCTTTATACCACAAAAATAAAGGAATGAATGGCGAAAGAGAAAAAAAAAATCATGGCCAAGTTGAACCGCTTCTTAAATGAATTCATAAAAAAAAAGATAAATCGATAACAACGATCTCAGCACTCAATAAAAAAATTATAAAACACAAAAAAAAAAAAAAAAAAAAAACTACTAGAATTTTTATCCCACAGTATATTAAAGACAGTAGCTTGATATAACAACAAAAAGAAAAAAAAAAAGAGATGTGCACAATATTAAATTATAACTTACATCGTAGTGAACACTTATTATTAAAAATTGGTTACAGGGCTTTTATTTTTCTGTACCACGATTCTCAAGCGCGATTCAAAGAGAGGAGAAGTCTTTTTTCAAAGGGAAAATTAAGAATGAAAGTTTTGTTAACGTTGGTCATTTGACATTTTACCGTTATGTTTTTGACTTGAGGGCATCCCAACCTACGCATGGCATACGTTACGAAGCTACCGATTAATTTGAATTGTTATCACTGCTACCAACTTTGAAAATGGAAATTTTTGGGAAGTTAAGTGGTTGTCATTGTTACTCACTTTTGGAATTGTTGGGAAGGTTGGTTTCGTTTTTAAGTATGAAGATTTTTTTTTTTTTTTTTTTTTTTTTTTACTGGGAATATTTTTGAGATGTTCTCTGAAGGAGAAGACATTTTTTTCTTGGTGTCAAAGGAAGGACGAAAATTGTCAAATATATGCTGACGTAATACTTGAACCGTGTAAATTAGGGTGGTTCTTATTTTGCGAAGTTTGGATTTTCGGAGGTGCTACTTCCTAACTTTTTTTATTTGTATGACATAAGTTTCCCTTAATTATTTAAAATTTTTTACTCGACGGGAAAGCGTGCCTTAACGACCTATTTAAGGCCCTCGCCTTCGGCTCGGGCTTAAAACTCGGTCTCGACGGGCAACTTTGTCGTTTGCATTCTTTGTATTGAAAAGTACTACTATTGCGCCATATGGTGCCCTCCAAGGGAAATAAAAAATAAAAAAAATTTTCTAACCCTGGAATATTGCTTAAGATAAAATTACAAAATTTTTGAGCTACCCCAAACTTCGGGAGCTACCCCCTTACGGGGGAAATTCCGTTTCAAAAATTAGAACTTTAAAAAGTTTAGAAATATTTTGAAATCGTTATATATATTTTATAAATACAGTATTTCGTATTATTTTGTAATATTTGAAGACTGCACGGGAATAACGTTAGACGTCCAATGTTTTGTTGACACTTTTCTACGTTTAACTTTTGTCAAAGGATGATAAAGTAAATAAATGGACGTCTAGCGTTATTTCTGTGTAATCTATATTTATAAATATTTTATAAATATTTCGTTAACAATTTAAAAATGTTCCGTTAACAATTTATAAATATTTCGTTAACAATTTATAAATGTTTCATTAACAGTTTATAAATATTTCGTTAATATTTTATAAATATTTTGTTCGCGATTTATAAATATTTCGTTAAAAATTTATAAATATTTCTTAAATATTTTGTAAATATTTCGTTAATATTTTGTAAATATTTCGTTAGTATTTTATAAATATTTCGTTAACGATTTATAAATATTTTGTTAATATTTTATAAATATTTCGTTAATATTTTATAAATATTTCGTTAACGATTTATAAATATTTCGTTAATATTTTATAAATATTTTGTTCGCGATTTATAAATATTTCGTTAAAAATTTATAAATATTTCTTAAATATTTTGTAAATATTTCGTTAATATTTTGTAAATATTTCGTTAGTATTTTATAAATATTTCGTTAACGATTTATAAATATTTTGTTAATATTTTATAAATATTTCGTTAATATTTTATAAATATTTCGTTAACGATTTATAAATATTTCGTTAATATTTTATAAATATTTTGTTAACATTTTATAAATATTTCGTTAGTATTTTATAAATATTTCGTTAACATTTTATAATATTTCGTTAACAATTTATAAATATTTCGTTAATATTTATGGAAGTACTTATGGCTTCCGGCCTTTTTTTCCTACAAAAGCTTGAAAGGGGGATTAAAAAATTGTTTTCAGTTAAAAACTAATTTTGCTGTAAAAATTGATCCGAAAAAAAGTGCCACATTCTCGGGAACAAATTTCTAATATGTGGCATTTGTATATTTCATAAGGGACAGTCTCCCTGAGCTGGGAGGTACCTCAAAAATTTTTGTAATTTTATTCCAATTAATACTCCAGGATTAAAAAATTTTTCTTTACATTTCCATAGGACGTCACTATTTGGTGCCATTTTTTCCTCCAATACCAACCCATTTTATTTTCGTAAAATTCGATCGGTCGTTTTTTTACGCGGGGCATTCTTCTCCATTGTGACAATCCCCATATGTAAATGCTTTTTATGTTTATGTTTATATTTATATTCAAAGCCAACAACTTTTGAAAGGATTCAAAATTATTTTTTTCGAAATCAGATCAGAAGAAAAAAAAAATAGAAACAATGGGGTTCAAGAAAAAAAAAAAAAAAAGATAATTATATTTCTGTTCCTTGTTGCACGCACTTAAACAATGGCCTCACCTTGAATTTGCCGTGCCTGTTTCGGTTTTTTTTTTTCTCTCCAAAGCTTTGTCTCTTACGTATTTACCCAACCCAAGATTTTTTTTTTCTTCGCTCGCCATTTCAACGGAAAAAAAAATGACATTAAAGTTTTATAAAAGCACGAAGACGACCGAAACAGAAAAAAAAAAAAAAAAAAAAAAAAAAAACCGAGGTAGTGAAACAACTACTTCTTTGAAAATATACTATGAAAAATAGCTGGAAGGATCCCTATAATTATGGGGCTCTTGACAATTCCTGATTCATATCTAAGTACCTAGAGAAACCTGAACATTTCGCCCGTATCCCATTGATGTCCGGCGCGGTAAAGAAAAAATATTTGAGACAAACCTCTTTTTGCTTTCATATGTTCCATGCTTTATTGCCTCCGGGTTATTTTTTGAAATTTAATTTTTCTCTCCTTTTTTTTTTTTTTTTAAAGTTCTTTTTTTAAATTCTTCTGTGAACAGTAGCTCAAACGATATCAGCATAAATAATAGTGTTTCACATTTTGTATCGATATAGTTATTATATAATTATATTTTAACA
Organism: Liposcelis bostrychophila; assembly: GCA_037577465.1. Taxonomy (NCBI): domain Eukaryota; kingdom Metazoa; phylum Arthropoda; class Insecta; order Psocodea; family Liposcelididae; genus Liposcelis; species Liposcelis bostrychophila. The sequence continues at coordinate 9,442,680 of CM075207.1, read as the reverse complement.
GATAATTATAAGTAAACACTTTTTTTTTTTTTGATTTTGATAAAGCGTCGGTAAAAGTGCGTTAATCCAAGAAAACATCTGATTTCCCCGTTTAAAAAAAAAATTAATAATAATTTTTTTGCACTGTCCAAATTTTTTTGCGATTCGTACCACAGAATTTTAAACGCAGCAGAAGAAACCAAAATGGCGGCGGACATGTAAACGCACGTGCTTTTTTTTTTTTTTTTTTTTTACGATATCCACATACTGCAATACATCACGATTTTCAATTTTTTTTTTTTACCCACTTACCCTTTTTATCCCGAAATGAAATCCTTAACCGGTACATGAAAAAAGAAAAGAAAATAAAAAACACGTCTGCATTGTAGCTATTTGTGTAAGCAACTAAAAAAATGGTTGATTAAATGTTAAAATAATAGCAATTTATCCTGGGACATAATTGGTTAAGTTTAAGTTACTTAGTGTGCTCAGCCTAGCCAGCCAAGATCAATACTTAGGCGTTATTATCCTCAATTTTACGAAAAGAAAAAAAAATTTAATCTTTTCTGATAATACATAATAATTTTACATCGTTAGACTCCTAGGCTTCCTTTTTTTTACATATATAAAAATATAAATATTATGAAGCCGGCAATGAAAGCGAAATGGGTTTTTCCGATTTCCCGACCGCGGGTAAAAACTCATTTTCATAATGGAAAATTTTAATATTTATGAACGGAAGGCGTGATAATACGTTAATTTAATCATGTTTTTTTTTTCGTGAAAAATTGATGTGTGGACGGCGCGAAATTTAAATTTTTTTTTTCAGCTTTAATGTGATCAAAACGATCAATGGAAATCATCAAACGTCAGTAGAGCGATTCCTTTTTTTTTTTTTTTTTTTTTTTTTTTGTAACCGACATAATTTTCCATTTAAAAAATAGACTGGAGACCGGGTATAAGAAGAATAGGATGGAAACACGAAACGCAAAAGTGGTCGGAGAAGTGAATTTAATAGTTAGGCTAATTTCATCGTAACCGACTTAATTGTCTCAAAACAACAATACAAACTGCCGATTATTAAATGGTGGATAATTATATCAATTTAATACAAGTTTTTTTTTTTTATGTTTAAATGTATTCTAATCGAGAATTATACGGTTAACCCTTCCGACGGGTTTTGGAAACGGAGAATTGTATAAAACCGTTTTCGAGGAAATGATTTTTCCGGATTAAAAAAAAATTGATGAAAATTCCCTTAAATGAACAGGGCTGCGATGCCGATGATATTTTTACTGGCATCGGCATCAGCATCGGCATCGGATTCAAAGCCGGCGTCGTAGTTAAAGCCGGAATTGCGAAAAATTTTCAATTTCAAGAATATTTTTCTCTTAACTTCTTTACTGTACAACTGTAATTAAATTTAATAAGCGATTATTCTATTAATTTTTAAATAAGAAGTTTTGGTTTTTATGATAGTTTTCCTGTTAAGCTGTACATCTTGTGCTATTTTATATATATAAATTATATATAAATTATATGTAGTTATATATAATCTATATATAAAATATATATTATTTATATACAGATTATATGTACAGCTTAACCAGTTTTCCTGACTGAAAAAAAAACTGACTTTATTTAAGAAACCTGAGCTGACTGAGGCTAGAAAAAATTTCTATTGGTAATAATTAAGAGGAGGCTTCAGATATTTATTTAAATATACCAAAATAAATTTCCATGACTTAGAACTTTCGTAGCGAACTTCATACTGATACTAGCATCTTTCCTTCAAAATTTCAGATTCTCAGGTTGTAAAGAAACTCCGGAAAACGCTTTGGAAAATATATTCCCGACATTTATTTTTGAAAACGTTTTCCGGAGTTTCTTTACAACCTGAGAATCTGAAATTTTGAAAGAAAGATGCCAGTATGAATATAAAGTTCGCTACGAAGCTAGATTTTTAATTTGTATCTCCAAAAAAATGTTTTAGGCCAGGAAATTTATTTTGGTATATTTAAATAAATATCTGAAGCCTTCTCTTAAGAAGCTGGAACTGGAGGAGCTAAACTGAAATTTTAAGGGAGTAATTATTTATTTTAATTGCCAACCAAACCCTAGCCAGAGGCTTCGCCTCTCTACTCCGCTTCTTTTTTTTTTCAGTATACACCTAGGTGGCTAAGGTCTACTATTATTCCCTTAATTAATCTTATCTTATATTAGGGTTGGGAGCTCTTTACGTGGATACTGATTACCCATGTCGTAGAAGAACTAAAGGATGAGGTGGCGCCTAAAGAAGGATGGCCCTTATTTTACAAATTTTTGAATTTCGGTGAACGCACCCCACTGATTCTTTTAGAGCAACCAAAAAAAGGATTCCCTGAATTTTTTCAAATTTTTTGGACGTCTTTTATTTGTGTTTCGGGGGACATAATGATTTCTAAATTCCCGTAAAGACCGAAAAATCAAAAAATTTATTTTTATGTAAAAATTGTTGTTTCTTATCCGGATTTTTATGCAGACAACGAAAATATTGTTAAAAGTAAAATATCTCATACGGTTTTGATGACAGAGGCAAAAATAAATTTAAAAAAAAAATAGCAAAATATGCTTTGGCCACAATTTTTGGGCGAGATTCTTCATATTTTCCTCCTCTAAAAAAGTTATCGTTTATCTTAAATATATTCTAACTTCATTTTCGTGATCTTCATAAAAATTGGAATAGGAAACGACCATTTTCACTTAAAAATAAAATTTTTGACTTTTCGGTCTCTACAGGACTTTGGAAACTTTTAAAAGTTTCGGGGGACGGCTAAACGTAGTTAAAAAATCTGAAAAAATTTAGGGAATCTCCTTTCGGTTAGTGTAAAAGAATCACTCGAAAATTCGTAAAATAAGGGTCACCCTAGCCTAAAGCTGAACATTCTGTAAAGCAAATATATGCCTTCTTTGTAAAGTAAATGACTTAGCTTTCTCTCCATTTACCTTCTACTGAACACAAGAACGATAATATTTTTCAGCTGAAATCGGAAAATAGCTAGAATCAAAATTTTCCGAAGATCCACCACCGGCAAAAGAAGACGACCGAAAATTGACGATTTTTTTTTTTAAATCCATACAATTTCAAAATCAGCCTATTCAGGTGTGTTCCCTAAGTTTCCTCATCCTTTTTTTTTTTTTTTTTTTTTATTGTCGAAGGATCGAACCGAAAAAATTTTTAAATCCGTAACCCGATAAAAACGTTATCGGTTAACCATAACATTCGAATCTCATATATCCTATTCAATTGAAAAAATTACAAAAGTTATAAACCCAGCTGAAGAGCCGGGAGTCAAAAGCAACACCCCATTCAAAAAAAAAAAAAAGCGGGTGTTTGGGGGCACCAAACACTCGTACAAGGATTTTCTATTAACAAGACCTAAAGCAATTAGTCCCTATTAAAAAACAGTAGCTTCATTGACGCCATGATAGCTTTTTACATATTAGCAGATGGCTTTTTGTTTGCCCTACCCTCTTCCGCCAACCGACGAAAGATAACCGATAACATTAAAACAAAAAAAAAAAAACTGAAACACAATATTATACGAATCATTAATCAAATCGGTATCAAAATATTTTACGAAGAAAAAAAAAAAAAAAAAAAAACACCTTCTTGATTTGGGTTTCATTTGTATTTCCTGTTTTTATTTTATACGGGGAAGGTGAACAGATATAACCTGTATTACGTTTCCGAATCCGGTGTTTGTACATTAGCGTCGTAAGTCAGGGAGGGTCAAACGGGAAAAAGGGTAGCCGTTGCGCCCATTCCGATTTTTGATTTTTTGTAATAATTCTAGCAGTACCTTTTTCGGTAAAACGCAGATGACTCTTGGACTTCATTTGGGACGTAAGAGAATTTAAAAATTAAGGGAGTGTAATTTTGACAATTTCTGACCCCCGCTTTCTTCCCGTTTTGGATTTTCAAAATGCCTGATAGCGCAATCGCTGCGTTTTGTCATTTTTAAAAAATTTTTCCTTTTTGAATTTTTTTTAAAAGGGCGTCTTGAGGTTTCGCAAGAGGGCCCAAGTTTTGGAAAACTCCATAAAAAGTGAAAATTTGACTTTTGGATTTTTGTGAAAAAAGTATTGTACCCTATCGGATTTTTAACGTAGATTTCAAAAATAAAATCGGTTTGCGTCTAATTTTTTTTTCTTGAGATATTGTAAAAAATGTGATAAAAATTTTGGAATTTCAGATTTTTGCCGTTTTAATGCCATATTTGGCCTGGACCTCAAGAGCAAAAATATTTAGACGCAAACCGATTTCATTTTCGAAATCTGCGTTAAAAATCCGATAGGGAACGATACTTTTTTCATAAAAATCCACAAGTCGAATTTTTATCCCTATGAAGTCTTCCACAACTTTGGCCCTCTTCCGAAACCTCAAGACGCCATTTTAAAAAAATTTCAAAAAGGGAAAAAAAAAATTACAACTGATAAAACGCAGCGATTGCGCTATCAGGGATTTTGAAAATCCAATTTTTTTGATTTTCGACCCACTACTGTTTATTGCTTATTTTCCGACTGTCAAGTTTAAACCTGATGTTGTCAAGATTGAACTTAACATTATCGAGTTTGAACTTGACAATGACAGGTTTAAACTTAACATCGTCAGCTCAGTTGGGAATCTAAAAATGCTTGGTTCCCCTATAGGGGATGATGCAAAAAATGTAGAAGAATTTTGAAAAATAAATACGAAAAATTAGTATAAAAAAAAATATGATTTTTGTAACTTTTATACAAAAATTTGGATGTTTCAAATTTTTGCGAAGTTTATGCATAATTTTTTTAAGCATGAAAATCTAGATATGCCTAATTTTCTGCATAATTTATGCATATAATTTTTTTAAATCCTAAAGCAGAAAAATTTGCAAATCTAACTTTTTTTCTTTTTATGCATACTTATTTATGCATAATTTATGGATAATTATAAAACAGGTTAAAAAAAAAACATTTTCGGTAAAAAATTTAAATCATTTTGACATAATTTATTCATTTTTTATGTATGTCCAATTTTTGGTTAAACTTTACATCTTGTGGTGTTTTTATATATAAATTATATATAATTTATATATAAAATTTATATATAAATTATATATAATTAATATATAAATAATATATTATAATAATATATATAATTTATATATAATTACATATAATTTATATATAAAATTATATATAATTATATATAAATTATAATATAAATTTATATAATTATAATAATATAATTTAGCGAGTAAGACTGAGCCGCATCACTTGGCGCGGACGTTGAAAGCGTATTACCGTACCCCGCGTTTTCTTCATCTGGCAATTATATATATAATTATATATAATTTATATATAATTATATATAATTTATATATAAATTATTTGAAATCAATGGGGGGAAGCAAAAGTATTGGGACTTTTTAAAAGTTCATGGCAGTGTCTCAGCAGATGGCCCCATCATCTCCAAAATTGCTTCCACTTCGAGACCGAAAAGGAAGGCGGTAAATTCGTCGTCTATATTTTCCTGGCCGCTCACCACTCCTATTGCCTCTTCACCCGTCCCATCTTGATCAGTCCTTTGAAGCATATTACTTTGCGCGGCAAATTGAGCCGCTTCATTTGGCGCGGAAGACGCATAATTTAGCGAGTAAGACTGAGCCGCATCACTTGGCGCGGACGTTGAAAGCGTATTACCGTACCCCGCGTTTTCTTCATCTGGCAACAACTGCAATGGATATTTTGTTTCCTCTTTGACAAGAAAATAAGATATTTGAAAGAATTCCCTTGATTGAGGATCTACAACACTCAGCAGTTCCCCCTCTGTGAAATTGTTTACTAGATCCTCACCCAACTTAGCTTCATATTGAGACCTGTCATAAGATCCGGGCTTTATATAATTTATATATAATCTATATAAATTATATATAACTTGATTTATAAAATTTTTCGTACAGTATACTGCCGTCTTTAGCGAAACTGGCGTAACTGACATTTTGTAAACAATGCTCTTTTCCGATTTTTAGCTTATGTAAACAAAGGTTCTATTCCGCTTGTTTACAAAAAGCAGATACGCCAGTTTCGCTAAAGACGGCAGTATAATTTCATCTCTTTTTCGTACAGCAAAAGAAATGACGGAATCAGTGAACTGGACGTATGCTCAGACCATAAAGACATCGTCATTAAGAATATTGTTTATAATTAGCCAATTTTTCTTGAAAATTCGGTGCCAAAAGTGTAACAGAGTATTAAAGGAAATGCAAGAGGATCAGTGACCAGTTACCAGTTACCAGAAAAAATTCGTGTACAACTGAAAAGTAAAACAAAATTAAAATCAGCGTGAATATCCAAAAGGACATTTTTACTTTCAAAAATTTTTCTAAAATGTTTAAATTTCTCAGGTAAAAAATATTCAGAATTGAAAAATAGCAAAAGTTTTCGAACATAATCCGTATGTGTGTTAATGTTTATTTTTATTTTTAAGTCAAAATGAATTTTTAAAGCGGTCCACTTTAAATTGAAGCCCTCGAGCCGACATACAACTTTTACTTTTTTTTTTTTCTGTTTTTTTTTTTCTTCTTTTTTTTGATCAGTTGGTTGGACGGATGGCGTGACAAAAACAATAAATACAGTGCTGTATTTGTGATGTGGAATGAAGGATTGCATGCCGTTAAGACCACACCCGGATTCAACTGCCTATCTACATAGGAGTTTTTTTTTAACCAGTGCAACACATCGAAAAAAAAAAAACACAACACCAAAAACGATATCGGCCCTACTTCTCCTTAACTTTTTTTCATTTATCAATAGTGAAGTAAGTTTCGAAATATTTTCACGCAATGTTAAAAAAATAAAAATAAAAAATACGTCCAATTTTTAAAATTTTTTATTTTTTTTATTTTGAAAAATTAAAAATGCCTAGAAGCCAAAAAACTGGAAATCCTAAGCGCCACATGAATTTATGATATTACTTTTTAAAAAATAAAAGAAAAATCTATTGGCGATAATCTGATCAACTTACCGATTCCATAAAAAATAATAAATCAAGCTGCATTTTAACATAATTCACGTAGCTTCATCTTTTTTTTTTTTTTTTTTTTAAATAGGACTGATTATATAAATTTTGTCGTAGAGAAAATTCTCATATCTCATGATTCAATGAGTTTTCTTCGTAATAATGATGATCCGTTTCATTAATATGGACATTGAGCACGAAAATTATGAAAATTAACAAGTTTTAGCAGTTCGGTGGATTCGCCGCTTGAGGTCGCCACCTATCAGAAGGACCCAAAAAGTAACCGTTTCTAAGTTCTTAGCCAGATACTTTTTTTTTTTTTTTAACTTGTTCAAGGTAGTTTTACAGTTTGTAAACATGCATGTTTTGAAGTGCATGAATTACTATTTAAAACAGTTTTTATGCAATACTTTTTTTGGATTGATCATTCCCTTGTTACTTACCTTGATTTATGGTTTCGGGGGGCAAAAATGATGAATTTTTAATTGAATAATGATTATTTGGATCATTTTTTATGTTGCCTTTTTTTTATTTCTCCTCAAAAACTTATTTTCTCTTTGATAGGTTAAAAAGTGAATGCGAAAACGTATGAAATATAAATCGAGCCGCTTTTTGAGTCATAAATAAAAAGTTGGTGTGTGGGTAATAATGGATATGTTGATGTGTAATATATCAAGTATACATCAATCACTTTTTTTTTTTTCCCCGTTTTGAAGACTTTTAAAGGATATTAAAAATGACTTACCTTAATGATCTGGGAGAGACTGGAAATTTAAAGAGCTTTTCACCTGGTGAAAAAAATATGATCTGGTTAATAAGGAGGTGAAGCACGTGTGGCTTTTGTTTTTGTAATGAAGGGTCAAAAGAAATGGGGACCTTGAATAGGGTGGTTCTTATTTTGCAAAGTTTGGATTTTCGGACATGCCACCCCCCCTAACTTTTTTTGTTTATATAAGATAAGTTTCTCTGAATGTTTTCACATTTTTTTTTTCGACGGGAAAGCGTGCCTCAACGAGCTTTTAGCTCGGAAAAATTCCATTAGAACCAAAAAATTGATAATTTTTTTTTTTTTTGTATAAAAACCCACGTTTTCCTATCGGAAATTTTGCGTAGCTTTGAAATCTGAAAACAGTTTTTTTGTATATGGTCCGGTTTATGAGATAGAAGCCCAAAAGAAATGAAAATTGTGGACTTAATGCGTTTTGTCGCTTTTCTCGATTTTTTCGTCTTATTTCGGCCTCTTGCTCAAAAACCGAACCAGATAAATCTATTTTCAGATTCGAAGTCTACACAATTTCCGATAGAAAACTAGTGTTTTTTTTTACAAAAAAAAAAAAAAAAAAAAAAAATTTTGGTTCTTATTGGATTTTTTCGAACTAAAAACTCGATGAGGTACGCTTTTCCGTCGAGTAAAAAATTTGAAAAAATTCAGGGAAATTTATCCGAAGTAAATAAAAAAAGTTAGGGGGTGGCATTTGCGAAAATCCAAACTTCTCGTTTGTTCTCGTCAGGAAAACGTTTAAGTTTATTTGTGGCTGAAAGTTCTGATCAAAAGTCGTTTGTTCTTGATTGTTCTGGTATTAACAAGATAATTTGGAATACCTGGCATTATTGTAGTGATGAAACATCGTTTGTTCGCGTTTGTTCTCGATTGTTCTCGTCAGAAAAACGCTTTAGTTCATTTGTGGCTGAAAGTTCTTACCAAAAGTCGTTCGTTCAGTCGTTTGTCAGGGAAGAACAATCGAGAACAAACGATTTCTGATCAATACAATAATGCAAGGTATTCCAAATTATCTTGTTAATACCAGAACAATCAAGAACAAACGACTTTTGATCAGAACTTTCAGCCACAAATAAACTTAAACGTTTTCCTGACGAGAACAAACGAGAACAAACGAGAACAAAGGAGAACAATCGAGAACAAACGAGAACAAACGAGAACAATCGAGAACAAACGATGTCTGATCAATAATGGACAAAAAAAAGAAGACTGTAAACCCGACGTGGCAGCAGATTGAATAACAAACCGGAAAGATGGCGCGCTCTATTGGGGGGAAAAAATGGGTCTTGCTGCATGCAGACCTCAAAAGTCTGTATTTCCAGGATTTGAGAAGATGGAGTACCGAAATATTTGTAGAACATTTCAGAATAATCAAAAAGACATTGATAGACAAGTCCTAAATATTACAAATATGCCATGATTTTTTCACACCCAGAATGTCTTTCCAAAAATGAAAAATTCAACCTGATAGTATTTTTCGTACAAGAACAAACCTTTTTCTCGGAAAAAAAACAAAATGAAATCGATTCAAGCTATTTTAACGTCTGAATTTGACTTTATTTTATTTCCGTGAAGTTGGCAGTGCCCTTACTCCTCCTAATACTGTCATACCTGTTGCAGAACAAACGTTGAATTGGCCGGAACAATGAAGAACAAATCAAAAGCAACCGACAAAGGCAAAAATTTTTGATAAATTCAAATTGGGTCCTGTTCGCGTGAAGTTAGCAGGACCCATCAACTTTTGGCTCCGGTTTTTTTCAGGTTAGAGAACAAATTGGAACAATCACGGAACTATTAAAGAACAATGAAAAGCAACTATATAAGACTATTTTCGATCAAATCCGTTGACTGGGTCCTGCCAACTTCACGGACGTTTATAACGTTTTTTTATTTTTGAGGAAGATATAATTTTTAAGTATTTTGATACCTTCAAAGTCCAATTGACACATTAAAAACTTCTTAAATTATTTATAAGTTTTTTTTTTTCCTTGAAAAAAATAAAATCCGGAAAACTCGGTAAGCAGTCTTTGGTCTAGAAATCGGCCACTTAAACTTTCCAAAAACTTTTTCCTTAAAAACACCCCAATAGTTTTTTCTTCAGAGATTACCTGTAACCGTCCCCGACCATTTTTCCTAATCCTTTTTTCCTAAAGAAATAAATTCCTCATCCATTTTTCCTAAAATTTTTTTAATTCCTAAAATTAAACTTCTTAAAATGAATATTTTCGTAATAATGGAGAATTTTTTTTTTTTTTAAAAATATTTACCAGAATTTTGAAAATGACATAATAAATATACAACTTTGTTACCAACGAATTTAAAAAACAAAAACAAATAGAAAAACCTAAATTCGTAACTTTGCATAGGCCTAGTAAATTATTAAAAAATTTTAGGGATTCAAAAAATTAGGAAAAATATTCATTTATTTGGGTTGGGATTTCAATATTCACTCATATTGGAAGGGGCCACTTCGTCTTTTTAAAAAAAAGAAAATTTGGAAAGCTTAATAGCAGTGTCTGCCTCAGACCTCGGCCAACTTAACCTTCCAACAACTTTTCTAAGAACTAAATTAGTTCGTACTAATAAAAAAAAGTTAGACTGGGATATGGGGGCATATCCCTACGTAAGACTACATCTTTGAGGGGCTGTCCTTAATATTGCTAAACAATAAAAATTTTCAAGAATTTTTTTTGCTTCGAATTTTTTGATAAAAATATAATTTGTTTTCCTGACACGAAAAAAACTTCAAATTTTTGATAAAAAAAAGGTGAAAAGTTGAAAAAAAAAGTAGTCAAAATTTTAATTAAAGTCTTCAAAGTAAACATTTTATTTAAAATTTCTAAGTTATTTTTTTGTTTGTTCATGTAGTCTAATTTTAATATTTAAAAAAACGGCGAAAATTTAAAATAAAATTAAATAAAATTTTTAAAAAATTTTCAAGTCCTTGCTTTAGCAACTTTAAGTTTCCGGTAAAAGTTAGGTTTCTTGAAAATTTACAAGAAATTTTTTAAGTCCATGCTTTCGTTCGTGTCGTCTAATTTTAAAATAAAATTTTAACTTTTGAATTTTTAGAAATTTTTAAAAAATTTTCTAACAAGATTTACTATTAAAAATTTTACAAGGTTTTACTATTTAAAAGGGCCAAAAGTTAAAAAAAGAAATTGTCAAAATATTATTTAAAATTTTCAGAGTTAAAATTTTAATATTAAAATAATTAAATATTCATTTTTGGTGCGAACAGACCGACACCCGGACAGACAGATTTCCTCAGGACCGAGCCCCAAGACGTAGTCCTACGTCAAAAATAATAAAAAATGAAATAAAGAAAGCAGCTCTTTTAAAAAACACTAATAAACTCATCTTTATTATAATATCTGATCTTTTTACACATTTACTCAAATATAGGAATGAAAGTCGGAATAATAATGGTAAATAAACGTTCACAGCCGAATAATTGTCTTCTTCTTTTAAACGTTGACACTTCGAGATTCAAACAGCGATAGTGAAATCTCTTGACGGGTGTTGCTGTCGGGAACTGCGGTAGGCGCTGAGTTTCGACGGCCTGTCGCATTCAGCCTCGCTCAACTCGACCGAGTCGGAGAATCCTAAAAATTATAATTTTTTTTTTTTTTTTTTTTTACTGAGATTTGAACTTTTTTCTTTTTTCAGATTTTTACCTGTTGGCGGTTCCAATTTGAAGAGGAAAGGTGACGACGACCCGAAGGGGGTAGAGCTCCCTGCCCTAGGGGTAGCTGACCCACTCCCAGCCCTTGGCGTCTCGAAGGAATAACGCGCCAACTGTAGCATCCTGAAGGAAGAAAAAGGTAGAAATTTTTAAAAGAATGTTTTTTTAGTTTTTTTAATTTTTTTTTTAATTTTTTTTTTTACTTACTTGGATCGTCCTCTGCGGGGGAAGGACTTCCTCTCGAATACCGGCGAGGGCTCGGTGGACGTACTTGACTCTGGCCCGTGATATATGAAGTCTGGAAAAAATATTTGATAATTTAATAAAAGAAATGAGAGACTTACCGATTAGTTTTAATTGACACTGAAAGCTACAGGCTTACACCTACAGTATTAGACAAAAACTTTTTAATTTACGTAGAGAATATTCAAATTATGTAGGATTGGGGCCTTAAAAATAACAAGTCACCATTTTAAGGGGAGGAGGGGGTCATCCGGACCATAACAACAGCCTATTTTTTTTATTATGATGGTGAGGAATAGGGTGGCCCTTATTTTCCGAATTTTTGGATTTCGGCGAATGCACCCCCTAATTTTTTTTAATACCCGAAAGAAAATTGCCGGAATTTTCTCAGATTTTTTGAACGTCTTTTAGCCATGTCACCTAAAGATTTGAATTTTCAAAATTCCCATAAAGACCGAAAAACCAAAAATTTGATTTTTATGTAATACTGGTAGCTTCCTATTCAGATTTTTATGCAGATCACGAAAATATAGTTGGAATTTACCTATGGGCCCGTCCATAAATTACGTTAGCATGTTATGGGGGAGGGGGTATTCAAAATTCTAACTTTTGCTAACAAATGGGGGGGGTTACATATATAACGTTAGCATTTGACTCATTTGTAATAAAATTACAAAAATGAAAATAATTTAAATTTTTTAAATTATATAACCTAACTCACTTTTAAAAAAAATAAAAAAAATAAATTTTATCCCCGCATTTGCTCTAAGTTTAAAAAAAAAACTTTCCTTTGCAAAACCTAAGTTCCGAAGAATTTTAGATTTTTTTTTAAGTTTAATATTAATTAAAAAAAAAAAAAAAAAATGAAGGGGGGGTCAAAATTGACCAAAATAATGCTAACGTAATTTATGGACAGCCCTTATGACCAAAGGTTACTGTGCAAGATGGCAAAAATATGAAGAACCCAAGAAAAAGTGTGTTATAAAATTGAGTTATTAAAAATTTATACTTCGTTATAAAATTTTATAACCCGCCAAAAAAGACATCATTTATAATTAGCTATAAAATTTTATAACAAAAATTATTTTCAGTTTCTTTCTAAGTTTTTTTAAATTTTTTTCTAACGCTTCCCGAATTTTTCTATTTCTGTTTTTCTTTATTTTTGAGCCTTTGTCAAATTAAAAATACAAGAAATAAACCGGAAATTCGGAAAAATCTGGAAAATATTGTAAGTCAAAATAATCGGCAACTTAAGAACCATATTGCAGCTTTTAAAAATTAGTTGAAAAGTGGTGTAGTGGATAAAGGCATCTGGTTAAGTCGACTACAAGGCTCAGGTTCTATTTCAAAATATTTTAATTTTTTTTTTCCTTTTTTTTCTCATAAAAAATGTTTAAAAAAGAGCCTGTAAAGTCCCCATATGCTAAATATTTTATTCAAGCATAAAATTAATATATTGCTCAGTTAAAAATTTTAATTACAAAAATTTATAAATAGTTATAAAATTTTATAATCGGCCAAAACGTTATAGAGTTATAACATTTTATGACGCACTTTTTCTTGGGTAATTTCGTCAAAAATTGTTGGTATAGCATATTTTGAACAAGAAAGCTCACAACTTTTTTATGTTTTGAAGCTACAAATTTGGGAACATGATTTTTTGAAAGCTCAAATTTAGTAGCATGGAAGGGCGTCTTTTTAAAAAGAACTCCGCACGAAATAATAGTAATTTGGCTATCGGATAAAATTCCATTTGTTTTTAAATGTATTTCATCCGACAGCCGCATTTTTAGTATTTTTTTGCGGGGTTCTTTGAGCTTTTTATTGTACTGTCCGGGAAGTTAGCAGTTCAAAGTGTTGATAACGAAAATAGTTGTTTTTTTAAAGCTCAAAATGAGCTCAAAAGTTCGGTATAGTTTTTATAATTTGAGCTTTTTATTGTACTGCTGAATTCAAGGATCCCTTATTAGGTATGTTTTTTGGAGAAAGACTAACTGGAGTTTCCGCCATTTTTAATCCTCAAAATCACAAAAGGAAAAAAACTAGTATTTTTTTTTTTTTTACTTTTACAAGCACTGAGACTAGAGAATAATCCCTGTATTTAGGTTTTGTAAGGAAACGACTTAGGCTCTACACAACTTAGCCGATACCAATTTAAAAAAAAAAAAATCAACAATTAAAAATCAAAATCAAATTTAATTCATGCTGAAGCTAGTTTAATTTTTTTTTTTTTTTACGTTTTTTAAATTTTATTATTTCATTGATGAAGCATGCAAAGCAATTTCTTTGATTGATTTATTTATTTTTTTAAAAATGTTGATATCTACAGCTTTACAATTATCTTTCGACTTGTCTTGATTGTTTTTCGACAGTTAAATGGCAGCATGCATCGTCCACATTTATTGGAGATTTTTATTAAAAAAAAAAGACACAAGTTTCCAGAATTTTGTGAAGAAGAAAAAAAAAAACTTACTATGCATTCTAGAGCGGTGTCGGCTAAGCTGTGAGTTTGATCTTTCTTTATTCTGGATCGAACAGGACCCAGGTAGCCCAGGTATAAGGCAGGGACTCTGGGACAATGGCCCGTCCAACTGATTACTGGATTCTGTTCGACTGGATACCCCTTGCTCCGTCCCGCTATTTTCTCCCTCTGTATCAGAGCCCAGGCTATCATAATCGTAATCCTCGCTCTCGCTTTTAAAAGACTTCGACTTTCGCCGACCTCCTCTCTGGTTGTTTTTACTTTTCCCGCAATCCGACTGCAAAATATTTGACTTTTCTTGTTTTTTTTTTTTTTCTCTCAATTTTATTCTCGAGTCTCTTGTAATTCCCTTCAGCAGTGAATTTTTATTTTTTCAAGTGAAACTTTTTACAGATGGAGGGAGGGGGGGGGGGTCAAGGAAGTGGAGTGTAGGGGCAGGAAATGGAAGAGCAGTAAATCCGATTTCGTCAGTTTTGTGTCAGCAATGTCTCTTTAAAATTATTTTCCTCTGTAATAAGTTTCACCTGAAAACCCGATGGGAGGGTCCTTTTTCGAAATTTTATATTAAAAAAAAAAAAAAATGATCTTACCTCCCTCAGTTGAAGAGTCTCCGCTGTCGTGAGTAGCGGGTCATGGTACAAGAACGTTTGAAGCGGAGTTCCTCTTTCTCTCTCTCTGTCTAGATCGTCCAGGTCTTCTGGCTCCCTCATCGGGGCCCCGGACGTGCATCTCGTTTCCCCACCGGCACTTGTCTGATTTAGCTGGAAGGTTGCGTAAGGGTAGATGTCTTCCGAATATTCTATAACATTTTTTTTATTTTTGCTTTGTCAAACCGTTTATTTGTTTGACTTTCTGATTTTTGAAAAAAAAATCTTTCGTGCTTCGGTGCAACTTAATTCAAAAAGGAATTTATGTGACTACCGAAAAAACTGCTCCCCGATATTTTAAAAGTTAAAAAAAAAAAATTATTCGTACCTGGAATCCTTTCTAACGTCGGAATTTCCCGCACTGGAGATCTGAGAGGCTTCCTTACTGTAGCGTAATATTGCTCGCGTTGCTGCATGTTTTGCTTATTATCTAAAGCAGCTGACGATTGGGATTCCCTCAGACTCATAGTCTCCCCTAATATAGGTCCTAAAATAGAAAATAAAAATTTTAACACTCTCTATGATATATAGCGTTAGGACTGAAGTAAAACTTCGCTTGGGTTAGTTATTTAAATTAAAATAAAGTTTTATGAAATTTGCCTCTAAAATCATAAACTAATTTTTATATGAGTTTTTTATCAAAATTTCTTTAAATGAAATTTTAATTTTGTAAACTGAAATTTTTAACTTTATCTTTATCCTTTACACTATCTTCAATTAATTTTAAACTCCTTGAAAGTTTTACAAAAATGGGTATTTAAATTAACGTTAAAATGTTTTTTAATTTTATCGCGTTTCTTTAAATGAAATCTAAATTTTCATGAAATTTCTTTTTACAAACAAATTTATATGGTATGTGAGTTTTTCATAAAATTTTTTTTCAATAAAATTTACTAAATTTTTTATTTAAATGAATATTGAAATTTTTTTAAAAATTTTATCGCTTTAAGCGATTTAGATTTTTAAATTTAAGCTTAAAATATTTGGCAATTTATTTGGAATTTGAATTTTTTAAAAAATCAGACTGGGATATGGGGAATATCCATACGTAGGACTACGTCTTCGCATGTCGAAAAGTTTGAATTTTTTGATAAAAAAGTAATTATTTTTCCTGGCATAAAAAAAAATTTGAAATTTTGTCAAAACTTTAAAATTTTTGATAAAAAAAATTATGCTTTGCTTGGAGCCAAGCGACCGGATCGTTAGATCATGAGAAAAAAACTCCTTTTTTTCGAATTTTTGAAGTCAATATACCGTTTTTATTAAGTGACCGAAAAAGGAAGAGTTTTTTTTCTTATGATTTAAAAAAAAATTAGTCAAAATTTTAATTAAAGTCTTCAAAGTTAAAATTTTAATATTAAAAAATTGCTTTAGCTCATATTTTTGGCTAAAGAAAAAAGGGCAAAATTAAAAAATGTAGGGAAAATTTTATTTAAAATTTCCAGGGTTGCTGTTTAAAACATTTTTTAATAAAAAACAGTTTAAAACGTTTTATATTATTTTCCCATGTTTTAAAACGTTTTAAAACGTCTTTTATTCGGCCTGGTTTTAAAACACGTTCAAAATGTTTTAAATTCGTTTCTATTTTTATTCAAATTTTTAAAACGGTGTTTTTTATTCAAATGTTTTAAAACGTTTTAAAACATCGTGTTTTAAACCAATTTGTTTTAAAACAATCATCCCTGCGATTAAGCAACCATTATGAATATGAGCGGCTCATACTATACAATCTATGGTATGGTCCATACGATAGATTGTATAAAATGAGTCGTGCGCGATAAATTGCGGGCTCGGGCCTCTTAAAAATGCATTTGAAAACGTATTTTATTCACTTAATAAAATCCGGGTTTTAAAACAGTGTTTTAAAACGGTATTTTTTATTCAAATGTTTTAAAACGTTTTAAAACACTGTGTTTTAAACCGATTTGTTTTAAAACAATCATCCCTGAAAATTTCTAAGTTCTTGATTTTGTTTGTGTAGTTTAATTTTAACATTTAAAAAAAAAGATATTCCAAAAAAACGGCGAAAATTAAAAAAAAAATCCTTGCTTTAGCAACTTTAAGTTTCCTGTAAAAGTTAAATTTCTTGAAAATTTCCAAGAAATTTTTCAAGTCCTACTTTCGTTCATGTCGTCTAATTTTAATAATAAAAAAAGCTAAAAATTAAAAAAAAATAGTCCAATTGTTATTTACAATTTAACTTTTTTAAAAGTAAAATTCCCAAGAAATTTTCTAAGCTCATGCTTTTGTTCATGTCGTCTTAATTTTAAAATAAAATTTTAACTTTAAAAATTTAACTTGTAAATTTTACTTTAAAGAGACAGCGAAAATTTTAATAAAATTTACAAGAAATTTTTTTAAGTTCTTGCTTTCGTTCATGTCGTCTAATCTTACTTTTAAAAAAGGCCAAAAGTTAAAGAAAATCGTTCAAATATTATTTAAAAACTTCAAAGTTAAAATTTTAATATTAACATAATTAAATATTAATTTTTGGTGCGAAAAGTGCGACAGCACCCGGACAAACAGATTTCCCCAGGACCGAGCCCTAGGATGTAGTCCTACGTCAAAATAATAAACATGAAGTTATTTGGGCTTTCATAGAAATTTTTTTTATAGCAGAATAGGAAACAAGCATTTTTACATAAAAATAAAATTTTTCATTTTTGGGTCTTTACGGGAATTTTGAAACTTTTATGCCTCCGGAGACGGCCAAACGACATTCAAAAAATCTGAAAAAATTCAAAGAATTTCCTTTTGGTTACTATAAAAGAATTAAAAGATGCGTTCCCCTTAAATTCGAAAATTCGGAAAATAAGGGCCACCTACTGTATTTTTATACAGCATGAAGATTTTTTTCCATGATTCGATGGTTTATTTATATGATAAAAAATTTTTCTATTAAAACCCAGTTAAGTTCATGTTTAATATTTTTAAATTCAAAATAAATTGCCAAATATTATAAGCTTAAATTTAGATTTAAAAAATACTTTAAAAAATTTAACCTCCCTGATATTTTTACAAAATTAAAATGACTTCATCACACAATTTTCGTACGGTCAGTTTTATTGTTGGAACTGAATTTCTGAGCCTTGGCATACCGTTGCTGAGCTTTTAAGTTTCGATCATAACAGGTTACACAAAAACCCAGCAATAAAGCTGTAAAGTAAAAGACGGTTTTGATTTTTTTTTTTTTAATTTTCCCTACGGAAGCTGAAATGACCCAATAATTTTTTTTAAAAGTTCGAATTAAATATTTCTCGGAATTCGAGATACACCTTGCGAATTTAGCAGCACTTAAACGCTTAAGTAACATTATTATCTAATGAACACCCATGAAATGACTTTTTTTTCCCCAACCTCCCTACCATGACTCCTACAACTGTATTTAAATTCCTTTTAATACTCTGCATTATTTTTCTGAATTTTAATAATTTTTCTAATATTCTTAAACTGACTGCATTTAAAATTCTCCTAACTTACTTTTATTAAGACAATAATACACCGCAAGGACGGCAGAGAACACAGCCAGGCAAGATACAAAAAGTGGTAAAACAAGTCTTAAATCTAAGTAAAAAGGTATTTCTGTTTGACCGCTATGGCGAGTTAAACTTGGCGAGACGGTCCCTGCAACAAAAATTAAAATCAAATATTAAACTCCTTTTTTTAAAAAAATATCATTTATCCCCAAAATATCCTTACCTCCAACTTTTCGTAATGTAAAAAACCTATAAGCAGCTTCTGCTGAACCTGCATTGTTGTGAGCTTTAACCTTAAGAACATATTCCGTCCCAGGCTGTAAATTTTTGAGCAAAAAATGCTTTTGTTTTTCGAGACTATTGGAAACCACAGTGAAGTCTGTTTCATCTGCTCTTTTGATTTCTACTTCGAAATATAAAATTGGGCATCCGTTATCTAACCAGTTTTCTAAGTACAATGTTACATATGTTGCGTTTGGAACTAAAAAATTTTCTTTTGGAACACTGGTGGGTTTAGAACCATCCGTGGTGGCTGAAACTAATTGGCTTTTTTCTCCTTTGCCTAAAAAAAGAAAAAAAATTGTTTAAAATGATATTTTATATTTTAAGTTGTGTTTGGATATCTTACCAATATGATTAAATGCTACAACATATATTTGATATGGAGTCCCACAAAACAAATCATGCAGAATATAGTTATTCTGTTGCCTTCCTACTTGCACAACGTCCCATTCCCCATTCTCTCTTTTATAATGGAGATTGTAACCTCTTATCGGTGCACCTCCATCATCACCTTGTCTCCATTGCACATTTAAGCTGCTGCTTGTGGCACTTGTAGCATGTAAAAATGGCGATGCAGGTGGAACTAAAATAAAATTTCAAAATAAGAATTTGAAAAATCAAAAAGCAGGAAAAAAAAAAAAAAATGTAAAACCTTGAACTGTTAGTCGATGAATGATGGCATCTGATCCATATCGATTTTCAACTTTGCATGTATAATTCCCTGAATCATTTCGGATTAAGTTAACTATTTGAAGACTACCATCATTTAGTATTTTGTACCTGTAACAAATAACAAAATTTTTTTTCAATGTTTTTATAACTGTTAAAAAAAGGTTCATGACATACCTTCCTGATGTTGCCACCTGCTGCCCTTGCGTTAACCATTCCGGTTCGGTTTTCCCTACTGAACGGCAAGGCAATCTGGCATCGTTTTTCCAAGGCAAAACTGTTATGCTGCCAAAAGAATATATGGCAGCTCTTACTGTAAACAAACAGACCAGGTTAGGTTATGTAATCGACGTAAGGAAATAATTATGTATGCTACGGTACTGGTTCGATTTATATTTTTAGTTTGGAAAATTGTGAATTAATAATTGAAAGAAACTTACAAAAATGAATATGGGGTCGAAAAAAACGTCATTTTCATTCATAAATTAAAAAATAATGTCACAATAACAATGGACAAGTCACCATTGAAAAAGGAATTCTGTCAAAGGAATGTGTTGGATGTGTTGCCACTCGTTTACTGAGTTTCTTTTGTTTTTTTAAAATTGAAATAAAGCAAAGGATAAATCATTTGTTTTAACACATTTTTTAAATAATGAATTTCATCTGATGTACGGAGGTATTAATAAAGTTATTTTTGGTGATTATTTTACGTGCAACAAAAATAAATACGTAAATAGCAATCGCACCTAATTCAAATATGGCGCATGTCTTGAAATGTTGTCAGTTTGATCGGTTTCCGGTTCAAGTCAAACGTGTCGGTTCGTGTTTAAATGAAGACAACGGATTAAAATAATCAAAAATTTTCGGTAATTATTTGATCAATCTACAATTTCGTGTACGGGAATTTGTTTTTGCGTTTAGAGAAACTTTGAATGGTTGGTTTAGCTGAATAGTCGATTTTAAACTCCAATATTTTATAGCTGTTTTTTTGCATAGTCCAAATGGGCTTTCCGTGTATTGTGATTCGGATTCGTGGACGATTTTATAACTGGGAACTGGAAAATGGGCTTTCCGTGTATTGTGATTCGGATTCGTTGACGATTTTATAACTGGGAATTTATAACTGGAATTCGATTTTAAACTCCAATATTTTACAGCTGTTTTTTTGCAATAGTCCAAATGGGCTTTCCGGGTATTGTGATTCGGATTCGTTGACGATTTTATAACTGGGAATTATCTTTGTTGCAAGTTGCTGGATGATGCAGGCCTGGACTTGAGCTACTGTTTAAGGAAGTTAAACGATTGAAGCTTTATGGTTAGTACAGCCCTTGAGTATTTTTGCTTTATTTGGATTCGACTGGACACCATGTACCAGAACACATGTCAAGTAGGAGATGAAAAAGCATGAAAGCATTTTTGTTTCTCAGTATTTGCTGTGGGTTACTAATTACCGTAAGCGAATAATTTACAAATTGATTACTTTTAGCAAATTGATTATTTTAATGATTTTTTAAAATTCTCGTTCCTGAATTACAATGCAAGTTGCTTCAGGACTTTCTCCGTTGCATGTTTATGGACCTTCTCATTGCATGTTAATGCAATGCAAGTTTAAACATGATTTTTAGTTGAGGCTTTAATTTATGAAAATCATGATAGTCACCGTATGAAAGGAAAAAATGGGACTGAAATTTATCTAAAGTCATTAATCAAAATAAAAATTAAGAATTTTCATTTCTAACAATGATTTTAGCTTTAACGTCTAAATAATTTCTTTTGGAACTTTTATTTCAAAAATAAAAGCGAGGCTAAATCAAAGGGAATCAAAAGGAAAAAGCTTGAATTTTGAATGTTTTATCTTCAGAAATATAAAGAAACAGATGTGAATCTGGCAGTGCTGTATATCTACGATATTTTAATATTTTTGTTCACCAGTATTATATTAGTACTGTATTTGTTTAAATGCAGTATAATTATTTTATCATTTATCATATCATTATGCAATTTTAATTTTGTTTTTCTTTTCTTTTCAGGTAAGTTTTTCATCAATTTTCAACTCTGTTCAACAGTTGGCTTAATTTAGCAGGTTTTTTTTAAACTCACCTTCATTAGTGGGAGATAGTGTAACTGGTTGAGTCCTAGGGCCTTCTCCAACTTTGGTAACAGCAGCTACTGTGAATTCGTATTGGAGCCTTTTATTTAAACCTTCTTCTTCATAATGAGTGTGATGAGGTGGAATAGAATGCCTAAGGAAAAGAATTTTATTACTTCGTTAGGTTTTGAGTGTGTGTTTTTTTTTTTTTTCTTTTTTTTTTTTACTTGCCTTTTTGGTTTAGTGTCGCCCCCGTTGGGTCCTCCGACCGATCGGATTTGTAAATTATAGGATGTCAAAATACCATTAATTCGGGTCGGAGGTAACCAGCTTACCACGATCGATGCTGGACTGCTGACTACAGCTTTAATGGCACTAGGTACTTCAGGAACTGAAAAATAAATGTTAATTTAGTATAGTTAGCCATTACTTCAGTTATAGAACGCCTCCTTAAGGCGTAAAAATATTTAAGGCTTTTTCGAAAAGAGACTTTCTGCATAATGCAATAATTTGTAAAATTTAGGTGTAAATTTTTTTTTTTTACTGTTTTCCTCGGAGATTAGGTTTTTGAAACATGTGATGAAAATACTCACAGACTAAATCGAATGAAATCGTAGTAAGCCACTAGTCTAAGGAAACAGGACCAAAAATTCAGCGATATTTTGAGGAATAAAACTACTATCGGATTTAAAAAAACTGAAAATAATTTCTTTCCGGCGGACCTTTTCATCGTTTCATTTTTTAATTCGTTTTGTACAAATCTAGTCCTGGGGGCTTGACCTAGGTTATATAATTTAAAAAATGGAAATTCACCTCCGGGGCTGTCTGCGACCTTTTTTTTAATATCTTTAAAATGCATGTTAAAGTAATGCATTGCTCATAATGCATTGCAACCGATGCATTATGTGCAGTATACTAATCAAAATTTTTTTTTTTTTTTTTTTTTTTTTTTGGTTTCTGCAGTCTTAAAAATTTCAAAATTTATCTTAGTTTGAGGTTCTGATTTCCCGGGATATTTGTGGATTCGGGATTCAGGATTTATCGTTTTTGAGAAGAAATAATTTCCTAATTTTCGGGAGATTAATATTCGCCGGGAATCCCGAGTAATTCTTGAAATAAACTCGGAATAAAATTTCCAGAATAAAATTCTTGGAATGAAATTCTCAAAAATCCACGGAAATCCCATTTGATTCCCGGGAATAAAATTCTCGAAATAAAATTCCCGGGATAAAATATTCTGAATCAAATTCCCGGAATAAAATTCTCTATAATCCACGGAAATTCCTGACATTTCCATGATTTTTGGGAATTTTCCCGGAAATTAAAAAATGGCGGGAAAAATTCCGAAAAATTTAAACCACGGGGACTGGAGTTGAAAATTTTCTCGAAATTCCGGGATGGGAATTCCCAGGCAGAATCTCTAATTTGATTAAATATCTGATTTAGGCATTTTTGAGACTTACCATCTTCGTTAGTTAGGCAATGAAGCGGTGAGCTTGATACCCCGTCCCCTGCATTTGTAAAAGCCAAAACTTGAACACTATAATTTGTGAATTTTTCAAGGCCATGGATCACGACGCTCAGTGCCGTCGTTATTTTCGTTTCCGGTTTATTTGAAACGTCCATATCTTCCAAATTCTCCCATATAACTTTATACCCTTTCAAATGTCCGTGGAGTTGCGTATCAGGCACCGGACTCCAGGACACTTGCAAACTTTGAGACGTGAACGCGGCACACCTTATATCCTGCGGAGCGGCACTAGGAACATCTTCCAACGTAATAGCTAAAACTTCACTAGACGTAGGTCCCGGACCTAAAGCATTGTATGCCTGCACGACAATGCTGTATTTTGTAAATTTTTTGAGGTCTGTTAAAGAGGTTTCCCCGCCCGAGCCGCTCCCTCTGCTTTCAACGTTTTTAAACTGATATTGATCTTCTTTCAATCTTTGTTCTTTGTAACCCACGTGATAACCTAATATTTCCCCGTTCCACAATTCCCTTTCGGGAGCGTCCCAGATCACGTGAAATTCCGTGGGGCTCATGGCTTCCGCTTGCAGGTTCCTGGGAGCTCCGCTAGGCACTTCACTGTCAGTCGTAACGTCCAATATGTCGCTGGCCTGACTTTTCCCTAATTCGTTCTCCGCGAACAGTCGGAACTGATAATTGACGGCCGGACGTAGGGAACTGATTAAAACTGTCGCTTGGTTAGCGGGGACGGTGGTCTGGGTGGTTTTCTTATGCCACGACTCCGATTCAGTCTTGTATTCTACGATGCATTGGATTATGGGAGAGTTCCCGTCCTGACTGAGGACCCATCCTAATTTGACGAATCTGCTCCCTTTTTCGATGACGTGAACGTTCCTCGGGAAATCTGGAGGCTCTTGAATGAATAACTGCAAGGTCATTTCGTCCCTGCCGAAAGAGTTGGTGGCAGTGCAGTGATATCTCCCGCTGTCGTCTCTCAAGGTGTTGGATATCGTGAGTTCGGAAATCACTCCGTCTGTCGCGTTCATGGTTTTACTGCTAAACCTGAAAAAAAATAAAATTTGGATTTCATTTTCCTCTTTTTTTTTTTTTTTTTTTTTTTAATTTTTTTTTTTTTTTTTTCAAAATTATTCTACGCTAACGCTTTCCGAGTAAAATCGATGATGAAAAAAGAATGCTAATGAAATAAGATCAAAGAAAAAAAATAAATTTCTGCATGATATCTCCCTTTGTCTTCTGATAAGGAAAGGGGAAGAGAAGAGTTTTAAAAAAAAAAAGATATAGTTTCGCTGGGTTCTGTGACCCGGAAAAAGACTCATTTTCGTATTGTAATAATCACTGACCTGTATTCATTGTCTAAAGGTGAACCTGCTTTCCTCCAAATGATTTTGATCGGTCGATCGCCTTTCGCTTCGCATCGTAAAATGGCGGATGAGCCTAATCGGGCAGTGTGATTTTTTTGCCTCGAAACGAAATGAGCTGGTGCTAAATGGTTAAAAATTTCGGTGAATGATTAAAGTGTTTTTTTTTTTGCGATACTGTCAGTTAGGACACGAACTGGGCAATTTTCCAGGTGGCACCTCTGTAGAGGTCTCACTAGAAATCACCAACACGGTGGTAAAGATACCACTATAGTGATAATGCTGTTACGTTTTTACCACTACAGTATACCAGTAGTAAATATTCCACTATAGTGATACTATGCCACTACAGTGGCATAGTACACTACAGGCCACTACAGTGACAATAGTACTATAGTAAGTATAATGTGTAGTGTAACTATGCAGTGGCACTTCTATAGTACTACGAAGTGGCGTACTTACTATAGTACATATACTACAGTACTATACTACTATACAATAGTATGCCACTACTACAGTGGCGTACTTACTATAGTACTAGTAGTTATTAGTACTACTGATACATAAGTTTTACCACTATATTCAGTGGTATTTTGGCCACTGTAATACTTTAAAAAGAAGGCTTTAAAAAGATGGTGCTAAATGGTACCACTATAGCGGTACTTACTAGTAGTAGTAGTAACTGCTAGCTTGCTAACGGTGGTAACTAATTACTTGGAGGTATTTTTGCCGCTTTATGCTAAAACTATAGTATTAGTACTATTACCAGAGTATTAGTAGTATTACTATGGTATTTATGGTACTTTTAACTAGTATTAGTTAAATATAGTGGGTAACCGGTGTCCCGGCGTTGCTGGTCCACCTAGGGAGTGGCGCCCCTACCCCTATAAGGTGAGCACCCCTCTCTGGGTTATGAGCTGGTGGTGGGGAGCAGTGCCACCAGTACTGGCTCAAGGCTGAAGATAGTAGTAATCGGTTAGGCTTGAGTACAGATATCAAGAGTCAAAGGTATGACTTTTGTTCTGCGAACTAGTGGTGGGCAGCAGTGCTACTAGTACTGGCTCAGGGCTGAAGATGGTAGTGATCGGCTAGGCTTGAGTACAGGTATCAAGAGGCAGAGCTGTAGCAGCGGTATGGCTCTTGTTCTGCTGATGCAGAAGATTCTGGGAAAGTCACTGCATTAAATTGTCCCTGAAAAATCATCATGGCTGAAAACAATATCTGCCAGATGATAGCCAATCTTCGTCGCGGAGCTGGCACTTAAAAGAAGAAGAAGTTAAATATAATGAAACACTTAACTACTTAGTTGTAGTTAGTACTTACTAGTACTATTACCATCAAGTATAATAATAAGTATAGTAAGTACCACTACTTACTACCACTGCAGTGGTATTATAGCAAGTATAGTATTGTATACTATGCTATGCTTTCTAAAGGTAAACCTGCTTTCCTCCAAATGATTTTGATCGGTCGATCGCCTTACTTTACTATACTACCTCGGCACTTACTATACTGGTATACTACCACTACAGTGGTATTATAGTAATTATAGTATGGTATACTATGCTATATCTACTATAATACCACTGTAGTGGTAGTCACTATACTATACTTACTATAAAATACCACTGTAGTGGTAGTCAGCAGTTACTGCTACTATTACTTATTATACTTATAAGAGAGGTACTAACTACTAAGTAATACCATACTTACTATAGTGGTACTATATTGGTTGTTAGTGCCACTATAGTGGTACTTACTATGCTCACCATTACTTACTATTATACTTAATAGTATACTTAATAGTATACTTAGTAGTAATAGTAGTAGTAGTAGTAACTACTAACTACTACAAATCAGTTATGTGGTACTAGTTATTAGTGCTACTAATACCATAGTAGTACTACTAATACTATCGTTTTACTACTGTATTGGCATAGAACCACTATAGCGGTAACACTGTATAGTATACTACTACTACTACTACTACTACTAACTATTATTATATAATACGAACTACTACATTAAAAATTAAACTGGGATATGGGGTCATATCCCTACGTAGGACTACGTCTTTGGGGTACTGTCCTTATATATTGCTAATATAAGGTCAATAAATTCAAATTTCTTGACGAAGAGTTTATAAAAACTAACATAAAACATTTAACAAACATTTACGAAGAACAATGAAAATCGCAACATCAAGAAAAAGAACAAATAATTATCTCTTCTATAGTATCTCCCTTTTTCTGCTTGGCAAATCACTTTTGGACAACTGTTATGGTGTAGTTACCTGAATTGAAATTAAACGATGGAAAAACAATGGAAGTGTTAAGATGTCACAGGACCCAACTTAACAAAGTTTCTTTTCAAAATTTGGCATCCATCAATCACCCTTTTCCAATCATTTTTAGAATTCATTTTTAGAAACGATGGCAATGTAAAAAAATTCGAATTTTTTGATACAAATATAAAAATTTGGAACAACAGTGAGTTGTTATACAACATTTCAATTTGATACAAATTTCAACGAATTATATAAAATGAACCTTTCAGTATGCATTTCATTTCAACATTTTCTTATAACCAGTACCAATCACAGCGACGAACATTTTCATATAAAAAACACTAAAATTAGCTGCCAACCACTCATTTTTTAAATTCAATTAAGGCGCAATAATAAGGCTTAATAAGTTTTTATAATTTTAGTTTTAAAATGTTTGATTTTTCGTTGGATAATATAATTCCTTTTAGTAAAAAAAAGGAGTTTACCTTTAGTAAATCAAGTTAGTAAAACCGAGTTTAGCCTGGACTTTATTGAAGTCGGTACGGTTTCTCAGAGAAACAAATTTTACGAGAAATTTAAAACATATAACTTTATAACATTTAAATTATTATATTAATTGTGTGAATAATTTGAAGGATCAAAATTAATTGCCCCATATATGGGGATAACGGATTCTTAATACATCAAGATAACTGGGGACCGGCGGCTGCCGGTCCCAGTCTTCTTCGTCTTCTTTGTCCTGGTTTTCGGAATTCTCGTTGCGGTCTTCTTTCTCCTCCTCCTTTGGAGGAGGAGGAGGATTACGTCTAAACTCAACGCCCATATCTGTCGAATTAAAAGTGAGAAAGTTGAAAGTAGGCATATGTCGTAGGCTTTTAGTAAATCAGTCGTTTTGTAAAATGCCTAGGCGTATAGTAATGGGCGATTAGTAAAATGATTTTAAAATGTAAATGTTCTATTAAATGCCTAGGTTTTTTACAAAACGACCGTCATTTTATAGACAGATATATAAATTAATATTTTGATAATATTATAAATTAATTTATAACTTACCGATTTGGACTGTGATTATTTATTTGTGATTATTTACCAACGAATGTTTGAAAAAAATTTTTTGGCTTTTGTTGGTGCTTCTGTTTGAAGGAGTTTGGTGTTCGGGAAAGCCGTGGACGGTGGGAGGTGGTTTCAGGTTAAGTAAGAGGAGAGTAAATTGTAACCGTATTTTTAAAAATATTTTCGGGGTGGAGGATTCACACTCTGAAATAATTTTTCAGAAATGCAACTTGTAATGCAACAATAATTTTTCAGAACTGCGGCTTTGGTGGATTTATGATCTAAAATTTGACGGTATTTTTGAGAATATTTTCGGGTTATAAATTATAGAGTTTTTTTTTTAAAATTTGAATTTATTCCGGAGTTATCAAAATGGATTTATTGAATCCATGGTAACATGCTGATAGTTTATTTGCAAAAATCGAGTACTTTTTTTATAAATATTTTTTTTCTAATATTGTGTAGTTTCTAATATTTTGAATTTTTTTAACGAAGAACTTCGTTATTCCTGACTAGCAGGCGTAACTGTGTAAGAATTGTTTTACACTCTTATGTAAGATTGTGAAAGAATTTTACGCACTTATGGGGGGGCTGAGGCGTAAATGTGTAAGAGTTAAAATAATTAAAATTAAGTAAAATTTTATAAATTAGTTAGAATAAATAATTATAAAAAATATTAAAAACAATAATTAATTCATTATTTAATTAATTTTAATAACTAATTAATAAATCAAAAGTTATGAAAATTAATATTTTTTAAATAATTAATAGAAATAATAGATATATAAAATTATTTTATATATCAATTAATTAATTATCGAACTCTTTATGAATTTTTATTCATAATTTATTTTCCTCCTCGTCTGCTCCTTTCACCAGAGCAAGTAAAATTTTACTTAATTTTAATTATTTTACTCTTACACATTTACGCCTCAGCCCCCCCCCCCCCATAAGTGCGTAAGATTATTTAAAATTTTCAAACTAAAATAAATGACATTGACATGATTATTTAAAACTTAATTAAAATAAATGACAAAATGACTAAAATTGACAAAGTTAATTTAGTCATTTAAATGACTTTGACGATGAGTTCCCCACACGGTAAAAAATTTTTTCGCAGTCCCAATTAGTGCAATGATTCTTACCGTCTTTCTCACATTCAGTTGTTGTTGTTCTTTTCCTTTTTCCTCCGAAGCTGAAAGTATCATTTCCTAGGATATCGGTTTCTGCAGGTATTTTAAATGGCTGAAAACTGTTTTAAAAAAAATAAGGTAAAACATAAGCGGTAAAACACAACCTAACACAGCACGCTCTTTAACAACGAAGTTCTTCGCAATGCCTTACGGTTGCAGCTCCTTGCAACCAACGGGAAATTTTTTTTTGAATTATTTTTGAATTCTTTTAACGAAAACTTTCTAAAAATTTTAAAAAATTCTAAAAAGAATGTAGTGAGCCATAAGACCTTTCGCTTTAAAAATCCAGAATAACGAAGTTCTTCGTTAAAAATATTAGTCAAAATTTGACGTTAAAAATATAAGTCACGACTCTTATTATTATTAGTTAAAGATTAACGAAAAATTCGAAATATTTACGAAAAATGTGTTTTTTTTTTCTTGTGACAACTACACGTTAATATAAAATTTCCGTTAATTTTTGTTAATTTTCCTTTAGTTTCGGTTAGTTCACGACAATTTTCGCTAAATTTTAGTTAATATTCGTTATTTTTTCGTTAATTTTCAAAAAAGTAAAATTTGATAGGGACTTTTATTATTATTAGTTAAACATTAACGAAAAATTCGAAATATTTGCGAAAAATATGTTTTTTTTTTCTTGTGACCACTACACGGTCCGCAGGTTTTTCGTTAATTTTCAAAAAAGTGTTAATTTTCACAAACATTAACGAAAAATTCGAAATATTTGCGAAAAATATGTTTTTTTTTTCTTGTGACCACTACACGGTCCGCACAAACTATTTTTTCCATGTTGACCCCTAAGACGTAGTCCTACGTCAATAACTAATATACGTACAAATACTATAGTACACTAGTGTACTATAGTATACTACGTAGTATACTATAGTACCAGTATTACCATACTGGTATACCCTAGTAGTATACCAGTATGGTAATACTATAGTAGTACCAATAGGGATTATTTTGCTGTGTTATCTTTGGGGATTCGTTATATGTAAAAAATAAGTCAGCCGGAGGTTTCTCATACCCCTGAGTTACTTGTTTAACTACTGTAAACATTCAATCCACAGCCTTCTATTTTGCAGATTAGGGATATCAACATCTTTTTTTTTCTACTACTATAGTGGTATAGCACCATTAAATGTATACTAGTACTACTATGACTAGTAGTACCACATGATTAGTTAGTTGTACTACTATACATTTATATAGTATCAATATATTATAGTATTAATATTCTAAAGCTATAGTGTTAATAAAACTATAGTTCTAGTAGTACTACTAACCAGTATTAGAAGTACTACTGTAGTACTAGTAGTACTACTACGATATTAGTAGCACTAATAACTAGTATTACATAACTACTTTGTACTAGTTAGTAGTTATTACTACTATTACTACTAAGAATAAGTATTTACTTTAAATAAGACAGCAAAGCGATGGACACTCTGCCTCGGCGTTTCTAATTTGACTTGGCATGATAGCAATGCTGTGCTTATATCTTCTGAGGTAACATGAAAATTACCGTCCACGTCTAATAGTAGTTATAAGTACATAAGTTAATTTAATTTAATTCAATTTAACTTTGAATAAATTTTGATGGCAATTTGAACGTACTAAAAATAGTAAATTTTTACTGAAGGATAGTGAAAATTGTTTATGGTATTAATAATCATTTAAAATCCTTTACGGTTTGGTCGAAGAGGACCTTTTATAAATGATTATTTGTATTGTAAAATTTTGAATTTCAAGTATATACACATTCATTCAAGTATACTGTTAAGTATACTAGTAAGTATAATAGTAAGTAATCGTATCATATATACTAGTATTAATATATTATATACATAATAATATATACTGGTACTTCGTATCGTGTACTACTAGTTAGCAGTGTACTATACGTTTTTACCACCATAGGGGTGCTATATCACTATCGTGGCACTAAATATGGCTCCACACACCATTGGGACCTATGTGGAGGTTCCACTACAAAGAACCTTTATTATACACTCCAAAAAATGCTGATTTGGGTCAAAGCAAAAATGCTTTGCGACAAAGCATTTTGGCACAACTTAGGTCTAAGCAGTGGAAATATTTTGTGCCAAGACTCGTGAGTGCTTGCCGCATTTATTGCGACAAGTACTCACTAGTTTTGCTGCTAAGCAACATCGCTTGTATAGCGGACGAGGCATATTCATTTTTTTGGGTGTAGTTTGGTTTTTATGACTTTTGCCCAGTCCGTGTCTGGAAAGAAATAGGTACGAACCATTAACGGTAAGATATATTCTTTTGCTAAGGCCGGTTCCTATACCGTTGAATGCTTCGCAAAGGTAATAACCTTCGTGCTCTTCACGGAGTCTTTCGATGTATAATGACCCGTTGGTGAAAACTTTCATGCCGGAGCCGTGCTCTTGCTGGGCCAAATCCCGGTATGTTCCAGGCCTGGATCCTGATAAAAAAAAAAAAAAAAAAAAAATTGGTGTAAATCTGATCCCAGTCAAATATGTTTTTACTAGCACACATCAGTATGTCACATTTTACCTATTCCTCTCCTCCAAGTCACCGTCGGAGTAGGATTTCCCTCAGCCTGGCAATCTAGGACGAACCCATGAGCTCCTTGAGGCGCTTGTTGATTTTCCGGAGGTACTGACCACCTCGGAGGAACTGCGACACAAAAACCCAAATTTTTAGAAAAAAATAAAAAGAATTTTTTAAAAATTTGTCTTCTGATATATTTCCCGGAATCAGTCCATTTTTAAAAAAAATTTTTCTTGATTCATGAAAAGGAATCTAAAACCGCGGAAAACCTTGTGCCAGCTTTGTAACTCTGGAGGACTTAATCTGGTAGATGTTGATCATTGACTGCACGCGCTGCTATTTTTTTTGAACCTAATCCTCACAGGTTTGCATCCCAGATTTCTCCTTTTTTTACTCTTTTGGCTTATGATATTCCCCCACTGCAGAGTCTAAACCTCGAAAATGCAAATCCCGAGGGCCTTACTCGGTCTGCAGAGACCTTTGGCATCTAAGTATCGCCTCTAACGAAATTTCAGCATTTCCTCTTAGAATTTAATCACGTGTTTTAAATTCATTTCCTAAAAATCTTTTAGACACCTAAATTTTACGTACCGATCATAAATCACTCCCCTAGTTACTGCATGTATCATTTGAGTTGGAATTATCTTAAGCACGATCCAGTCGTTAATTAAAAAGATCCCGGAGTTTTCTCCCACTACATTTTTTTTCCCCCTTTTGTTGAGAGTGAATTTTTTCCCGCCATCGGGCGAAAATTTATGCTCTTTTTTTTTTTTTTGTCGAGTTATACGAACGAAACGTGAAAAAAAGAAAGTTCCGAAAGTATATAATGACGTGTTTTATGTTATGGGTCAACATGACAAAAGATTTCCTCGTTTTTCCTTAAGGGTAAATGAGTAAATCCTCGGAAGATGTAAAGTCTCCCTCGTAAGCTCAGCGTAACGGGAACGATATATTTTACGTTGAATTTCTCAAAATCTGTTTTTATATTTTATTTATATTCAAAATAATATTAAACAGTATTAGTTACTTTTTTATTCGCTCTCAAGATTAGAATTCGAACACAAACTTTTTTTTTTTTTTTTTTACAATATGAAAAAAAAAGAAAAGTTTTGACGAGTTTGTTTAGTTAGTTAGCTGACAATATTTATTTTTATTTTTAAAGCTGAGATGTTTGTCGGGATGGGGGGTGGGATTTCATCCGGATTTTCTTTTGTATCCTGCGCTTTCTGGCGTGTGACCCTCGTGATTTTTCACCTTTGAAGGTGGGACGGAAAGGAGAATGAAATACCAACTTCTACAAAAATGAACTGGTCCTAGTCCCGTACAAAAAAAAAAAAAAAAAAAAAAAAAAACTTGCAAAATAAACGCAAAAAATTTATATAAAAAATATGTGATTTTTGTATCATTTGTACCAAATTTTGAACATTCATGATTCTTGCAAAGTTTATGCATATTTTTTAAGCACAAAAATTAAAATACGCATAATTTTTAAGAAAATTTATGCATAATTTATTTAATTATATAAAAATCTAAATATGTATCGTTTTGCATAATTTATGCATATACGTAATTTTTTCATATCATAAAGTAGGAAAATCTGGTAATATTTTGCTTCCACTTTTTTCCCATTTTATGCATATTTATTTATGCATAAATAAATATGAATAAAATGGGAAAAAAGTGAAAGCTAATATTTTATGCATATTATTTTATATGATTTTATTTTAACAATTTATGCATATTTATTTATGCATGAATAAATTATCCATAAATAAATATGCATAAAATAGGAAAAAATAGTGAAAGCATAATATTTCAAGATATATGCATATTTATTTATGCATAAATATGCATATTTATCTATACATAATTTATTCACGCAATAAATATGCACATTTATTTATGCATAATTTATTCATATACGTAATTTTTTCATTTCAAAGTAAGAAAATCTGGAAATATTAGGCTTTCACTTTTTTCCCATTTTATGCATATTTATTTATGCATGAATAAATTATGCATAAATAAATATGCATATTTTTCTATACATAATTTATTCATATAATAAATATGCACATTTATTTATGCATAATTTATTCATTCATAAATAAATGTATAATCACTATCATGCATAAATAATGTATAAAGAACTAAACTTTCTTTTACAGGGAACACTTTTTCTGGTCCTTCAACATAGTTATGCATAAGTCAATGCAAAAGTTATGCATGTTTTAAGCTTAAAAATTATGCATAAATTGTAAAACTTATGCATAAATTGTAAAAATTATGCATATTATAAAATTGTAAAGATTTGGCATAAATTAGGCCAAAATTATGCAAATTTTAAGCTTACAAGTTACGCATAAAATTTTTAAAAATTATGTGAAAATGCAAAAATTTATATAAATTACGCTGAAAATTTGTAAGAATTATGCATTTTTAAAATTTGGTGCTTAAAAAAATATGCATAAACTTTACTAAAGTTATGTCCAAATTTAGTACCAATGCTACAAGTATAATACATTTTTATTTAAATTTTTTGCCTTTATTGTGCAAAAGCTTATACACTTTTTGCATCTCTTTTTCAGACGGCCAGGCTAAATTGAAGCATAAATTGTAAATTACAATCAATCTCGTTGTAATTTTCAAAATTCGGCGTTTTCACTCAGATGTTTTGAATTTTAGAAAAATCGTGATTTTTGATACCCCGTGAAAGGCTATGAACACATGGATGTTCATCTTTTTTTAAATATAAAGGGGAAAAGAAACCAATTAGAGCTCAGAAAATGAAAGCTGCCTCATTTCACATATTTTTTACTTCAACATAAATTAATCGAGAGAAATTCAAATCGTTGATTAAAAAAAAAAAGAAAAAAATGGACTGGATGGAAATAACTCAGAAGACATATAAAGTCTATTAATTTTTTTTTCCTCCCCCGCATTTTTTTTAGCAAAATGAAATTACTAATTTTCATCGTATACCTTTTGACTTAATAGGGTCTAATCAAGAAAAAAAAATATGTTCCTGCAAAAAAATTATTCATAAGGTTTAGGTTTTTTTTTTTTTTTTTTTTTAATTAAGAAATTGAAAAAAAAATTAACTCGGGTGCGAATATAAACTATGCGGCAGTGAAGTGTGAGTGAATGTGTTATAAAAAAAAAATACAATAAGCAACTTCACAAGATTATTTTTTTTCTTGGAATTCATTTCACAAAGGCGGTTATTATGAGCCATGCTTTTGAAACATGTTAACCTTACAAAATTTTACTCTGGGCGATTTTTCCTTTCCGTTTCTCAAGGAAAAAAAATAGCTTTGAAAATCGAAACGTTTTCCCTAATTTAAAATTTTCTTTTTTTTTCATTTCCAATTAAATGATAAACCATTTATCTTCACTTATGTCCGTTCCTTTCCGTCTTAATTAAATGTCCCATTGCATTATCTTTTATCTTTTTAACGGGAATCAGGGTGGCAAATTAAAATTAATGACGATTTCGGATTTTTTTCTCAAAGTTTTATTTTCTGCACGCGAAAAAAAAAATTTTTTTCATCATTGATGCGATTTTTTTTTTTACGTCTGGAGCGACATATATACACGTGATTTAATATTTAGAAACCGCCGGTATGCAAGAGAAAATTTCGTTTTACGTTACAAAACGTATAGAGTTTATCTCCCGGTTATAAAATATATGATGGTTTATGCTGTGTATTTTGATGCTGTTCTGCGGCCTAAATCAGAGATGTCGTCTTATATGTCCCATAATTCATTTTATCCCGGAGAACGACCTTTTATGTCCGGGGACTTCCTGAAAAACGAAAATCTGTTTTTCAGAGAGACTATCCATCCATCCAGCCAACCCCTCTCCTTCTTTTTCATGAGAATTTATATTAAATTTTATTCAGATTACAAAGCGATTCGAAATCCTTGATTTGTGTCCGTTTTTCGGGAAAATGCCAGGATAATGATAGCGAGTTTTATTTGCTCGCTGCAAAAAGCTTTTCCGTTTTATTAAATTGCGTCGGGCTATTTTTTCTTTTTTTTTTCTCAACGTTTTATGGCGTAGCTATTTTGCGAAATATTGAATAAAAATTATAAATTTGTAAACGGTATCGGTGGATGAATTTTTAGAAAAAAAAAATATCAGTTTAATCTGAAATAACTGGATTAAGTTTAATTTAGTTGAATGAAATTAAATTAAATTAAACTTAATAGGATTAGTTAAATTAAATTAATCATTCGATTGAATTTAATTTAAATTAAATTAAATTAATCATTCGACTAAATTTAAATTAACTTAATCATTCAATTAAATTTAAATTAACTTCATCATTCGATTAAATTTAAATTAACTTAATCATTCAATTAAATTTAAAGTTAACTTAATCGTTCGACTAAATTTAAATTAAATTAATCATTCGATTAAAATTAATTTGGATTAATCGTTCTACTAAATTTAAAAATAAACTAAATCCTTCAATTAAATTTAAATTAGCTTAATCTTTGACTAAATTTAAATTTACTTAATCATTCAATTAATTTTAAATTAAATGAATCGTTCGACTAAATTTAAATTAAATTAAACATTCGTTTAAAATTAATTTGAATTGATCGTTCGTTCGATTAAATTTAAATTAACTTAATCGTTCGATCAAATTTAAATTAAATTAATCGTTCGATTAAATTAAAGTTAAATTAATCATTCGACTAATTTTAAGTTAAATTAATCGTTCGACTAAGTTTAAATTAAATTTCATAATTCCATAAAATTTAATTTATATTAATCGTTCGATTAAATTTAAATTAGCTTAATCTTTGACTAAATTTAAATTTGCTTAATCATTCGATTAAATTTCAATTGAATGAATCATTCGATGAAATTTAAATTAAATTAATCGTTCGACTAAATTTAAATTAAATTAATCGTTCGACTAAATTTAAATTAAATTAATCATTGGATTGAAATTAATTTGAATGAATCGTTCTACTGAATTTAAATTAACTTAATCATTCGATTAAATTTAAATTAACTTAATCGTTCGATTAAATTTAAATTAAATTAATCATTCGACTAAACTTAAATTAATTTAATTATTCGATTAAATTAAAAAAATTAAATTAATCATTCGGTTAAATTAAATTAAAGTAATCATTCAGTTAAATTTAATCGGATTGTTTAAATTAAATTCGATTAAATTACTCAGTTCACTTCAACACAAAATAATTCTATTCAGTTTGGATGACATCATTTCATTCAATGATTCAGTTCAATTGATTTAGTTGAATTAAATTTAATTGATTTTTTACCAATGATACCAATAATTCTCTAAAAATCAGTTTCAGTGATATGAAAATGAAATGGAAAAAAATTTGATGATATGAAAAATACCTAATTTAGTTTATTCAATTTAATGCAATGGAATCTACTCAGCCCGATTTGGTTCAATTCAATAGATCCAAATCAATAAATTTGTAACTTTTGACAACAGAACTAATATTACATCTTTCAACTCGACTGATTAAATTATTTAAATTTAATAATTTTTTAAATTTAATTAAACTATAATTTAAATTAAATTATTTAATTCGAATAATTTAGATGGTTTAATCACTTCAATTCAATTTATGATAAAGTCAATCGATTTTGAAGATCGAAAATGGCAACCTTTGTGAAACGAATCCTTTGATTATTCAAGAAGTGTGAGTTCGTGTAAAGTGCTCGTCAAAAACTGCACTGATATGCAGTTTTGCAACAAAAGCTGTTAAACTTTAAAAGCGACGCTTTTTTTTTCTTTGCTAAATGCATCTTGAAGATCTTCAATAATTATATAAATAACACGTAAACTGTGGCTTTTAAGTGCTTTGCTACTTGCGTGGCTTGTGGCTTTGTGCTCTACTGTACTTTGTGTGAAAACATATAAAGAATAATTATATTTAACGTGAATTTTTTAAGACCCCATTTTTTTTAGCGCTCTTAAAAAACTTAATCTAAAAAATTAACGAGAAAAAAAACGAGAATAATAATATCGATGATCGGTACTTACCCTTAACGGTTTGGAAACATCAAAAACATCCAAAACACAAAACCGGATCATGCAACAACATGCGAAAAAGAAAGAGCGGAAATAGAAAGAAATAAAAACTTTTTTTTTGAGTTTGTGCGATTTTTGTGCGTGAGGCGCAAGTGGTTCATGCGGTGGGCAAACCTAGAGGACGGGGCTGGTACTTTACCGCTGACGACCAGCTGAGCCGTGTGTTCGACCTGGGCCACCTGGTTGGCGGCTCGGCAGGTGTAGTTTCCGGAATGTGATGCGGCTAGCTGGTCCACTACAACCGTACTGGAATGCGTGTCAAGGCCAACAATTCTGAGGCCCTCCGAAGACAGGGGTTCGCTATCTTTGAGCCATGTTATCGTAAACGGAGGATCTCCTTTTTCAATGACACAAGAAACATGGGCTCGCACTCCCTCGGATAAATCCTTGTTAAAGAAAAAAGGGGCTATCCTAGGCGGTACTGGAAGAACCAAGCAGGTTTTCGATTTTTTTTTTACGATTTAAAAAAAAATTAAAAATAAGAACTATGCTAGAGCTAGACAGAGAGAAAAACACTGGCGAGCAAAATGATAGTATACCGAAAGATGAGATTTTTGTTTTGGATGCAGGATAAGGAGCATACAGATTATTTTTTTAGAGAAAAAAAATCTCATCTTCTACATTATATCAATATGAATAATAATAATAATAAAAAAAAAAATTTAGATGAATAAATCGGTTAAGGCACAGGGGCAGCCGTACCATGGACAATTAAAGCTGCCTCATGGCTCACTTCAGCCGCCTGATTTCTGGCGACACATGTGTAGTTGCCGCTATGGTTCGGAGATGCGCTGGCGATTCGCAGGGACAAATCATCTTCGCTGTGGGTGTATGTGGTTACACCCTCCGGCAGGATCGGACTTCCGTCGAAAAGCCATTCAAGCCTTAACGGTTGATCTCCGGAACTGACCACACATGTTACCAATACTCTAGAACCTTGTTGGATATCTGATGGGAAGCTGAAATGCTCTATTTTGGGCGGGACTGGAAACGACAATAAGATTTGATATTCCCTCTGGTAGGAAAAAATATTGCTAAAGAAGGTTTAAAGAGTTCTCTTTTTCATTTTTCTGGAATTTTGCTGTTTAAAGGTTGTTATAACAAGTTGTAGCAAGTTGTAGCAAGTTGTAGCAAGTTGTAGCAAGTTGTAGCAAGTTCCAACAAGTTGCAGGAAGTTCTAACAAGTTGCATTAAGTTGTAACAAGTTGTAGCAAGTTGTAGCAAGTTTCAACAAGTTTTTGCAACTTCCAGCAAATTTAACAATAAGCAGCAAGTTGTAAC
Organism: Liposcelis bostrychophila; assembly: GCA_037577465.1. Lineage (NCBI taxonomy): Eukaryota > Metazoa > Arthropoda > Insecta > Psocodea > Liposcelididae > Liposcelis > Liposcelis bostrychophila. The sequence goes on along the minus strand of CM075207.1, from coordinate 9,404,017 downwards.
AAGTTCCAACGAGTTGTAACAACTTCCAACAAGATGTAACAATTTGTAAGACGTTGCAACAAGTTCCAACAAGCTGCAGAAAATTCTAACAAGTTCCAACGGGTTGTAGCAAGTTGCAGCAAGTTGTAACAAATTCCAACTAGTTGCAGGGAGTTCTAACAAATTGCATTAAGTTGTAACAAGTTCCAACAAGTTGTAGCAAATTCCAACAAGTTTTAGCAACTTCCAGCAAATTTAACAAGAAGCAGAAAGTTGTAACAATTTGTAACAAGTTGCAACAAGTTCTAACAAGCTCCAACGGATTGTAGCAAGTTACAGCAAGTTGCAGCAAGTTGTAACAAGTTCCAACAAGTTGCAGGGACTTCTAACAAGTTGCATTAAGTTGTTACAAGTTCCAACAAGTTGTAGCAAGTTTCTACAAGTATTAGCAACTTCCAGCAAGTTCTGACAAGAGCAGAAAGTTGTAACAAGTTCCAACAAGCTGTAGCAAGTTTCAACAAGTTGTAGCAACTTCCAACAAGTTGAACAGCCTTAGCTTTCTACTGGATAACCAACCTTGGTCTTTCACTTTCAGAATTTTATGGTCGATTCTCTTTGAAATTTTTAAGGAATTATGTGATATGTTCTGTTACGTGGATAATGAATAGTTGGAATTGCAGGAAACATTTCTGGAATAAATTAAGGTCAAGATCGGCTGTGACAGTTGTCTTTTTAAAGATTTGAATTTAGAAGATTTTTGTTAGTAAATCTTAAGACTAATATTTTTTGCTTATAGTCGATAAAAGATCTGCGGCTGCTACCCCGCCATCCTGTAACCATTTGAACATCATTGCCAATCAATGAGTCTTATCTTTAAAACAAGCAAAAGCTTTTGCTTCCTTTAAATAAATTTAATGAAGTTTATTAAAACTTAATTAAGTTAAAATAAGGTAAATTAAGTTTTGCGAAACTCATTTAAAGCTTTTGCTTTTGCTTGTCAACATTATTTAAGTTTATTTGTACTTAATTAAGTACAAATAAAGCAAAGCTTTTGCTTGTTTTTAAAATACGACTCACTATATAAAAAAAACTGTAAATATTTCCGTTTTCTCTTTTAATTTTCTCGGAAATTATTCATCGACTATAATGCAAGATTCGTGCAAGAAACCAATCAAGAAAAATTAGAATTTGTATAAACTTTTTGGTAGGTTTTTTTAAAGGTATTTTTTATGACTGAATTCTTGTAATTATAATACAGTATTTTTATTCTTTTTATTAATTAGATTATTAATATTTTACTTATCGGAAATTGGATCTCATAAACATTGGAAGAGAGTCTCATAAACGAGAGGTCGGTGGTTCGATTCCATCTTTCGCCACTTCGATTAAACTTTTTTAACTTTTCAACTGATTTCCTATGTTTATGAGATTCAATTCCCGTTAAATAAAATATTAAAAATTAGAATTTTCGTCCTGATCTGACTAAGTTATAAATTTTGCTCACTCGTAGCGCTGGTGCTTGTATAGGTTGCTTGCACGAAGCCTATAATTAAAACCTTTTTCATTTGTTGTGCCAAGTGAGGACATGAGTTTGGATTGGTCAAGGCAAAACCTGACTAACTAGCTGTATGGATTGTTGTTTGTATTTAGTTTATATGTAAACATTGTCAATTCATTCTGCTATTTAATCAGTTTTTGCCTTGACCGGTTCTGTTGGTGTTGAAACGAAAGATCTGCATTTCACAAAAAACAGTACTGTAAAAAGCAAATTATTTGTATGTAGTACTGGCTGTTATTCGCATGATCGATCCGCTCGTGGGATGGTAGTTGGTTAGCTAAGTGGTCTGGTCTTGTGATTCATTTGTTTATATGTCTTGTAGGATCGAATTTTTTTTTTATTTTATTTTTTTTTTTTAAATTTGTGTCATTGACATTGCCTTACTGCTTGAATATTCTTTTTCAAACCAATTCGTCTGCCCCTGTAAGCGAAATGGTCGTAACTACATTTCTTTAAACAAAGTGCGTTCCGTATTATTGACTTGTGTCAACAGTAAGCGTATTCCTTTGTTTTTAAAAATGCAGTTACGGTCATTTCGCTTACAGGGGCAGTAGTGTAATGTAAACTGAAAATTCTCGAATCATATAAAGGTAAACTTCTGAGCTGATGCAATTTTGCGGGTTTTTGAGATCTATAAAAAAGCCTTTAATTGCTTGTACCTTGTCCAGTTCACAATATTCTGAGCATCATCCTTAAAAGGCATTGTACAATCCAATTTACTAGTTAAACTAAAAAATTGTTAAACTGGTGTAATTGCAAATTGTTTACATTTTATTTGAGTTAAATCCGTGCGCCGGAGGTGAACTAACGTATCTCCATCGTAAATATGATTGGAGATAGTTTGTTTCAACATTTCGTGAATGTGTCATGTGACCACAAGTTTACACCAACATGAGCGTGTAAACTTGTTGTTACATGATATTCACAAACACTATCTCCAATTGTATTTGCGATGAAGATACGTTAGTTCACCTCCGACGTACAGAAATGATACGAAGGTTTTTCTTTTTTTTTTTCTTAAATTAATTAATAAGTTGAAGACTACTCGGGACTAACGCTAGACGTCCATTGTTTACTTTTTTATCCTTCGACAGAAGGTAAACGTTGGTGAGAAGTGTCAACAAAGCATTGGACGTCCAGCGTTATTCCCGCGTAGTCTTCAGTTATGATCAGCACATTAATCAGATAAATAAACACTATCGTCTTGGAACTGATTTTCTAAAACATTATTTCTACTATGGAATGACAGAGGTGTTTTTCCTGCCAAAGTGTTAATGTAAAATAGACATTGGTAGGCCCAAGGATGGATCCCTGAGGCACCCTGAATATGCTACTTTAAAGTCTTGGAGGTGAAGCGAGATTTCAATCAATTGATGTATTTCTTAATACTAATAGAGCTAAAGAGATGTCTTTAGCTTCATAATCAGCTTTTCTCATTAAATTTTTTACTTTCATAACGCTCAGCTTGACCAATTCCCTACCATTTTTCCTAATCCATTTTTTCTAATAATTTTGGTTCCCAAAATCTTTTTTCTAATTTTTAGTTTTCCTAAAATTTTTTGATTCCTAAAGTAAAATTTTCCTACAATTGTTTGATTCCTAAAGTAAAATTTTCCCAAAATGTTTTGAAAAAACAAATGGTCGGGAACGACTGGACATATTTGATTATTAAGAAAAGGCTTCAGATATTTATTTAAATATACCAAAATAAATTTCCATGGCTTAGAAATTTTTTTTGGAGATACAAATTAGAAATCTGGCTTCGTAGCGAACTTCATAGTGATACTGGCATCTTTCCTTCAAAATTTCAGATTCTCAGTTTGTAAAGAAACTCCGGAAAACGCTTTGGAAAATATATTCCCGACATTTATTTTTGAAAACGTTTTCCGGAGTTTCTTTACAACCTGAGAATCTGAAATTTTGAAAGAAAGATGCCAGTATGAATATAAAGTTCGCTACGAAGCCAGATTTTTAATTTTTATCTTCAAAAAAAAAGTTTTAGGCCAGGGAAATTTATTTTGGTATATTTAAATAAATATCTGAAGCCTTCTCTTAAATTTGGACAAATCTGTTTTGGGTCAATCGTCGTTGGGAAAACTGTTTTTTGGTAAAAGTAGTTTTGGACGAACCTGTCTGGAATCTAAAGTCCAAGTCAGCTTATTTATTACTGATTTACGTTTGTGAAATGCATTAATAAGGAACTAAAAATATGGTTTTTGAAAAAGAAAAACCTTTAGCGGAGCAACGGAATTTTTTCCGGACTGTTTATGAAACATGGAATTTTTTTTTCTCTCCTCCTTTATCTTTTTTTCCCTCCTGCAAAACAGAATTCTGTAAATATTTTCCACTCTATCCAGAATGGAAAGATACGGTTTATTTTCTTTCATGTTTGTTACTTCACAAAAATCTGTTTCATCTGCGACGAATAAATATTCCTTTATGATTTTTCGCTACGGAATTTTCCGCTCCTGTTGCTCCGCTATCAGCTTTTTTTTTCGCAAATAAATATCTCTCCACCTCGCGTGAAAAAGAGAATAATCCATACCTTTCACTTCGATCTGTACTGATTTGGAATCATGATGTCCCTGTTTATTTCTCGCTAGGCACGTATACATCCCTTTGTCGGACGCACTATCAACTTTATGTATGACTAACGTCCCGTTCGACGAAACTTCCTGCCTTCTATTCATCGGTAAAAGTTGCCCATCTGGAAATCAAAGAGCGAGGATTGAAATAAATATTTACATTTACATTTTTTCTTTTTTTTTTTTGCGAATGCTGCGATCATTAAAAAAATGTTGTTTGAGGGGGGTTTTGTTGACTTTTTGGTTTTTGAATTTTAAATGAATTTACCTTTTTCCCATGTAATGGAACTAATGGGATAGCCAGCAACCGGGCATTGGAGGACTAAATCATGCCCAGCAACTGCGGCGATGGTGTCCATAGGCCGAACTAATGGAAGACCGTAAATATTGAGCCTGGCTGCATGGCCTGCAGAGCCGACCCTGTTTTTTGCCGTACAGCGATATTCCCCGCCATCTTCGACCCGGACGGAACTTATATTTACGTGAGATATGACGTCACCGTGTACGGTAACGTATTGGCCGATGACCAATCTGAAAAGGAAAAAAAAGAAAATATCATTTTTAGCCGGAATATTTCAATTTTTGAGTTGGGTTCAAAATTGAAAAATTTTGGTGTTTGGCTCATGTACGAGGCAACGGTATAAAAAATTTATAATTTTGTTATTATTGACGGAAAAAACACTTACAAAAAAGAGATGCATAAATTATGTATGAATTATGCAAAAAATTGGACATACATAAAAAATGCATAAATTATGTACTTAGGTTTTAATGTTTTCTATCGGAATTTTTTTCTATCCTCCAGTATAATTATGCATATATAAGTGTGCATAGATTATGAATAAATGAGTATGCATAAAATATGCATAAAATATGCGTAAATAAGCATGTATAAAACGGAAGAAAGTTGAATAGCCATAATATTTGCAAATTTTTGTGCTTCGTGATTTAAAAAGATGCATAAATGGTGTATAAAGATCTTAACTTTTTCTACCGGAATTTTTTATATTTAGCGTAATTATGCATAAATAATTATGCATAAATAAATATGCATAAATAAGTATGCATAAATAATTATGCATAAATAAGTATGAATAAATAAGTATGAATAAATAATTACTCATAAATAAGTATGCATAAATAAGTATGCATAAATAACTATGCATAAATGATTATGCATAAATAAGTGTGAATAAATAATTATGCATAAATAATTACGCATAAATAAGTATGCATAAAATGCAAAGAAAAAGTTCAATAACCATAATATTTGCAAATTTTCCTGCTTCGTGATTTAAAGAAATTGCATAAATTATGAATAATTTGTGCTAAAAAAATATGCATAAAGTTTCACAAAACTTATGCATGCCGAAATTTTTGTATTAAAGATACAAAAATTTAATGCTTTGTATTATTGTATATTTATCCATTACATTTTTGTCGGTTATTTTCTTTTCTTTTCGCCTTTTAAATAAATTCTCGGCTTTTCCGGAAATTCCCGGGAATTTAAGCGTCAATTTCTCGATTCACGAGAAATGAAAAGCTAACCGAATTCTTGTTCCCGGGATTGATTTTTTTTTTCAAAAATGGGAATTCCCGATTCCCGGGAATGGAAAAACGTCGGGAATTTGGAATCTCTACCTAAAAGGCTAATGGCAAAGCATGGAGGATAAAATTGTAGCTGAATAGATTGAGACAGGGATATTTTCTAATTTAAAAAGAAAAAAAAATTCCCGCCCTTTTTTTTTCTTTTTTTTGAATGGCAGAAAGAATTCCATTTACGGAAAAGGCCCTTTAAATGATTAAAAAGGTAAACCAATGCGTTACGTGACTTCCTTGTGAAATAGATCTTACGGTGCCTTTCCCGTTTTATACACTTCCTTTTTTCCCCCGATTAATGTCCTCTTTTTTTTTTCCTTTCGTCTTAATTTATTTAAATTTAGCATGAACGTTTTTTCCTAATCCCAAACGAAACTGAATGGAGCACGAGGAAACCGATCAAGTTATTAAAAAAAAAAAGCGAAAGGAAAATCAAAATGTACAGTATATAAATTTCAGAAGGAGCGAAGTGTAATCTGACGAAAAACACGAGAGATTGGAAATGTTAACAGATGGATAATCAAAGACGAATATCTTTTCTATTTTAAGAAAATTAATTTTTCAGGGCTTATTATTCAAAAATTTTAGAAGAAAAAAAATAAGGAGAAAAAAAAAAGAGAAAAAAAAAAGTAATAAATGAATGAAAATCCTTCATCCAATATCGAAGATAATTTCTTTTCGTTATGCGAAGTCTTTCCCGATGAAAAAAAAAAAAAAAAAATTTACGGATCTATATTTCTTTGAGAAGTTTTTCAGCATTCCCTCCCCTCTCCATATAAAGGTGTAAAAGCTCGACGCCTAACCGACAATAATTTATAGGTTATTTTCCAGTTCGTTACAGAAAGTGACGTTCGGTCGTTCAATATGTCCGTTCATATCCGTCGGACCGTGCATGCGTTCGCTCTCAGCTTACTGAAGCGTTAAGACTCTCCCGGACTGCAAATATCACTTTCGAATTTCGAACCCTTCAACCCCCTCCCCCACCCCTACCCCGAAAAAGACCTGATTTCCAATTAAATATTCATTTGGACGAAGTCATAGGAAGGTTTGTCGGTTCGTCCGCTCGCCTTGGGCTCGTTCAAAAAAAAAAAAAAAAAATTCTGGGATTGTTTTCTTTCCGTGACCTCTCAGTGAGCTTCCTTCCTTCCTTTGTTGTCATTTCGGAAAACCGGTCTCCAAAGCTACATGCATCACCGCAGGAAGCGAAAAAGCTATTTTCCTGCATTAAAGAAGCGGGAGAGTCATCGGGGATTTTTGCAGCGTTAAAAGTCTTCAAAACATCGAAAAATTCATAAATATTAAAAAAAAAAAGGAAAAAAAAACATAAAGAAAACGACTAAATCCTTGGAAACTTTTTGCATTTTGCCTCATCTTGAGCATGCTAAGGAGGTAAAGGAAAAAAAAAACTCAGTGCCTTAAATTAAAATTTACTAGACATATTCCGTAAGAATACTACCGGTTCGTTTTCCTCTTTTGCATAACAAACATAATATAAAAAGAGGGGAGGGAAATGTAATAATGTTGCTTTTTATTAAATAAATTGTAATCAAAGATAATACAAAAAGAAAAAAAAAGTTTTCCTTGTTTTATTTTTGATAAAAATTATAATTTTTGTCTTTACTTTGTTTTATTTTATTTTTTTCCTGCTTTCGGGATGAGAGTCGCTGACTATATTGAGAGAAATAGGAAATTGGATTAAGCTAAACTTAAAGATTAAATTTTAGCTCTTTATTTGTTATGTTAAGTTGGTGCCAACTGTAGGGAAAAAATTTGATTAAATTTTTCGGTTCAAAAACCGGAAAATAGACTAGTTCGGCACTTAGACACTTCAGTTTTCAAAAACTAAGAAAAATTCGATTCGTAGACAAATTGGATTTAAAAAACCAATAATTTCCAACTAGGTATAGATTCTAACTCTAATTGGGTATGAGAAATTTGTTATCAAGGAACGGTTTTCCTAAACCATTTTATTATTGACCGGAAACGTTTTTTTACTGGCCATATACCGGCAAATAAGTACGGTGTGGAGTTATCAAGGATTTCCGATAGATCATTCACATATATTAGAAAAAGCAATGGACCTTGATTTGAGTCCTGGGGGACTCCAGATGGAACTTTAAGAAGATCATCTGATGTGTGCTGACTATAAGAGATATGTTGAAATCTATCGGTTAAGTACGAATAAATAAATAAATAGTAGTACAGCAAAAAAAATGTGGGTGTTTTCAACACATTTTTGTGTCAAAAACGATCCACATATTTTTATTTGTAAAGTTAACATAGTGATTGCCATCCTCCTCCTCAGTCAATTACCCTGAAACAGGGTACCTCAGGAAGTGGCCTGCTTCGATTGTGCCATCCAGACCTCTGTCCTCGGCCACACTCAGAAAAAAAAAATGACTAATGCGAACGCAAAAGTGCATTGAGACAAGACATTTTTCGTAAAAACCGTGCGAAAACAAGAAAATGTCTTGTGATAAGTCATTTCGGTTCGCCTTGAGATAAAATGTCTTGCCACAAAACAATAGGCGACACTAGCGGACATTTCTTATACTATGCTATTAGAATCAAAATGGCGGCTCGCGAAAACAATGATTATTATTTAATGAAATAAAAACTTAATGTCATTTTAATTTTTATTTTAAAAACGTGTAAGTGGACGTCGGGATTAACCAAGATGGATATTCAGGATTATTTTTATATTCACGTTACTTAAATTAAATATTTTCTTTAAAAAAACTGAATTGAAATCTAACATTGTCCATTGCAGACGGTACGGGTTATGTTTAGGTTATGTTATTACTACTCATATAAAATTATGAAAAGAAGATTTAAAAATCAAATGAAAAATCTTAAAAGTTATATCACATAGATTATGATGGTTTTGCATGCATATTTATTAACACGAGCATGAGCAGTATTATCATAACATATAATGTATAAATTCTACGTAAGCCGCCATTTTGTTTGTTTACAATATATGACGTGCCGACAGCCGACTGAATGACTTGCGACAAGTCAGAAAATGTCTTCCCACAAAACAAAAGCGTTTAAAGCATAATAACAGCTTATGCTAAGTTATTTTGTTTTCTGAGTGCAGATGGACAGCTTCAGGTGTTAACGACGTGTATTTTCTATCAAAAACAACAAAAACAAAAGACGACTTCATAAAAAACCAATAAAAGGTGTCGAATAATGGAATATTTCTAATACTCGGCCTTTTTTTTTTTTGACTCGTCCTAGAGGCGATTGAGGAAGGAAAAGAATACCTTAAGAAATACATACATACGTTGGCGGAGGTCTTGTGATGGAAGGTGAAACAATAGAGAAAGAAGACAGATCGAATACACAAAATTTAGTACACTCAAATAATTAACACAGAGTAATAAATTAAACATTGACAGAATAAATTAAACATTGACATAATAAATTAACATAAAACCAGAAATAGAGGAAAGGGTGAAAGGAAGAAACATGTAAAGGACAAGAAAGGAAAACAAGGAAGACACAAGACCATCTACAGGACTCGAAGCCCTATCGCCGCATCAACAATTGGGTCCCAGTCGTCTCTTTCTCTCAGTCGTCTCTAAGAAATACACCATGTACGAAATTTAAAAAAGAAAAGAAAATAAAAAATCGAACAAGAGATGTATGAAAATATCAATAAATACATAAAGTCGCTATGTCGGTTTTCTTTCCGTGTCCGTTTCGCCGGTTTCTTTGGTCTTTTTGGTGCAGTCGGAGCTTCGTAGACGATTTCAGTCTCGTCTTCGTCGTGTTCATGAAAAGCTTTACCTTCGACGTCTTTTGGATTGTCTCTTTGAGGACGAATCAAAAGAAAGGGTGGCCGAGTATTATAAATATCAAATATCCCATTATTCGACACCGGCTATTCGTTTTTTTTTTTAAGAAGTCATATTGTGTTTTTGTTGTTTTTGATAGAAAATGTACTAATCAAGAAACAAAGGATACTAGTTTTATGTGCAACTAATATCTGACTACTGCTTGTGATATCAGGAGTTTTATTTTGCTAATAATAGCCTCTAAATCTTTAATTCTTTGCCTTGTAGCAAGAACGCTTGATAAGCCAAGGTATTTCGATTTGAATTTCTGACACATTATTTCATTCACAACACAAAAGAGACCTTACTTGAAGTGAAAAATCCGATGTTCCTACTCTTTCCACTTCCTCGGTTTTTTTCTTTGTAGAACTTTTGACTGCATTAAATGGGGTCAAAAGTTCTACAAAGAAACAAACTGAGGAAGTGGAAAGAGTAAATTTGGTCTTTCGGCCATCCTATTTTTTTGATTCGTCCTCGAAGAGAGAATCGACGGTGACGTCCTCGAAGAGAGACTTCGAAGATGAAGCCGTTCAAGAACACCAAAAGGACCAAAGAAACCGAAAGGAATAGCGAAACGGACACGGAAAGAAAACCGACATAGTGACTTTATGTATTATTGATATTTTCGTACATCTCTTGTTCGATTTTTTATTTATTTTTTTTAAAGTTTCGTAGATGGTGTATTTCTTAAGGCACTTCGTTGGCTAGACAAAACCGGCCGGTTCACCGTCCGGTTTTTTTTAAAAAAAAGTTTTTTTAATTAATATTTTTAAACGTTAATATTGCATACCAAATTGTTCCTTATTATTAGGAGAAGCCGAATATACATGTTAAATATGTCGGTAAGCTTAAATTACGTCAATATTCGCAAAATGAACCGATTGTTTATGTTTTTTTTACATCGGCCATTTTGTTTTTTATGTAAACATCAAATTTTGCGAATATTGGCGTAATTTAAGCTTACCGACATATTTAACATGTATATTCGGCTTCTTCTAAAAATAAGGAACAATTTGGTATACGTTTCGCCCCATTTAATGCAATATTAACGTTTAAAAATATTAATTAAAAAAAAATTTTTTTTTTGAAAACCGGACGGTGAACCGGCCGGTTTTGTCTAGCCAACGAAGTGCCTAAGGTATTCTTTTCCTCCTCGAGGACGAGTCAAAAAAAAGGACGGTATTAGAAATTGTTAGAAATATTCCATTATTCGACACCTTTTATTGTTTTTTTATGAAGTCGTCTTTTGTTTTTGTTGTTTTTAATAGAAAATATACCGGTCATTTTCGTACAGGCAGGTTAAAAATTTTGATTTTTTTTTTTTTACCAGTCGATTGTAAAAACTTGCAAGCAAGATTTTCGAGCTTGCGAGATAGCCTAATCTGAGCTACTGCATTTTGTATTTTGTATTCCTCAAGTTTGCCCGGAGTGGTCCGATTTGAAATGTTTCTTCGAAGTAACCCGTACAAAAAAGAGATGCATAAAATATGTAAATTTTTTGCAAAATAAATACAAAAAATATATATTAATTTTGTATAATTTATACAAAAATTTGGACCTACATAATTATATATAATTTATGTATAATTTATGTATAATCATATATATAATTTATGTATAATTTATGTATAATTTATATATAATTATATGTATAATTTTTCGTTGAAAAAGTTTATGTTTCTTAGTTTCTTATACATAGTTTATGCATAATCATCCCCGAGGATAAAAAAAAAAATTGTTAAAAAAGTTAAAGTTTTTTATACATAATTTATGTATAATCATATTGTAGGATAAAAAAATATAAGTTCTTTATACATAATTTATGCATTTTTTATGCATGTCCAATTTTTTGTATATTTTATGTATAATTTTTGTATAAATAATACAAGTTTTATGCATCCCTTTTTCGTACGGGAAGTCTTGAGATAATTTTTCGCAGCAGATAGCTTTAGCTAAATTTTATGTCTCTCATTTTATATCTCAAATTTTATGTCTCTTGTCTATTAAAAGACGTACTAAGTTATTCATACCGTAGATTGAGGTGAAGTTGAAAAGGTGGGGTGAAGTTGAAAGGAAATTCAAAAAAAAAAAATTCAAGGTTTATTTTAGGCACTAAACATAAAATTCTTTTATTTCATTAAGTGGATATTGTTTTTGGGATACTTAAGTAAAAAATTTTATTTTTAGTGCCTAAAATAAAGCTAGAATTTTTTTTTTGAATTTCCTTCCAACTTCACCCCACCTTTTCAACTTCACCCCAATCTTCGGTACCTATAAACGTAAACATAGATATAAGTAGCCTTATAGTTGCAGAAAAAAGCCTTTACAATTGATTATCGTAAACTGGGGTGAGATTGGCCGCCGGGGCGAGATTGACCGGCCTAAAAAAAAGTTAGTAACCACGGTTAAATTATGTTTTCTTTAAATAAAATTACTAGAATACTTTCCTTTCTTTCCCCTATAACAATCAGATTTTAAAAAATTCAGTCAGAACTACCTTTTTTTAGGCCGGTCGACCTCGCCCCGCCGGTCAATCTCACCCCAGTTTACGGTATCTGTTTATACATCTGTAATCAGCCTGACATCAACCCAAATATCAATGTCAATAACGAGCAATAGGATAATTAAAGGGAAGGTCGTTCCTTGACTAAAAGTAATTCAACCTCATCTCTTTTCCTGGAAAATCAAACTCAAATTTTTAATTAACTGATTACCAGAATCGCCATAAGCTATTCTCTTTTACCGAGCTTCTCATTGTTCGATAAAATTTTTCACACCCCCCCTTCGAAATCAACGCTTTTAGCGGAACTAATTTCCGGTGTTTTGTGTGTTCGAACTTAACTCTGAAGTGTACACACACTGATGGATGATAAATAATAGTATATGTACAACGCGAAATCGAAACTTATCGTACACACCTCCCTCGTAACACGAATATAATCATCTAAAAGTCAGAGAATCCCAAAATTTTCCTGAGATTTGAGAAGGGAAACACGTGATGATCAAAACCTCATTCGCACAACCCCTCCGGGCTTACCCGAAGAGGATCAACCCACATATATAAACTTTTGGAAAATGCACCCTACGATAACTCATTCATAAGGAAAATCCTAACCCTGACCGAAAATTACGTTTTGAAATCCTTGACAGTTTCGTCGCCTTGTCAGTTAGCTAAAATCCTCCGTCAGGAAAACATTCATGTTTAGCATGTAAAAACTTGCGTTGGTTGCATATTTTTTTTTCTTTTTCTTTTTCTCTCTCTCTTCGAATCCGAGATTTTACAATGTCGATTGAGACGTTTTCCTATATTCCCCTTTTATATCACGTTTAAGAAAAAAAAAAAAAATTTAAAAAGCAGTCATCCAAAAAAATTTAATGGCTTCTTATGATGGATTTTTTTTTATGATATCATCCGTCTAGATTTCTTTTCATAATAAATTTCGTCTGCTGTATATTATCAAGGAAATCTCATTTTCGTCACCCCTCTTATCCTGGCCATATATACATATACCTTCATAAGAAGCTGGAAGGGCTTATATCTAATTTAACTTTTCGAGACAAAAATTGTAAAAACGAAAGGGGAAAAAAGTAGGAAATTTCTTTTTTTTCTTTTTTTAAAAACGGGACCGTTTTTTTTTCTGAAAAGTTGCGTGTTTCTGATAACAAGGAGAAAAATCTTATCAAAATTTCAAAGGCGTGATCCAACAACAAACACGTATATCAACAGGATGAAGGGTATGGTACACGAATATTGTCGGTAAATATGTCAAGAAAATCCTTCCTGTACAAAAAAAAAAAAAAAAAAAAAAAAAAATCAGTATTTGGAATTTATTTTTTTGGAATAGACAGCTGCTTGCTTTTCGTGAAAAATTGACGTTATGTAGGGGCGATTTTTGAAGAAGTTAGCCTGTTTGTTTATTTTAGGATAGATGGCCCAGTGGATAGAAAATGGCGTCAATTGTTTTTCGTCATAATTTTGATGGAGTTAGTTTTTTGTTTTGACTCAACACGTTCTTAGGGTGTCCCTTATTTTGGCAATTTTCGAATTCCAAATCGCTTACCCCCAAAAATGGTTGTCCTTGGTGATCTGATAAACCAGAATTTTTTTAAAATTTTTTGCTCGACGGGAAAGTGTGGCGACTTGAGCTTTAAGTTCCGAAAATTGCCAAAAGAGAAAAAAATAGACTTTTTTTTTTTTTTTTTTTTTTGCGAAAAAATGTGGTTTTTTTTGGAAATTTTCCGTAGATCACGAATCTGAAGTCCTTTTTTTTATATCTGGTCCGTTTTTTGAGCTGAAAGGCAAAATAAGGGCCGTCCATAAATTACGCAACTCGATTTTTTGGCGAAAAAGAGCCGAATTGACAGAACTGTCAGCGATGAAATTGTTGATTGCTGACACTGATGGTGCTGACTTTGTCCATTCCGGAACTTAAAAGGAGCAACTTACAAATAGTATGATCGTTCACGGCTTCCCCACTTGGCACATACAGAAATAAACGGCAGAGAAAAAATCAGAGCCATATCGCAAACTTGAACCCAGACCAACTCCTCGATCATTCGATTCGAAGAAGGAGACTCCACCACTGGGCTTCGGGCCACAGTGGTCCAGAAAAAAAAATAATAAAAGTTATGAAACTGAAGTTGCCAGCTGTTAAACTGAAGTTGCCAGTTGTGGAACTGGAACTGAAATTACCAGTTCTGAAACTGAAACTGCTAGAGCTGGAACATTGACATTGTCTGTTCTGGAACTGAAATTGCCAGTCCTGGAACTAATATTGCCAGTTCTGGAACTGGAACTGCCAGAACTGGAACATGGACATTGTATGTTTTGAAACAAATATTGTCAGTTCAGGAACAGACAATTCTGGAATAAAAATGCCAGTTTCGGAGCTGGATATTATAAATAAATTTCTTCTCGTCCCAAAGCTAATTACTAAATAAAGTTGGTGCAGGATTCTTGGGATTCGGGGTAGTGATGGACGACAAGACAAGAGCTTGGACAAGACTCTTGCGTTTTTCAATTGTTTGTATTGTTTACATAATAGTTCGCTTATGTAAACAAGACAAGAGCTTGACCAAGGACTTGTCTTGGATTGTCTTGTTCTCGCTTGTCGTCCATCACTGATTCGGGGACATAAATCATGTCATTTTCATGTCATAAAACATGTGCTTACATGTAGTTTACTAATTTATGTCCCCAAATGAAAAGTGTTAGTTCCAGAACGAACATTGTTAATTCCAGAACCAACAATTTCATCAGTGCCAGTTCTAGAGCTGCCATTGCCGGTTCCACAACAAACGTGTCCAGTTCTAATACTGATAGCGCTAGTTCCGACAAAAACAACTCAAGACCTGAAAAATTGCCAATTTCAGAACTGTGAGCGCCTGTTCCAGAACAGATACTGATAAAATTGTTAGTTCTGGAATTAAAAATGCTTGTTCTGGAACTAACATTGCCAGTTCCAAAACTGGCATTTTTAAATTAGTACTGACCGTTCCAGAACTGACAATGTCTGTTCACAGAGGTCAGAGACACTGTCACTCCTCTGAACCAGTTTTTGTGCCGAATTTCCTGGCTCTGACTTACGGAAATTCCGTTTTCATTTATCCTTGTAAATAGACAGCGGAAGAAAGAAGAAAAAAAATAATAATAAAGCCCGACGTATTTTTGCAATGGAGTACGTGAGGTTAAGAGAAATTGTTTGTATCTTTTATTTAATGCGGGGAAAAGGGTATAAAAAATGTCTTTACGATTAGATTAGTATCCCGCGTTTTTTTTTTTCCTTTTTTTTGATAAGCATATAAAATCCGGCTCAAAAGGGTGTGGTTAACGGTCTTTTTTTTTTTTCTTTTATATGAAATGACTTCTGCCACTGTAAGCGATTTCCCCGTAACTCCGTTTTGTAAACAATGGTTCTTTCCGATGTTTAGCTTTTCTTCGAAACGGTCATTTGCAAAACTGGAGTTACGGTGAAAGTCACTAACAGCAGCAGACTTAAAATCGTAAACGGAGAAACGGGGAATTTTATTCGTAATAAGCAGAAAAATGTCAACGAGGATATTAAGTCTTCATCTTTTCTAAAAGGATTTCGATTCAGGCTGGAGACTGCTTTAGCCATTTTGCAGTTTTCCATTGCTGATATGTATATTGCCTTCGAAAAAGGGTTCCAGAATCCGTCCCTAATTATTCAACTTTTTCGAAACCCGTCTCCATTAAAATTCTTAAATTTTCTATTTTTCAACGAACTCCACCAGAATTAATTAATTAAATTAGTTTGTTAAAATTAAATGATTGATTGCCCGTATTCACACTTCCCTCCATGCTTTTGCAAGTCCAAAAAAGTCCGGTTTTCCCTTCCAATTTTCCTTGGGATTTAATACTCCTCCCCGGGAACTGCTAACCACCGAAATGAAAATACCACAAACCATTCACCGGTAACGATACTTATTATTAATCTAACTTGTTCCCGAACTCTCGGAAATCCAGTCCACCTTGGAAAAAAAAAAAACCGGACCCGGCTTTTGAAAACCTCCCCGAGGATATCAATAAAATCTCCCCGTCATCAAATTACACCCCGAGTTTATTAATTAAGATTGTGACCTATTCTCCCCGACGTTGGGAAAATCATCTCTCTATCTTTTTATCTCTTATCAGTATTTTTTTTTTCTCGGAAAATCAATTTTTTCCATCCTCCGTTTTTCAACAAGTGTAATAATTTTCCTCTTTCCCCTTTCTCTCTCTCTCTGCCGAGATGTTTAAAGAGAATAACCAAATTATCCATTTATAAGATTTTAACAATCAAAATTACTTATCTTCCGATTACTCACCCTCAAGCTTGTTTATCTGCTGCGTTCGTATCATTTTGAAATTTCTCTCCTCTCGTTTTAAAAGGAGACTAGATTTCAAAAGATTTTGAGCAAAATTTTCCTCTGAACGCGTTATTGATAATCTTGAAGCGAGGGGGGAAAAGGGCAAAAGGCGAAGCAATGGAATTAATGCGATTTTAAGGGTGTAGGAACAAAGGAAATGCCTTTAAAGTTTCCATGGAGGTGAATTCAAATTTACATTTTTTATTTGTCATTATATTTATATTTTCTCGGCAGTTATTTACGGTGTCCAACGAGTTTTGTGCTTGTGAGCTGAATGCATGGCTACAGCATGATTAGGAACAAAAAATATATTTCAAAAGTATATTAGATACAAAATAGGGAGCCCGTGGCGCAATGGTAGAGTCTCCATCTTCGAATCGAATGATCCAGAAGCTGGTCTGGGTTCAAGTTTACGATATACGGCTCTGATTTTTTCTCTGCCGTTTACCTCTGTATGTCACAAGTAGGCAAGCCGTGAACGATCATACTATTTGTAAGTTGATCGTTGTTAGTTCCGGAATTAACAATGTTAGCTCCATCAGTTCCAACAACTAATAATTTTACCGCTGCCAGTTCTGGAACTAACAGTGTTAAATTATAAATTACAGAAGAAGAGAGTCACTGTCAGTTCTGGAACAGACGGTACTAAATTTAATGTGCCAGATCTGGAACTGACAATGTTAGTTTTAGAAGAAACATTGTTAATTCCGGAACTAACAATTTTATCAATATCTTTTGTGGAACACAGGAACAGATATTCTCAGTTCTAGACTTTGCAATTTTTCAAGTCTGGATTGTTTTTGTCGGAACTAGCACTGTCAGTTTTAGGACTGACAGTGTTTGTTGTGCAACAGGCATTGTCAGTTCCTGACTGACTGATAATTACTGATGTAATCAATTATTACTTCTGGAATTAACAATGTTAGCTCCATAATTGACAATGCCAGTTATAGCAACTAACAATTTTTTTATCGCTGTCAGTTCTAAATTAAAAATACTCATTCTGGAACTGGCAATGTTAGTTCCAGAGTGTTAGTTCCTTTTTTTTAATTTCGGAACTAACAATTTTATCAGTATCTGTTTTGGAACAGACATTCTCAGTTCTGGAATTGGCAATATTCCACGTCTGGGTTGTTTTTGTCGGAACTAGCACTGTCAGTTTTAGAACTGGCAATGTTGGTGTCAAGCAGAAGCGTTCCTTAAACTGTTGTTTTTGAACGCATCTCCTTCACAATAGAGGTGTAAGTTACACTTGTTAGGAAATAAGGTAAAATAAGATCACAGTTTCGTCATTAAAAATCACATTTTCTTCATTATAAAGGCATGTCATTTTCCACTAAGTATGTAGATAGTGGCTTATAAATTGAAGTATCTGATAAGAGGTCAGGTAAGGATGTAGGAGGTTTATGCAGAATTGAGTGGGCTTTTTGGATCATTACTTGTCGACCGCGAGTAAATAGCGGACAGTATAAAATCATATGCTCCGCCGTTCCAGGGGAATGACCGCATAGACAGGAGTCATTAGAGATGATACTGAGCTTGTGGAGATGAGCTGGGGAAGAGCTTCGTAGTCTCCTTTTTCGTGATAATTTTAGATTCTGAAACCATGGTATCTTTGGAAATTGAGGTTGAATTTTTAAATAATTGGAGTTACGTTCTTCCAGGTTTATCTTCCAATGGTGTTGCCACAGCTCGAAATTCTCTTGTGACCAACTTGCTTGATACCAACCTTTAAGTTGGTAATTCCCCATTACTCCTGTCTATGGCCTATAATTTATCCGAATTAAGCCAATAAAAAAAAAACATATATAAAAAACTGGCAATGTTTGTTGTGGAACAAGCAATGTCAGTTCCAAAACTGGCACTGATAAAATTTTTTGTTCTGGAACTAATATTACCAGTTCCGGAACAGACATTTTTATTTCAGAATTGCCTGTACCTGAAATGACAATGTTTGTTTCTGAACAGACAATTTCGATGTTCCAGTTCTGGAGCAGAACTGGAACAGGCATTGTCAGTTCTGGAGCAGAACTGGAACATTAGTTCCAGTTTCAGTTTCAGTTTCAGATCTGGCAATATTAGTTCCAGAACTAGCAATGTTAGTTCCAGAAGTGACATTGTTAGTTCATTGTGTGCTCTGGGACATACACACTCAGTTCTGGCATTGAAGTCGAAGCGATAAAGTTGTTAGCTCCGCAACTAACAACGAATAACTGGCAAAAAGTATCCCCTTCAAGGCTTTTGTAATAAATGGAGACCCAAAATGGTCCTTTGTGGTACCCCTATTTCTTTACCGCCTAACTCAGATTTATGTCTATTGAATTTTCTAATTCGATTTTTCATAGATTTTTCTGTATAAAACGAAAGACTGCATCCGTAGAATTTTAGGGGTATAAATTTTTGGACTCTAGCTTTTATGTAGAAAAATAGTCGGCATAGTTCTTAACTAAAATGAAATCAAAGTATGAGAACGAATTTTACCGAACATTCAAAAATGATGAGAAACAACTTAGGGAAATAGAAATGGATTTAGAGGGATTTTAGTCTTTTTTCCTGTTTTTCCTCCAACTTCTTATTCGTATTCTTTCAGACTTTTAAACGATATCAAAGTAAAGCCGTTAGGGCCTCAACGCATCATTCCATATTTTTAACAGCCGTTTGGTCCCTTTCTCTCTCTCGCGTAATCTTGCTAAAAATCAAAATTTTAAATTGTTCCCACCCGGCATACACGGTTTCGTACTTATTTATTCACATTAAAGCCAACCCCGTTCAAAGAGGAAATTCACATACATACATATGAATTAAAAATCACATGATTACACTGCATTCAAAAGTAGGGATTCTGTCCCCAGTTCCCTTCGCCCCCCCAACCCCCCTCTTTTTATTTCTGTATCATTAAAATAATTTCATCAATCAAAATGGACAAAATTATCGCCTTTTGAAAAAGGAAAAAAAAATATTCGCTTAAAAAAAAAAACTGAGAAATGAAAATCGATGGGAAATCATTATACGGGGGGGAAAAGAAAATTAGATATATATGCAATGGCCCGGGTGCCAATAGAAGCGAGAAATCCAGTTGTTTGAAAAACAAAGCTCGGCGAAATAATTTCCCATTTGAGAAATGCATAATGATGAATTATGTATGGGATTGTACTTGCATTTCAAGTCTCGTTGTGACCGCAGAGTATGTTGTTCGTGTCATTGTGTATGACATTAGCTGGAGAACGCTGTCAAACGCTTTCCCTATTCCGAACGCTAATCCTTCATTTCAATTGAGATAGGTTAAGCATGGGGCATACCCGAACTAATCTTGCAGATAAAACAGACGCCTCCTCTGACAGGTATATGGGAAAGGTTCAGCTTTGAGATGCAAAGGGCACGGAATGCGTTGCTCGGAACGGCGGGTAAAATCGTTAACGTCCCTTGCAAAACATTTCAGATTTTTTTTTTTTTTTTTTTTTGTGTCATTAAACCGTCTCGGCGTTACGAAAACATCAAATCAAGGCGAACGCTAAAGGTGAAACCGCAGAGTTCAGCGGAAACTATTAAGGAGGAAACAAACTTTTTAAATCACACTAGAGAAGTCATAAATATTAACCGAGGTAAAAAAAAAAAAAAAAAAAAAACCTTCCTTTTTTTATATATTTTATTTTCTTTCTTTTTTATTTTTTTTCGATTTCCATTTATTTTATTTTTACTGTACCTTTTGATTATTGCCGTGAGTTTAAAAGATAGGAATGCAAGGGAAAAAAGTCGGCTTGAAAGAGGAAAAAAAAAAATTTAAGCGGAAGTAAGCATCTTTTTTGCCCTGAGTATCCAATTCCTTTTTTTTTTCCCGAATTCATTTACAATTTATTTCGTTCCATTTTACATTTATTTATTTTTTTTTTTTTTTTTTTTCTTGAAAATTAGCCTTTCATTTGAGCTGAAATTAGAAAAGAGGACAAGGAACGTAAAAAAAAATAAAGGAAAGAAAATAAGATTTTCTTTTTCTTTATTTCTTTCTTTTATTTTATTTTTTTCCCCCTTTGATTTCAGTCTTTAAATACATCTTTTATAATCGTCGTTCTTTCGTTTTAGGACTGTAACTTCCTTTACGTTCATTTTCATTATCGTTGTACATGTACATCTTTTTTTTTTAATTTTACAAAGAAAAAAAAATCCTGCTTGTCCACCTCAAAATTTCCCGATTTAGTTAGGAAAAACGTTACTAAAATTTTATGGGTTCCCCCGGGATCACCGGTGTTACATACGACATCAGCGAATGTACTGTTATGCTTTGTTTATGGGTTTCTGAAAACAAAAAGGTATCTCCAGTTTGTTGATTACATATGTGCCGTTGGTGATCTTGGAGCCACCGAATTACGGTTGAAAATTAAATGCTGGGAAGACCCACATATGAGGTAAACTTGTACATTGGCGTTGTTGTTTGTCTTACGATCACTATAAACCCCCCCCAGAAAAAAAAAATTTCTATGAAAAAAATGCTGCGTTAGCTTTTCCAATTGTCGTAAACTTATGCGCTAAAGATTCAAAATCCTATAAAAAATTTCCCAAAATATTTTCCGAAGAAATAAATAAAAATGGGTCAAGAAGATGTTTTAAAAATATTTCTGAATATTGCAGAAGTATTCGAAGAAAACCGAGTTGGCTGTGTGATGACACGGCCGGAGGATTTTTCGTGGATACATCATTAAAAATTGCTTTTAAGAAAATTGGCATCAAGAAAAATTGCCATTGAAAAAAAAAAAAAACGCACGCTGTATCTTGGTACAGCGTAAAGAAAAAGTGAAACTTCTTATTGGGTTAAATAAGAATTTGGGAATTTCCACAAAATTTTATTAATTGTAGCTAAAAAAAAACCTTTTAAAAAGCGGTTAAGAACACAATCACTTGAAAAGCGCCACAAAATTTAAATATTGGAAAATTTAAATATTATTTAAAATTTTCAAAGTAAAAATTTTAAATATTATTAAAATTTTTCTAAGTTAGAATTTTAACTTTGAAAAATTTTAGCTTTTAAGACAATCCATTTTCTATTCCTCAGGTAGAATAACTAAATTTTTGTAAAAAAACAACCTTATGGGGGACGTATTCCTTATGCCGAACGTCATTTTATTATACTTCAGACACTTATATATATATATATTTTTTTTTTTTTTTTTTTATCTTTCAGTAATGCCGTTTTAGTTTTGATTAATTCTCGTATTTTTTTTAGTTCTAACGTCACAATTTTTTTCCCACTTAACAAACTTTTGTGTGAAATTTTTTCAAATTGTTTTTAACTTTTTAACTTGATTTTATGGGGTAAAATTTTCCAACGAAATTTGTTGCTTACATGTCTTAATTTTCTGAAATGTGAAATTTTTGAACGAAATTGCATTCGAAATTATGTGCACAAATTTCGGTCGAAAATTTTACCGAAATTTTCGACCGAAATTTTTTAGTTTTTATGAAATTTTTTAAATTTATTGTTTATTTGTTACAAATTTCACACATGTGTTAGTTTTGCGAAACTTGTCACTTGTGTGAAATTTTCGACTTAAATTTGTAGCTTTTATGTCCTAAAGGTTAATTTTCGAGCGAAATTTGTCACTTTTGTAATATTTTCGACCGAAATTTGTTGCTTATATGTCCTAATTTTTCGAAAAGTGAAATTTTCGGTCGAAAATATTCCATGAATCACAAATTTTGGTTGAAAATTTTATTGTTTTACAGGCCAACCCTCGGCAAAGACGTATCCACGTCAAAAATATATTTTTATAAAAATGTTTTAAAAATGTTATAAAAATGTTTTAAAAATATTCCTAAATATTATAGAAATATTTGGAAAACAAAATTTTTATAAAAATGTTTTAAAGATGTTTTAAAGATGTTTAAAAAATACTCCTGAATATTGCAGAAATATTTGGAAAAATATATTTTTATAAGGAAGTTTTAAAAATATTCCTTAATATTGCAGAAATATTTGAAAAATAGGTTTTAATAAAAATGTTTTAACGATGTTTTAAAAATATTTCAGACATTTTGAAAATATTTTTAAAGAAATGAATAAATGAATGAAATATTTAAAAGTTGCTAATTGGATAATTACAGTATTTATGGTTGCTTCTTGATCCAAAAATTAAAGTGAATCAAATGGCCATATTGCAAATGATCCAAATCGTAAATGGTTCAAAATTGGTTTGGAACATTTGCAAAACACGGTTTTTGCAAAAGGTCCAAATTGCTAATGTTCGAAAACAAATTTAAATCACTTGCGATCGCAATTTAATAAAAATGCATTTTTATTAAGTAGTCCTTGCATATGATCCAGATATTTTGGAACATTTTACAGTATGTATATCCAAAATATTTAAAAAGGTATATTTGCAATTTGGATCATTTGCAAATACAGTGAATTTGCAAATGATCCAAAATTGGTTTGTAACATTTGCAAAAGGCCGAAATTGCTAATGTTCAAAAACAAATTTGGATCGCTTGCATTATAGACCATGCATATGATCCAGGAATTTCGGAACATTTGCAATATATATATCCAAAATTAAAAAGGTATATAATGCAAAGGTATATTTGCAATTTTGATCATTTGCAAATTCACTGCATATGCAAATGATCCAAATTCGTTTTGGAACATTTACAAAACACAATTTTTGCAAAATGTCCAAATTGCTAATGTTCCAAAGCAAATTTGCATCACTTACAATGTAGTTCTTGCATATGATCCAAAAATTTTGGATCACTTTGCAGTATGTATATCCAAAATATTTCAATGAGTATAATTTGCAGTTTGGATCATTTGTGAATTTGTAACCACGTTTTTTGGGGGGTGTATTCCACGTCACTTACCGGTCACTTTGTGGCAGTGAAAATCCATCTAAGGTCCACGTAAACTGCGGCGTGGGATTCCCCGCAGCAATACATTTTAATGATACCGAAGGCCCTGGCTGCATCGTTTGCTCGATGAATTTGTACATAAGTTGAGGAAGTGCATCTGTAAGATAAAAAAAAAAAAAAACCAATTAAATAAAATCATAAAAATTAAAAAAACAAAGCCGGCGTTATAACGAAAATCAACAACTTTTTTTTTTAATGGGGGAAAAGCTGCATTTATCTCATGAGATCCGCGTATTAAACCAAAATAGCTCCCATAAAATTCATCTCTTTTTTTTGTTCTCCTGTTCTTGGTCGCATTTAATCACACTTAACCCGAAGTTTGGTGCACGATACATTTTTTTTCTAAAAAAAAAAGGAGGGAACAATAATCATATGGAAATGAAGAATAAAAGTAAATAAATGATGCAAGTTCACGTTTCTTTTTATGACCGGCGATAAATTCCCATCCCAGTTACCGCCTCAATTATTATTATTTTTTTTTATATATTCCTAGAATTTTTTTTTCCAGTAAAATTTATAACTGTTTTTTTTTTTAAGGATTAAAACGAGCTTTCGTAATTTTTTGTTTTGTTTTGCTTCACCCCATTCGGAAAAATAAAAAATGAGATCGGTGAACCGATCAAAGTGCTTTATCGACGAATTATGAAATGTATATTATAAATAATATACATAACGGTTAGATTTTTGATCAGAGGTCCACCAAAGCCACTGTACGGGCATACGGAATCTGAATTTTGGAAATATAATTTTAAATTCGGAATCCTCTACCCCGAAAATATTCTCAAAAATACGGTTAGATTTTTGATCAGAGATCCACCAAAGCCGCAATACTGGCATAAGGGATTCGAATTTCGGAAAAATTATTTCAGATTCGGAATCCTCTACCCCGAAAATATTCTCAAAAATTCGGTTAGATTTTTGATCAGAGGTCCACCAAAGCCGCAATACTGGCATAAGGGATTCGAATTTCGGAAAAATTATTTCAGATTCGGAATCCTCTACCCCGAAAATATTCTCAAAAATGCGGTTAGATTTTTGATCAGAGGTCCACCAAAGCCGCAGTACGGGCATAAGGGATTCGAATTTCGGAAAAATTATTTCAGATTCGGAATCCTCTACCCCGAAAATATTCTCAAAAATTCGGTTAGATTTTTGATCAGAGGTTCACCAAAGCCGCAATACTGGCATAAGGGATTCGAATTTCGGAAAAATTATTTCAGATTCGGAATCCTCTACCCCGAAAATATTTTCAAAAATACGGTTAGTTTTTTGTTAGCTCCCACGAAAAACCCGCCAATCAGCATCTAAATCGCTTTGTTGACGTAATCGATGACGTCATATCGTGACGCTTCAAAAGTCGACATATCGGTTTTTAGGCCTATACCCATACTTTTAGCCCTGCTCACCGTTTCTGAACCACTCAACAGAATTTAACCAAATTTCAATGGTAGCGTATCTGGATGAATATCTACTGCAGTACGAAAATAGGACTCAATTGGTAGCTGCGTTCGCGATTTATAGTCAAAAAAGATCTTGAAATTGTTGAAAATTTAACATTTTCACTCACTGCTTCCGAATCCCTGGATCGATTTAACTCAAAAACTAATCAGCACCTACATTTCATTAGAAGTTGCTACCCACCAAAAATCATCGATATCCGCTCTTTCGTTTTTCTGCTTTTCGACGGACATCCCTCTTTTTTGTCACATCCGGTCATACGGTCATACGGTCATACACACACACGGCCACCATTCAAATTTTGCTTTTTTCGGCATCAGGGGACCTCAAAACGTGTAAATATATCGAAAACTGAAAATCTGAAATTTGTGCTAAATGCAATGCTTTATTCTCCCTGCGGTCGATAAAGCAAAAAAAATTAAAACCCGAAATTGATTGACGTTTCATGGTTATATAGTTTTTCTCCACGGTCTTATGGGATTTACGCGAATCACGTTGTCCATAACGCATCTCCACAACAATAAAAAGCAGTTTCACTAGGAAACAAGTGAGGTAAATAATCCAATCAATTTTTTAATTAAAAGCTCGGCTGAGGATTGATAATCAAAGTATTGAACAGAGTCCGGCACTTCATTTTTAGATTAAAAAAAAAAAAAACAGATTTATCCTAATTGTTTTTTATTTTATTATTTGCATTTGCTTTATGATTTGCGTTTATTTTCTGCTCATTTATTTTTATTTACGTTTTCGAATTGGAAGAAAAAAAAAATCATTGGAAATTCGTTTAATTTGATTTGATTTGACGTGACCCCGAGGGGCGATGTTTAAAAAAAAAAAATCGTTGGATTGCAACAAAATATCATTTGCAGCTGATGATGACGAAAAAACGTTGGTTAAAGTTAGGAGGTCTTTATATAATAAATCAATAATGAGTGTTGCTGGATTTTCGAACTCGGCGGAGTAAATTAATTACGATTTTTATGATGAAGGAAAAAAGCAGAGCAAGCTGGATAACGTTGTAAAATATTTGATAAATGTGTCAACTTGCATTTGAAACCGTTCATGCGATGAAAAGGTAAATGAGCGGGGGCAGGTTTTCTCTTCCCGATCTTTTTTCCCTTCTTTTATCTTTTCGCTTCCCTTCCCCCCTTTTGTAAAATTTTTATAGCGTTCAAGCGTTTTTCTTTCCTTTCCTTTTTTTTTCTTCTCGATTTAGAAAAATTCACAAGGAAATATAGATTTTATTCTTCTGATTTTTTTTATGGGAATGTTAGCAGAGTCCAAAAAATGGAAGTTTGATGAAAAGAAAAAGGACGATAAGAAGCAGATGAATTAGAAGACCAAACAAAGTAGTCCCTAAATTTTTTTTTTGCCGATATTTTTAAAAATTTGTGATTAGGAGTTTTTAAGGTCGCAGTACAGATTGCAAATTCCCGACATATTTTCATTCCCAGGAATCTGGAATTCCAGTTTTGGTTTTTCATTTCTCGGGAATCGAGAAATTGGTTTTTCCAATATTCCCGGGAATCTTGGGAAAACCGGGTATTATTTGGAAGACGAGAGGGAAAAAAAAAATTTAAAAAAATACTGATTTCCGTATTTTTTGGGATTTAAGCTCGGAAATAAGCGGAACCATGTCAATAGAAATTTTTCCATGTGGTTTAAAGGGCGCTTTTAGGCAAAAAAGGAAATTATGTTTAAAAAATTTAGGATTTTTATGACTTGTTTTTAAAATATAAAAAATTTTATGTGATAAATGGTTAAAAAGCTGATATAAAATTCGTTATCATTCCCGCTCCCAGGAAAGACTTGTCCATTTCGGGAATCGGGAATTGTCGAAAATGGAAAGTAATTATATTTTCGGGAAGCGGAGTTCCCGACAGTTAAAAAAAAAAAACATCCCGGGAAATTTTTTTGGGAAAAAATTCGATTTTCAGGAGCAATCCCTGGGTTGCATATTACAAAGAAATTATTTAAAAAATTATACATCGGATACTTGCCGTCGATTCCCTACCATTTTTTCTAATATAACTTTCCTATTTTTTTCCCCCTAATATTAATTTTTCTAAAATTGCTTTTTATCAGAAAAATAATCGTAAAATCACTTTTTCTGATGTTTTTTTCCTAAAAATTTCCCAATTTTTCTTCCCTGAAAATTTCCAAATTTTTCTTCCCTAAAAATTTCCTAATTTTGTTTTTCCTAAAAATTTCCCAACTCGTTTTCCTTTAGTTGCAGGAGGCAACTTGCTTTTATTTGGAAAAATTTAAAAAAATAATTTTTTAAGAACTTTTTTTTTGAGAATAAATTCTTAAAAAAAATAGGAAAAACTATATTTGGAAAAGTAATATTAGGAAAATTTTTTTAGGAAATTTAGATAAGAAAAAATGGTCGGGAAGCTTGACGGCATTTTAATAGAGTACCTCATATTTTCGATCCCACATCATAATTTGCAATACAACATCACTTCCCCTCCCACTGTCGCTTTCCAGATCGGTTTCATCTTCCTTTTTAAAATTGTTTGGAGTTATACCTGATCCAATTTTTACCGTTCTTCTGCAAAACGTTGAATTGCCTGCTGTTTTGGTTTTGTCGAAAAAACCGCCAGATTCGAATTTAAACATCAAAAAAATTGTGTTCCCTGTAAATTTTCTTTTGGCCAAAAATTTAAAAATCTGTGGTTAGGGGTTTTCAAGGTGGCAGGTCTGACAGCCAATGTATATTCCCCGTATACCGAAAGCCACACGAAATTTGTGGCTTTCAGTATACGCAAGTGCTCTTGTGCCTTCATTTTCGAAGTCTCAAAACCTGGTCTCCGCTCCACAGTTCCTTGAATTAAATTAAACCAATCGGAAAATTCTTATTGCTGCTTTAAAAGACCGGCGGTGCGTTTTATAAGAAAAAAAGAAATCGGTCAAAAATCTCTGTTATCAGTAACGCTCTGGTAAAAACTAACCGAAGCGCGTTTTTTTTCCTCTTCCTCCTCCTCCTCCGAATAACTTCGTTACCTTTAAAGAGCCACAAAGCATAAAAAATTTGAATTTAGAGTAAATTTCGAGGGGGAAAAAAAGTAGGATATATTTTGTCCGGGGTTCGTGAAAATTCTTGGAGTTCAGCCACCGTAAAACGGTTCATCTTTTCTCCCACCCCTCCTTTTTTTTATCCTAAATTATTATGTAATTTTAAAGTCGTGAGTTAAATTTAAAAAGAAAAGGAGAAAATGCGAAAAAATATCTTTTTTTTTTTTTTTTTACCTATAAGCCGAAGCTTTCGAGGTGATGACACGAACAGTTTTTATTATCGCTTTTTTTTTCCTCCCCGAGATTTCACCCGGCCCGCTCTTTTCTTACGTTGATTATGAAGTAAAAAAAAAAAATGAAGGATGAGAGGAGAAAAAAAAGTGGAAAATCCTCTTTAGGTAATTTTATTTTTTAAAAGAATTTTTTTTTTTCCAAAGCCTATATGTCAATTTTCCTCCGGTTCATGCTAAAAATGTGAAGGGCAGATAAGGATAATCCCAGGTGAGCTATGAGCAAACACAACACACACTTTTCGTAGACAAAGTGAAAACAAAATCAGAGAACGTTGGGGCCTATACGGGGAAACCTCTGGGGGGCTCCCGTCGCAGATTTCCCACATGGGCGAGCAACTGAAGAAAACCCGAGGTCTTCTCAAACAGTGTGTAAGGCCTTTTTTCTCCGTTCCGGAGGGGTCGGGGAATTTTCAGACTCTATTTCCTTCATCCCCAGCGGAATCCTTTCTTTTTATATATATATATATATTTTTTTTTTTCTATTTGTTTTAGGAAAATATGACGTCCTTCATTAAAACAAATATACGGAACGAGAGAAATCTTTTACGAAAAAGCTCAAGTCTCTTCGTAAAGAGAAAACAAAAAATTTTTTTTCTCCGAATTTTCGCGTTTGAGTCTCGAAATCAAAAACCACTTAATCATGACTTTTTATTAACCTTTTTAGGATGACATGAGAAAAGAAATGAAATGGAAAATAGACCAAAAAACTGGATTTTCCCAGAAAGTATTATCGAATTTTATTTTATTTTCTTTGAAAAGCTGTAAAATCTGTTTTAGTCGTGTATTATCATTTTTTTTTTGTGAACGAATGTCAAACATTCCTGGGTGTTCCTTTGGATCTTTGTTCGTTCTTTTATTCTTTCATTTCTTTTCATTTGTTCTTTGCTTTGTTTTAGATATCGAGGATGTCGTCTTAGGGAATGGAATCTTTTTCGGTCCATCTGGTGGTATTTTGTAGGGATGCACACAACAAATCTCAAAAAAATTCAGTGATTGGGAACGGTAACGAAACGCGGAACGAAAAACGTTAAATAACAGGTTTTTTTTTTGGGGGGTCGGGAACGGAACAAGAAACGGAAACTGAATTCTGATAAAACCAGAAACTGGAATCGGTTTCGATAAAGAAACAAATGAGGAACGTGTTCCGGCGTTCCGGAAAACGACGGAAAGAAGACGAACTAAAAAGAAAAGAGTTGTTTTTGTTTTGTTTTGAAAAATAAGATTGTCTGCTTTGAAAATGATATGGAAAGTATATTATATTCATAGATTGAGTATAGAACATTTTCCAGTAATGACAAATAGAATGAAACGGGAACGGATAAAAGTCGTTCCAAGTGAGCGGTGAATACAACAACAAATACCAAAAACCTACTAAGTAACGAAAAATGACGTGTTTTAAACGTTTAATAAAGCGTTCCATGGAATAAATAATGTGAAATAATGTTACCTAAGGTCAGAAACGGCTGAATATGGAACTTCTTTCTTAAAAAAGAAACTGGAGGAAAAACGATAAGTAGAAGGAGAAAATTTTAGAAACTAGAAAGGAATTGAAATTGAAATCAGTTTCGGAACTGGAACGAATTAGAAACATTTCAACGTAATGACAAATGCAGTGGAACGGAAATGGATTGAAAACCGTTCCTAGTGAAAAATGAATACTGGAACAAAACCCATAAACTGGAACTTTGCAGTTGTTCCCAATCACTGCAAAATTTCCAGAAATTTGCTCAGATTTAGGTTCTGGATATGTAAGACTCTTAAGGATGCAAAATCAAAAGTTTCTTGTTCAAGAATCTTCTCAAGATCTGACGAGACCTTCTGAAATCTTGCGAGATCTTGAGCAAGATTTTCGAACAAGAAATTGTTGAAAACTTTATCTGGGCCAGAGAGCCAAAAATATTTTCGAGCTGAAGCCAAAGTGTTTCGGGCTTTCAAGTCCAAGATCGGAAATTTCACCTTCTAACTGCAGTACAGTACCGTAGAATCCGGCAATAACCACAATCGAAAAACGGACCGCTTGAACTTGAGCCAGCTGCCTTATATTGCGATGCGGCACAATCCAAGCAGCAGCTATGCAAGCAACTGGTAGGAAATACTTCGAAAGTGATTTTCCCTAAACAAGCATAACATTTTTCTTCTCTTTCATTGCTGTTATTGCTGTTATCACTGTCAGCCATTATAGACGTCCTAAAAGAGATTAGTCATTCAACCATTTCCGGTAAGTTGAAAGGAAATTCAAAAGAGAATTCTAGGTTTATTTTAGGCACTAAAAACAGAATTTTTTTATTTCATTAAGTGGATATTGTTTTTGGGACACTTCAGTAAAAAAATTTATTTTTAGTGCCTAAAATAAACCTAGAATTTTTTTTTAAATTTCCTATCAACTTCAACCAACATTTCAACTTCACCCCATTCTACGGTACTCTTACTTAAATTCTTAAATTGAGAGATGCAATTATGCAGAACGAAGTCCGAAAATCGTCTTTCTTACTACCTACATTCTTTGGCTCTTTAATGATATCCATTAAAGCCATTTAATTTCCGCGAATGGCATCCCTTACGCAATTAGCGTAAGTAAGTTCT
This sequence comes from Liposcelis bostrychophila, assembly GCA_037577465.1. NCBI lineage: Eukaryota > Metazoa > Arthropoda > Insecta > Psocodea > Liposcelididae > Liposcelis > Liposcelis bostrychophila. The sequence goes on along the minus strand of CM075207.1, from coordinate 9,373,335 downwards.
CACGGAAATAATAAGAAATATTTTACAGCTAAAGATATTTTCATCAAATCAATTATCAAGATTCTGGAAGGCATCCTCTTGCGCTATTATCATTTTCTTATAATCCCTTAATTGCACCCAACTTAAAATGTCCACTTAATTACCATGATACTGAAAATCGGAAACCGCAAGAGATTTGTGGATCGTTACTTCCCGCCTCCTCCTCCTCGACCCTTTTTCCATCGATATGCAAACGTTTAAATCTCCTTTTAATATAAAAGTTTTGAGAGGAAAAAAAAGAATATATTGAAATCGAGTTTTCCCTCTCTTTTTCCGTTACACAGTATATTCACCTCAATTTTTTGTTTTCTCCTCGGGAGAATTCCCCAGGTAATAATAAAAGCAAAAAACCTAAAACGTCAAAGACAAAAGTAACAGATGCTAATATAAAATTTATTACATTTTCAAGCATATATACGCACACACACACGTTTATATAATCAAGTAGTTTCACACAAATTTTATTACACCCCCGCTCCCTCCTCCGCCTCTCCGAGACCGACTTCCTCTCTCTTTGTCAATCTGCTGCTTTAATTCTTGCTGCTTTGAAGGGAGGGGAGTTATAAAACGGAATACATTTAAACTTACCTCCTAATCTTAATTCGGCAGTTCCCTGAGACATTTCATAGTCGTTTTTAGCGAAGCACTGATACATTCCTCTGTCGTCCCTCCCGACTCTGGTTATTTGCAGTCGGGAATTTAAATGCCCGGTCATTCGGATTCGATGGGAAGTATCCCTCAAAGGAAGGCTGTCTTTTCTCCACGTTATCGTGGGGGTGGGGTGTCCCGATATGGAGCACGTTAGTTCGGTGTCGTGCCCTATATCTACAGTGACCTGAAACAAAAGTGTATTTAAATTATTTGAGTGTTTCAATTGTGTTAACAATTGTTAACAACATCCGATTTTGCGTTTTTCAGTGCGATTCTTATAAACGGGGAAACATTCCTTCAAAAAATTAAGCTTCGCCTATGTTTATGTTGCAGGAGATCAATCAACTGGGAGTCTCGGATTCCTCTGCAAAACCTCGTTAAAAAGGACGCCGACTGCTCGGATCAAGAGGACACAAAAATATGCACGGGGTGAGTGATAAAATGCATTTTGATTTACTTTTGACCTTGCATTACCTCTGCATAATGCATATTTTGTAATATTAATGCAGGTTGCATTACAGACTGTAATACAGACTCTAATTCAGACTGCGTGATGCGATAACCCGAAAAAGTGATGCAGAAAATGTGTAAAAATTTTTGGAAAATAAGGGCAGAAAATTTTTGTAAAAAATGCATAATTTTTTTAACGTTTAAAATCTTGATATGCATAAATTATGCATAATTATGCATAAATAAATAAATTATGCATACATATGCATAGTAATAAGTATGCATAGTAATATACATAGTAATATATGCATACATATGCATAGTAATATGCATAGTAATATATATTCGTAGTAATATGCATAGTAATATATGCATACATATGCATAGTAATATGCATAGTAATAAATATGCATAGTAATATGCATAGTAATATATATGCGTAGTAATATGCATAGTAATATATGCATACATATGTATAGTAATATGCATAGTAATAAATGCATAATTTATGCATATTTTATATTATATATATAGTATTTATGCATAATTTATGCATATGATTTTGCAAATCATAAGACAGAAAAATTTGCAAACAAATATTATGCTTATTTATTTTTTCTTCCCATTTTATGCATATTTATTTATGCATAATTACACTGGCGGATGAAAAAAAAATATTTTTCGGGTACAAAGCATGAAGTTGTTAATGCATAATTTATGCATATTTTATTTATGTCCAATTTTTTTAATAATCTATGCATCTCTTTTTCGTTCGGTAATGCAGTCACTTTTTGCATTTCCATTGCATTATACGCTTCGATAGTACTACTTTCCATAATTGCATTGCAAGGTACGCTTCGAGTGAGTAAGTGAAACCTCGCGGAAGAATTTTAAAATTTTACACCGTAAATTCTTACAGGATTCTAGTTTTATGCGCTTAGTAATAACTCGCCATGCCACTCGTAAATATTAATGAGGAAAATCACTCATTATGTTTAGAATTAATCGATGGTTCTGTGGATTTGAACGTTTCAAATTGGTCAATTTTAACCAATGATCTTTCAGTACATACAGATCCGCATAGGGTGTAATGTTCCTCACAGAGTATATATTCATGTTTACTAAGCATTATGGAACTAAATCCATGATTCTTTGCGACCATTGAATTTATTCCATCGCCTATTATTTTGTTTGCAATCACAATGGCCATCGGCCTGAAAAATCCGAAAACAAAGCAAAATTACAAATGACTCCGTAATTTTCGCATTGAAATATTCATTAGTGTTCCAAAAATAGAAATTTACGATAAGCTAAGCATTAAAAAACATGATTAAACCTCGGAGCATTCATTCGCAGGAATTTTTATCTAAAAAGTTTTCAGATATTCCGAAACATTGTTTTAACAAGGATTAATTCTCCGAAAAAAAAAAAGAAAAGGAAAAAAAAGGGAAGGAAAAGAACGGGAATGTAGCTAAAGGCAAGTCAAACTTTTTTACTTGCAATAAGAAAATTTCCCATTAAACTTTTGCAAAAACACGTTGCCGGGATTTATTTTCAATAGGATTCACGGAACCATTGGCTTATAAATATACTTACGTGCTGAGGAGTGAGATGAACGGACAAAGGGACTAATATCGTTAGAGGAAGCTCTACTCGTTCACTGCCAGCAGTGTTGTTAGCTATGCAGACGTATCGTCCGGAATCGTTTACTTGAGCATTTTGAATGATGAGCACTCCGTCCTTCATGTGCATTTTTTCCGAAGGGACCAGGGGCTCTAAATTCCCGCTTGTTGATTTGAACCACCAATAATTGGGCGGTGGGAAGCCTTGGGATACGCAGGAAAGGACGGCCACTTCGCCTTCCCGTATGGGATTGAGTGACACTTTTTCGGTGTATCTGGGTGGTACCGATCCCCTGTTTTCTGAAAAGAGAGAAAATAAAAAGGATGTAAAACTTTGTTGTTCGTGATTAGCGTGTATCTTTCTTTCAAAACGTGAATTTTTGGTCTCATGAACGTCAGCGATATGATTTTCCTAGGCGGGTAATGTCGGGAACGTGTATTTATAGAGATTCTGAGTTTCCGGAAAATTTGCGAATCTGCTGGGATTTGGGATTTCCCGTTTTTGAGAAAAAATAGTTTCGCGGGATTCGGGAAATTACAACTCGCCGAAATCCCGGGTATTTTCCAGGTATTTCCAGTGGATTCTCGGAATTTTCCCGGGGATTAAAAAATGACGGGAAAAATTCCAAGAAAAGTTGAATCCCGGGACTCGAGATTTCCCGTTTTTGAGAAAAATTAATTTGCTGGAATTCGGGAAATTTAAATTCGCCGGAATCCCGGGCAATTCCCGGACCATTCCCTGGATTCCTGGTAAATTGTCGGGAATTTTTTCCGGGAATTAAAAAATCGTGGAAAAAATCCCGAAGAATTTGAATCCCGTAAATCAGGATTTCCCCTTCTATATCCACAGTGCTCCTGAAGAAAAATATTATTCGACTAAAATGTCAAAAAAAACTGCTAATGAGGCTTTGTTAGGAAACATGTTAACTACCAAAATCCACTAAAATCAAAATCTTACCTGATTGTCTTCCCCTACCCCCCACAACCCCCCCGGCCCCTCAATTTTTTTTCAAGTCTTGTTACATATCATATGAAAGCCCATGGGAAATGCTTTCAAATGAGACTTTGCCGAGGTTTGTATCTTTTGCCGGGACGGAGATATCAGATATCATCGTTTGAGAGATCTAAAATTAAACACTTAATTTTGGACTATTGAAACGACGATATCTCCGTCCCTGTAAAAGATGTAAACCTCGGCGAGGTCTCATTTTAAAGCATTTCCAATGGGTTTTCATATAATATGTAACAAGCCTTGATATGCAACAAGCCTTGAAAAAAAAATTGAGGGGCCGGGGGGGTTGTCGGGAATAGGGGAAGACAATCAGGTACGATTTTGATTTTAGTGGATTTTGGTAGTTAATATGTTTCCTAACAAAGCCTCATTAGCAGTTTTTTTTACATTTTAGTCGAATAATATTTTTGTTCAGGATCACTGTGTATCTATCTATATCTTCTATCTTCTATACATATATAAAAGCGCAGTAAGATCGTTGTGTCCGAGAAAAAAAAAAAAAACTGCGTAAGACAGACAGACGGACAGACCGACCGAACCACCGAAATTTTAGAACTGTTATAATAGTACAGTTCAGGTTCAAAAGAAATAGCACAGAACTTATTAATATAATAACGAAATTGCATTTTAGAACTGGATTTCCCTTATTTTCTGGATTCCCGTACTTTTCGTGGATTTTCAAGATTAAAGTTATCTTTTTAACAATTAAAATAAAATTAATAAAATTAAAATTTGCAAATCCCCGATTTCGTCGAGGTTTTGAAAATTAAAATAATTCATAATTTTGCTTCATTTTCAAAACCACGAAATTTAAATCAATTTAAAATTATTTAATTAAAAAAAAGAAACCCCCGAAATCATAACCCTGACGTTTCAAAACCCCGATCGGGGTTCTGAAACGTCAAGGTTTTGAAATAGAGCCAAAAAAAAGACCGGCAGACCGAAATTTTAATTTTAAGACAGAACCACCGAAATTTTAATTTTAAACGAATTTTTGAAAAAAAAAATTAACGCCGAGCCTGTCGTCGTCGAATCTCCTTTAAAGTTCTAATGCGCCTATTGATACGACAGAGGTGTCTATACTTTCTGTCAACCGCCTTACGATATTACACCATAATGTCTTCCTTCTGAATCATCAAGTGCAATATTTCATTTCGTAGTTCGGTATCGGAGTTTCTTTCGTCGCTAGGTTCTCCCGCGAGCAAAGGGGAATCAGAATCAGGGTTGTTCCTTGAATCGGAATGTGGTTGGTCGGGAACCATCAGGGAATCCGCATCAGGGTCTGTGCGTATTTCATTCGTTAACTCGCAATGGAGTTGATCGGGAATCATCAGAGAACCAGAATTGGGGTCAGTTCGTATGTCATCCGTTAAATCGAAATGAACGTCGTCGGGAATCATGAGGGAATCAGAATCAGGGTTTATCTGGTCGGGAATTGATTCAGGAAATTCTTCACCCGAAGTACGTATGTCATCCGTTAAATTAATAATAACAATTTAGAGACCAATAAGAAAGATAATTTTTTGGAGGGAAAAAACTTGAGAAAGAAAACCCGAAAATCCCGAAGAAAGTCAAATCGCGAGCAAATCATGCATTACGCCATGACAAATATTTGACATGACAGTGTTGCCACACTCAAAAAAATGAATACTGGTCGCCAATACAATTTAAACTGGATTTTGCGCCTAATAAAAAATCGATTAGAAGCCATTACAATTGTATTAGTCTCCAGTCAATTTTGTTTTCGGACCAGTCAAAGCGTCCAGTCAAAAATATATTACCCTACTTTTTTTTTGAGTGGCAACACTGTCATGCAAAGTCGCTCCTCCGCTACATGGCCCTAAATATACTATTCTCTGGATGTTTTTAAAAAAAATTTTTATTGGACGAAGAAAACTTGTTTTGATATGGTTTTTCCTACCCATTTTTTTTCTAATAAAAACTTTCCTGGCGCTGGAAAAAAAAAAAAAATGAGATCGGTGAACCGATCAAAGTGCTTTATCGACGAATTATGAAATGTATATTATAAATAATATACATAACGGTTAGATTTTTGATCAGAGGTCCACCAAAGCCACTGTACGGGCATACGGAATCTGAATTTTGGAAATATAATTTTAAATTCGGAATCCTCTACCCCGAAAATATTCTCAAAAATACGGTCAGATTTTTGATCAGAGATCCACCAAAGCCGCAATACTGGCATAAGGGATTCGAATTTCGGAAAAATTATTTCAGATTCGGAATCCTCTACCCCGAAAATATTCTCAAAAATTCGGTTAGATTTTTGATCAGAGGTCCACCAAAGCCGCAATACTGGCATAAGGGATTCGAATTTCGGAAAAATTATTTCAGATTCGGAATCCTCTACCCCGAAAATATTCTCAAAAATACGGTTAGATTTTTGATCAGAGGTCTACCAAAGCCGCAGTACGGGCATAAGGGATTCGAATTTCGGAAAAATTATTTCAGATTCGGAATCCTCTACCCCGAAAATATTCTCAAAAATGCGGTTAGATTTTTGATCAGAGGTCCACCAAAGCCGCAATACTGGCATAAGGGATTCGAATTTTGGAAAAATTATTTCAGATTCGGAATCCTCTACCCCGAAAATATTCTCAAAAATTCGGTTAGATTTTTGATCAGAGGTCCACCAAAGCCGCAATACTGGCATAAGGGATTCGAATTTCGGAAAAATTATTTCAGATTCGGAATCCTCTACCCCGAAAATATTTTCAAAAATACGGTTAGTTTTTTGTTAGCTCCCACGAAAAACCCGCCAATCAGCATCCAAATCGCTTTGTTGACGTAATCGATGACGTCATATCGTGACGTTTCAAAAGTCGACATATCGGTTTTTAGGCCTATACCCATACTTTTAGCCCTGCTCACCGTTTCTGAACCACTCAACAGAATTTAACCAAATTTCAATGGTAGCGTATCTGGATGAATATCTACTGCAGTACGAAAATAGGACTCAATTGGTAGCTGCGTTCGCGATTTATAGTCAAAAAAGATCTTGAAATTGTTGAAAATTTAACATTTTCACTCACTGCTTCCGAATCCTGGATCGATTTAACTCAAAAACTAATCAGCACCTACATTTCATTAGAAGTTGCTACCCACAAAAATCATCGATATCCGCTCTTTCGTTTTTCTGCTTTTCGACGGACATCCCTCTTTTTTGTCACATCCGGTCATACGGTCATACGGTCATACGGTCATACACACACACGGCCACCATTCAAATTTTGCTTTTTTCGGCATCAGGGGACCTCAAAACGTGTAAATATATCGAAAACTGAAAATCTGAAATTTGTGCTAAATGCAATGCTTTATTCTCCCTGCGGTCGATAAAGCAAAAATTAGCTCCTCTTTGAAAATATAGTTTTAATCGATGCCATTATGAAAAACTTTTAAAACGGTTATGAGTCCCCCGTTTCCCGATTTTAATTCTCTTTATCCTAGATTTGACCTGGGATACATTAAAAACCGGAACCGGAGCCAAAACCGAAATCAATATAACGGTTTTTCTTCATTACGGTTTTAAATTCGCGGAAAAACATCATTTAAACTGACGTCGGAGGGAGAGGGAGGTTGGTCGAGGAAAAGAAAAGTCAATTAACATTCATTTAGCTTATGAACTTTTCTTTTTTCAGGGAAAAAAAAACTTTTTTTTTTTGCGTTTTAATTAAAATTAAAGGAAAAAAAAGGTTAAATGACATTTCAAATCGATTTTGTGAGTTAAATCCGAATGAGAGTCATCCCAATTTTCTTTTTCTTCCCTTAGGAAAAAAAAAAAATTATGATGAAAATCCGTCACTAGCAAAAAAAAAGTTTTTTCATGGAGGCTTAATGGAATCATCGATTAATTATTTCATTCTTATTTGGGCTTTGCTTTTGAGGAAGCGATTATGCAAATCCTAGTGGGGCTCTGCTTCAGACGTTTTTGATTAATTTCGGGATGTTTTTTTTTTAAAAAAAATTATTTATTTATAAATTTTATTATCCTTTTAAGTTTCGTCCCGCGTTTTAGGCATCTTTGGTCGTCATGAATTTATTTAATACCTGTTTTCAATATTTTTCTACAAGATGGGAGGGGGAGGGGGGGGGGGGGAACGTCATCAATAAATTTATTGTCTTTCTTAATAAAAATATGATAACCATCAACGTGATATATATTTTTTTTTTCTTTCGCTCTGCTCTTCTCTCCCGGAGGGGGGTCTCCCAGCCCCCCGTTCCGATCCCGAATGAAACAATCGGAAAAACGATTTAAACTAATGAAATCCATTTGGATGCTGCTGAGTTGTACTTTGTTATTATTGGTTTCCAATTAGGATTATGATTTTCTCTTGATATCATATTTATTGATTTTCGTCCTCGTTGATACATTTTACATGATTATTTTTAATTTCATTTTTATCGATTCACCGTTACGGTTTTTACGAGAAAACTTGGAAATTTTTTTTTAATTCTTCTTCTTTTTCGAGACTAACTGTTTTTATTGTGGGAAAAAATAAACGGATTAAATGATGGATTATGACGAGCGGTGAAGAAGATTTATTTTTATTTTTAAAGAACATGTCTGGAACATGTTTTTAACGCTGCAAAATGTTGCCAACATATTTTCTATGCCGCAACATGTTGAACAACATATTTTCTATGCTGCAAAATGTTGCCGACATATTTTCTATGCTGCAACATGTTAAACAACATATTTTCTATGCTGCAACATGTTGCCAACGTATTTTTTATACTGCAACATGTTAAAGAACATATTTTCTATGCTGCAACATTTTGTCAACATATCGTTAACATATTTTCTATGCTGCAACATTTTTCCGACATGTTGCCAACACATTTTCTATGCCGCAACATGTTGAACAACATATTTTCTATGCTGCAACATGTTGCTGACATATTTTCTATGCTGCAACATGTTGAACAACATATTTTCTATGCTGCAACATGTTGCCAACGTATTTTCTATGCTGCGACATGTTGCCGACATATTTTCTATGCTGCGACATGTTGCCAACGTATTTTCTATGCTGCGACATGTTGCCGACATATTTTATATGCTGCGACATGTTAAAGAACATATTTTCTATGCTGCGACATGTTAAAGAACATATTTTCTATGCTGCAACATTTTTCCGACATGTTGCCAACACATTTTCTATGCCGCAACATGTTGAACAACATATCTTCTATGCTGCAACATGTTGAACAACATATTTTCCATGCTGCGACATGTTGCCGACATATTTTATATGCTGCGACATGTTAAAGAACATATTTTCTGTGCTGCGACATGTTAAAGAACATATTTTCTATGCTGCAACATTTTTCCGACATGTTGCCAACACATTTTCTATGCCGCAACATGTTGAACAACATATTTTCTATGCTGCAACATGTTGCTGACATATTTTCTATGCTGCAACATGTTAAACAACATATTTTCTATGCTGCAACTTGTTGCCAACGTATTTTCTATGCTGCGACATGTTGCCGACATATTTTCTATGCCGCAACATGTTGCCAACGTTTTTTCTATGCTGCGACATGTTGCCAACGTATTTTTTATACTGCAACGTGTTAAAGAACATATTTTCTATGCTGCAACATTTTGTCAACATGTCGTTAACATATTTTCTATGCTTCAACATTTTTCCGACATGTTGCCAACATATTTTCTATGCCGCAACATGTTGAACAACATATTTTCTATGCTGCGACATGTTGCCGACATATTTTCTATGCTGCAACATGTTGAACAACATATTTTCTATGCTGCGAAATACTGCCAACATATTTTCTATGTTGCAACATGTTGAACAACATATTACTGTAACATGTTTCATTTGTGAAATTGCGGCCTTAGATCATCGTTTTCCCAAGGAAAAGACAAAATCGGATTTAATTGTAAATGAAGTCGAAAACGGAACTAGATGCGTCACGTGACTACTAATTATGATGTAATAAGCTTATTTGATCCTTAACTGGCTTAACCCCGTGAAAATCAATACCGGGGGAAATCTTAAAAATAAAGGTTTGTATTACACCGAATCAGGAACTTTAAGGAAAATTGATCGTTTTCAATTAATTTTCTTTAATTAACTTTTTTTTCCCCCTTCTCTTCCGCACAGACGATGACCAATCAAGCTTAGTTCCCAGCTTAAAAGGTTAATGCGGAATTAATAATGATAACCCTTCCCGATTGCAAAAAAAAAAAAAAAAAAAAACCGGGAGACTATAACAGATTTTTAATAATGAATTTTCCGGAGAGCTTTAACTTTCCAAGATAGAAACGGCTTCCTTTTCATCTTATGTGCAACGGTTAAAAGGAAAAGCGAAGCCTCCAAGAATTTTCTGTGTCGCGGTAGAGCATGAAAGTAGCGCTTTTCCTAGTGATGTGTCTATTGACGAAGAGGAAAACCTTCAAATGTTCACTTTAACTAGGTTCTAAGAAAGTTGGGAAAGGAAAGAAGCAAAGAAATGTATTCATGATTTCAAGGGTTGGTTTTAATATAAAAAAAGAATTCGCAATAAAGGATGACCTTAGGGTGTCCCTTATTTTGAGAATTTTCGAATTTCAAATCGGTTAACTCGAAAAATGGCTCTTGGTATACTGATAAATCCGAATTTTTTTGAATTTACTCGACGGAAAAGAGCGGCGACTTGAGTTTAAAGTTCCAAAAATCAACAAAAAAAATTTAATTTTTTTTTTTTTTTTTTTTTTTTTTCTTTTTGCGGGCGCGAAAAAATGGGTTTTTTATCGGAAATTTTCCGTAGATCACGAATCTGAAGCCCGTTTTTTGAGCTAGAGACTGAAATACGAGTGAAACTGAGGACTTGGTATGTTTTGTCACATTACCACGTTTTTTTTTTTTTTTTTTTTTTTTTTTTTTGCCATATTTTGGCTTTCAGCTCAAAAACCGAACCGGATATGAAAATAAAAAATCGTGAGTCTCGCTACGCAAACTCACAGAAGGGAAATTAATCTTCTAACGCCTGTTTTTCTTGAAGAGGAGATTTTTTTTTTGGGCTAGAAAAATTGAAAAGGGCATGAAAAATAAAATTTTTGATTAATAATAAAGGTTAGTTACAAAGATTTGAGGGAACGTTTTCCTGAAAACGCATTTCGAAAAATTGACCGTTCTAAAAATTTTCCAATGCAGAAATAGCAAAAATAATAATTTTTTGAATTTTGCAAATATTTTGGTGTATTTTGGAAAGGTTCTAGTTCCTTTACATAACCGGCCGGTCAGCCGGGCGGTGAAAATGTTTTAACAATAAAAAAAAGTTTAATATTTTTTTTTTTTTTGATTCGGTATTTTACACATAAAAATGAGATCGGATCGCAACGAAACCGTGCCAAAACGCTTTGTTATGTTTAAAAGGTAAAGATTGGTTATTGAAAACGTATGAGAAAGGCTTTACTGTGCCTAAATTTGATAATTTTTTTTAATGTTTTCGAAATAAAAAAATAAAACGCCATTTTTCTTTTTGTTGTTGAAATAGTTCGTGGTTCCACCGCTAGAGCGCTGCACTAGTCTCTCGGAAATAAACATTTTTTTTTTTCTGCGAAAACAATTAAATACTATCAAATATAAGAACTATTAACTGTTGTTCATGCATTTAATATCTTGGAAATTTATCTCTGAACATAACGAAACGTTTTGGGTACGGTTTCGGTGCAGTTAGACCCCGTTTTCATGTATAAAATATTGGATTAAAAAAAATTTTTTTAACGTATTTTTTTATCGTTAAAATGTGTACACCGCCCGGCTAACCGGCCGGTTATGTAAACGAACTAGAACCTTACAATTTGTGAAATAAAAGTTTTGAGAATTTCATTCCTCTTTTTGCGACATGCGCAATTGCGCATATTTTGTGTTGCGCACATTCTGTGTTGCGCACATTTTGTGTTGCTCGAAAAGTTACTCCCAACGAGCCTAAAGAAGTTTCACTTCAAAAAACGGACTTCAGATTCGTTGATTGATTTTTTAGGCATTTTTTAATTATAATTAAAAAAATATAGGACCAACTCAAAAAATAGGACGTTTTGTCAAAATATAGGACTTATAGGACAACTATGACTCCTGAAAGGAGGTTTGATTTCCTTTTCCCTCAGGAAAAGGAAATCAAACCCGAGGATCGCTTTTCGGCAGTCTCTTCCTATTTTTACTTTTTTTTCGTTTCTTTTTTTTCCCTAAAGTCAGTCCAAGACAATAAAATCCTCAAATCCCGAAAACTCTTAATTCCTTTTCTAACAAAATTGATAAAACTCAGCTAGCCACTACCAAACCCTCACACACGATAAAGGAAAGAAAAAAAGATTTCATTAAGACGCGAGTCCTTTTTGATGAGGCTAATAACGTCCAGTAGTTACTCGCAATCCAATCTTGTTTTAATTCCAAGTATAACGTCAACAGAATCAACACCAATGTTGTTTCTTTTTCCCATTATTAAAATCCCGGTTTTTCCTCGCTGGAAACTTTTCAGCTTTTCCTTTTTTTTTTTTTTTTTTTCATCATCTCCCCCTTTCTCCTTGTTTGAGCTTTTTTGTAAATCCGCTCCTACGTCCTACGTTAAAATTAGTCAACTGGCCGTCAGTCTGGTCTGCCTCCTACGTATAAGGCTCGTTGCTATTTTCTTCGATAAAACACCCCCCAGGGGGTCTGGGGGGGGGGGGGGGGAGGGGGAGTAGCTTTGTTTTTTTCTGCTTAAAAAAAAACGAGCGTACAGGACTAGGATAATTACAAAGCTTTTAAATTTAATTAGTGCAACAAAGTCTCGAATGCAAGTTACTCGTTTAATTTATGATTTTTCGTTTTTTGTAAAAAAAAACAAGGAGAATGGTAATGGGGGTGCATACGCACCCCATTAAACTTTCTCGCGGCTTTATCGGTGGAAAAAAGAAGTTGAAATAAAGAAAAAATGTAAAAAATCAAGTTTAGGTTTTCAAAGTGTATTAATTAAACCCGAGGTACACGATTCCCGCTGTACCCACATAAAAAATCCCAATTTCTGAAAAATAATTCCATATTCGGATTCCTCTACCCCGAAAATATTTTCAAAAATCCGGTTAGTTTTTTGATCCGAGGTACACGAATCCCGCTGTACCCACATAAAGAATCCCAATTTCTGAAAAATAATTCCATATTCGGATTCCTCTACCCCGAAAATATTTTCAAAAATCCGGTTAGTTTTTTGATCCGAGGTACACGATTCCCGCTGTACCCACATAAAGAATCCCAATTTCTGAAAAATAATTCCATATTCGGATTCCTCTACCCCGAAAATATTTTCAAAAATCCGGTTAGTTTTTTGATCCGAGGTACACGATTCCCGCTGTACCCACATAATGAATCCCAATTTCGGAAAAATAATTCCATATTCGGATTCCTCTACCCCGAAAATATTTTCAAAAATCCGGTTAGTTTTTTGATCCGAGGTACACGATTCCGCTGTACCCACATAAAGAATCCCAATTTCTGAAAAATAATTCCATATTCGGATTCCTCTACCCCGAAAATATTTTCAAAAATCCGGTTAGTTTTTTGATCCGAGTTCCGCGAAATCCGCTGTACCCACAAAAAAAATCCGAATTATGGATTGTTCCTGTAACTCGAGACATCGATATGACTTAATCGATATATCGATATATCGAAATCACTTAATCGATATATCGATATGACTTATTACGTCATTCGAGATATCGATTTTTAGGCCTAATTTACACGTAGCCTAATCCTCATAATTTCTGAACCAATCATCCGAATTCAACCAAATTTTGATGGTATGATACTTTGATGAATATCTACTACAGTACGAAAATTGGTGATGATTTGTAGCCGGGTTCGAGATTTATCGTCGCAAAAAGAAAACCAAATTTAAAAGTTCAAATATTTGCCGTTTACGTAATTTTTTAAATTTTTAAAAAATAAGAAAAGACCCCCTCTTATTTTTCGACGAAAAATACGTGTGCAAAATTTCCTTTTGATCCGATGCGTAATAGCGGAGAAAAAGCTCCGGGCGTACGCGGCGTACGAGGCGTACGCGGCGTACGAGGCGTACGCGGCGTACGTGACGTACGAGGCGTACGAGGCGTACGAGGCGGACAACCGGGAACTCAGAATTTTATTCTAAGTATAACTATATAAGTTTCATGTAGAAACTCGCAGGATTAACGATTTTCCCTTTTTCGACGACGGCAATACTTTCTTCGCGCCCGCTTCGCGGCCACTCGAAAGTAAAAATAAAAAAAACCTTTTTTTAAAGGCGAAAGAAACGATAATTAAAACATGCTTTCACATGTTTATTTTTTGTTTAAAAAATAAAATGAAATTCGAATTCTTAAAAAACATAAAGCTTTTCCGAGGGGAAAAGTTTGCATCAGCACTCTATATAGTTTCGCTTCGTTGCTTACGTTCAAAAAAATTTTTTTTTTATTCTCTTTGATTTTGATATAATCTATCACACGCGGTGTCGCGTCTTCTTCCTTTTTATACTATAACATTCCGATCTTTTGTAAAATTACTGGAAGGTAAAAACACGTTTTAACATGCAAGGAAAGTCAGCACACGACGAAAAACTTTTAAAAACTAAATCCCATGATTTTCGAAAAATTCCTCCTTCCCGAAAAACTTTATTTTCTCTTTCGGAGAAGAAAAGTAAAATACGTGATGATCGCGATTATTTCATCTTTTTTTATATTTAAAACGATAGGACTTGTTGAGTATTTTTTTGCGTAATCTTTCTGACGTTTTTTTTTTTTTTTTTTGCTCTGCATCATTAACGCTACATCAAGGAAGGAGAAAATTCTTTCACTTGTTCTTGTAAAACTGGAGACATTTTTTGTTATTTTCCCTCCTTTTTTTTTCTTGTTCCTCTCATGAATATTTAATTATTTCCCATAATTTTCGGTCTTGGGAAGAGTAATTTTCTTTTCGTTCCCCCATCGTGTGAAGATATTTTATTTGTTTTTTGTTTTTTTTTCCCTCCCTCTCATCCTAAATACAGGCCCCGACGTGCAATTCCGTTTTTAATGAGATACCATCTGCTCCATTAACGCTTTTAATCGAATCTTACGCTATAACAGAACCGACTCTGATTGAGTTAATGCCCATTTTCTTCGCTATTACACGCGTTTTTCTTTTATTTTTTTTTTTCCGTCGTATACGGATCATGGCAGATTTTACAGGGAGGAAGAAGAATTAAATTATGCTAGAGATGTATTTACACCTGATTTACGTCCCGTCTAATCTATATCGGTGAAAATTTCATACAAATTTTTTTTATGGGAGAGATGTCGGGAGAAGTTGGAAAATCAGAAAAAATTGTATCGCGTGAAGTCGAGGTTAGGGGGTTGACTCAGTAAGTAGTTTGTTCCAAACAAAAAAAGTGAACTTTAGGATTCAAATTTGGTCACCCCCGGAGCTTGTTCCATTTGCTGCAACTGAACTCCCTGAATTTTTTCGGATTTATAAAATGACTTGAAAGCGTGCAGCCTTGAGCTTTAAGCTCGGAAAATTTTCCTTATCGATAAAAATTTGGTTAATTTTTTTTTGTCAAAAAATAGTGTGCTCCTAAATTTTGCCTAGATCACGAATCCAAAGTCCGTTTTCTCATATTCTCTCCGGTTTTCGAGCTAGAAACCAAAATATAGCCAAAATCGGCGTTAAGTGACAGAACATGATAAGTCCATATTTGGCAATTATTCGACCAATTTTTTTTTAATGAATAATTTTTTAGGAAGACCAGAAAGCCTTAGAAATCTTAGTTCTAGCAACCCTGTTGTTAAGTAAATCACCGAATTTTGAGCACAATATAATAATAATACTATGCTTCCCTTTTTATAATATTCTCGTCCGGGAATTTCCCTGATTAAAAATCCCGGATTATCCCTGAATTAAAAACTCCTGATTATCCCGGGATTAAAACCCTCTGATTATCCCTGAATTAAAAACCTCTCATTATCCCGGGATTAAAACCCCCTGATTATCCCTGTATTAAAAACCTCTCATTATCCCGGGATTAAAACCTTTTGATTATCTCGGGATTAAAAACCCCTGTTTATCCCGGGATTAAAACCCCCTGATTAAAGATCCCTGATTATCCCGGGACTAAAACCCCCTGATTATCCCGGGATTTCAAACCCCTGATTATCCCTGGATTAAAACCCCCTGATTATCCTTGGATTAAAAATCCCTCAATATTCCGGCATTAAAACTCCCTTATTATCCAGGAATTAAAACCCCCTGATTAAAAATCCTTGATTATCCCGGGTTTTAAAACCCCTGATTATCCCTGGATTAAAACCCCCCTGATTATCCCTGGATTAAAACCCCCTGATTATCCCGGAATTTAAAACCCCTGATTATCCCTGGATTAAAACCCCCTGATTATCCCGGGATTAAAAACCCCTGATTATCCTAGGATTAAAACCCCCTAATTATCCCGGATTAAAACCCCTGATTAAAAATCCTTGATTATCCCGGGTTTTAAAACCCTTGATTATCCCGGATTAAAACCCCCTGATTATCCCTGGATTAAAACCCCCTGATTATCCCGAATTTAAAACCCCCTGATTATCCCTGGATTAAAACCCCCTGATTATCCCGGGATTAAAAACCCCTGATTATCCTAGGATTAAAACCCCCTAATTATCCGGGATTTAAAACCCCTGATTAAAAATCCTTGATTATCCCGGGTTTTAAAACCCTTGATTATCCGGGATTAAAACCCCCTGATTATCCTGGATTAAAACCCCCTGATTATCCCGGAATTTAAAACCCCTGATTATCCTGGATTAAAAACCCCTGATTATCCCGGGATTAAAAACCCCTGATTATCCTAGGATTAAAACCCCCTAATTATCCCGGGATTTAAAACCCCTGATTAAAAATCCTTGATTATCCCGGGTTTTAAAACCCTTGATTATCCCGGGATTAAAACCCCCTGATTATTCCGGAATTAAAAACCCCTGATTAAAAATCCTTGATTATCCCGGGTTTTAAAACCCCTGATTATCCCTGGATTAAAACCCCCCTGATTATCCCTGGATTAAAACCCCCTGATTATCCCGGAATTTAAAACCCCTGATTATCCCTGGATTAAAACCCCCTGATTATCCCGGGATTAAAAACCCCTGATTATCCTAGGATTAAAACCCCCTAATTATCCCGGGATTTAAAACCCCTGATTAAAAATCCTTGATTATCCCGGGTTTTAAAACCCTTGATTATCCCGGGATTAAAACCCCCCTGATTATCCCTGGATTAAAACCCCCTGATTATCCCGGAATTTAAAACCCCTGATTATCCCTGGATTAAAACCCCCTGATTATCCCGGGATTAAAAACCCCTGATTATCCTAGGATTAAAACCCCCTAATTATCCCGGAATTAAAACCCCCTGATTAAAAATCCTTGATTATCCCGGGTTTTAAAACCCTTGATTATTCCGGAATTAAAAACCCCTGATTTTAAATCCCTGATTATCCCGAGTTTTAAAACCCCTGATTATCCCTTGATTAAAACCCCCCTTATTGCCCCTGGATTAAAAATCCCTCAATATCCCGGCATTAAAACTCACTGATTATCCCTGAATTAAAACCCCCTGATTGAAAATCCCGGCACACCCGGACCTAATGTGTTAAAATATACGCTGGGGAATTTCCTGAATTCCCGGGAATTTTTAATTTTGCTACTTTTTAATTTGTTCCGGAATATCCTGAGATTTAAAATCCCGGCACGTCGGGACTCCATGTGTTAAAATTTACACTATAGAATTTCCTGGATTCCCGGGAACCTATTTTTCGTAAGTTCGGAATTTGAAATTTCTACTTTTCTATCCTAATCCAACTATGCACCCCTTTCCCTTCTCCCATCCTGCCAAATCCCGCTCTTGAAGGGAGTTCAATCTATTTATTCCCACGAATAACAACGTGTTAATTGGATTTTTTTTTCCCTCGAAAATAAAAATGTTAAAAATTTTGATAGACTCCCTCTCTTTCTCCCGGCTCCTCTACACTTTACTATAATAACACTGCCTGACAATGGAGATTGATTGATTGATCGATCGATTCGTTGGTTGACTGATATCGCAACTAGCAATCCCCAATCGAGGAACATCGATTTACAATATTTATTTAATCTAATCTGCTGGGAAATTTTTTATATTAACCACCTTCCCCTGCCCCCCCGTCGGGGAGCTTTCAGTGTTTTTTTTTTTTTCACCCTTCGGAAAGTTTTTTTCCTCCTCCGACAACCCTGATTAACCGCACTAAATTTTCACATCTGCTTTTTTTCTCTTCGTTTCCGGTTTAGCTGAAGCTTAATGAACAGAATCGGGAGCGAAATAAATAAAAAAAAAAACAAAATCGCTTCGTAAATTTAATTTTGCGAACTCTTCCATGAACGCCGGTTTCTTTAAAAAAAAAAAAAAAAAGAATTGGAAAAAAACAAGAAAATATAAGGGGAAGAAAAAAAATATATATTTACACTTTTATTTTCCTTTAGAAATTGATTTGTTTCCGGTTCATTGTCGGAAGCAACAGTTTTCCCTCCAGTTTGTAGTTTCCTTCGAATTTAATTTATATCAAAGTATCCTTTCATCGAGTCATAATATATTACATCCTGGTAAAATGGTTTTAAACTGTAAATGTTACGTACTTCCTGATTACTATGGGAACCGTGGGATATGAGCAAAAAAAAAAAAAAAAAAATGGTTTTGCAAGATTCCTGACGAAGCAATCCCGAAAATAAAAATAAAAATCTTTGTCATTTTTCTTTAGCTTTAAAAATCCTTATTTACGACCTTTTGGAGAAACCCAATTTTATTTTTGATCGTAATTCAAAAATTTATTATTCGATTACCGGGTTTAAGAAAAAATCGATCCATTTTTTTTTTTTTTTCATCCCTTAATTATACTCCTGGAAGAAAGAAATGCGCGAGACTCGGTAAAAAAAAGAAGAAAAAGAAAAAGCGAATCAAGATTTCTCAAAAATTACTAATTTGAGCATACTTCATAGAGTTGTTTAAAGGAAATGGCAGCCCTGGCTTCCGGTAAGCCCATTATGCAAAGCACTTCGCTTCCATTAGCACGGGCCGAGTGCAATTAGCAGGGTTAAAATTCTCCCGGTCCCCCCGTTTTAATTCATCCCCAACGCCCTTTTCCTGCGTTTTGTTGCTTCCCAATCTTCATTCTTAATCGCGTTCTGTCCGATATTATTTATCATCTCTCATCATTTTTTTGAAATTTGACAAGGCCGATAACAAGTTGTGATGGGGAATGGAAAATGATGTCGGCGTTACCGTCAACAATTGTTTTGACAGGGAGTTTGTTGAAAATTTCAACTGGTAACTTGGGGGGAAGGTTTTCGGATTGGAAATTCTTTTTGACGGGTTTATTTTTTCGGCTGGGGCATAAAAAGGCGGGAACCGAGCAGAAGCAATAGAGAGTTGTTTCGATTTGAATGTGGATCGTTTCGATTTGAAGTATAAAATTGGATACATTTTTATTGTTTAAATTTTAAAATGTCGTGATTACAATTACTTAATTAACGCTGAAAAATTATTTTGAACCAAAAATGTAAAAATATAAACAAGTTGAAGACCATTCTGCATTGTTTACAATTTAAGTCGAAATTTCACGCTAAAACATGTTGCAGCGTTAGAAACATGTTGGCAACCTTTAAAAATTTTTATTTTTCATTTTTCAGTGTCGCGAAACGTGGTTTTTAACGTCAGCATGTTGAGTGGCATGGTGGTCGCATGTTTCTAACGCTGCAATATGTTGAGCAACATGTTTCTATCGTTGCAATATGTTGAGCAACATTTCAAATATCTTGTATCCACCTTCCACGAAATTTCACTCTAAAATGTTTTAGCGTGAAATTACGGCCTAAACCAACCAATATATAAAATTTAATCATGAAATACCATCTTAATACATTTAATACATTTTAGCAGAAGGTGGGGAAAGAGGGGTAGGGGGAGAGGTGGGAGGTGGGTAGGAAGGCATGGCATTAAGATGAATGAGTTTTAGGGTGCAAATTTACTATGGAATGTTGAACCAACATGTTGTACCACAAATTGGACAAAAATGTTGTACCAATGTAAACTATCTCGTATATTTTTCTATCTAAAATCCAAAAGGCGACTCTTCCAAAAACAACCTCGAAAAGTGTAGAATCTCTGGAATAATGGAGCATTTCTTTCACCAACTTGTTGTACCAACAGGTTTGACAAGCGAACGAATCGACTATTGCAGAATTTACTCCTACGCCAGAATTAGTGTGGAATGTTGGTCCAACAAGTTGGTACAAGTTAGTACAACATGTTGGTCCATTTTGTTGTACCAGCATGTTGGTCCAACATTCTATATTGAATTTGTACCCTTCAAAAAAAATTGTCGTCTTGTTAGCAAATGGTTTTGCAAGAAAACCATTTTCTGGACTAATCCCGAAATTTCGGGATTGAAAAAATCGGGACCTTTGCATCTGATCCAACGAGCAGATGCTCCAAAAAAGTTTTGGATCATATGCAAGGGTATGAAATTGCACTTGCTCCAAGTTGCATGTGCTCCAAAAATTTTTGGAGCATATGCAAGAACTATGTGTTTTTTATATTGCATTCGCTCCAAAAGTTTTGGAACAAGTGCTAAGGTTAAAAAGGTTGACTTGCATTTGCTCCAAAAAAAAAAAACCAATTGCTTCTACCCGTTGTTTCCAATAGACTTATTCAGTTATTTGTTGGAGAAAGAAATATTTTCTAAAATCAGTAATATTCAGTTTCGAAATTATTCGAAGTATTCAAGTTCGAAATTATTCTGGGTGTCTACTGAATACTGGGTCTCTACATTTTTGAAATTCAAGGTTTTTTTAAGGCTTTCAAGACTCATTTTTAGAAAAAAAAAAAGGTTTCTTTTATTTTTTAAAGGACACGCTCTACTTTAGAAAAGTAGGACTAAGGTAAAAACTAACAGTTTTTTTTAAATAAGGCAAAATAGAACGTTTTTTAAATTAAAAAAAAATTCCAAAATAAGTCTAATAAAAAAAGGCGACCAAAAAAAAAAAAAAAAAAAAAAAAAATTAATAGTTAAGAAAATTGGCTTCCAGAAAAACTGTATAAGTTCTAAATTTAAGGATGTTTACTAAAGATTATGATTGAAATTCAAGATTTTTCAAGGTTTTCGAGGTTTTTATGGTTCAGTTTCAAATTCAAGGCTAATTCAAGGCTTTAAAGGTTTTCAAGGTCGGTAGACACCCTGTTATTAAAATTTGAACTGGTTTTCAGTTTTAAAAATAACCTATGTGGAAATTGCGTAGAAGCAATTGGTTTTTTTTCTTTGGAGCACATGCAAATCAACCTTTTTAACCTTAGCACTTGCTCCAAAACTTTTGGAGCAAATGCAACATAAAAAACACATAGTTCTTGCATATGCTCCAAAAATTTTTGGAGCATATGCAATTTGGAGCAAGTGAAATTTCATACCCTTGCATATGATCCAAAATTTTTTTGGAGCATCTGCTCGTTGGAGCAAATGCCATAGACCCAAAAAATCGTTCGGGACACAAAGACTGGAGAGTTGCTGTATAACCTACAAGCAAGCTTGATAGCAACCCCGATCTTAAAATATATTGAAAATTTGAGTTTTACAATGAATTTACAAAAATCAAGACAAAACAAATAGAAATAAACATGCAATAAATGAATTGACTTACAAATAATTCAAACGATATCCTTCTTTACATCTTTCCTGATCAGTAGAGATCAGCTCGTCAAACGGAACAATTTTAAACTTTACAATGGTAAAAGGAACATCAATATTGTTTCTAAATAATGCTTTCAATTCTTCAAAAGCCCCTTCATATGTTTGATTAGGATATAATCTATTCCACCTCTGCCTGTTACTATACAAAGCAGATTTTAGATTTGAATAGTGGTAAAAATCCACAATCCTACAAACAACAGATACCTTAGTGTCACCATCATTCTGTGCAAGAAAGCAATCACCTATATTTAAGCCCGTAACTGAATGCCCTGATGGTTTGCATTCTAATATTTTATCCCCTTTAACTAAACTTGGAAAGCTTTTTCTCTGAATTCTCAAAACTGAATAATTGCCTTTAGGAGGACTTTTAACTGATCTTTCATAAATTGGCAATTTACTTGCTTATCCAGC
This sequence comes from Liposcelis bostrychophila, assembly GCA_037577465.1. Lineage (NCBI taxonomy): Eukaryota > Metazoa > Arthropoda > Insecta > Psocodea > Liposcelididae > Liposcelis > Liposcelis bostrychophila. The sequence goes on along the minus strand of CM075207.1, from coordinate 9,351,363 downwards.
AACAGTGGGGCTAGGTGGTACACTGTCTCATTCTTGTGAGATGGCTTGATACGAAAGCAATGAGAGTTGCTGAATCAAATACTGCATAATTACCTGAGTTGCAGTATGCCATGTAGGCTTCTAATTCACTTTTCTTAAATTTAATTAACTTTGCCCTAACGATCTCAGCATGAGCCATCATTTCTTTTGTGGCATCTTCAACTATAATGGTTTTAGTTAATACTTCAATCATGCCTTCAATGGTGTTTATGGATTGAAGCTGAGCCATTGTGATTTTAACAGTTGTGGCTGGATCTTGACCACTTTTTGAGCTTGATGCTCCATCAGAATACGGAGAACTTCCTGCAGGTGGAGGAATAGGAGGTTGCCTAGGAGTCTTCTTTCTTTTAGGTGGAGGTTCATCACCTTGATCATCATCACCTTCGTCTGACTCGCTTTCAGACTGAACACGAGTTCTTTTGCTGCCCTTAATTCTTTTATTCTTCTTAACCCACTCAACCCAAGTGACAACTTCATCTGTCCATTCCCCATTAGCATCCATCAAACCTAAAAATTGGCACATGCCAATTCGATCTTCCACACTGTAGAAATCAGACTTATTTTCGTAAGCAACATCTACAAAACCATCAGTGGTTTCTCTGGGTGTCTTGCTTTTTATTGTTTTAGCAAGATTCCTATTGTTCATGATAGCAATAGGTCTGAGATAACCATTAGGATCAAGATGATGCAAAACAGTTGATTTCAATATTTCAGGAAAATCAGGTAGATATTCACCAAAGGTTCTGGCGACCCCATTCTTAAAATAATACGCAGTAATATGAGGAAAACTTTGAGCCAGACGAGCTAGCGTTATGCATTTACCCTGGCGTTTAACCTGTTGCTGAATGTTATACAAACCTATAATAATTCTAAATCTCTAGTTGTGCATTATGTTGCCAACATGTTTCTAACTGCAATATGTTACTGCAACATATTTAGCGATCTGCAAAAGCTTTCTGATAGAAAGTGAACTATTTTTATGCAAAGAAAAAAATAGTCGAGTTTTTTTCAGCTTATGGGAATTTTCCAACCTTTTTCCCGTCGATTAAAAAGTCTGAAAAATATTTAGGGTTTACATGTAAATCAGGTATTCCATATTCCTTGGGTTAGACATTTAAAATTCGAAACTTTGCGAAATGGGCACCTTAAAATTGATGCCCTTAAATAAATAAAAAAAATCCTGGCTGTTTGATTTTGTCAGAGAAAAAATAACTAAGCCTACTACACCAACACGTCATCTCTCGAATTTTCTAGCGAAAGCTAACGAGGAATTTACAAAAAAAAAAATCAAAGAGCGATTTTTCCTTCAAATAGCTTTAAAGCCTTTCATCTCAAAACATTCAATTTCAAATAAATTCGAAGCATTTATTATTAAGCGTCAATTCGAAAGAGAAACTGTCACACATACACCTGGATTTTGACAACAAAATCCCTAAATAATGATTTTGAAACTTCCTTTTTTTTTTTTTTATTTTTCAAAAGAAAATAAAAAAACAACGTCTTTCCTTTAAAAAAAATTTTTTTATCTTAAACTATCGATCATAATTTTCTTACATAAAATTTCAATATAATATTTTTCTCTATCTCTCTCACTCCCACTCTAGGACTCGGAATCGACTTTCATAAAAAGAAAATTTTACCGCCAAAAAAAAAAAAAAAAATTAATCTCTTGCGTTTTGGATCGCTTTACTTTTAATCCGGTTTTACCTCGTAAAATGCCACCACTTTTCGATAGGAAGAAAAATCCAATTGATTAATTATTCTTTCCAACTTTTCCATTGTCGTCTTCTCATAAATTATTTTTTCTTTTCTGCCTCTCTCTCCCTCGCTCCTTCTCTCTCTTTCGCTCTTTTTTCCCAATTATTCCCCATCATTTATCTTTAAAAAAAACATTGTGACAGACAGAAAATTTGCAAAATGATTTTTGCAAATTATTTTTTAAAAAAATTCACGACGTTTATTAATTCATATCAAAATACGATTTTCGAAATACTAATTCATATTCCTAATTAGAAAACTCCGACGTTGTTGATTAATGGTTTTTTTTTTTCTAGAGAAAAAGAAAAAAGAAAGAAAAAAGCTGTCGGAACCACGCAAACAATTATTTGGAGAAATATTTCCTCCAAAAATTTTCGCATTAAAATTAATGATGTAAGGGGGATTTTTTGAAAGATTCGAACCGAAATTCGCGCTGCTAGATAATTAAAGCTGCTTATCTGTGACGTTAGTGTTTTGATATTTTTGTTGCTCTTTTTCTTTTTTGCTTCATCCGCAGTAGGTGTGCTAGCGGCGTATCTATTTATGAGCATATCGAATATATTGATAATTTTGTTAACAGGTTAACATGTTGAAGTGAAACAAAACATGCTGCAGTTAAAAAAGTTGCCCAACTTGTAGCAGCGTTAGAAACGTGTTGCAATAAAAAACGTTGTTCAACTTGTTGTGTTGTTAGAAACATGTTTCCAACATATTACTCAACATGTTGAAGCGTAAAAACATGTTGCGCAACATTTACGAATTTTTATTCTTTATTTTTCAGGGAAACATGTTTCTACGCGTCTGCATTTTAATAACATGTTGACAACATGTTTTTACGCGTCAGCATGCTACTCAACATGGAAGCTGCTTCATGTTTTAGTAGACAACGTAAAAACATGTTGCGCAACATCTAAGCTTAAATATTTTTTTTCTTTATTTTTCAGCGAAGCATGTTTTTACGCGTCTACATTTGAGTAACATGTTGACAACATGTTTTTACGCGTCAACATGCTAGTCAACATGTAAGCTTCTACATGTTCTATAGACAACGTAAAAACATGTTGCGCAACATATACAATTGTTTATTTTTTATTTTTCATTGTTGCGGAACACGTTTTTACGCTTTTGCATGTTGTATAACATGTTGACGAGTCAACATGTTTCTCAACATGTACGCTGCAACTTGTTTTAGTAGACAACGCAAAAACATGTTGCGCAACATGTAAAGATTTTTTTTTTTAATTTTCAGCGTAACATGTGTTTACGCTCCAACATGTTGAGTAACATGTTGACATATTTTTACGCGTCAATATGTTATTCAATATGTACGCTGCAACTTGTTTTAGTTGACAACGTAAAAACATGTTGTGCAACATTTAATCTTAAACATTTCTATTTTTTATTTTTCAGCGGAACATGTTTTTACGCTCCTACATGTTGAGTTACAAGTTGGCAACATGTTTTTACGCTTTAATATGTTACTCAAAATGTACGCTGCAACATGTTTTAGCGTGAAATTTCGGCTCAATTAAATTGTAGGCAATGCAGGGCAGTTTTATGCATTTCCGGAATAACTTGGGGCACAGTTTCAAACCGAACAAAACATGTTCGGTGAAACTGTTTTCAACATGAGAGAAGATTCGCCGAGTGCGGGTCGGTAACTTAGTGGTAGAGCATTCGTCCGGCGAGCGGAAGACATGGATTCGATTGCCACTCGGTTTATATACCCGACGAAATTTTTTCTCAATGATATCGCTATTTCCATGCTTTTAACATGTTTAATGAAAATGTTTTCAACATTAAATTATAATATCTTGGTCCTAGTTTGAATTATGAATTATGAAGAATGATTTCGGGATTGATGGAACTTATAAATTAATTAAATTATTTCTTCTTCACCAACGTTTCGCTTTGTTTTCAACATGTTCTGAAAAAAGGTTTTCAACATGTTCGAGGAAAATGTTTTCAACCTGTTTGGCGAAAATGTTTATCAAACCTGTTCGTAACTTTCATCCAACTTGAACATGTTCGCGAAACATGGGGGCTGTACAAGTATTACGTAAGCACCTTAGGGGGGGTCCTTCAAATGCTTACGCCAATGTTAAACCTCCATAAGAGGAAGCCTATTTTTGCTTATTGAGGGGGGGAGGGGGTCAAAAATCACCAAAATCATGCTTACCATGCTCAATCATGCAAATCATGCTTACTTGTACAGTCCCATGTTCACCCAACATGTTCAGTTTTAACCTTGTTTAATCCTCATACATTTCAATGTTCGTGTTTTCCAAATCGTCTTACCTGTAACGATTACTCTGCTCATCGAAGAGCTTTCAATTGTTTTCCCCGTAATATGATGAACAGTCCGACACCTGTAAGTGTTATGGCTGTCACTATCAGTCACTGAATACACTAATAGTTCACCCGAGGGCAGCATATGATGTTTCCCTTCCGCATACGGAGAGGGATAAATATTAAATGATGAATCTTGTATCCAAGACGTTATGGACACGTGGTCTTTCACGAAATGCGGTACGTCGCATTTTAAAACGGCAGTGTTACCGCTTAAAACGTAAGCATCGCTCACTCTAACTTCGTAATGTTGTTTCACTACGGCCTTAACGTTAACTTCCCGGCTGAGGACTCGTCCGACGCTGTTGCTTGCCTCGCAGCGATACCCCGTGGAATGTACGTCGTGCCTGTAGCTTTCGGCACCGAACGGAGGAAAGTATAAACTTCCGTTTTTTGTGATTTCTCTGATATGTAATATGGGGGTGACCGTTGAACCGTCCGCCATTAGCCACGAGATTACGGGATCCGGTGACCCGTGAGCTGTGCATGGGATGATGGCTCCTACGTCGTTTGAAAATTCTACGTTTGATCTCGGCTCCGAGACGAACATTGGTCCTTGGCTATCTGGCCCCGACATGGACAGAACTGAAAAGAAAAAAAAAGAAAGATTTTTTTTTTTTCTGTAAAAGTGCTGATGATGTCGAAAGGAATTTCAATACGAATCTGTCAAAATCTAAAGCTTTCTTGGGGTTCTAATTTCCAGTGAAATTGAAAATATCCCAGGCAGTTTTTTTTTCTTCCTTCTCTTCTCTTCAAAAACGAAAAAGCTGTTACTAAAACGAAAATAAGCAATTTCCCGGGGAATTACAAAGCTCGAAAAGCAATTCATCGGAAAAGTCTCATTATAAAAGAATATCCTTTGTGGTGAAATGTATCTCGTAATGTCTCACTTTTTCTTTCTTTTTTTTTTTTTTCTTCCTATAGGTGACTGTTTTTGATCTAACTAGATTCCTTTTGTGTCGGGATGAAAAAAGGATCCTAATCAATTAGCGTTTGTGAAGGGAATCGTACACATGATTCTCGGGATATTTATCCCTGAAAAAGGGATGAGATTTTTTTTTCTTCTAATAACTAAAAAATGACAAAGAAAATAAAGACGCCGAATTAATTAGAACCGCTTATAAAGTTCAGCGGTGACCGGTAGCTTTAGGTCACATTTCAATCTTCCGTAGGCCAAAGAACTTTGAGCCGAACCCAGCGTAGAGATTCCTCTTGGGAATTCCCGGGACGGGAATCAATTTTTTCCCGGAAAGATTTTTAGCGAACCTTTTTTTAAATTGTCGGGAATCCCGGGAATCGGGAATTCTCAGAAATGAGAAAAATTCCATTCCCGGGATCGACAAGTTTTTTCCCTTCCCATCTAAATCTAAACCCCCAATCGCTTTTCCAAAGCCGAGTCGCAACTACCGCAACGCCAATGGAATCGACGATTTTCGAAATTTCACATATCGCGAAGGCTCAAGAGTTTAAATATTTCGATTCAGCCGTTGTGTTTTCCTGGAAAGGAAGGCCACACACACATATCCCATTCCTAATTTTGTAGCCTTAACTCAAACTTGACGATTTAAATGAAAACAAGGAAGGGAGAGAAGCAAGAGACATTTGGGGATTGGATAATTGAGACTCGTGAATAATTGTTTAGTCCGAATGGAACCCGTTTCGCTCTGATTACCTGGGCCTCGTAAATCATCTAGTTTGATTATTAGCTGACAGCCTGTCGGACGTTGCAAAAATACAAAATGCGAGTTTGAATATTTATTGTGCCGGCAAAATGCCTGTAAAATCTAAATTTACAAACCTCTCTCAATGTAAAATCTTTTTTTTTTACTTTCGAGTGGCCGCGAAGCGGGCGCGAAGAAAGTATTGCCGTGGTCGGAAAAGGGAAAATCGTTAATCCTGCCAGTTTCTACATGAAACTTATATACTTATACTTAGAATAAAATTCTGAGTTCCCGGTTGTCCGCCTCGTACGCCTCGTACGCCGCGTACGCCCGGAGCTTTTTCTCCGCTATTACGCATCGGATCAAAAGGAAATTTTGCACACGTATTTTTCGTCGAAAAATAAGAGGGGGTCTTTTCTTATTTTTTAAAAATTTAAAAAATTACGTAAACGGCAAATATTTGAACTTTTAAATTTGGTTTTCTTCTTGTGACGATAAATCTCGAACCCGGCTACAAATCATCACCAATTTTCGTACTGTAGTAGATATTGGTCAAAGTATCATACCATCAAAATTTGGTTGAATTCGGATGATTGGTTCACAAATTATGAGGATTAGGCTACGTGTAAACTAGGCCTAAAAATCGATATCTCGAATGACGTAATAAGTCATATCGATATATCGATTAAGTCATTTCGATATATCGATATATCGATTAAGTCATATCGATATCTCGAGTTACAGGAACAATCGATAATTCGGATTTTTTTTGTGGGTACAGCGGATTTCGCGGACCTTGGATCAAAAAACAAACCGGATTTTTGAAAATATTTTCGGGGTGGAGGAACCCGAATATGGAATTATTTTTTCAAAATTGGGATTCTTTATGTGGGTACAGCGGGATTCGTGTACCTCGGATGAAAAAACTAACCGGATTTTTGAAAATATTTTCGGGGTAGAGGAACCCGAATATGGAATTATTTTTTCAAAAATGGGATTCTTTATGTGGATACAGCGGGATTCGTGTACCTCGGATCAAAAAACTAACCGGATTTTTGAAAATATTTTCGGGGTAGAGGAATCCGAATATGAAATTATTTTTCCAAAATTGGGATTCTTTATGTGGATACAGCGGGATTCGTGTACCTCGGATGAAAAAACTAACCGGATTTTTGTAAATATTTTCGGGGTAGAGGAATCCGAATATGGAATTATTTTTCAGAAATTGGGATTCTTTATGTGGGTACAGCGGGAATCGTGTACCTCGGGTTTAATTAATACCCTTTGAAAACCTAAACTTGATTTTTTACATTTTTTCTTTATTTCAACTTCTTTTTTCCACCAATAAAGCCGCGAGAAAGTTTAATGGGGTGCGTATGCACCCCCATTACCATTCTCCTTGTTTTTTTTTTTTTTCTACTCGAGCTCGTAAGTAAAAAATTAAAAAATACCGATGTCGTTGCCGATCCGAAATCCTCCTTTTTGTCCTTTATTTTTTAGGAAATGGAAAAAGTAGGGGCGACATGATAAAAAGTAATATTCCGATTTTTATTTTAAGTTTCATTTTGGTCGCTTTTTTTATTCAGTGGCGGCGAGGTTCGGTGCGAGGCCTGAGGCGAAATATTTTTGGGAGACCTCCTTTATCTAGAGCCAAAATGAAGGGTAAAAATAATTCTGTGCGTCGGAGGGGAACTTACGTATTTCCATCGTAAATATGATTGGAGTTAGTCTGTTTCTAGGACCGAATTCTTGGCCCTAGAAGGGATCCAACTACTGGCAGGGTGCGCATGCGTTCAAAAGACGAGATCCGAAGGCTCACTGGGCAACCATTAATCACTGGTGTGATTAAGTCCCGAAGGCTCACGCACCTCCGTCAAGATATATCCGACAGGTCCTGGAGGGCAGACCGACGAGTCCCAGACCTCAAGGAAGACCACGGATGAGGTCAGAGGTGGGAAGATAACGTTGCGGCTGATGCGAGAAAGTTGGGAGTGCCCAGCTGGCGAGATGCCTGCCAGGAGAGGCCTGAATGGAAGAAGGTTTATAGCGCGGCGATAGGACTCCAGGTCCTATAAAAGCCAGGTGTGTGTGTGTTAGTCTGTATCGACGTTCCGTGGACGTGTCTCGTGCCCTAAAGTTTATGGCAACATGAGCGGGTAAACTTGCAGTCGCATGATCACGTGATTTTCATAAACACTCAAAGCAGACTATCTCCAATCATATTTACGACGGTGTTAGTTCACCTCCGACGCACGGAATTAATGCCAAAAAAAATTCAAAAAAAAAAAAAAAAAAAAACACTGAAAAGAAATTACTTCTACTGAGCAACTTCCTGAACTTCTTTGAAATTGATGAGTTTAAGAATCAAAACTCGAGGCACCCAATTTTCTAATATGCGCGAGGCCTGAAGAGGCCTAGTGGGCTCGCCGCCACTGTTTTTTTTTTTTTTTTTTTTTTGAATGTTATTTTCTTTTTCTCCAAGTGTATTTGGAGATCGTCCAAAGGTTTAGGTAAATAAAAATTTTAGGTAAATAAAAATTCCATTCCCGGGATCGACAAGTTTTTTCCCTTCCCATCTAAATCTAAACCCCCAATCGCTTTTCCAAAGCCGAGTCGCAACTACCGCAACGCCAATGGAATCGACGATTTTCGAAATTTCACATATCGCGAAGGCTCAAGAGTCTGGATATTTCGATTCAGCCGTTGTGTTTTCCTGGAAAGGAAGGCCACACACACATATCCCATTCCTAATTTTGTAGCCTTAACTCAAACTTGACGATTTAAATGAAAACAAGGAAGGGAGAGAAGCAAGAGACATTTGGGGATTGGATAATTGAGACTCGTGAATAATTGTTTAGTCCGAATGGAACCCGTTTCGCTCTGATTACCTGGGCCTCGTAAATCATCTAGTTTGATTATTAGCTGACAGCCTGTCGGACGTTGCAAAAATACAAAATGCGAGTTTGAATATTTATTGTGCCGGCAAAATGCCTGTAAAATCTAAATTTACAAACCTCTCTCAATGTAAAATCTTTTTTTTTTTTTTTTTTTTTTTTTTTTCTACTCGAGCTCGTAAGTAAAAAATTAAAAAATACCGATGTCGTTGCCGATCCGAAATCCTCCTTTTTGTCCTTTATTTTTTAGGAAATGGAAAAAGTAGGGGCGACATGATAAAAAGTAATATTCCGATTTTTATTTTAAGTTTCATTTTGGTCGCTTTTTTTATTCAGTGGCGGCGAGGTTCGGTGCGAGGCCTGAGGCGAAATATTTTTGGGAGACCTCCTTTATCTAGAGCCAAAATGAAGGGTGAAAAAACCATTCCGTTAGCATCATGTCCAGGTTTTTCCAAAATGTTCCTTGTTTCAGCTGCTCCGTGTCATCAGTTTCATCTTTAATTAGTTATTAAACAAACTAATTACACTTTAAGGGTCGTCATCAGCAGCACCTGTAACAAATTCTGTGCGTCGGAGGGGAACTCACGTATTTCCATCGTAAATATGATTGGAGTTAGTTTCTAGGGCCTAATTCTTGGCCCTAGAAGGGATCCAACTACTGGCAGGGTGCGCATGCGTTCAAATGACGAGATCCGAAGGCTCACTGGGCAACCATTAATCACTAGTGTGATTAAGCCCCGAAGGCTCAAGTGAGCGGGACATGTCGCTCGCGCACCTCCGTCAAGATATATCCGGCAGGTCCTGGAGGGCAGACCGATGAGTCCCAGACCTCAAGGAAGACCACGGATCAGGTGGGAAGATAACGTTGCGGCAGATGCGAGAAGGTTGGGAGTGCCCGACTGGCGAGATGCCAGGAGAGGCCCGAATGGAAGAAGGTTTATAGCGCGGCGATAGGGCTCCAGTTCCTGTAAAAGCCAGGTGTGTGTGTGTGTTAGTCTGTTTTTACGTTTCGTGGAAGTGTCACGTGACCTAAAGTTTACGGCAACATGAGCGTGTAAACTTGCAGTCGCATGATCACGTGATATTCATAAACACTCGAAACAGACTATCTCCAATCATATTTACGATGGAGATATGTTAATTCACCTCCGACGCACGGAATTGATGCCAAAAAAAAAAAAAAAGAAAACTTCAAAAAAACGAAAAAAAAAAAAAAAAAAAAAACACTTTGAAGAAATTACTTCTACTGAGCAACTCTCAGAACTTCTTTGAAATTGATGAGTTTAAGAATCAAAACTCGAGGCACCCAATTTTCTAATATGCGCGGGGCCTGAAGAGGCCTAGTGGGCTCGCCGCCACTGTTTTTTTTTTTTTTTTTTGAATGTTATTTTCTTTTTTTCCAAGTGTATTTGGAGATCGTCCAAAGCAGACATTTAAAGTTTTATTTTCTAGTATTTCCGCCAGCAGACTCGCTTACGGTACCTCATAAATCATACTTATATTACGGATGAAAAAGGTGTCGAAGGAAAATTTTTGAAAAATAAAAAAAAATTGATTTGATTTTTTTTTTTTTTTTAAACATCCGAAACAGGGACGGGAAGGAGGAGAGGGAGGAGGAGGGAACAAATTGTAATCCGGATTTGTTGATAGAAAAACGAAGAATCTGACACAGCATTGAAATTCATGAGACGGCGGCGAATGCTGTTCCTGGAATGGATCTATCTCAAGTTGCTCTCTTCTCTTTTCCTTACGTCTTCGTTTCCCTTCTTCTTCTGTTTTATCCCCCCTGTTCGAGCTTTTGGATCCACTTTTTGCATTCACATTGTTCACTCCTCTTAAGCCTTTTCACCTTTATTGCTTTAATCGGCAGATAGACCTCGTTTCTAATTACGATGAAGTTCTTATCAAAAGAAGCGAAAATTATTATCAGGTTTAAACGCGCTTGAGTTGCGTGAGGGAATTAAGGAAAATATTAATTTACTAATTTACTCGGGTGTCTAGGGGGGGTTTCAAGAATTAACAGAGTTGGCTCTTGTGTCGATCAAAAGCAAAATATTAGTTTGGGCCTGAGTTAAGAAAGGAAATTTGTGCGGGTGTGAAAAAAATGTTTGAGCTCTTTTCCAATGATGAGTTTTTTTTTGGCTCAGCATTTGCTTACTACCAAATTGCGCATTGACACTAGATTGTCCCTTATTTTGCAAACTTGAGAATTCTTTCGGTTCTACCCCTCTATTTTTTTTTCACTTGGTTCAAAAAGAAAACCTGTAAAATTTTAGCCTTTTAGTTGAAACGACCTTGTCTTTAGCGCTTTCTGAATGAAGTTACGGATTTTTGTCGCTTTCTGGCGGTTCAGATTAGTTATTAGGTAAACCTAATTCCTAATTTCTTTGACCAGTTGAGCTCTCTTTGTCGGCAATGATTAATAGCTTCTTGAATTCTTTGATAATAAACTTATTATCTTGTTTTCTGAATTATATCCCAACGGATATTAAGCCAAAGAAATAAACAGGAAAAAACGTCTTACCTTTGCCTCCTCTTCCTTTTTAATATTGTCCCCAACGGCTTCTTTTGGTTTAAAAAAAAAAAAAAGTTAAATAAGGCCAAGTTTCACTGGTCGGGTTCTTGCATTGCCCGCTTTCCAAAATTAACAAAAAGGCGGTTTTTTACGTATTTTGATGTGAGAAACTCAAATCTGCAATCGAAATCTTGATAGCTTTTACAGCTTTTGATCTATTCAGAGCTAATTTTTTGGCCAAAATTCTGCTCAGCTAAACTTTAATTTAATTCTTAAAAAATTCTAAAGTTGATATCCTGGTCCTTATAATACATCTTTTTTGGGCAATTTTTGACCTCGAATCACCTAAGAGCACTTAAAATTATCTATCTACTTTTATTTTTATAATACAGTATAAAAATTATATTTTGATATTAATATTTTTTAAATCACAGCAAAAAAAAAAAAAAAAAAAAAAAAAAAAAGCGTTCAAATAAAAAAGATACTTTTAAAGCGAAATTTTATAATGCCATTCATAAGGAACACCGCATTATTTAATTTGTATTCCTGTCCCGACCCCTTGTATAGCAATAATTACCACCACGATCAGGATTAAAAAGCAGCAAAGGGCTTAAAAAAAAAAAAAAAAAAAAAAAAAAAAAAAAGCAACAATTACCCCTAATCCATTGGCAGCATCGGTTCTCGGTCCTGTTAGCGACATAACCTGCAGTTTCGGCTTTTACCTCGCTAGGCTGATGCAGTTTAGAGGATTCCTGTTCCGCCAGGAGAAGTCTATTTCTTTCCGCCTTATCCATGTACAGATTTTTATAGATCTCCTTGCCCTTTTCTAGTTGATTTTTGTCCTGGTCTAGTTTACTTACAAGATTTGATAATTCTGCGACCTTTTTCTTTAAGACAGCTTCGGTACATGAGTCACATCTAACTTGTTTAATGATCGCAGTCTTACATTGCCCACATTTTATTTCAATATTTTCTATGACTTGAGACGGTCCGGCCACAGAAAGGTCTTTCTCCGATTCCGTTTTTTTATTAGCTATCGAGTGGTCTTTCTCTACTTGATCGAATTTGCGTTTCGGCATGTTGAAAGTTATATTCAAACGAAAAAATCAACAAGATATTACTTAAGAACTTAAATTTTAAAAAAAATAAATTCAATCACAATAACAATAATGACATATGAGAAAAAGAACCATGGAGGACCATGGTATAAACCAAAAATCAAAAAATTTGAATATTTTTCTTTAATTTTTATAAAAATTATTACTTTTTTAAAAATAGTAACATTAGAAGATTTTCGCTTTCAGTTCTGGATTCAGTGTCGAAAATTGCCCAGAAAATATGTATTATAGGACCAGGATATCAACTTCAGAATTTTTTTAAGAATTAAATTAAAGTTCAGCTTGAGCAGGATTTTTTGCCAAAAAATTAGCGCTTGAATAAATCAAAAACTGTAAAAGCTATTAAAGTTTCGATTGCAGATTTGAATTCTTCAGATCAAAATACGTAAAGAACAATCTTTTTTTTAATTGTGGAAAACAAGCAATGCAAGAACCCAACCGGTGAAACTTGTCCCTATTCATCTTATATGGTTAACACGGGGGGGTTCATGCGGCACGGTTTTAGACTTATCGTTGGCCGCTAAATTTTTACAGGTTTTCTTTTTGAACCAAAAGAAAAAAATTAGGGAGTAAGACCGATAGAATTCTAAAGTTCGCAAAATAAGGGAGTCTAATTGAGGCACAATAACCCTGCACATTGACACGTAATATTCTGCACTGTACACAGATGAGGCAGCATATACATAAAAATTGTTGCAGCATTTTCTATGTATATGCTGCCTCATCTGTGTTATGTTGCTTGTTATCTCACAATTATTATTAAGTTTCCATCAATATTACCGTTGTAAAATCTTTATTCGTTTATTAGTTCTTTCGTGCTCACTTTCTGCTTTCTTTTGAGACCACTCTTTATCCTCTTTACTTGCTATTTCTCACTCAATAAATGAAAAATCCTAAGCATTCGTTTAGACACGTAATCACAATTAAGCCCCTAATCGAGCAATCCCGAGTAAATATTTATAAAGCCGTAAAAAAATCATATTTAAAATAAAATTAACGCATCACAGAAAAAACCACACCGAGAAAAAAGTGCTTGGAATTTGCTCTTAATTTTAAGTCATTGACTTTGCTCTAGCCGAAATGTCAAAGATGTTAAAAATAACTCAAAATTGCTTAAAATCTTACTTTAATAATTTAAAACTTTACGTCTATGCTTTAAAATTTAAGCAATTTTGAGTTATTTTTAACATCTTTGACATTTCGGCTAGAGCAAAGTCAATGACTTAAAATTAAGAGCAAATTCCAAGCACTTTTTTCTCGGTGCAAACCTTTTATTACATTATGCGAAAAAACAAGACTACGAACCACAGAGCATATAAAAATGCGTCGACTGATTTCTTATTACTGATATTTTGTGACATTCTTATTACTGAAATTATTGATATTTTATTTTATTATATGATACACATTTTTTGACATCAGTGGAGGAAGGGGACCGTTCAGAAAGAACGAAATTTGTTTTGTATTTATTTACATGGCGTTTTTCTTTTGTTTCTTGAACGGCCTCCTTCTTCCACTGATGTATTCATTTATATATATATTTATATTTTATTTTGCTATCAAGATGATTATCTTGATATCAAGGTTTTCCGTGGAAGGATTGAAAAACAAAATGGGTTAATTAAACAGTCAGTAAGTTCCACAGCATTCACTAACTTGGGTTATAAGGAAATACTCTTTTAGAGCGTTGCCTTTTCGTCTTCTAATAATTTTCTAAATCCTATTCTAATCATCTTTTAATGTATCAAACATTCATTTAACAAATTCAACAAACAACATAATAAATAAATTTGACTTAAGAATCGTTAAAATTTATTTATATATTTAAATCAAGTTGCCGCATATGATCATTTCGGCCTTTCGGCCATTCTCAATGCTAAGAGAAAAAATAAAAGAAACAACAAAATCAACCAAATCAAAAACAACAATCAAACAACAAATTCACTAGAATAAATTAAGATAAAAAAGAATAAATATTTCATATTAAAGCTCAACGAGTAAAAAACTTAGGCTAGGAGCAGGGACATTTAGGTTGGCTATGTTTCCACCATCAGCGTTTATAATACCGTCTCTGACTCCGATTAACCGATTAACGATAAACTCCGATTAACCCCCTTTCTGGTTTTGTTGTTTCATTTCGTTTCTTATCCATTTGACACTTTAGGTAGGTAGATTCGATTAAAATAAAATAGTTCTGATTGTCTAACCTAACCTTGTTCGAACCATGTGATACAACTTTCACACCCTGTGATACACTATCTACATCATTTTAGATTATTTTTCTGATTTTGTTGCTTCTTTTATTTTTTCTCTTAGCATTGAGAATGGCCGAAAGGCCGAAATGATCATATGCGACAACTTGATTTAAATATTTAAATAAATTTTAACGATTCTTAAGTCAAATTTATTTATTAAGCTTCGGATCGTTACTCCCGTCGAAGGTTTTAAAAACAACAAACAACAACAAACAATAAACGAAACTCAACTTTGAAAATAGTGGAAGTAGCCGATCCATTTCCGCTTTTTCGATAAAATTGGAAAATAAAAAATTACAGTATTAAGTACAATAAATACAGTGTTAAGTAAAAAGTAAATTACAGTAATTAAAAAATAAATCTCTTTCACACGGTTGGCAAATGGCCTAATGTTATTTTCCGTAATGACCGAAAAAATTCGACTTCTCAGATGGTTTAGAGACCATGAATATAATAAAAAGCAAGCAACCACAAAATCGCCTCAGATCATCCTGGGTCCCCACTAAGGGCCCCCGGGAGCCCCGAACTTCTCCTAAGCCGTATGATTACCCGTTGCAAATGCTGTCGAATGAGATCTCACGGAGATTTCTGTCTGTTGTAGATAAGAAGATATTTCCATTTAAAAGGGTCAAAAATTGACCCTCCGTTTTAAATTGTTTAAATGGCATTATCTTCTTACCTATAACAGATAGAAATATCTGTGTGATCTTATTCGACAGCATTTGCAACGGGTTTTCATATGATATACAACACGGCTTAGGAGAAGTTCGGGGCTCCCGGGGGCCCATAGTGGGGACTCAGCAGGATCTGACGCGATTTTGTGGCTCCTTGTTTTTTATGATATTCACGGTCCCTAAACCATATGTGAAGTCGGATTTTTTTTTTTCGGCCATTACGCAAAATAATATTAGGCCATTTGCCAACCGTGTCCGAGGACTTGTCTTGGCTTGTCTTGTTTTTGCTTTTCGTCCATCACTAAATTGAATTGATATACAAAAAACAAACAAAATTCTTTGCCGATTCATTGAGCGAAAATCTGATTTGACGCCTCAGGGGTCCTATTACAAGTGCCTAATATATTTCGCATGGAAATTTCTATTTCGTTTCAAGGCAAAATATTCGTTTTTCTTAAATGAAGAACTATGCAACTTATTTCCCGTAAAGCACACTCCGTTCTAGAAACGTTTCGAAGCGTTTCTGAGACCATCGACACGTTTCTGAAGCGTTTTGAAACGTTTCTGGAACGGAGTTTGCTTTACGGGTTATGCATAATTATATTGGAGGATAAAAAAAAATAAGTTTTTTATATACAATTTATTAGTGATTGGAAACACCCATAAGCTAAACATAGGCTCCTGTTTGAGTGTTCCCAATCACTGCAATTAATGCGTTTTTGTGTATGTCCAATTTTTTTTATAATTTATACATGATTTTTATGTAATTTATGCATCTCTTTTTCGTACGGGTAGAGCGAATTTTTTAAATGTTTAATAAAGATAGCCAATATCCTCTCCCTGAATACTCCGATATAGCTATTTTCAGGGATTTAAATCGACCGGATTTCTCAATCCCGTTTTCGTCTTCGAGAGTCATTCTTTATCTTCGCTCTTCCTTTCGTCTACCTTGAGATTAATGAACAGTACAAGCATAATACAAGCTGTATCAGCAACTGCCAAATAGCATTTTCCCACCTTTTTTAGCGACCATCTCTTATACGACTAGAGAAAACCAAATTTTAATCGCTATTTGGTTTTTAAACGTCCGAATTTCATCTCTTGCATTTCAACAAAGCCATGATGATAATAATAGCCACGAACGAGGAAAATTCTCTAAATAACGGGAGTATCGATTTTATATCAATCTGCGAGCTTGATTTTCAACAGTTTACATAATGCTAACATCATGGTGGTGGCCTCTCTTCTTCCGAAATAACGTTTTTTTTTTTTTTTTTTTTTTTTACTTTTCCCTTCCGGTTAAAAAATAATCAAGGAAATTCATTTAAAGTCTTAACTTTATAATTTCATCATTTTCCAACTAGATGAAACTGAAAATTTTTTCACCCCTTAAAATTGAAATGCTCTCTGCTGCCTCGTAAAAAAAAAAGAGAAAAATTTCCCGTGTAATTTCCACTGCTTTCGTGTGAAATCCTAATTATAGTTAAGTGTAGAATGATTAATGGGGACAGGATTCGCACGTGGGACAGGTATCAGTCGAAAATATCCTTTTCTCTCAGCTTTTGGTAACCGCGGGCCAGGAAAACGTTTTCTTCCTCTAACAGCAATTAGTGAAGGTAGCCGTAAGCCGAGACCGCAGTCTAATTCTCCCAGTTGGATCCACGGGACCTAGATCGTTTTAATTGCAGATGACTATTCACTGATCCTCATGTGATTCCGTTCTCTCATCTAAACGAGGTGGGGGAATTAAGTGAAAAACGATCTTTGCAATTAATTAAAATTAGATACTCGTTCCAACTTTTCGGATTTTTTTTTTTACGAATTGAAATATTAGTATTTAGTGAAGTTTTGAACATCTGAAATTTATTTACTCGTGTTTGTGCTGCTTATTCGCTTAGAGCGGAGTTGGAATTTCTCCGATTTTTTAAATGAAACAAGTTACATTTTTTCTTGTACGGAGTAGTGCCACAACGGCATTATTTATCCAATTGGAGTACTGTAGCTGTAGCATATCCTTTAGCAGAGTATAGACTGAGAATTTAAAAATTCGAGTTTTACTCTGCAAACAAAAATACATTTCGGACTTCGGTTTACCTCAACATTGATGAAGTTTTATAAACTTGCCAGAGTCACAAATATTTTTGATATAAAAAAAAATATTTGCCCTGCGACTGTGCAGGGTTGTTTATTAGATCTGTTCGAAAACACACTCAACTGAGTATCTTTTAGAGAAAAAAAGTCATTCGTTTAAGAAACGGAACGCAGCTTCTTTTGATGCTCGTCAGATGTTTTCGCCGGAAAACATTCTCATATTTCGAAATCTTGAACATGCATTCTGAATTTTTACTTAAGGAAGCCTGTATGCAACCTGTATGGAACCTGTATGCAGTCGTCTTGCACGTGGCATTTTCTTGCCACGTCAAAGTCAGGCATTTTCTTGCCATGGTCGTCAACTGATTACATTTTTACTTTATTATTTGTAAAACTTGTTAACCAAAGGCTTCCTCGTTTGTTTTATTATATCTCAGATCTAAATCAGTTTGTTTCACTTCATCACCTTCACCAACTTCAACGATCGATATGAAGCCATCCTAATGCTTCTTTATCTATTTCCTGATCATAACCGCACTCCCACTAATTGGGTAAGTGTTCTTCTATTTCTTCTACTTCCCTATTTTCTAAAACTGGGTCATTAAATAGGTCATTAAAAATTCTCGATAGGTCTTAAAAACAATGACCTATAAATGAGTTTTATATCTATAGGTCATTGTTTTTAATGACCTATTCATGCTTTATAGGTGCTTTTAATGACCTAGGTCATTAAAAGCAATGACCTATAAAGGATTCCTATATCTATTTTTCTTATTCAAAAGTGATATTAATCACCAAATCGATCAATACTGATACCATACCGATACTATATCTGAAGAAGGACCCGAAGCGACGAGAATGAAGAAATAGTAGAATCAGACAAAGAAACTACACAAGTAGAAGTACAACATATAAAGGATTCCTATATCTGTAGGACATTGTTTTTAATGACCTATTCTTGCTTTATAGGTCATGCTTTTAATGACCTAGATCATTAAAAACAATGACCTATAAAGGATTCCTATATCTATAGGTCATTGTTTTTAATGACCTTTAAAAAAGTTTTGTTTTCAAAATTATACATTAAAAGATGATTAGAAAATGATTTAGAAAACGATTAGAAAACGAAAAGACAATGTTGTACTTCTATTTGTGTAGTTTCTTTTTCTGATTCTACTATTTCTTCATTCTCGTCCGCTTCGGGTCCTTCTTCAGAAATAATATCGGTATCGGTATCGGTATCAGTATTGATCGATTTGGCGATTAATATCACTTTTGAGTAAGAAAAACTTTGATTTTTTTATACTTATTACTTATTTGCCTATACTTACATTTCCAAGACTGAGCGAACTTGCAGTGGGCTTAAGCCGATTTGACTGCAAATAGATTGAAAGGTTGGAAAAGATAGTGGTGGTTCGCCTTTTTCCATGGGCTTTGAAGCTTTGAAACTTTTATAATAAAAAGCCGTCGTGGGCTCAGTAATATATTGTTCTAGATACACTTCCCAGGTTGACACTAGTCCCTTGTACTTAGCTTATGAAAAACGCGTGTCAACCCGGGAAGTGTATCTAGAACAAAATAATACTGAGCCCACGCGTTTTTCTCATTTCTTAATAACAAAAGATAACTAACTTTCATTTTTTTTTATTTTGAATTTGGAACTTCCCGAACAACGAACCTCACAAGTATCACCGTCCTAGTCCTTATCATCTTTCTTTTTCTTAGATTGTTCAAAATATCTTCGGTTCAACAGTTTCCAGTTTTGTGCTGCAAAAGTTAATTTTCCTCCTCTCTTAGTATTGTACTATGTAATAATACAAGCCTTTTAAGCTAGACATGTGATAATTCTGTACCCCTGACCCAAAAGGTCAATTCGAAAGATCCAAGATGGCCGCTATTTGTGTATTCTAGAGATCCTATATAACTAGAGAGCCTAAAAGTAGAGAGTCGGCTACTTAATTCGAGGTTTGTGATTGGCTGAAGATCAATTTTGTTTAGTTTGGTTCGTTGATTCGATTTTTTCGACTGTGTAATTAATGGAAGATCGCATGTGACTTATAGAGATTGCACATTAGTTGCCGACTCCCTATATATAACCAGAGATCCGACATCCGCCATATTGTACCTAATGTATTTTTTTTTCTGTCCCTGTCTTACGCATGGAGAGCGAGAGAGACAGAAACAGGCGATGCAAGACATGTCTGCATTTACCTATGTTTAACTTACTCGCCATTTCAACCAATAGGACCGCGAGGGAAGTTGTCGTATATCTGGTTATATAACATCTCTAGTTTATTCTCCATTAAAAAAAAATACGATCACCTGACAAGTTTCGAATTCGACATTTTTGCTCTGAGGTATAAAATTGCACTGCATTCTTTAAACTTGAAGTGAAAAAGAAGGACGAAAGCAGACATGTAAGTAAAGAGCACTCACGATACATTTTTAACTCCATTTAAGCACTTAAACATAAGGGAAAAGACCAAAACAAAGAAGAGTCGGAAGTCATTCTGAGCGAACGTGAAGATATACGATCTATTAAAACCGCATTTAAGTATCCATTACGCAAGAGAAGGGGAGAAAAGATGTATGTCAAATTGTTTAAAGTTGGAAAAGGACGGAGACGGATTTTCATTCTGATTTCCTTTTCGACCGACATATATTTCTCTCCCCTCCCCCCCTCCCCCCCTCCACCTCCCGCCCTTTCTTCAATTTGGTATAAAGAAAAATTATATCTGAGGGGAAGAGTTACGAAATGGGAGGTATATAAATAAGGAGATGAAGTATAAGGTGAAGTGAGTTCGAAGATGGGGAAGGAAGTTCTCGAGGCAATTCGCTGTATAAAAATCAAATTATCACTTTCCCGACATTTGAATCTGAATTTCACCTCATCCGCCGCAGCAAGTGAGTCACATTCTCATTAAAAAGTAAATTCCGTTTTACTGATTTACGATGGGAATATTTTGAGACGCGAAATTGGAATCATTTTTTTTTTAAATATGAAGTATATGCGTGTTTGACAAATAAAGGAGGATTATCTGAGTGTATCTAGAATATTTGTGAACAAATGGCTTAGATTTGGCCAACGACGAGTTTATTTCCGGCTGTTTGCAAAAATTCAGACACGTTCAAATCGACTATAGGGCCAGTTATTTTGGCATCGTATGAGAGGAATATTAAGTTTGAAGCAGATGAAAAATTAGTTTTGGTGCATGGTTTTTGAGCCACAGGCAAAAACCATAACAAGGTTTTCAGAGCTTTTAAATCCGGCCTGTAGCTCAGAAAACATGCAACAAAAATAATTGTGGACTTCAAATTCGTAATCTACGCAAAATTTCCGATAGGAATCCATGGTCTTTTATGCCAAAAAAAACTTTTCATTTTTGGCCCTTATATGGGCTTTTTGGAAATTTCAGGGTCATTGTGGCAGCTCAAGATGTCGTTCAAAAAATCTGAAAAAAATTAGGGTTAATATGGAGACCAAAATGCAACTTTTCCGCGCTATTACAGTTTCCATTTCTAAAATTCGTAAAAAACGATCCACCCTATCAGACAGTAGTCCGTCCAGCTATTCCAGAAATTGCGCAATAAAAATAAAAATAAAAATAAAAAGAACAAATGAAACCAGACTTAATTGAGCACTTGCTGGTGCTCAATTAAACCTGGTTTCATTTGTTGGCAATAGGCGAAAGGCGAAAATTATTCTCAAAATGCACTAAGAGTTTTTTATTACTTTGACGACATACAAATCTATAATTCTGTGTTGTGGACTATGGGCTGATTATTTGATTTTAAAATTGATACAAATCTATGTTTAGCATACGCAGAATGATAGTTCGAATGCAGAGTTTGTTTCTTTGTTGCGACATAATGCTGCAATTTTAGATCGCTTTAAGTTACCTGGATTTAAATTCCTGACTTGTTTAAGTTGTAAAAGTTGAAAAAAAATTGCAATTGTCTTCACATGATTCATCTTAATATGATTAACATGATTCCTCTTAAGAGGAATCATCAGTCGTGGCAGCAGACTAATCGCATTTTACTTTTTGAGGGAAAACGAAGACAAATTTCAAAATAAAAAACATTAAGGAATATTCAAGATTTTTTCCTGAAAAGTCCTTAATATTTTTTGTTTCGAAATTTGTTTGTTTCTCTGTAAAAAGTAAAACACGATTAGTCTGCTGCCACGATGATGATTCCTCTTAAATCGTTTAAACAATTTGTCACAGCCCGTAGCAACGCTATTGTTTCGCTTAGGACTGTTCGATATTGGGGTATTTAGCTCGGTTCCGGTTCTAAAATTTGGGTTCGGATCTAACTCGGGTCTAGACCCAAACGAGGCCGAATTTTAGAACCGAAACCGAGCTAAATACCCGAATATCGAACAGCCATAGTTTCGCCATTGACTGGGGGGGGGGGGCAGATCATAGAAATGGGCCACCTTCATTGTTCCGGCTAATTATCAACCGAAAGAGCAATGATCTCGTCTTCGACTTGACTGATTTACCATCCGGTTTTGGTGCAATTAACCAAAAAAAAAAAAAAAATTCTTCACACTAAAAGTGAAGCAAAA
This sequence comes from Liposcelis bostrychophila, assembly GCA_037577465.1. Classification (NCBI taxonomy): domain Eukaryota; kingdom Metazoa; phylum Arthropoda; class Insecta; order Psocodea; family Liposcelididae; genus Liposcelis; species Liposcelis bostrychophila. Next base: position 9,329,436 of record CM075207.1, on the reverse strand, counting down.
AGGAATAGATTATCAGTTTATATCGCTTTCCATAAAACGTCATCAGCGAAATGGTATAATACGAGGATTAAACATAGTAATCCAGCGTTTTTGTTTGAAATGCGAGTGCTTTGTTTCGTCGGATATCAATTGTCAATATCCAAAACGTAATTAAATTTTCAGTTATGCAGAAAAACCTTTTAAGTTAAGAGTCGTTGCAAGCGGAAATCTCGCCCAACTGGGAAGGTTTTAGAAAGAAAGAAAGCCGAGTAGAGCGGGAAATAGGAGGCACGCGACAAAAATAATACGGCCGCAATTCCAGGATGAAACATCCCAGATAGCATTTTCAATCTATTGGACATCCTTTGGATCGTCCATTAGATATCCAAACGATATCCAAATTCATGGGATATCCATAGAATGTCCAAAGGACGCATTTTGGATCAGTGCGGACATAGGTAAATCCAATGGACGAGTAATAAATATCGTCATGACGTCCTCGGGACTAGATAGACTTTGCTGCCTGAACATGTTTCTAAGATGCAAAATGTTGGCAACATGATTCTGAGCTGCAACATGTTGGCAACTTGTTTCTGGGCTGTAACATGTTGGCTACATGTTTCAAAACTGCAACATGTTAAACAACATATCGGCAACATGTTTTTAAGCTGTAACATGTTTCCAAGCTGCAACATTTTGGCAACATGTTTGGAAGCTGTTACATGTTAAAAAACGCTTTGGCAACATGCTTCTAAGCTGTAAAAAGTTGGAAACATGATTTGAAGCTGAAACCTGTTGAAAAGCATGTTGGCTAAATGTTTCTAAGCTGTAACATGTTAGCAACATATTATCTACATGTTTCAAAACTGTAACATGTTAAACAACATATCGGCAACATGTTTCTATGCTGTAACATCTTGACAACATCATTCGAAGCTGTAACCCCAAGTAACATTGGTTGGTTGAATAACCATCCCAGCAACGTTGAATTGCGACGATCAACGTCAGAGCCCAAAAATCAACCTTCGATTAAACGAACGTTTTTTCAACTAGGTTGAATAATACTACAAGACAACGTTAACTACTAACCAATACCCGGACAGTCGGTTTAAATAACGTCTAATTTCGTTATGTATTAAATATATAAATTGTGTATTAATATTTTATGTATTAATAATTTCGTTATGTAATGTTTAGCTTATGGGAAAAGTTTTCCCGGATTTTGGAAAAGTCAAAATATAAAATCGCAAAATCTCAACTTGAGGAGATTTAGCAGGTCTATAAAAATGAAAAAATACTAATAGTACACAAAAATACCTGGAATCTGATTTTTAAGACAAAAAATTAGGTATTTGGCGTACAGTTTGCTTTGCTCTTTTGCACTTTATATAAAAGTTCCAAATTTATAGACAGGTAAAATGTCGTGTTCCGTAATACTTACGGATAAGTTCGCGTTATGATAATACTTATTTAGAGAAAAAGATACAATACTCTTCATGTTGGTGCTATAATAGTCATATCAAAATGCATTCTTTTTTTTTTTTCTTTTCTTTTCATAGTTGGTTTATAGTCAAGGGCGTAGTTGAATAAACGTTTTTTCAACCGTTGCCAGGACCGTTATTTAGGCCGGACATTTCAACGTAAAAATACCCGTTAACGCCGACCGTTTTTTGACGTTGGGGAAAAACGTTGCTGGGATGGTTATTCAACCAACCAATGTTACTTGGGACATGTTAAACAACATATTGACAACATGCTTTGAAGCTGTAACAAGTTGAAAAACATGTTGGCTGCCTATTTCTAAGCTGCAACATGTTAGCATTTTTTTTCGAAACTGTGGCATATTGAACAACATGTTGGCAGCACGTTCCGAAACTGTCATGACCCTTTGATTATATACAAATACAAACACTTTCAACTAACCAACTCGTAAAGAAAAGTTTTTGCTAATTCCCCCCCCCAGATCCTTCTCTCTTCCTGCTAATTTCTTCCTCCGATCGATTAACCCTAAATGAAATGAAATTCGAACCGCATTTACCGAAAGACAATTTTAAAATCGATAATTAACAAACAGTACAGTGGAAGTTGTTCAAAGGAGGACCTCAAGAGGTTCCCTCACGAACTCAAGTTGACAGCTGGTTTCATACGGCAACATCTTGCGGTTTCGAAAACCTCCCGCCATCTTCGACTTTTGAAAACGCTAAGGAAACTCCATTTTTCGCACATGTTCCCTTTTTAATCGATAAACCTTCTTCGCTTGGGCGAGGCGTCCATGTTATCAAGTTGACGAAGGATTTCGGGAGGGATTCATCTCTCGACTTGACGTTGAGGCGGACTTCCTGAACTGGTTTTGAAGAACAAAAGGGACAAAAGGGAAATCGATGTCCACTTCATTATGGCTCCATTCCAATGATACCATAACGGGTTTTTTGTTTCTCAAGGATTTTTTATTTTGTCTGTTAGGTTGGCAGAAACGTAGTCGAAAGGAAATAGGATGTTCTGAGAACGAGGTACTTTTTTTCATATAAGAATCAAAATGAGCACTTATCGTCTCAAACAATGGGGATTTAATCACCCGTCATAAAAGTAAAGAGACCCCAGGGCCAGAAAATCGTATTTTCCGACAGGAGAAACCGGAAACGGATGAAAACAGTTTTTATGAAAAGAGCTTTTGCTAAATCGATTACTTTTTTTTTTTCTTTCTTTTTTTTTTCTCCTTCCTCTTACGCGATTTTCCTATTCTTTCATCTACAAATTGCTAATTGGTACGGGAAAAGGGTTCGTCGCAACAAAAGGAAAATGTTCTTAGTTCGCTATTGTGAAAATGTCATTTAGCTGGAAAAAGATTTTCCGACAAAAAATAAAATTACCAACCATGACACCTTTAAGACGATACATAAAGAAATTTTATGTTGAACGATTAAAGGCTCGTTCAAGCGAGGAAATTCTTCGTGTGATTTGGTGTAATTAGAAGTTTCGGAAATTTTGAATGCGACTTCCTTTCCGAGTTAACAGCAAAATTGCCATCGGTTTGATCTCGAATAATAAGTTCAGTCGCTCTTTACATTTTTGATATTTTGTTTTCGTATGATGACGGCGATTTATTTTCATTTTTAGAACGAAACGCGTAAAACACAGCGCAATATGTAGCCGCATAAATGAAGAATGTTGCCAACATGTTGGAGCGTTAGAAACATATGGCTAACATGTTGGAGCGTTAGAAACAAGTTGCCAACATGTTGGAGCGTTAGAAACACGTTGCCGACATGTTGGAGTGTTAAAAACATGTGATGTTCCAACGTGCTGGAGCGTTAAAAACATGTTCCAACGTGTTGGAGCGTTAAAAGCATGTTCCAACGTGTTGGAGCGTTAAACACATGTTCCAACGTGTTAGCCCGTACAAAAAAGAGATGCATAAAATATGTAAATTTTTTGCAAAATAAATACAAAAAATATATATTAATTTTGTATAATTTATACAAAAATTTGGACCTACATAATTTATATATAATTATGTATAATTTATGTATAATCATATATATAATTTATGTATAATTTATGTATAATTTATATATAATTATATGTATAATTTTTCGTTGAAAAAGTTTATGTTTCTTAGTTTCTTATACATAGTTTATGCATAATCATCCCCGAGGATAAAAAAAAAAATTGTTAAAAAAGTTAAAGTTTTTTATACATAATTTATGTATAATCATATTGTAGGATAAAAAAATATAAGTTCTTTATACATAATTTATGCATTTTTTATGCATTTTTTATGCATGTCCAATTTTTTGTATATTTTATGTATAATTTTTGTATAAATAATACAAGTTTTATGCATCCCTTTTTCGTACGGGAGAGCGTTAGAAGCTCGTTGTCATCATGTTGCAGCGTTGGAAACATATTGCCAACATGTTGCAGCGTTAGGAACAGGTTACCAACGTTTGCACCATTGGAAACATGTAGCCAACGTGTCGGAGCGTTAGAAACATGTTGTTAACGTGTTGGACCGTTAGCAACGCGTCACCAACACTTTGGAGCGTTAGAAACAAGTTTCCAGGTTGTTGGAGCGTTAGAAACACGTCGCCAACATGTGGCAGCGTTGGAAACATATCGCAAACATGTTGCAGCGCTAGGAACTGATTACCAACGTGTTGGAGTGTTAGAAACATGTTACTAACGTGTCGGAGCGTTAGAAACATGTTGTTAACGTGTTGGACCGTTAGAAACACGTCACCAACATGTTGGAGCGTTAGAAACACGTTGCCGACATGTTGGAGCGTTAGAAACATTTTGCCGACGTGTCAAAGCGTTGGAAACATGTTTTTGACGTGTCGGAGCATTAGAAACATGTTGCAAATATGTTGCAGCATTGGAAACATATTGCAAACATGTTGCAGCGTTACGAACAGATTACCAACGTGTTGCAGCGTTAGAACCATGTCCCAACGTGTTGTTGCCTTAGAAACATGTTGCCCACTTGCTGCAGCGTTAGAAACAAGCTGCCTGCCTGTTGTTCAACATGGTAAAGCTTCGAATATGTTACAGCGAGCGAACATTTGGAGCGTAATAATTCACCCATTAATAAGGATGAGGAATAAAATTCCTTTTCCCTGGAATAATTTCACGATCAAACATATTGCAGAAACATGTTGAACCAACATTTTGCAACGTTGGAAACATCTCGCAGCATAGATACATTCTGAAAAAATTTTTATTTTCCATTTCTCAATGTTGCACAAATTGTTGGGAACATGTTTATAAGTTACAACATGATGAGCAACATGTTACTGCAACATGTTTCATCCTGAAATTTCGGCGTAAGATTAATACTGGCTTTTTGTTTTTGAAAAGGCGAAACTTTATCTCCATCAAAACTTTTAACGCTTATTAAAAAAATTTTGACAGGAGCGTATCCAGGTTTATCCTGTATCACCGGGTATCCCGATAGTCAAAATAATTCACCCATTAATAAAGATGAGGAATAAAATTCCTTTTCCCTAGAATAAAAATCATTTGAATCCAGTTTATGGGCCGTGAAATAAGAAGAAATATAGAGCAATTTGTTTTATCTTTTCATATTCACCCCGCATAATACCTTTACCCACTTGATTATAACCTTCCCCCTGGAAAAAAGAAGCGTCGTATCGGTATATTGATTACCGATACTGGTATCGAATCCGTGTTTTTAATTATTACGAAACCGAAACCGCACCGCCAGCGATAAAAAAAAACCTCAGGAAAAAAAGAAACCTTTCTAAAAAAAAAAAACTTTCGTTTGATATTTTTCACTTTCGTTTTTCCCAAGACAAAAAAAAGGGAAAAAAGAGTATTATTTCATTTCCGTGTATTTTACAAGCCAATATTCTTCTTGGCAAAGTTTCAACAGTTCTTCAAAATATATACAGTATTATATATTTTTTTGTTTTATCCAATAAAATAAAATGGTACGAAGATTGTGATAAAGGAGCGGATCCAACCTGAGATTTTTTTTTTTTTTTCCTCTGAAAACTTTTCGGAATGAAAAACCCCGTGACGTGAAAAACAAAACACAGATGAATGGTTACCGTTTTGGTGGAAACAGAAGCTTTTGTGAAGCTTTTTGATGAGTTGGTCGAATTTTCCGATGATTTCCCTTTGTGAAGGCCCATCGTTAAAAAAAAAGACAACCGAAAAGTAACTTTGAACCCGGTTTTAGAAAATAGATTTAAAAAAAAAATCTTTCGAGAATTTAGATTATGACCACTTTTATGCGAAGTTTAACTTTTGACAGTTTATAAGGACTTTGTTGATGGGGACGTCATGAACTTTAACACGCGTGAAGTCATATTTCAAGAAAAAGTTTGCTAGACCCCAAATCATTTAACTTTTTTTTGTAGCGGAAAGGAAGAAGAGGAATGATAAAAGATTTTTAACTTTAATAAACGGAGAAAAGATTTGGAAAGCTATAAACACCTAAGTGAACTATAACATTTTAAAGGGGGAAAAATCTGAGATGGGAAATAAAAGTGAGAATAGAAAAAAAAAGAAGAAGAAGAAGCAGAGCACTGAACGCCGAAGATAAGATTGCGAGTGAAAATGACTTTATTTATGGTATGTGAGATGCTTGCTTTTTTGTGCAAAAATAGCACTTTAAAAAGATGTTGAATAAAGGTGAAAACGAATTTAGTGCCTGTTCCTGAGGAATTTTGCCGACTCCGAAATGGGTCAGATACTTAAGAGTTTGTGCCCGATTACACCGCATTGGAATGGTCATTAAGATTTGGTTTTCCCATTATTAATTGAAAGTGAGGCAGTATTTCCGACAGATTTAGCGTTACATCTTCCTGCAGGAAGTTTCATATATGAAAAATCAATCATTGGGTCATGAAGAGTTGTGCATTATTAGAGTGGGTCGAAAAACGCGAATTTTTGAGTTTGAAAACACCTGATGTGGGAATCGATGCCTTATTATAAGGGTGCAGATTCACTAAGAAATGTTGGACCAACATGTTAATACAAGACAAGTTGGACCAACATGTTAATACAAGATAAGTTGGACCAACATGTTAATACAAGACAAGTTGGACCAACATTCCACACTAATTTTTGGGCGTAGGAGTAAATTCTTCAATAGTCGATTCGTTCGCTTGACAAACAAATTGGTGTAACATGTTTGTCCAACATGTTTGTATCAACATGTTGGTCCAACATTCCATAGTGAATTAATACTAGTAACCCTACTAGTATACCCTAATACTAGTAACCCTAATTTTTTTTCGTATTTTTTTAAACGGCTCATTGACGTGCCGCAATGACCTTGAAGATTTTGAAATGCCCATATCAGGGCAGAAAATAAGAATTTCTCATCGCTGAAAAAAAGTATCGCTTCCTATCGGAACTTCTGCACAGATTACGAATATGAAGTCCAAAATCACTTTTTTCTTAATACTTAAATTATTTAGACTTTTTCCCACTTAGCCTGTATGGGCTTTTCAAAATCTTCTTTCTTCGATCTCAAGATGATTGAGGCACCTCAAGATGTCGTTTAAAAAATTTGAAAAAATTATGGTTTCAGTAGTATATGTCACCGATTTCCACATCAGGCGTTTTCAAATTCAAAAATTCGCTTTTTTCGACCAATCGTAATGATAACCTTTTTTGTTTAGAAATTTTTCGAAAAATTATTTTTCTTGCTCCAACAATGTTTCCATGATTTTAGCGTCGTTCAAAATACCTTCGTATGGACCTGTCATATCTAAAACGGTTCCATTGGTAGTAACTACAGAAAACGGCTTATATGCTTTCGTCTTTTTTTTTTTTTTCTGGCAATGGTTGGTTGCGCTCTCTTTAAGATGAATATAAATCCCATCGAAAATCAGTAAAATCACTGCTACCTCGTCCTTGACTTCATAAAACTTTTTAAATATTATTTTGGATATGTCTAAGGGGTCGTACATAAATTACGTAAGCACATTTAGCGGGGGGGGGGGGGGGTCCAAAGGGTATACCCGAGTAAGCATATGAAATCTGCCCTTAGTGGGGATCCGGTGGACAACACCACCACTATATAGGTACCCCTTAGGCATACCATAAAATATGGCTCTTGGACCTCCCCTATGCAGAAATGGGGAGGGGGGGCCAAAAATCGAATTTTCGGTTTTTAATTTTTTTTTCGTCCATGCTACATTTTGAAGGGGGGAAAGAAAATCATGAAGGTGCATTAGGGGAAGGGCCACCCAATGGTGGGGGAGGGGGCCCCAAAAGGTCAATGACCTCGGAGAGGGGGCGTTTTGAAATTTTTTTTTAAAAATTTCGCATACATGCACAAGAGGTACCACTTTTTAAATTGGTTCATTTGACACGTCTTCCACAGACACGACTTTCACAGAGAACACCAAATTTTGACGATGTCGCTTAAAAACGACTTTTTCTTGATGCGTATAAGGCTATGGGAGAAAAAAGGTCAAAAATAAATCTTTTTAATTTTTCATGTTGACCGACCTGGAAAACGAAATCGAACCGTTCATATTATGTTAGTAGGCCCTAAGACGTGTCAAATGAACCAATTTAAAAAGTGGTACCTCTTGTGCATGTATGGGAAATTTTTAAAAAAAAATTTCAAAACGCCCCCTCTCCGAGGTCATTGACCTTTTGGGGCCCCCTCCCCCACCATTTGGTGGCCCTTCCCCTAATGCACCTTCATGATTTTCTTTCCCCCCTTCAAAATGTAGCATGGACGAAAAAAAAAATTAAAAACCGAAAATTCGATTTTTGGCCCCCCCCTCCCCATTTCTGCATAGGGGAGGTCCAAGAGCCATATTTTATGGTATGCCTAAGGGGTACCTATATAGTGGTGGTGTTGTCCCCCGGATCCCCACTAAGGGCAGATTTCATATGCTTACTCGGGTATACCCTTTGACATCTTACTTATAAGCTAAGCATAGGCGAAATGGGATAAAGCGTGCAAAAAGGGCCTAACCCATGCTTACGTAATTTATGCACGACCCCTAATCTGTATATTAGGGCGGGTCGAAAATCAAAAATTTTTGATCTTCAAAATGCCTGATAGCGCAATGGTTTATCATTTCTAAAATAATTTCCCTTTTCGATTTTTTTTTTTCAACGGCATCTTGAGGGTGCGCAAAAGGGCCAAAGTTTTAATAAATTCCATAAGGGATAAAAATTCGCCTGTTAGATTTTTGTGAATTAAGTGCCGTTTACTATCGGATTTTTAACGTACATTTTGAAAATAAAATCGGTTTGCGCCTAGCTTTTTTTGTTCTTGAGATACAGGCCAAATTAAGCGTAAAAATGTAAAAAAAAACTGAAATTTCAATATTTTTATCATACTTTTAACTATATCTCAAAAACCGAAACGGCTAGTCACAAACCGACTTTTTTTTCAAAATCTATGCTAAAAATCCGATGGGAACAGGCACTTTTTTCACAAGAACCTATAAGTCGAATTTTCATCCCTTATGGAGTTTTTCAAAACTTTGGCCCTCTTGCGTGCCCTCAAGATGCAGCCGTTTTAAAAAAAATTCGAAAAGGAAAATATTTTTACAAATGATAAACCACAGCCATTGCGGTATCAGGAATTTTGAAAATCCAAAATTTTTGATCTTCGACCGTCCCTACTGTATATATGTAAAAGCGAATGCAATGAGTCCCGATGCTGAATGATTATTTCAATCCGGGATTAGGAAAAAAGTTCCTAATCCCGGATTAAAATAATCATTTTGCATCAATTCATTTTTGAAACGTAAATTCAACTTAAGTAATGTGTCCCGTAAAAAAAAAAAAAAAAATGAGTGAATCTAGATACGCAAACTCACTGAAGAAGGGAAATGAAACTTCTACACTCCGCCAATAATAGACACAATAAAAAAATTTCAAGGCATTTTTTTTGCTCGTTTTTGATCAAAAAATTTGAATATTTTAATAAAAATATAACTTTTTTCCTGGCACGAAAAAAAGTTGAAACACGCACACTTTTCGGCCTAAAATTGTGGCCCAAAAAATTTACTCTCAGCGACTCTAAAGAAGTTTACTCCCCGTGATTCTATAAACTTTTGGCCTAAATTGTTGCGCACTTTTCGGCCTAAAATTGAGTCCCAAAAAATTTACTCTCAGCGATTCTAAAGAAGTTTCACTTCAAAAACAAGGAAAGAATTGAGAATTGTTTCTTACAAATAAAAATGCAGCAGCAGACAAAACAAATTTCGAAAAAAATTTTTTATGTCAAATTATGTATACAGAACTTAGTTATTTACCGGAAAAATTTTTTTCATCCTCCATTATAATTATGCATAAATAAATATGCATAAAACTGGGAAAAAAATTGAATAAACATAACATTTTTGCAAGTTTTCCTGCTTTATGATTTTAAAAAAAATGTATAAGCATAAACTATACACAGTAAAAAATATTATGTAATTATGTTAAAATCGGTCTACACAAATTTTTTCTGTTGTTTTTTATTTATTTATTTATTTATTTATTTATTTATTTATTTAAGCTAATACAACTAATACAAATTTTCCAAAAGGTAAACATAAACAAAAAACAACATAAACATTATGTAGATCGATTTTAACATAATTATGTAAATTTTTACATAAAATTTTTTACTGTGTAGAAAAATTATGCATATCCAGATTTTCATGCATAAATTTTCTAAATATTATGCATATTCAATTTTCGGTGCTTAAAAAATTATGCATGTCCAAGTTTTTGTATAAATGATACAAAAACAATTCATTTTTTTTATATAAATATTTTTCATTTATTTTGCAATAATGTTATACACTTTTTACATCACTTCTTCGTATGGGAAAAACGCCATCCAACATAAGAATCTTCGACCGAATATTCTTACCCAAAATGGTAAGAATAGGCCACTGAATTTGTACCTGTGGAATTTTTTTATTCTTTAAGATTCTGGATACATTACCGGGAAAAATTCTCTAATCATTTTTAAAGACATAGTCGTTTTATAATTTTTTTTTTATTTTTTATTTTCAGGTAAGTTTCCTTGGATTTGTCAGGAGTAATCAATCAAAGTTTGTATAAACTTTGAATGTGGTCTATTGTCAATTTGAATAGGAATCGGTTAAAACCTGTTCAATGGTTTTCTGTAAGTATGGGAGTGAACCCGGAAAAAAAATCGAAAACCATATTTTTTTTTGAATATAAGGGTGCAAATTCACTATGGAATGTTGGACCAACAAGTTCGTCCAACATTCCAACAAGTTGGACAAACATGTTCTACCAACATGTTGGACAAACATGTTATACCAACAAGTTGGACAAACATGTTATACCAACATGTTGGACAAACATGTTATACCAACATGTTATACCAACATGTTATACCAACATGTTGGACAAACATGTTGGAAAAACATGTTACACCAACTTGTTGGAATGTTGGACGAACTTGTTGTACCAACATGTTTGACAAGCGAACGAATCGACTAAAGCAGAATTTACTCCTGAAGTGCAAATTCGCTATGAAATGTTGGACCAACATGTTAGACCAACTTGTTGGACCAACATTCCACACTAATTTTGGCGTAGGAGTAAATTCTGCAATAGTCGATTAGTTCGCGTGTCAAACATGTTGGTACAAGTTCGTTCAACATTCCAACTAATTGGTATAACATGTTTGTCCAACTTGTTTTACCAACATGTTGGTCCAACATTCCATAGTGAATTTGCACCCTGAAGCAATTCGTTATTGTTTGAGATTGTACCGTTAATTTTACTAAAAAATTATTTAAATTTTGGTCATAGCGCCTAACGTCAGCCACAAAAATATTTTCCGGCAAAGAATGTTACGTTCTGTGTACATAATTCATGAATTTTTAGGAAAGGCCTAATTGTTATGTAATTTATTTATAATTTTTGTACTATTTGTGCAACTTTTTTCTCGTACGGTTACCGTATGCTCAGCAATTCCTTCCAGTTCAAAATCATTCAATCCAAACACAATCAAACATTCTTTTCAGTCGGAAACGATTGAACTCGGTCGAGATTGATAGTTTATTAAATTCTTTAATGATTCCATCTCACTTTCTGGCTGACCGCAAAACATCGCATGAGGTATTTCATAAATTTTGTATTGCATTTGTCATTCTTCGAACCGACTTTCATCGGAAACATATCCACTATATTCCGATGACGCTTACTGCGGTTTCAGACTATTTTTTCCTCGTTTTTGCAGTTACACGAAAAAAAAAAAAAAAACTTTTTCTTTAAAAAAATTTTAAAAAAGCCCAGTTATATTTTTCAAAAACGAAATCATCGAAAAGAAAAAAAAAACGGACGAAATATGACGGATGGCTTGATTTAATACAAAACGAACGTAGGAAAGGAGATCGAGGGAGACAAAAAAAAAAAAAAAATCATCCTGCTTCTACATCTGGATGATCCTTTATTCCGATTTAACGACTTAATTTACATAGTAATATGAAATTCATCATCTTCGGAGACAGTTTTGTCTCGTGACGTGCAGTAGTATCTCAATCAATGTCACCAAAAATGTTACTCCCTATCATTTCACGGTTACCGGGACAGGTTTTGTTTGGTTAAGGATTTTGCTCTGAGGATAAATCATTTAATTAAAAATTGACCTGAAAAGGCTATTAAAGCGCACGGGGAAACACGGTTTAAAAAAAAAAAATTGGATTGAGTCTGGTAATCCGGTGCACTAATTGCTTGTCCTGTATTTCCAATCGCCCTGGGTGCTCGGAACCGTTGATGGATGGGAATGTCCTTTACATGTATTGTGGTTGCAACACATCAAACCGCGTTCCCCCAAAAAAAGGGAAAAAATAAAAATAAATACATATTAATTTGGGAGAGAAAAAAAAAAAGATTAATATATTCTTGGATTTTAATTTCAGGTGGGAGGAGAAATAAAAAAAACCGTTAAAAATAATTCGTCGGAAGTGCTATAAATCAGTCCCAATTTATTCAAACGATAAAAAAAAATTTCAATATTAGAGGAAACGTCCGAGCGATTTTTTTCCTTTTTTTTTTTTTTTTTTTTTTTTTTTTTTACTCCAGCAGTTTTTCCATTTCCTTTTCTGAAGCGGATATTATTTTATTTAAAAGTTTTAAACCTTTTAAAAGGTTTTTTTCGCGGATGTTTGGATTGATGTTTTATTGAGCAAAAAAAAAGGAGTATTTTTACGATTTTGTTACCTACCGGTACCACCTCATTCTTTTTCTGGCGAATAAATTGAAATTGTTACGCTTAATGAGTTCGTAGAAAGTTTTTTTTTTTTTTTTTTTTTTTTTTATCCTCCCACAAGGCTTTATACGTCGTTGTGAATGGATTTTGAATGGATGAACATTGACGTCGGAGGATACGCTTAACCAACCCAATTTTTATTTTCCTGAATCATTATCATTGTCAATTAAATTGCGAATTTTGCCGTGCTAAGCGAAATGGACGTATCACTGTTAAAAATCCCGAAATACTTTAAACGTCATATAGGCATGGTCTCAATCCGGGACAATTTTATGGTATTTTTCCACGTTAAAATGGCATATTTCAGAATGACCGAAATGCAATTTGTCAGTGGATGACGTCGAAAAGATGTCGTATTGACGTCGAAGAGAGATGTCATTTCAAAATAGACGTGGTCAATATGGCGACAATATGACTCACGTCGTTTTGACGTCGGAAATCTCGTATAAAAAGTCCCTGAAAATGACCATATCTGATGACCAAAATCTGATGCCACTTGACATGACGTCACCTTTTTTGCTGAGATATTGATTCTGGAGTCGACTTTTACTTTTAAAACTAATGATAAAAAAAAATACTCTAGAATGGGCGGTACCGGTATCCGGTTTTGCGGTGTCCGTTAGTTATCCCGTACGGAAAAGTGGTGCAAAAAGTGTATAAAATTATGCAAAAATAAATGCAAAAAAAAATTATATAAAAAATATATGATTTTTATATCATTTATACAAAAATTTTTTCCAAAGTTTATGCATATTTTTTTAAGCGTTAAAATCCGGTTATGCATAATTTTTGCATGATTTATGCATATAATTTCTTTAAATCATAAAGCATATATGCAATATTATGCTTATTCAACCTTTTTTTTTTTCATTTTATGCATACTTAATTATGCATAATTTATGCATAATTATGCATAAAATATTGTATTTATATACATAAATTATTATATTTATCCATAATTATATTGGATAAAAATAAAATTTTTCGTTAAAAAAGTTATGTTCTTAATTAAGTTCCGAGATTCTGATTTCCCGGGAAATTTATTAGTCCGGGATTTGGGATATTTAAATTCGCTAGGGTCCCAGGTCATTCTCGGGAATTGCCTTGAATTATCGGAAATTTTCCCGGGAATCAAAATATGACAAGAAAAATTCGAAAAATTATCATCTTGGGAAAATTTTTGACAATTCACAAAAAATCCGGTATTTCCCGGGATTTGGAAAATTAAAATTCGCCAGGATCCCGGGTAATTTTAATAATTCCGAATCCCGGTCAATAACGTGAATTGGAATTTTCCGGGAGTAAAAAAACTACAATAAAATCCCGAAAAAGTTTATTGCCGGGAAGTGTTTTGGCAATTCATGGGAAATCGGGGATTACCCGGGATTTGGAAAATTAAAATTCGCCAGGATCCCGGGGGATTTCCGGGATTTCTCGTGAATTATCAGGAATTTTTCCGGGAATCAAAAAACGACAAGAAAATTCCGAAAAATTTGAATCTTGGGAAAATCTTTGACAATTCACGAAAAATCCGGAATTTCCCGGGATTCGGAAAATTAAATAACATAAATAAATAACATTTACTTCTATTTTTGGTGCTAACCTTATAGAAGGGTCATCCGACCAACTGCACACGGCACAATTAACATTTATTTACATTTATATTTACATGGTTAACTTTCAATTTCATGTCACTTGTTAAAATTTCGCTTGAGTAAGCACGTCATGTCTAGCTTATGTGGAACTACTGTTATATTAGCACCGAAATTTACCCAGCGCCTGCCATGCTAATAAACTAGTAAGTTCCAACTTGCTCCGCTAGATAGAGCGAGGCTTCGATGGTCACACCAATCCGTATTTTGCGCCGCGAACTCAGAAGCTTAACTTCGTTGTTCGCCACACGTTACGAGACCAGCCATGCCAAGTCGACCTCGGATTCGGAAAATTAAAATTCGCCAGGATCCAGGGTAATTCCCGGGATTTCCTGTGTATTATCTGGAATTTTCTCGGGAATCAAAAATCGACAATAAAATTCCGAAAACTTTGAATCCCGGGGAAAGTATGTATGGATAATTCACGGGATTTCCCGGAATTTGGAAATTTTTAAATTCGCCAGAATCCCGGGTGATTCCCGGGGTTTACCGGGAATCAAAGAAAGACAATAAGACTCCGAAAAATTTGAATCCCGGGAATCGGAATTAAAAATTTTCTCGGGAACCTGGAAATCCCGAGACGGGAAATCTTGGGCAGAATCTCTACTTGAAAGATAATTCAAGTAATTCAAAAATAACACGGTATTCATACCAAAAAAAAAAATCTAAGGAATTTTAAATAATTAACGATTAATTTAATCTAATTCAAGAGCAAATGTACACGGTAATTCAAGAGATAGCAACCCCTCGTTGTCCCTTTTTTCCCCTAAGATCCGTTTTCCCGCACCCTTTTCCCATATTTAATTCTTAAAAAAGTCCGCAATTCAGGTCTGACATTTTCATGGCGAAAGAAAACCTTTTTTGTGCCATTAATAAAAAACAAGTCAAGAGAATACCTTTTCGGTTGTTCGCAACGACCACTAATCTCGGTTTCTGCGTGCATGCTCCAAAGCATCCTGTATCATGGTAACTCCGGAAGGAGCGCGAGGAATGTAATGACCCTTAAACATTTGTATTAAAATCGAGATAAAAATGATCTTTTCCACTTTCGACCGTACGCAGGGATCCCTGGCCGGAGAAATATAATAAAAACCCGGTTTTTTTTTTCATATTTTATTCATTACTTTTGCCGATATATATTTTTTTATTTTTTTGCATGCAATACATCAAGCCGACCAATAAATATTAAAAAATTCAACGTTACAAATGCATAATATTGCATACATGTTAATATTTCAAAACCAAATAAAATGAAAAAATAAAAATGAAAATGAAAATAATATGAGGGAAAAAAAAAAAAAAGCTTTTTATAAAATAATCAACTCAGTTAAAAGTTTCATTGAGGTTTTTTATTTTTTTATTTTTTTAGCTTGTTTTTCTACGGCATATCGAGAAGTCGGCATGAGGAAGTGTTAATAACCGAATTAAAAGGGTAACATGAAAAAGCCAATCTCATCAGAG
This sequence comes from Liposcelis bostrychophila, assembly GCA_037577465.1. Lineage (NCBI taxonomy): Eukaryota > Metazoa > Arthropoda > Insecta > Psocodea > Liposcelididae > Liposcelis > Liposcelis bostrychophila. The sequence goes on along the minus strand of CM075207.1, from coordinate 9,313,602 downwards.
GATCATGTCGAGCGAGATGGGAAGTGTGGGACCATGCTCCGGCATTAATCTTGAAAATTAATCTAACACCTTGTTATGTATGCCCACGGGCCCGGGTTTTGCTCCTTTCCCCCTTGTTACTTTCTATTTTCCCTCTTCTTTAACTAACTAAAAATCAACAAAAAACAAAAACTCGGGGAAAAATTATTCGATACACCCGGAGAAATTTGATATCCCGAAAACTCGGTCAGTAATAACAAGCATTTTCAGCAGTGAATAGGAGGGGGATGCATTTACATGTTTTAAAAAGGGGGATGGCGGCGGCGGCGGCGGCGGCGGAAGGGGGCGTTGGGGGAGAATGCGAAATATTTTCCCCCGTCAGCTGCGCTAACAAAAACAATCGCCACACGATCATTATATTAGTCGTGGTTCCATATTAAAATTCGAAATATTCCATTTTTTTTTGAGCTATTGCTTCGGTAATAAGCGACGAAGGTGATGTAAACAGGAAAAAAAAAACTAAAAGTATGCATGCAAAAAGGGCCCAAGAAAATTTCTCGGAAATTGGTCGATTAATGTTTCCAATTTTTCTGACAGCGGGCACTACCCCTATAGAGATTCCGATTTCCCTGGAAATTTGTGAGTGGGATACGGGATTTCCCCTTTTTAAGGAAAAATTCCCGGGATTCGAAAAATTCAAATTTGTCGGGACCCCGGGTGATTCCCGGGATTTTCCGTTGGTCTCGGGAATTTTCACGGGAATTAAAAAACGTAGGGAAAAATTCCGAAAAGTTCAAATCCCGGGAATCGGGAATGAAAATTTTCTCGGGATTCCCGGGGATTAAAAATCGACGGGAAATATTCCGAAAAATTTGAATACCGGGAATCAGGATAAAAATTTCTTGGGGATATCGGCAATTAAAAAATGTCGGGAATAATTCTGAAAAATATGAATCTCAAGAATCGGAAAATTTAAGTTCGTCGGGGATTCCAGGTGATTCCCGGGATATCCTCGGATGCTTGAGTTGGGTACAATAATTAAAAAATTATGGGAAAATTTCCGAAAAATTTGAATATCGTCAATTGGTATTAAAAATTTCCTCGGAATCCCGGGAATTGAAAAAACGGCGGGAAAAATCCCGAAAAATTTGAATCCCGGGGATCTGGATTGAAAATTTCTTCGGGAACTCGGGAATTAAAAAAACGTTGGGAAAAATACCAAAAAATTTGAATCTCGGGAAAACTTCCTCGGGATTCCGGGAATTTAAAACCGCCGGGAAAAACCCCGAAAAATTTGAATCCCAGGAGTGTGGATTGAAAATTTCCTCGGGATTCCGGGAATTAAAAAAACTACGGGAAAAATTCCGAAAAATTTGAACCCCGGGAATGGGGATTGAAAATTTTCTTGGGATCCCGAAAATTCCCGGGATGGAAAATTCCAGGCAGAATGTCTGTACCCAAATTATATTTCGGAAAAATCACATTTTTAAGAAAATTCTTTGGTACCATAAAAAATGGTAGTGGAATTTTACTCGATTTCGATGTCATAAATTTTCCTCTGTCATCTTTTTTTTTTTTTTTTTTGGGTTGGACACTTCCTTACGATTTTCTTTTTCCCATTCCCAAAGTAAGATAAAAAAAATAAGTAAATAAATAAAAATAAAAAAAATAATCGGATGAGGATGAACTCCTGGAGCTGTTGGCCCCGGCCACTCTCGCATATTTTTATTTTTATCGAAAGATAATCGATCTTCTGTATTAAAATAAAACCGATTTTTCTTTTTCTTGAATATTTTTCTTTTCCTTTGGTTTGTTTGTCAAAGTCAAAATAAATGTCCGCAATCGAAGATGACAATTTTTTGCTGTTTTTCTTTATTTTTTTTTTTTTTTTTTTTCGGGAAACTCAAAAATTGATGTACATCAATTCTTTATGCTTTCGATCTAAAAATTTTAGGTTAAAGAAAACGTCAAAAAAGAAAGAGAAAATGGGCCATCATTTTTTTTCTTTTTCCTGATCGATATTTTCTCTGAAGTTGCATTGCTTCCTCTTCCTAGGAACATCTTTTACGTGTTTTAGCAACTTTCGGGAACACCTGCGACGTGTTTTTTAACATATGCCACAAAAATTTATTCTTTTTCGAGATTAAAAGTTGCAGCGGCGCTGAGGGTTTTTCCGATAAAAAAAGGAAAAAAAAAATTTAAAGCATTAATTTGTTGAGTTTTTGGAATGTTTTCCCAGCGGCGGTAGGTATTTGGAAAGAATTTTTGGAAATTGATAACATTATCGTGGATTTATTGCATTGTTTTTGGAATTACGTTCACATTTGAAAGCTTGAAAGGGTCTTTCTGAAGTTTGATAGGTCTGTTTTAGAGCTGGGTGCCATTTAAGGTAGAATGGGGCAAAAATCCTTTTTTTCGAATTTAAGAGGCTGCTACTCTGATGGAATCCCCGACAAATCTGTGTCTGAGCTTGTTGGGTCGTGAAAATCTACGGAAACCGGAAAGGGTAATTTTGTATGGCTGATTTGTCGACTGTCTAGTTACAACCCCCGCCAGGATTCACTTGTCGATTGCAGGTTTGAATCTAACGCTTTCAAGTTGGAACTTGTCGAGTGCAGATTTGAACCTGATGTCGTCAAGTTGGAACTTGTCGATTGCAGGCTTGTACCACCTGTTAATGCTAAGTCAAGTTTAAACTTGCCAATAACAGGTAGAAACTTTACAATGTCGGGTCTCCACTCGACAATATTAATTTTGAAGATGGCATTGTCAGGTTTCAACTTGTCGGTCGTCGTATAAGAAATAATCAGTGATCCTTGATGGCTTCCGTAAAAATCTCAGAGACAAGTGCGAAAAGAGCATCAAATCGGTTTTCACCCCCCTTTGCCCCTTTCGCTTTCGCCCTCGTGACATATATTTATGAGGAAATTAACGGATTTTGGTTTTGGATAATGGAAGCTTAACCTTTCCGGGAAAGACGTGTGTGTGTGCGAATGCAAATTTCGGTGGGATTACCCTGAAAACGTCGATTAATCCTAGCGCCGAGGGGGCTAAAAACAAAATTTCCACGATGCCAAGATTTCCTTCTAAAAGTGTTTTCCCCCCATTTCTAAGCTACCCAATTTACTTCGGCTTATATTTTCCGATGCATACCACCGTTTTCATCGATAATGTAAAAAAAAAAGAAGGGAAAATTTTTTATTTTTTTTTATTTTTAAATTTTCCCCTTAATAATTCGCTGCGGGAGGAGAAAAAGGGAAAAGAGGGAGAAAAAAAAAATCTCAAGCTTTAATGCTTTTTAATTAAGAACGAACAACGCGTAAAATTACATGCAATGATTTCATCTCGGGAAAAATTTATCTCTTTCGGCCTCGAAAAAAAAAAAAAAAATTATTCGAATTTTATTATCTTGGTTTTCCATGCATCGAAAACCGTGATAGCTATAATCGGAAAGTTTGACACGGGCTGTGAAAGTATCGAGCTTTTCCTATCCCCCCCAGGTTAACTTTTCACCGAAAAGCGTAATCATTAAATGCATTTTCGTTCCATCCGCTCTTGTGGAAAACTGGAGGATTCATCAATAGTTATTGATTTTATGTACCTCATGTGGCTCCTATCCTCTCTCTCTCTCTCGTCCTCTTCAACTGTCCGTTCCGCATTACATCACCCCCCCCCCCTAGCCTCCCCTCCAGTCCCTCTCGTCGCCCCATTGCGTCCTTTCTCTTTCCCTTTCCGAATCCTTCATCGGTGTCTGCGGTTATGTGAGTATCTGATGAGTTTTTTGATGAACTCTTCCCCGGATATTTCCTATCATATCAATGTCATTTTGAGCTATCCGTCAAAACCCATCATGTCTAAATTCCTATTTACGATGAGAAACGTTTTTACTACTTTAATAATGCGACCTTTTTTTTTTTTTTTTTTGTTGCGTCTTCCGACCCTCTCCCACCCGTTGGGGTTTATGTAGTTTATTTATGACTCTTGGAAAAAGTTTCTTCGAGGAACTTATCTTATAGAGTGCTGAATGTGGGATATCGAGGAAAAAGAGCTGAAAGTTATTACGGATTTGGAATCGCTCGGTGCATTTTCAGCTTTTCCGGATATTCATTCGGGATAATGTTCCTTATAGTTTTGGTTTGGGACTGAAAAAAAAAAGAAGTGATATGTCATGCTGGCAACGGGTCAGCCAATGGTTGTCTTTACCCGGCCTTCAGGTTGATGGGGATGGGAGTGGGACTTCTTTTAAAACGAGCACAAGGAATCCGAATTTATGAAAAATTATTTCAGATTCGGAATCCTCAACCCCGAAAATATTCTCAAAAACACGGTTAGATTTTTGATCAGAGGTCCACCAAAGCCGCAGTACGGCCATAAGGAATTCGAATTTTGGAAAAATTATTTCAGATTCGGAATCCTCTACCCCGAAAATATTCTCAAAAATACGGTTAGTTTTTCGTTAGCTCCCACGAGGAACCCGCCAATCAGCATCCAAATCGCTTTGTTGACGTAATCGATGACGTCATTTCGTGACGTTTCAAAAGTTGGAGATATCGGTTTTTAGGCCTATACCCATACTTTTAGCCCTGCTCACCGTTTCTGAACCACTCAACAGAATTTAACCAAATTTCAATGGTAGCGTATCTGGATGAATATCTACTGCAGTACGAGAATCTGACTCAATCGGTGGCTGCGTTCGCGATGTATAGTCAAAAAAGATCTTGAAATTGTTGAAAATTTAACATTTTCACTCACTGCTTCCGAATCGCTGAACCGATTTGGCTCAAAAACTAATCAGCACCTACATTTCATTAGAAGTTGCTACCCACCAAAAATCATCGAGATCCGTTCTTTCGTTTTTCTGCTTTTCGACGGACAGACACTTTTTTTTGCACATATATTCATACACACATACACACACACGGCCACCATCCAAATTTTGCTTTTTCCGGCATCAGGGGACTTCAAAACGTGTAAAAATATCAAAAACTGAAAATCCGAAATTTGTGCTAAAAACAATGCTTTATTCTCCCTGCGGTCGATAAAGCAAAAAGGAGGGTTCTACCCAAAGTTTGGTATTCATTGACGTACGGAATTGGTTTCTAGTAGATCCTTTTCCTGTTACTGGAAAGTTAATCGAAAAACTTAAAGCACGTTAGGATTGTCGAAAATAAATCTACATCTTTTAATTTTCGCTCCCTGAGCAAAAAATCATTTCTTGGGCAAAAAATGTTTTTCAAAGTTTTCATTTAAAACAAAAATTTGCCGAAATTTTGTATTAAAAAGATTGACCAAAATTTTTATTTTTTAAAAATTGACCAAAGTTTTTTATTTAAAAAAATTGACCAAAATTTTTTATTTAAAAAAGTTGACCAAAATTTTTTATTTTAAAAATTTGACCGAAATTTTTTATTTTAAAAATTTGACCGAAATTTTGTATTAAAAAAAGATTGACCAAAATTTTTATTTTTAAAAATTGACCAAAGTTTTTTATTTAAAAAAATTGACCAAAATTTTTTATTTAAAAAAATTGACCAAAATTTTTTATTTAAAAAAGTTGACCAAAATTTTTTATTTTAAAAATTTGGCGAAATTTTGTATTAAAAAGATTGACCAAAATTTTTATTTTTTAAAAATTGACCAAAGTTTTTTATTTAAAAAAATTGACCAAAATTTTTTATTTTAAAAATTTCACCGAAATTTTTTATTAAAAAAATTGGCCCAGATTTTGTATTAAAAAAAATTGACCGAAATTTTTTACTTAAAAAAGTTGACCGAAATTTTTTACTTAAAAAAATTTACCGAAATTTTTTATTTAAAACAATGTTTTTGGGCAAAATTTCGAAATAATTTTTTTTTTTGGTTAAAAATTCGGCCACAGTACTTTTCTGTGATTTTAAAAACGCACATTCATTATTTTTGGAAATTTTGCGCTGCAACAGAGGCTAAAATTGGTTAAATAAAAAGCGAATTTTGTTGAAAAAAAAAAACAGTAGCTTAGAATGAGGTTTTTTGGAGTTTACATAGTGCCAAAGTCGTTTCGCATTAAATGACATTGCTTGTTTATCATTGCTTGTTCCGTAACAAGGAATGTTTGTTCCGGAACAAACAATTTAATTATTAAACGCTGTCAGTTCCAGAGCAAACATTGCTTGTTCCGGAACAGACGTTTATTTATTCATTGTGTGTTCCGGAACAAACAGTGTTTGTTCTCGAACTGGCGGCTTTTAATAATTAAGTTCTCTGTTCCGGAACAAACAACGAACGAAAACATGTCAGTTCCGGAACAGACGATGTTTGTTCCGAAACAAACAAATGAATTGTTAAACGCTGTCAGTTCCAGAACAAACATTGTTAGTTCCGGAACAAACAATTTAATTATTAAACGCTGTCAGTTCCAGAACAAATATTGCTTGTTCCGGAAAAGACGATTATTTATTCATTGTCTGTTCCGGGGCAAGCAATGTTGATTCATTGTCTGTTCCGGAACGGGCAATTTACTTATTAAACGTTATTTGTTCCGGAACAGATATCGTTTGTTCCGGAACAAGCAATGAACCAAAATGTGTAGTTCCGAAACAGATTAAAAAAAAAAAAAAAAAAAAAAAAGATGCTTGACCCTTCACTAATGCGTACCTAGAACAGCTTTGAGCAGAAAAATTTTTATATTAAAAGTTGTTGATGGGGTGAAATTTTCGAATTTGATAAAATGAAGGGACAAATTACTTTGGACCTGGCCCAAAAAATGTTTTTTCGACCTGAAAAAAATCCAGGCTTTTTGTTACATAGAAAAGAATGATATTATGCTGAGGAAGCGAAAATTAAAAGACAGATTTATATTGGACCACCCTAAATGCACCTTCTTTTAGAAAAGGTGGACAGGAAAGGTTGCCTAAAAGGCCTTGAAAGTTTGGAAAATTTTGTAAGAAATCAAAGAGGAAACATCAAAAGAAGGAGACCCTGAAACAAACAACACAAGAGGGGGATCCAACCGAAAGACGCATTTTAAAATTTTGTAAAAGATACGTTTAACAGTTTCGTACATAAATGAGTTCCACGAAGTCGCCCCGGATTCCCGCTCCTAGAATGCACTTGAATGCATTTTCCAAGAATATTCCATCCAAAACGCCTCCGGGAGATATGGCTACACAATAAATTATCGCCGTCGCATGAAGTTATTGAAGATGATTAAACAACACAAAATCAAATATTTGAAACAATGAATCATTGTTTTGGTGTCTGGTAAATGACGAAATTCGGTCAAGTCAACATCCTGAATTCCCGTGAAAAGGCAATCGGAGCCGCGCGTCTAAGGGGGGACCTACGTTATATCATTCTCATCCACGACCGTCCTCCTATTGTTTGGGACGTTCAGTCATCCGCTCGTGATACACGCTTTTCGAAAATATATAGCCTTTTGTCCTCGCTCTCATTTTTTTTTTCGTACATAAAAACATTTTTTTTCTCCCTTTTTTTTATTTTATTTTATAATCAGTGTTATTTCACGGATTCATATTGTCCGAAGAAAAAAAAAATTCAACAAGACAATCGCCACGAAATTAAAATTGATTGAGATTGTTTCGAAGTGAGCACAAAAAAAAAAAAAAAAAAAAAAAAAAAAAAAATCGTTTGAAGCAAAGAGCGAAAGGAATTTCGGGGGAGAGAAACAAAGATAAATCAGCGGTCGTCGGGGAATGAAATATTATCGCAAATTAAATTATCTCGGGGAAAATTGGTGGACCAGTTTGAAACATTTGACACTCGCTTCAACTTAATATATATTTCTTGTTTAAAGTTTTATTCTAATTTCATCTCGGAGGCAAGCGAAACTAATTGAAACTGGATAAGTTTTAACTTTTGGTTCATTTGAGCTCTTCTTATTTCTTCCCGAAAAGCTAATCAAGAAATTATCGAGGAGAGCGAGAGAGAGAACCCCCTCCCCGCTTTGAGGCATTTATATTTTAACTTTCCAAGTGAGAACGGTCCTGAAAATTTAAACACTTTTTCACACAGCGAAACAGATTACATTGGGAATTGAGACCGCTGTGCTAAAAACTTCGGATTTTAGTCGATTATTCCAAATTCGAGGAAACGAATTTTCATTTTTATCTCTTTAAAAAAAAAAAAAAAAAAGACAGAACGAACAAAAAAAAAGACAAATGAGAAAAAAGGATAAATTTTCCTCGTCATTTTTATACAATAGAAATGAAATTTCTTTTTTTTTTTTTTTTTTAAAGCTCATAACTTTTGTCTAAGACAAAGACGCAAAAAAAGAGTCGTTAAAGGCGTTGATTCGTCCCGTCAGTTTCAATAAATAAATAAAATTTTTGCCGAAAACTTACTGGCAAAATAAAAGTAAATCCTTAAAGAATGTTTTCCGGGAAAAATCAAAACGATTTTCGCATCCCGATGTCTCAAAACACACGACCTGTCAATAATATAATTCGTCTGCTTCCGCAGAAAAACCTTTTATCGAACTTTAAGCTAACGATCGTTTTTCCTCATCCCTCCCCGGAACGTCCCTGAAGACCCGTCGATCCGTTCATTCGTATAATAAAAAACATACTATGCAAATTATTTCTGGAAAACTTTTCTTTTTTTTTTTTAACGAACAACGCGCTTCGAAAAATTCTAATTTTTTAAAAGGCTTCTTGAAAAAAAAAAAAAAAAAAAAAAAAAAGTTTAATCCGCTTTTTTTTTCGACTCACTCACTTGTGAAGTTGCAAGTTAGACCGCATTTTCAAAAACATTTGACGTGAAATATGATGCGGTAACGAAGGGAACAGTCTTTTTTAGTCCCATACAATTAGGAAAGAATGTTTGAGAGAGGAAAATTTCTCAGGTGCAGGGAAGAGAAATGTTTTTTAATTGTTGCTATTTCTTATGGGGGAAGGTGGGGACAGAGCAGGGAATCCAGAGGAAAGGAGAATGAGATTTTTTTTTTAGACAAAAGACGAAATTCCGCAATTTAATTGGTTTAGATAGATGATTGCTGCGGACGATGCAAAAATTTGTACTGGGAACCGAACCCAAGGCCGAGCTTGCCGCTAAACGTGTGGGATTTAGAAATGTGTCTTAACTCGCTGTCGACTGCCAAGTTTGAACCTGACGTTAATGACATTGACCTTCCCGTAGGAAATAGTGATGCAAAAAGTGCATACAATTTTTTTGCAAAATAAACACAAACAATATTTTAAAAAAAAGTATTATTGTAAGTATTATTAAAATAATACTTACAATATACAAATTTTTGTATAAATGATACAAGTATTATTTATACAAAAATTTGGATAATTTTTGCAAATTCATATGCTTTTTTTAAGCACTAAAATTTGAATAAAATTTTTACAAAATTTATGCATAATTTTTTTACAAAATTTATGCATAATTTTTTTACAAAATTTATGCATAATTTTTGTTACAAAATTTATGCATAATTTTTTTTACAAAATTTATGCATAATTTTTTTACAAAATTTATGCATAATTTTTTTACAAAATTTATGCATAATTTTTTTACAAAATTTATGCATAATTTTTTTACAAAATTTATGCATAATTTTTTTACAAAATTTATGCATAATTTTTTTACAAAATTTATGCATAATTTTTTTACAAAATTTATGCATAATTTTTTCGAGCATAAAAATCTGGATACGTATGATTTTTGCATAATTTATGCTTATAATTTTTTTATGAAGCAGGAAAGTTTGAAAATATTATGCTTATTCAACTTTTCTATTTTATACATAATTTATACATTTTTTATGTATGTCCAATTTTTTGTATAATTTATACATGATTTTTATGTAATTTATGCATCTATTTTTCGAACACGTTTAAACTTAACAATAAATTTTGGCGCGCGTCAAGTTCAAACTCAATATTGTCAAGCTGCAATCCACCAGCATTTATAGCCAAGCTTAAACGTGACAATGCCGACTTGAAACTTGACAAGGCCGAGTTGGTACCTGACAATGCCGAGCTGGAACCAGACAAATACGAGTTGGAAGTTGACAAGACCGAGTTGGAACTTGAAAATGCCGAGTTGAAACATGACATTAACGAGTTGGAACCTGACAATGCCGAGTTGGAACCTGATAATGCCGAGTTGGAACTGACAATGCTGAGTTTAAACTTCACATGGCCGAGTTGGAACCTGACAATGCCGAGTTGAAACTTGACAATGCGGATTTGAAACTTGACCATGCCGAGTTCGAACCTGCGACAATGCCGAGTTTAAACTTGACATGGCCGAGTTGGAACTCAACAATGTTAAGTTTGCACCCGGCATTACCAGGTTCAAACTTGGCAGTCTAATTCATTTAAATGTTGAAGTTCTCGCTCTTTCTTTGAAATAATTTTCAATTTTTAAATTGTAGGAATATGGAACAATGAAGAAATCCTTTAAAACTTTCCTAGAATTTAAAACGTTGAAGATGCTAATTCTTTTTCCCTATATTTTAAGACGTGCTACGACATGCAGTCCAATAATTTTGGAAATTTTTTCGCAGATTTACTATTATGTTATTTTAATATTTGTTTTTCTTTTTTTAATTTTCAGGTAAGTTTCTTGACATCAATTTTTGCATCGAGTTAACAATTCATGTATGTAAGTAAAATAATCAAAAAAATTACTGAAATAGTTCAGATGAAGATCTAGTGCTTTTTTCGATAACTCGTCGCATCTCTTATTCCGGTATTGTTTGGCCTGTTTTTCGCCCTATGGTCGTTTGATCTGAAAACGCTTGTATTCCTCGATCGTTATTTTTTTCACTTCTTCCTTCTAAGAAGTCCTTAAACTCCAAATAATTTTCCTTTCTCTAAATTCTACTTCTTCCTTAAAGCCCTCCCTAAAAGCTTCCCAAGTAATTTATTTTTTTAGAAAAAAGACATTTTGGATACGCCTTTTTTAACAACATTTTTCTGAAACCATTACACGTCCAACAGACCTTTATGTATATCCTCTCTGACCTAACAGAAAAACTTTTTTTTTTAAATCATTGGGCGGGTTTAAAGCGATGCATTCGAGTATAACTTACAGACTAATTAAAAGCCCTCCGTACCGGGGGCAATTAAAAAACGTCTGCACCTTTTGTTTCAAGGGAAAAAAATGCGGGTGGAAAAGAAATTCCTGGGATAAAACTAAAAAGCAGTACTAGCGAAAGACAAAAGTGATGAATTAGATTAGAGACAGAATAAAAGGAATATATATATATAGAAAAAAAAAAAAGACTACAAAAGAGACCTTAATAGCGACGAAAAAGACAAAAGTGGAAAGCACGAGACAGCTTTAAGCGTATTTCATTCGCAAGGGAGGGAAAGTACAATTGAAAAGAAAACCAGCAATCAATATTATTTTCCGGGAGACAAAAGCGTTGAAATTTCGTGATTTTTGTTTCGACGTGGTAATTGACGCCTGAAAATTGGAACTTGTTATTTTTCATACTTGTTCTAGAAAATTAACGAAAAAAAAAAAAAATAGTTGCAAGAATGTATATTGCGTCAGGGAAAACTGTTTTTAAGAGGAGGAAAAAAAACCGTCTCATTTATCATGGAGTCGGAAAATTTTTGCATAGTATTTGAAGGGGGAAAAAAATATTATTGGTTTTCCGTCAAAATCGATATCCGTATAAATTATCGGGGAAAATGGAAATGTTTAAATTTTCTCTGACATTAATGAATCATTAATATGTTAATTAAGGATTCAAAATGACTATTATTTAGTTCACTTGATTAGTTCACCGTTTCCGGAAAGCTCACTTTATCGAAAAATTAGGAGTTTATGGGCTACGGTTGGGTATTGATTGCGTAAACGCAATCAGCGTGATCAACCGAACGAGGACTCGAAGGGGAGGTAAATTAAACACTTTTAATTGTAGCATCCGATAAAAAAATTTGCGATTAAAATAGGATTCGGATGAAAAAATTTTTTTCGTGTTGTCTGGTAAAAAAAAAAAAAAAAAGATTGCTAACGTTTTTTTAAATTTTTATGACGGGAATTAGGGAATCCTATCCCGTACGAAAAAGTGTATAAAATATTTGCAAAATAAATGAAGTGTAAAAAATATATTATTTTCGTACCATTTTAACAAAAATTTGGACATGCATAATTTTTTCCCCATTTTTTTTTTCTTTTATTAATTTATTTTATTTATTTATTTTATTTATTTATTTTATTTATTTATTTTTTTTCTTCTCCAAAGTTTATGCATATTTTTTTTTTTTTTTTTTTTTTTTTTGCAAAGTTTATACATTATTTTTTGGCAAAGTTTATGGGTATTTTTCCTCCGAAGTTTTTGCATATTTTTCTGCAAAGTTTATGCACATTTTTTTTGCAAAGGTTATGGGTATTTTTTTCCCCCAAAAGTTTATGGAATTTTTTTCCTTTTATGCGCATTTGTTTGTAAAGCTTATGCATATTTTTTGGCAAAATTTATGCCTATTTTTTTCCCACAAAGTTTATGCATATTTTTTTAAGCACCAAAATTTGAATATGCATATATTTGCATAAATATTGCAATTTGTGCATAATTTTTTAAAGTATGAAAATCTGGATATGTATAATTTTTGCATAATTTAGGCTATTAGTGGAACTTCCCAATCGCATAATTACCATTACGAAAGTTCCCATTACGAAACTACCCATAACGTAAGTTCCCAAAACGGAAATACCCATTCCCAATGTACGAAAGTTCCCAGAAAACAAATACTTTAGTAATCAAAGTGAATTTCGGATAATTTCTTATGCGTTAGGGAGTTTTATGTTGTTAAAGACGGGACCGCATATATGCGGTATAGGGAACTTTTAAATTCCTGACTTCTTAGTGGGTAATGGAAGGACCTACAATGGGTTATACAACAAATTTTAAGTTCAAAATTTAAAAATTTTTTAAATCCTATACTTAGCTTATGGGAGATCAATTTCTTGCAGTACAAGCAATAGGAAATCCTAAAATTCACTATAATTAGTTTTTTAGGTGTCTTTATTTTGAAACAAGGGCTTTATTCAACTTGAGTTAATGAAACAAATTCTAATGTTTAGCTTATGGAAACATCTTTCTCGTGTTTAGCTTATGAACGTTCCCTGAAAATTTTTCTATTTACTATTTAAGAAATTAGAAAAAACTTCACTTGCTCTGAAGTCGCTTGAATAGTCCATATACTTTATTTACGGATATTGCGCCGCTTGTGTTTAGCTTATGGTCAATTTTTTTATGTTTAGCTTATGGAGCTTCCTTAATAATTTGATTATTTTGAACTTAAATCTAAGACGAGTGATTTTATCTTTTTAATATCAAAGAGCCTCATGAAGGCCCTCTACAGGGCCACCTAATGGAGCCCAAAACTGAAATACATCTCACGAATACAACTCGCGGTGTTTTTAAAACAACATATGAATATAACGTTGACAAAATCGATTTGTTAAAACTTTAAGGTCCAAAAATGGCTACAAAAGGACCCTTTACATTCATTAATGCATTCAGTATACTATCCCAGGTGTTCTAAAAAAATGTGATCAGTCTGATATTAACTTAATGTAGCACTAACATCAAACCAATGTCAGATCGTTGACTTATATTAAACATATATCGGTCAAATATTCACTTAATATAATAATGACAGTAATAGATGTTTTAACTTGCAAAAAAAAATTTTAGATTTCACAAAATAGAATAATAACGGTCTGAAGTGAGCCTGATATTGCGGTAACATCACTAAGTTTTGTGAAGTTTCTTTGAAAATTTTTTTTAGAAGTTATACTTTACGTTTTTTGGAATTTTCGCACCTTATACCTGAAATGGGGACAAGAATATAGGCAAAATCGTAATCTACGATTCAAGAGCTTTGGCTGTTCTGCCCTTCGTTTTTTGAAATTTTTTGTTCTTCCGCTTGAAAAAGTGATAAGAATAAAACAGTCCAAAAAATTCTAAGTCCATCGTTTGTGGGCTTAAATAATCAAATTATCAACCATTTTTGTAACTTAAGGAGTGGTGAAGATGGTAAGGTGAAGGAGTTGTGACAATAAAAATCTAAACGGAGTGGGTTCTAGTCTCAGTGGTGACTTTTTTTTTTTAATTTTCAAAAAACTAATGTCACTCTAATATCATTATGATATAAACTTTTTTACAGTGCGAATTCTTTATTTTAAATCATTGTGATGTCTGATCAATAACATTGTATTATACAATTTATATCATATTAATATTGTCATGATAACACTTAAATCTTAGGCTGATATTTAATTTGAAAAGAACACCTGGGATTACTTCATTTTTGTAAGAGTAACCAATTTTTCAATAGAACAATAACAGCCAATTTTTCAATTTTTTAATACAACAATAACAGCCTTTCCCTTTTTTTCCTTTATTATTTTTTTTTCTGGGAACTTTCGTACATTGGGAATGGGTATTTTCGTTTGGGGAACTTTCGTAGTGGGAACTTACGTTATGGGAAGTTTCGTAATGGTAATTATGCGATAGGGAAGAACCCCCGGCAGCGCATAATTTATGCTTATAATATTTTAAAATCATAATCCTGAAAAATTTTCAAATATTACGCTTATGTGACTTTTCCCCATTTTATGCATACTTATTTATGCATAATGTATGCATTTTTTATGTATGTTCATTTTTTGTATAATTCATAATTCTTAAAAAATATGGACTTTTTTTTTCGCTTCAAGCAATGGGTTAATGTGACGCATATGTCCAGATTATATATAATTTATATATAATTCATACATAATTATATATAATTTATGCATAATTTATATATAATTTATACATAATTATATATAATTTATATATAATTCATATATAATTCATATATAATTCATATATAATTTATATATAATTCATATATAGTTTATATTTAATTTATGTATAAAAATTATATATAATCTGGACATCTGAGTCACGTTAACCAAACAATTTAAAGTCCACGACGAGACCAAAAATTTTAAAAGAAAATTATAGCCGCATGTTTTTTTTCCCTGCGTTTCGTTTCACTTTTATCCCCTCACATCTTTTACACATTTCGTTGTAAAAAGAAAATGGGAAAGGTAAACCTAATTAATGGTTTTATGCTGATAACTTCGACATAAAGAAAGGAAAAGGTTTTAAATATTAAACTAAAAGCTCCTAATGTTTATTCGTCCATTAAAGAAGGATGAAGGGGAGGAAGAGGTAGGGTGTCCTTAGCTTCGTTTATTACATTACCAACAGCGAAAGGCAAACAGTTCGAGCATCAGCATCAAAAGGATCCTGCGGTGTGAAGATTGACGCGGAGAAGAAAACCCTCCTCCTTTTCATGTTCTATAAAATAAGTTACGTGAAAAAATAATCGATCCTTGGGAGCTTTTACGGCCTCCCCGGTTAAAAAAAAAAAAAAAAAACATAAGAATATTAATTTATAAGTGGGGATTTAGTAAATTGCGAGGGAAAAACGACATGTCAGTTTATTTTTTTCGATAATAAAGAGAAATGGGAAAAAAAAAAATTTTAATAACTTTTCTGAAGGAAAAAAGGCATGGTTCTTGGTGAATGTTAAAAAACTCGAAATTTCTCTTCGTGAAAAAAGAAAAAGAAAAGATTAAATTCTTTTATGTGAGTAACAACTCCGAAAAATAATTGAAAGGACACCAAAGGACTCAGAACTCCTTTTCAGAAAGAAAAAAATAAAAGGAAACCCTCGAAATAAAAAATTCACGATTTTCCAAGTTAATCTACGGAAATCGAGGTTGCATTTAAAACATTTAAAACCACTTGTTACTTTGCCCATAAATACGGGTGTAATAGTTGCGCTACGTCGTTACGGTAATGGATACACTTCCGTTTTCGAATTTCGGGCTCCCCCCTACGATTTTTTTTCCCTTTATTCTTTGGGAATTCATTTGTTGCCAAAAATTTCCTCGATTTTCACTTAACTCGAGTCAAATAACATGAAAATCATTGAGAGATGAAATTTTGAGAGTCGCTTATTCTGTGAAACTTTGCAAGAAAGATTTATTTTCGGAATTGGAGCTCGGGATTTCCTTGTTTAAAGCGATAAAAAGGGCCCCAAGATGTAGTTTTAAAAGAAAAAGGGGTGAAATCGGGAAAGGAAGGGCGGAGGAATATGAAAAACTGAGAAGGGATGAGCGGGGAGGATGTGATAAGATAGTAGCAAAATAACTTCTGGGTTTTAATCTGAGAAGACGAGAATACGAGACATGAACGTAATAGACAAGGTAAATTGCGTTTTGAAATTAAACGCCTTTATTTTTGAAAGACACGTGTGCGATAACATCCCTTGAGTACGGAAACTGTTATTAAGGAATTTTGATTAAATAAACTAGAGCCAGGCATTGCAATATGAAAATTAAAGATGGACACTGGCGGACATCTTTAATTTGCAAAATGAATTTTCTGGCTTAGCCCGTAGGGAAAAGAGATGCATAAAACATACATAATTTTTAGTATTTATGCATATTGTTTAAAAAATAAAAATTATAATATATGCATAAATAACATAATATAACTTGGTACGCATAAATATCATAATGTAACACATTATGCATAGATAGCATAATATAAAATGTTATGCATAGATGGCATAAGTATAACATTATGCATAATTTAAATCATAAAATATTATGCATAAATAACATAATATAACTTGTTAAAAAGGGTGACAACTGTGGCCTCTGCCGAAATTTTAAATTCATTCATTGTCCTCATACAGTTGGGGTCAGTGCTAAGCAAATCCTTAACCTTGTTATCATCTGGTGCAGCCGGGCGATCAATAGGTGGCATATATGTTTTGAATCGAATGAAAACCACCTTTTTTTTCATAGCACGTGAAAAATTTTACTCGAAAACTCATATAACTTGTTATACATGTATATCATAATACAACACATTAAGCATAGATACAACACATTAAGCATAGATAGCATAATATAACACATTAAGCATAGATAGCACAATATATAACATATCATGCATAGATGAAATCATAAAATATTATGCATAAATAAAATAATATGAACATGTTATGCATAAATAACATAATATGAACATGTTATACATAAATAACCTAATATGAACATGTTATGCATAAATATAATATAACGCATTATGTATAGATAGAATAATATAGCATATTATTTATTATAACACAATGCAGTATGTTATAACATAATGTTATAATGTTATACTGTTATACTATGTTAGGAGTATTATGCATAAATAACATGATATGACTTGTTTTACATAAATATCGTAATATGACACACTAAGCATATGTAGCATATGTAGCATAGTATAACATATTTTGCATAAATAAAATCATAAAATATTATGCGTAAATAACTTAATATAAACCTGTTATGCATAAATATAATGATACACATTATGTATAAATAACATAGTGTAACTTGTTATACTCAAATACCATAATATAACACATCATGCATATATTTATACATAATATAACAGATATAACGGAACGCATATTGCATAGAGAACAATATGACATATTATGCGTAAATAACATTTTATTCTTAGATAACATATTATACATAGATATATTTTTCCTAAAAAACATAATATGCATAAATAATGTGCATATTTTTGCAAAATGTTTGTATGTTATTTTCTTAATGTGCGTGCGCGGACATTACAAACATGAATTAATCTTAACCGTAAATTTTATTTATTTTCTCTGGTTTTTTTAAACGCAAAATTTTATTTTAAGTCTTAAAATGTTCGCAAATGAATAACAATTCAATTGATATATAATTTATACGGGTTCCGGGCTTTACGTTATCGTAATATGTTCTTTTTTCGGAGTGGAAAAAATTTCACAGACATGGACTGATCAGCTGTTCTATTGGCATAGTTTGTTGTTGTCGGTACCAGTGCACTTCTTATCTATTTTTCGGTCATTTTACAATATGAACTGGATATGGAGAAAAAGTAGCATTTCTGTTTTCATCTTCGATTCTGCTCCAATTTATAAGTGACACATAAAAAAGAAAACACTTTTTTTAACTAAGAAAAGAAAAGAACTATTTTTTACTACAAGAAAAGAGTTGTTAAATAAAATAATATACGGCATGGATATTTTTGATCAGCTGTTAAATTATCAGCTGTTAAACGACCAGCAAATTAGTTACGTGATTTCATGTGTGACTTTTTAATCTTTGGTTCGGTCTTCTTATAATGCGTAAAAAGATCTCTATTTAAACATGTGATAAATTGCGAACCTAAAAATAGGAAGTTTAAATACCTTAGATACAAATACATGATAAACTGTCCAACAGCCCATTTGTCGTTTCACATGGCACGTTGATGTTTAACTTATCGTGCTTAAAATTTTTTTTTTTTTTTTTTTTTTTTTTTTTTATTGCATAAACTAGTTTTTAACGGATTTTAAGCTGATCCTTCATATGGCAATTAGCTTATCGTGTTTAAGATTTTTATTACATAAACTTGTCTTAACGATTTTTAAACTGCTTTTAAACTTTTAACTTCGATCCTCGAATCGCAATAATGGTTAACGCTTCAAAAAATAGACTTCACCGTTCCCCGCGTCTGTCTTCTTCTGAAAATGGGAGTATGGATTTGCATACAAAATCTAATCCTGCACGTATTCTTCCGAATGGGTGGAAAAGTATCCAAATTATTAATCTGAGTAAAAAAATTGTAATTGAGAATCCAGAAGGGCAACGTTTTAAAACTCCGAAATCTTTAGCTTCATTCTTAGGAAAAACAGCCTCCCCTCTTACCCCTTCAGATTTTACGTGGGAGCTACATCCCTGGACCATTGTTGAGAACAACATTTCAAAATCGGATTTAATTAATGTTCAGCTTGAACCGAAGAGTTTGTCTCGTTCTTCGGATGATGTTTTTAATTCATTCGAGGAAAATTTGCCTCTCCACTCTGGCCCTGAATCTGTCTTCTCCACCTCAAATGATTGTCAAGAAAGCGATTGTTTGTCTCAGGATCTCAATCAATTAAAGTACGAAAACTTTAATTTACTGCGTAAACTTAAAAATATAGAGGCCGAGTACGCGGAGCTAGAAATTGAATTGAACTGTAAAATTGAGGAGATATCGACTCTGAATGGCAACATTAAGAAATTACAATCAGATTTTACCAGCATTACTGGGAAAAATTCTTTTTTAGAACTTGAATTAAATCAAAAAAATGAGAATTTAGATAAGTTAAATTTTTTACTTGATAAACTCCAGTCTCTTAATAATACTTTAACTAAGGATTTAATTTGTGCGGAGAAAAAATATGTAGAGCTTCAACGGGATATAAATGACCTTAAAAACGATTCATACGTTGAAACTTTTCGTGAAAAAATTTGTGAACTGGAATCGGCTCTTAAAATCAGTAGTAATGAAAAAAGAGAATTGACTCTTGATTTAAAAGCTAAAGAATGTGAGATAGTAGTTTTAGAAAGTGCAGTTAACATTCAAAAACGTGAAACAGAGGGAAAAAATGAAATAATTTCGGAAATTAATAAACAATTACAAAAATGTGAGGATTTAATTGAGGAAAAGGATGCGGAAATATCCCTTTTAACCAAGCGTTTGGATAAATACCGTGCGTCAAATCTTGATGAGGATATACAAATTCTTCTTAATGGTCATTGGTTGTCGGACTCTATTCTAGATCGATGTGTTCGTCATGGCCTCAACTTTCAACAGGATTGTCATTTTTTTGGCCCTTGTCTGTCCAATCAAATTCGTTTAGCTGAGCTGGATGAAGTCGGCGATATCTTGGCACCTTTGGAACTACTTGAGTATTTGTATCTCTTTTTTGTGGTTAATGACGCGAAAGATAAACTTAGTTCGGGATCGCATTTTTCTCTTTTGGTTATCGATTTAAAAAGCAAAAGCAGCTACCATTTTGACTCTCTCGGTTCGGATTACAATTTGAATTTTGCTAAAAAACTTTCAAATAATGTATCTAAATACTTGAATTTAAATTTTAGTTTCATAAAAAAAACTACGCCTAAGCAATCTAATACGGCTGATTGTGGAATAGAAGTTTTTTGCAATTGTGCTCAAATTGTAAAACATGTTGACGTAGGAGGTTCTTTGGCGGAAATAGTATTAGTTCGAAATGACTCGGGAGCCATAAGACGCCAAATGCTCGATTTATTTATATCGATTAAATATCAAGAAGACTTTAGTGATAGTTATCGTTTTAAATTTAATTTCAATTATCATAATTTTGCTAAACATAATAATCTGGAAACCATAGACAGTCAACCGGAATTTAACGCGCCTAATTTTAGTCGCAAGGCGCCCAACTTTTCCGTCGAAAAAAATATTGACATAAAGCCTAAGATTGTTTTTTTCGGAGACAGTCAAATTCGGGACATTGGTAATTTAAATTTTGATAACGAATTTTCGGTTATGTCTTACTGTTACCCGGGAGCACCTTTTAACTTTATTATGCAGAATGTTGATGCTCTCTGCAAAAATCTTACTTTTTCGGACTACGTTATTCTATTAGCAGGTTCTAATGATATAGCTGACCAGTTTTCCGTCCATGATCTGAACATAGAAGTCCTTAAAAAAATAGCCTCGTTTACAAATGTTTTTATTTTGGGTATTCCAAGACGATTCGATTCTTTGGCTGCTAAATTGAATCATATTATTGATAGAACAAATAGGCAGTTGCAAGATATTTTTCAGTGCATTAATGTTAGTGAAAAGATTAATATTAATTTTATTCCGCTATCTTTTCTACGTAGAAAAGATTTTACTCGGCACGGTTTTCATCTAAATTCCGTTGGAAAGCGTCATATTACGCATGTTTTAAAATCTTATCTTTTATCTCCAAATTATTTTTTAGTGAATGGGTATTAACACCTAATGTAATTCACGATTTTTTTAAAAATTCTCAAAATCACCAAACTCTGTCAAATTCAAAAAATTTAGATAAGGATATATTACTTGTTCATGATAAAAATGTAGATTTTGTACCTACCACCTCTTTAAAGTCTTATTGCAGCGTTTTAATTTCTCAGAATGAAGAGGAAACTAAGTTGACGAACTTTAAAAAATTTTCTTTTTGCTACCAAAATACCAGGGGCCTTAGAACTAAAACTAAAGAAATTTATGCCTCTATCTTGGCGACGGCATACGATGTTTATCTAATTTCAGAAACATGGTTGCATGATGGGTTCCGGAATAATGAATTTTTTCCCGATAATTATACATTAGTTAGATGTGATAGGAATTCGGGGATGTGTGTCAAGGAGAGAGGAGGTGGTGTTCTCCTGGCAATTAATAATAATCATGTTGTTAAAAAATCCGAAATTTTCTGCACCGGTTTCATTGAGTCATGTTGGGCTGTCACTAAATTTCAGGGTCAAACTTACTTTCTTGGAGTCATCTACATCACCCCCAAGACTCCAATCACCCAATATCAGGAACTTTTTGGTTTTATTGACTCCTATGTTGTGACCCTGGAACCTGACACCAAACTTCTTTTTTGTGGAGACTTTAATCTTCCAAATTTTTACACACAGTCTCAATTGTCTTCACCTATTAATGCTGATAAATATTATACAGAATTTATAAACTCTATTGCTATTCTTAATTTAAACCAGTACAACACTGTGCTTAATAAAATAACAGAACGCTGGATCTTGTCCTAGCATCGATACCTCTTCAAATATCACACTGCTTGAGGCCGATCGTACATGAGGATGGGCACCATCCTAGCCTTTTTTTTGAATTATGTATTGAAAGAACTAAACAGAAAATGGAAGCCTTTACGCCCGCGTTGAAATACAGTTTCAATAAATGCGACTATGACCTGCTATCCAGTCATATTCTCTCAAATGATTTTTCTTCTCTCCTAATCTCCGACTCTATTTCCGAAAATCTTAAACTGATATATGAGAAACTTTATCTGGCTTTAGATGCTGCTGTTCCTAAAAAATGTATTCCTTCCAACACCAAATATCCTTCCTGGTTTAGTAAAAATTTAATAAAACTGATAAAAAAAAAGAATAGAGTGAGACGGTCCATTAAAAGAACTAAGGGCTGCAATGGGTCACTTGGGCGGTCTGGGAAGGAGTTTAGCGATTGCTTAAATGGCCATGAACAGAATTTTCGTCATTACCGCAGAGAACTGAAAAAGGAGCTTCTTAAAGCTCGCTATTCTCATGCTGCAAATGCCGAAATGGTAATTAAATCTGATCCTAAAAAGTTCTGGTCTTTTTTTAATTCTAATGATAATCAAACTTGTCAATCGTTCGTCTTTCGGAACAAATCGTATGATAATCCTAAGGATATTGCAGATGAATTCGCTCGATTTTTTGAAAGTACTTATGTTGCTTCGAGTGCAACTAGCTTGCTGAATGATAATACTACTCGTAATATACTGTCAATTGATTTGATATCTGACGAAGAATTGTTAATGGCCTTTAGCCATTTAAAAGAATCTTTAGTTTGCGGACCTGATAATATCCCTTCAGTTATTTATAGAAAGTGCTTAGATGTCTTATTTAATCCCTTACAAAATTTTTTTAATCTCTGTTTAATTAATATGAAGTTCCCCGATGAATGGAAATTGTCACGCATCAAGCCTATCTTTAAAAAAGGTGATAAGGCTGTAGGTGAAAATTACCGCGCTATATCAATCCTATCTTCTATGTCGAAAATTTTGGAAATTATACTTTACAACCGACTCTATAATATTTTCTCCAAATCAGTTTCCCCGGAACAACATGGCTTTGTGAAAGGTAGATCAACTACAACAAATCTTGTTTCTTTTATGAATTTTGTTTCAACTGAGCTGAGTAAGAAAAACGAGGTTCACGTAATATATTTCGACTTTCTTAAGGCTTTTGACCGGGTAGATCATGTCCTTCTCATCACTAAATTATCTTCCAATTTGACATTCCTCCTTATTTGATTAACTTACTTAAATCTTATCTTACTAATCGTAAAAGTTTTGTTTCAATTAATGATGTTAAATCTTTTTGTTTCTCTGTACTCAGTGGGGTCCCTCAGGGATCGCACCTTGGACCGTTACTTTTCCTCATGTTCATCAATGACCTGCCCTCCTTCTTAAGTCCAGCTTTCTCCCTCTTTTTGCAGATGATCTAAAAATTTTTAAAAGCATATCTTCTCCTGAAGATATGATTATATTACAGGATAATATTAACAATATAATTGCGTGGTCCAAGCGGAATTGGCTTCCTATTAATGATTCAAAATGCCGACTTATGGTTTACTCGACGTCGAAATCTCGTTTTGAAGATGTTCACTATTTCGTCGGCGATACTAAGCTCTCTCCACAATCTGAAGTATGTGATTTAGGTGTTATTTTTGACTCAAATCTTTCTTTTAATAATCATATAAGATCGATGGTCAATGATGCTAGTCGGACTCTTGGTTTTGTTATAAGATCGTCTCACTTTTTCCGAGACATTAATACTATTACTCTTTTATATAACACTTTCGTGCGAACAAAGCTTGAATACGCCTCAACAATTTGGCATGGCCATACTAAAGATCAAACAGACAGCATTGAGAAAGTACAAAAAAGGTTCTTGCGATATCTATATTATCGTAAGCATGGTGTCTATCCTCATTATAGTCGGCATCCCGTTAGAACTAGAGACATGCTGAGTGAGTTTAATATCTTATCACTGCAACACAGGAGAGATGTGGCTGATGCTGTATTGCTTTACAGAATATGCAATAACTTAGTTGACAGCCCTGAGGTACTTTCTCTACTTAACTTTCATATACCAAGCAGAAGAACTAGGCAAAAAAAACTTTTTTCAAATCCTACTCTTTCTCCTTCACGCATAGTCTCTCCTATTAATAGAATAATCACTTTGTATAATAATTTAAATGATCTTCTGGACCTAGATATCTTCACCATGTCCCTAAATCAATTCAAAAAGTCTGTCACTGGGTTCCTTCTTCATTCTGAGACCAGCATTTAACAAGTTAAACTTTAAAATTTTTTTTTTTTTTTTTTTTTTTTTTTTTTTTTTTTTTTTTTTTTTTTTTTTTTTTTCCTTTTTCTTTTTCTTTACTTTGTTTGTGTTAGGTGCAAAATACAAAATCTGTAATAGGGTGTATAACCTGTTGATTTTGTTTTAAATAAATAAATAAATAAATAAATAAATAAATAAATAAATCGTAAATCACGAGGATTTATGCTTTATTCAACTTTTTCTCGATTTTTTATTATGGCAAAATCTTAAATTATGGCAAAATTACGCATAAATAATTATGCATAATTTTGCCATAATTTATGCATGATTGTATTGTGAGGATAACAGAAACGTTTTTGTGTAAGTTATACACAATTTTTATAACAATTTATGCATCTCTGTTTCGTACGGGTGGCATAAGCACGAATAAAATATTCATAAATGTTTCAGTCGCTGGCCAGGGTTTGGGATAAATCTTTGAAAACTTGTCTCTCTTATTGGAAATGGACTTCGCCCTTTAATGCCCTAGCATTCACCAACGCCCTAGACCGAATCGCCGTTGTTTTCTAATGAAAAAAAAAGTCCATCAACGAGCGGATGAGCTTATAGGACGTAGATGTTATATTAAGAGCATTTATGTCGGAAACTGTCCAGATCAATCAAAACACTGGATAAGTAAGAAAACTTAAAAGAATTCGAGCCACTTCCACTTGATTCTGTCATACTCCCTTGGTGTCTTTTGCGAAATCTATTTCCGTACGTCCAAAATAATATCAACTTCGCCTTCCCCCGCCCCCCCTTTTCTCCCGCTCTCTTCTTCTTTTCCTTTCAGATTGAAAATTGAGTTAGCACTTTTTACCAGATCGTCCACCATCATACTTTTTTTTTCCCCGCTTTCAAAAATAAAATAAGATAAAATAAAAAAAAAAATAAAAGAAAACCCGGAGCTAAAAGAATAACGAAGAAAAAATAAGGTAGATATGTGAGACAGAAATCAGATTCTTCTTTTTTCGAAGGAAATGAAATCGTGAAAACACGAACGATTTAACTGCGGTGACGTAGAATCACGTCCAGCCTTTCGTATCTTTTATAGATAAAAATAACGGCAGCAAAAAAAAAAAAAAAAAGTAATAACATTTTTGTACAAGCTGAGGTTATGTTGCTGCCGCTTATTTACGTGATATAGACCCTTTCTGAATTATTTTCCCCTGTAGGCTTTCCTTTTTTCCTTTTTTTTTCTGTTGCACAAATGTTTTTATTTTTTTATTTTTTATTATTAGTTTCCGAAAATCCTTACGAAAAAAAAATTGTAACATCAGGAAAAATGTAAGCTTCTCTCTTTTCGTTAAATCAACAAGGTTGCCATGATTATGCAAAAAAAAAAAATTTGTCGCACCGATCGTTTTATCGATGAAAAAAAAAAAGGTGGTAAACCAATGCGGTTTACTGTAGAATAAATAAAAAAAGCAACAAAAAAAGAAAAAGCGTTTTATTATCCGAAATATTTTTTCTGTCGACAAAAAAAAAAAAATTCGAATAGGAAGTGAGTCCTAAATGTCAGAGGTATTTTTTGTGGACAGAAATAATATTTCGGACATTATAGGGCTCACTTCCCATTCGTTTTCTTTCCCTAATATTTCATTTAAAGAAAATTTTTTTGAAGAAATCAACATTTTCCACATCCAAAAAATGTTTAAAAAGTTTTTCTACAGAAAAAATATTTAAAAAATTTTTCTACAGAAAAAATATTTAAATATTTAAAAAAATTTTCAGGTAGATATATTCTATAAATATTTTTTCTGTAGAAAATTTTTTAAATATTCTATAAATGTTTTTCTACAGAAAAATATTTATAGAATATATCTACAGTAAAAATATTTATAGAATATTTCTACAGAAAAAATATTTATAGAATATTTCTGCAGAAAAATATTTCTACAGAAAAATATTTATAGAATATTTCTACAGAAAAAATATTATAGAATATTTCTACAGAAAAAATATTTATAGAATATTTCTACAGAAAAAATATTTATAGGATATTTCTACAGAAAAAATATTTATAGAATATTTCTACAGAAAAAAATATTATAGAATATTTCTACAGAAAAAATATTTATAGAATATTTCTACAGAAAAATATCTATAAAATATTTCTACAGAAATAATATTAGTAGAATATTTTTACAGAAAAATTTATAAAAACATTTTCTACAGGAAAAATATTTATCAAATTTTTCTGCAAAAAAAATATTTAAAAAGTTTATACAGAAAAAAATATTTAAAACGTTTTTCTACAGAAAAATATTTATCAAATTTTTCTACAGAAAAAGTATTTAAAAAATTTTTCTACAAAAAAAATATTTAAAATTTTTTCCTCTAAAAATTTTTTTTTTAAATCCACATTTTCCACATCTGAAATATATTTTCTGTCGGACATATAGCCTCACCGTATTTTCTCTGCCATTTAGCCTAAAGGTAAACAAAATCTTCTGTCATGATAATTTTTCGAAGAAAGCTTCTAAAACCGGAAAATTTTTAGGCTTGAGCTAAAACCAATAAAAAGATTGAGCTAAAATAAGAAAAACGATCGAGAAAAAAAAAATTGGACTTTTGTGGCTGCTTAGATCCCACCGATAAGAATTCAAAAAACCGGGTTTTAAAAAAAAAATTTTCAAGATTCTTCCAGTCGGTGAACAGATGATTTCGAAAGCCGACCTTTCGGAAAATAATCTTGCTCATTAAAAAAAAAAAAAAATTAAAAAAGCGATCATCCTTTCCCCAAGACAATTAAGGTCACGAGGCTGGATTCATTAACCTTTACCTCCCCCGGAGCCCCCTCCCGCGTAGAGAAACAGAATCAAGAAAAGGGAGAAATTTAAATCAAAGAATTTCCTATCGGTTCGAAATGTCATGACAAATAGATTGCGTTGAGCTTTCTAACGGTGAAACTGATGAAAGCTTCTTTTTAATTTTACTAAGCTGTCGTTTCTGTGATAAATCGACGGGAAAAAGTCCTCCCTCTCTTCGCCCCCGTTTTCTGTTTTCCAAGACTCTGCCCTTTCCCATCATCCTCTTTCTATTCTCGATTGCCGTAGGGGGTTCTTTTCTTTTCGGAGGGAGACGACGACGACGACGACGACGAAGAAGGAAAAAAAAGGCTTCGTCAGTTATTTACCCGAAAAAATGCCTCCTTCCGTTTCCGATTTGCTTTCCAATGCATAAATAAAAGGCACGGAAAAATCTCGTCAATTTGAAGAAGAAAAAAAAAAAAGATTTGATAAGGAGCGGGTTTTAAAAATCATTATTTTGGAAATCTGAGATCCCTTGATTTGGAAACAGCGTAAGCCTGTTTTTTTTTTTTTTCGAAAAAAAAGTTCGGCAGCTGTCGTTATGTAAAAAATCTCTATCCTGCCGCTTTTCGATATCGGTAATCGAGATTTAATGAGATTTTCGGAGAATGGGAAGGATTCCACGAGAAAAAAATTTTTTCGGATTCGTCATTTTTTTCTTTCTTTACCTTCCATTTTTTTTTTTTTTTTTCGGGGAGTGGGGGACGGACGGAAGAAAAGTCAAGTTAAAAAAAAAAGGAAGATGGAAAGAAACTAACTACTGTTGTCGAAAGCAAACTGTACAATTCGATTTACTAAAAATAAATTTCCCAAGGGAGAGAGTTCAGGAATTGTCAATTTTCTCAATACCAGCATGCTGATGAGTACGGGATACTGGAGGCTAAGACGTCCGCGTTTTTTTTCTTTTTCCGGATTTCCTCCCCCGCTCCCCCGGCTACGTAAACAAAAAGTTAATGATTTTTCATGAGAAAACCGATTTCGAAAAGAAAATTGATTCGCGACTTTTTACAAATTAAATTTTTTTAAACTTTAATTCGTTCTCGGGTGGGGAAATGCTTGGGATTAAGGTAAACTTCCCCCCTTCCTCCCCCCCCCCTTTCCAGAATGAACGATCATTACTCGGATCATTATTTTTCCTCCTTTTTCATTTTATTGTACAGTAGTTTTCTTATGTAATTATTCCGACGTTTACGCGCTCGAATATTTTAATGAGGGAAATAAGTCACCTGCCGAGTCGGATGAAGGGAGGAAAATTTTTACTCTTTCGAGAAAAATAAAAAAAAATAAAAAAGTCTGCGGGAGTTTTTCGCGTATCGGGAAACCGCAACAAGTGTTTTCACCGAAAACGAGATAGTCTTGTAATATGGTAATGGACTTTTTTTTTTTTTTTTTCTCCTCCTCCTCCTACACCGCCGCATCTTTTTTTTTTTTATGTTTCTTAACTCCCGAGTCTAGATGTGAGTTAAAAGCATCACCTAAGCATTTTCCCAAACAGAATCTTAAAACTATGTGACACGAAACCTGTATATTGTGTTAAACTTTATAATTAATTCAACGTCTTATGCCAAGGGAAAACTTGCAAAGTTGGAAATTCTTATTTTAAAAAGGCAGTTATTCTTCCTCGGTTACTCTTTTTTTTTTTTTTTTTTTTTTTTTTTTTTCTGTTTTAGAAGTTAAGTATGGCGACTCGGGGAAAATTATTGCCGAGTCGGCCTGAATATAAATTTTCGGGAAACACGAGATGGCATCTTCAAAGTGGGGGATGCGGTCGTGTTCCTTTCCCTTAGCTTGATGATGAAGTAAAATATTCGAGTCAGGTGGAGGCGAAAATTCTAAATTCCACTTTTAAAAAAATTTAAAAAGTATTATAATAATCCCTGGAGACCCTAAAATAGAGATATGGCTCAGCGGCCGGTTTTTCAATTTTTCAACGTCCCGAAATTGTTACGATTGTCTTGTGACATCCTATTCATCGAACGTCATCGATTTGCAGGACAAATGGGAAGTCGCAGATGGTGGTCTCCTCAAGTCTTGGGCCTGTAATGCTAGAATGGTCCAGTGATGATGGAACCATCCACTGTTTGGTCGATGGACATATTGGATGAGGCAGAAGCTCAACCGTTTCATTGTGGGGGCACGACCAAATCGCTTTGCACGCTAGTTTTTTCATTCAGAATATAAAAAAACTCGTCGTCCTGTGATGTTTATTTATATCGAACACGTTTTGCGACCCTTGTACTCAAGAGTTGCAAAACGACTTTGTCGCAAGGTAATCATGAACGGATCCAACAAGGCAAGCCGGAAGGTAAAAGTGAAAGGGAACGTTGAACAACCAGGTGGACAGGATTGAACTTTAAATTGACGGAATCAACCCTAGAGAAGGCGTGTAACAAGGCCGACTTCATCTTACGGTGCCGTAACTGTGTCCAGGCGTAGGCGACCATCAATGAGATTTTTATATTCGTCTCCATCGGGGGCAATTCTGAAGAGCTCCTCGACGCTTAAACCGGTCCAAGCTATTAAATTACGCAGCCACGATAGGTTCTTCGGGCCTATTCTCCTTTTTCCTTCGATATGTCCCTGAATGATCGTCTTCAGAAGCTCATATTTAGGTCCTTTGAGAAAATGAGCAAAGTATTCCAACAAGGCCAACGACCACAAAAAATTAGAGAACCTGAAAGGAGAGAGGAAACATCTCTAACAAAACAAAGCTGGTTCGTGGTTGGTCGTGTCCCTCACGTGGTACCTGGAGGTCGGTTTTCTTATGGGGTGAAATGTTAGAACGTTACTAATCCTGTCGTATAAATCCTGTGGAAATTTGTAACGTTCTAGCATTTCACCCCATATAAAAACCAACACCATGTACCACGTGAGGACTCGACCGATCAGAGTGCTCTTGGCATGTGACATAAAATAGACAACGAGAAAAATAATCAGAATGTCCTCAGGTTTGCCAACATTAATAGCTCCTTACGCTTGTTACCCCTACCCGACCAGTTTCTCTTCAGACTTCTCCTCTACACCCCGTCTCTCTCTAACCTTCTGCCCCGCAAAACTCGAACCTTACGTAAAAAATTCCCCAAACTCCTTAACACACCGCGGTCATTTAGCTTCCGAGTGTGTGGGTAATCAATACCCGCATACTCGGAAGCTCACCCATCTTCCGCTCTAAGCACTCCCCTACTCCGGCTAACTCAGCGCATCTTATCAAAATATGGATGTCATTTGAATGTCTCCTCTCTTCTTTCAGGATTTCTGCTTTCCATTTGCCCTAGAAAGCCTGAAAGGAGAGGAGCAGACGGGGGGTTAAAACTCCACTCAATCCTCTGATCTGCCAAGACCGAGGCGAACTCTCGGATATGCTCCGGTGAATTCAATAACGTGTAAAATTCTTTTAAAATTGACTCCGCTCCCACGAAGTTGGATCCATTAACAAGGAGCACGGCCCTCGCCGACACAGGCGAGGCTCTCTGGTTGAGCTTTCTGATTGATCGCGTCCTCACGTGGTACATGGTGTTGGTTTGACATGGGGTGAAATGCTAGAACGTTACAAATCGCAACAGGATTTGTAACGTTCCAGCATTTCACCCCATAAGAAAACCGACTTCGAGGTACAACCTGAGGGATACTACCAATCACGAACTAGCTTCTTTAAATTAAAGATGTCGCCTCTCTCCTTTCAGACTGTCTAAGGGAGAGGTATTATTAAGCGAGTGATCCGCAATATCCCAGACACTTAAATTCGACCACCACACATTGGTCACGATGTTGAATTGGCTGTGCAAGCGTGACGTCACCCATGTATTTTGTCCATAAGGACCTTTCAAGTTAATATGGCTGCTAAGTACAGGATCTTATGTGATCCAAGTTGATAGCATAACCACATAATGGAAGGCGGCTGGCACAGCCTATTAAGAGAGAGAGAAAAAAATTTTGTAAACGGGCGATTCTTCCTATTATACTTAATTTGGCGAAGGACTTCTGGTATATTAAAACACAAATCAATAAATTGACTTAGTTAAGTAATAAATTAACATAAAGACAAAGAAGGTAGAGGAAAAGATAAAAGGAAAAAAACATAAAAGGATATGAAAGACACCGAGGATCGCACCTTAAAAAAAGATCCAACTGCCTTGATAAGGGAACCATGAACCGTTTCGTCAATGGATGTTTTGGGTCCATTACCTACGACACCGGAGCGCAATCATTTCATCATGAAAACAAAGGCAAAATCGCTTTGCTCGGCAGTTTTTTTATTCAAGAGAAAGAAAAAATTGTCCTCTGATGTTTATTTATATCGGTGAAGATGTTTTCCCCTTTTTACCCTTCTTGTCAACTTACAAAGCTAAATGGCCATCAGTGCTTGCCTGCACCTGATGCTTCCGAGAGATTCATGATCTGGCCTTTTTGAGAAACTTCTTCTCGTTTCCTTTTCTCTCTCCCCCTCTCCTCGCTCTATTTTTTTTTTTTTTTTTTTCATCATTAATTTCGAGTCGGGAACCATCTAAAGCATCTTTCTTTTCGTCGCATCCTTTACTCTCTTGATGAAATTCGTTCCTTCATTTCGTCAACAGCACCTGTTTCACGACATTAAGCGATATATGGCTATCCTTTCTCTTTTCATTAATATCGCTTCTTTTTTTTTCAGCGAGAGAAAAAAAAACTACTTTTTTTGAAAAACAAAAAGCGATATTATGTATTTAGTTTTTTAGTGGATATTTCGATCTCGAGGTTCGATGGATCGTGGAAATAATTCATGCATAACCGATGTCCCCTAGAGCTCTTTCTCGGAATCGTATATTAATTTTTCCTGGAAGCTGTTTTCATTTTAGAAAAAGCATTTTTCAAAAAAAAAAAAAAAATTAAGCGACAAAATGAGAGCGGTCGATTCGATAATTTACTGCTGCTTCTGCTTTTTTTGCTTTTCCTAAATCATGATTTATATTTATCGATATTAAACGATAAAAGCGGAAGATAAAAGGCTTTTTAATCGCTTAATCGAGCTTTATTATTATTAACCGTACGGTAATATTAAAGATTTAAAAAAATGATTTTAATATGGTTTCGAATTTTCATTTTAATCTGTAACGAATTGGCCACCAGTGGGGCCGTTCATTATTTACATAATGAAGAGTAAAAAGTCGTTAGCGATAAAAAATACAAAAATAGATGTTTAGTAAAATTAATGAATATACTAAAAAAACTTAATTGAAAACTATCCGAATTAATTCAAATTATCCAACTTATTCGGATGTTTTCTTGATTTTTTTCTAATGAGAAGATATCGTTTATTGTTTTTTTGTGACGTTATCGGAGAGGCTGCCGTGATAGATCTTACTAAAATCTGGAAAAATAAAAATATTACGAAAAAGAGCAAAATAGTGGGTGAATGCCTTAGTTTTTCTCGTCTTTTCCTATGCATGTGAGACCTGGGTGATTCGAGCCAGTGATAGGAAACGAATAGATGCTTTCGAAATGTGGGTTTGGAGAAGGCTGCTTCGAATACCCTGGACAGCTAGGAGGACCAACTCGTCTGTCTTAAATGAGATCAAACCGACTCAGCGACTCTCGTCCATGACGTCAAGTTGTTCGGCCACATCTCTCGTCATGATACGACGGAGAGACTTGTGGTACAAGGTAAACCGGAAGGCAAAAGAGAAAGGGGAAGTTCGCCAACTGGGTGGACAGAACTAATCTTTAAATTGACGGAGTCAACCTTAGAGAAGGCGTGCAGATAGGCCAATGACCGGGATAAATGGAGGGATATTGTTAAGCGAGCAGTTCGCAATATCCCGGACACTTGAAGTCGACCACCACACATCGGTCACGATGTTGGATTGAGAGAGATTGGACGGGCTAGGTTACCATGCCCATGCCCTAAAGTAGTTTAATTGACTCTTCGGTCAGTCTCATATCTTTCGTAGTTTATTTGACGTTGCGGTCTGGTACACGGTTTGTATAGGAACTACTTGTACAATGAGATTAAGATGACTGTATCAGTAGTATCAGTAGTTCCTACAATCCCTGCTAGAGGGAGTGAGTGTCGGTGGTCACCAATCCGCTAACTGGCCGTTCTCAGTACTTCTTAACTTCATTGATCACGATGCTGCTAGATGAAACGAGTCATTCGTTCTAGATCAAACGAGTCGACCCCTTCATTCGGAGACCACTCCGACCCCCTAATGCGAAAATGGGTTCCGCTTTTTTTTTTTAATTAGCTTTCGGAACTTATCCATTGGCCAATACATTCGTGGTAATTTTCTAGCTTATGTGAAACACCGTTATGCCCGTATTAAATTAAACCCAGCACCACAATACGAACATACCTATAGGTTTCAACATCCACCGCTAGATGGAAAGGAGCTTCGATGGTCACCCATCCAGTGTCCGACCGCGATCATTGAAGCTTTACTTCATTGATCGCGAGTCTTTACCTAAACAGCCGTGCTAAGTCCACTCCTATAGGCTCCGCTAGTTCGTGATCCCGCCTTAAATTAATTTTTGTCGTGGCACTAGATCCTTACTTCATGAAAGCTTTTTTCTTCTTTCTAAAAAATTTCTCAAAACTATTTTTTTATTTCGTTCAACTTCCCTTAACAAACCTTTTCGACCCTCATATAACTCACCTTGAAAAGGAAAAAAAAAACCAAGTGGGAGGAATAGGATCGCGGATTCACATTTGAACGGAAAAACATTTGGCATTTTGATCTTGAATTTATGATCGGGTTAGGAGAATGTATACTTCCCCGCGAACATAAGAGAAAACTAAACCATCCACATATTTTATGCTCGCGGAGCAAATATCGTAAAACGAATCTCTTTATTCACCCGACCCTAAGTCCTCTCCTCCTCCTCCTCCCTCCCATCATCCATGCTCCTCTTCTTATGGTAAAGAAGCTTAAGGGAAACTATGTCAGATCGTATTCGTTTCTCTTAATCTTTGCCGTTAGCATTTAACATGTCTTAACAAGGGATTCAAGAGGCATAGGAGGATTTGATAAGGAGGATCAAGGTGAGACTTTGTGTGTGGGAGGTTTCAATT
Organism: Liposcelis bostrychophila; assembly: GCA_037577465.1. Classification (NCBI taxonomy): domain Eukaryota; kingdom Metazoa; phylum Arthropoda; class Insecta; order Psocodea; family Liposcelididae; genus Liposcelis; species Liposcelis bostrychophila. The sequence goes on along the minus strand of CM075207.1, from coordinate 9,279,765 downwards.
TTCACTCTACCCTATTTACGCTTTATATTATTTATGTTTTCCGAATCGTCTTGGAAATTTCCGAAGACGGAAAATTATTGGAAAAGAACGGGAGATAACTCGATGGAGATGAACTTTGGCGTTGTTTCGGTAACACTATTTTAGTTCTGTTTGTTCACAACGGATCGTTTTTAGTATGGAAGCCATGAATGGTCAAGTATCTATGTTTTTTTTTTTATTGTTTGTTCCGGAACAAACATCGTCTTTTCCGGAGCTGACACGTTTTGGTCCATTGCTTGTTCCGGAACAAAAAAAAAGTAGTAGATACCCTTCTTGGCTTCCGTACATTTGCATGACTTGAATATGCAGGTTTCTGCACGATCATCTTCGTGACTCAATTTCCCATAAAATTCCGTCACTAAAAAAGGTTTTTTTTACTGTGACATCCCCCAAAAAAACCAAGCTACAATTTAAAATAGAAAAAAGAAATGCCGAATTTAAAAATAATTAGTGTATGGCAATTAAGCCAACAGAATTGTACGTGACTCAGTTTTAAAAAAAAATTAAAAACAAACCCACTTTGAAAATAAAAAAAATATATTTTCTCCTTTTCTTCATTCATAAGCGTCGGAAAACGTTCCGAACAAGTTTCTGAAAGTAAAAGTCTCAAAAAGTTGTAAGTAAAATGAGCGAAATGAAAAAGAGCATGGTTTTGCATTCTAATTTTGAATTGAGCTTTAATGAGTTTCGAGCAAAAAAAAAAAAAAAAAAAGAATTACACTTTTATTCATTCTGCGGAGCTTTCTCACATTTTAAAGGAAAGTTTAAAAAAAAAAGTTTCCTCGTTGTTGACCGACCGTAAAATCTTCGATTATTATTATACTTTTTAATTCATGAAGGAATACCTTTCAAGCTCTGACGCTTTATTTTATTTTTTTTTTTTTAATGAAAAATTTTATAAGTTAGCACCAATTTTAGACTCAAGAAAACCGAACCACAATTTTTAATCATACGGATGTAGAGGAACCTTCGTCGGAAACAACGTTTTTTATCCAAATTCAAAAGCTTTTTTTGTGAAAGAAAACAGAAAAAAAAGAGATCGATGATAACTTATGCATTTACAAAAATAGATGAAGCTGAAAATGTTGAAAAAAAAGGAGCGTCCGCTGCATAAATATTTCCGTAAGGAAGGGGGAAAAAACGAAGGGGAAAATAAAAAAAGTAAAAAAAAAGGACGAGTCAAGGTTTGGTCAGATTTTCCCAATCTACAAGATCCCCAGCGGTATTTATTCTAGGAACGTTTCATGGGAAAGAATTTCCCAACCGTTATCTACTAGCTTCGAAATAGATCTTAGCTTCAATGTAATTAATCTTAAGACAGGATAAGGAGACTTTCAAGTTTAACGGAGTATTAAGAGGAAATAAGGGAAGATTTCTGTTTTTTTTTTTTTTTTACCGGAAGAAAAGAAAGTTTATTATTGTAGGTTTCGAACGTTGGAAACGAGTTTCGGATGGATCGAGTCTACAAAATAAAGAGGTAGGCTCTTTGACTTGCGAGCATGCAGAATTAGGGATTGCAAAATTACCGATTTTGTCTATGCCGGTTATACCGAAAAGAAATTGAATGGAGATCCATCCCCCTAAATGTGACTTGGAGTCCACTCTCCAAATTTTTTTTAAGTTTTTGAACTGAAATTTCATTTTACGACCTTTCCTGCGCTTAGTCATTCACTTTCCTCCAAAAAGTTGCAGGAGGAAATTTCTTTCTAATTTTTTGTCCGAAATATTCAAGCCGCTGTAATTTCTTTAATCCTTTGCTCATATTGCGTTCTGTTGATTTATTTGATCCACTTTTCGAAAACTTCTATTTCTCTCCTGTCCCTGTTCGGGCGCCAGAAATTCCGATTTCTTCTTTGGCCACTTGGTGTGATAATCATGACACTTACCTGAAAAGAAAAAGAGAATTATTTTAGAGATTTACTTTCACTTTCATTTTCATTTTCAAAAGAAAACATTCGAAAATACAGGTCTCGCCACATGTCTTGGCGGGAAATTACTTGTGAAATCGAGGCTATAACTCTCACCGTGGTGGGTTCGCAAATAAATCACATTTTCTTTCATTTTGACCGGCGCGAGACCTGCATTTAAAAAAAACTGAAAAGCAGATGACAATTTGCATGGAAATTCGTGAGAAATTGGGATCTGAGCCCTCTCCAAAACCTGAACTTTAATGGATGCTGAACCTACGGAAACCCTGAAGGGTCTATGTTTTTTTTATTGTTTGTTCCGGAAAAAACATTGTATGTTCCGGAACGACAAGTTTTGGTTCATTGTTTGTTTTGGTATAGACAATGAATTTAAAATTTTCATTTCCGGAACAGACGATCAATACAAAATAGACAAGTCACATGTTTTGAGATTTTTGCTGGAAACTAATGTGTAGTATGCTCTTAACTGAAAACCAGTATTTAAACGTGAAAATTTTTAATCAAATTTAAAAAAAATAAAAACAAAGTCCGGAAAAGTTTTTGTCACGTGATCACTCCTTAAACGATTTTTTATTGGTGTGACGTCATCTGCCTGTATCGAAGCGAGATATCGAACTCGAAACGAGACACGTCTTGTTTGTAAACATGCTTGTAAACATTACGCATCGATACCGTTCAGAGTTTCAGAAATGAACACAACCACTTTTAGGCAGATGACGTCACGTTCCTTCGCGTTCCGTTTTGGCGGGCATTCAAATTCAAATTTTTGTTTTTTCTCTTTCCGGGGATTAACAGTTTTTTTTACTGAGTCTAAATTACGCTTTTTGTCATATCTTCCCTAGCACAATAGAGAAGTCACATGTTTTGAGATGACTCCATCGTTTAATTGAGCTAGGGGAGATACGACAAAAAGCGTAATTTTGACTCGGTAAAAAAAACTGTTAACCCCCGAAAAAAGAAAAAACAAAAATTTGAATTTGAATGCCCGCCAAAACAGAACATGAAGGAACGTGACGTCATCTGCCTAAAAGTGGTTGTGTTCATTTCTGAAACTCTGAGCGGTATCGATGCGTAATGTTTACAAGCATGTTTACAAACAAGACGTGTCTCGTTTCGAGTTCGATATCTCGCTTCGATACAGGCAGATGACGTCACACCAATAGAAAATTGTTTAAGGAGTGATCACGTGACAAAAACTTTTTCGAACTTTGTTTTTATTTTTTTTTTAATTTGGTGAAAAATTTTCCCGTTTAAATACTAGTTTTTAGTTAAGAGCATACTATACATCAGTTTCCAGCGAAAATCTCAAAACATGTGACTTGTCTATTAAACGATGAAGTCATCTCAAAACATGTGACTTCTCTATTGTCTGTTCCGGAAGAAACAATGTTTGTTCCGGAACATACAATTTACTTATTAAACGCTGTCCGTTCCAGAAAAACCACTGCTTGTTCCGGAACAGGCAATTTTTTATTGATTACCAGCTCCGGAGCAGGCAATTTACTTACTCAATGTTGTTTGTTCCGGAACAAAAATTTCTGTTCCGGAACAGGAAATATACTTACTAAATGTTGTTTGTTCCGGAACAGACAATGCTTGTTTCAAACGAACGTGTCAGTTCCGGAGAACATGTTGTGGTATATGAATATCCCACATTGGATGTTTTCAAAACACAACCATCCTGTCCTTCCTTATTATGTTTATATCGCCTATGTTTTGAGTGATACTCAAAACATCGACGGTATAAAACAAGCATGATTTCCTAAGGAAATCGCCTTATGTCATTAGGACTCTGGTCCGGTAAGACGTTTGTCTTACTGTATCCCATTTCACCTTCTTTTTTGGATTCCCCTTTTTCCTTCTACACCGTTTCGGTCCCCACATTATTGGTGATCGCGGTGGGCCCCCAAAATTATTTTTAATTTTTGGGAAAGCAGTCACCATTATTGGTGATCGCGGTGGGCCCCCAAAATTATTTTTAATTTTTGGGAAAGCAGTCACCACATTATTGGTGATCGCGGTGGGCCCCCAAAATTATTTTTAATTTTTGGGAAAGCAGTCACCACATTATTGGTGATAGCTACGGGCCCCAAAATAATTTTTTTTGGGGAAAACGAACTCTTGTCATGTAGGATTGAAGAGGTGTAGAATAAAATTCCTTTTTTTTTAATCATTCCTTTTTTACTAAACCAAAAAGTTTCCCCCGAACAGACATTTTTCCTTTTTTTTTTTTTTTTTTTTGTGAAAGCAGTATTTTGTTGAGTTGAAATTTTTTTTTTAAATGATTACAAGCATATTCTTTTTTTCTATTATTATTTAAATAGGTCATACATGAAATGCTAAGTGTAGCAATTTTTTTTTTTTAGTATGAAGATTATTACCATTGTCTTACGTTTTCTTTTCTTATTAAGCTGACCAAGTGTTTCCTTTTTTTTTGTTTGTTTTCAATCAGCCCTAATGACAGATTTTTTTTCTAGTTTTTTAAAAATGAAATGATTTTTATTTTTTGTTTTAGAATCGTCGTTCGCTTCGTCGTCGTATCGTCATGTGGATGAATTTATTTTGAAGTTATGATATTATGTTTTTTTTGGACGGATGACGGCGAGCGGACGAACCCTGTTTCGAGTTTTTTCTTTTTTAACAAACGGCAGAAATCAGATCATAGGGATTGCAAAGGTTAAGCGGTATGTCGAAGATAGTTTTATAATTTTTTCTTAACGCGAATGGTATGTGATAATTAAAGGTGTGTACTTTTCACCAGGATTTGGGTTTAGCGTAAAATAAAGCTTCTGCCCAATCCCAGACCTCTGTACGTGGTGGCAGAACCACTACCTGTTTCTTAGTGGAGGTATGTTTGATTCGATAAAGGACTAGTTTTGACACGGATATATGGTATTTTGATTATTTTAAGGATTCAGAACTAGGTCTAATATTGACATTAGGCAATACTTTCATTTAATAAACAAACCATACACAGGATCTAGACCAGACAAGGTCGAAAAACAATCCCGTCAGGCAGCCAACCTGAGCAGGAAAGAAAATCTAGGCAGGGGTATTCTGGCCAATGATACCCAGGGTTAGATATGCGAAAAATAGAGCCGATAGAGTGACGCCCTTAGCCTCTGTCTAACCAAGACTATTATGTCCTGGGGTATATTCACAGTACTTTCAGGTTGCCGAGTAAATAAAACGTAATAGATCTAGGCCAATAAAGGCCAATAAAAAAATCTTTCTCAGAAAAGTAGCAAAATCTGAAAAGTATTCGATGCTATTTTGCAGCCAGCTAACTGCAAATGGATGATTTGATAACGATTACCGACTACCGCTTAGCACTTTTTTTTTATTTCAAGTTGTATACATTTTTTAAATCAATTTTTTTTTTTTTTTTTTTTTTTTGCTTTTGAGTTCATTATAGTAAATATTTTAAATGCGCGGTCAGCAATATTGAGCATTTCGTATATGACCTTCAAAGTATCATTTATCAAATAACTTATTCTTTCGATTAATTTTTTTTTTTTTCTCTTTTGAGAGGCAATATTGTTTAACTTTTTTTTGTACTTATAATTTTTTTTTCTATTTTGAAAATGTAGATCCTGTTGTGGGCGGCAACTTTTCTAGTGGCTCTACCAATCGACTACTCTCATGGCATTAATTACGCTGTAACTATTTTTTTCATCGCAATGGCTTCTTGCAACTTCACATATCAATATGAAACTTCACATCAATGACTTATAAGTAACTTCATTTCTCAGCACTCAGCAGCAAATCAGTCTTATCAATTACCATCAAAGTACACGATTCAACTGGAGAGCCACTGGACTAGTCGCCCCAGCACTGACTTTTTTTTTTGTAAAGACCTCTGTATTATTGTTGTTTTTTAAAAATATATATGCTTTCACTTTACTGTACCAGAAATAGTTCAGGGTGGTTGTGTTTTTGCCCCGTCGAATTGTGGTATATGAATATCCCACATTGGATGTTTTCAAAACACAACCATCCTGTCCTTCCTTATTATGTTTATATCGCCTATGTTTTGAGTGATACTCAAAACATCGACGGTATAAAACAAGCATGATTTCCTAAGGAAATCGCCTTATGTCATTAGGACTCTGGTCCGGTAAGACGTTTGTCTTACTGTATCCCATTTCACCTTCTTTTTTGGATTCCCCTTTTTCCTTCTACACCGTTTCGGTCCCCACAATGTTCAGAACGTGTCAGTTCCGGAAGAGACAATGTTTGTTGTGGAACAAGCAGTCAAAAAAAAACGCAGATACTTGACCCTTCAGGGCCTCCGTAAGAACCTGCAACAAAAGAATTATCAAGACGACGATCGAAGAAGAAAAAAAGCTGATTATCCTACTTAGTTTAGACCGAATATGTCATACGCTTATGCAAATGACCGTGAGAACTATCTTCACCCATGTTCTTTGTCCTTCTATTGCGATCTCCGATCGTCCGGTCATCCTCTTTTTTTTCTTTATAAAAATGATATTTTTTTTTTTTTTTTTTTCAAATTTAACTGAATAAAATTTTATATCCTCGATTATCTCCGGAAAGGAAAGAAAAAAAAAATTGAAAAGGACGATAAATCTAAAAAAGAAAAAAAAATAGTTTAAGGTATTCAAAAATAAAACGGTCTGCCGGTAACATTAGTCGGGGCTAACCAAGAGAGGTTTATAAGAGTTTAAAAAAAAAAAGGATAAAAGGAAAAAAAAAGTAAAACCTGAGAAAGAAATGAGAAACATAAAATAGATAAAGCCAACGGGCTGGGGGGAAGAAAAGCATTACGAAACGGACTTTATTCGTTAAGCTATAATTGGTTGATGGTGTCACGTGATTTTAACCCACCCGCCATTTTTAAACTAAGCCTTTTACCTCGCATATAAAAAAAAAAGAAGGAAAAAAAGGAACATGGCGGCCAATCAACGAAGATTCATCTCCCTTGAATAATGTACGGGGTTTTTTGGATAAAACCTTTCACTGGAAAAAGGATTTGTTCGTAACAACAGCTTTGTGGTTTGCCAACATTAAAGGATTAGGTATTTTGCCTTAATTATCATCAGAGTCCGTTTTTCTTTAATTACAAAAAGCGACCTTGATTTACTCTACTTAACTTTTCCTTTTATTTCTCGTAACTAATTTTTTTTTTTTTTATATTCTTTCCTCCGATTTGGAAACATGATCCCTGCCTTTTCCCTCCCGGGGAAACTTTTCATTCTCTTGGAAGGATTTACGCTTCAGTTGAACAGACCAGTCATTACGTTGGAAGAGTTCTAATTGAGAATGAGATACTTGACAAAGTGGAAAACCACAACTTCAGATCAGACTCTTGTCATGTTTACCAAAATCGAACCTCCACCCCCGTTTTCCCGGCCTTCCTTTTACCACCCCATTTATTCCTTTTACCCTCGGTACTTTGTATCTTTAACCGCTTTTTAAGTTTTATCACACGGGAATCTCTTCAATTTGGACTTGAAACTTTCCTCCCCTCCTTCCCCCTCAGGGTTGTTGGTTTGACCTGGTCTAAACTTCTTGAAAATTGGTTAGGGTTTGCATTTTGGAATGGTTTGGAAAGTTTTCGCGGTAGTTTTCATGATTTCAATTACGCGAATACTCCTTGAACGTAAGTTCAAAGAGTACTTGCGTAATTGAGCTGCACTTCTGTAAACAGGGGGAATGGGACCGCTGTTGAAAAAAGCTTAGGCACTACCAGTTCCTAGCCAGATACCCTCTAGGGGGGTAGTCTAGGGTGTCTAGGGTGTCTAGGTCGTAGGTAGACGAGGCCTAATCATCGAGAGTCGATCCCGGCAAACTGGCTACTGTCTCAGCAGCCTCTGGCTGCTGATCGGTTTGACAGGAACTTCTTCTGACTTTTCACTGTCTTTGTCATTGTTTTTGTTGACGTATGTGCTAGATGCGTACAAATTGTTTACAGAATATCTGCGGGAAATGATTTCAGTTTGCGTATCCAACTGTATTCAACCGTTTATAACAAAGACAGGTTTGGAAGCTCCTTCTCTACGAATATCCCATCCAAAATTTTTTCTCGTCCTCGCTTTGTACGCAGTTTCCTGAACTAAGATCTCTTGTCGATTTTCCTCTTCAGATGATGTGCCTTGCAACTCTGCTAGAGAACGTCTTTACGCACGTAAAGCTCCGGTGACATTTGGGAATTTTTCTCCTAATCTTCTCACTAAATAGTAGAAGATTGCCCGTTCCAAGATAATTTGGCCTAAACTATCACTTCTAAATTCCAATTTTAACAATGGGGTTATGGGGAGCTGCCAAGTAAGGAAAGACTGGCGTCTTATCTGTGATACGGCTGTGGGGCTTCAAGCCCTATAATGCCTTCTTGTGTGTGTGGTTATGGGGGTTATCTTGCTAACATTGGAACAGAGGTAACAACCTCTCGAACGATCGCTGAGCCATCATTGGAGCTAAAATCGGCGTCATGGGGAACATTCTGCCCTGAAAAGGGGAATCGACCTATCGCACATTTTGGAAAAAATCGAAATATTCATACCAAACGATTCCTGAGATGATGGTGTTTCTGGTTATTACCTCTTATCAGCTGAAAAAAATCATTTCCGTGCATATTTTTTCGGTTTTAAAAAAAATTGAGTAAACAATCAAATTTTGTTATTTTTTTAAGTGAGTTGGCCAAAATGTGTTCTTCTGCTTTCAAAACTTCTTTTTAGAAATTGGCGCGCAGAGTTATTTTTTAATCTGAGAAAACTGAAATTGGTTCGTTTTTTTTCACGTGTTTATCTTAACGACAAGAAGGCAATACATAATTTTAAGTCAAATTTTTAATTTTTAAACGATGAAAATGAAAGAAAAAAAAAATAAAAAAATAAAAAAATAGTTCTAAATTTTTAAGAATTCAAATTTAAAATAAAAAATGAAATCAAGTTGTCGATACCAACTTTAACCAAAAAAATGTTCTTTTTGTTTGTTTTGATAATAATTTTAAAAATCACCGATTTCTCGAAACAACAAAAGTGTGCGATAGGTCGATTCCCCTTTTCAGGGCAGCATTACCCGCTAAGAGCGCTGTATGTAGTGGTCAGTTAACGTGGTTAGTCACGGACTTCTATGAATGTTTTAAGAAAGTTTTTTCCTAAGACCGACTTTGCATCAGACTTCAGGGAAGACGTCGAATCAGATGGGCCCAGATAGAAAAGTCTATCCAGTTCCAAGGACGTCTTCAAGACGTCACGAGGATATTCATTGGACGTCCATTGGATTTACCTATGTCTGTACTGATCCAAAAAGCGTCCTTTGGATGACCTATAGGTATCCCATGGATTCGGATATCTGATGGACATTCCACAGGATGTGCAATGGATTAAAAATGCTATCTGGGGGATGATAACGGCGTGGCTGATGCGGGAAGGTTGGGAGTGCCTAATTGGCTGGATGCCTGACAAAAGAGGATCCAGACGAAAATCAATAATGCGGCGATCTCCAGACCCTGTAAAATCTTGCTGTGTGTGTATTTGATCTCATCTCACGGCTCATGATGTTTTCTCAACCATTCTAATTCACATGTTTCTCCATCAATGTCTGACATGTATTTTTTTGCATATAACCTTTGTTGACTTTCACTTATTGGTTTGCAACATTCCCCTCGACAAAGAGCGCACGAGGACAAGGAAACTCCTTCTTATCCTCGGGGGTTCTTTCCCCTTCAAAAGTTAAAGGTTCACACGAATCCAGGTCATGAAATCGTGCGTCTTCCCCTTGAATGCTCAAAGCAACAACACAGCAACAAGCTCATTGGCTTGAGGCAATGTGTCAAGTCTTTAGAAAGAAATGGAAGAAAAAAAAAACGTAAAAAGTCATTGTAATAAATCAACACACATCGCGAGAAATTAATTAACGTTCGACATTTAATTGAGAACCTTTTCTTGAAAGTAATTAACGGAGCAACTTCAAAGCGAAATTTACATGGATATTGTTTTACAACTTTAAAGAGTCATTTCCAAATTTACATTTACATCGTCGAATGATCTTTAGTGAGGCAGTTTCGAGTTTTTGTGTTTTACTTTCTTCCAATTCCTATTCCCGTGTAGAACGCTTTAAAAGTTCGGGATCGTTTACTCTTTTTGTTCATGAGATATCTTTAATAAATAGGTTTTTCTTATAATCATCTATTGACATAATTTTTTTTTTTTTTTTTTTTTTTTTTTTTTTTTTTTTTTTTTTTTGTTAGTTCAGCGTATACTCCAGATTTGAACGTTCCCAGACAGCATTTTGAATCCATCGGACATTATGACATTCAGTGGATTGTCCATTAGATATCCACAGTATATCGAAATCCATGGGATAACCAGAGGATCAGTGCTGACATAGGTAAATCCAATGGACGTCCAATAAATATCCTAGTGACGTCCTCGGGACAGGATCGACTTTGCCATCTGGGTATACTCTATAAATCTCGGTTCAAATGTCTTCTTCAGTCTTTGACTGTCCTATGTCGGTAAACCAGCCATCTCATGTTTTAAGTAAATAGCGTTTGTTTCCTTAAACAAAATAGCTCGCCTTTTTCTAGCACAAAACCTTCCTCATTTCGCAATCCGCAAATTAAACGACGACATTAATTTTCATAAATTAATTCTGTACCAACGCTTTCCTTAATAGAGTTAATCGCATATCCGTGTCCCTGTGCCCATTTAAAAACAACTTTTAAGCTTTTCAAACTTTATTGCTTGACCCATTTATTAGTGATATCTCATGAACAAAAAAGGTAAATCAACGACGATCCCCAACCTACAAGCGGAAAAATGTCATTTGTTGGAAAATGGTCAGACTAAAGTTTTTGGAATTTTTATCAATTGCTACGTATGTAAATGGTAACTGGGCCAAGTGATCAAATTTTCATCTGTCCAGAAAAAAAAATAAATAAATAAATAAAGTTAATAAATTAAATTAAATAAAATGCTGTAAAAATTTCCATGTATTTTAAATGGGAAAATCGAAGTGCTTACAGGCATGTGTTTAGAGTAGAGATGCAGAGCTCAGGTTCAGCGCACAATATTTATGATTTTTTTGGAGACTTTTGAAAGGGCGCCCCACAAAAATATTTTACACTCCCTCATACCGGGCACCGCAGTGGGAGGCCTGTGTCCTGGAAGATTTCCTTTTTAAAATTCTGGAAATGTTTTCGTACAGGTTGCAGTTTTCTGCATTAGGTTAGGTTAGGTTTTGGGGTCCATGGACCCCCCTCTTCTTTTCCGAATTTCCGAGGGAAATGCATTGGTACAAAACTTAATGTCGATGGTACTAAACAGCATCAAATGAATACAAACCTTTTGTAGAAAAATGAATTGTTTCGGTCAGAATGGGGGGTCCAGTTTTTAGTCGGACCCCCATTTTTCCAATAGAACTGGGGTGACACAAACTTTTTTATCGGTACAAATGAATACAAAACTGGAACAAATAGTACCGAAAATTAAATTTGAAATTATTTGTAGGGGGCTCGTAAAAAAAAAACTGCCGTAAAACTGCCGCTTAGTACTTAACGGACGGCACCGTTTCCGACCATTTTTCTTGATCCGTTTTTCCTTAAAAAAAAAAATTCCTAATCCATTTCTCCTAACCATTTTTTTTCCTAATTTTCAATTTTCATAAAATTTTTTGATTCCTAAAATGAATATTTTTTCTAATTTTTTAAATCCATAAAAGGATTTAAAATCCCTAAAGAAAATTTAATTTTAGGGATTTTAAGAAATTTTATTTTAGGAATCAAAAACTTTTAGGAAAATTAAAAATTAGAAGAAAAAAAAAATAGTCAGAAGAACAATTTTAGGAACCAAAGTTTTAAAAAAAATTAATTAAAAATCTTTTTTTGGAAAAATGGATTAGGAAAATCGTTAGGAAATCGGACGACATATAAAGCAAACCGCAGATTTCACAAAAATGGCGGCTGTCATTTAAAACAATAACAAAAAAATACCTCTAAATGAATCTTTCGGTTTAAATGATCAATTTCTGCCGGAAAAAAAATTGAAATAATAGAGAAAAATACATAAAAACTTTTTGAAAGCCGTCACTAAATCTTATGCGATTTCATTTTACGACGAAGAAAAAACGAAAAAAAAAAAAAAAATTCATTATCGGTAATGACGGTCCGTATAGTTAGTCAACCTCCTTTTTTTTACGGTCACTTTTTACGATCGATACACAGAATATCGTTCGGAGAGCAAGGGGAAGGGAAAAAAAATAGTGAAAGATCCCAGCTTCGATATCCATTTACGAAAAGGTTTTAAAAACATTTAAAAAAAAGTCGGAAAAAATGATATAGAATAAAAAAATAATAATATAATAAAAATAACGCTTTCTCTAATCTGCCTCCATTTTACTACAGTCAAACTCGGTTATAAGATAATTGAAGGGACCGGTTGAATTTCTATCTTATATCCGAGGTTATGTTATAAGCGAGGAGTATTTTATTTTTTTATACTCTTAAATTTTATAAGAAGAGTATATTAAATTTGGTTTTGAGTGAAGGGTACCTCCGTTAATATCGAACGGAGAGCAAAACGAACGGCACTTGCCGGGGGTAACTTTTCAAGCCAAAGCTATTTACACATGTCCGTCCGTCCGTCCGTCTGTCCTCATTTTTCATTCTTTGATTGGAGACACAATTTGAGACCGATCGATCCCAAATTTGGTATATGAGTAGGGGGCACTAAGGACAAGGACTGTATAAATTATGGTCTAAATACGTTCGCATACAGCAGAACGGCAGCCGTTCGAAAGGTATAATATTAAATTTAACAAAGCGGGAATATTTTTTTTTAACTTTTTTTTTCTTATCTTTGTTTTTCGTATATACAAGTAGATATCGCTTTCTGAGCTGTGTCAGCGAAAATGTTTATCTCACATTCCGGAATGTTTGATAAAGTCATTTTGGTGCAGACAAAAGAAAAAAATATTTACATTTCGTGGCTTTTTTTTTTTTTTCTCACTTTTGTTATCATTATGTCAAATTATGCATTTTATATCCGATTGAACGTTTCCATACATCGAACGGTTTTTGTATTTTATCTTATTTGTTAGGACCTGGCCTTTTTTTTTTTTTTTTTTTTTTTTTTTTTCAATTTCGCACATCTGCAATTTTTTAGAACATTTTACTACATTCTGGAACATTCTAGAACCTTCTGGAACATTCTAGAGCAGTGTAATTTGTCAGTTTATTGTGTTTAAGAACCACACTCAAAACCCAACATAATATTTATTGATATTTTTACTCGTGGGAGTAAGATTTAAATGAAATTGAAGAGTATCGGACAGTGGTAACCTCCACTGTAGCTTGTTTTTTTTTATTTGAATTTTGCTGATAATGGATTAGTCTGTATATAACTTTGTTTCTTCTTTCATTTCTGTACTGCCTATATTCTGCAAAATAACAAATAACGCATGAGTTGGTTAATTTTTAATTTTATTAATTTTTGGTATACATATTTCTTGAATTTTTGGTTTACAGTACAGTATTTGTAACAATTATGACCCGCCATTTACGACCCATCATTTCAAATTTCAAAATAATCAGTAACTTTTGTCTGTTTATTCTTGTTCGCCCAAAATGTTTTCCTAAAAAAACTTTTTATTCAGCATCAAAGAACCATATTTTTATCTTATAACCGAGGTATCGTTATCTTAAAACCGAGATTCAATTACATGTAAAACATATAACGTTTGGCCGGACCAGAAGGAAAGTTATCTTATAGCCGAGATTATCTTGTAACCGATTATCTTATAACCGATTTTGACTGTACAAATAACGAATAAATCCAAGCAACTTTTTCCTCAATTTTTTTTTTTTTTTACAAGACTTTTATTTTTAATATTCTTTTTTTTTTTTGCCGATCCTTTATTGTTCGTTCATGTTGTATTTAAAGGATTTTATTTATTTATTCATGAATCAAGGGAATCGCGAGAAAGAAAATTCCTCCCGACCTGAAAAAAGAAATAAAAATGAAAGGGGAGGGAAAAAAATTTTTTTTTTTTCTTAATATTGATTTAGATTCCATTTTTCATTCATTTGGATAGATGATTTACCCGATAATAGCATCAGCTTAAGGATTTACTTAAAAATGACGTCATTTCTCGGATGAGGAGGATTTTTCAAGACAGAAAACGCAGATTATTATTATTATTTTTTTTTTTTTATAAAGTAAAAATAAAATTTTCTTCGGTATCCCGTTTCATTAAAATCTTTAAAATATTTTCTCGAGATTTTCGTCCTAGATGATTAAAGAGGAAAGGTTTTTCGAGAAAATTTTCTCAAACTCCTTTATAAATCACATGACTTCCGGATTTTCGAACCAATATAAACTAATTACTCCGGAAATCCGATAAGAAATTTTCACTTCTACTTTTATGAAAAAGAAGGAGGGAAGGAGAGAAGACGTTAATTCGATTTTAAATGTTAAACTTGATGGACAGAGATTTCGAGATGTTGAGATTCATGAGTCTTGATATTCCTTTGCTCCGTCCCTCCTTCACCTCTTCCTCCGCGCTTTTTACCTTCCAACTTTTACTTTATTGTCTTCCTCCTTTTGAACTTTTGAGAGTAAATATTCACCTTTTTTTGCGGGAAAACCGACCTCCATAATTTTTTTTTTTGGTCCCATGGAAAAAGCAAAGCAGATCCCCAACTGATTGGTCGCTTATTGATTTTAAAAGCGAAGTGACCCGTGACCTCTGACCTACGTAGGCGATTTGACGAAAAAAGCAGCTCGGATCCCCGATTTCCCCGAGTTTAAAATTGTATTCATGTTTGTTTTCCTCCCCCCAATGAAAATATTGTCGGGTTCCCCGGGCCGGGTTTATTTCCCGAAGACCCCCCCCCCCCCCTATCCCCTTCCCTATCAACTATGGACCGATTATTTTTTGTAATAGCTCCATAAATTACGATATTAATCTGCAACTACCAGGGACTAATCACAAAAGTTCCCGTTATTCGGGAAAGTCAAACAAGTTTATTTTGCACAACATCCATTTATTTGCTTTCTTTTTTTTTTTCCTTTGCCCGACCATTTTTTTGATTATCGGGAATTTAAAGGGACGGAATAACCCGATTTTGGCTCCGCTCCCAATTTCCGGTTGATCGATATATTCTTGACGATAATTATTTATGCGTTTATAATCTAATTATTCGCACTAAGCGTAATTGAACAATACCTTCATCATATATCTCTTGTCTGATATATTAAGCAAGGAGAGGAGCAGAGTTTCAATTTGTACTAATCTAAGTTTAAACAGTTATAGGTCAAGTGATATCGATTCCGAACTCGAATTAATGAGAGTAAAGGATCCTCGAAAATGAATTCTTGGAAAAAAAACCAGGCAATTTAATTGGACAACTCAGTTTTGAGTCCGTTGAGGTGAAAATTCAGTTTACTCTGATTATGGTTGAGAAAATATAAGACAAGAGGCCTTCCGTAAATTACTTGAGTATTACTATAGGTGATTTTCAGCCCTTCCTTCCCCCCTTTCCCCATACCCCGTGCTTAGTAAGCTAAAGTAGTTTTTCTTCCCCCCCTGGAAAATAACTCGACACCCCCCGTACCTGGAGCGGAGAGTCGGAGTTACGTAGTTTGGTGTTTCAAAAAAAGATAAGTTTTGAATTCAAATTTGGTCACCCCCGTAATTTGTTCTATTTGGCGCACCTAAACACCATGAATTTTTTCAGATTTTTAAAATGACGGGAAAGCGTGCCGCCGTGAACTTAAAAGTCGGGAAATTTCTGCAACATCAAAAAAGTGGATTTTTTTTTTTTCGTCGAAAAATAGTCGTTTTTTTAATTTTTATTTTGGTTTTTTTAGCTCATCGTTCGAAAAATAAATGCATAAATAATATGCAACTTAATAATATGCATAAATAAATGCATAAAGGCAACTTTTTTTATTTTATGCATATTTATTTATTTATACATATTTATGCATTTTTTATGTATGTCCAATTATTTGCATAACTTCTAGATAATTTTTATAAAAATGCTAACATGTTGGTACCACAATTTGGACAAACATGTTGTACGAACTTGTTGTACCAACATGTTTGACAAACGAACGAATCGACGATTGCAGAATTTGCTCCTGCGCCGAAATTAGTGTGGAATGTTGGTACAGCAAGTTGATGCAACATGTTGGTCCAACTTTTTGTACCATAATGTTGGACCAACATGTTGGTACCACAAGTTGGACCAACATGTTGGTACCACAAGTTGGACAAACATGTTGTACCAACATGTTTTTTTTTTTTTTTTTAAATTAGCAAAATCATTATTTCAATATCATCAATTTAAACCGTTAACAAAAGCTTCTAATACTACGAGGTGGTCTTTGTCTTTTGTCAATTAGCTGTCTTCCACACCATAATATTTTTCTGACGATTTCTGTCGACGTAGCCATCCCGACACCAGATCCTCCGGGACCGTCGACAGCCTGGAACAGATCTGGTACACTTATAGCCTGCCCGGCCTCACTAGCCGACGTAGCCACCGCGACACCAGACCCTCCGAGACCGTCGAGAGCCTGGGATAAGTCTGGTACACTTACAGCCTCACTAACCGACGCCGACGTAGACTTCTCGATGTCAGTATCTGACATTTCCGGACTTCCTCCTTCGGCTGCCGGTGAAAAATCCATCTGTTTGAGCAGTTCCAGGAACCTTATGTTACGCGGTGAGGTCTCAGTTACTGCGACGATGGGATACGGGCACGCTTCGCGGTTTCTTAGTTTAATACGCACTCGACTATCTTCCATAAGTTCTCGAGCTCCTGTAATTCCTGACCCATTCATCAAATAAACAGAAAATCTGTTCCAATCAATGTTTGTATAATAATCTTGTACTTTCGTCACAATATGCCTTGCCTGCAGGATATCTTCTGGTGTCTTGACAGCCATAATATCTGAAGAAATGACACCTCCGATTTCTAAGAGCCCTATCACTGGTGTGTATCTATTCTTTGCTCCTTCCGGCTCCTTGCTGCTCGTGGGTTTTCTCTTCATTTTTTATAAAATGAAAATAAAAAAGCAAATACGTAAAATGCAAAATCCGTAGCTTACGGCAAAATCAATCCTTGATGTCTACCAACATGTTTGACAAACGAACGAATCGACTGTTGCAGAATTTACTCCTACGCCGAAATTAGTATGGAATGTTGGTCCAACAGGGTAGTACAACATATTGACTACCCAAGGGGTTGTCAAAGGGAATGTTATATCAACATGTTGGTCCAACAAGGGGGTACAACATGTTTTACCAACATGTTGGTCCAACATTCCTAAGACTAAAGAAAGTCCAACACTCCAACACTCTAAGACTAAAGAACACCGCACACCAGAATAGGGAAATTGGTTTCGGTTAAGTATGTTGTTTATATTTAGTCACAAGCTTGTTTACAAACATAAACAACGAATATAAAAATCATACTTAACCGAAACCGATGGCTCTATATCAAAACCCTGACGTTCCAAAACCCCGATCGGGGTTTTGGAACGTCAGGGTTATGATTCCGGGGCATTTTTTTTTTTAATTAAATAATTTTAAATGAATTTAAATGTCGTGGCTTTGAAAATGAATCAAAATTATAAATTATTGTAATGTTCAAAACCTCGACGAAATCGGGGATTTGCAAATTTTAATTAATTTTTTAAAAAAATTATTAAATAAATAATTTTAATCTTGAAAATCATCGAAAAATTCGGGAACCCAGGAAATAACGACATAAATAATCAATAGCAGACATGAAGTAAATATAGACCTTACCCATCTTGGAGAGAAGATAAGGGGGTAGGGGAAGGTTCCGTAAGCTAAGTAGCCAGACATCTTTCCTACCAAGTGGTAGGAAAGATGTCTGCTATACATAGGGCTTACGTGTTTAGTGACGTCACTTTTAGGCCACTGCATAACATCTATATGATACAGGTACTACTTTGACGCAATACTGATGGACAGAAATCAATGCAAAGAAAACCTATCAATCATTTGTAAACGGCTAACTTATGACCATTTCAAATGATCTACCCACCCGCTCTACTGAGGTACGTTCATTTCACAGCAAATTTATAAAGTTTAGATTTCAACTTTTTCCCCTACTTTTCCCCGGCATTTTTACTCTGGTTTCTCGTACTTTTCCGGATTAGGAACTTTTCGTGGATTTTCAAGATTAAAATTATTTTTTTAATCATTTTTTTAAAAAATTAATTAAAATTTGCAAATCCCCGATTTCGTCGAGGTTTTGAACATTACAATAATCTATCATTTTGCTTCATTTTCAAAACCATGACATTTAAATTAATTTAAAATTATTTAATTAAAAAAAAAAATACCCCGGAATCATACCCCTGACGTTCCAAAACCCCGATCGGGGTTTTGGAACGTCAGGGTTTTGCCAAGTCCCCAAACCGATTTCCCTATTTTGGTGTGCGGTGTTCTTTAAATTTAGAAAAAAAAACAGATGGGAGCTTTTTTAGTTGGTAAAAAATTGAATTTCAACGTCGGAGCAAATTCTGCAGTATTCGATTTGTTGTCCAACATGTTTATCAAACATGTTGGTGCAACAAGTTGGTACAACATTTTATAGTGAATTTGCACCCATAAACAATTTAATTTTTTACACCGGAAATTTTTTTTTTAATCCTCCAATTTAATTAGGCATAAATTATGCATAAATACGTATGCATAAAATAAAAAAAGTGCAAATATTTTTGCTTTACGATTTAAAAAAAATTATATGCATAAATTATGAATATCCAGATTTTTAAGCTTAAAAAAAATTATGCATAAATTTGGTAAAAACTTTGCATATTCAAATTTTTTTGATGATTTTTAACAAAATTATATGCATAAATTATGAATATCCAGATTTTCATGCAGAAAAAAATATGCTTAAATTTTTGTAAAATTTATGCATATTCAATTTTCGTTTTCCAAAAAAAGATAAGTTTTGGATTCAAATTTGGTCACCCCCGTAATTTGCTTAAAAAAATATGCATAAACTTTGCACAAACTATGCATGATTAAATTTTTGTATAAATGATACTAAAACAATCCATTTTTTATATAAATTTTTTTTGCATTTATTTTGCAAAAATTTTATACACTTTTTTACATTACTTGTTCGCATGGGAACAATCGCCATCCATCATAAGAATCTTCGGCCGAACATTCTTACCCAAAATGGTCAGGATAGTCAACTGAGTTTGCACCTTTGAATTTTTTTTATTTTTAAAGGTTCTGGATACATTACCGGGAAAAATTCTCGAATCATTTTGAAAGACATAGTCGTTTTATTATTTGTTTTTATTTTTTATTTTCAGGTAAGTTTCCTTGGATCTGTCAAAAGAGATTTATCAAACTATTTTTCGACGAAAAAAAAAATCGACTTTTTGTTTTTATGGGAATTTTCCGGCCTTTAAGCTCAAGGCGGACCGCTTTCCGGTCATTTTAAAGTCAAAAAAAATTCAGGGTGTTTGAATTCACCAAATGGAACAAATTCCCGGGGTGACCATTTGAATTTGAAAGTTCGCTTTTTTTGGAACACTTTATTACGCAGCATATGGATGTCACCTAAATAAATTTTCGAAATAAAAATAATTGCTAAAAAGCTCATCTTTTTTTTTTTTTTTTTTTTTTTTTTTTTTTTTTTTTTTTTTTTTTGCAAGCAAATTGGATCAATCCAGATTCCGCGCGCAATCCCGACTTCCAGGAAAATGATTTGGTTTATATAGCAGTTAAGAATTTTTTTAAGAAAGACCCGCAGGAAGTTGAATATTAAAAATCTGTCTCCTTAAAGAGGATTATGAGTTCGTGGAAAAAAGGGCATAAATGAATCGAAAGCACAAGTTTTCTTTTGTCAATATCCCGCCCGTACCGTATTTATTTTTCTTTTCCTGTTTTTACTTTAACTCATTTCCTTATTTAAAACGTACTTCCGTCTCGACGATGGTAAGAATGAAAAATTAAAGACGAAGCGGAAAGCGCCCTTCGTTGCTTGAAGAGGTAAAAAAAGGGATTGGCAAAGTGCAGTTGATTACATAATATGTTGAGCCAAAACGAAAAAAGGCCGAAAATGAGGTCTATCATAGACTTAGATTCAAAAAATTCTGGAAACTTCGATGCATTGCATGTGCATTGGGACATGGGCAACCGCCGTTGCTTTCAATGGTGCTTGTGAAACGATCGAGGCGCCATCATTGGAACTTAAATCGACGTAACGAGAACCATTCCCCGCTAGGGGCGCTGTATGTAATGGTCAGTTGGCGTGGTGAGTCACGACTTTCTATGAATGTCTAAAAGGATTTTTATGAAGATTAGCGAGGTGAGTTTTAAATGTTTTTTTTGTTTCGTATTTTTTTTTCTTCTTTTAGCTTCTTATCGCAGGTCTTTTGTCTTTTCGTCAATTAACTGCGTAACGCAGGTTTGTTTTTTTGTTTTTCTCCTTTTCTGGCATACGACAACTAACTCGTACAGCGAGGTTAAGATGACTGCATTCGTAAGTTCCGGCCATCCCCGCCAGAGGGGAAGAGTGTCGGTGCGGTCACCCATCCAGAAGCTGGCCCGAATCAATGCTGCTTAACTTCATTGAGAGCCAAATCTCTACATGGACAAGTCACCACTCCGACCCCTTAAATGTTTGACGTTGGCTGCCAAAAGCGCACCAACAGCCCTTAATGGCGTCCCCAGGTTGTAATGTTCCTCGTCGCTCCTCTCAAGTTTTAAATCGGCTTTGTAGCGATTCTCGGAGCGGAGTATAATCGAAAACGCGATTATGAAATAATTATGTAAATTTAAGGAGCGAGATTATCCCCCGAACCAAATTAATTGTCTGAGATACCCGACTTTCTTTTTCTTCGACCTTTTTTGTAAAGAAAAGAAAGAAAAAAAAAAGTTTGAAAAAAAAAACCCCGGACATTTAAGAAAAAAAAAATGAAGTTTCTTTTCTCCCCAATTTCGAAAAAAAAGAGAAAAGAAATGTTTTTTATGGATATTAAAAATCAATGCTGAATCAGCTGTAAAATGGTGAGTCATTCAGAAAAGATTTCTCCAGACTGGAATCTCTCTTTCCTTTTTTTTTTTTTTTTTACTGATTTTATTGTACCCCATTTCGGTTTTTCATATTCGGGGATTTTCTTTTTTTTTTTTTTTTTTTTTTATCTTTTCAACGAGGAACGTAAAAAAAAAGTGTACACGAGAGCTTTCGTGGAAGCTATGCAAAACACAAGTACAGAACAGAAAGCCGACAAGTCGGATAGAATTGTCTGAATTATTGATGGCTCCTAAGGGCTTTTGTTTTAGTACTCATCTCCTTCCACTCCCAAGGCTCATTCTCAAACTCGGGTTCCTTCGCACGGTTCTCTTTCTCTCTCATCCTTTTTCTACTCCCCCCTGCCCCCCACTCTACTTTTTTTTTTCTTTTCCTTGCTTTTTGCCGGCTGCTCTAGTTTATTATCATTTGATTCTTACGCAATTTGTATTAATTTGTATTCTTGGTTCTTTTACATCGAATAAAGGATGAAATGATTCGTAGAACGTTTTGGCGGAGCTTCATTTTTAGTGTTTTTTTTTTTAAAGGGCAATCTTTTTTTATGCTATTTCGATCCGATTATTTTTTTGTTTACGTTGAATGTTAACCTTTTCCTGTCGAAAGCCTTTTTGCTTTGTAATCTTCCGGGCGGAATATTTTCTTGGTCTTTATGGATGGTATTTCGGTATCGGAGACCGGTAAGCTTTACCTTACAGAACCAGAACCTTAAAAAACTATTGTTTTTCGACGTTTTCTTGAAGTCTATCAATAGAAGCCTGTCACAGTGGTCCGGAAAAAAAAATAAGTGGCCAAAACTCATTTCCAAGTGTGTGTAAAACTTAGAAAGAAGATGAAGGTATCAGAAACTTGTATATTTTGTGCAATTAAAAACCTGCTGCCCGTGCCCCAATACTCAAAATGGCGGGAAAAATATGGAAGCCAAAGTTTTTAATTATTAATGAAATTTCATGAATATTTATTTTTAGGTATTTTGTAGCTGCTGATTTCATATCTGGAATAATTATTTTGAAATTCAAGATGGCGGACTTAGTATGGCGACAAAAGTAAAAAAAAGTTAAAGTTGTTAAATTTTCATGAAGATTTGTATTAAGGGGTTTTCGAGGTCGCTGATCTCGAATCCATAAACCGTTTTTCTGAATTTCGAACATGAAACGAGTAAATTTATTTTTTTCGATTTATTGAGTCCCTTTAAAAGATTATAGAA
Source organism: Liposcelis bostrychophila (assembly GCA_037577465.1). Taxonomy (NCBI): domain Eukaryota; kingdom Metazoa; phylum Arthropoda; class Insecta; order Psocodea; family Liposcelididae; genus Liposcelis; species Liposcelis bostrychophila. The sequence goes on along the minus strand of CM075207.1, from coordinate 9,257,531 downwards.
AACTATTAGCGGATTCGAGATCAGCGACCTCGAAAACCCCTTAGTAAAAATTTTCATGAAAATTTAACAACTTTAACTTATTTTTACATTTGTCGCGATAGTAAGTCCGCCATCTTGAATTTCAAAATAATTATTCCAGATATGAAATCAGCAGCCACAAAAATACCTAAAAATAAATGTTCATGAAATTTCATTCATAATTCAAAAATTTTGTCTTCCATATTTTTCCCGCCATTTTGAATTTTGGAGCACGGGCAGCAGGTTTTTAATTGCACAAAATATCGAAGCTTTTGACACCTAAAACTTCTTTTTAAGTTTCACACACACTTGGGAATTGAGTTTTGGACATTTTTTTTTTTTCCACTGACCACTGTGCTGTGATAGTGTAATGAAATTTTTTTTCGCCTGCTATACCTTGACATATTTTTTTTCACCTTCTTATTTTAGCCGGTCACAATTTTTTTTTCCTGGTATTTTTTTCCCTCGCTCTCATATTCTTGATTTTTCCGCCTCTCACGAGTTTTGATCACTCGTTTTCCCCGAATCTCAATTTTTCCTGTATCTCAAATTTCCCCATCTCTTCATTTCTCAACAGCTGACCAAAATGGATAAACACTGAACCAATGCTTAGCTTATGCAAAGCTCAAGCATCTTAAATTTCCTAAACCTTACCGTAGTTTCAACCTTTCCACTCTCCCACATTTTTTTGCACAGTAAATTCTCTCTTAAAATTAATTTCTTTCAAAGAGTTACAACGGGAGGAAAAAAAAAACTCCCTCTGTCACCCGCCCCCCCCCCCCCCAAAATAAAAATTTTAGCCACGGATGAACTTTTTCCCCTCGGAAAAACGATTAAAGGAAAGCGTTTTTCAAAGTCGAGGGAGAGGAAGGAGTGGAAAAAAAATTACGCGAAAGGGCAATACTATCATGTACACTCGGACACGCACTTTACAGACGCCAGCTCATTTTTCATATCAAATTTCAGTTATTGGAAAATTTTTCATTGTTTTCTCATTTTTTTTTCCTCTTTCTCTCTCGTCCCTTTTCTCATCCCTTTTGCTTTTTTTCCCGGAGCTTTGATGCTTAATTAGCCTTTATGTGAAATGAAGGTTTCGGTTATTGGATTTTTTAAAAGTACTTATCGTGAAAAACTTTTTCGTTTTTTAAACATATTTAAAGCAGAAATTTTTTACGTAATGTGGGAAAGAAGAGAGAGGGAGGGAGGGAGGGAGGGAGAGCGAAAAGGAGGAAAAGTTGAAAATGGGGACGGTTGTGTTGTGAGCAAACGTAAGCATTAAGTGAGATCCTTCCGAAAATTTTTCGGAATTTTTCCTCGCGGTTTTTTAATACCTGGGAAAATTCCCGAAAAGCCACGGGAAAATTCCAATCCCGAATCCACGGGAAATCCCGGGAGCTACCCTTGATCATGGCAAATTTTCATTTCCCAAATCCCGGAAAATATATCTAAAATCCCAAATCTCGGATTCACCCCGGAAATCGGAACATCTAATCCCGGACCACTTTTTCAATCCCGTGATTTTGGGTTTCAAAATTTCGAAATTCCGGGATCCCGAAATTTCGTGGTACCGGAACCCCGGTATTGCGACCTCAACAGAAATAAAAGAAAAACGATGGAAACAAATATGTAGTAAAAAGTTAAAAATTTCCTGGAAAAATCGAAAAGTAAAAGGGAAGTACGAGGAAAACGGTTAAGACTGGGGAAAAAATGAAATGCAGGGAAAAAAGAGATGACATAAAACCCAAAAAAGGGATTCGAAAAATATTGAGATGAGCAGTCCAAAGGCAGTTATTTTAAAACGAACAATGACGATCCTCCCGGGAAACTTGGAAATTCTGCGGGAAAACTATTCCGAAAGTAGAAGAAGCGGAAATAGAAATAGTTTTTAATTTACATTAACCGGGTCGAAAACATGGGGCATCCAAGTTTAAACCGGGCCAGAAACTCCCTTGCGCAACACAAAAAGGGGATTAAATATAGAAAATTTTAAAACGATTTCCCGGATGTTTGATTAACTATTCCGAACCGTTTTCCAAACTCGATTTTCAGGTTTTAAACGTCGGTATTTTCTCCGCGTGTAACTCCGGGTTTATAAGGAACGAAGAAGAGGTTTCCGTTTTTTTTTTTTTTTTCCTCCTTTTTCTTAAGCTTATCCGCTTTTCTAGAATTTTTTTTTCCTTATTCATCAGTCTCTCATGATCTTATCCCGGGAAAACTTTTTATCTAGTTTTCTTTTTTCTTTACCTGCGTCTCCACACACTTTTCCTTTTTTTTTCCTACGTAATTAGCCTGCGAGATTTATTTCGGTTGTCTCAAAAATGTTTCTTGTAACTTTTTTTTTAAGTTTGTAAATAAATAAAAAATCGAAAAGAAAGTTTTTGGGTAACCGGAATTTTTTTTTTTTTTTTTTGGGGGGGGGGAGCTTTTTTCATTGGGCTCGGACTTAAATTAAAAAGCTAATTATATCTTTCTAAAAAAACGTTTCTGTTTTTTTTTTTTTTTTTTTTTTTAAAAGTAAAAATATCTAAACAAATATTTCGAGATTTTTTTTTTGAAAAAGTGAAAACGCGTTTCTTTTTCGTCAAAACCAAAAAGCAAAAATCCTCGTCTTTTGATGCTAAAATAAAATTAAAACGTATACAAAACCCCCTTCCTTCACACGACATAAGCTATATTTGTCAAAAGGATTTCCAAGCGATATCAAAATAACCAGTCAAACCTCCCACGGACCGGGATGAAAAACCTCAACTTTAAAAAAAAAAAAAAAAATTGAAAACTGAGCGAAGGACGATAGTGGAAAAGATGGGGATGGGAGAATATCGTTTAGATTGCGCCTTTCAATTAACATTGCTGCCTCAGCTTTTCCTTCTTCAGACTTTCGTTTCTCTTCTCTTTCTTTCTCTTTCTCTCTCTCTCTCTCTCTCCTCATTTCTCCCCGATGTCAGATTATTTTACTACTGCTTCAATACTTCAATCCTTCGCTTATTCTCGGTTTTTTAAAGATTTTTTTTTTTCACTTTAATCTCAAACCTTTTAACCTAGATGACATAAATCCGACATTTTTTTTTTTTTTCGAAAAGAAAAAACCGCACGAATTTTTGCCTATTAGTGCGTAGGCGTGAAACGAATTTCGACTCGAGAGTTTTTTTTTTTTTTTTTTTTTTTTTTTTTTTCCTTCCTCGAAAGAACGCATAAGAAACGAAGAAACAATTATTTTGATGTATATTTTTTACATTTATTTTTTTGTCTTTTCGCCCAAGGAAATTCAATCAGGACTTCGAGACGTGAGCATGAATTTTAAATGTGATCTCAAAATTTGTGATCCACGGTTTTTAATTCGAATGGCAACGACAGTCGTTTTAATCAGATTTTCATGATTTTTTTTTTCCTTTTTCCCGGGCCGTTTTTTTTTATGTCATCCTTGGAGTTTCTGTCCCGAAATTCTACAGTCTGGATGGCACTCTTGTTTTTTTTTTTGTCCTATGTTCTGTTTCTGTTTCGCATCTTTTTGGTCTAGAGATTCTGATTTCCCGGGAAATTTATGAATCCGGGATTCAGAATTTCCTGTTTTTTAAGAAAAAGTGGTTCCCGGGATTTGAAAAATTAAAAGCCACCAAGATCACGGGTAACGCTCGGGATTTTTACCGTGAGTTCCCAGGACGGGAAATCCCGGGCAGAAACTCTATTTCGGTCCTATGAGCCGGATTCTTGTATATTACCCCTATTCGAATTAACGTGTTGCCAACATGTTATTTAACATGTTGAAGCGTAAAAACATGTTGCAAACATGTTGAAGCGTAAAAACATGTTGCCAACATGTTGTTTAACATGTTAAAGCGTAAAAACATGTTGCCAACGTGTTATTTAACATGTTGATGCGTAAAAACATGTTGCCAACGTGTTATTTAACATGATGAAGCGTTAAAACATGTTGCGCAACTCTGAAAAATGAAAAATAAAAATGTGTAAATGTTGCGCAACACGTTGTCAACATTTTTTTTTGTATGCTGCAACATATTACCGTAACATATTACTGCAACATGTTTTAGCTTGACATTGCGCACTTGTCCTAATCGTCCTAATTTTCCAAATGTCAAATGGTCCGAAACTGGTTTGGAACATTTGCAAAATATCATTTTTGCAAACGGTCCAACTTTGAATCATTTGCATTGCAGTGAATTTTTGCAAATGGTCAAAATTTTTATTTTATTTTTTAATGGGAAAAATGTGATGTCAAAATTTGTTTTTGAACAGCAGTTTGGACCTTTTGCAAAAATAACGTTTTGCAAAATGTTCCAAACCAGATTTGGCTCATATTTGCGATTTGGATCAATTGCAATATGACCGACATTTTGCATTACATGTATGTGATGCGGGTTGCCTATACTAGAAATCGATAGGCAATTTTCATGGGTTCAAAACTCTCAGCTCAATCGTGGGTTAACTTTTCGCCCGAAATAATAAAAAAATGAAAGTTTACGTTAAAAGTTTTTTGAATTTCACGGAAAATTTTCCGGGACTCCGTCCTTAAAAGGTTAATCGGTAAAAACGCCGTTAATTTTTTTAGAGCTTATTAAAACGACTGCATTTGCTCGATAACTTTTAAAACTATCATTAAACGCAGTGCTCTTTGAAACTTGGGTCGCAAAAAACATTTTTTATTCCTTATGCAGATTCGTTGTAAATGTTTTAAGGACGAATTATCAGCCGTTGTTTCCCTGTTTTTTCGCAAGACTCCCTCCTCGATCTCCTTCACCGCTACAAGACTCAAGCATCTCATTTACCCTTATCTTAAAATGTTCATGCCCCCCTCGAGCCTCTCCAAATTACCCCAACTTTTTTTTTTTTTTTTATCACGAAAATCGACAATCTTGGCTTATAAAACTTTTGGTAATAAAAGCAGATAAAAAAAGAAGAAAAAAAAAAATTGGTAGTCTCCCAACGTGAAGCCCTCACCGTAAGATATCTTAATTTTCTTTTATGCTAAAAAGATTTCATATTTAAAAAAAAAAATCGATTATTTAATATTGTTTACGGTGTTTTTTTTTCTTTTACCCCTCTTCTATTTTTCTACGCCTTTTTTCTCCCATGTTGTCGTCATTCATGACTTTATGTAAGTTTTAGAGAATCGGATTACTGAGTAATCACGAAAGGGGGACTAGGAGATCTTGTTTTCTTTTAAAGGCTTTTTAGCAGATGGTCCCAGACTGAAAAGTTCACAGCTAAATTTATTGAATTTAAAAAGGGCGATCTTTATAAGGGAAAAACAAACACATGAAAATTAATTTCCCTTTTTTGATGCTTTCTCTTTTTTTATTTCCTTTGTTTGGGGTTTGTTTATAAAAAGGGTTTGATCGGTTTCCCGAAATCATTAGAGAACCACAAAAAATAATATAAAAAAAGGTCACACTCTCAGGCCGAAATTTCATGATTGAACAGGTTGCTCAACATGATGCAGCATAGAAACATGTTGGCGACATGTTCCTAACGCTGCAACATGTTGAGCAACTTGTTTCTAACGCTGCTCTATGTTGGTAACAAGTTCGTATCGGTGAGAAATGTTAAGAAACTGGTTTTTAACGCGTTATGGTCATTTTGCTTATAGGGGCAGCATTAAAGAAACGAAAAAATAAAATAGGTGGGAGAAGTCTGGACAAAATGAAAAAGAAGCTTTGGTGCGAGCTCACTTAAGGTACTTGAAATTGGCACACCTTTATCAAGGCCCAATTGCATCAAAATTGTGTTAGGTTCTCTCGGCGACTTTCCGCTTTTTCGCCACAACCTCGTAAACAACATCTTCCAACTTTCTACCGAATTGTAGACTGAACATTCCTTCTTGCCTGAGGCATTTAAACTACTTAACAAAGGAACACTTACTCTTACTTGCCTCCTTCCCACGCACCCTAACATAATTTTTAAAAGCTACAACCTCACAACACACGCCCCCATAAGCTCCCGCATACTCTCGAAAACTGGAATCATAAATAATGAAATAATAGCGAAGCCAAGATGTTATGACTATATTACACTTACACAAAGGTGGAAACAAAGCTTGCCGATGTTCAGCTATTTTCCCTCGTACCCCCAGCCCCCTGGTCCCCCTCCCCCTCCACCCTCTCAATTCCCCGGTACGTGTAAAGTAACAAAACTGATACTTATGCGACAGCTTTCCCTAAATACGTTCCGAATCTTCAATATTCTCCTAACAAGTTCCCAAAGGGATTTGAGCGCGAGTTTTCCCGTTGTATACTTTAAAATTTAACACGGAGGATTATTAGATTCATCTTTGGGAATCTTAATTAGGTTTCAAACCTGTATTAGAGAAAAAGAGTAAAAAAAAGTAAAAATAAAAATAAAAAAATTATTAAAAAAATGTTGATCAACTTTGTTTTCATTTTTCATTCGCTTGGAAGAAAACTTTTGGGGTTGGTGTTTTATTATTCTCTTTGCCGTCGCCCAAAGTCTTAGAAAATTATTTAAGAGGTATTAATGGATTTAACCTATTATTTTATTTATTCACTTTATTTATTTTATTTTATTTTATTCTTTTTTTCCGCTTTTGCCAATTTTTTTTTTTTTTTTTTTTTGCTATTTGCGTTGACCTGGTTTTGCGGAGGGTGCAAAAGAGGGGAAAAAATATATTAAAACGAGAGCAAAAAAGAGGAAAAGTAATCAGGTTCGCCATTCAGCGAATCAACCCTCAATTGATAACCGACAATGGGAAAAGGGATATCTTTGATTGCTGTTTTCTAGGTGGGAAAAAACTTCGTCATTGAAATTCTCTTGCTGTACACGACTCCTATTTTTAGGCGATTCATTTTTTTTTCCCCTTTGATTTTTCTTAATTCGCTTGTTTTGCAGTTTTAAATGAATCGTTATTCCGTGAGGGAGATTTTTTCGTATTTATAAATAAGGCTTGAAAAAACCGAAATGTCAACACGTTGAAACTTGCTTGAATATTAAAACGAATGAGCATGTTGTTAGGAGGAGACATTTTTTGGACACTTTAAGTGCCTTAACATTCGTTCAAAGACTGCGATTGTTCCTTGACCTAGCAAATGACCTAAATCATCATTATCTTCATAATCATCATCATCATCTTCATCGTCATCATCTTCATCTTCATCATCATTATCTTCATCATCATCTTCATCATCATTATCTTCATCATCATCATCATCATCATCACGGCGAGCAGTACGTGAGTACCACAGCTGATGCCATATACCCGATTTCCTTACAATGTACGGTATAGAAGTGAGGATGTGCAATTTGAGGATATTTCCTAGATCTTAAACCTATAAATGTGTCTAATGGCCAGTTTGACGACAAGGCTCACTCATGCTGTCTTTTGTTTGCGCTGAGTGGGACTCCCTTTATTTAGACACAGACTCCGAACAGTCTATTACTCATTTGTATACTTGTTGTAGACACAGACACACACTCAAAAAAGTATTTACTGTTAACCAGTCAAAAACGAACTAGATTTTGCGTCTAGTAAAAAACTGTGTAGTGGCCAATAAAAGTTTAATAACGACTGGTCAGATTTTACGAGAAACTAATCGAAAGCACTCAATCAAAATTTGTTGAAACCTTATTTTTTCTGTGCAAGGAAGGAAGGCACACTGTTCGTTCTAAAATTTGTGTCTTCAATCTGTCTCCTTTCTCTATTATTTCATCTTTTATCAAAAGACTACCGCCAATGTATGTATGTATTTTTTTTTCTTGATTTATTTGGCTATTGGTCGGGTAACGCTTGGCCATAGACTCTGTGTTTCTAATCCTTAATCGTATTCCGTTTTATGAGCATCCAATGTCGTTATAAATGAAATCCAATTTATATATGTATATCCAACTAGTGTGTTTGATGTGGGAACTACATATTACAACGAGGTTAAAATGGCTGTAACCGTAGATCCTACAATCCCTGCTAGAGGGAGGGAGTATTGGCGGTCACCCATCCAGTAGTTGGCCGTCATCAATGCTGCTTAACTTCACTGATCAGGAGCCGCTATTCTGGTGAATGGCAGTGAAAAAATCCCAGCCATATCCTAGACTTGAACCTGGGTTTTCGATCATTCGGTTCGAAGTCGGGGACTCTACCACTGCACTACGCTCTCCCCCGTATATGCCTATGCGCAAGACGTATCTGGATCCATCAGGTGATTCCAAGTTTTCGTTTACTAGTGGACTATGTCTGTAGCTGTTGGACCTGTTGCAGTAATCCTTGTTGGCAATAATCCCCCTCTTCCTACTAGTGATATGTGATATACACAGTTCTTATAATTTCATCTTTTATCAAAAGACTACCGCCAATGTATGTATGTATTTTTTTTTCTTGATTTATTTGGCTATTGGTCTATTGGCCATAGATGCTGTGTAACGCAACTGTGTAACGCTGAGTATTCACAACCTCCAAAACAGCTGAAGAAAAAAAATCGGAAAACCACTCCCTCTTATGTGCTAAGTTACTTCCCAATCAATTTTCGAGCAAAACTCGGCCAACTTTCTCCAAACTTTTTGCCAATTAAAAACGTCTTTACGTCGCATAGCGCTAAAGAATACATCACAGAACCAAATTTTTCTTTCTGTCTTTCTTTCTTTTTTTTTTTCCTCTCTTACATCAAACTCGTAACAACCCAAACTTTTCTTGTTGTGCATACCAAATAACAAAAAAAAAAAAAAAAAAAAAAAAAAAAAAAAGTTGTGAATATTATAAAATAAGACTGGACTTAGTAAAACTAGTTTCTTATATGAAGAGATTTCCCTGAGGATGAAGAAGATTGAAGAAGAAAAAGCAGAAGAAAAAAAAAAAAAAAAAAAACTTTGAGAGAATTTCCGAATCTCATTTTGTATTCTTTTCAAAAAGTTGTATCAATAAAAATATTGATATTGTCGTTTCTTTTTTTTTTAAAAAAAAGTTGATTTACATCCTCTTAATTTGTAAATAAAAAAATAAAGTTCTTTTTCGAAATCAGCTGATACTCCTTGTCAGCATCTCTATTTTTTTTTCCTTTTTTTCATCTTCTTTTTCTAGGAAAAAAAAAATGGCAATCAATCAAAGTCGTGATTGTATCGACGAATGAGTTTCCCCCGCGGGTGCCCGTTATAAATAAAAATAGTATCGAAATCAATTTAGCGAAAAATTTGAGAATTTTTGTATGAAACCAAATAGATCAATCATTTTGATTCCGCTTATTCAGCACGTTTTTCGAATAAGTTACCGTTTTTTTTTTCTCCGTTATTGCTTGTTCGTGTTTGTTTCCCTTCCGAGTTTTTGATTTCGTCTTGAAATAAATTTCCATCCACCTTTTTTTTTTTTTTTTTTTTTTTGGAAATGAAAAGAAAAATTAATTTAATTAATTCTCTACTCGAAATTTGTAAACAGGGGAGATCCTACGCGGAGGAAACAATAAGTTTTAAGCTGGAGGAAAAAGAGTAAAAGAAGGAAACGGAAAGAGAAAAGAAAAGAAAAGAAGAGAGGAGAAGAAAAAAAAAAAAAGATGTCTTCAACACTCCATTCTCACCCTTTATAACATCCGTTGCCCTCAAAATATCCGACGTTTATTTAAAAACCTCGAAAAAACTCGATTTTTTTTTCACATCTTAACTTTTTTTTTTTTTTTGCCTTTTTGTTTTTTTGCTTCCGTTGCAAAATAAGTAATTCTTTTATGTTCATCTTTTTCCAGATGGAGTTTTAAAGAAAAAAAAAATCGTGCTTGATACAGTAATGTAGAATGTTCAGCAGTAAATGCTGTTGTAGCACTTTGGCAATTTAAAATTTTCCAATTTGGCAACGTGAATTTAACAGCAGCAAAAAAATAATATGGCGAATATTTTCTTCAATGTTTACATTTTTGAAGTGAAACTTCTTTAGGATCGACACAGAGTAAAATTGAATGAATGATGAAACAGGCGGGGTGTAAACATGGGATTTAAATATATTAAAGAAAGAACAAGCAGAAAAAGCAAAAGAAAGAAAAAGCAGAAAAAGCAAAAAAAAGAAAAAGCAGAAGAAGCCAAAAGCGAAAAAAGCAAATGCAGAAAAAGCAAAAAAAAGAAAAAGCAGAAGCAAAAAGCAAAAAAAGAAAAAGCAGGTAAAGTAAAAGAAAGAAAAAGCAGAAAAAGGAAAAAAAAGAAAAAGCAAAACGCAAAAAAGCAGAAAATTTTTTCCGTGCTAGAAAAAAAAATGACATTTTTACCGAAATTTTTAAGTTTTTTGTGTCCAAAAAATGAAAAAGCAGAAAAAACAAAAAGCAAAAAAAAGAAAATGAAAAAAAGCAAAAAGAATTTTTTTTCTTTTTTTTCATTTGACGTTCAGGAAGTTTCACTTCACTCCTCAAGCTGCTTTCGTAGAGAGGCTGCTTTTGCACATTTTTTCTTTTTGTAAGCATTGGAACGATTTTAAAATTTTTTAAATATTATTTGTGAGTTTTCGGATTCAAGTGAAGTTAAGTGGGAGGCTAGGGTGCCCGTTATGAGGGGGTGTAAAATATTTTTGTGGACCCCCAGTTAAAAGTCTTCAAAAAAATCCAAAATATTGTGTGCAAAACCTGAAAGACTGCATCTCTACTTTAACAAATAATGCCTGTGAAGCACTTCGATTTTCTTATTTAAAACTTCTTCTCATTGTGCCGTACCTGTGTCCAAGCGTAGGCGACCATCGATGAGATTTTTAAATTCATCTCTATCGGGGGCAATCCTGAAGAGCTCCTCGATTTTTTAAACCGGTCCAAGCTCTTCCGTTACGCAGCCACGATAGATTCTTCCGGCCTATTTTCCTTTTTCCCTCTATATGCCCCTGAATGATAGTCTTCAGAAGTTCATATTTAGGTCCTCTGAGAAAATGACCAAAGTATTCCAACTTCCGTCGTTTTACGATTTGCAACATTCCCTCCTTATGCAATCTTCGTAAAACTTCGTCGTTGGTTACCCATTTAAACACTACGGGTATTTTAGCATCAGTATGAGGTGCCTCTCTGCGCCCAAAGTTACTTCCCCTTTTAAAAAAAATTGGAAATTTGATTGCCTAAAAATATTGTTCAGGATTATTTTTATTGTTTGTTTTTAATTAGTTAACTGGGGTATTCTCTTCTTTCTTGCGAAATTCAAAACAATGTATTTTCATCTCCCTTCATCATTATCCTTTAATTTATTACGAAACGAAATCCTCTCCCGGTTTTTGTTTTCTTTCGTTCGTTCTTTTTCTTTTTTTTTTTTCATCTCAAACACGATTTACGGCTTTTTTTCTAATAATCTCCTCTGCAAAAAGAAAAAAAAAACGAAGATTTTTTTACAATTTTTTTTTCTTCCTCAAAGAGTTTCCGATTCGACGACAGATCAAAAAACTTACTCTTTTTGTGTGCAAAAGATTTCCATGTAAACTAAATTCCGAATTTGACGAAGTTCCCCCCTACCCCCCCCCAATTAAAGTTTAGCTTACGAAGAAGCACGAGTAATTGGCTGACAATGGCGATCGTCTTTTGTGTTCGCCTCTTTGAATAGGAGGAAGCATTTCGAGTTTGGAATTTATTTTGGAGGGAAACCTGCGAAAGTAGGAGGTTATTAAAAAAGGTTGAAAACGTTTCTCAAGGTCATTCGCTACATTTTCCCTCGGTTTTTCCCATTTTTTCATACGTATACGTATGTACCGACGTTTAAAATGATTATTAATCCTTATGAATAAGAAGCGGCTGGGAAAATTTTAATTTAAAAAAAAAATGGATTAAAATTGAAGAGAACCAGAAGGGGTGGGATAAATATAAATTTTGTTTAAAAGGAAACTTCTTTTTTTTTTTCACCAAATAAGATTTTCATTTTATAGCACCGGTATATAAAAAAAAAAAAAAGAGGAATCAACGTCAAAGATGGCGATATAAAAAATGAATAACGAGTTCTTTTTCCTGTAATAGCGACATTTAAACTTTCAAAGTGATGATTTGTGGGGACCGATGATATCTCTTGAATATGCCCTACGGTGGTAGTTGAATGAATTTTGAGTGATTATAAAAACGGTTGGATGCCCCGTGGTCCTCTTTTTTAATTAAGAGTTATGATTTTCTCTCCTTTTATATTTAATTTTAAAAATATAATATTGTATGCAAATGAATTTTTGTAATAAGGTGAAAATAAGTCGCTTCCGACATGTAAAAAAAACTGTAACGAATCTTTGCATGACTTTTCAGGTTTATAGGCCTGGGAAATTCTTGAAAGGGTTTCGTTGGGCAGGCCGACGAGTCGGTAGACTTGGGGACTTGTTGATGAAATGTGATTTAGCAACTTTGAAGATCGTACTGTGGAAATCAGAATAAAGGCTCCTAGCGATTGTTTTTCGTTGCTATGGCGTCTGCTCTCGCCTAGAAGTCCTGCCCGGGATTTCCCGTCCCAGGAATTCCCAGGATCCCGGGAACGTTTTCCATCTCGATTCCTGGGATTCAAAATTTTCCTAATTCTTCCGTTAATTTTTTAATTCGCAAGAATGCCCGGAAAATCCCGAGAACTACCCGAGATCCCGCCGAATTTTAATTTCCCAAATCCCGGAAAATTATTTTTTCTTAAGAACAAGAAATCCTGGATTCGCGAATTTCCCAAATTTTTTCCCGTCGTTTTTTAATTTCAGGGAAAATTTCCGAGAACTCAGCGAATATTCCCGAGAATTCAGGGAAAATCCCGGGAGTTACCCGGGATTTCGGCGAATTTTAATTTCCGAATCCTGGGAAAATATTTTTTCTTACAATAAATGGGAAAATTCGAATTCACTAATTTCCCGGAATTTTTTCCCACCAATTTTAAGTTCCAGGAAAATTCCAGGAAAGTATCCTGGATCCCTGCGAATTTTAATTTCCCAAATCCCGGGAAATGATTTCTTTAAAACGGGAAATCCTAGATTGGCAATTTTCCCGATTGCTTTCCCGTCGTTTTATAATTCCAGGGAAATTTTTCGAGAATCCACAGAAAATCCCAAGAGTTGCCCGGGATCTCGGCGAATTTAAATTTCTTGAATCCCGGGAAACTATTTTTTCTCAAAAACAGGAAATCTCGAATTTATAAAGTTCACGGAGTTTTTTTTCACCGTTTTTTAATTGGAGGGAAAATTCCCGAGAAGTCACAGAAAATCCCGGGAGTTATCCGGGAACTCGACGAATTTTAATTTTCCGATTCCCGGGAAACTATTTTTTCTCAAAAACAGGAAATCTCAAATTTACAAAAATTCCCGAAATTTTTTCCCACCGTTTCTTAGTTTCAGGGAAAATTCCTGGGAATTATCCGGGATCCCGGAGAATTTCAGTTTCCCGAATCCCGGGAAACTATTTTTTCTCAAAAAACGGAAAATCCCGAATTCACAAATTTCCCGGATTTTTTTCACGTCGTTTTCTAATTTTAGGGAAAATTCCTGAGAATTTTTGAGAAATGTCGGGAATTATCCGGGATCCCGGCGAATTTTAATTTCCCGAATCCCGGAAAACTATCTTTTTCCAAAAGCGGGAGACCCTGAGTCCTGAACTCACAAATTTCCCAGATTTTTTTCCTGTCAATTTTTAATTCCAGGGAAAATTCCCAAGAATTTATTTGAATTTTGATTTTCGGGAATTACTCGGGATTCCGGCGAATTTTAATTTCCGGAATCGCGGGAAACCATTTTTTGTCTAAAACAGTGAATCCTGAGTCCCGAATTTACTAATTTCCCGGGAAATTAAAATCTCTGCTTAAAAGCGCTAAAGAAGAAAAAATTAAATAAATAAAAAAAGAAAAAAAATTAATACATATTTTAATACAAAACCGAGGAAAATTTAAATCACACCGGAAATAATAAGCCTGACTTGAGATTTGAATAGTTAAAACGAGTTCAAGATAATTGAAAGATAAGAAAGGTCGTGGTTCAGCATAATGTTATGCTTATTATCCCCCCCCCCTTTCGCGATTTCGAGAGTGACGATGTCAATCGATGCGAAAACTTGCCTGATTGATCTCCTTTCTTATGCCAGTCCTTTCTCTCCGCGTCGTTCCTCTTTCCGGTCGATTTAGTAACCGCATCTCACGAAAAGCCCCGGCTTTTCGGTTTGGATACAACCCTTCGTCAATCAACTGCAAATCCAGACGTTTGCATGGCGACCCCTTTCTAATTTTAACTTTGTTACCTTTCCCCTCCCTCCCCTCCCCTCTCCTTTTCCAATAACTTAAGGTTAGTGTTATCCGATAAATAATCGAAAAGTATGGGGAGGTTTTCGGACTTTAATTTAAAGAGGAGAGCCAAGTTCGAATTAAAACGCCCGTTATATATTTTATAACCTCCTGGTTTGATTGTTCGACCAAATGAGGACGGGACATAAAAGGATAATAAAACGGGTCTTTGAGAATATTTCAAAGGGTTGGGGAGAATTCCCCCTCCCCTACTCCCCCTCTTCTACATTTCCCAACTTTTTGAAAACAATAGGGAGGATTGTGCTCGGTAGAATGAGTTGTTTGCATCGTTTCGCGGTATTTACATTGCGATACTTCCGTAACGTGAGCTGCAATAGAATCAGGTTTCTTTTCCGATTAAAATGATTATTGGAGAAATTATATATCGTCAAAATGAGCAGCACCTGTAAATATTTTTGATTGATGTGTTTGGGTCATTGTTTTATTAAACTATTGAATTTTTAATGTTTCCTTCGTTAGTTAAACTTCTTCGGTCGTTTGTTTCTAAATGGGCAATTTTACCGCTTTGGTATAGAATTTCTGCCCGGGATTTTTCGTCTCCGGATTCCAAATTTTCGGAATTCTTCCCTTTTAATTCTCGAGAATCCGCGGGAAATCCCGGGAATTATCCAAGATCCCGCCGAATTTTAATTTCCGAATCCCGGGAAACTATTTTTACTCAAAAATGGGAAATCTCAAATTCTTAAATTTCTTGGCAATTTTTTCCCACCAATTTTTCGTTCCAGGGAAAATCCCCGAGAATTATCCGGGATATCGGCGAATTTAAATTTCCCGAATCCCGGGGAACTATTTTTTTTCAAAAACAAGAAATCCCAAATTCACAAATTTCCCGGATTTTTTATCACCTCATTTTTTAATTTTAGGGAAAATTTTGGAGAATTTACGAGAAATCCCGGAAGTTACCCGGGATCTCGGCGAATTTCAATTCCCTGGGAATTTATTTTTTCTCAAAAGCGTTAAATCCCGAATGCCAAATTTACAAATTTCCCGGATTTTTTCCTCGTCGTTTTTTAATTCCGGGGAAAATTCCCGATAATTCACGAGAAATCTTGGTAATTACCCAGGATTCCGACGACGTTTAATTCCCCGAATCTCTGGAAACGATTTTTTCTGAAAAACGGAAAATCCCGAATCTCAAATTTATAAATGTCCCGGATTTTTTCCCTTTGTTTTTTAATTCCTGAAAAAAATTCCTGGGAATAATCCGGGACCCCGGGGAATTTTAATTTCCTGGATCTCTGGAAACGATTTTTTTTCAAAACCGGGAAATTCCCAATGCCGGATTTACAAATTTCCCAGATTTTTTTTCCCGTCGTTTTTTAATTCCGGGGAAAATTCCAGAGAATTAACGCACTAGTAAATCCCAGGAATTACCCGGGTTCCCGTTGAATTTTAATTTCCTGGGAACCTATTTTTTCTTAAAAACTAGCCCTTTCTTCTACCCCTTTTTCTTAAAAGCGGGAAATCCTGAATTCCGAATTCACAAATTTTCCGGATTTTTTTCACGTCGTTTTTCAATTCCAGGGGAAATTTCTGAGAAATTACGAGAAATCCCGGATCCCGGCGAGTTTTAATTTCCTGGGAACCTATTTTTTCTCAAAAGCGGGAAATCCTGAATTCCGAATCCACAAATTTCCCGGATTTTTTTCCGTCACATTTTCCCATTTCAGGGAAAATTCCCAAGAATTCGTTTTAATGGGAATTCCGGGAATTAATAGCCATTAATTCCGTACATACGGCAAAAAAATCCACTAATGCTGCTTCTCCATTAGGGCTCAAAATTAATTTTCTAGAATTAATTTTCAAAATTTCCGGAAGTACTGTGCTTTAGTTATTCTATGGATTTTCGACCATGGATTAAGAATACAAAATGTGCAATGTAGTAAAAATGGCCGACTCCATTTTTAAATCTTGGGTTAGAAATCCATAGAATAACAAAAGCACAGTACTTCCGGAAATTTTGAAAATTAATTCTAGAAAATTAATTTTGAGCCATAATGGAGAAGCGGCATAATACTACCGTAGATTATTGAAAATTAAAACATTTTGGAAGATCCTTTACTAATTAATATAACACTTCACTACTAGAATCAATGTCTAAAGTAACCCCTCCTTACGGTACGTTCCTCAAAGAAGGAATATACAGTTATTTCAAGTTGCACTGACGATAATTTGATTGAAGCAATTTTCCGCTTAAAACAATCTCAAACATTCAGAAAACTCGTCGTTGAAATAAGCAAAAAAAAAAAAAAAAAAAATTCAAGTTTTCTTCGAGAAAAAAAAAAAAAAAATTCTACACTGAAATAATATTTGCTAGTTATATCTGACAGTTTAAACGATTTCGCTTTAGTCACTCGCCCTCGTTCTAGTTTTTATACTTTCCTTGTTTACTTTTTCTCCCTCGACTAAAAAAAAAAAAGAAACTTTTCTTCAATGGGTGTGAGGGGAAAGAAAGTTGTTTGAAAATATTTTAACGAAATTTGACTAAACATTTTAAAACCCAATTCGGTGTGAAATCGCTTGTCAGCGAAAAAAAAAAAGAAGCTATGGATGAATCCTAAAAACATAGACATCATGTTAAGAGAAAATAACTAAATTTTTCCTTTTTGCAAATGTCATCGATCGAAGGGTTTTTTGCTCTCGAAAATAAGTAACTTAATTTTTTGACACGAGGAGAGGAAAAAAAAATAAAGTTGTAGGCAATTTTAGAAAAAAAAAATCATATCCGGATTCAATTTTACAACGTCAAATACATAACAGACGTTCGAGATAGTGGCGTCAAAAATTGTGTGACAACTAAGCTCTCGACAATTCCGGGATAAAAACTTTCGGTACATAAACAAGAGGATTCGGTCATTTTTTCCATTTCCCAGTGTAAATTTGAGTAACGGATTAGTCGATAAAAGTTCGTGAAAAGTTTGAAAGGCAAAGGGGGGAAAAACATACAAAAATAAAATTTTTTTCTAAAAGGGTATATTAATCTGGGGAAAAATAAATTGGAGTTACTTATTTTCCTGGTCAATGTAAGAGGTTGGAGAAGAAAAACAAACCCCGTGACCAATTTTCAAAATTATCTTTTTTCTTGAAATGTCATTTTTTTTACGGACCTAATTTTGGCTTATTTTTTTCTGGATTTTTTTTTTTTTTCCAAAGTTGCAAACTGGTTTAAGATAAAATTTTTTAGCACAAGAAGCTCATGGTCAGGCGGGTTTTTCGGATTTTTTCCAAAGAATTTTCCTGCTCTAATTGGCTTGCAGAAAGCAATAGCCTTCAAAGAAAAAGCCTCCTTATTCTTATTAGAGATTTCCCGGGATTTTTCGACACGGAAATTCCCGGGATTCAAAGATTCGGATTTTCCCGTCCTTTTTTAATCCCCGGGAAAATTTCCGAGAATTCACGGTAAATCCCGGGATTCCGCAAACTTAAATTTCCCGAATCTCGGGAAGCGATTTTTTTTCCATAAACGGGAAATCCCGAATCTCAAATTCACGAATGTCCCGGATTTTTTTCCTCTTTGCTATTTAATTCGTGAGGAAAATTACCGAGAATTGTCGCGAAATCCCGGGAACTATCCGGGATCCCGGCGAATTTTAATTTCTTGAATCTCTGGAAACGATTTTCTCTCAAAAACGGTAAATCTTGAATCCCGAATTTACAAATTTCCCGGATTTTTATCCTTTCGTTTTTTAATTCCGGGAAGAATTCCCGAGAATTCACGGGAAATCCCGGGAATTACTCTAGATCCCGGCGAATTTTAATTTCCTGAATCTCGGGAAACGATTTTTTCTCAGAAACGGGAAATCCAGAATTCCGAATTTACAAATTTCTTGAATTTTTTCCCGTTGTTTTTTAATTCCGGGGAAAATTCTCAGAAACTCAAGGGAAATTCCGGGAATTACCTGGGATACCGGCAAATTTTAATTTCCCGAATCTCGGAAAGCAATTTTGTCTCAAAAACGGGAAATCCTTACTCCCGAATTTACAAATATCCCGAATTTTTTTTTTTCGGTCGTTTTTTAATTCCGGGGAAAATGCCCAATAATTCACGGGAAATCCCGGGAATTACCCGGGATCCTGGCGAATTTTTATTTCCCCAACCTCGGGAATCAATTCTTTTCTCAAGAACGAGAAATCCCGAAACCCAAATTTACAAATTTCCCGGATTTTTTCCCGTGGTTTTTTAATTCCGGGGAACATTTCCGTTAATTGACGGGAAATTCCGGGAATGACCCGGGATCCTGGCTATTTGTAATTTACTGAATCTCGTTTCCTTTGGAAACGATTTTTTCTCAAAAACGGGAAATCTCGAATCCCAGATTCACAAATTTTCCGGGAAATCATTTTGTCTAGCGGTCAGACGCTGCACCAAAATTTTACCTTGAAAACATAACAAAAAAAAAAAAAAGAAAAATATATATATAAAAACTTTGCGTCCTTTTTTTTTTAAATAAAAAAAGGTCACTCCGATGAAATTTTCCTTTTCCTCAAAGGAAAAAAAAACTCCATTCACGTGGGCTTAAAGCTAATCTCCATGATTTTCAAATACTTGTTTATGCTTTTTGTTTTCTCATAAACCAAACACCCAAAAAAAAAAATTTATACATTTTTTTTTCGCCTCCAAAAAAATATAAAAAAAAAGAAAAAAAAAATTAGGAGAATTCTCCGGGAAAGAAAGAAAATTCCCCGAAGGGCAAAAAAAAAAAAAGGGTTCTTAGCCGTTTCTCATCCCATTTCTATCTCACAAAAGGATTTCTTCTTCTACGCGGGAATGATCTGCCGCGGAACAAAAGGCCGATATCATTTGAATAATTTGTGTTCTCCCTCTGATTCTTTTGGGTGAGAAAGCTTTCGAATGAAAATATCAAAAGTGTAAAAATGATTTTCTTTGTAAGACTTATTATCTCCAGAATTCATTGGAACATCAAAATTTATAATTTAAAAGAACTTTTTTTTTTTTTTTTTTTTCCTCCTGAACGAACAATGGACTTTTTTCTTTTATAGAGGTTACTTAATCACTTGGACTATTTTTTCTCAGGTTTTTTTTTATTTTTGGTAAAAAAAAAAAAAAAAAAAAGAAGGATAAGACGCTCGTAGGGTCTAGTTTTTTTTGGCGGGGAATTAACCGAGAGCTGGATTTTTAAGTCTTTTTTTCTCTCGGATTTTTTCGACTTTGTAAAATTGAAAGAACTGGATTACTGGGACAAAAATACAAACAAAACGTCAATATTTCGCTGGCCTGCTGACTTTATTATAACTTTTAAAAGTCATTGAAATGAAGCAAATTTTTTCCTCTCTTTTATTTTTATTTATTTTTTTTTTTAACGGAATAATGGAAAACTGAATCCCTCTCGTTGAGCCATATCGTTCGTTCGAAATTGTTTTCATTCCAAGCCTTGATTAGGTTCTTTTAACAGTTTGGTTTAAAATAATGGGCTAATAAAACGTTGAATTAAGGAACATTATGAAGTAAAACAGCTTAAGATACGGGTTTGGTGGTGTGTATGGCTGTGAGATGATCAGAGTAGCCTATGGGGGGATTTTTCCCTTAATAAAAATTTAGAGTATGAAAAAGCTGCAATAATTGCAATTTAGCATAAAAACTCAAACTTTTTAAACGAAAATTTTTTTATCATCACAATATGATTATGCATTAATAACTATGCATATAATCGGAGAGAAGTTGACGTACGGAAAAGAAATGCATAAATTATATAAAAATCATAATCCATTGTACAAAAATTACGATACATTAAAAAAATGCATAAATATAAGTGAATGTGATTTATCCCGTTGTACGCACAAAAAAAAAAAAAAAAAAAAAAAAAAAAAAAAAAAAAAAAAAAAAAAAATGAATTTAGAAATTCTTTCTTAGGGTGCAAATTCGCTATGGAATATTGGACCAACATGTTGGTACCACAAGTTGGACAAACATGTACCTACTTGTTGTACCAACATGTTTGACAAATCGAATATTCCCGAATTTACTCCTACGCGGAAATTAGTGTGGAATGTTAGTCCAACAAGTTGGTACGAGTTGGTCCAACTTGTACCAACTTGTCCAACTTGTACCAACTTGTTGGCCAAGAATTGACTTTCGGCGTAGGAGTAAATTCTGCAGTAGTGGATTTGTTTGCTTGCCAAACATATACCAACTTGTTGGAATGTTGGACCAACATGTTGTACCAACTTGATGGACCAACAATGTTGGTACAACAAGTTTGACAAACATGTAGTACCAACTTCTTGGACAAACGAACGAATCGACTATTTCAGAATTTATTCCTATTTAATTTTAAAACTAAATTAAATTTTTCGTTTGTCAAACATTTTGTTACAAGTTTATACAACATGTTAGTCCAACAAATTGGTCCAACATTCCATAGTGATTTTGCACCCTTAAAAATAAAAAATGTCGCAGCAGACAAAAATTTTTTTTTGTTGCCTAATTATGTATAACGAACTTGACTTTTTACCGCTAAATATTTTTTTCATCCTCTATATTATAATTATGCATAAATAAATATGCATAAAACTGAAAAAGAAAATTGAATAAACAACATTTTTGCAAGATTTCCTGCTTTATGATTTTAAAAATTATGTGCATAAATTATGCAAAAATTAAGCATATCCAGATTTTCATGCATAAAAAAGCGATGCATAAATTTTTGTAAAAATTATGCATATTCGATTTTTGGTGCTTGAAAAAATATGCATCAACTATATGCAAAAATTATGCATGACCAAATGTTTGTATAAATGGTGCAAAAACTATACATTTTTATACTTTTTGAAATTCCGAAGATCCATTAAGACAAGTTCAAATATTTTTGGAGGGAAATGAACCCGTAATTAAGAAAAACCCGAAGTAGTCAAATCGAAAAACTCTGTATAAAGTATAAAATTACTGGTCCATTAAAAATTTATCTTAATAATCAGAGATGATTCTGGGGTTTTTTCCGTCATCGCTTTGGCTTTCTTAGTCACTGTATGTACAAACGGGGCGGTCTTAGCAAAAATGTTTCGGAAAAAAGAGTTAATAATTCTCTCCAAAAATGTTCACTTCGACTTATTATTCCATCTTTAAAGTCATATCGAGAAAATGTCACACGCTCGGGTGTAAGCCTCGATAGCTCAGTTGGTTAGAGCGCTGTCCGCGTATAGGACTTCAAGGCGTGTCCAGAACCTTCGTGGGTTCGAGTCCCACTCGAGCTGTGATTTTTTCTCGATATTTATAATAATTGTCAAATAATCATGGCGTAATGCATGAGTTTTTCGATTTGACTACTTCGGGTTTTTCTTAATTACGGGTTCATTTCCCTCCAAAAATATTTGAACTTGTCTTAATGGATCTTCGGGATTTCAAAAAGTATAAAATTACTGGTCCATTGTCCCCTCCCTTAAAAATTTATACATTTTTATATAAATTTTTGCATTTATTTTGCAAACATTTTGTACACTTTTTACATTACTTTTTCGCATGGGAAAAATCGCCATCCAACATAAGAATCATCGGCCGAACATTCTTACTCAAAATGGTCAGGATAGTCAGCTGAATTTGCAACTTTGAAATGTTTTTATTCTTTAAGATTCTGGATACATTACCGGGAAAAATTCTCTAATCATTTTTAAAGACAGTCGTTTTATAATTTTTAAATTTTTTACTTTCAGGTAAGTTTCCTTGGATTTGGCAAGAGTAATCGATCAAACAAAGTTTGTATAAACTTTGCATGTGGTCTATGGTCAATTTGAATCAGGATCGGTTAAAACTGTTCAATTTTTTTCTGTAAGTATGGGAATGAACCAGGAAAAAAAATCGTAAACGAAATGTTTTTGAATATAAAGCAATTAGTTATAAATTGAGATTGTACCGTTAATTGTGCTCAAAAATGATTTAAATTTAGGCATAGCGCTGAATGTCAGTCTCAAATACCCCCCGTCGGGGGCTCGGAACGGCTAGTTATGCATAAAACACTTGAATTTTTTACCGGAAATTTTTCTCCACCCTGAAGTATAATTATGCATAAATAAGTATGCATAAAATTAAAAGAAAGTTGAATAAGATTAATTTTTGCAAATTTTCCTGCTTTATAATTCAAAAAAATGATTATATCCATAACTTTTTTAAGAATTATAATTATGCATATTCAAATTTTGGTGCTTTAAAAAATATGCATAAACTTTTGCAAAAATTTATTAAATTTAATTAGACAGAAGAAAAGATGCATAAAATATGCAATTTTTGCAAAATGAATGCAAAAAATTTGTATTAATTTTTTTTTTTTTTTTTTTTTTTTTTTTTTAATACAAATTATTTGCATTCATTTTGCAAAAATTTCGCATATTTTATGCACCTTTTTTTCGAACGGCGCACCAACAGAAATTATATCTACGTTTCTTAAAAATTGAGTTTTTTCGTCCACAAAATTAGTGTAGGCGGAATTTTCTCAAATCTCGATTTTTTTTAAATATCATTGTAGGTGGGACAGGCTCTGAAGAAGGAAAAAGCTATTTTCATCTTTCCTTAATTTAGCAACTCCATTATTGTTCAGTGGTGGAAAAAACTAAAAAAGTGTAACTTCCAAGAAATCTGAAGCGCGATGAAAATTTGATTTTCTTAAATCAAGCGAGAATTTTTTTTTTCCTTCTTTCCACGGTCAACAAATTCACATTATCCGGGGAACCATAGGGAGGTCGGGAAATCGAACACTTGATGAGGGGATTAAATTCAGTTCACCAAGCAGACGAATTTTCGTTTAAAATTTAAACGCGAGGATCAATTTTAAGAGCACCGTCCTGGAAATAAATTGGTTCCGAAAAAAAAAAAAAAGATTTTCGATTTCCTTCAATACTTCTTTTTTTTTTACCTCCCCTTTTTTCCGTTTGCGATTTTATTTTTCCAAGGTGTCGTATTTTTTTTTTAAGCTTCGTCTTCGTTGTCGTTAATTAAAATTTTCTAAAAATTCGCTGAAAAAGAGAAAAATGATTATATTTTCACCTTTTCAAACGATAGATTAATGAGGTTTGCCCGGCGGTGAAAAAAGCAAGCAAAAAAAATATTTTATATTACTTAATTACGATTTCTAATTAGTATTTAAAATGATCAAAGGGGTTTCAAAATTACTCGGGATTTTTGTTTCTAAAAACGAAGGGGGAAAAAAAAATTCGAAGGAAACAGCTGAACCGGAAAATGATTTTTGGCAATTTAAAAAAAAAAAAAAGGAGTATCTTCACCTTTTAGAGAAGAGAAAAAGGGAAGGCAATAAATGTAAACAATAAACAAATCAGCGGGAAAAACCGTGTCTATGCTGCTTTACAGAAATTCATTCTTCTTTGTATCCCCTCGAGCATGAAAATCAGATAGAGAGATTTTCCTTAGTCTGACACGGGAAACAAAATATCAGAGCAGCATTTCGATTTTATTGCATTTCCTCGGGGAAACCGAACAACAAATCGTATATACTTTCAAGCTTGGAAAACAGAAAAAGAAAAGAATGCTACAGCGGTCGTTTCTCGACAAGAATTTCTGTTCGGGCCGTTTTGCTTATCAATCAACCTTCTTTTTTTTTTTTTTTCTTTTTTTTTCCGGCTGTTGTCTTTCTTAAAAAGGAAAGAAACTCAATGGGAAAAAGATTTCTCGGACCGAATGCTTTTCCACGTGGTTTATGAAGCGTGAAGTCTTTATTTTTATTAAATCTGACAAAAAAAAATTGGGGAAAACCTTAAAAGATAAATCCGCGGAATTTTTGATTTATAAGCAACTTGTGGATTCGATTTTTTTTTTTTTTTGTGGTAAACTAAATAAGTGAGTTAAGAAAATCTAAAATTTTCTTTTACGCCAAAAAAGAGATTTTGCTTTATTTTTGCAAAAACCAGGAAAACTGGTTTAGTGAGCTTCGACTCTTGATCCCTTGGTTTTGAGCTTAGAGCCGTTGAATGGTTATTTTTTTGTGAAAAAAATTTAACTACTGGATTTATTTTTCTGAGAGATTTTCTTGAGTAATAATGTGCACACTGCCGGATCAGCAAGCTTTAAATATTTCATTTAGTTTTTCTAAAAATATATTTTCCAAAATGTCTGAAATATTTTTAAAATATCTTTTAAGTAATTTTTTAAATATATTTTTTTAGATATTTCTGCAATATTTAGAAATATTTTTAAAATGTTTTAAAAATATCTTTTTCACTCTTTTTTATTTATGTCTCCGGAAAATATTGTGTAAAGATTGTTTTGTTGATTCGGGCCCGTTTGAAAAAGTGATGCATAAATTATATAAAAATCATGCATAAATTATACAAAAAATTGGACTTTATAAAAAAATGCATAAATTATGTATAAAGAACTTAACTGGTTTTCCCAAAAAATGTTTTTTCATCTTCCATTAAAATTATGCATAACTTATGCATAAATAATTGTGCATAAAATGGAAAAAAATATTGAATCAGCGTCATATTTGCAAATTTTCTTGCATTATGATTTTTTAAAAAATCTCATGCATAAATTATGCATAAATTTCGTAAAAATAATGCATATGCAAATTTCGGTGCTTAGAAAATTATGCATAAGTTTTGTAAAAATTCATAAGTTTATGTAAAAAATTATGCATAAACTTTGAAAAAATTATGCATATTCAAATTTTGGTGCTAAAAAAATTATGCATAAATGTATTATGCATAGCCAGATTTTTGCGCTTAAAAAATTATGCATATTCAAATTTTGGTGTTTAAAAAATTATGCATGAATGTATTATGTATAAAAATTATGCAAAACCAGATTTTCGTGCTTAAAGAATTATGCATAAATTTTGTAAAAATTGTACATGTTCAAATTTTGGTGTTTGAAAAATTATCCATAAAGGTATGCATAAAAATTATGCATAACCAGATTTTTGTGCTTAAAGAATTATGCATAAATTTTGAAAAAATTATGCATAAATTTAAATCATGCATAACCAGATTTTTGTGCTTAAGAAATTATGCATAAATTTTGTAAAAATTGTGCGTATTCAAATTTTGGTGTTAAAAAATTATGCATAAATGTATTATGCAAAAAAATTATGCATAACCAGGTTTTTGTGCTTAAAGAATTATGCATAAATTTTGTAAAAATTGTGCGTATTCAAATTTTGCTGTTTAAAAAATTATGCATAAAGGTATTATGCATAAAAATGATGCATAACCAGATTTCTGTGCTTGAAAGATCATGCATAAACTTTGGAAAAATTATGCATAACCAGATTTTTGTGCTTAAGAAATTATGCATAAATTTTGTAAAAATTGTGCGTATTCAAATTTTGATCCTTAAAAAAATACGCATATTTTGGAAAAATTATGCATGGTCAAATTGTTTTATGAGTGACAGAAGAATAATACATTTTTATATAAAATTTTTGCATCTATTTTGCAAAAATTGTTGTCACTTTTTGCATAACTTTCTCATAAGGGGGTACAGTATAAGGAGGTCCAAGTTTCCGCGCAGTGTATCGGGTTTCGACCTACATTTCAGAGCAGTTGACTCCCCTCATATCCATCTTCCAAATTCCAAATTTTGAGCCAAAAATTCTTACAAAAACGTGTTGCGGCATGCCTAAGTAAGGTGTAAACTAGATCGGTAGACAGTTTACCCTTTCCACCTGTTACGAATCGAATCTCTTTTGAAATGTCTCGAAAAGCATTTCCGTCGCTTTTCTTATTAAGTTTATTTTGCACATCTAAAGATCGAAGACAGAGAATTCCCACGGCAAGTACAAAAAATAAAATAAAATAAAACGAAAAGTAAAAAAAAAAAGGAAGAAAAGAAAGTCAACTAATTAGGTCGGGGGCATAATTTGCTGAGTCATTCGTTCGTTTGTTCACTTCCGACGTCTGCAAAAAAACAAAAAAAAAAATAGTTGTCGCCGTTTTTCTCTCATCTAAAACCCGAAAGAAAACGACCCGGTATTTTTCTCGATTAAAAAAAGTTTTTACCTTTTTTAATAACCGATTATTATTTTCAATTAAGGGAGATGGCAATTTTATTTTTACAAACAAAAACCGGAAATATGAACATGAACATTACCTGATTTGAATACGCTGAAGCAGCAAAGCAGGCACTCGATTCTCATCATGTTTATTCGGAACTCGTCAGCGAAAACCAATCTGGAACGAAAAAAGAAAAAGAGAAAAGTAAAAAAAAAAAGTAGATAAAGAGGAAGATAAGATTTATCTTGAATTCCGAAAACATCCTCAGTCCGATCCTCCATTTTGATTGGGTAGAGAAGCGTGACTGGTTTAATGTGGATTATCGAGGAAGATATCATTTATTGGTCATCGAAGTGAAAATATTAAGTCGATTGAAACGTACCTACCGGTCGGAAGTCAAAGGAAGCAATTAGAAAGGAGAGAAACAAAGCGGCGGATAGGGGTCGAGGGATCGAGAGGAAAGTGTGTGTGGGGGTGGGGGTATGGGGGGGGGGGTGAGCGCGGCAGGAAAGGGAAGCGACAGTATATACTTCGTCATGATACGTTTACATCAGACGATATGTTTAATATTCATGAGTTTCCCACATAACCTGCATGTCCAGCTATATTGTCTTGTTATCTCCTCTCTTTCGAGTTCATTTTACCGGTGAACTTGTAATTTTTTTTTTTTTCTTAATATTCGAAAATAACCTCTCGTATGTGTGTTAGGGGAAATCAGAGAATTTGTTTTTTGTTTTTATTAAAAAGCAACGAACGGTGAAAGGGAAAAAAATAGTTGTAATTAAAGAATAAGTTATAAAAAAAAGGTTTATGTTGTAAAGGCGTGTGGGAAAACCTTTTAATATTATCGCCATATGGTACGGCATGATGCAAAAGCTTAGTTCATTCTCCGGGAAAACGTTTTCGAAATTTTATGGGGAATTCTTGCGTATAAAACGTTGACATTTACGTGCGAACTTACGGCCAAGGTTTTCAAGCACGGGGATCAGGGAGAAGAGAGGATTTTTATAGAAGGACTTCGGTGTTGGCTGCCTTGACGGAGTTAAGTGGAATTTTTGGGGGCAGGAAAAGTTTTGAAAAAAAATTTTTGCGGCGGAAAACTTGGCTTTGAAAATAGAGAAACATTAACTTTATATTGGGTTAACCTATCCATATATTTTTTACATGATGGCCACCTCCTCTTCGAGCGAAGGGTCGGCCACTAGTTAAGAAAAATCATCAGAGAATCCATAATCGTTAGTATCATGGTCAAAAACAAAGTGTAGAAAAGTATGGGTTACAGCAGGCATCCTTGAGGGACTCCTTTGATTAATTTTACGCGTCTCTCTATCTCTCAGGGGAGATAAAGAGCTTCATTTTTTCTTCTATTTTCTTTAAATATTCTGATTTCCTGGGAAATTTGTGAATCCGGGATTCGGGATTTCCCGTTTTTGAAGGAAATACTTTCCCGAATTCGGGAAATTAAAATTCTCGGCATTTCCCGCTGATTTTAGGGACTTTGATCGGGGACTGGAAAAATTCAGAAAATCTGAATCCGGGAATTTGGATTGAAAATTTTCTCGGGATCCCGGGAATTCCCGAGACGGGAAAAACTTATCTGCCGCTCTTTCAGTTTTTTGGGTAATGTTTTAAACGGATTTCTGATGTTTAGCTTCCGACAAGTGAAACCCATAGGCCCGTCAGCTATCAAAGATTCATTTAGTCTAATTATTTTATGTTGTTTATTGTGCGAAAATTACGCAAAACCAGGTTTTCTTGCTTTAAAAAAATATGCATAAATTTTGTAAAAATTATGTATATTCGAATTTTGATGCTTAAAATCGACATGGATAAACATTCCAAAGTTATTCATTTATTTTGCAAAACTTTTAAAAATTTTTGCATCGCCTTTTCGTAACGAGTAACGGAATAACGTTGAAACTGGCCTAAACCCTTGATACCTTCTCTTATCAAAACGTTTTCAACGTAAAAGATGTCGGAAGCGTGAATTTTGTTATTCAAGGAAGTAAATGCAAATATTTTCCTCGCGTTGCTAATGTTTGTTTGCATTCGATTTCGAACGCTTCTCTTGCTCGCGTCCTGTCCGAGATTCGACTGCAAACGAAATGGAAGGTTTAATTTATTTTTCCTCAGCCTAACGCGCAACCGATCTCTTTACAGTTTAAAAAAATAAAATTATAATTTAGGGAAAGCAAAATGAAAAAGTTATATTTCTGATTTGTAAAAAAATTTTTTTACGAAGTGCGAGAGGGGGGAGGGGGAGGGGGGGTAAGTGGAATTTAATTATATTTACATTCCCTCAGTCGCTCCTCTATTTACACGCATCTCTTGCAACTAAACCCCGTTCCCTCCCATTTTTTGTTTTCTACCTTTTTCCCGATATCTTCAAGTTTTTTCAACTGCCCCGAGCATTTTTGAATCCTTCATCCTTTTTTTTTTCTTTCTTTCTAAAATGTTTCTCGTTTTATAATTCAGAAACAGTCGAAACTATTAGAATCGGTTAAACAAAGCCCTGTGTCTTAACATAAATTCATCATTCTTTATAGTAGCAATTTGTCAGAACGTCATCTGTTCCTCTCTTTAACGCATTTTCTTATATCTTCTATCTTCATCTTTCCTTCGTAATATCTTCCCTTGAATGAAATATATTTGTCGTTTCAATTATTTACTGTCTCTTCCCGCGACTACATTTTCTCATTTTCCGGTGTAAGGGATCCCCACTGGATATACGCAGTTAAAATTTATTAATTACTACCATAACACCTTGAATTAGTGTTTTTGATGTAGCACATGGAACACATGCGTTGTTCAATTAAGTTTTTGCGAATTTTAAGAGCTTATTAAAACCGACTTTGATGTTTTAAAAAAAAAATAATTATAGAACGCCATAATAAGATACCCCATATTTTATTTTATTTTATTTTATTTTATTTTAAAGAGACAAAAACAACAGGCCCTTTACAGCCCTTTTACAGTTTTGTTCCTATAACGAAGAAAAAAAAAAAAAATACATTTCTTTTTAAAGGAAAAAAAAAAAAAAAAAATTACAATGTTATTACAGAGTTATTTAATTCTCTCAGGAATTCAGTGACGGATTTTTTAAAAGAACGCCGGGAAAGATAATTGCCTCCTCAAATAGGTCGCCTACGCCTGGTCACAGGTACGGCACCGTAAGAAGATGATAAGATTGTTAGTTGCCTCCACTGGCACATATGTAAAGCCTATGATTGTCCAGTACCGAAGAAATGGTACGAACACAGTCCCCAGTATAATAATTATAATTATAAGAAGATTTTTTATAGAACGCCGGGAAAGATAATTGCCTCCTCAAATAGGTCGCCTACGCCTGGTCACAGGTACGGCACCGTAAGAAGATGATAAGATTGTTAGTTGCCTCCACTGGCACATATGTAAAGCCTATGATTGTCCAGTACCGAAGAAATGGTACGAACACAGTCCCCAGTATAATAATTATAAAATTTATACTCGGTTTTATCGAAGAGGAAAGAGGAGGGGTCGTAGTCGGTCGATCAGTTTCATGTTTGAATCTAATTTCAGATGCACGACAAGTTTCCATCTTATGTTGTTGTATTCTCTAAATATGGAACCGAGGATGTAATAGCCAAAACCAAGTTTTCAGACAAAGTTTGAAAGAGCTCTCTCGCTCCCCGGTCTTAGTATCATGTTGAAACCGTAGCCTAAGTAATTAACAAGACCAGGAAATAAGACAATGAGATTCAGCATGTGAATGAAAATTAAATGTTTAAATTCTTCGTTAGGTGCGGTTAAGTTTACCATGAGATGAATTACTTTGCAAACAGTAGTCAATGAGTTAATGGCCTTTTTCTTTTTCAGTTTTTCCCTCCAGCTTTGTTTTTTTCCTGTCATAATTTTTCTTCCCTGGGCTGCGTATTTTAATCACTCATCGATTTAATTTTTTCTCACAACCCAAGAAAAAGTGCGTTATAAAACTTTATAATTCTATAACGTTTTGGCCGATTATAAAATTTTATAACTAATTATAAATTTTTATAATTAAAATTTTTTAACTGAGCAATATATTAATTTTATGCTTGAATTACAGTATACTTAGCACATGGAGACTTTATAGGTTCTTTTTTAAACTTTTTTCATAAGAAAAAAAAAGGGGGAAAAAAATACAGTTTTTTGGAATAGAACCCGAGCCTTGTGGACGACTTACCAGCTGCCTACACCACTTTTCAACTGATTTTTAAAAAAGCGGCAATATGGTTCTTAAATTAAATAACTGTCGATCTGCTATTTTCCATTTTATTTTTCCCATCTACGAAAAAAGGAAACGAAAGCACCCCAACATGTTTCGATCGTACATGACGGAAAATAAAAAATAAACCTCAGTCAGAAAAGCAAATATGCTTCAATAGTTGAAAACTGTTTCATGCCTACATTTTGAAAGCTCTTCGACGCCTCAAGATTGATTACCCAACACTGAAAAGACGGGCTACTAATCCCTTCATCGCCTCATAAATTTAATCTAACGTTAACAGAAGCGAATCGATCGACTTGCGGGGAGGGGAAATCGTTTCGATTTTTAAGAACAATCCGAGAAGAAAATCAAATTTAACTGGAGGAGAGAAAAAAAAAAAACTTTTTGGCGGGAAAATAAACAACCAGTTTCTTTTTTTTTTTTTTCTTGTCGATTAAAAGTTTTTCCAAGTCACGTAGATTATTATCTCGGGTTTGTATAACTTCGTCTGGTAACATACATATGAGAAACTTGCGGTCTCTTCTGTATTATCGTTCCGACATTGATTTTAAATTATTAAATGAATTTTAAAGTTGAAACTGAGATTTGCTTAAATCATACTCCACGTCATGATTTAAACAACTGTTTTGAACTTCCGTTGTAAATCAATATGGCGGTAGATTAAAGGATTTTGCCATTACGAATTGTTTCATGTGGATTTAGCTAAAAATGAAGGCAATAAGTCAAAGCAAGCAGTAAAAACGGGGGAGGAAAAAAAAAGAGGAAAAAAATTTTGTTCTGAATAGAAAATCTATATTAAGTCATTTCGAATCGCAGACGGCTGCGGATTATGGTTGTCATATTTTCCCGACCAGTCGTCTTAATCCTCGACTATATTTTACCGTCAAGTCATTTTTTTTTTTTTTTTTTTTTTTTGAGCCTGCATGGATGATAAAAACATTGCAGACACCACAACATGATTTTGAAGAGAAAACACACAAGGGACAGCACGTGCCAGGCCGTTTGTGCGTCCAAATATTGGGAAGTTACGCAATAGTCTTAGTAAGAGTCATTCCGATGTTACGTCAGCGTCTCAGAGGAAAGGCTGAGGGAGGAGGAGAATGGAATGATTGATCAAAGGATAAATGCTCATATTTTGTGATAGTCACCGCAAATTGTGATTAGCTTTCTATCATCACTTGAAATTTTGATAAATATTTAGAAAAATAAAATCTGAACTCAAAATATTAAATTTTGGTCCAATTTCAAAATACTAAATTGAAATAGTATTTTTCTTTACAGGTGTCGAAGGTAAATATTTCAAGTACGAGACGAAGTTTACGGCTCGAGGCGAAGCCGAGGGCCGTAATTGGTCGAGTCTTGAAATTTACCTTCGATACCTGCAAAGAAAAATATTTTTTATTCCGAGGAAAACTATTTTTATGGTCTACTTTTTAGTCCTAGGAATGAAAAAAATTTTCAAAATTATAACCTCTACACCCATGCAATCAACACCTGTGGAATCGGCACATAAAAATTTTTTTCATTATCCCCTTCAATTTTAAACAAGCTTACTACGTTTTCAACTTTTTCAAAAATCCACTTTTCATCTCTTTCCCGAATCCCTTTCTCCGTAATTTTTTTTGCTGTTTTTAATCCATTTACCATTAATCCCCCCCACCTTTAATCCGTTTATTCCTTCATCTTTAATCATCAATCTTTCATACTTCATCTTTCATGTTTAAAGAGGAAGAGGCACAAAAAAAAAAAATATAAGCGGAAAAAGGAAAAAAGTAATGGAACTGAAAAGAGATAAATTGACGACATAGAAGGACATAAAAAAGAATTGAAACAAGGCACAGAAATTAAGATAGAAGCAGTATCTGATAAATCAGAAGAAGAAAAGAGTCCAACTGCTTGAAACATCCTTTTAAGCTTCGTCATAAACCCTCAACGAAAAAACAACCTGAGCCATGCACTTTTTCAAGGGGTTTTAAAAAAAGCATAGAGGGAAACTGACTCCGAAAAAGAAAACCTTAATCTGCAATAAAAAAAAAAGAAGGGCTCTTTCTAGTGGATCCCTGCTAAGTGATATTCAAGGATATTTTCATTTTGTTTCTTTTTTTTTTTTCGGAGGGGCACAACTAAGCAACAAGCAAAAATGCGTAAGGATTATTATTGCTATTGTGTTTCGTTTCTTTCCTTTTTCTTTTTTAAGTGGAGAGTCTAAAGGCTAGATTCACGGGTGAGCGAACGACAGACGAGGCATTCATGTGTTAAAACGTTAAACGAAAAGGGATCATTACTTGGAAGTTTGGCCCCGCATCGAACCATAACTTCCCCTATAAAGATCGAATGCCCCCCCCCCCCTTTATCTCCCTAACAGCCCATCCGTTCTATTCTTACCTAACAATTCGAAATATCTTCGGATCAATATTGGTTTGATTTTCTTTACGGTTCGATTCATTCCAAAGATCATCTGCATAACGAAAAAGAAAAAACACAAGCGGGAGAGCTATGAGAATGCAGGAGCATTGATAAACTTATGGAAAAAAATTGGGGAGAAGCTAACTGACCAGGGACCATCCTCACGAGGAATTTTCAAAAAAGGATTTCATTCATTAAAGCGATCAGTTCAAGTTCTACTAACCCAGATATGTCCAAGAAGCCGTACGAAAAAGAGATGTATATTACACAAAAAATTGGACATAGGCCTACACAAATAAAATTCATAAATTACGTAAAAAGCAAGAATTTTTGAATTTGATAATTCCACAGCGTGGAATAGTTGCATTTTAGCCTTCATATTGAGCATAATTTTTTTTCATATTTTTTTAAGCCCAAATTCTGCTGCCCCCGAAGCCTAAAGTTTTTCAAAGTCTCATAAGGGGCGAAAAAATTAGAATCATATTTTGGTGCGATCTAGTTCATCTTCTATCTTTAATTTTCCAGAAATTTCTAAAATGAAGACGGTTTTACAGAAATTGAAGCCATTTTTTATTTATGAGGAAAAAACGGCTGTTATTAAACTCCCTGTACCTCTTTCGGCTCATATATGAAAAAATTGCTCCAATTACTGTAAGATTCCCCATCATTTTTTCTAATCCGTTTTTCCTGAAAAGAAATTCTCTAATCCATTTTTCCTAAAGAGAATTCATCTGATCCATTTTTTCTTAAAATGTTGGTTCCTAAAATTGTTTTCCTAAATTATTTTTTCTAATTTTTAATTTTCCTAAAATTTTTCGATTTCTAAAATAAAATTTTTTAAATAAATCTCAAAAATTTCTAAAAATCCCTTTAGGGATTTTAAAAAAATTAGGAAAAATTTTCATTCCAGGAAATTTTATTTTAGAAATGAAAAAATTTTAGGAAAACTAAAAATAAGGAAAAAAAATGAATAGGAGAAAAATTTTAGGAACCAACATTTTTAGGAAAAATGGATTAGGAATTTATTTATTTATTTTTTTTTTTTTTTTAGGAAAAACGGTTAAGAACGCAAAATACGGCCCTAATTTTTTCGGCCTTTATGAGACTTTGAAAAACTTTAGGCCTATGGGGGCAGCCAAAATCGGCCTCCGAAAAATCTTTAATAAAATTGAGTTGAGTGGAGACTAAAATGCAACTTTTCCGCGCTGTGGCATATTTTCAAATTTAAAAATTCGTGTTTTTCGATCCAGCCTAATAAATAACTATGGGAATGGATCTCCCCCCCCCCCCCCTCTGATATAAGGGTGAAATATATCTTGAAATGAAAATGAACAGTTTGTGAGGAAACACGGATATATTCTGAATGAGTCAGTCTTCAGGCACGGTACTACTTATAAGACTAGGCCCCTGACCAATCGCTCATTCAGCGTTTTGCCCGTCAAGGACCTAGCTCGCGTTTTCGGATGATTTTTATTCTTATACATACCCTATCATACCTCCCCTTCCCCCCTCCTAAAATCATCCGAAAGCCGTCTTATTTTACAAAGGTTTGTTGAATTTTTAGACCCCCTCCCCCTTTTAACGTGCTGACGTAATATATGGACGACCCCAATATATTTTTCAAAAATATTTGTTATAAATTTCATTGAAAATTTTAAAATATTTTTAAGGATCATCAAGGAGTTTTGATAAAATTTTTAAAATATTCCTTTTTTTAAATGTTCGATGTCCAAAACAGCAAAACAACCGGGCAACCGGACATGACAAAACCATCATGGTGCGCCCTAAGACGCAGTCCTATGTCAAAAAATTTGAAATACGACTGAAAATACTTTTTTTTTTTTTAAATATTATCCAGAGTCCATAAGCTAATTTGTTTTTTGTTTTTATTAGAAGTAACAGAATCAGAAACCGTCCTTCCCCACGTGACATCGAATTACGCTTAGTTGTAAAATTAGAATTAATTTTAATTTTGCATTTAAATGTCCTGTAATATTTTTTGAAAATCATGTAAACAATAGCAAAGTGCTCCATTAAAAACCGTTATTTTTATTTTATTTTTTTTAAATTAGAATTTTGTTTAAAATTCAACTGGACGAAATTGTGTTCCACATAAGCAACCTTTCAAAACGTTAAAACGATATGAAAACAAACTTTTTGCATTGATTAAATAAAATTGTGATATAAATACTCTCCGCACTTTGTACGGCGGATTACCTTATTATAAGGAAAATCTCGTTACAAGTGCAAGATTAAAATTATGGCCAGTACTCCATTTGGAGTACAAATATCCAATGGTATGTCAAAGAAAGAAGGCAAAAGGAAAACCACCTTCTTGGGGAAATTCTTCCTCAAAAGTACCATTGCAGTTCCTTGAACCCCGCCTTATGGCCGGTGGCAAAACCTGTCTTTGGACAGAATGACCAACAACAATAAATACTCTGCGCTTTACCTTTTTATATAAATGGCGCAATATCCCCGTTTAAAACATTATTAACCAATATAAATTCTCTCCGATAACTTTTTATTATTAAAAAAAAAAAAGCAAAAGCAAAAGCAATTAGTTAATAAAACTCTTTTTTCGTTATCACATTTAAAATATTCTCCCCGCGTTTTTTTTTAAATCTCCCGCTCTAAAACCGTTTTGTCAGGCCGATAAAATATTTTTTTAAGTAAACGTGAAAAATCATTTTTTATTTTATTTTATTTTTAAAACAATTTTAATTGATAAATTTTGGCAGCGATTATTTTATAATAAAGCCGAATAATAAATAAATTATTACTGTTTACGATATTGTAAAGAACACACGTTCACGATGATCATGTGCCGTTTGAGAACGTGAGTTTGTGTTTTCGAGTATTTGTTTTCGCCGTTCGCGTGGTGCCCAGCGCCCCGCGCACTTAATACTGCCATGCTCCTTACGGCACCTTTTTTCTTTCTTCTGTAACGCGTACGCAAGCGCTTCCGCCAATCTCGTTTTATCACATTTTCTCGCACGATTTAATCCAGACCGAAACTCGACAAATTTTGAAGAAGTGTAGACTTCTCGACATTAATAAAAAAAAAAAAAATCTTAACACCGATTAAGCTTTTTTTTATTTCTTTTGAAAAGCAGCGACGCATGGTTTTTTTTTTTTTTCTTTTTTTCTCAAAGGGATGTGAGCGAAATTGGGTGAACTTATTTCAGCGGTAATTTTGCAAAGAGAAAAATACAGAAAAGAGGATTTGCCATCGAAAGAACATGCGATGGATATTTAGCTTTGTACATTAGGATGGATAGAAATACACGAATTTTTAAATTTTAAAAGCCACAGTGTGGAAAAGTTGCATTTTAGCCTTCATAATAACCCTAATTTTTTTCAGATTTTTTGCAGGCCGATTTCTCCCAGGTGTTCTTTTCAAATTGAATATCAGCCTAAGATTTAAGTGTTATCATGACAATACTAATATAATATAAATTGTATAATACAATGTTATTGATCAGAAATCACAATGATTTAAAATAAAGAATTCGCACTGTAAAAAGGTTTATATCATAATGATATTAGAGTGACATTAGTTTTTTGAAAATTTTAAAAAAAAAGTCGCCACTGAGACTAGAACCCACTCCGTTTAGATTCCTATTGTCACAACTCCTTCACCTTACCGTCTTCACCACTCCTTAAGTTACAAAAATGGTTGATAATTTTATTATTTAAGCCCACAAACGATGGACTTAGAATTTTTTTGACTGTTTTATTCTTATCACTTTTTCAAGTGGAAGAACAAAAAATTTCAAAAAACGAAGGGCAGAACAGCCAAAGCTCTTGAATCGTAGATTACGATTTTGCCTATATTCTTGTCCCCATTTCAGGTATAAGGTGCGAAAATTCCGAAAAACGTAAAGTATAACTTTTAAAAAAAATTTCAAAGAAACTTCACAAAACTTAATGATGTTACTGCAATATCAGGCTCACTTCAGACCGTTATTATTCTATTGCGTGAATTCTAAATTTTTTTTTTGCAAGTTAAAACATCTATTACTGTCATTATTATATTAAGTGAATATTTGACCGATATATGTTTAATATAAGTCAACGATCTGACATTGGTTTGATGTTAGTGCTACATAAAGTTAATATCAGACTGATCACATTTTTTTAGAACACCTGGGCTGCTGCCCCCAGAGGCCTAAAGTTTTTTAAAGTCTCATAAGAGCCGAAAAAATTACAGTCGTATTTTGGTCATTTCCTGTCGGAAATTTTCCGGAAATTTCAAAGTCAGTTTTACTGTAATTGTAACCGCTTCGACAAAACTCTAGCCAACAGCTTTTTAAATTATGCTGCTGTTATTTAAAATCACGTTTTTTTTTGTTTTTTTTTAAGCCGTAAAGGCCGTAAATTTTTTTTTAGATGGAAGTAATTAAATAAATAAAGAAATAGAAAATGAATAAAGGTAAAAAGATAAAAGTGCTAAAAAAAGACCAAACCCGAAGAGTTCATGCCAAACCTTTCCCAAACTCATACCTTGTTGACTGCGTTGAACTTTGACTGGCCTGGACCTTGGCTGACGTCAGACCTTGACCTTGCTGACTTCGTTGTGGCTCCTCCTGGAATCAAAGGGGAAAAAATGCAAAGGGGGGTGGGGTTGGAGACCCTCACAATGGAGTTCATCTCCCGCGGTATGATTGAAATAAAAAAATTAATTATTTTAAACTGTAATATTGTTGTTATTATTACTGTTTCTTTTTATTGGAGTTAATATTTTAAGACTATAAAAAAAAAAAAAATAAATAAATAAAACATTGAAAAAAAAATATAAATAAAAATTAAGGATTTCCAGGCCTAAAAGTTTAAGACTAGGATGGCCAAAAAAAATTGGCCATTTCTGATTTTCGTTCCCTAGCAAAAAATGGGTTCTTTAGAGTCTTGGAACACTTGTGATCTTTTTTTCAGATTTTAAAAAAAATTTTTAGAGCTGGCGCCCGAATTTTTTGGTTTTTATACTTTTACTATACCCCAAAATTAATTTTCGACTTCAAATTCGTAATCTACGCGAAATTTCCGATAAAAATCAATGGTCTTTTACGCAAAAAAAAAAGTTCATTCGTGGCCCTTTTAATTAATTTCAAGGCCGATTTGACACCTCAGGCTGCCATTCAAAAAATCTGAAAAAATTCAGGGTTGATAAGCTTACTCTACCTATAAAGAAACTTTTCCCGATATAGGAGTTTTGAAATTCCAAAAAAGTTGATTTTCGAACCACCCTAACGCTCATACTCGTTTCAATAGTCTGCCGAACGTGTCTATCGCAATTTGTTTTTATACTTAATTTTAATTTTTTATTTTCAGGTAAGTTTCCTTGGATTTCGTCAATTGTAATCGATCAAAGTTTGGATAAACTTGGAATGTGTCTATTGTCGATCACATTCAGGATCGGTCATAACCCGTTCAATTTTTTTCTGTAAGTATGCGAGTGAACCCGGAAAAAAGTCGAAAACGAAATTTTTTTTTCAACATAAAGCAATTAGTTATATAGTTATAGTTCGAGATTGTGCTGTTCATTGTACTGAAAAGTTGTACTTAAATCTAGGTATAGCGCTTAACGTCGGGGCGGCGCGAAGTTCCGCGCTGAACGGCTAGTATTAAAATAATTAAAAAATTTCTTGTAAATTTTACTTGAAAAAAAAAAAAAAAAAAAAAAAAAAAAAACTTTTTAAAAAAGTTAAATAAAATTCTTGGAGCGAAAAGACCGACACGGACAGACACACTCACTGATAGATAGATTTCCGCAGCACCGAGCCCTAGGACGTAGTCCTACGTCAAAAATTTTATGTCTTAGACCTTTTATAACTTCGGGAAGAGTCTCCATGTTGACCACCGATGTATTAGACGTCCCCTGTTATGTTTTAGCATTTTATCTAAGGTTAGATTTAATTCTTTCCCCCCCGCGCGTCATCTGCCAGAATTAAATTTTTCTGCTCATTTTTCGAGGATGGCTCGTCCTTAACTCTTAGGATGTCTCAGAATCTATCAGAGAATGGTGGTTAGATATTATTGCATTATATATCATGATTATAGCCACATTCCTACTGTAACTTTTGAGCACCGCTTATGGCGAATACCCGGCTACGATTTTGGCTCAGGTATGTTTTAAATATTACAAGTTATCCGAAGTTTACAAAAATTAAACAGCGGTTTATTAACTAACATACTTGTGGAGCAAAATCATATTAACTTGATTTAATTTAATTAAATTTAATATGCTTTGATTATAATTCTTTGTAAAGGTTAAATTAACTCATGACTAAGCCAATTTCACACTTAATTAATCCGCTCATGTACGACTTACGACGACACGTTAAAACAGTGAATTAGTGTCGCAAATATCCAAGGGTTTTTCTCCATGTGAGAGACACCTAACGAAAATATTAAGAATCATCAACAGCAAACTGCTTTATCGAAAGAAAATCATTTACTGTAGCCCTCTGTCTTCGTAGAGTTGAAACTATCCGATAGATGGGAGTGTGATCTCGATTCAAAATAAACAGAGGACGGAAAGTAAGCAATATTGTTATTAATGGAAATAACGAGATTTATTTAAATTACCCCTACGTAATTTTTTTTTTCGGAGGAAACAAGTTTTTATCGGTTTGAAAGGATAATAAGCGTTATTGTTTAAGTTTCTTGAAATTTCGTACTTAACTTTTTCCTATTCCGGTTAGCTTTTTAACCCCCTTTTTCCCCTTCGTTTTTAGTAACCCCGACCCAAGAGATTCCCTGACTGTAGATGTCTTGCGTCAGCTACAGAACTCGAAAGAGGGAACGCATTAAAATGATTTCAGGATGTTTTTTGCCCCGGAAGTTTGCCGGGTTGTACATAAATTTACAAGTATTAAGATATTAAGCCGTCGGACAAACTTGCACTATTATTTATGTAGTAAAATTAAAATTAAAGCAAACTCCTGACATGCGTTTAAAATTGGGAGTTGCAAAGGGTTAAAATTGCACCTGTAAAAGCTGAGTTTTGTTTTACAACCTCATACTTCTGAGATCTCAAAACTTAGGCCCACTAAATTGGAGTACATAAACTTGGTCCTTTAACTTTACCGAATTGGTCAAGAACCTGAAATAACCTCTTTCACTAGGAAACGAATTTTAAAAATTGGTCGGATTACTTCAATTAAGCGACCTCATTGGATACACTTCTATCGTGTATATTATTTTGCATTCGTGTTTTTTATTCTTAGGGAAACCTAGTCCTAGTTATAAGCAGACGATGGTAAAAAAAAACCTCATTGATGAACTTTGATCAGCACCTCCCCGATTTCCCCACATATAACAAATTCAAAACTATGTTATATAGCAAGGATGCGGGATAGAGCCAACCAAGAGCAGGACCAAGCTAGCTGCGGGATGACAAGGAAATGGAAAAAGAAGAACCCAACGACGAATGCTGACTATCCCTTCCCCTCATCTAAAGCGTACTACAAATCTTAAATTTTACGCACTACGCCGCAGATGAAGAAAATGGACGGGCAATTAGCTGTAACTGTAGCTGATCAAAAACAGAAAACCCACGCAAGACATACAAAAGT
Organism: Liposcelis bostrychophila; assembly: GCA_037577465.1. Lineage (NCBI taxonomy): Eukaryota > Metazoa > Arthropoda > Insecta > Psocodea > Liposcelididae > Liposcelis > Liposcelis bostrychophila. Next base: position 9,217,124 of record CM075207.1, on the reverse strand, counting down.
GATGACCGGTTGTTTGGCCAGCCCTCGCCCTTGAGATCTGCAACGTCAGACAACTTAAAATATGCACTGACGATACCGAGCCCAGAGGCGAAAAGCAGGAGCTCAACGTTAAATCCATGGACGATAACAGAGCCCATATCTCGCTCCGTCTAACCCGTACTACAAATATCATAAAATGCAGTGCAGGAAACACAGAGGCAGCCACAAGCTTTCAGGCCGATGACGGGTATCACTTCCGCTTCAGTTGAATGAAACTGGATCAGCACCGCTCCGCATTTCCCCACATATAACAAATTCAAAACTTTGCCGTATAGCAAGGATGCGGAATAGAGCCAAACCAAGAGTATGAGCAACCTATCGACGAATCCTGGCCATCCCTTCCCCTGGCCCCAAGCGTATTACAAATCTTAAACTTGATGCAATACGCCAGAGACGAAGGAAATGGATAGCCAATACAATTGTTAATATACTGTAGCTGAGCATCAACTCGAAACCGATCCAGAATGACATACAAAAATGAAGACCGACTTCTCCCTCGCCCCTGGGATCTGTAACGTCAGACAACTTAAAATATGTACAGACGTTACCGAGCCCAGAGGCGAAAAGCAGAAGCCCAACGTTAAATCCAAAGAAGACAACCCAGCCCATTTCTCCCTCCATGTAACCTGTCCTACAAACATCATAAAAATGCAGTGCAGGAAACACAGAGGCAGCCACAAGCTGTCAGGCCGATCACTGGTAACACTTCCGCGTTGGTTTCTTAGCTGAATGAAACTGGAACGGCAGCGTCCCGCCTGACCCTCACATATTACAACATAAAATCTCTGCAATATGGTAAGGGTGCGAGAAAAAGCCGTGCCAAAATTAGGAATAAGCACAAAAGACCGCCTGTCAATGTACGTAACTAGCAGTAAAGCTGACGAATTCATCCGGCAACTTCTTCCCCTTATCTAAGAGGTACTACGAAACTTGAACATGACGCAGCACGCCAAAGACGAGGGAAACAAGAAGCCCAAAAAATTACAGATAAAGCGTAGGGCCCGCTGCTCCGCCAATTTAATAATGCACCACATCTCCGTGTCCATGTTAATGTGTAACACCTTATAAAGTTCAATGTTACACAAAAATGAACAGGGGAACGTGTTAGCACTTATGTGAAAAATGCGCTGCTCCGCCATTTTGATAATGCACCACATCACCGTGTTCAGTAATTGTGCAACACCTTATAAATTTCAATGCAGCACAAAAATGAACAGGGGAACGTGTGAGCATTCATGGGAAAAAATTCAGGCTGGTGAAATTAACTGAACGAAGAGCACGTTTTTGATGAGTTTTCGCCCTGTGTTGCTCCGATGGAAGCCGTACTACAACTTTTCATAATGTTGCACTACGGTCACCATCAGAGAAAAAACGGACGATGTTCCCGGAGAAGCTCTTTAAATCACTTAAATTCTCAACCACAAATACTTACGGTATCAGTTGAAGACTTCCCTGTCGCATCCAGCCCTCTTCTTTCCCCGGTCTTAGTCACACTACAAACTTCAAAAAATAATGCAGTGCAGCTACTACCGACTTAAGAAAAACGCTTATCGTCGATGTTCTCCGGATGAGATCCTGAGAGCGTTTGATGAAATTGCAAAACGGACCCGGTTTATATACCCTACCTGGAGGGTGAACCTAAGTAAAGGGGGAGGTGCGTAAACAACTTGGCGAGTTGAGTAGGAGTGGTCTACCCTGCGCAGTGCATTGACCCTTATGTTCACTAACTTTGGACACTTGTTTTTGTTACCTGTCAGTGCATTGACCCTCTTGTTTACAACATTCGGACAACTTGTTTTTGTCTCCTTATGTTTAGACTTTGTAAACATCATATTTATTTTAATTGTTTTTCTTTTTAAAATTGAATAAGAGTGATGGAGATAATTTTTGAAAATGGGGATATTCGATGAATTAAAAAATTCGATACAAATATATCGAATTTTTCCATATTATCTTTAGGTAAAGAACCAAAAGGGAAAAAAAGGTTTGGCGAATGAAAAGCAATTTTTAAAATTTGCATTTTTATTTAAGAGCTACGTTTTTATGCAATTTCTAATTTGCTTCCTATGCACTAGGCCTATTCTCCCTAATTTTTTTTTACCGAATTTTAGGGTCAAAGATATTACAAAATATCCACGTTCGATACTAAGACCCTTCGAAAACCCCGATTTTTAGTTTGGATGTCGGGGTTTTGCTTTTAGCCATTTATTACATTATATATTTTATTTTTAATTTATTTCAATTTATTTTTAAAAATTTTTAAATTAAAAAAAATGGAGGGTTTTGAAATTTAATAACACTTAAAAGTGAAAAATATTTATATTTGTGATTTAAAATTTAAATTTTATCGTGGACAAAATGAATAAATATAAAATACGGCGCAAACTCTTTCAACGACTAAACGACTAGATAAAATTTTTCTTAGTTTATTAATATTTAACAATTAACATTGACTAGATGAAATTTTTTTTTTTTTTTTTTTTTTTTTTTTTTAAACAATATTACATAGATCCGTTGACCCTCGAAGCCGATTTTCGGCTTGACCGGGGGTGTTACGGCAATTCTTGAATATTTGCAATTACAATTGCAAGGCTAATAAACTAATTAATTATTAGATAGTCAATTATTAGCTTAATTTTCAGATAACAAAAAATTTTTCAATTTAGATTTTATTTCATTGATTGAAGTGAGATGTATAAATTCCTCAGGTAATTCATTAAAAATGGTTGGAACAGCAACTTTTAATGCTTTCTTCCCGTAATTATTAACATAAAGAGGCTCAATGTATCTTTTATATTTTGTATTATTCCGTCTGACATTTTTCTGTGCTGAGGGATGCTTATAGGAGTTATCAAAATAATTATATATTAAAAGTAAAAATTTGTACTGATGGCCGATGGGTAAGATTTTATATTTAGAAAAGAGTTTGTTTCTTTCTGGATTAGCTCTAGGATTTCTATTATTTACGTCAAAGATGATTTTTAGTATTGACTGTTGCATATTACAAATTTTTATCAACTTAGAATCTTAAAAATAAAATCGCTGTAGACCAGCTACCAAAACCAGGTACATTGTACGGGCTACTTTAGAGAAACAATTTTTTCTAAAAACAATTTTAAAAAAGTTCTAAAATCAAGGTTTTGCCTTCCGGGGTTTTGGTCGGGTATTTTAATAAAAGTGAAAATATAAATTTAACCGCTGATTTCAAAACCTCGTCATTTAAAAATATTTTTAAAAATAAAAAATAAATTAAAAATAAAATATGATAAAAGGCAAAAAGCTAAACCCCGATTTCCAATGTCGGGGTTTTGACTCCGTCTCTCGATATTGGGAAAAAAAGATTGATTTCCCGATATTATCAAAAAGGAAACAAATCGATAGCCTAATTACCGATAATTTTAGGTTCCATATATCAAAATTTCGATATTTTGTCGCCATCTGTAGAAATTTATTACGTGGCTATGTGATACATTAAAATCACAAATATTATTTTTAAATTATAAAGTGCATTCACAGCGGACGAATTCTTTTTAACCCTTTGCCGACCGACGGCTCGTATACGAGCCGTTTTGTGTTTCTTGCCGGATAGAGTCCTTTTCAGTAAAAAATTATGAAAGACATGTTTCTAGGGGTAATTTGAACCGCTGATTCCGAATCTGAAGTCAAAAGTCTGAAAAAACTAAAATTCAATATGGTGGAGCCGTTTTATTTTTAATAATTTTCCTTTTTGGCGCCATATTGGATTTTCCGAGCTGAATTAGACCATTCTGACGTCAGATTTGAAATCAGCGACGTCGAAAACGTATAGAAAGTCGAGGAAACAAATTTTGTGCGACAATTTGTATTGCATGTATGTGTTGCGGGTTGCATATACTGAAAATTGGTAGGAGTCTAACATGGGTTTTAACGCACTGTGCGGGTTCCTAATGTGTTGTAGGTTAACTTTAAGTGCGAAATCATGAAGAAGAAAAAATTCGGGGGATTTTCTTAGATTTTCCCGGAAATTTTTTTTCAAATTCGGACTTTAAAGGGTTAACTGGAAACCAAGCATTAAGGTTTTTTTTTTTTAAGTTTCATTACTTACTTACTTACTTACTTAAAACATATTGTTCATTTTAATTTTAATATGTTTTCATCCTGAAAATCCAGGGTTTTTTTGAAGGATTCAACATTTCAAAGACTCTGCTGTCGAGAAAAACAACCGATGCCCTAAAACTTCACTGCATCTTACAATTTTCATTATATTTTATTTAAAAGACGCCCTAATTTTTTTTTTTTTTTTTTTTTTTTAATTATAAAAAAATTTTTTAGAGGTCGCTCAAATAACTTTGCGTTTTCCATATGCTATACATAGACTTAAAGCAAAATCCTATAGCTCGTGCGTAGGCAGGCCCGTAACCAGGGGGGGGCAAAGGGGGGCTCAGCCCCCCTTTGGTCAAGCTTGAGCCCCCCTGTAGATTTTGTTTGGCCCATGTAATTTCCCTATCTTCCATGTTATTAGGGGCCATTTGAAGCCCCCCTTTGAAAACTTTGCGCCCCCCTGTGCTTCTAAGGCTGGTTACGGGCCTGTGCGTAGGAATAGAAAAAAAATTTCGTTTACTAGGAAAAGCTTCATTTTCATGCTAAATAGTAGTCTTTCAGTACTTTTTTAAAAATTTTTGTTCAGAGGGAAGCCAGATATAACAAAGACCACTCTGGGGCCTAAAATTCTTAAAAATGGTCGAAACACTTTTTTTTAAAATCAAAGACGCTTACTACCCCTTAAAGAACATTACAAAACGAAGTTCTCACCAAATATTCAGGAATTTCATCTTTGAAAATAAGGGAGAGAGGAAAAAGATTTGAAGCTGAAAAAAAAAAAAAAAAAAAAAAAAAATTTAAGTCAAAAATTAAAAAACATTTTTTTTTAAATCTTTTTGAATATTTTTTTTTTGAATTATTGCTGTATTTCAATCAATCTTTTCCGTTTCATTTTTTTATTGTACATATTCCATTAAATTCGTCCATCGTTTTTCATTTTTGATGAGCTAGGATTTTTGACTTCCATCCACTTTGGAAAAGATCTGTAATATATTAAAAAAGCCCTCTCTTGGTTTAGTCAAATTGGTCCAAGTTAGCAAATCTCTAAAAATGAAAAAAGTCTATTTACGTCTTTTGTAATCCAACTTTTTAAGAAGAAACTTAGGTTCAAAACCTTTTTTATTCTGTGCATGGCCAAATTGTCCAAATTTGGCAAAATTCTTAAAAATATGGATACGAAAACGCAAAAGGCGACTTCGGAAAAAAAAGAAAAAAAAAAAAAAAAAAAAAACCGAAATTTTAGGTTATTTTTGTTTTTAAGCTTGTAAACTGGCCCGTTTTAATCCCTTCGACCCAAAATCAGTTTGCTAAACTGGACCGGTGCGTTAACCCCAACCCTTAATCCGGTCAAAAAAGCAGGTTAATGTACTAAATGTTTCAATTTTTTTCACTTATAATTAACAAGTTATAGTTATAAGTTTTCGTCAAAAAATTAAATTAATTTTTAAGTTAATAAAATATTAAGTTAATTTTTTGATTTGTTACCGATATGTTATAACGTGGTAACTTGATTTTTATTAATTTTTGAAATTTTGGGACCCTGACAAAACCCCGAAATTCAGAACCTCGAAATTTGCAGAACCCCGAATCGGGGTTTTGCAAATTCGGGGTTCAGTAAATCGTGATAAAAGTATTTTTTTAATTTTTTTTTATTTTTATTTTTATTTTAATTTTTTTTTTAATTTTTTTTTTTTATTTCATTTTATTTTTGTTTGACTTATGTCAAATTTTTTCAAAGGAAATTCAAAACTCCTATATCGGGAAAAGTTTCTTTATAGGTAGAGTATCAACCCTGAATTTTTTCAGATTTTTTAAACGGCATGTTGAGGTGTCAAATCGGCCTTGAAATTTTCAAAAAGCTCTTAAAAGGGCCGAAAATGAACCTTTTTTTTGCATAAAAGACCATCTATTCCTATCGGAAATTTCGCGTAGATTACGAATTTGAAGCTGAAAATTAGTTTTGGTGCACGGTTTTTGAGCCACAGACAAAATACCATAACCAGGTTTTTAGAGCTTTTAAACCCGGCCTGTAGCTCAAAAATTATACACCAAAACTAATTTTCGGCTTCAAATTCGTAATCTACGCGAAATTTCCGATAGGAATCGATGGTCTTTTATGCAAAAAAAAAAGGCTCATTTTCGGCCCTTTTATGAGCTTTTTGAAAATTTCAAGGCCGATTTGACACCTCAGGATGCCGTTCAAAAAATCTGAAAAAATTCAGGGTTGATACTCTACCTTTAAAGAAACTTTTCCTGATATAGGAGTTTTGAAATTCCAAAAAAGTTGATTTTCGAACCACCCTACTGATTATCTGTGATAATATACTTATTGTGATTTAGCTTAAAAAATGCAGTACACTTTATTCAACCTGATCTGCCTCACTTTAATTACAATTTTTAAAAAAAGTCGGGAATGCAAACATTCAAAACCCCGAATTTGCAAAACCCCGAAGTTGCAGAACCCCGACTTTGCAGAACCTCGAATATAATTCATGGAAAATTATAGTACTTTCAGAACTCCGAATTTGCAAAACCCCGATTCGGGGTTTTGCAAATTTCGGTGTTCTGCATTTCGGGGGTTTATCATAGACAAAAATTTTTGAACCGAATTTAACTAAGCGGCAGTTTTATTATAAACTAATTTTAATATTCGAGACCGCTTAAAATCATTTATTAAATAAATGGTTTGAATACATTATGACTAGGGATAAATAAAGTTTTTTCCGAACAGCAAGAGACTAAATTTACCTCCTCCGACGGGTTACGGTCTGTGGAATTTTTTGTAATTTCCCATATTTTCCAAATAGAAATTTCTCTCTTCTTAAGGTAAATTCAGTAGTCTGTGCTATTTATCCCTAGTCATAATGTATTCAAATCATTTATTTAATAAATGATTTTAAGCGGTGTCGGATATTAAAATTAGTTTGATTTTTATTGTTCGTTCAGACATCACTCTATATTGTTCTAAAATTATTAATTTTTGCTTTATGCTTTTTTATTCATTATTTTTAGAATATCTATCCGAGAAAGTAATGTTTTTTCAAATTTTTAAAATTTTAATTCATCAAATAATTTTCGATACCGTAAAACCCTTTTCCGATTTTTACAAGTAATGTTTTTTAAAAATCCCTAAATTTGAAATTTACCGGAGAAATTCCATTTCCGTAATTAGAGTCGTAAAAGTGAATGACCGAATTTTTACATCCCTGTGGAGTGTGGACACAGCTAAACGACGCCCAGTTCAAATATTCGTCAAATAAGGGCCACCATGGTAGGTACCCAAGAAAAAGTGTGTTATAAAATTGAGTTATTAAAAACTTAAACTTCGTTATAAAATTTTATAACAAAAATTATTTTCAGTTTTTTTCTAAGTTTTTCAATTTTTTTCTAACGTTTCCCAAATTTTTCTATTTCTGCTTTTCTTTATTTTCGGGCCTTTGTCAAATTAAAAATACAAAGAAATAAACCGAAAATTCGGAAAAATTTGGAAAATATTATAAGTCAAAATAATTGGCAACTTAAGAACGATATTGCCGCTTTTAAAATTCAGTTGAAAAGTGGTGTAGTGGATAAAGGCGGCTGGTAAGTCGATCACAAGACTCGGATTCTATTCCAAAAAATTGTAATTTTTTTTTTCCATCATTTTTTCCATCATTTTGTCCACTCTTCGAGTGCCTTTGGTGTATTCTTTTACTGAACATCTTCCCGGTTCCCCTCTTTGATCCCAATACCGCAAATCCCAACCGAGAGAATTACACCCCCCTGTCTAAAAACAGTATTTAGGTTTGTTGGAAAATTAAATTTTTTTTTTCCTTTTTTTTTTTCTCATGAAAAATGTTTAAAAAAGAGCCTATAAAGTCCCCATATGCTAAAATAGTAAAATTCAAGCATAAAATGAATATAATGATTAGATATTTCTTCCCCAATTATAATTAAAAAAAAATAAATAAATAAAATGAAGATATTGCTCAGTTAAAAATTTTAATTATAAAAATTTATAAATAGTAATAAAATTTTATAATCGGTCAAAACGTTATACAGTTATAAAATTTTATAAAGCACTTTTTCTTGGGTATCAGTTAAATTTATATTGCAGTTCCTTGAACCCCGCCTTATGGCCGGTGGCGAAACCTGTCTTTGAACAGAATGACCAACAACAACAATCAGTTAAATATTCTGTGAATTGAAGAAGTAAGAAGTCGAATCCAAGAAAATTCAAATCGGAATCAAAATCTATTTAAAACTTTTCTTGGAATCGGAATCGGCATCAGAAGACGGCTATTTTTGAAATTTTTTTTTTTTTGTTTCTCTTTTATTTTTTGCTTAGAGTCAATCGATATCGAAAATAAAAAGCATACCAAAGGAAGAATTCAAATTTCATTGAGGAATGATGGCTTCGGCGTATGATTTTTTGAAATTAATCGGCACCGGTTTTGCCATTGCCAGGAGCGAATTTTGAAAAATAACTTGGAATCGTGGTCGGCTTCGTAATTTTTTTAAAAAAATGCCGATGCCGATGCCGATTTCAGCTCTGCTGCAATTTTTTTTTTGTTTTTATATAAATGCAGACAGTTAAAATGCACGCCTACATCCCTATTGATGGGTTGATAATTTTTCTTCCCCTTTTAGAAATTCGTTTCCATCCTTTCTTACATAATGAACGGAAATTTAACAGGGTCAAAAAATTTACTTTTATTTTATAGGGATATCGCATGCAACGTTACACATGGAGTTACCGACTAATTCACATCGTTTGACCAACAATCGGCATGGACTTTCATTTTCAAAAGGGTGAGTCACTTTTTTTTCCTATTAACTCAATCATTTTTAATCCTTGGCAAAACGTTGAATTTTTCAAACGAAAAATTAATTCGCCGGAAAAAACTAGAATATTAAAAAAAAGAAAAAAAAGAAATGACCGTTTTTTTTTTTTATTTTTAAATCCGAATGAAAATAAACGTAAAACCGAACGGTGCGTTGCTCGGATGATGTGAAGGTTAATAAAACATCCCGAACAGTCACATTTCTCTGTTGCCTCGGCTATTTCCGTAAATTTTCAGTTCACATCAAGACGGCAAAGAGTGAAATTACGTTCTGATATCCATAATCTGTCATAGTGTTCAGTTGTTTACTAGTGATCGTTTTACGGAATTAAAAAAAAAAAAAATACCGGGGATTATATTGTTTCGGAACATGTAAATGACCCGTCGGATTTACGTTTGAAAAGTAACCGCGAAACGGTCTTCGCGATTGGAAAAATTGGATGAAATACACAAGATTTAACATGTCTAATCGAAATACGTGAGTTTTTATTTTTGACACGATACCGATTTTTTTTTTTTTTTTTTCATTTGAAAGCTTTTTTTTTTCCTTTTGATGTTGTAAAAATGAAATATAATTTTTTTCCGTTCGTGTTTTATTGATGAAAAAAGTAAAATCCACGTTTGTGAATGTGGAATCGTTTTGTTTGAACGTGTTGAGGTTAGGTTATGTTATGTTCGGTTCGGTTGTCAGTCGCCATTTTTTTCGGAGAGTTTTACCGGTCTCGTCCTGTTTATATTTTTTTTATTAAATTGCTTTCTTTTTGAAGGGCATTGCAATTATTATTTTGAAAAACTTTATTATTTTTATTGTTTATTTATAATTTTTTTTTAAAGGGTTTTTTGTATAATGGTTTGTTGTTGTTTTGATAGACATGACAGCCAATTTTTCAAAAAAGTTTTGATATTGCTTCTTAAGTTAATATATCTCCGACACGATAATAAATTTATCGGTCTTTCCGGAAGTTCGTATCCTTGTTTCCGTTTTGTCTTTAGAGAGTTAAGAAACTTTGGGGAAAGGTTTTACCCAGTTTTCGTTTTGTCGATAAGAAAGGAGTGGGGGGGAAAATAATAAATAAACCAGGAGGGGAAGTAAATGAGTGTCTGGTTTGAGAAGATTAAAATTTGAAAGTCTTTCAGGAAGGCATTTTGAACCTTATTAAAAATAAAATTGCTTGACTGAAGAGTCATAGGGATGATTATTATGATTCAACTGAATTTTAACTTTTTGAAAGCTTAAAGGATTTATTGGACCTTATTGATATTGAACTTGGATTTTTTTTGGCAAGCCTTTGGAGTATGTTTTAAAACGTTTAGGGGAAATAGAAATAAAAAGGAAAAAGAAGATTTTGCAGATTGAAATAATTTTTATTAATGGTTTTATGTATTGATGCTCTTATTTTATGTAGCGGACGACAGCTACTGAAAAATTTTGTTTATTTGGAAGAGAAATCGGTAATATTCATGACAGGTTTGTCATTGATTCTTTGTTAGGAAAAATTTTTTAATTTAAAAAAAATGATTAATTAACAATTATTAGGAATCTTATTTGTTAAAGTTTTGAAATTAGAACTTGACGACATTTTAAATTAGAAGTTCAACTTAGAAAATGTGACATTATTAAATACAAACATTTCAGAATTTATCCCTTTATCCCTTTCGTCAACATTGTTTTTTAATATTTGTTTAATTTAGTTGAACAGATTGAAGTTTTCATCATGCAATTTCTGCATTTTATTTTCTTTTTGCCCCTTGGTCATACTGGTTCTACGATAAGATGTTTGGTTGTATGAGATTGTGATGGTGATTTTGGTTTTCCACGATAAAGATCAGCTTAAAATATTTTTCAAAAAATAGTTTAAATGAATTTTTTTTCTTTTATAAATAAAATGGGGAGTGTGTAATTTTAAAATATTAAATTAATGGGAGGAGTCCTTTTAAAAAAATTCTGCAACAATGTCTGAAAAAAATTTTCGGGTTATCTTCATAATTTTCAGCTGTAGCTTAGATGCCTTGGAGCTATTTTTTTTTTTTTTTTCTCGAAAGAGAAAAAGAGAATACAAAACAAATTTCCTAAAATTAAAAGTGGCCAGTCGCAAATAGAATTTTATTTAAAAAAAATTCATAAATAATCCAGGTTAGTAATCTGCAGAAACCTTTGCATGCGATCAAAGTTTGCAATAAAGTAATATAAAGTAATATTTGCATTTGCAGGGTTAAAGAATCGATGCAGTTTATGAAAATTGTAAAACTTTTTAATCGATGGAAGTTTTTATCAAAACTTTTCAAGTTTTAATTTTGTTTTCTATTCTGATTTTATTTCATTATGTGAAACCGAAGTTTGAAAATTATAAGGCTCATTTTTTTAAAATTTAAACTTTGTATTTATGAGAAATTAGGCGGGGGAAAAGTTAATAAACTTCAGAGGAGGAAAAATAAGGTGTAATTATTCCCACTTTTCCTTCATTTTGTATCAATTTCGAATTTATCGATGCAACATTTGTAGTAGCTCTTGTTCCGCTTTTCAAACTTGTAATCTTTATCCGCTGATTGGAATTTATCGTTATGTTTTACAATTATCGACATTGGTGTTAATTTCCTTGAGTCATTTTCCTTTAAAAAAAAATATTAAGTTTTTCCTTATTGATTGACGACTTTAGTATTGTGCATTGTGCTCTTTTGCAACAGGTGAGGGATTAGGTGAATTTTCTTTTTATGCCTTTGGTGAGGATCCAGGTGAGTCCTCCCGGAAATTAAAATTCTCCCGGGGGATTCTAGGGAATTTTCCCGGGAATTAAAAACTGACGGGAAAAATTCCGAAAAATTTGAATCCCGGGAATCGGGATTGAAAATTTTATCGGGGTCCCGGCCTCCCGGGAAATCCCGGGGGAAATCATTGGCACTAGAAAATTTTAGAAAATTAAGAAATTTTTTTACGAAAGTTTAGAAAATTTTATCTTTATGTGCTGTCTTTTTTGGCCAATTACTCGAAAGGCACAATTAATTGTACCACCGGAAATGCTGTATATTTTTGGACTTTTTTCTTCTACTGCCACTTTTTTTATTGTTTTGATTATTTTTCCGAACGCTAGAAATAATGAAAACGAAAAAAAAAAGTTTTAGCACAAGAAAAAAGTCCAAAATATATACCAATTTAAGTGGTGTTATTAATTGTACCCTCCAATTAATTCTTCAATGAACACAAGAGCATCAGAAAATTAAGAAATTTTTTTTAGTGATTTTAAGATTAAGAGTTAAAATTTCAGAAAAAAAAAAAAGTAGGAATAATTATTTTTAAGGAAAAATGATCGGGAACGGGGCGAATAAAAAAAAAGAGATAAAAAAAAAAATTTTCACAAAAGAACTTTGATCCAGCCTGTAGCGATTTAAACTTGTTTCCAAAAGTTTCGGGTGGGGAGGGGAAAAAGTTCCGAGGGTCGAATTTATAAAGATAAAATAGAGAAGATGGTTTACGCCTCGCTAATCTTCTCGGCCGCTATCATCTCCTTTCAGATTTTTTTGGAGTTAAAAAAAAAAAAATTCCCATGACAAAGAATTGGGAACAATCGGGAACAACCCACAACATAATCCTTAACGATCAGCCCTTTGAGACTCATAATGTTACATTCTCTTGGCTGCCGTAAATGTACCGGCCAATTACATCCTTGCAAACTTTGTGTAGTGCACAACTACATAGTTTACAATTGGTTGCCCGCAGAGGTTAAAACAAGCGAACCTTTTTTTTTTTTTTTTTTTTGTGCAAAGAGAAATAAAAAAAAATAAAGAACTTCGGAGACAATTTCGCTAAAATGAAAATTCCATTAAAACTGCCGTTTCCTCCTCTTCAAAGTTTTAATTTACGAAAAAAGAACGTCGAATCTCGTGTCAAAATTCGACATATTTCACTCTTAAAAAAAAAAAAAAAAAAAAAAAAAAAAAGTTTTTCTTCGGGGAAAAAAAAAGTTTTGCGCTCTAGTTGGTTTGTCGAGTCTTGAAAATTGAAAAGGGTAGGACGGTATGAGAAGTGTCATTCATGGCGTCGGTTTAATCAGGTTCCATCTCACCGGTCCGCTACTGGTTACATTACAAATCTCTCGAGATTTACCAGAGTTCTCAATTGTTACCTTTCTTTTTTTTTCCTCTTTTTCTTCTACCGTTTTTCTTTTATTATAAGCGGAAATCCGCTGCGATGCAATTATTACGCTCCTTCCGGGGAATTATCCCTTCCAATTTTACTTTTCATCAAGAAAATTATATGGAGATTTCCACCAAATTATGCATATATTATGCATAAATTATATGCATTTTATGCATGCTTTATATGCATTTTATGCAATTTATGCAATTATATGCATAAATTATATGCAACTATATGCATAAATTATATGCATTTTATGCATGCTTTATGTGCATTAAGAATTTTTATGCTTAATTATATGGCAATTATGCAATTTATGCATAAATTATAATTACAACTTATAAATATAATTGTGCATAAAATTACATTTATTTATATAATTATAACTTATGAATATAATTATGCATAATTATAATTTATGCATGTAATTTATGCATAATGATAATTCATGCATATAATTGATGCATAATTGTAATTTATGTATATAATTTATGCATAAGTGTTAATAAGTTATGCGAAAAGTGTATAAAATCATTGCAAAATAAATGCAACAAATTTATAAGAAAAAATATTATTTTTGTATCATTTGTACAAAAATTTAAAGTTGCATAAGTTTTGTAAAGTTTATGCTTACTTTTTTATGCACCAAAATTTGAAAATGCATAATTTTTTTAAGCATAAAAATCCGGATGAATATTATTTGCGCATAATTTGTAAACAAGAAAACATAATTATAATTTATATGTATATACTTCTGCATGATTATAATTTATTTATATCATTGAACATAAATATAATTTATGCATATAATTATGTTAATGTATATAATTATAACTATAACTTATGAATATAATTATGCATAATTATAATTTATGCAAATGATTATATTTATGAATATAATTATGCATGATTATAATTTATGCATATAATTTATGCATAATTATAATTTATATGCAAAATTATGGATAATGCGAATATTAGGCTTATTTAACCTTTTCATCGTTTTATGCATACTTATGCATAATGTAACATAATTATAATTATGCATCATTTATTTATAATTATAATTATGCATCATTCATGTATAATTATAATTATGCATAATTTATGCATAATTATATCGGAGGATGAAAAAAAGTTTCTACGGTAAAAAAAGGTTAAGTTCATTATACATCATTTAAGCATTTTTTATGCATGTCCAATTTTTTGTATAATTTACACATGATTTTTATATTATTTATGCATCTCTTTTTCGTAAGGGCGTGCCCGTTTAATTTTTTTACATTTCGAGAGAATCGAGAGCTAAGAGATTGAATGCGAAGCGGAAACCGCAACTCATACGCCTGATTGCCAAGTCATTTCTCCATTAGTATGACATCAATCTCAATTGCAATTTGCATATTTAATAGCCCTCACTTTACTTGAGGACAGGAACTGAACTTTACCAAGGGATTAAGACTTAAATGGAAAAGCTCGATAAACGTGTGTATTTAGCAAATTTTGAGAGCACAGGGGCGAAACAAAGCAGGGGCACATCTTTTCTTTTTTTTTTTTTTTTTTTCAGACGAACTTTAGTCGAGCTTGTGACATACACGTCAAAGGACAGAAGGAAATTCATTTAAAAAAAAAATAAGTCGCTTGCAAAATTAATTACAAAAAAGTCCCGCCATTGCTTGCTATTAAAACAATAAAGAAAAAAAAAACGCTTTTAAAAATTTTTTTTTTTTTTCTTGACAATTATAAAGTTTTTGGATGGAAAACTTTTTGTTCAACTAATTTACTTTATCTTAAAGAAATTTCATTTCATAAAGTTATTTTCCTAAACTTGTGTCCTCAACGATACTTATTCTAATTGCGTTACAATATATTATTTCAAACTCATTTTTCCTGAAAATAAAGCTGGAAAAAAGAATAGTAAAAGTCAGCATGAGGTAAACCGTTTTTGGGAAGAAAAGGATTTCCAGGAATTAAATGTGCCCAATTTGAGCCATCAGGAAATTCTGCCCCTGATTTCCCCCGAGATTTTCCGTCCCCCCATTCCAATAAAAAAAAAATTTTTTACGACAAAAAATTAAAATTTTTTTTGAACAATTAATTTTTTTAACATAAAATTAAAACTTTTTAAAATTTTTTTCTTAAACAAGACTTGGGGAAAATAACATCACATTTATTTTTTTACTTTTTATTGTTAATTTTTAAAAAAATGTAAATGGTACATTAAAATCAATAAAATAAGTTGACTGTCATCTTGATCGATTTTGCTTTTGAAATTTGTAAAAACATTAGGCACTTCGTTCGCTACACAAAACCGGCCGGTTCAACGTCCGGTTTTTGTCAAAAAAACATTTTTTTTCCGATATTTTTTTTTTCGTTTTGAAGCTAAAACAAAGCAAATCGGGGTCAAATTATACTCAAAATGTTCGTAAATTGATGGAGAACAAGATTCTGTAGGTTAAATACAATAGTAAGCTTGAATTTACATAATATTTGCAAAAATTCGTTTGTTTACGTAATTTAAATTTTAAAATGGCGATGTAAACAAACGAAAAAAAAAAAAATAAATAATCCGATTTTCGAAAATATCAACGAAATTCAAGCTCACTAATGTATTTAACCTACAGAATTATGTTCTCCATCAAATTTCGAACATTTTGAGTATAATTTGACCCCGATTTGCTTTTTTTTAGCTTCAAAACGAAAAAAAAAAATATCAGAAAATTTTTTTTTTTTTTTTTTTGCCAAAAACCGGACGGTGAACCGGCCGGTTTGTGTAGCGAACGAAGTGCCTTAGAAAAGTAAATTTTTGTTTTAATTATAAAAAAAAGGTTAAGCTGCTCATCTTGTGGTATTTTATAATTTATATATTATTTATTTATAATAAATATAATTTATATAATTATATATATAAATTATATAAAATTAAATCTTGAAAAACAGGTTCGAACTTGTACTCGTTTTATATTTAGCAAAATTTAGCAAAATAATTTTCCTATTAAAAATATGTAATTATAATATAATATTGTTATAGTTATAATTATATACAAAAGGTATGTATGTATAAATTATATATAAATTATTTAAAATTAAATCTTGAAAAACAGGTTCGAACTTATTTTTAATCGGAAAATAATTTTGCTAAATTTTGCTAAATATAAAACGAGTACAAGTTCGAACCTGTTTTTCGAGATTTAATTTTATATAATTTATATATAATTTATACATACATATCTTTTATATATAATTTATATATAATTGATATATAACTTATATATAACTTATATATAACTTATATGTAACTTGTATATAACTTATATATAAACTATATATAAAATAGCACAAGATGTACAGCTTAACCAAAAAAAACTAGTTTTGGAAAAATATTTTTAAGAAACTAGTTTTAGGAATTTTTTTATAGGAAAATTATACATAAAGATGAAGGATTTTAGGAAGAACTAATTAAAAAAAATAATTTAGGAAAAATCATCTTTAGAACAAATAGGTTTAGGAAAATTTGTTTAAGGAAAATGGTAGGTGATCTATTCTTTCTGGTGTCCCCAAATTTTTTGGAGAAAAATAAAAAAAGAGAAAAAAAAGGGATCTTTTTTTAATTACTAGGAAAACAGGTTGATTGAGTTTCGCGGAATTTAATGACGATCAGGCCTTATTAAAACGAGACCTCTGTACAAGAATCGACCGAGGGTTTCCACGCTAATGAAGGGTCTAGCGAGTATGCGAAATGAATGACATGATGTAACATATAAATACTGCAGTAAGCTTTCGGAAAATGAAATTGTCCTTAATCACCGAATAAATTAGCTATGACATTAAAAGCTTTTTTTTTGTTGTTTTTTTCTCCTGCAGTAATGACCTAGATATGTTGCAAACTAAGTAATTAAACTTTTTTTTTCTCTTGTTCTTCTTTTTTTTTTTTTTCTTGTTTTTTAAACAAAATAAAAAATATTAAATGTCAGCATTTTTTTCTCTGGTATTTTTATTTTTATTTTTATTATTTTTTTTTTCCATGGTTCGGTTGAAATTTCGAGTTGGAAGCAGTGGCAGGGAAATTTTGCCGAGTCGACGAGAAGTAAAACGTGAGAAGTCGTAAATCGAATGGATCCGTAAGCTGAGTAAAGGTTTTATATCACGACATCTTCACGTCGAATATGATGTGGGGATTAGTTTGGGAGGTTTTAAACTGGAATGGATTGGGGGGAAAAGGAGGCGAAATGTTGGGGAGGTAACATTCTCCTCCCGATACATTGAGGCAGACGTTCCCGAATGGAAATATATGTAGTATTTCTAGTATTTCGAAAATTTTATAATTGATACTGATATTATGTTTGTTTGCGAAGGGTTTTAAGATTCCCGTGAATGATTTAATCTGGCATAATCCCCCAGGTAAAACATCTGTGTTTCAAGTACTTAGTTTGTAAGAAGTCAAAGTCGAAACGGATGCTTAAGCTGGATAAGACTTTATATTGAAATATCGCACATTGAAAATGATGTAGGTGTGGATTATGTGACAACCTCGAAAGGAGGAAAACGTCGCAATCGGCAAGATTTTCCTTTCTTTGGTTTCGCTTTGACGAAACCCGAAACCCATGAGATGTTCCTGTCGGATCCTGCTTTCGGTTTACTCTGAACGAGCTCCTTTTTCAAAGGTGCCATTTAGGTATTACGTCAGCATAAAATTAAAAGTTTTTGGCCCCCCTTTCGTTACTAGTCAGCAAAAGTCAGCATTCTATGTATAGGGTGGGAAAAAATTATTTGGCTGGTATTAGAAAAATGTTCTAGGAGTTAAGGTAGGGGAAAATCCATAAGGGCAGTCTCCACTTGATAACGTTCACGGCATTCGCGTTGTCCGTCATCGCGATTAACGTAATCGTACCGGAAGTACTTTGCAGGTTTTGCTCCCGTAAACGTTTGTGGCATAAAAAGAGTACCGTATATTTCATTAAGTATACAAAATTGGCTTACCCAGAATTTGTTTTGGAACAGATTTATTGTCCTCCCCATGCCCGAATTAAAATTTTTCTTTTTAAATCCGTAAAAACATCTTTCAAAACCGCCATTTTTAATGTTTGTAAATAAAAAAAAGCAGAAGATGATCAAAAAAATCGTCGTAAAAGACCCACAAAACTTCCGGTGCGAATACGTTCATCGAGAAGGCGGATAACGCGAATGCGGTGAACGTTATCAAGTGGAGACTGCCCTATAAAAATTTTCCCCCTGCGGGAAATAGGAAAGACTAAAAATTCTGGACCAAAATTTTTTATTTTGCCATTAGATTTCCCTTGTTAAGAGCTTTAAAAAAGTTTTCCGGACTTGGATCGATGGGAACATTAGTTTTTCCGGGATGACAATTTTTCTTGGGTCGTAATTTTAATTTTTTTAATTTTTTTATTTTTTTATTTTTATTTATTTATTTATTTATTTATTTATTTATTTTTTTGCCGCACAAATAATATTTATATAAAAAATTATCGACTCCCTGAAAAAAAAATATTGATTCAATGCCATTTAATGTTGAAAAAAAAAAAAAAATCCCATTGCGGGCCATTTTTCGTAGGCGAGTTACGTAGACTGTATAACGGAGTTAAGTGCAAAAATGACGTAACTTCTTATTTTATTATTGATACAATACGCCGTTTTTGCGCTCAATGTCGTGCTTTTCTAGATTTTTCCTACAAATGCTTAGGCCATTCTCAGAATTTCCAGATCAAAATGTTAGTTATTTCCGAGAATTTGTCATAAATTTCTGCAATAAAATTATGCATAAAACCCTTTCCTCCGTTGGAAAAAGTTATGCATAAATTAAACCAAAATCACGTGCAGATTTACCAAAACTTTGTCATACATAAAAAATACATAAATTATTTATGTCCCGCTTCGGCGAGTCTCAACGACATACTCAAATTTTGGTGCTTAAAAAAATACGCAGAAACATTGCAAAAATTATGCATATTCAGATTTTCATACTTAAAAAATTTATGCATAAACTGTAGAGATTTTATGCAAATTTTATGCATGTTCTAATTTTGTATTAATAAATGACACAGAAATAATACATTTTTTACATAAATTTTTTTCATTTATTTTGCAAAAATGTTATAGAAATTTTGCAACCCTTTTCCATACGGGATCCTTAACATGCTTATAAAATTCATTGACGACCCCTTGGATGGCCAACAGGACAAAATTGGGTTGGCAAGAAAAACCCACCGGATTAAAGAAAAAAATTTTCCTTCTCCCACCATGCGTGTCTCAGGAAAATGATCGAGTGGCCTGGAAAATACCAGGAACGACAGGCCATGTCATGATCATCCCCACGCCCTGATAGGCCTATTATGGTAAAAGACTGAGGAGGAAGAGAATTCAAGGAAGGGCCGTCACACAAAGATTAAAAAAAAAGAAAAAAAAATTTACAAAGCATAGTGGGAGGGAAAAGTCACTACCGCGATATAACATTTTACGTAACGGAGCTTACATTTTTCATACTTAGGAAAAATGTTCAAACCCATCAGTTTATCACTCACTTGATGATAAAAAAAAAGCGTGGTAGCGTCAAAAGCCATTTAATGCAAAAAAAAAAAAAAAAAAAAAAAAAGCCGTTTAAAGCTTTTAACGGAGATCACCATATTAGGAGTTCCTTAAGAATA
Source organism: Liposcelis bostrychophila (assembly GCA_037577465.1). Taxonomy (NCBI): domain Eukaryota; kingdom Metazoa; phylum Arthropoda; class Insecta; order Psocodea; family Liposcelididae; genus Liposcelis; species Liposcelis bostrychophila. The sequence continues at coordinate 9,197,388 of CM075207.1, read as the reverse complement.
AAAAAAACCAGCAGGAAAAGGTGACTTAAAAAATGGTTTTTTTTTTCCTCTCCCGAAAAAGAAAAAAAATAATAATGCAGAGAAAGATATTTCATTTTGAAAAAAAAAAAAAAAAAAATAGGAATGTATTTTTTTGGCAATTCTTCCGAAAAAAAAAATGGAAAAGAAGAAGAAGAAAAAAAGGGAAAGTTTTTATCGCTTTTACTGCAACGTATTCATTTTAAAGCACCATACATCCTTCTTCCCTATTTCGTATATAGTTAATTATTTACATGCAAGTTTTACTCGACGACGTTTTCGATCGATCGGAAAAGCGGTTTATACATTTGTGCGCGGATCGATCAAGGAAAATCTACTTTTCCCGCCGAAGACGGGGGAAACGTCATAAAGTTAAAGAGCATTTTCGGTTCCCGTAAGATGACCCCGGAGAGATTTCCCGCGATCCCGCTCCCACCTTTTCCATACCCTTTCGGGCTCAACTTAGTCGGGTGATGATTAGACGTGTAATTGACGGTCTCCGGGGGTAATACGAGCGAGAGAGGAAAAGACCATGCGTTTCGGAGATGTCGCCTTTCTCGACCTCCCCTTCCCCCCAGGCTTTAAACTCGATACCACATCGAGGGCTGACTGAGCAACAGGCAAAAAAGTTTGCTTAACAAGGGGAGGTTTAGAAAAAAAAAAAATATGAGCGTGAAAATGTAACTAAATTTATGGAGCTGCGGTTGATGGGTTAGACATGTGGAGTCCCTGCGGGTTTGAGAAAACTCAAAACTCCAGGTCATGGGGGCTCATCAGTTATCATTTACAACGGAGCTTTGATGAACATGTATATTTTTACGTGCGTCGTTGTAAATATCTTTAATAGTAGTTGTTAAAAAAAAAAAAAAAAAAAAAAAAAAAGTAGTCGAATTTGCTAAACGCTGTTGAATATCAAGATGCACGGAGTGCACCCAGCCAAGTTTTAATATATGTTACCCTCAACCCCTGAAGTCAGGAAAGTTTTTCAAGTGCCAAACACGCAGTCAATTCTAGAATTGCCGAGGCTTCGACAATTCAAATTTTTGTTGAAAAACATTGCCGAGGCTTAAGCATTTCTAAAGCCGTTGCGGAGGGAGGGGTTTTATGCATAATTTTATTCATAAATTATTTATGCATAAAATTTGCGTAATTTTTGTAAGTCATAAAAATGTGGATATGCATAATCTATGTATATAATTTTTGCTTAATTTTTGCATGTAATTTTTTAAAACCATAAACCTTGAAAATTCGCAAATATATGCTTTTTCAACTTTTTGTTCCGTTTTATGCATACTTATTCATGCGTCATTTATGCATAATTATATTGGAGGATGCAAAAAAACTTACCCGGCAAGAAAGTGAAGCTCTTTATACATAATTTATGCATATTCTTATTCTATACATATGTCCAATTTTTCGTATAATTTGTACATGATTTTTATTTTATATAATTTATGCATAACATTTCCTACGGAGGGAGAGGTTTTATGCATTATTTTATTTATGCGTAATTCTTGTAAATCATAAAAATGTAGGTACCCATAATTTTTTGCATAATTTATGTATATGATTTTTTGAAATCATAAGCCTGGAAAATTCGCATATATTATGCTTATCCGATTTTTTGTCTTATTTTATGCATACTTATTATGCATAATTTATGCATAATTATATTGAAAGATGGAAACAATTTTTCTAGCAAGAAAGTCGAGCTCTTTATACATAATTTATGCATATCCTATACAAAGGTCCAATTTATCGTATAATTTATACATGATTAATTTATAATTTATGCATAACATTTTGTGCGGAGGGAGAGGTTTTATGCATAATTTTTGTATGTCATAAAAATGTGGATATGCATAATTTTTGCATAACTTATGTATATAATTTTTTTTAGATCATAAACCTTGAAAATTCGCAAATATTATGCTTATTCCACTTTTTGTTCCATTTTATGCATAATTTATGCATACTTATTTATGCATAATTTATGCATACTTATTTATGCATAATTTATGCATACTTATTTATGCATAATTTATGCATACTTATTTATGCATTCCCTTTTATGCATACTTATTTATGCATCATTTATGCATTCCCTTTTATGCATACTTATTTATGCATCATTTATGCATTCCCTTTTATGCATACTTATTTATGTATAATTTATGCATATTTATTTATGCATAATTTATGCATTCCCTTTTACGCATACTTATTTATGTATAATTTACGCATATTTATGCATAATGTATGCACATTTATGCATACTTATGCATAATTTATGCACATTTATGCATACTTATGCATAATTTATGCATTCCCTTTTATGCATCCTTATTTATGCATAATTTATGCATTCCTTTTTTTGCACAATTTTTGCATAATTGAAAAATGAAAAAAAAAATTCCGGCAAGAAAGTCAAGCCTTTTACACATAATTTATGCATTTTTTATACGTATGTCCAATTTCTTGTATAATTTATATATGATTTTTACTTTATATCATTTATGCATAAGTTTTTCGTAAAGGGGGGGAATTTCTTTAAAATTGTGTACTATTGTTAATCTTTATGAGGAAAAGCCTATAGCTTATCCCCGTGAAAAGGAATCAGAATCAGCCAAACTAGTGCTCACGTAATTTACGGAGGACTCATAAGAATATTCTTCAGCACACACACACACACACATCAGGCTTTTACAGGACCTGGAGCCCTATCGCCGCATTATAGACCTTTTTCCAATCAGGCCTCTCCTGGCAGGCGTCTCGCCAGGAGAGGCGAGATTGAATATCTCCTGACAGGAGATATTCTTCAGCTTCAGAGATAAATTTTTAAGGTCGTCCCTGAAAAGTCCCCGTTTGGTTTTGGCAAAAATGACTCGCAAATCGCCACTTCACTTTTACAGTTGCTTGAGTTCGGAAAATGCCTTCGACATCGACATCGACATCTACAAAAATTAAAATGCAAGTCATTTTTCCATTACGCGTCGGGGAGGGAAAAAAAAAAGGAGAAAAAGAAATAGAAAAAAAAAAGATAAAATTGAAAATGTCATTATCCGCTTCTTTTTTTTCATCCGGACTTGTCTCGTCTCCCTCTTATCCGAACCGGTTTAATGACGAAAAAGAGTCAGGCCGTGAGGCAATAAGACATCTGCTGCACTCCAAAAAGCTGGGAATTTTCATTACTTGAAGTTTGTCACATAAAACTAATAAATTGAACCTTGTATTTTTTTCCGTCTTTTTTATCGAATAAAGAAAAAAATAAAATAAAATAAAATTTTCCCCTTTTCGTCGAAAGAAAAAATTAAATGGCAAAAATGTCCTTCGAATGACTGTATATAAAACAAAAAAAAAAAAAAATGAGATCGGTGAACCGATCAAAGTGCTTTATCGACTATTTAAATAATTCTCAAAAATATAGTTAGTTTTTCGATCAGAGTTCCACCAAAGCCGCAGTACGGGCACAAGGAATGCGAATTTCTGAAAAATTATTTCGGATTTTGAATCCTCAACCCCGAAAATATTCTCAAAAATACGGTTAGATTTTTGATCAGAGACACCAAAGTCGCTGTATAGGCGTAAGGAATTCGAATTTTGGAAAAATTATTTCAGATTCGGAATCCTCTACCCCAAAAATATTCTCAAAAATCCGATTAGATTTTTGATCAGAAATCCACCAAAGCCGCAATACGGGCATAAGGAATTCGAATTTTGGAAAAATTATTTCAGATTCGTAATCCTCTACCCCGAAAATATTCTCAAAAATATGGTTAGATTTTTGATCAGAGGTCCACCAAAGCCGCAGTACGGGCATAAGGAATTCGAATTTTGGAAAAATTATTTCAGATTCGGAATCCTCTACCTCGAAAATATTCTCAAAAATACGGTTAGTTTTTCGTTAGCTCCCACGAGGAACCCGCCAATCAGCATCCAAATCGCTTTGTTGACGTAATCGATGACGTCATGTCGTGACGTTTCAAAAGTTGGAGATATCGGTTTTTAGGCCTATACCCATACTTTTAGCCCTGCTCACCGTTTCTGAACCACTCAACAGAATTTAACCAAATTTCAATGGTAGCGTATCTTGATGAATATCTACTGCAGTACGAAAATCGGACTCAATCGGTATCTGCGTTCACGATTTATAGTCAAAAAATATCTTGAAATAGTTGAAAATTCAACATTTTTACTCACTGCTTCCGAATCGCTGAACCGATTTGGCTCAAAAACTAATCAGCACCTACATTTCATTAGAAGTTCCTACCCACCAAAAATCATCGACATCCGTTCTTCCGTTTTTCTGCTTTTCGACGGACAAATTTTTTTGCACATATATTCATACATTCATACATTCATACATTCATACATTCATACATTCATACATTCATACACACACACGGCCACCATCCAAATTTTGCTTTTTTCGGCATCAGGGGACTTCAAAACGTGTAAAAATATCGAAAACTGAAAATCTGAAATTTGTGCTAAAAACAATGCTTTATTCTCCCTGCGGTCGATAAAGCAAAAAAAAAAAAAAAAAGCTCCGGGGGAGAGAAAGGAGCAAAAAACTGGAAAAACTTTTTTGTGGGAAATCACAAAGTCTCTTGTGCCCTTCCGTCATCATTTTCGTTGGCTAAAGAAAATATTCAAAGTTTAGCTATTTTAAAGAACCACATGAATAATGTTTCGAAATGTAGCGCTTGAAATGCCGTTAAAAGTTTGAAAATTCGTAGAAACCAAAGTACGGAAATTGTACATCTTTTCCTCGGAATCTGGTTAATTTTTTTTAAGTAAATCCCTTTTTTCCGCGTATTCGCTTTAAATCACGCATCGAAATAATGTTTCGGAAAATTCAGAAAAAAAAACGCATTTTTTGGAACAAAAAAGTTATTTCCTTTCTCACTTTTTTTTTTCTTTTTCTCCCCGAAGAGGATTTTTTTTTTTTTTAAAGTCTTGTCTCATAAATTTTTACGGTAATGATTTCCGATTTTAAATAGAGGGAAGAGAATATGTTTTCCGGTAATGTCGTCGTCTCGGGAAAAAAAAGAGCAGAACTTTCACTTTATATATATTCTTTCGCAATTTTCTCTACCTCTCCCGCGTCATCCATCGTAAAATCATTTTTTATGAAAAGAGGTTTTCATCAGCATCCTTTCATCTTTCAAATTCGCTGTGTTTCCCCCTTTTTACCCATCGCTTTAGATTGGAATGGCTAAAAGGAAAAAAAAAAAGTGGAGGTAGATTGAGAAAAGAGTGTTCAAGAACGTATAGGAGGGAGGTTACAAAAAAAAAAAAGTGAGGATCGTTTTCACACATAGAATCAGCACAAAATTACTGCAAGGGAATCCAATAAACCGAAAAAGAAAAAAAGACCATCTTTCAAGCGATCACAAAAAGAGAAATCCCTTTTTTCTTTTTTTCTTCTTGGGTTGCGGTGGACCATTAGAGAAAGAAAAGGTTAAGAGGTATTAAGTGAGGTGGCTTTGTGTTTTCAAATTTTCCTACTTTTTTTCCCCCTCCTCCTAAACTTTTTTGCGGATTTGAATAATGGGATGGCCTATTTTATTAGTGTTTGGCGTTGTTGGAATCTGTTTTGTTCGCTCGATTGAGGCGGGCGAACCGAATGCCTGAAATTTGGATTTTTTTCCTCGTAAATCGAAAACAGCCATTACTTCCGGTTGTAAAAAAAAAAGAAAAAAAAAACGAATATTTCCGATAAATTTTTCAATAAAATTTTATCAAAAATTTTTGATGATCCTAAAAATTATTTTTAAACTTTAAATGAAATTTATAATAAAATCTTTTACAAAATAGGGTCAAGTGGGGGAAAAAAAAGCCAATTTTTGAAAATTATGAATAACGTAGCAATTAATGTTTTAAAAAATTTTTTTTTCCGGTACAAAGTTCTAATTTTATATCTAGCTTATGTTTCAAAAGCAAATATGCGTCTGTTTAACCAAATATGGTCAAAATCTCCGAAAAATGCTGCCTTTTTTTTACCCGGAAAGTGGGGTAAAAACGAGCCAAACATGAGGTAATAACGGGACACCCGCGAAATTAACACCACATCGAGTTTTAGAAAATTTTTTTCGCGGTACAAGGCAAGATAATATTATTATGAAATGATATTTTGCCGTAATAAAGCGTTTACCTTTCCCAAAAGCACTTTTTTCGTCATCTTTCACAATTTTCACAAAACCAAAACATTGCACTCAATATGGCGTCGATTTTTTCCGAACATGCAAAGTGCCATATATCGAATGGCTTTTTTTTACCCGTGATGGTGTCTCGTTTTTACCCCACAACTTTAAAGCTATATAACTCGTGTTAAAATCAGTTATTTGTAAATTTCGAACCGCATAATGATTCCTCAGTCATTATTGTTTATTTACGTTCCGTAATATTTTCACCTGTTTTGTTTTTTTTTCGAATAAAATGTAATTTTAAAACAAGTGTCAACAATTGCTTTTTCAAAACAAAGCCGAATGTTTAAGAAATAATTTTTTTTACCTAAAAATATAGGAGGAAATGAAAATTTCTTAACGACATAGCGAAATATAAGCTTCAAACAATTATCATGAATTTTTCGGAACTTTAAAGATCTGTCATTAATCCAATATTCAAGTGTCTTTTTTTTACCTCAAATTTTCAATGGTTGTTTTTTCCCCCACTTGACCCTATACTGTAAATTTTTGACTAAAAAAAAAAAAAAGGAAAAATTTTTGGAAAATTTTTTAGATTTTGATGATTTTTGATAAAATTTTATTAAAAAATGCAAAGGGAACCACGTAGACTTATATCAGGGGTTGGAGGATTTTGGGGGATCAATAACATTTTTTTAAGCAACACATTTGGATGATTTTTGAAAAAATTTTTTCTAATTCCAAGAAAAAATGTGTTACAAAATTGAGTTATTAAAAACTTAATCTTTGTTATAAAATTTTATAACCCGCCCAAAAAGACATCTATATATCACTATTTATTATTCATTAAAAAATTTTATAACAAAAATTATTTTCTGTTTTTTTAAAAAAGTTTTTTTATTTTCTTCTAAAGGTTCTAGTTCCTTTACATAACCGGCCGGTCAGCCGGGCGGTGAAAATTTTTTAACAATAAAAAAAAGTTTAATATTTTTTTTTTGATTCGGTATTTTACACATAAAAATGAGATCGGATCGCACCGAAACCGTGCCAAAACGCTTTATGGTTAAAAGGTAAAGATTCGTTATTGAAAACGTATGAAAAAGGCTTTACTGTGCCTAAATTTGACAATTTTTTTTAATGTTTTCGAAATAAAAAAATAAAACGCCATTTTTCTTTTTGTTGTTGAAATAGTTCGTGGTTCCACCGCTAGAGCGCTGCACTAGTCTCTCGGAAATAAACATTTTTTTTTTTCTGCAAAAACAATTAAATATTATCAAATATAAGAACTATTAACTGTTTTTCATGCATTTCATGTCATGGAAATTTATCTCTGAACATAACGAAACGTTTTGGGTACGGTTTCGGTGCAGTTAGACCCCGTTTTCATGTATAAAATTTTGGATTAAAAAAAAATTTTTAACGTATTTTTTTATCGTTAAAATGTGTACACCGCCCGGCTAACCGCCCGGTTATGTAAACGAACTAGAACCTTAACGCTTCCTGAATTTTTCTATTTCTGTTTTTCTTTATTTTGAAGCCTTTGTCAAATTAAAAATACAAGAAATAAACCGAAAATTCCGAAAAATCTGTGGTGAGGCGGTGTGGTAAGTCGACCACAAGGCTCGTGTTCTATTCCAAAATATTGTAATTTTTTCTCCCCTTTTTTTTTCGCATGAAAAATGTTTAAAAAAGTGCCTATAAAGTCCCCATATGCTAAATATAGTGCAATTCAAGCATAAAATAAATGTATTGCTCAGTTAAAAATTTTAATTATAAAAATTTATAAATAGTTATAAAATTGTATAATCGGCCAAAACTTTATATAGTTATAAAATTTTATAACGCACTTTTTCTTAAGTAAATCTTTAGCATTTATTTTTTTTAAAATTTGCATGTTCTACGCATCTTTTTTTCGTACCGGAAAATAAGAAAGTGGAAGGAAAAGAAAAGAAAAGAAAAGAAAAGGACGAACGAAATCAATGAGGAGGAAGAATAAGATTTTGAAATTATAAGACGAGAAATGAAAAAAAGGAAGATGGCGAGCATAAATTGGAACATGAAAAAGAAGGATTATGAATAAAAGGATGAAGAATATGAAGATAAACATTGAAAGGATGACGAATAAAAGTGGCAGTTACGACTAGCATAGATAAAACGAAATGAAAATGGAAAAGAGCCTTGGATGTAAAAAAAAAAAAAAAAAAAAAAAAAAAAAAAAAAATAGTGAAAAGGAAATGTGCCAAAAAAAAAGGCAAGAAAAAAAAAAGAATAAAAAAATGACATGACCCAGAATCTTATTAAAGACATGAATTAAAAAAGAAAAATTCGTTTTTGGCTCCTTTTCCCGCGTGCTCTTAAAAAAAATGACAGATAAGATTGACTCAATCAGGAGATATAATAGAATCAATATACGTAAAGTACACACGAATGCTCCTCGAGTGTTTACATTTGTAATTTTTTATTTACTCTCTTGAATTCCAATCTTAAATCAACTCCGCTTTTTTTTTTTTTTAGTTTATTCTTTTTAATTTCACCTTATTCTTAATTTATAACAGTTACCGCGTATTCCGAGTTGACACGTTTGGATTATCGTTGAACCTTTTTCCAGCGTTATCAGAAACCGTTTTTCCTTCTCTAAAAAGGTGAAAACGCGGCAGTCCATCTTATTTAATCACTGCTTTTTGGTATCTTACCCGATGTCGAGGAACTTAAAAAGTTAATACGCCGAATTTTCTCTCCCCGTTTCGAAACGGAGATCTCGTAACGTTTCCGATTTCCTTTTTTTCCTTTTCCGGAAAAAGTAATGAATTCGAATCCGGGGGAACATTTATTTTGTTTTACCGTCGTTAGGAAAATGAATGATAAAGCATTTTGGAAATGTAAATTTGGAAGCCTTAATTACGAGAAATAACAATAAAGCCCCTTTACCCCCCTCCGAAAACGAGAGGAGATCAAAAAGCTTTTCGAGTTGAAAATTCCTTTTCCTCCTTTCTCGTTCCTTGTTTCTCTCTTGACTTCCTTTTTTTCTTTCAGTTGAATTAAATTTTCGACAAAAAAAAAAGTAAAAAATATACAGAAACGACTTTGTGGTCAAAAGATAATTTTTAAGCTGATTTTTTTTAAACAGCCCCCGTCAGAAACAATGCAAATTAAGTGACAAATAAAATCAGATTTTTTTTTTTTTTTTGAATTTGTGAGATGAATAAATTCTTTTTATAGAATAGCGGAATAATTTTTTTTTGTTTTTTTGCTCGATTAAACGCGGCAGTGTACAATCTAATTTAGTGTTTTTTTTTTTTTTTTTTTTTTTTTTTGCTGGAACCGTTTTAATCCGGTACTGAAATACGAAAGCTCCGGAGTCGAGGGAACGAAAATTTGTACTTTTAACATTGTTATCTTCCTTCTTTCGAAATGTTAATGTGTTAATCTCCCGGGAACATTCTTACAAATGTTTAAATAAAACAAGTTTCCATCTGATGTTTAAATTGAAACGTAAGTCTCGGTTAACTGTCACAATTTGGGATTTGTTCTTGACGGACTTTGTGCACAAAAACTTAAAAATGTTTAAAATGTAAATTTTTTACTTTGAATGATATGTAAACGGAATTAGTTTCGGTTGACAATCGTTTTTTTTTGTAGGAAAATGTGGGTTGTCTCACTGGTTTTGCTGATACTTTTTGTCTCCCCGCTTACGAAGACAGCTTTAAAATGGTTAAAATATTATTATTTAAGTACTGGATGAAATGCTTTGAAATATTTTTATGGCTAAATGATGGAGCAATTCAGACTGGATGAATAAGTGAAGAAAATGAATCGAATGATTTCGATTAGGCGAAGGAATCGATAGAATGAGGCGAACGAAATGAATAAATGGGATTTATAAAGCGGAGGAATTGAATGAGCGAGAATGATAGAATGGAGCGAAGGACTTGGTGATGCGGAGGAATTGAATTGATGAAACGAAAGAATTGAATGAATGAGACGAAGGAATCTGACGTATGGAGCAAAGGAATAGAATACATCGAAAGCAGGAGGCGAATGAATCGGAGGAATTAATAAACGAATGGATGAAATCATGAATGAACTAATGAATGTATTAAAGAACGGACGAATGAATGAATAAATAAATAAGTTATTGAACGAACGAATGAATTCATGAATTAACCAATAAACGAACGAATGGTTGAATGAATGAATGAATGAATGAATAAATGAATGAATGAATGAATGAATGAATTAATGAAATGATTATTCAAAAGATGAATAAACAAGTGAATGAAGGAATGAATGAATAAATTAACAAATACGAATGAATGTATGAATTAATGAACGAATGAATAAATAAATTAACGAATGTATGAATAAACAAGTGAATGAAGGAATTAATTAGTTAATAAATTAACTAATGCGAATAAATGTATTAATGAACGGACGAATGAATGAATAAATTAATTAATTATTGAACAAACGAATGAATGAATTAATGAATTAACCATTTAACGAAGGAATGGTTGAATGAACTAATGAACTAATCGTTCAAATCATGAATAAACGTGTAAATGAACGAATGAATAAATAAATGAATGAATTTATGAATAAATAAATGAATGAATTAATGAATGAATTAATTCATGAATAAACAGGTGAATGAATAAATTAATTTATGAATGAAATGATTCATGAATTAACATGTAAATGAATAAATTAATCAATCATTAATAAACAAATGAATGGTTGAATTAATAAATTGATGAATTATTATAAATGAGTGAATCAATGAATGAATGAACGAATGAAATAATTAATAAATGTAGGAATGAATGAATTAATCAATTATTCGACGAATAAATGGATGAATTAAGCAATTATTGAACTAATGAATGAATTAATTAATAAATTATTGAACGAACGAATGAATGAATGAATTAATCAATTATTGAACGAATAAATCAATCCATTATTGAACTAATGAATGAATGAATTAATTAATTAATAAATTATTGAATGAATGAATGAATTAATAAATTATTGAACGAATGAATGAATTAATTAATTAATCAATTATTGAACGAATGAATGAATGGATCAATCAATTATTGAACGAATTAATGAATGAATGAATTAATTAATGAATGATCGAACGAATGAATGAATAAATTAATCAATTATTGAATTAATTAATTAAATTATTATTGAACGAATGAATGAATTAATTAATTAATCAATTATTGAACGAATTAATGAATGAATGAATGAATGAATGAATGAATGAATGAATGAATGAATGAATGAATGAAGAGAAGGAACTGAATGAATGTGACGATGGAATCGAATGAACAGGTCGGAGGAATCGAATATATGAGGCAGACAAATCGAAAGAAGGCTTAGTCCATAAATTACTTAGGCATGTCGGAAAATCTTACTCCCGAGGGAATACTTTCTCTCAAAAATTTAAAATTAGTGGAAAAAATTCATTGCTAATGCAAAGGTAAAGCAATCTGTAACGCGGTGGAAATGCAAGTGCATTAGTGATGCAAAAATGAATGTAATGTAAAGTCGAATGTACAGCAACTGCAAATTGAATGAATGAATGTTACGTTATTATAAGTATACATTAAATACAAGGAAATAGCTTGTAATAAATTTATCAAGGGAGTCGATAATAGATTCGATTTCAGCTATGTAAATTCGCAAAAGGAAAAAGTTGGAAAAAGGGGAAAAATTTACAAAGAGAACGAAGAATTATGAGTCATTCCGTATAAATTCGACAAATGTCGGTCGCGGGGGTCCTCAGATTTCGGCGGTGTGTTAACCATGGAAAGTACTTACCCTAACTAGAAAAACTGTGAAAAGTTTTTCTTCCTATCTGTTCCCGTTCGGGAGATATGATCGATTGAAGTTTCCGAAATAGGCCATTTTTACCAATTTTTTAACCAACTTCCGCATCGAATATTTCGAAAACGGATCGATGAAATTAATTAAACTAAATTTCAATGCAATCTATGATTCCAGTGAAGCAGGTGGAACACCATTTCGCCGCGTCAAAATTCATTTTTGGGTCTGAGAATTGCGGTTAAAAATTAGGCGGAAAAATTGAAAAATCGTTATTTTCAGTCATTTTTTTTCGCAAGAAGGCGATGGAATAACCCATTGCTATTTCGTGGGATTAAAGTACTTACGTTAAATATTAAATCGGGTGAGTTTCAGTTTCCCACTTTTATTCCTGTGGAATTGGTGCAAAGCTGAAAAATCATTTTTTTTAAAAATTGCAATTTTAGTCATTGCATTGCTCGGAAAGGGGGCCTAGCAGAAAACTGTGACTTCCCATGGAAAAACCTTATTACTAGGCCAACACACCCTGAGAGTTTCGTTCACTTTTTCTGACGGAGGTAGAAGTTACAAGGGGGGTCATTTTTCGTACTTTATTTGGTTCCTTATGCACCAGAACTCCTAAAAAGGTTGAAAAAAATGTCTGAAACATTATTATTTCTATAGAATAGAATATTTTGAGTAAAAGATGTCATTGAACCTACCGTCTGAACCTAACAGTTTATAAGGTATATAAGCTTTTGTCGGAAATTAGTGGAAAAAATACTATTTTTTGCCAAAAATATACGGTTAGACCGCGAGAATTTATTATTTATCGGTTTCATGTCTTTTATACTGTCTTCAGCAAAAGCATTTACGCTTATTGGGTCTCGCCGTATATTTTCGGCAAAAAATGATATTTTTTCCACTAATTTCCGACAAAAGCTTATATACCTTATAAACTATTAGGTTCAGACGGTAGGTTCAATGACATCTTTTACTCAAAATATTCTATTCTATAGAAATAATAATGTTTCAGACATTTTTTTCAACCTTTTTAGGAGTTCTGGTGCATAAGGAACCAAATAAAGTACGAAAAATGACCCCCCTTGTAACTTCTACCTCCGTCAGAAAAAGTGAACGAAACTCTCAGGGTGTGTTGGCCTAGTAATAAGGTTTTTCCATGGGAAGTCACAGTTTTCTGCTAGGCCCCCTTTTCGAGCAATGCAATGACTAAAATTGCAATTTTTAAAAAAAATGATTTTTCAGCTTTGCACCAATTCCACAGGAATAACAGTGGGAAAGTGAAACTCACCCGATTTAATATTTAACATAAGTACTTTAATCTCACGAAATAGCAATGGGTTATTCCATCGCCTTCTTGCGAAAAAAAATGACTGAAAATAACGATTTTTCAATTTTTCCGCCTAATTTTTAACCGCAATTCTCAGACCCAAAAATGAATTTTGACGCGGCGAAATGGTGTTCCACCTGCTTCACTGGAATCATAGATTGCATTGAAATTTAGTTTAATTAATTTCATCGATCCGTTTTCGAAATATTCGATGCGGAAGTTGGTTAAAAAATTGGTAAAAATGGCCTATTTCGGAAACTTCAATCGATCATATCTCCCGAACGGGAACAGATAGGAAGAAAAACTTTTCACAGTTTTTCTAGTTAGGGTAAGTACTTTCCATGGTTAACACACCGCCGAAATCTGAGAACCCCCGCGACCGACATTTGTCGAATTTATACGGAATGACTCTTATGAAAGAAAGGCTCGAGAATGCGGACAACGAAATGATCGAACTTTATGGCTTCTAAGAGGCTCTAATATGAACTCTTTAGGAGAAAGTCGGTTCAAATACAAAAAAAAAAATGAAGGAAAAAATATATCAGTAATGTGATATAATTTGTACATGTCATGAGAGCTTAATAACTAATTTACGAGTATTTAGTGATTCATTTTACGTTTTTTTTTTCGTTCACAGATTAAACTTTGCATTAATTTATTACTTAACATCTTAAACTTTGTTTCACACAATTTTTTTTTTCTTGTTCCTTTTTTTCTTAGTTTATTTCCTCTGTTATACGGAAAATGAGATTATTGAATGTTCTCATCCCTCCTTATGGCCTTCTTTTTTTATTTATATTTATGGGAAGACATAGTAAACGTTTAAAGTGCAATAGCAGGAAACCATTTATATCAATTTAAACTTGCAGCTATGAAGAAGAGTGTTGTATAAAAATAAAGCGACGCGCGCATAGGCACGAGGCTTAGACCCATGCAAATCGTTTAAAATACGTGAGCTTTACTCTTAATCGACATGCAGATGCGAGTTTTGTTCAGTTTATATTGTGTTTTTTGTTCGGTAAAAAAAGAACAGTTTTGGTCAACAATTTTTTTTTTTTTTACCTCATGTGCTACGCGAGCGTGGAGTATTAAATGAATCGGGAACGAAGTTCATTTTAATATTTAATTGGCGGTTCGCAGGTATTTCGAATGGGATTTAAAATTTTTTTAAAAATTTAATTTAACGTCGAGACTAAGTGCGTTTCCCCCCCTTTTTTTTTTTTTTGAACGCGGAAAATCAAAATAAATGTAAAAGCATTAATTCAAACAGAGATACATCGTGACTTTTCCCGGGAACGGGAGGCCGATCCCATCAATCACTCTTAGCAATCGCTTTTTCAACTCCGGTTATTTAGAAAAAGAAAAAAAAACGAAAAGATTTTATTTATTTTATTTTTATTTCATTTCGATGAGCTCAAAATGTTTTTTTGTTCGTATTTTGTCTCGTAAATTCTCGTTACCTGTTTTTTGTTGGAAAGGGGAGAGAAAAAAAAGACAATTGAATTCCTTTTCGCTGCTGTCAGGGATCGAGTTAATAAAAAAAAATTAAAATCTTTTAAAAAGGACGAAATATGTGACAAGTTACACTAAGGAAAAGAGGTTTTTTTTTTTAAAAAGAGAAATGCGATGGTTGAAAGGAGAAAAATAAATGAAAAAGCGATGACAACCACTTGAAAACACTCCAGCAGCTCAGATTCAAAAGGAAAAAAATAAATAAATAAAGACGATGATGTAATAAATTGAAAACGTCGCAGTATGTCGCATTGACTTTGGACTGCCAAGATAAATACAGTATTAAGGGCTGAACCTGGGGTCAATAGAATGTGGATTTTGGGATACTTTTTTTTTTCTTCTTCTTTTTTTTTCTCCCTTCTAACGTATCGGGAAAATAAAAATGGTATATATTCCAACATGGAAATCTCATAAAGAAAATGTATTTAAATTTTTTTGCTGTTTTCCCTATCACTTCCCAGGAGGTTACCACAAGAGCTTTCTCTTGTAATCCGAAATGATTTTTTTTTCTTTTTTTTTTTTTTCATCGATGAATAGGCTGTCATGCATCGACAACCTGTATAGCTTTCCTCATTTTTTTTATATCCCGCTTTACGAGTTTTAAATTTTTATTTTGTTTCCATATGTGGAGAAGAGAAAAAGTTTTACGGTTTTGCGTTTTTTTCCCCGCAGGCGTATAATTTATCATTTACAGTTTTTTTTTTAATGCTGTCAATGCGTTAATTTTTGTTGGAATAATCGGAAAATGAGAGAAGGTAAAAGCGAACTTTTACTTAAAAGAACTAAGCCTTAATTATATTGCTGGGAAAATTTGGAAAGACTGCTCGGTGTATTAGGGCCTTAAAAGTTTTGATTGGCAAAAGCCCCAATTTTCCCCATTGTCACAAATGCGGCAGAAATCTGGATGAGAGAAAAGGCAGGAAATAGGCAGGAAGAAAATAAAGATGTTTCGAGATATACACCATCGGTTAATGTGTAAATTATATACAAATTATATGTATAATTTATATATCATTTATATATAAATCATGTATAACTAATAAACTATATATATCAATCATTGAATGAATGAATCCATCATTGAACAAATGGACGAATTAACTAATGAACAAATGAATGAGTAATTAATGAATGAATTAATTAATTATAGTACGAATGAATGAATGAATTAATTATTGAACGAATGAACTAATGAACAAATGAATGAGTAATGAATGAATGAATGAATGAATGAATGAATTAATTATTGAACAAATGAATGAATTAATTATTGAACGAATGAATGAATTGATTAATGATTTAACGAATGAATTAATTAATTATTTAACAAATGAATGAATTAATTATTAAACGAATGAGTGAATTAATTAATTATGTAATGAGTGAAAGGATGAAATAACTAATGAATGAATGAACTAAAAAATAAGTAATGAACGAATGAATGAATGAACTAATAAATGAATTATTGAACGAACGAATGAATTAATTAATTATTAAACGAATGAACGAATTAACTAATGAACAAATGAATAAGTAATTAATTAATGAATTAATTAATTATTGAACGAACGAATGAATGAATGAATTAATTATTGAACGAATGAATGAATTAATGATTTAATTAATGAATGAATTAATAAATGAACTAATGAACATCGAATGAACAATTAATTTATTAATAGAAATGAATGAATAACTTAAATTAATTATTGAACGAATGAATGAATGACTATTAAAAAAACTAATGAGTGTTTGTTTGAACTAGTGAATGAATTAAACAATATGGAAAGAATAAATGAAAAACAGAATGTATGAATGAAACCAAGAAAGAGAACGAATAGGTGATGTATTAATTAAATGCTAACGTGCTGATGTATTAATTAAATACATCACTTTGGTCGTGATTAATTATTACGTAATTTACGACCAAAGAGCAGCCCAAAAACATCAACGGGAAAATTCATTTTCCTCCCTAGTATAACAATATACTATTTATGAAAGTACCGGAAATGCAGAAATGGAATAGGAAAAAATAAATAAAATTAAAGAGAAAAAAAAAAAAATGAGATCGGTGAACCGATCAAAGTGCTTTATCGACGAATTATGAAATGTATATTATAAATAATATACATAACGGTTAGATTTTTGATCAGAGGTCCACCAAAGCCACTATACAGGCATACGGAATCTGAATTTTGGAAAAATAATTTTAAATTCGGAATCCTCTACCCCAAAAATATTCTCAAAAATACGGTTAGATTTTGATGATCAGGTCCACCAAAGCCGCAGTACGGGCATAATGAATTCCAATTTTGGTAAAATTACTTCAGATTCGGAACCCTCAACCCCGAAAATATTCTCAAAATATGGTTAGATTTTTGATCAGTTCTACTAAAGCCGCAATACGAGCATAAGGCATTCGAATTTTGGAAAAATTATTTCATATTCGGAATCCTCTACCCCGAAAATATTCTCAAAAATACGGTTAGATTTTTGATCAGAGGTCCACCAAGGCCGCAGTACGGGCATAAGGAATCCGAATTTCTGAAAAATTATTTCAGATTCAGAATCCTCTACCCCAAAAATATTCTCAAAAATACGGTTAAATTTTTGATCAGAGTCCACCAAGGCCGCAGTACGGGCATAAGGAATTCGAATTTTGGAAAAATTATTTCAGATTCGGAATCCTCTACCCCGAAAATATTCTC
This sequence comes from Liposcelis bostrychophila, assembly GCA_037577465.1. NCBI lineage: Eukaryota > Metazoa > Arthropoda > Insecta > Psocodea > Liposcelididae > Liposcelis > Liposcelis bostrychophila. The sequence goes on along the minus strand of CM075207.1, from coordinate 9,179,839 downwards.
AAAAATACGTTAGATTTTCGATCAGACGCCCACTAAAGCCGCAGTACGGGCATACGGAATTCGAATTTTTAAAAAATTATTTCAGATTCGGAATCCTCTACTCCTAAAATATTTTCAAAAATACGGTTGGTTTTTTGATCAGAGGTCCAATAAAGCCGCAGTATGGACATAAGGAATTCGAATTTCGGAAAAATTATTTCAGATTCGGGATCCTCTACCCCGAAAATATTTTCAAAAATACGGTTATTTTTTTGATCAGACGTCCACCTAAGCCGTAGTACGGGCATACGGAATCCGAATTTCTGAAAAATTATTTCTGATTCGGAATCCTCTACCCCAAAAATATTCTCAAAAATACGGTTAGTTTTTTGATCAGACGTCCACTAAAGCCGCAATACGAGCATAAGGAATTCGAATTTTGGAAAAATTATTTCAGATTCGGAATCCCCTACCCCGAAAATATTCTCAAAAATACGGTTAGTTTTTCGATAGCTCCCACGAGGAATCCGCCAATCAGCATCCAAGTCGCTTTGTTGACGTAATTGATGACGTCATATCGTGACGTTTCAAAATTTGGAGATATCGTTTTTTAGCCCAGCTCACCGTTTCTGAACCTCTCAACTGAATTTAACCAAATTTCAATGGTAGCGTATCTGGATGAATATCTACTGCAGTACGAAAATCAGATTCAATCGGTAGCTGCGTTCGCGATTTATAGTGAAAAAAGGTCCTGAAATTGTTGAAAATTCAACATTTTCACTCACTGCTTCCGAGTCGCTGAACCAATTTGGCTCAAAAACTAATCAGCACCTACATTTCATTAGAAGTTGCTATTCACCAAAAATCATCGATATCCGCTCTTTCGTTTTTCTGCTTTTCGACGGACATCCCTCTTTTTTGTCACATCCGGTCATACGGTCATACACACACACGGCCACCATTCAAATTTTGCTTTTTTCGGCATCAGGGGACCTCAAAACGTGTAAATATATCAAAAACTGAAAATCTGAAATTTGTGCTAAATGCAATGCTTTATTCTCCCTGCGGTCGATAAAGCAAAAAGCAAAAAGAATTGAAAAATGAAGAGGAGTCAGGTGCTTTAGAGACACTGTGATCGATCCTTGTTTTTCCGAAAGCTTGCTTAAGTCAAATAAAAAAAAAAAAGCGGAAAAGCAGAAAAACTCAAGACTAAGAAACCTCAAAAGGAATGAGAAAAAGGAGCATTCCATTACACAGAATTTCAACTTGCAGGATAAAAGTAGAATCGTCAACGTACAAGATTTGTCTCCGGATTGAATATTATAAAAGGAAGTCACGAGTGTGATTGACAGTGACGTACGACAAAAGAATTCCCCGAATAACTTTAAGAAGTAAAAAAAAAAAAAAAAAAAAAAAAAAGGAATTGAAGGGGATGGAGGGAAATAGATAGGAAGAAGAAAAAAAACGTCCAGGGCTAATGCGAATCGAAAACTTTCACGTTCGAAAAAATATTAAGATCGTTGTAGGAGACTTTTTTAAATTTTTTTTTTTAAACTTTAACCTGTTGCCCCCTTTTCTAAAAAAAAGCTAATTTTTTGTCTTCAATTATCCGTTTTTTTTTCTGATACTTCGGGGCATCAGGTGTGGAATAAAATTGCAGATCCTTTCGATTGTCATCACGTCGTCCAATAATTGAACGATGTCAACAAAAAAAAAAAAAAGGTTTTTCAATTCGAGAATTACCTCACGAGGATTTCGGTCGGCGAAAAAAAAAAAAAAAAACAAGGTTATTAATAATTTATATACCTCCTTGTGTAATAAAGTTTTCGGTAGAAAAAGTTTTATAATCTGCTAGCTAAGCAAAATGTGTTTGTAATTTCCTAAAAGGCAAACAATACGGAAAGGCATCTTTACGTCAAAGTTTTGAAACTCGTAATCCGCAGGCTAATCCCGAATAAAAGGTCGAAAGCTTCCCCCCCCCCCCCCACATTCCCCTCCTCCACCTCTTCTGCCTCACTTAAACTTTCGATTATTATCATAAACGCCGACACACACACATACCTACGCCCACTTGAACATACGCGAAAATGACTAAAAAAAAAAATAAAATTGAAAAGCATCATCTGCTAAAAAAGCTTTTATAGCCCGACCCAAAGATTAGGATTTTATTTTAATGGAAATGAAATGCAGCAGAAGCAGCAACAAAAAAGGGCGCAGATGTAACAAACAACGGGGGGAATGCGACACCATTTTTCATTAATTTTATTTTCGACCTTTTTTTTTTTTTTTTTTTTTTTCCTTGTTTTTTTGGGTTTTGTTTTCCCGGCGAAAGAAGATACCCCGTAAGAGGGGTTTAATTACCCGAAAATGAAGGTGAGATTGCTTTGGTCTGCCCTCAGGCATCCTCGTCCTAATAATTGGCCCTTTAAATTTTCATATCAAGTTTCGTGGTGTTATTAAATTTTGCAAAAACCTTTTCCGGAAATGAATTATAATCACCGGTTATCAGTAACGTTTCCCTATTATTTTAAATAGGGGGGGGGAAAAAAGAGAAGAAATCTCCTAAACGGCGAAACTTTTTCTTTTTTATCCTTTTGAAAAACTTTTTTTTTTTTTTTTTTTTTTTTTTTTTTTTTTTTTGTTCTTTAAAGGAAAAGTTTTGGAATATAACTTTAGCATCGGAATTGAATTTTATTTTTAAAAAAATATACCGATGAAAAAAAAAAAAGAAAACCTCTGGTACAAAGAATAATTAACTGTACGAAAAAGTTAAAATCGGATTTTTTTTGAAAACGGTGAAATATTTATTAATTTATAAAATGAAAAGGCTTCCTTTTTTTTATATCGTTTGTGATAATAATGAACGAAAATAAAAGTGAAATTAGATTTCATGCGGTGACTGAGCTTTTTGTTGAAGTTTTAGTCACGGTTTTGTAATTATCTGCAGAAAAATAAAAAGCTGGTGTATGATCCGTTTTAGGTGATTTCAAATGTAAGAAATTAGACAATTCGTTTTTTTAATGAATGGTATAGGTTTTTGGGTGGGGAATTGTAGATCGACGCTGGAGTTTGGACCGTAACCAGTCGAGACCTGCAAGCCATTTTGAACCAGATTTTTAAGGGAAGATAACTTTTGAATTTGTCGAACAGTTTCGGTCTTTTATACGTTAGAGCTTTTAAAATTTTCATCTTTTATCCGTCTCTTCATCACCATTTCCTTTCGATCTTTATCTCATTTTAATCTTCTTCTTCATCTTTTCAGGATCTTCTTAATCATCTTTACCCCTTTTTTAATTCATCTTCGTTTCATCGACATCATCCTGATAATCAATTATTATCTGCATTTTATACAATTTAATTTTAATCTTCGTAACATCACATCTCATCTTCACCTTCCTCCTCATCTCGCGTCTTTCTCGTCTTCATCTCTGCACTTGCATAAGTGAAAGACCTTTTTCCTGAATAGCTTACTTCAATCTTTCAAAAAGCAAATGGAATAAACGGAAACAGCTTTTTAATAATGTTCAATCGATTTACATGGCCGTAACACTCCATAAAACTGGATATGCAAATTTAAATAAAAAAAAAAAAAATAGAGGGGAACAAAGTCACAGCTTTCCATCCACTTTTATTCCATTACAAGAATATAAATGACACATTAGCTCGTAAAAATAATTTTTATAAGCAGTTTCCAAGAAGCGAATTTACTTTGGTTTATTTTTATTTTATTTTCAATACTCAAGAGTTGAAAAGTGTCTAATTTCAGGCATTGTTATTATTCTTGAAAACCGAATTTCGCTCACAAGTTTAAATTTAAATTTTTTCCCCGCTAATTTACTTTTCAGTCTGGTAATGAAGATGTGACGTCATCAAAATATCATTTTTCTACGGAAGCCCTAAAGGGTGAGGGACTACATATTTGCCAGTTATGTCGTACTGACAATTTTTTTTTCTGTCAGTCCCGGAACTGGCAATGTTTTTTTTTTTTTTTTTTGTCAGTTTTGGAACTAACAATTTTTTTCCTGCCAGTTCCAGAACTAGCAATTTTTTCGTGCCAGTTCCGTAACTGGCAATGTTTTTTTCTGTCAGTTCCGAAAATGGCAATGTTTTTTTCCTGTCAGTTCCGAAAATGGCAATGTTGTTTTCTGTCAGTCCCGGAACTGGAAATTGTTTTTTCCTGTCAGTTTCGGAACTGGCAACGTTTTTTTCTGTCAGTTCTGGAACTGGCAACGTTTTTTTCTGTTAATTCCAGAACTGGTAATATTTTACTGCTAGTTCCGGAACTGGAAATTATTTTTTTTTCTGACAGATACAGAACTGACAATGTTTTTTCCTGCCATTTCGGGAATTAGAATTTTATTCCGTCAGTTCCGGAACTTACAGCGTTAAAATTGTTTGTTCTTGAACAAATGACACAACTGGCAGATCTTTCCTGTATTTTTCAACTTTTTTTTTTTTTTTTTTTTTTTTCCACCCGATTTCAAGTTTTTGACTATTTTTTGTTTCGAGTTTCGAGATTTCATTTTATTTTGAGTTTTAAGTTTCCATTTTTTTATCATCCACATTACGCTAAAATCTCCATCTCAGCTTGAAATCGAACCACGTACACCCGCATGGAAGGCGGCACGCTTCCACTGAGCCACGTCACCGCCTCGTAGAAACAGTTTCAAATTCTCTTCTTAACATTCGCCCTTCACCTTAAATCTTTTAATTCTTTTTTTCTTTTACTTTTTTACTTATTTATTTTTATTCGATTAAATTATTAAGTAATTTTATTGAATTATTAAAGTAATTCTTAATTAAAAATGTAAAAGAAATTGGATTTTTCTTCGTAACGAAAATTTATTTACGTTCGTGTCCTTAAAAGGGACGTTTCGCAACTCGGCCGCTCTGCTCCCTGGTTGCAAAACGCCACTTTCTAAGTGCAAGAACGTAAATAGCTTTTTATTACTTTTCCTCCCCCAATTTTATTGTCAATTTTTGCAGTAAAAATGGTGAGGATAGTCCGACTTCACGATAATTCCGTAAACCCCCACTGAAAATGCTTCTTCGTTCGCCACGATAACCCCCTTTTTTTTTATTTCATCACGTGACCTCTTTGTTATTCTAATTCTGCAAACTACGCTTAAGCAATTTTTTTTTTGTTGTAATATGAACTGTCGATGGAAACGTAACGCTTAACGCTTTGGGTGTATTGCGGGCGATGCCTATGTAAGGAAACACCTTGTAAGCTATATTTTTCGCTAACAATTTTTCAAGGATAAGTTACTTTAAAAAAAAAGATTTTGATTAGTAATCCGATTTAATTAGCAAAAAAAAAAAGGATAATAAAAACGTTAATCCTTTCTTATTAGCGACAATTTAAAACGAATCATTAAAAGGCTAAATGTCAGGGAATCGGTAAGCAATCATTTAATTAAAAAAAAATCTATTTTTAGCGAAGCAAAATTTAAAATCTGGAAGTAAAGTCGATCAGCTATCTATTTATTTTTCATTACCTCTGAGCTTTTTTTTTTTTTTTTTTTTTTGGAGGGGAGGAGGGTAAAAACATTTTTTTTGGTGTCGAATTCTCCGGTGTCCGTTAATTAAGCAATCAGAGGGTATGCTAATTTTTTTTTTTTAAACTCGGTTAAACACAGAAGCTCAATTTTTCAGAAGTAACAGGGAAAAAAAAAGGTTCGAATTTTGGAAAATCTAGGCAATAAAAATCAGGGTTTACTGTCGGATTTAATTGAAGTGCATAACCTTGACTCGGTCATTCGGGTTAAAACCTTTCCCCCGTTGACTTTTTCGAATATCCAAATCCAGTTAATATCGATGGGCTTTACTTTCAATTTTTTACTCGTTTTTTTTTTTTTTTTTTTTTTTTTTTTTTTTGGACAGAAACTGACTGATTTTTTTTTCTTTCCGTAAAATGTCACATAAATTTCTGCGAATTAGAAATGTAAAGGTTCTAGTTCGTTTACCTAACCGGCCGGTCAGCCGGCCGGTGCAAGTTTTTTAACGATAAAAAAAAATTATAATTTTTTTTTTTTAAATTCGATCTTTTACACGTGAAAACGGCGTTGAATCGCGGAAAAATCACGTGAAATCGTTTTCTGGTAAGCAAAAGTACGTATTTAATATTTTAAACTTGAAATATCTAATACCATTAATTATTTAATATCAAAAATAAATTTGTTTTTAAAGAAAAAAAAAAAGGGAAGATGTTTATATCGGGAAAGACAACTAGAGCGCTCTATCGGTAAAATGGGCAACTACGTCAACTAAAAAACAGACGATAACCATTGTTGTAAAAGTAATGGCGTAGTTGTTTGTTTTATCGATCAATGTTTTTTTTTTATAAAAATGAATAACTTAAATTTGTTAAAAAGTGGGACTAGCTCAAATGTTATGCCGAATTGGAATACGGCTAATGGGATCCCTTATCCCTTATTGGGAGAAGAATTGTACCAAATATCTCCGGCAAAAATGCAGCCTTTCTTGCCGAGTCGGGGGCTCCTTATGTCACGCCCTTATGTTATCTTATCCGACGAATGTTTCCGATTAGCGCCGTATATAATGAGTCCTTTCGCATCGAGTCCGTCCGCTGCAGAAAGCGGGAGCTTTATCGCGGAAAAGTCCGAGCTTTATCGGGAGACTTGTAAAGGATGTACGGAGTTGCGCCGTTAAAGTTACATTTTTTCCAAAGACTACCAAAAGATTTAAGTTTTTTGTCTGGTAATACAAGTTTAAAAGAATAATGTATTCTATACCAAAATAAAATTAGTTTTGTTTTTAATATCGATGTATATTCTTTCCCAGGCCCCCTAGCCAGACAGAGGCAAAAGGGGGTATAGCCCCACTTAAAGGAGATTTGAGCCCCTCTATAAATTTTAGTTTAAAATTTAATTTTTCTTTCTTCCATGTTAAAATAGGCCTTTTGGAAGCTTCTTAAAAAATATCCCGCCTACCTTGGCCATCAGGAGTGTCTAGGGGCCGGTTGTATCTAATTTAGTCGATACGAGTTTGAATACAAAAGTTAATAAGTTTCATCGGAAAAGACTACTGTAGTGTTCCAGCGGTAGAACGGGCAACCAACTTTATTAAAAGAAAGTTTTAAAAAAAATGGCTGTTTGCTCATCCAGAATAAAGCTTTTGTTTGCCCTTTTTTGGGATCAAAGATTAAAGGAGGAGGAGTTAATTCTTAAACATCTAATACGCGAGGAAGTACATCAAATGTACCGTAAACGCTTGGAAGAAAGTTGTTTCATTACCTATGTCAAAAATTATTTATTCGATTCGGAAACGATGTTCACGGATTTTTTCCGCATATCAAGACATTTATTTTTTATAATTTATTTTGAAATTAAAGATCTCATTGCTAAGAAACCTACAACAACGATTCCTAACCCAATATCCCCGATGGAAAAACTTTGCTTAGTGCTCAGGTAATATTTTATGAATAATTATAGTTAACATCGGGTTCAGTTAAGATAGCATCCCTTTTTATTTTAATGTAATTTCAGATACCTATCAACAGGGGAGAGTTATGGTTCTTTAGGCATTCAGTTTCGTATAAGCAAAAGTTATGTGTCTGTGATAGTTAGCGAAGTTCTAAAGTGCATAATTAATAAATTTTTGGAAAGAGCTATGCCTCCTTTGTCTAAAGAAAAATTAGAAAAAGTCTCAGAACGTTTTTATGAGCGTTGGAATTACCCCAACGCAGTGGGGGCCATGGATGGAAAATTAGTTAGAATAAAAGCCCCTCCCAATTCCGGCTCAGAATTCTTTAATTTTAAAAATTTTTTTTCCATAAATCTTTTTGCTCTTGTGGACGCTGATTACAAATTTATTGTAATAGATGTTGGTTCAGCAGGACGAGAGGGTGACGCTGGAATATTTCAAAAGTCTGAGTTAGGGAAGTCCATTTCCAATAATAATTTTCCATGGCCCGAGCCAAAAGCTCTACCAAATACTGCCAATGTTTTACCTTGTGTCATTTTGGGAGACGAGGCTTTCGGATTAACTTCGCACATAATGCGACCTTTTTCCAGAGATCGTAATTCATACAATTACGCGAAAAACTGTTACAATTACCGGCATTCAAGGGCCAGGAGAATAGTAGAAAATGTTTTTGGGCAAGTGACGCAGACGTATCAAGTTTTCTTTAAACCGATGAACTTAGACACCGATAATATAGAGAATTTAATTATTGTATGCTGTATTTTACATAATCTTATGAAAGACGAACTCTTGGACAATAACAAAGACCTGGAGGATGAAGTTGTTCTCCCGCAATATTGGCATTCATTGGAAGAGGTACCGGAAGTCGGAGAAGAATCGATAAAAGAAGGAAACTTTGTCAGGAACACCTTGGCGGCTTATTTTGTAAGCCCATTAGGTGACGTTTCATGGCAAAGAGAACACGTCACCAGGACTGAATAGAGATTGAAGGATTCCAATCTGCTAAGACTTTATTACAGTTACAGAAGAAATTTAAAAAATGAAATGATTTAACTTTGCTTAGAAAATTTGTTACGATTTCTTTATTAAACGGGTTAAATATGATTGAAAAGTTAATAAATAATGGATTTACTAACAAAAACCCATTCATTTCCCCCCTCACAATTAACAATATTTTTTAAGAATTAGAGTTATCGGGTTTGGTTACAATCATTGGGAGAGCATTATTTTTTAAATCAATTACCAAAATTTCAAACCAGAATCCAGGAACGAACGTGAAAAGAACGGGGAAGCGGGAGAGATTCGCCAGCGGTTACAGTTTTTCGCTGTGACGTCACGCCTGGGTTATTAATTTTTTTTTTTCGGTTTTTTCGAATTTTGAGTTGGCCGAATAAATCGGGAAAATAACGATAAAGCGGAGAAAAAACATGATGGCGATTTTTTGGCGCAAACCGCAAGTCGGAGCGATTTTTTTTTTTTTTTTTTGATTTTTGGGGGATTTTAAAAGAATTTAGAGTGGACATATAAACTCATAAACTTCAGTATAGTGAATTTTTTATCTCAACAATTACGAAACACATTAAATTTGGTAAGGAAAGTTAAATAAATTATGAGTGTCAATCAACTATAAAAAACTCGACATAATTTATGCCGATAAATCTTCAGTAGTCATTTGAGTAGTCAATGTCAAATGGTTCTCCTGAATCAGCTCCGTAGTAAGCTTCTCTGACCGTCGGACTCTCCCGATATGAAGCTCCGTTTCCGAAAAAATCACTCCTCCGGTGTGAAGGCTCATATCCAAATGACCTTCCAATAGGAGCTCCCGGACTGCCATTAAAAGATCCTCGGAAACCTCCGTACGGCGTTGCAGGAGTGAATCCACACGGTGCTCCGATACCCCCTCCATAATAACCTTCAGGATGAACAGTCCATTGAGGAGGCACAAAACCGTAGGCTCTTGTCTCAACTTCACTAAGAGCGTTCAATATTTTTTTCTTCAACTCAGCTTGCATCAGTTTTGGTAACTGTTTAGCTTGCGACTCTATGGTGCTAAAAAAAATACTGATGTCATCGACTTTTCGCTCCACCTCTTCATCGATTTTTTTTTTTCCTTTATCATCATTATTGCAAACGTCTCTCAATTCTCCAAAAAACGATTTTCGGCTTTGTTCCATTTCATGCAGTAACAATTCCGTTTTTGTTCTTCGTTTCCTTTTCGGTCGTTCAAAGGGATTCTCAGTAGCAGCAATAATTTTTATGTCTTCCAATGATGTCATCGTTTTTGAATTATTAGAACTCTCTGGTTTTATATTCGTTTTAGTCCTAAACAGGGAAAAAAAAATTTATTAAAACTTTATTTTATTTTAACAAAGAGTCATCCCATACAAATTTGACAGATTTAGAATTATTTGGTCGCCCGAGTTCTGTGAGTTTTAAAAATATTCTGTAGAAATGGTGCAAATTTGAAAGATTTTTGGAAAAATGGCGATTTTAACCATTGCATTATTCAAAAGGGAGTCATAAAACTGTAGTTTGACACGGAAGAACCTTATTATAAGAACAACTCATATTTTTTAATAAGTATCTGAGCACTAGTCAGTTAATTGAAAAAAAAATTGTCTTGATGATACCAATAACCGAAAATAGTTTAAAACCCACTCCCTCCCCCGGTAACGTCCGGTTGCGCCAAAAAAAAAAAAAAAAAAAAAAAAACGAAACTTTTAGGATAAGTTGGCATTATAAAAAGGTTCTTCCATGCCAAACTAAACTTTCCTGCGAGGCCTCCTTTTGAGCAATGCAATGCCTAAAATCGCCATTTTTTAAGAAATTGATTTCTATATCGGGGAACCAAATAATTGTAAATCTGTTAAAGTAATATGGAATACTCGAAGTTAGTTCTGCCATTAAGTTTAACTTACGGTCTTTCGATTTTCGAAAATCTTAGAAAATCTAATCTTCTATCTAACTGTTTTTTCCCAGTTGCTTCTTTTCCTGTCCCTGTTTCCGGCCTTGAATTTTTTAAATATTCATTTTTCATCTGCGTCCACAAGTCCATACAAAGGGTAGCTGCAAAAAAGAAAAAAAAATTGATTAAATGTTTTCCAGGCAGTTAATAATTAAATACAGGGGTCTTCCGTAAATTACGTAAGCATTTTTTTGTAGCGTTTTCGATCCCCTCCTCTCCGGGTGTAAGCAGACCGTAAGATTTTCTCAACCCTCCCCTCCCCCCTAAAATTACATAACATTTTCTTTCTTTTCAAAATTGCCAAGGGTTCTCGAAATAGGGTAAAAGCAGAATTTATATACTCAAAATTATAATTTAATGTATCAATAATTTTAACAAAAAATTAAATATTTTATTTATTTTTACCAGATAATAAAGAATAAAAATTAGGAACATTTAACGTTAAATATTTCGAATTGCAAGCATTAAAAAACATTTAATGTTCTTGTAGATGTAGGATATTTTTCGGGATTTTGAACCAAAACAAAACAATCATCTATTCGCCGACGTTTCGTTTATTATATTATAAACTTCTTCAGGGCTACATGGACAAAATAAAGATCAAAAATATAAAACAACCAATCAACAACAAATTTTAAATTAAATTATTCGAAATATACCTCTAGATACTCAAGATTTTTAAAATAAATAACATATATAATCATATTAAACCGATCGGTAATCCTCCATTATTATGACTTTGTAAATTTGAAAACGAACGAACATGGACCTGATAACGATAAGGAACGAGCTTGATAAGAAAATAACAACATAAGCCTGACACTAGTTAATGTCTATGGTAGTAATGATAACCGCGCGGAAACGTTTTATTTAAACCGTGAGATTATATTTTTGTATACATTACTAAAATTATTAAAATCTTTTTGAATGTTAAAATTATTATTATTATTAACAATATGGTACATTTCATAAAATTCGCGTTTTTTAGTTATCGGTTCTCTCTCTAAAATCTTTATGTTATTCCAATCAATAAAATGATTAATGTTATTGTGGATGTGACTGGAAAGACCAGTATTTTCAGAGCCTTTTTTATATCGCCTTTATGTTGACTTATTCGTTTTTTGAGATATTGGCCTGTTTGACCTATGTAGCAACCGCCACAGCTGAATGTAATTTGGTATACTACATTTGAAATTAAATGTTCAGGGGTCCTATCTTTAACATTTCCGAAGAATGACCTTAGAGATTTTGTATTGTAGAAAGCTAATTTGACATCGTATAAGTTAAAAATATGTTTAAGTCTGGGAGCTAAACTTTTGTGATATGGAACACTGATATACTTGTGAGTGTTCGGGATATCATCTTTACTAGTCCTATTGTATTATTGATTTTGAGGTTTAAACGTTCATGTCTTAATTTGGAGATAGCCATCACTTGTGATAGCATTAATTTCTTAAAGAGTCAACTCAATGAACATCATGCAGCAGCAAAGCAAATACTACCTAGTTACATAGTTGATAATTTTACTTTAGGTGTTAATAACCATAATCATCAATTTGAAAAGAGTAAAAACATTCAAATTAAGAAACTTAATGTGATAAAATCACAAAGAGATAAAATTAATGAATTAGGCTCATTGGAACATGTCAAAAACTTGAGTAATTTAAATGTACCAGACAAGGTATCCAAATTAATATCTCTAGGCCCCAAATTTAGCATTCAACCTACCAATAAAGACATCAATAGCAAACGTCTACTAGCTGATTTAGAATTTGGTATCAGTTACCTACCGATTTGTGAAGACGACAAAAATACAATCAGACGCGATGTTACGAATGTAGTTACTAATTTTAAGTCAAATCCGATGCTTAATGTTAATTTTAATACAGATTATCATCAATACAACCAAACGAAAGAGTTCTTGAAGGATGATCCGAATATTGTGATTCTTGAAGCGGACAAAGGGAATGTATCTTGTATCCTAAGTAGACAACAGTACAATACTAAGATCCTTGATTTAATTAATGATGAACGTACATATAAGAAATTAAATAAGGACCCCACTGAAACAATCCAAAGAAAAAGCAACGATTTAGTAAAAGAACTATATGAAAATAATTTTATCGATGAATCGGAAAAGAGCAAATTATTCAACTGGGATTCCCAAAGACCCAGGATCTATGGGAATCCAAAAATCCACAAACCGAATCATCCTTTAAGACCTGTCGTCTCATGCATTAATTCTCCAACATCTAACTTAGCGAAATTGGTAGATTCCAACCTCAAGAACTTTGTTAATTCTTCTGTTTTTAACATAAAAAATTCACTCGATCTCAAGAACAAAATTAAAGATATTTATATACCTAAAGACTATGTATTAGTTAGCTACGATGCAGAATCGTTATTTACTAATGTAATTAAAGAATCGGTGCTAGAATCTATAGAGTTGCATTGGAATGAGATTGATTCGAAAATTTCTCTTGAGATGTTTAAGAAGATAATTTCGTTCATTTTTGATAACTCATACTTCTCATTCAATGACCAAATTTTTCAACAAATCAGTGGTTGTGCAATGGGTAATCCAGCATCACCATCATTCGCGATACTAGTCATGCATGATGTCCTTTCTAAATTTAAAGAATTATCTGGGAATGATATTTTATTTATATTTGGGTTTGTTGATGATGTTTTGTCTTGTGTACATAAAGATAAACTTGATGATTTACTTCATACATTGAACTCTAATAAGCCGAAATTGAAATTTACATCTGAAGTTGAAGTTGACGGTAAAATTCCATTCTTAGACATGCTTATTATTAACAATAATGGTACTTTAGAGTTTGACATGTATAAAAAACCGACTAGCAGTGATCGATTCCTGAACTTTAATTCTAATCATCCTCTTCAACAGAAAGTAGCCATTGTTAAACAACAAATCCAAAGAATTTTAAGAATTTGTTCTGATAAGTACATTGAAAAAAGTCTTGAAGAACTCAAAATATTACTTAATAAGAATGACTACCCAAATTCTCTAATTATAAACTTAATATCCGATGTGAAAAATAAGTTTAACAATAGGACTAGTAAAGATGATATCCCGAACACTCACAAGTATATCAGTGTTCCATATCACAAAAGTTTAGCTCCCAGACTTAAACATATTTTTAACTTATACGATGTCAAATTAGCTTTCTACAATACAAAATCTGTAAGGTCATTCTTCGGAAATGTTAAAGATAGGACCCCTGAACATTTAATTTCAAATGTAGTATACCAAATTACATTCAGCTGTGGCGGTTGCTACATAGGTCAAACAGGCCAATATCTCAAAAAACGAATAAGTCAACATAAAGGCGATATTAAAAAAGGCTCTGAAAATACTGGTCTTTCCAGTCACATCCACAATAACATTAATCATTTTATTGATTGGAATAACATAAAGATTTTAGAGAGAGAACCGATAACTAAAAAACGCGAATTTTATGAAATGTACCATATTGTTAATAATAATAATAATTTTAACATTCAAAAAGATTTTAATAATTTTAGTAATGTATACAAAAATATAATCTCACGGTTTAAATAAAACGTTTCCGCGCGGTTATCATTACTACCATAGACATTAACTAGTGTCAGGCTTATGTTGTTATTTTCTTATCAAGCTCGTTCCTTATCGTTATCAGGTCCATGTTCGTTCGTTTTCAAATTTACAAAGTCATAATAATGGAGGATTACCGATCGGTTTAATATGATTATATATGTTATTTATTTTAAAAATCTTGAGTATCTAGAGGTATATTTCGAATAATTTAATTTAAAATTTGTTGTTGATTGGTTGTTTTATATTTTTGATCTTTATTTTGTCCATGTAGCCCTGAAGAAGTTTATAATATAATAAACGAAACGTCGGCGAATAGATGATTGTTTTGTTTTGGTTCAAAATCCCGAAAAATATCCTACATCAACAAAGAGTTCGAACCGATAATTCATTTAATAATTTAATGTTCTGATTTTTAAAGTTTTAAACAAGAAATAAGCTATTTTGGCTTCAAAAAATTTGATATTGAATTTGTTTGACCAGACAACAAAATAAAAATGAGGAACATTATATATTTCTTGCACGCATAAAAAATCAACTAAGGTTTCAATCGAATAATAAAATTTTGTGTTAAAAAAATGTCTTCAATCGTTTATTAATCAAGATTTGTCGAAATAGGATTTTTCAGTCGTGTTTGTTTTTAAATTTTTTACAAGTTGAAATTATTCATAGAAAAATTTTTTTACTCAAGTGAATTAAACTCAAAAATTGGGATTTGGCTGCCTGTTGCAGTAAATGTGTTTTGTACGAAACTGAAGTTTAAGTTTACATAAAATATCCAAGGCAACCTCCCCCCCCCCCATCTCCTTTGGTAAAAATCTTAATCATGGACCAGACCTGTTCCCCCCTGAAACATGCTTACGTCATTTATGAACGAGCCCTAAACGATTTTATCGTAAGGCATAATGTTTATCTGCCTTACGGCCAAACACGAACGATTTCACTTTGAAAAATCACATCTGAAAAAATTGAATGACATTCAAACCTAGTTCACTTACGTTCTGTATTCATTTCAATGGCGATTTTCCGCCATGCATTGTCAACTGCTGTTCGATCGCTATGGCCCCCACTGCGAACATCGTAAATGACCGGATACTTCCTGACTGCATCTATAAGTTCGGATTTTACCTCTTCCGAATTGAAGTCAGTCTCATCTTCATTTCCTTGTTTTTTTTCCGGTTCTTCATCACAGATTAATATTTCTGAAAATCAATTGAAATAAAAGTCATTTCATAACTGCAATCTACATTTTTAACGTCAAAAACTTTCGCACCTTCATTCTTTTGCTCCCCATCTTCACTGTCCACTTTTTCGTTAATTTCATCACCCAAGATATCGTCAAGTAAATCATTCTCATCCCAATCCAGTCCGCCACTTTCATCTTTCGTTTTGACTGTTCTGATTAGGAAAAAAAAGTTTCCCTTTAAAAATGTTTCGCAACTTTTACAAATAATTTACTTACGATCCTCCGGAAGAAATAAATGGGATTAAAAATTCCAATTCTTCGTCGAAACGTTCGTATGTCGTACACCGTTTTTTTGCGTTCCCGCCAATCATCTTTTCGTTGTACCGTTTTCCGAAGGAGTCACGGATGCTGCTCCAACGCTTCTTAACATCATCAACTGGATCGAATTGAATATATTTAATCAATTAATTTTTTTATAATTAAAAAATAATAAGCTGTACACATGTATTTCACACTATGTTCACACTGTACTCACCGCTTTTATCCAGTTTTGTAGCCACAATATCCCACGCTTTGTTTTTCCAAAATAACGATTTGTCCCCGTTATACAGGACGGGGTATTTTTTGATGCATTTTATTAAATTTAAGTTATTCATTTTTATAAAAAGAACATTCATCGATAAAACATCAACTACGCCATTACTTTTACAACAATGGTTATCGTCTGTTTTTTAGTTGACGTAGTTGCCCATTTTACCGATAGAGCGCTCTAGTTGTCTTTCCCGATATAAATATCTTCCCTTTTTTTTTTTCTTTAAAAACAAATTTATTTTTGATATTAAATAATTAATGGTATTAGATATTTCAAGTTTAAAATATTAAATACGTACTTTTGCTTACCAGAAAACGATTTCACGTGATTTTTCCGCGATTCAACGCCGTTTTCACGTGTAAAAGATCGAATTTAAAAAAAAAAAATTATAATTTTTTTTTATCGTTAAAAAACTTGCACCGGCCGGCTGACCGGCCGGTTAGGTAAACGAACTAGCTCCTTAAACAAAAGGACTTTTTTTTTTGTTTTTTTTTTTTTTGTTTTGATTGTTGAACGCACGCCTAAAGGTTCGCGGAGCTTTTCCGTACCGAGTATTTTTATTTTCTCTCCTCCGGAAAAATTTCCTGTCGTCTAAAGAGAGGGAGAAAAAGCTTTTTCGTCGCAGGCAACCCGTTAGGTATATTTCCTCATCTGTATTTGCCATGAAATTTTCGCATTTAAGTATATTCCGGTATATCATGTCCGCACAAATTATGACTTTAGGGCGTTACGCTCTCGTATGAAGGAGTGACTAATTAACGCGCACTGTATTTTCTCCCCCCCCCCCTCCCCCGAAAGTTTGTAATTCCATTATGTATATACTACCACACACACCTTCGTCTATTTCGGAAAGATATATATGCAAACAGTTTACTCGCTTCGAAAATATATCTCAGTTTTACTTATCTGAAAGGAAATATTCTCTCTCTGTAAATACCGCGAAAATACTTATCTGGCTTTAAATTATAACGTTTGCGTTGTCTCGGGGCGGTCTTTTTGATTAGATGTTAAAACAAAACTCCTTTTCTCTCCGAAATATACTTCCATCATTTCGTTATCTCCGAAGCTTCCGTTTTTCTGGATTGATAGATCTGCGGACGCGATAGACGCATTCTTGCTTCCGCAGGGTTTGTTGTTTACCCATCATTTTCTTACTCCCCAAAAATTGGGGCTAAAGAAATGATTTGGTTTGTGTTGATTTTTTTCGGAGTTTTTTTTTCTTCAAATGGTCGGAAATAATTATAGGACGTAGAAACGATAAGTAAAGTCAGGAAATTGACAGGATATTTTGAGGAAAATCAACAATCTGATTGGTCGTAGGAGGATTCGAACCGCAGACTTCTCTTTTGGCCTGAACAGTTATAGGTATTGATATGCCCAGTAAACTGAGTTGTGAACTAAAAATTTCGAACTCTTTGTATGCTCCACTATGAGCTAGTATTTTAAGCAACAATTTCACGATAAAACATTTTGCAAACGTTAGAAACATGTTGCAGCGTAGAAATTTGAAGGCAAAATTTTTATTTAATTATTTTTAATTGTTTCGCAACATGTTTCAAAGCTGTAACATGTTGAACAACATGTTGGCAACACCATTCTAGGGCTGCAACACGTTATTGCAACATGTTTCATCGTAATATGTTACGGTAACATGTGACTGAACATATTGCAGTATAGAAACATGTTGGCTACATGTTACACAACATTTATGAACTTTCATTTTTTATTTATCAGCGTTGCACAACATGTTTATACGGTTTAACATGTTCAGTAACATGTTACCCACATGTTTCTGTGCTGCATAATGTTTAGAGTGCTTCGCTTCAACTTGTTACTGCAACATTTTTCATCGTATCATGTTACGGTAATATGTTGCTGAACATATTGCAGCGTAGAAACATATATTGGCTAAATGTTGCGCAACATTTATGAATTTAATTTTTCGTTTTTCAGTGTTGCCCAACATGTTTTTACGCTTTAACATGTTCAATAGCATGTCGTTCAACATGTTGCAGCGATAGAAACATGTTGCCAACATGTTACACAACATTTATAAGTCTTAATTTTTCAATTTACAGTGTTGCGCAAGATGTTTTTACGCTTTAACATGTTCAGTAACATGTTATCAACATGTTGCTGAACATATTTCAGCATAGAAACATGTTGGCAATATGTTTCTAGTGCTGCAACATGTTTAGCAGTGCTTCGGTTCAACATGTTACTGCAACATGTTTCATCGTAACATGTTACTGCAACATGTTACTGCAACATGTTTTATCGTAAGATGTTTTTAAGCAAGATGTTTTTACGCTTTAACATGTTCAGTAACGTGTTACCAACATGTTGCTGAACATATTTCAGCATAGAAACATGTTGGCAATATGTTTCTAGTGCTGCAACATGTTTAGAGTGCTTCAATTCAACATGTTACAGCAACATGTTTCATCGTAACATGTTACTGCAACATGTTTTATCGTAACATGTTACGGTAATATGTGGCTGAACATGTTGCAGCGTTAGAAACATGTTGGCAAAATGTTACTCAACATTTATAAATTTTTATTTTTCATTTTCCAATGTTGCGCAAGATGTTTTTATGCTTTAACATGTTCAGTAACATGTTACCAACATGTTGGTGAACATTATGCAGCACAGAAACATGTTGGAAATATGTTTCTAGTGCTGCAACATGTTATTGCAACATGTTTCATCGGAACATGTAACTGCAACATGGTTCATTGTAACATGTGGCTGAACATATTGCAGCACAGAAACATGTTGACTACATGTTGCTCAACTTTATAAATTTTTATTTTTCATTTTTCAGTGTTGCGCAAGATGTTTTTATGCTTTAACATGTTCATGAACATGTTAGCAACATGTTTCTAACGCTGCAACAAGTTAAGCAACATGTTTCAACAACATATCACTGCAACATTTGTGCAATTAGTGGAATCGGAGTCGGTGCCACTGAAATATTTTGTAATTGGAATCAGTATCGAAATCTTATATTTTTGTTCTCTCGTCTGAATCTGAATAGGAATAAGAATCGTCCCGAAAATGATTGAAAATCTTGGGAATCGAAATCGGAACCGGAACCGCAGCTTTATTGGGTCTTAGCGTTTCGTTTTACGAAAACGATATACGTTGTTATACGAAACCTTTTTCTCCTTTTTTTCTGCAGAAACAATTTACATCGCTTGGATTGACGAGCAAAAAGAGGCAGTTTGCTCCCAATCTCGAACTTGTTCAAGGCAACTAACGATTCGGAAAATTATTTTCACGAGCGTTTTTTTTTTTTCTCTTTTTATCAACGGAAAGAAGCCGTATCCCTTGAGAAGCAATCGAAAAAGAAACTTTTTTTTTGTTCTTATAAATATATTGTGTGTATATATATTTCGCTCTTTTTTTTTTTTTTTTTTTTTTTTTTGCAGTCGTGGAAACAATATCATTTGAAGAAAAAAAAAGGAAAGAAAAACCGTATTAAATTCGTTTTTGTTTTTTTGTTTTCAGAACGTGCACGAAAAGGTGGGCCCCGAGGCGTTCGAAGGGATGTTTAAAGAAATAGGGCATACTGAAACCGGTAAGCAAGTTCTCTTTTTTTTAATGTGCTTGAGGCTATGTGCCTTGATGTAAATATAAATAATACTTTTGGTATCGAAAGGAGGATATCGAAAGTATTATTTGTTTTTTCTACAGGAAGGAGGGTACTCTTGCGGTTTAAAAGGAAAGTTTTTGAAAAAAAACCGTAATAAGATGTTTATTTCACATTGAATGTTTTTCAATTTTTTTTTTACTTAAAAAATGCATCAATTATGTCTAAAAACTTCACTTTTGTTCACCAAAAATATTTTTTTTCATCCTCCAATTTTGCATATCCAGATTTTGATGCTAAAAAAATTATGCATAAACTTTGTAAAAATTATGCATAGATTTTGTAAAAAAATTTGTAAAAACTATGCATAAATTTTGCATATTCTAATTTTGATGCTTTGAAAAAAATTATGCATGAATTATGCATATCCAGATTTTGATGCTTTAAAACAATTATGCATAAGTTTTGTAAAAATTTTGCACATTCAAGTTTCGAGGCTTAAAAAATATGAATGAACTTTGCAAAAATTACACGTCCTTATTTGTTTTGAAAATAACGAAAAATAATACAATTTTTGTTAGTAAAAATGCAAAAATTATGCAAAAATTTTATATACTTTTTGCATCTCTTTTTCGTATGGGTCAAAAGCGAAAATACCTAGGAAAAAAAAGAAAGAAAGAAATAGTTGAATATGGAAAAAAAAGTCAGAGAAAAACAAAGACCTACTAGTATAACGTAAAAATTCTCTTAATTCAGCAAATGCGTCCTCTCAATTCATAATTAATCTCATATTAGAGCCTTTATTGTCTATCAAAACCAAAATAACAGATCACTGCCTTTAACTAAATTCGCAACGTAAACAATAATTTCGACAGGGATCAATATCACGCAATCGCCTTTAGAAAATAGTTCGATAAATTTAACCCTTTTCCCCTCACGGGTTCTTTTGTCTTTTTTTTTTTTTTCCACAAAATCCAAGCGCAACGTGTCCCTTTCAGAAAAACTGGTCTTTGGCCAACTAACTCTTTGAATTTCTCGATTTTTAAAAAAGAAAGAAAAAAAAAGCGAGAGAAGAGAAAATTCAGCTTTTTTAAGGATTTAAGTCACGTTCTTGCTAAAAGTCATTCATCGGATCCAGCAGCAAGAAACAACACAAGGCACTGTTCCTCGCACCCTTTTCCCCTCCTCGTTCTTCCTTTTATTCAATTATTACTGTCCCGGAATTCATATTTCCGTGTGTCGCACCCCTTAGAGTGAAAACATCATTAATCATAATCAAAACTGAAATCTGTTATAATGATTAAGAGTGGGTTGAAAGGCAATTTTAAGTTGGTTTGTTTAACCAGTCTAAATGGCATTTAACCGATTTTAGATGCCCTAAACAGGACATAAAAAAATATTGTGATGAGGTTCTTCAAAAAAAATTATTAAATACAAACGACAACCTAAACAACTATTTTTTGTGATTAACCGAAGCGAAAAATATTCCAAAATTTTTATTTTGGAATAAAAAAAAAATCTATTCGAGACCTAATTAATGTTAGCTTTTCCATTCCTCTTACGGTTTGACATTTAAACTTTTACGCCATTTTTCAACGAAAAAAAAAAAAAAAAAAAAAAAAAAACTCGTTTTATCTTTTCGGAAATGAGAGAAAAAAAAAATATCGGGAATTTATTTGTAAATCATTAATTTCCGTCAATATGGCAAAGCAAACCAGTTAGTCAAAGTCGATTGAGAATTTTTTTTTTTTTTTCGATTCGTAAGCAGTAAATATATACAAACTTTTTTTTTTTTTTTTTTTTTTTTTCCTCAGGGTCTTTTTTTCCCGGCGAAAAGCCCCTTTTACGCTTTTGAAGTGAATGTAATTTAAGCTTAGATTTTCGTTTAATTACCTGTGGGAAAATCAACTTCATATTCTTTTCACCTTCTTTTTTTTTTTTTTCTTTTTAATCGTCTTTGACAAAATTTTATTGAAGTTTTTTAAGAAAAAAAAAACCGAAAACTCATTAAAATTCCTTTAAAAGAAATTCCGAAAACGAAAAAAAAGAAAAAAAGCTTGTGTAAAAAAAAAGAAGAAAGAATAGTTGAATATGGAAAAAAAATCAGAGAAAAACAAAGACCTACTAGTATAACGTAAAAATTCTCTTAATTCAGCAAATGCGTCCTCTCAATTCATTATTAATCTCATATTAGAGGCTTTATTATCTATCAAAACCAAAATAACAGATCACTGCCTTTAACTAAATTCGCAACGTAAACAATAATTTCGACAGGGATCAATATCACACAATCGCCTTTAGAAAATAGTTCGATAAATTTAACCCTTTTTCCCTCACGGGTTCTTTTGTCTTTTTTTTTTTTTTTTTTCCACAAAATCCAAGCGCAACGTGTCCCTTTCAGAGAAACTGGTCTTTGGCCAACTAACTCTTTGAATTTCTCGATTTTTAAAAAAGAAAGAAAAAAAAAGCGAGAGAAGAGAAAATTCAGCTTTTTTAAGGATTTAAGTCACGTTCTTGCTAAAAGTCATTCATCGGATCCAGCAGCAAGAAACAACACAAGGCACTGTTCCTCGCACCCTTTTCCCCTCCTCGTTCTACCTTTTATTCAATTATTACTGTCCCGGAATTAGTATTTCCGTGTGTCGCACCCCTTAGAGTGAAAACATCATTAATCATAATCAAAACTGAAATCTGTTATAATGATTAAGAGTGGGTTGAAAGGCAATTTTAAGTTGGTTTGTTTAACCAGTCTAAATGGCATTTAACCGATTTTAGATGCCCTAAACAGGACATAAAAAAATATTGTGATGAGGTTCTTCAAAAAAAATTATTAAATACAAACGACAACCTAAACAACTATTTTTTGTGATTAACCGAAGCGAAAAATATTCCAAAATTTTTATTTTGGAATAAAAAGAAAAATCTATTCGAGACTTAATTAATGTTAGCTTTTCCATTCCTCTTACGGTTTGACATTTAAACTTTTACGCCATTTTTCAACAAAAAAAAAAAAAAAAAAAACTCGTTTTATCTTTTCGGAAATGAGAGAAAAAAAAAATATCGGGAATTTATTTGTAAATCATTAATTTCCGTCAATATGGCAAAGCAAACCAGTTAGTCAAAGTCGATTGAGAATTTTTTTTTTTTTTTTTTCGATTCGTAAGCAGTAAATATATACAAACTCTTTTTTTTTTTTTTTTTTTTTCCTCAGGGTCTTTTTTTCCCGGCGAAAAGCCCCTTTTACGCTTTTGAAGTAAATGTAATTTAAGCTTAGATTTTCGTTTAATTACCTGTGGGAAAATCAACTTCATATTCTTTTCACCTTCTTTTTTTTTTTTTCTTTTTAATCGTCTTTGACAAAATTTTATTGAAGTTTTTTAAGAAAAAAAAAACCGAAAACTCATTAAAATTCCTTTAAAAGAAATTCCGAAAACGAAAAAAAAGAAAAAAAGCTTGTGTAAAAAAAAAAAGAAGGAAAATGGAAATTTTAATAAGGTATTTTTTTTTTTTTTTTTTTGTTCGTTCTTATTCGCTGATACGTGATTTTTTTAAAAATATGTAATGATCGCGTGATGCCTGATTCGGTGAAAAAAGAAAAAAAAAATTGTCGAAGGAGTCTTATTACTAAGAATCGATAAATCGATTGTACATTTGCATATATCGTTTGCGTTGCATTTTTTGAAAATTAAGAAGAAAAAAAAATCGAAAGATTGCGGTTTACTAATCTGCTTTTACAAGAGGATTAAGAGCACGCATCAGTCGTGGCAGCAGATAAATTGTATTTTTCTTGTTACGGAAAAACGAAGACAGATCTTAAAATAAGAAAAAATTAAGAAATCTTCGAAATTTTCCTGAAGATTTCTTATCTTTTTATTAATAGTTAATTTAATTTAACGATTTAACAATTTAATTTTTTAATTTTTATAGTTAATTTTTTTTCATATTTTTTTTCCGCACAAAATAAATAATAAAAATCTGTCGAAAGTAACCCCTTTACTGCAGCATACATGGAAACACCATCGTCACCCGTTCAAACTCAACCCTAATTTCAAATTCGTTAAAACGAATTTTATCGCCGTCCAGTTCCAGAACGAGCCATTTTTGTCTGTTTCGGAACTAACAAAACAAAAGTGTTGAAATCCGCAATTGACAGAAAAAAAAGAATTACTAGTTCTGGAACTGGCAGTTTTTAACTCAGCGCTGCCAGTTCCGGAGCAGACAATGTCAGTTCCAGAACGAGCACTGCCAGTTCTGGAACAGACTGTTGGTTCCGGCACAGACACTTTTAGTTTCAGAACGAGCACTGCCAGTTCTGGAAGAGACTGTTAGTTCCAGAACGAGCACTACCAGTTCCGGGACAGTCAATGTTAGTTCGGAAACAGACAATGTTAGTTCCAAAACAGACGATGTTAGTTCCAGAACGAGCACTGCCAGTTCTGGAAGAGACTGTTAGTTCCAGAACGAGCACTACCAGTTCCGGGACAGTCAATGTTAGTTCCGGAACAGACAATATTAGTTCCAGGAGTACTGCCAGTTCCGGAACAGCCAATGTTAGTCCAGGAACAGACACTGTTAGTTCCAGAACAAGCACTGCCAGTTCCGGGACAGCCAATGTTAGTTCCGGAACAGACAATATTAGTTCCAGGAGGAGTACTGCCAGTTCCGGAACCGAAAATGTTAGTTCCGGAACAGACACTATTATTTCCAGAACGAGCACTGCCAGTTCCGGAACAGCCAATGTTAGTTCCGCAACAGACACTGTTAGTTCCAGAAGGAGCACTGCCAGTTCCGGAACAGCCAATGTTAGTTCCAGAACAAGCACTGTCAGTTCCGGAACTAACAATTTTAAAGCTTTACTTCCGGAACAAACGACACACCTGGCCTGGCAAATAGTTTTGACCCTTCAGGGCTTCCGTACTAGCTAATTACGAGCCGTTAATGCTTCACCAAAAATTCTTCAAATCTTCCACTATTTTTTTTCCGAATAATTCGAAAACAATGCCTGGAAAACTCCATGATATTTCTTCTCATAAATAAAAACAAAAAAAAAAAAAAAAAAAAAAAAAAAAAAAACGAGAAAGTAAAAGAGAATATTTCTTGAAGGGAAAACACTAATGGAAATCATTCAAAATTTAACAAGAGGATGTTGTGCCATCCGTGTAAGAAAAGCTTTTCTGAGAAAACAAGGAAACTACCCCAAAAAAATTTTAAACACTTTCCCTGACTTTTTATATTAATATTTTAAAAACGAAATGCCTTCAAGGCGATGATAAAATTTTTTTTTTTTTTTTTTATCTTCCCATATGCTTTTGTTCCGGACGTATTTAGCAAAAAGAAGGGAAAAAAAGGTTTTTCTTGTATAGCCTTTAGGGTTTTCGGCTATTTAAAAAAAATATTTAACAAAAAAAAAAAAAAAAAAAAAAAAAATTGGAAAATCCTTTTTTTTTTGTAGGGAAACAAAAATACAACCCTACGGTGAATCTTTAATAAAGAACCCGGTCGAGTGTACTCTCGATTGATAACGATTTCGATAAATATAGCATGATACCAAGCCATATATCTTATAAAATGTCTCTCTATAATATAGAAGAAATAAATATCTGGGGGGAAAAAAACCAAGATTTTTTTCCCTAATCTTTCATTTTAATTTTTAATAAGGTTTCCCCATTCATAAATAGACATTTTTTTTTCTTCTTGCCACGAAAACCCGGATGCTCGGGAATAAAAAGCAAAAATATTTACGTTAAATTTCTTTTTTCCTGTTTTTGATAGATTCTTTTCTTTTTTCGCTGTATAAAGGAAAAATTATTTCTTTTTTTGTTAAAAAAAAAAAAAAAAATTGAGCATTTTAAAACGCTTTACTGACCGCGGAATAAAGAAGGAAAATAAAAGTAGTAAAAGCCAAAGCGGGAAGGAAGAAATTAATTTACTTATTTAACGATTTAATCTGAAGAGCTTTTTCGAGAAAAAAAAAACTGTTTTTACGGTATGAAAGGAAAGAATCAACATTCGACAAACTTAAATAAAAAAAAAAACATGGTTTTTTGTTTACTTTTTATTTTCTCTAAACCTTCATGATGAAAGATTAATTTTTGTACCAGCTAAATTTATTTTGTGAAGGTATAACGAGATTTTCAAAGAACGGTTCTTGAGCTTTTTTATAAATGAATTTATGAGTGAAAAAAATTTTTTTTTTTTTTTGATTTGACAAATGAACGGATGGAAGAGCCACCTGGGATTCCGTTTTTTTTTCCAAAGCTTGTTTTGGTTGTATTTTTTTTTGCTTTATCAACCCAAAGCGAAAAAGCATTGCTTTTTCCTTTTTCTTTTTTTTAATTTCACCGCCTATTTTTTTGAAATTTTTTTGTCCTGACGGGATTCCCTTAAGGCAGAAAATTCCGGTTTGAAGTGGAGCCGTAAGGCTGGGGAACATTCCCTAGGAATAAAAAATAAATTTCCGGGAATTTTTGGAAATATTCCCAAGGGAATAAAATAAGTTTCCCAGAAGTAGGAATTTTATTTAATTTGTTTACAACGAACGGAACATGTTTTTAGTTCTTAACGTAAAAAGAGATCGGTTTAGAGAGATTGGTTTCGTCAGGCAGGGATTTGGTGGAAAGGGATTCTAAGAAAGAGTCTTTAGAAGAAGGAAAAGAGATCTATTATTGTACCTACACGATCGATCCTACAAGATTTTCTTTTGTTGTCTAAGCATTTAAAAAAGTTATTTTTTTGGACTGACGCTCCTAACTTCTCTGACGTCTTTATCGTCGAAAAATTCATAATTTTCATAATTTTATGAGAATTTTCATAACTTTAAGAGATTTTTTTGTTGAGCCTCATGGAAATGCTGATTACAAAATTCTAGTCACGGAGGAATCTATCAACAGCGGAGGAAGAAGGAGAAAAAAATTTGGAGAAAGGGAGAAAAAATTAAATTAACTACTAAAAATTAAATTAATTAAAAAAAAACTATAACGCTCCATAATCGTTTCCTCTTTCTCGGAATATTCCGCCTTTTCCAATAATAATAATTTCACGTCTGTTTCCACCTTTAAATACCTAATCAGTTGAATGTTGGATCGATTGTCGAGTTAGCTCAGTGGTAGAGCAGCCGAAGATCGGTGTGTTCGAGTCCACCATTCGCCAACTCGATTTAACTTTTAAACTGATTTTCCTTGGGTTTTTTCTATCCTTGATATTAAATCAAGCTTTTCTCTTATCCTTGATATTTAATCAAGTTCTTTCCTGGATCAATATGCCCGATATTCGATTGTTTATTTAAAAATTTAATTTTTAATTTTTATCAAGAATTAACAATTTAATTTTTTCCAGACTTAAAAATTTAATTTCTTTCAAGAATTAACCATATAATGTTTTCAAAAATTAACAATTTAATTCTTTCAAAAAACAACCATTTAATTTTTCAAAAATTAAGAACCCAATTTTTTTTTTAAAATTAAGAATGCAATCATTTTCAAAAATTACCAATTTCATTTTTTTAAAGAATTAACAATTTCATTTTTTCAAAAATTAAAAATCCAGTTTTTTTCAAAAATTAACGGGGACTTTACAGAACCCCTAACTTCAGAACCCCTAAATTTGCAGAACCCCTATTAGGGGTTTTGCAGTTAGGGGTTTTACAAATGGTGAAAAATCAACAAAAATATTTATTTGAATTAATTTAATTTAATTTTTTTTTTTTTTCATTTACCAACTTTTAAAAACTTTTTAAAGCAACTTCGATTATGGGTTCCATGGGGAGCATATGCAGACTAACAATGAAAATTGGGAGCCGTCTTCCAACTTGACTTATGATTACACTGCTTATTTACTTGACTTATAATTACAGCTGCTTCGACGTTTACGTTTTCACGTGAAAGATATTTTTTATTAATAATTCTTGATGACTTTAAAGCCACTTCAGGGTGTCTACTAAAAATCATTTTTGAAATTCGAGGTTTTTTCAAGGTTTTCGAGGTTTTCAAGGTTCTACTTCACACTCAAGGCTAATTCAAGGTTTTAAACGATTTCAAGGTCGGTAGACACCCTGCACTTTTTTAAGGGAAAATAGCGAATCTTGCATTGGTGACTTCATTTGTGATAATAAGGATGCGATAAACATATGACAAGAACCTGTGATAACATATGTGATACAGTATATACCGGTAAAAATAAAGATATTTCTTAAAAATCCTAATTTCCGTCATTGTATAATTATTTATTATTATTTTCGCCATTTGCAAAACCCCTAACTGCAGAATCCCTATTAGGGGTTTTGCCAATTTAGGGGTTCTGAAGTTAGGGGTTCTGCAATAGACCCAAATTAACGATTTAATTTTTAGTAGTTAATTTTTAATAATTAATTTTTTTCTTTTGTTCCTTTGATACTCATGGCGGACTCGAACTCCCGTCTTCTCGTAAGCTGCCGCCCCCGTTCCGTTCCCGTTGCCGCCCATTTTCCCGAATGCAAAATCCCGAAAGGTTAATTTCCCGAATAGCAAGTTTCCCGAAAAATTATATCCCGAATCTAATTTCCCGAATATAAATTTTCCCGAACTTATTTTTTTAAAATGCAGGTTTTCCCGAACAATAAAAAAAAATCATTAGAAATATAAAAATAATAAAAATATATATAATAGATTATCGCCATGGTGGAAAGACTCTGTACTATCTTGGTCAGAAAATCATGTGCAGATGTATCTGTTAGTTGTTGACAGCTAACAAGATTATCAGGTAACTCTACCCCTTAACGCGATTTCAACGTAAGTCCATTTTTAAAAGCAGTGGAATAGAACTACTGTTTACATAAGTTAAAAATAAACGACACCCATTGTTTACAAAAATGGACTTACGTTAAAATCGCGTTCAGGGGCAGAACTCTTCTTAATTAAATGAGATTTTAAAAAGAATAGAAAAGAAAAATAATCATTTAATTTTTACTAGTGTTTTGTGCGATTTTAAAAACATTTTTTTACTCTCGCTTTGTTCCAAAGCTGTTTTAAAATAATAATATTTGAAGCTGTATTTTTTTTTTTAATATGTAGGAGGAATTGACCATAATATGACTGAATTTTATGGGGGAGTGAGTATCTGTAATGCTTCTCATTTTTAACAAGGGAAGGGAGAGTGTAAAAAATGGCAGATTTGAGTAACCTAAGTGATATTGCTGGTACATACCCTTTATAGCTTTCAATGATTAAGGTCACCCATTTATACTTTGTTTTACAAGGCACATTGTTTAAATGTATAAATCTTGTTTGCAAACAACATTGTGTTGCTACGAAGAAAATTATCTGGAATAGTAATTTAAATCTGCAAAGTTAAAAAATTTTTACTTTTGGGAAAATAAGAATTCGTAATAAATTTTTCGTAAAATAGTTTAATGAGAGCTCGCTTACTCCAGGACGAAAATAATCCCCAGGAAATATCACTAAAAATTTTACAATTCTCGATTTAGCTTCAAACTTAACTCTTTTTGAAAAAGTGATAAAAAAAGTGTATAAAATTTTTTCAAAATAAATGGAAAATTTTATGCAGATAAAATGTATCCTGGACATGAATAACTTTCTTAATGAAAATCTGAAATCTATAACTTTTGCATAACTTTTGAATATGATTCTCTTAACTTCTGAAGCAGGAAAATTGGGCAATATTATGCTTATTCAATTTTTGAAGTGAAACTTCTTATGGCGGGGGTCGGACCCGTAACCCGTTTGTAAGCGTGATAATTTAAAAAAATTTTTTATTAAATAAATTAAATAATTAATTAATTTTAAAAATTAACTAAAAAATTTACCGTATCCCGGTATAGGGGTTATATTTAATTCCGGGCCGTATTAAAAAATTAAGAACTGTAATAATTTTAAAAAACGTATTAATACTAGGTATAATAAATAAATAATTAATAAATTTATATATTATTTATATTATTTTAATTTTGTTGGGTTTCAGAATTTTGTGAAAATTCAAAAAGTGACTAAAAAATTTGGCAATATTATGCTTATTCAATTTTTTTTACATTTTATGCATACTTTTTTTTATGCATAATTAAATGCATATTTTAAAGTAGAAATATTTTTCGCTAATAATGCTGCTTCTCCATTATGGTCCTAAATTAATTTTATAAAATTAATTTTATAAAATTACCGGAAATTATGCGCTTTTTCTTTCTTTTTTCATAACATATTTATTTTTTTACAGATTTCTTATTCTTTTTTAAGTCATCCTCATGTTCGATTAGTAAAATAAAAGCATTATTCCCAATAATTTTGTAAAATTAATTTTGTAAAATTAATTTTGAGCCATAATGGAGAAGCAGCATAAAAAGTTAAGTTTTCTATATACAATTTATGAATTTTTTTTGTGTACGTCCGATTTCTTGAGCAATTTATACATAATTTTTCCATCTCCTTTTCGTACGGGAATCTAAAGATCTGGATCTAAATAATCTATAAATAATATTTAACATCTAGAACACCCAAAATCAAACGAACCATAAATTTTGGTTTCCTACAAAAAACAATCAAACGAAAACCATTGGCCAAGCTCAGAAAAGAGACAATACGTGTACAGCTGAAGAGCTTTCCTCTTTTTTTTTCATGAATGATTTCACATTCAATTAGATTTCTTGTCTTTTTCTTTTTAGGCAAAATAAAATATGGTGAACCATAAAAAAGAAAATTGTGCCCGTTCATATGGAAAATACCTTATAATATATGATTCGCCACTAAAGAATAATCTTCTCCTCCCCTTTTCATTCTTCTTTATTCGTCGCGTTTCACCTTCACGTTATTTTTTTTTTTATTTAAAAAAAAAAAAAAGGATAACTAAAAGCTGCAATATGTATCAAAGGGAACTTCGGGTCTCTCAGTGGCGACGTCATAATTTTATCGCTCATGTATATCAATTTCACTTCTTTTTTTTTATACACAGATAATAATAATGTTCTTTTCTGTCTTTTCCAGTCTAGTTTGCATTTTAGTATTTTTATTTCGTAGGAAAAAAAAAATTCGCTTTCCTTTTAAATAAAAAGTAATGGGAAAAAAATATAATCGCGCCCGAGCAGAAAAATAAAATTATGGAGCACAAAAGGCTTTTCTTTTTTTTTACCAAAGCTCCTGACGTCATAAATATTTCGCGGTAATGGATTTTATGCTTTTTTATATACTGATTTCATTTCTACCTAAGGGTAGAAGGGAACGTATCGAAGATTTTCGGATAGAAAAATCTTTTGCTGGATTAATCAAAATCCGAGGAAAAATTCATATGCTCGCGTATGAAAAAATCGCGCATAAATAAAAATACCAACCGTAGATGGTGGGACAGGCACATCCGCGCCCTTAAAAACATTTGATTCGAAAACTTGGATTTAAATGAAATGAGATTTAATTACGTAAGGAAAAACAAGGAAGGGGGGAAGGGGTATGTCCCAAGCTTACTCTTCCTTACTAGGAGGAAAAAAGTTTCACAGCTTTTTTATTACCAAACAGGAAGATTAATCCCGATTGCTCACAAATTCCCATACGATCCATTTAAGAAACCGTTTTCCGATCCGGCCACGTAGCCCAAAAAAAATATTAACGAATCGCTATTATTATTTGTATTTTACTGTTTTTAGAAGGGGTCTAAAGGGCCGGTCGTATATACTGCAGGAAAAAGGTTAGGAGCATAAAACCCCTCGTACATTTCCTTATTTATCGTCTTGAATTTTTTAAAAGGTTGAAGGCAAGGGGGTAAAATATAAACTTCAAACCATCATCATTTCCAATCCTCCTCCACCTGAGCATTTTCCAGGGCAAAAGAAAATCACGGATCCTTTTTTTTTTTTTTTTTTCGTCGCTTTCAAAATATTCCTCTTTGCCTGTTTCGTCCTTTTTAAAAATTCATATTGTTTTCAAAACTAGTTTAACGCACTGCCGTCACCGGAGTCTTTTAATTGCCTTATAAATATTCAAATAGGAAAACACGCTCGGTATCCCCCCCCCCCCCCTCCCCTCGAATAAGAAAATATTTATATGTAATTCATTAAATTATTATTATACGTATAAGCATATAAGCTCCTCTAAAAAGTTTAGGCAGTGGGGGAATTGTAAATTTTTGTCGTTTCTCTCTCTCTCTCTCTCTCTCTTTCTCATCCTTCCCCCCGCTTCTGCGGAAAAAAAAGGAGGACAGGGAAAAACGTATTTTCGAATGAAAATTCCATTTTCCAACGACCCGACCTTATTATACTGAATTTATTGTCCTCTGTAACGTTGTCAAGTCATTTCCGCAGGCTAAGGATAGGTAACCTTTTCCGGTCACGTGCAGAAAACGTTTTAATGATCTTTTATTTTCTGTTTCTCTCTTTGGTGGTAAAATTTTTCTGCAGATTTGATATTTTTTTGTTCCGGAAAAACAGTTCAAAACCAGGTTTCAAAAAGAGAGGGGTAAATACGAAAAACAATTAAACCGGATGGAAGGGAAGGGAGGGGAATAAAGCTAAAAGACGTCATAGGTAGGCTATCAGGGGACTAAAGGCCGTAAATAGGAAACTGCCCTTTGCGCCCTCGCAAAACAGGAAACGTTTTATCGTAGTTCAGACATGTTCAACCGATTAAAGGCTGTACCTTAATTTACGAATTTTCAAATTTCGGTGAAACTACCCTTGATTTTTTTAACCGAAATAAGACTCCCTAAATTTATTTTCAGATTTTTTGGACGTCGCTTAGCCGAGTCCTCGGGGACCAAAAAATTTTGAGGGGGAAAGACCGAAAAATCAAAAGTTTTATTTTTATGTAAAAACTGTTGTTTTCTATTCGGATTTTTATGCAGATCACGAAAATATAGTTAAATGTTAATTATCTCATATGGTTTTAGGCCAAAATAAGCAAAAAATGCCATACCCAAAAATTTTTTTGCCAAATTCTTCATATTTTCTCCTCTAGCCTCGATCGTTTGTCATAAGTCGATTCTAAGTTTATTTTTGTAAACTGCATGAAAATGTGAATAGGTAACGACCATTTTTACATAAAAATAAAATTTTTGATTTTTCGGTCTTTACGGCAGTTTTGAAAAATTTGGCGAGTTTTCTTTCGGTTACTACAAAAGAATTAGGGGGTGCGTAGGCCGAAATTCAAAAATTCTTCAAACATAGGCCACCCTAGTTTATATCCAAGTTACAAATCACGAAAATCAATACTCTTCGATTTTCCACGATGCTCAATATCTTACGAGGCTTACGTTTAAACTTTTACTTCTGTCCTTCCCGCCCTGATTATTTTTAATGACCTTTTCATTATTTTACTTACACATACGGAATGTTTACTCGACCGGATTTAAAAGCTCTGAATACCTTGCTATGGCTTTTTGCTTGTGGCTCTATGCAAAATTTCCGACAGGAATCGATGGTCTTTTATGCCAAAAAAAAATTATTTTTGACTTTTAACCTCTAAGAGCTTTTTGGAAATTTCAAGGCCAATTTGGCACTTTAAAATGCCGTTCAAAAAATCTGAAAAAAATTAGGGTTGATATTTCACCTATAAAGACCGATATAGGAGTTCTGAAATGCCAAAAAAGCTAATTTTCGAGCACCCTAATGTTCCATTCAGTCGAAAAAAAAACCTGACCCCCCCCCCTCCCCACCTCTTTTCCGCCTGAAATAGTTCTTGAATTTACGTGAAGAATTAATCTATCTAAAATAGAACTTCCTTCGTATCGGAGCTTTTTTACCATATTTTGCATTATTGAACTGCCACGCCACCAGACAAAAAAAAAAAAAAAAAAAAAAAAAAAAAAAAAAAAAAAAAATGATAATGAAAATGAACGATCTGGAAAACACATATGTTTCGATGCTGAGTACATAAATCCGTTGCGACACTTTGCCGGTGGCCTGAGGTGCTTGTAAATACGGAAACAAGGTATCACGTCCTCCCTTTTTTCCCACTCTTTCCGGATCCCCCATGAATTCTCTTGCCAACAGAGTTTTACATCGAAATTATTAGTCTCCTCAATTTTTTTTCACGTTTTTCTTGTAACAAAAAAAAAAAAAAAAAAAAATTCTCCCGGCCAAAATCCGGGGATAGAATTTTCCCGATATTTCATCCTCTTTCCCTTATTGTCACGGTAGAAATCATATTTAGCCGCAGGAAAAACACGAAGGAATCCTGAATGATCCGCTGTGCCGTTGGTTATGAGATTTCCAGGGAATTAATAAATTAAATATTTTTTTCTTAGAATCCTCTCACGGGGGTTTATTGTAATTAATATTCCAATTTTTCCCATGGTTTTTCGAAGCAAAATTTATCGAAATTCCGCAACGTAAAGACGAGGCGTCCTCGTGACGTCTCTTTCTTCTTCTTTCAAGTGCCGTCTCCGCGACGAATATTGGCTATCATCTGGCATATTTTTACTTTTGAGACCGCCGCTCTAAAAAGACTCAAGGAATCAACACCAAACCAGTCTCTGAGATTCTTAAGCCATGAGGTTTTCCTACGGCCTTTAATTTACCAAAATTCTTGGTTTCTGGAATAGCCGTTTCCCTTTGAAATTTAATCCTCGCTATAGTTTAAAGGAATTCATATCGGGATCGAAATTCTAGGAAATAAGAGGCGTACGGAAATCTGGAAATCATATACGAGCTGCACGAGAGTCTTCGGAACAACTTTCACGATTTCAATTCATATTGTTCCCAAAGACTTACGTCTGCAGTTTTACCAAATGCAAAAATTCACGAAAAAAAGTGCAAAACAGGAACATTAATTCAATTCATTTTATCCCAATTCAAAACCGCAATATCGTAATTTATTAATTTTCTTGAAGATTCCGCTGCTGACGCCACTAGTGCTAAATTCCTATGGAATCCTTGCTACGGGTTTCCCCCCAGACCCAAAAAAAATTATTTTCAATTTTCCGTGCCAATTAAAAAAAAAAGAAAAAAAGTTTCTTTTTACGTGGGAGATAACGCTCATGGCGTTGAAGAATGAATAAAGAACGAATCCTTTTATTTTATTTATGCGATTCTGTTGCATTTCTAATTTTAAAGAAGTGAAAATCAATTTTTTTTCCCTCCTGACTAAAGGTCATTTTTTTGTTTTTTTTTTTTTTTTTGTTTGTACAAATAAAAAAACAAGGATAAACGGTCAATCGGAGATTAGGGAGGAGACTGGAAACGAAAAATAATTAATAACAATTAACTTGATGGATGTTTTGTAATTTAGGTCGCAACTAGTCATTTCATCCCCTCCCCTTTTTTTTATCCCTTTCCTCCCAACCGAAAATTAGACCGAAAAGTCACCAAATGCGAAAATGAGGCCCCCGTCATATTTTATTGACATGTCATTTCACTCATCAAATGTGCAGCTGTTTTTAAAATTTATTGCAATTCAGATTTTTTTTTTTTTAAGTTTTGAAGTTTTTGCATTTTTGGCAGAAAAAATTGCTAGTTCTGGAACTGGACGTTTTTCACTTAGCGCTGACAGTTCCAGAACAGACACTGTTAGTTCCATAACAAGCACTTTTAGTTCCGCAACTAACAGCGTTAAAATTGTTAGTTTTGGAACTAACAGCGTTAAAATTGTTAGTTCCGGAACTAACTGTGTTAAAATGGTTGTTCCGGAACTAACAGCGTTAATATTGTTAGTTCCGCAACAGCGATAAAATTTTTAGTTTTGCAACTAACAGCGTTAACATTGTTAGTTCCGGAACTAACTCTGTTAAGATGGTTGTTCCGGAACTAACAGCGTTAATATTCTTAGTTCCAGAACTAGCAGCGTTAAAATTGTCAGTTCCGGAACAAACACTGACACAACTGGCAAATAGTGGCCCTTCAGGGTTTCCGTAGGGTGGCCCTTATTTGACGAATTTTTCAATTTTGGTGAACGCACCCCCTAACTCTTTTATAGTAACCAAAAAAAGATTCCGTGAATTTTTTTAGATTTTGTCCACGGGGACTTAAAAATTTCAAAATGTCCATAAAAACCGGGAAATTAAAAAATTTTTATTTTTATGCCGAAACGATTGCTTTCTAGTCTAATTTTTTACGCAGATGCTGGAAAGTTGAAAATTTGAAAAAAAAAATTTTTAAAAATTGAAGCTCATTTGAGAGGCTCATTGGCTGAGCTCGATGGTCATCCATCATCTTCACACTATCCGCCATGTGTACTGTTATTCTTTTCAATATAGTATTATTATTATTATTATCATCACAATATCATAATATCCCAATGGTTTTTGGGTCCCTGCCCTAAGGCGTTCGACGACCACTTCAAAATCGATAATAATATATTTTCCCTTAAACAACATTTTAATTTTTACTGCCCAAGCCTCGTAACTAGGAAATTACAACACGACATTATTATTGTTTGCCGAATAAAGTCTGCGTCATTTTAACCGATTTCCCGCATTGTTTGAATACTGCCATTTCGAAAATTAACGCATTTTCATGTCAACAAACGGTGGAAAGCCACGGGAAAGGCACGGAGAGGAAAATCGTTGATCAAACAATTCGAAATATTCCTCGAGCTATTAACAAAAATTTTTTTTTAATTATCGGCTTTGTTATTTCTTTGTTTAAGAAAAATATTATTTTTCGTCGTTTTTTTTTTTATATTAATTGAAAAACGACACTAAAAAAAAATTTAGAAATAAAAAATAAAAAAAAATGGAAATGGACTTTGGATGACGAAACCGTGTTTTTATGAATAATTCTGGAAATCGCTGAAAAAGGTCAAACCTTTCTCCCCTCAGGGAAATTTTTATGATTAATGAAAAGTTATACGTGCTACCTACCTGCGATATCCGAAGTCAGGGAGATACAGCTTTGGGATAGATATGCGCTGATGGCAGAATCGGTTAATGTTGAAATTCTACCTTTGTTTTGAACAGGAAAGGGGACGTTTCAGGAAAATCTTCAAGGCGAGATCTATCTTAAGGATTTTATTCCGTAGATGCCTAGACTGGAAATGTTCTGAACGGACGACATGTCGTTCTTGGTTTTGGTCATTGTAGTTTATGAAGCAAGTAGAAAGATTTTATTGTTCTGCCCCAATTTTTATATCCAGCATGTATCAGCATGATCGCGATAATGAACATGAAAGACAAGCTGCGAAAGTAGGTAATTTTGATGTAGTCGACAGGTTCGTCTACTTCGGGTTTATGCTCCACGATACCGGGTCCTGTGAGTTCGAAATTCGATGACGTATCGAAATTGCGATGATCCAGCGATGATCCGGCTGACGAAAATCTGGGAAAATCAAAATGTCACAAGACGGACGAAAATCAGACTTGTGAACGCATTAATTTTCCCTGTTTTCTTCTAAGTTTCTGAAACACGGGTCATCCGTTCCAGAGATAAGAAAAGAATTGATGCCTTTGAAATGTGGGTTTGGCGCAGAATGTTAAGAATACCTTGGAGAGCTAGAAGGACAAATGCCTCCGTTTTAAATGAGACTAAACCACCTCAGAGAATTTTATCT
The DNA here is from genome assembly GCA_037577465.1 of Liposcelis bostrychophila. NCBI lineage: Eukaryota > Metazoa > Arthropoda > Insecta > Psocodea > Liposcelididae > Liposcelis > Liposcelis bostrychophila. The sequence goes on along the minus strand of CM075207.1, from coordinate 9,143,025 downwards.
ATGACGTAGGATCTTAAAACTCTGGCCACGTCTACCGGCACTGTCTTGGAAAAACTTGTTGTCCAAGAAAACCTAAAGATAAGAGGAACGGAAACGAGGTCGTTCTCCGACCCGTTGGATCGACGTCATCTCTAAATTAACAGATTCCACTTTCGTAACTGTTGCGCGTAAGGCGGGACCTGGAGAACTACGGTCCGTCGTATTATTAACAACTTGGATGATCCACTCCCATAGCGGCAACTACACGGCGGCCACGACGTTAGACGAAGAAGAAAATGTATCAACGTGTTCCTGCACTTTCCTATAATTTTTAATGTGCACCCAGATAGCATTTTCAGTTCGTTGGACATCCTGTGGATTGCCCATCAGATATCCACAGGATATACTGTACATAGCACGTCCAAAAGACGCTTTTTGGATTAGTGCGGACATACGTAAATCCAATTGACATCCAATCCTCATGACGTCCTGAAGACGTCCTAGGGACTGGATAGACTTTGGTATTTGGGTAACTCTAAGAGTGGGCAGGGTGCGCAAGCGTTTCAAATGACGAGATTCTAAGGCTTACTGGGCAACCATTAATATTAATAAGCCTTCTCAGTCAAAGTTCTTTATTGATAATCAGTGATAAGTCCGAATTACCAGCAAACTTAAATTATTGAATTATTGATTGTCAGTACTTTGGTGTTACCACCAAATGATGCGTGATGAGACTAAACCACCTCAGAGAATTTTATCTATGACGTACGGTAGGATCTTAAAACTCTGGCCACGTCTACTATCAGTAGACGATCAGTACTATTTTATTGATAATTCAAATGATAATCAATGAGACTTGCCTAGGGTATCACTAGCGTGATTAAGTCCCTAAAAAGGCTCAAGTGGGCGGGACATTTCGCTCGCGCACCTCCGTCAAGATATATCCGGCAGGTCCTGGAGGGCAGACCGACTAGTCCCAGACCTCAAGGAAGACCACGGATCAGGTGGGAAAATAACGTTGCGGCAGATGCGAGAAGGTTGGGAGTGCCCGACTGTCGAGATGCCTGCCAGGAGAGGCCCGAATGGAAGAAGGTTTATAGCGCGGCGATAGGGCTCCAGGTCCTGTAAAAGTCAGTTTATTTTTTGTCTAAGAGTATATTGATAAACGATGTATAAGTAAACTGTGGTTCAGTCCAATGGACTGGAAATCGGCGTATACGCCATACGGCTTCAGTTGTGATAGTCACGTCCTACGCCCCCACTATGATGAGATTCCATCTTGTAAAAAGCCTTCTGTTGAGTGCATTTAAACTTGACTGGTGCACTCCGTGCACGGAATCGGAATATGCATATAGACATATATACATCTATACATCTATGCAATAATATCGAGGCAACACTTCTCAGTATTTTTGGATTATTATTCTTTTTTGTCATTAATTTTTTTGAGTTACTACAGTGAACGACCATTAAAATAAAAAGTCATTTTTGCTTTTACAAAATTGTTTTGACTTTCCATTCAATCGCCCCGTCGTCTTTTTCCTTTAAATGCATTGACGCACTTAAAAATCCAAACCTTTAACGAGTGTTCTACAGTAATCTTGAGCCCACATCGTCCATTTATCGGGAAACAAGTCCTTTTATCTGGAAAAGATTAATGTCTCTTTGTGCTCGGAATTACTTCGCAGCAATTCCTTCGAGGAATTTTCATGTTAATTTCATTCCCTTCCTTCTTTTTTTCTTCCGTTTTGTTGCTCACCACTTTAAATAGGGTAATGGAGTAACCCTTTTCCTTTTTATAAAAAAAAAAAAGTTTCGCATCTTCCGAGAAACTCGTAAAAAAGTGTTGTTTTCCCTTTTCCAGTTGCGTAAGGGAAATATACAAAATATCGGTAAATGTTTTGTTTCCTCGTGAATGTTTAATAAACAACGGAATACTGCACCGTTCTTTTTATGCGGTTAAAACTTTTTCCCTCCCCCCATTTTATTTTTTATTTTTTTTTTGCGCTTCGAAATTGAAAAAAAATTAAAGTTACGCCGTAAATGACAAAACAAACGGTCGTCGTAAATTCGGGGAAAATTCCCAATCTCCGTTTTTTGATTCTACCAAATGCCATAATTTTTTACTGTTATACTGGAAAGCTAATAAAAATAAAAGAGGGAATAACAAAAAACAACAAAAAAAAAAGTTTTCTTTTTTGTTTTTCACGAGGAGTGGCGAGGGGGGGAGGACGAAGATAATAACTATAATCATAAATTTTAAAAGTTGACTTAGTTAATCACGAAGAATATTAACTCAACGGTTTATCAGGGAAATCGTTTTCTTATTACTGTGAAATTTTCTTTCCTTTTTTTTTTGCTGAGAAACTTTTTAACCGACTCTCGGTACATCCGAGATTAATGGGAGAAACCGACATTTATCCCGAAGATGAATTTTTATGAAGCGTAGTAAGACATTTTTCATTTTTAACGCCTGATATGAGAACGAAATCGTACGTTCGAAAAAGAATGATTGTTCCGCGAGAAAACAACGAGAGTCTGTTCATTCAACGGAAAAAGATATATTTTTCCCTTTTCGAATTTGAATTTCAGCTTGAAAATAAAAAAAAGAAAAAATAAAATACAAATAAAAGTCATGATTAGCTTACGGCCAATTTTTTTTCGGATTTTTTCGCGATAGCAATTTTTATGTCTGGCATTTGTGAAAAAGTGGGATTTGTCGTGAAAGAAACTAGTGTTTGTGTGCAAATAAAATGCCATATAATTTTTGATTTGACACGTGAGATGCGGCGTTTTTTAGCTTCATCATGTTTTTCGTTTGTTTTCGTTTGTTGATTTTGGCAAAATTCGTTGAAATTGATATGCATACATAAAAGTTCGACTAGCGGAAAAGTTCCGAAATTTTCGTTGAAGGTTGAATTACGAAAATAAGTATTCCCCAAGTCCGTTTCCAGTGTAAATGTTTTTAGTTAATTATCGACGTGGAAAACTAATTGCTTATTACCAGGAATGGGTTTTAGCTTCGTGATTTTCGATGACATATTTCAATTTAAACTCGCCCGTTAAATGCGTTCCAGGAAAAAAAGAAAAGCGGAGGATTAGGAATAGGGGCATAGCTTCGAAGCCCCGAATTTTAGTTTTTAAAATCCCCTTTCGGGCATTGCCTGTAGCATGTGAAAAACTCAAAATTAACTGCAATCGTTTAAAAAATAAATATTCTTTAACATATCAAAGTCTGAAGGGTAATTCCCAATCCGATTTAACTATGTAACCTTTTACGAAATGACCTTTCCAAAGCCCATTAAAAAGCTTTCTCGTTAAAAAAGAAAGAAGGAGAAAAAGAAAAAAATTTAAAAAAACGAAAAGATGATTCTCCTTAAAATAATAATTCCGAGTCTACAAATGTTTTTGCTTTATCGACCGCAGGGAGAATAAAGCATTGTTTTTAGCACAAATTTCAGATTTTCAGTTTTTGATATTTTTACACGTTTTGAAGTCCCCTGATGCCGAAAAAAGCAAAATTTGGATGGTGGCCGTGTGTGTGTGTGTGTGTATGTGTGTATGAATGTATGAATATATGTGGAAAAAAAAGTGTCTGTCGGAAGAAAAGCAGAAAAACGAAAGAACGGATCTCGATGATTTTTGGTGGGTAGCAACTTCTAATGAAATGTAGGTGCTGATTAGTTTTTGAGCCAAATCGGTTCAGCGATTCAGAAGCAGTGAGTGAAAATGTTAAATTTTCAACAATTTCAAGATCTTTTTGACTATAAATCGTGAACGCTGCCACCGATTGAGTCAGATTTTCGCACTGCAGTAGATATTCATCAAGATACGCTACCATTAAAATTTGGTTAAATTCTGTTGAGTGGTTCAGAAACGGTGAGCAGGGCTCAAAGTATGGGTATAGGCCTAAAAACCGATATCTCCAACTTTTGAAACGTCACGATATGACGTCATCGATTACGTCACTAAGCAATTTGGATGCTGATTGGCGGGTTCCTCGTCGGAGCTAACGAAAAAATAACCGTATTTTTGAGAATATTTTCGGGGTAGAGGATTCCGAATCTGAAATAATTTTTCCGAAATTCGAATCCCTTATGCCAGTATTGCGGCTTTGGTGAACCTCTGATCAAAAATCTAACCGAATTTTTGAGAATAATTTCGGGGTAGAGGATTACGAATCTGAAATAATTTTTCCGAAATTCGAATCCCTTATGCCCGTACTGCGGCTTTGGTGGACCTCTGATCAAAAATCTAACCGTATTTTTGAGAATATTTTCGGGGTAGAGGATTCCGAATCTGAAATAATTTTTCCGAAATTCGAATCCCTTATGCCAGTATTGCGGCTTTGGTGGACCTCTGATCAAAAATCTAACCGAATTTTTGAGAATATTTTCGGGGTAGAGGATTCCGAATCTGAAATAATTTTTCCGAAATTCGAATCCCTTATGCCCGTAATGCGGCTTTGGTGGATCTCTGATCAAAAATCTAACCGAATTTTTGAGAATATTTTCGGGGTAGAGGATTCCGAATCTGAAATAATTTTTCCGAAATTCGAATCCCTTATGCCCGTAATGCGGCTTTGGTGGGTCTCTGATCAAAAATCTAACCGTATTTTTGAGAATATTTTCGGGGTAGAGGATTCCGAATTTAAAATTATTTTTCCAAAATTCAGATTCCGTATGCCCGTACAGTGGCTTTGGTGGACCTCTGATCAAAAATCTAACCGTTATGTATATTATTTATAATATACATTTCATAATTCGTCGATAAAGCACTTTGATCGGTTCACCGATCTCATTTTTTAAACTGCTTAATATATTCCTTGTCGTCAAGGAAACGCTTTCTTTTGTTATGAGCTTCCCCTGTAATTATTGTAAATTTAATTTTGATTTTTTTTTTTTTTTTTTTTTTTTTTTTTTTTTTAGCACGTAGAGTCTTTTAGTTAAATCGACTGCTCCGAAGAAAAAGTACCTATTTTTTTTTTAGCAGTACAAAAACTACCTATCTTTTTTTGGACAGTTGAAAAAATACCTATCTTTTTTTTGTTACTGCAAAAACGATCTATCGCATATAACAATGGCCATTTAAATAGATCGTTTATAAGTCGTCAAAAAAAAGATGGGTATTTTTTCAACTGTCCAAAAAAAGATAGGTAGTTTTTGTACTGCTAAAAAAAAAATAGGTACTTTTTCTTCGGAGCAGTCGAAATGTTGTTAGGAATTTTATTTTATTTCCTTTTTTTAGCGATATTTTTCGTTTTATGTTGTTTTTTTTTCTGTAAAGGATGTTTTACTAGATTCTTAACCGGACCGTATCTCCATCGAAAATAGAATTGGAGATAGTTTGTTTTGAAGTCCGCGGAAGTGTCACGCCCAGTGGTCCGGGAAAAAAAATAAATGGCCAAAACTCATTCCAGAGTCTGTTTGAAACTTAGAAAGAAGATGAAGGTGTCAAAAGTTTCTATATTTTGGGCAATTAAGAGCCTTCAGCTCGTGCCCCAAAATTCAAAATGGCGCTGATAATATGGAAGCCAAAATTTCTAATTATGAATGAAATTTCATGAATATTTATTTTTAAGTGTTTTCGTGGCTGCTGATTTCATATCTGGAATAAGTATTTGAAATTCAAGATGGCGGAAACTGTAAAAAAAAGTTTAGTTGTTGAATTTTCATGATAATTTGTACTAAGGGGTTTTCGAGGTCGCTGATCTCGAATCCGCTAACAGTTTTCTAAAATTTTTTTAAGGGACTTAATAAATCGAAAAAAAAATAATTTACTCGTTGTATGTTCGAAATTCAAAAAAATGAGATCGGAGAACCGATCAAATTGCTTTATCGACTATTTAAATAATTCTCAAAAATATGGTTAGTTTCTCGAACAGAGGTCTATCAAAGCCGAGTACGGGCATAAAGAATTCGAATTTCGGAAAAATAATTTCAGAGTCGGAATCCTCTACCCCGAAAATATTCTCAAAAATACGGTTAGATTTTTGATCAGAGGTTCACCAAAGCCGCAGTACGGGCATAAGGAATTCGAATTTTGGAAAAATTATTTCAGATTCGGAATCCTCAACCCCGAAAATACTCTCAAAAATACGGTTAGTTTTTCGTTAGCTCCCACTAGGAACCCGCCAATCAGGATCAAAATCGCTTTGTTGACGTAATTGATGACGTCATATCGTGACGTTTCAAAAGTTGGAGATATCGGTTTTTAGGCCTATACCCATACTTTTAGCCCTGCTCACCGTTTCTGAACCACTCAACAGACTTTCACCAAATTTCAATGGTAGCGTATCTTGATGAATATCTACTGCAATACGAAAATCGGACTCAATCGGTAGCTGCCTTCGCGATTTATAGACAAAAAAGATCTTGAAATTGTTGAAAATTTAACATTTTTACTCACTGCTTCCGAATCGCTGAACCGATTTGGCTCAAAAACTAATCAGCACCTACATTTTATTAGAAGTTGCTACCCACCAAGATCCGTTCTTTCGTTTTTCTGCTTTTCGACGGACAGACCTTTTTTTTTCCACATATATTCATACATTCATACATTCATACATTCATACATTCATACATTCATACATTCATACATTCATACATTCATACAGACATCCACACATCCATCCACCATCCAAATTTTGCTTTTTTCGGCATCAGGGGACCTCAAAGCGTGTAATATCGAAAACTGAAAATCTGAAATTTGTGCTAAATGCAATGCTTTATTCTCCCTGCGGTCGATAAAGCAAAAAACGGTTTATGGAATCGAGATCAGCGACCTCGAAAACTCCTTGGTACAAATTTTTATGAAAATTCAACAACTTAACTTTTTTTTACAGTTGTCGCCATACCAAGTCCGCCATCTTGAATTTCAAAATAATTATTCCTGATATGAAATCAGCAGCCACAAAAACACCTATCAATTTTTTTTTCCTTCCGATTTGGGTTTTTCTTTTTTTTTTAAAACTATGACAGGACCCAAAATTACCACGATCAACTGACTGCCTCACGACCACTTAAGGGCAGTGCGGGAAATTTTTCATTCTAAAAAGTGGGAAATTTTTAAAACATTCCAGACGTCGGATTTCCTTCTTCACTCTTTTAAAAAACGTCTTCTTTTTTTCCCTTTTCTCTGGTAGAAATGCGTAGCTGCGAAATTTTTAGTAAAAAATCATTCCTAACGATGATACATTTTATCTTATTTAAAGTCATTAAGGAAAGGAAAAGGAAGATATTAACAAGAAAACTGTTTTCTATTATTCACAGATGTGACTGGAATGCTTTCAAATCCCATTTGCCATTTTGGATGTATAATGTAAATGAACACCGTTTTACGCCCTGCAAAAAGGCTGTAGGTTATTGCGAGAAGTTGCCTCTTTTTCTCGTGTCCCCTCCCCCTCGCGTCCTTTTCTTTGTCCGTGACTCCTTCCTTCATTTCGTTTTTCTTCTTCGCAATTTAACCGTGAAAATGTGTGCCATTACGACCCGTATTCATTTTCTTTTAGTTCGGCCTCTTTTCGCTGCGGGAGTTCCTTAAGGAAAAGGAAAAACCGTTTCTTCTTCATTTTTATTATTTCGAATGATAAAAAGTCTCCGCAAAATCCTCGCGTGGCATTTTATAAAAAGTTAATTTTTTTAAAGAAAAATAAAACGGAAACTCTTGGATAAAGGAAATGGAATAATTGCTTTCCGAGCGGTCCGGGCGCGTCAAAAAACACAAGAAAAGCGGGGGCTGTTATTGCCGAAAGTAAAATGTTAGGTTTTCGGGGGAAGGAAAAGAAAAAAAATTGGTCTTGCACGCTATTCCCTCATCTAGATGGTTTATCAGGAGGCTTAAAAAGGGGGGGGGGGCTCGGGAAGAGTCACGGCAAGGTCCCTTTTCCACCGCCGCGGGGTCACGTTTTTGTAAAGTCCGTTTCAAGAGTCTCAGGGAAAAAAGTCGAAAAAGCAACGCTGGAAAATTTCATTAATAAATAATTTCGAACGGAATAAAGCTTCCTTCCTTTTCACGTCGTTGTTGTTCATCATCATCGTCGGGTTTTCATAAGTAGATGTACTTTTCGTTTCGAGTTGAGGTAGGGTTTTCAAGACGCCGGGTCTTGAAGAACGCTCTTAAGGGAATTGGGAAAAGAGATTGTTGAAAATGAATTTTTTTTTCCTCCTTGCATTAGAAGAGGAAAGGAAGGAAAGAAAAAAAAATCATATTTACACGTAGCCGAAATTGAATCGTTGAAAAAATCGGATTATTCGATAAAATATACGGAATATACGGTTTAGTTATGTACATACGCATTTCTCGAGATATTGGCTTTTGAATTTCAAATTTGATTGCCGTTCATTTTGCCACGGGGAAAATGGTAGTTTTAGTGGGGCGCTCGTAATGCAGTGGTAGAGCTCTCCGACTTTGAACAGAATGAACGAGGAGTCGGCCTGGGTTCAAATCTAGGATGTGGCTCGAATTTTTTTCACTGCCGTTCTACACTGTACATAGCACGTGCCCAGATAGCAAAGACGATTCGGTCCCGAGGACGTCATGAGGATATTTATTGGACGTCCATTGTACTTACCTATGTCCGAATTAATCCAAAAAGCGTCTTTTGGACGTCCTATGGATATCTCATGGATTTGGATATCCACTGGATATGTAATGGACAATTCATAGGATGTCCGTCCAATGGATTGGAAATGCCATCTGGGTAGCTTAATTTGATCTGGGCTGCAATTCCGATTCTGATTCCGAATAAAAATTAATCGGAATTGCAGCCCTGTTTTATTAGAAGGTATTTAACACTTGGGTGGTAGTCTCGTTCTACGTGCGTAGAATCAATTTTGCCTTGATGATGGTGATAATAAAAAATAGTAGTTAAAAAATTAATTTTTCCTCATTTTTTTTTCTTCGGAAGAGTCTGGATTCGAATTCTTTTCAGATAACGATTGAGGACTGACAGAATAGGAATGAAAGAAGTGATGCTTGAAATATTGTTAAAATGAAGCTGACGGATCGTTAGGGTGAAAAGTTCGTCCCTAAAGTGCTTTCTGATTGTAAAGCATCTTGTGAGCTCGTAAATGATTACGACATTGTGGATAATATAAGCGACACCTATTTATCCATCGGTTGCTTCTGATCATCGTGTAAAAAAATATCAAAATAATCACAAAAAAATATAATAACATCAAACGTATATCAGGGATCCGAAGCCGGTAAAAATTGGTTGGAGCTGGCACAAGCGCCGACGGCGGATTAGCGAAATTTTTGCCTATGGTGCTGGTGCCGGAGCCGATTCCAGCTACTGTTCTAGCACCAGCATCAATTTTGCCAATTTTTTTTTAAATTGAAAAAAAGTTGTTACAGGAACCGCCGCTTATTGTAGCCAGCATCGAAGCTGACACCAAGTTTAAAATAATTTATGGCATCGGCTTCGAACCCCTGATATGTTCTGAAGGGAATAATTGTCGGAATGTTTGTTGAATTGCTTTTTTATTATCATTCTTAATCGAATGTTTTTTTTTTCATTTTCAGGTAAGCTTTTTTACATCAATTCTTCGCCGAGTAAACATTTCGTTTCCATTCATACGGTCAATGAGAAGGACAGGCAGAGACTGCACGATGAACCTCTGGAGGTAGGAAACCTTAGGTTTAAGAACGTTTCCGAATTTAGGTATCTAGTGTCCTATGTCACCAGCGGCAAGGAAACTAATTTTGAGGTCGCGGCGAGGATTCGGAGTGGCAATCGTTGTCTTTTTGCGCTAGGCCATCTCCTTCGCAGTAGAGTTTTATCTTCTTCTTTCAAGTGCCAGCTCCGCGACGAAGATTGGATATCATCTGGACTATTTTTACCTTATCGACCGCTGCTCGAAAAAGACCCAAAGAATCGACACCAAACCAGTCTCTAAGATTTTTGAGCCACGAGGTTTTCCTACGACCCTGACCGCGCGTACCCTCGATCTTACCCTCCATCACAAGCTGAAGGAGGCGATATTTTTAATTTCGCATTACGTGGCCGAAATAATCGAGCTTCCGACGCTTGATCTCGTACAGAACTTCTACTTCCTTCTTCATACGAGCCAAGAAGTCAGTGTTTCTCACCCTGTCAGTCCACGAAATTTTAAGCATTCGACGGTATACCCACATCTCAAAAGCCTCTAACTTCTTTTCCAACGTCCTAGTTAACGTCCATCCCTCTTGCCCATATAAAAGCACGGGAAATACGTAACATCGGACGATACGGATCCTCGTTTGGAGGCTCAAGTTGCGATTGCACAACAGGTCTCTCATTTGAAGAAAGTTCCTCTGGCTTGCTCTATACAAGCTCGGACTTCCTGGCTACAATCCCAAGAATCATTCAAGAGGGTTCCGAGATATTTATACGAGTGCACTCGTTCAACTTCCTCTCCGGCGATAAAAAGTCTAGCATCAACATTTTTCCTGCTGACAACCATAAATTTTGTTTTTCGTTTAGAGTTTTATCTAGGCGTGCGAAACTCCGCATTCATAATGCCAATAATCCGTCCTGTAATCACGTACGGCTGTGACACTTGGAGCCTTACCGTCCGCGCTCAAGAGAGGTGGCTGGTATTCGAAAATAAGATCTTACGCCAAATTCTAGGCCCTAGAAGGGATTTTATAGAAGGTAGAAGCAAAACTTATTGACTCGCCTCAACACACCCTGATATTGGTCCAATCCGTCCCTGCTGGTTATTTATTGAAAATGCAAAATCGTTTTTCCAGTTTAATTCCCCCCATATACGCACAATTTTTTTTTATATATATAAACTAATTGCCATTTTTTTTAATAGCGGAAAATCGAATCGGAAGTATGTGATGCGATTTTTAAAAATCCCAGGCAGGAAATTTTTCTCCAGTTACCTCCGGATCCCATAAAAAAAAAGCCGTAAAAAAAAAAGGGTGAGATACATTTTTCATGAGCCTTGTCCGGCATTATCAACAATATTGACACTGGGTTATGAAGTCTCATCGGAATCCATTAAACAACGTTCTTTTTCCATAATGGATCTTTGAGACACTTTCTTTTCTTTTTTTTTCTTTGGATGCGTTTCACAAATATTTTTCTTTCATTCTCTTGGAATACAAAAATAATGGGAGAGTTCCAGATGTATCATGTTTTTAAGTTCGCACAAAATACCTTCCGGGAAAAAAATTTATACGTGTCAGTTGTTCGTTTTTTAATCTTCGTTTTTTCTTATCTCTTTTTTTTTTTTTTTTTTTTTTTTTTGTTCTCTGCAACGGCTCAATTCCGTTCAGAGATAGTTTTACAGTTATTTCCGCTTTGGGGATTTTGTGTTAACGCGCGATACCCGATTTAGAGATTGACTGAATGGAATTGGTTTATTTGTTTGTCATGGGGTTTGATGTTTGATTATCAGCAGTGGATATTAAATCTAGGATTTTGTTTATTGTGCTATCATATTACCGGAAAGAAAATTCAAAATATTTTCCCTGTTTATTGAGATCAGAGGTTTTCAACTGTTTTTAACTGGAAACCGGTAGAAAGGTCTAGTTTTGGTTCTTTCGATGTGGTCGAATTTCGAATGTTTTTAGGGACCTAATATTACCCATCGGCACACCTGACGCTTTGTTTACCTTACAAGTACTTGTGCAGCGATGCCGGGATGTAAACAAAGATGTCTTTTTGTGCTTCATCGACTATGAGAAGGCGTTTGACAGGGTTCAACATCAGAAAATGTTAGAAATCCTTCAGCGCATAGGGCTCGACAGTCGAGATGTGAGGCTTATTGCGAACCTTTACTGGAACCAAAGCGCAAGCGTGCGGGTCGAAAATGAGTTATCGGATGAAGTCCAAATACAGCGGGGTGTTCGGCAAGGCTGCGTATTGTCTCCCTTACTATTTAATTTATATTCGGAGATGATTCTTTCGGAAGCTTTAGATGGCCTTAATCTAGGGATCGTAATCAATGGCGAGGACATTAACAATTTGCGTTATGCAGACGACACAGTCTTACCTACAGGTAGTGCAGAAGATCAGCAAACCTTGCTCGATCATGTAAATGCAGTGAGCAATAGGTACGGCTTAACCATAAATACACGAAAAACAAAGTTTATGGTTGTCAGCAGGAAAAATGTTGATGCTAGACTTTTTATCGCCGGAGAGGAAGTTGAACGGGTGCACTCGTATAAATATCTCGGAACCCTCTTGAATGATTCTTGGGATTGTAGCCAGGAAGTCCGAGCTCGTATAGAGCAAGCCAGGGGAACTTTCTTCAAAATGAAAGACCTGTTGTGCAATCGCAACTTGAGCCTCGAAACGAGGATCCGTATCGTCCGATGTTACGTATTTCCCGTGCTTTTATATGGACACGAGGGATGGACGTTAACTAGGACGTTGGAAAAGAAGTTGGAGGCTTTTGAGATGTGGGTATACCGTCGAATGCGTAAAATTTCGTGGACTGACAGAGTGAGAAATACTGACGTCTTGGCTCGTATGAAGAAGGAAGTAGAAGTTCTGTACGAGATCAAGCGTCGGAAGCTCGATTATTTCGGCCACGTAATGCGAAATTAAAAATATCGCCTCCTTCAGCTTGTGATGGAGGGTAAGATCGAGGGTAAGCGCGGTCAGGGTCGTAGGAAAACCTCGCGGCTCAAAAATCTTAGAGACTGGTTTGGCGTCGATTCCTTGGGTCTTTTTCGAGCAGCGGTCGATAAGGTAAAAATAGTCCAGATGATAGCCAATCTTCGTCGGGGAGCTGGCACTTGAAAGAAGAAGAAGAATATTACCCAGATACCTAAGTGTAAGGGAATTGTAATATTTTAGGTTAGCATTATAGGTTATAAACAAACGATTTAAAAAAATAAACAAACAGAAAGAATCGGGGAAATAGAAGATAAAAATGGCGTAAGGCTGGCGGAGGCTATAAAGGGCTAGGAGGACGAAATAAAGCTAAGGCTAAGGAGGTCGGAATAAAGGAACTCCAACAAATGACAGTCAGCAGAGCATAAATAGAGCGGACTGTGGCGAAGAAATTCATTCTACATCTAGAAGCGAATAGCTTCGGATCGAAAATAAAGAAAGAAAGAAACTAATTCGTCATACGGGAACGAAATAAAATAAGTCCCAAATCAAAACCTTTAAATAAAATCAGATATCATCCTTATATTATAGACCCTATTTAAATCCTAATTTTTTCGAACTCTTACACTAAGTCTATCAGTCCCGAAGACGTCTTCAGGACGTCACAAGAATATTTATCGGACGTCATATTATTGTGATATGTGTCCATTCTATGGACGAACTTCTAACAATAAATAGTACGTACTTTTTTGTAGAATTTTCTGCAGAAAATTCAGGCTCCCAATTTGCGATGCAGTCCGCCCCTGAAAATGAACACCTTCGATCGTTTCTATTCGAAGGGGAAAAAAAATTGAGCGCTTTGTCTGTTTTCCGGACGCTCGGTTATTATTCATTTTTTTTTTCCTTTTGTGCAAAGAATTCGTGAGGAGTCGTGAGGTAATCAATAAAATTTATTAATTCGGTTTTATTGTGACGAGCCTAAAACATTCTCTCGTCCATAAATCAGTATAATGAAACCTAACGAACCATTTATTCAATCGTTTGTTTGTTTATTCGTTCGTTAATTTTCATTTTGATGGGATTGTTTAAGGGTCGATTTTCCTTGGAAGATGAATTGGAGGGATTTAAGGAGAGGGGGTTTGTTTTCTCCGTTTTCCGATCCTACCGTTTTCCGGGCTATCGAAAATATAAATTTTCCTTGAAAACATTTTATGAAATTAAAATTCATTTTCAACTATTTCGGAAATGTGGTTGGTATATACAACAAGTTTTGCATTTGGAAGGGCCCCGCTCCTTCTTCTCAGAAAGTTTCTTAATTAGAAACTTTGCATCAGCCCCTAATGGTCTTAATTGGGAGGTCTCTATCCGATTAATGCGGACTTGTCTCTTTATACATTCGGAAAATTTATTTCCGTTTGCAGGGAAAGTTTTTTTTTCGTAAGCTGATGATTAATTTAACGGGATTGGGAAGATACAAATCATGAGATATTGCATGTTACAACCTGGGGAGGGGACACCGCAACACATATAGTAGTTTGACAAAGCTCGATGACATAATATATTGTTGATTGATCACTAGAAAGCGACTACGTCAAGGCTAACCCTCAAAGAGTAATCAGCAGTGAGTAGTAAATTACAACCCGACCTATTTCAACCGCGATTAATCATTAATTAATGATATTAACAGCTTTTGTAAAATCCCTTTGGGAGTCGGTAATAATCACTCTTCCGTCCATCAAGGAAATGTCAAAATAATGTTTTTTAATTAAATTAATTACTTAATTTAGAGAAACGTTTTGCGGTGAGAAGAGGCGGGGGAGGGGGGGAAAATCCGAGGAAAGAAAAAGGTTTTTTTTTCTCCCCGTCTTTAGAAATGTCGACCCTCCTCTCTTAGCCCAGCTTCATCATAATTACAACAACACCTTCCCACTTTTCCATTTAATTCTGAAACAATCGGTTCCTTATCAGCGAAGTCCCAGGAGTGCTATTGCTTATTCGGCTGGCGAGAAATAACGCCGGCTAAGGGAATTTATTTTCGGCGGGTATCATTTATTATTTTTATGACCCTTGCGTTGTCTTCCTTGATTTTCCCGGTTCAAAATTGAGAAGAAAGGTCGGACAAATTTTTCCCAACGATTTCCTTTTTTTTTTTTTATGGGTGATGGATCGACTTGGTAAAATGTCTGGAGATTTAAAAAGTTTTCGGTAGACTTAACTATACGTCAGTCGAGAAAAAATTGGGTCTGAAATTTTTTAGAGGGATCCGGGTTAAGGTTGCTTCGGTTGTTGACTATCTGAGAAATTGTTATCAGAATTTCGAATTAGTTGCCTTGCCTCGAGGCGAGGTTTTGTAGTACTGTCGGATTCACGCCCAAAAGGCATGGGGGAATTAGAACGTTCTGCCGAGGTGTTTACCTTTCTGACCGCAGTGGTCACCTGATATAATGCAACGAAGACTTATGAAGAGATTCATTATGATAAAACAGAATACCGCGTTCGCCAAAGGTTTCGAAGTAAATCTCCTGAAGAAACCACCGTGATACATATGATTCCCACGGAAATTCTTGATTTTTCCCAATTGAAATATAGTGCCGGTTCTTTGAAAAACGAAAGAAAGGAAAATATGGAAAATGAAGTCCTTTCGATGGAAATAATCAAAAAAAAAAAAAAAAAAAAAATTCGATGTTTTTCTAGTTTTAGAAAAACGACTTTGCTTTTTTGCTTGTAGTGGCTGTAGTTGCCCAGATAGCAAAGTCTATCCAGTCCCGAGGACGTCATCAGGACATCATGGTATTTATTAGACGTCCATTGGATTTACCTATGGCCGCATTGATCCAAAAAGCGTCCTTTAAACGTCCTATGGATATCCCATGGATTTGGATATTCTGTGGATATCTAATGGGCAATCCACAGGATATCCAATGGATCGAAACGCTATCTGGATGTTTATCTCAGGGTCAAAACGTCAAATTTGAAAGTTGTCACGTGATCATTTCTTACGGTAAATAAATAGGGGCCATTTTGATTTTTTTAAAAATTCGACGTTTTGGCTCTAAGGCCAAGATTTGCACATGAAATAATTTATTGATTTTCATCTATTTACTTTATTTATTTCTGTACCTCAGTGCAGAACTACACCAAGTCCATTCAAAGATTGCAACTTCTTATTTCAAACCCGACTTTACAAAAGGTATACAGGCTCAACTGTTGGCAGTGCTGATTTTACGCCTTCTGCTAGCAAGTTTATTTTGTTAACAAACAAAGCAGAAAAGAACTCGCAGAAGACAATAATATGAGTTGGCAACGCTTGTATATGCTTTGTAAAGTCGGGTTTGAAATAAGAAGTTGCAATCCTTGAATGGACTTGGTGTAGTTCTGCACTGAGGTACAGATTTAATTAATTTTGTGTTCTCGTTTTACATAAGATGTATTAGAACATATATCAGACAAATGGACAAATGCCCTGAAAACCCTGAAAACCCTTTTATCAGTCTAGTTTCCCATTTTTATACTGATCCGTTTACTCTTTTTTCTGGATTGTAAAATTTTCTCCGGTGGGTTGTATTTTTATTTCATGGACTTGAACGTGGGGAGGAGTCGACAAAACATACAAAACAGCATCGGCTAAATCCTTTGGAAGTAAAGCGCGCGCATTTGCCATCATTTCCGCAACATCCGCAGGGAAGTCGGCTGAAGTTAATCCAGCAGCAGCCAAGACAGCAGGATGAAATTCAGTCTTTACATAACCAGGACTAATGCTCTGTTAAAAAGTAAAATAATCATGAGTTTTCGCCCTTTGGTTTCGAACAATTTTAAATACTTACTGTGACTCTGATTTTGCTTTTGAGAAAGACCAATTCTTGTCTTAACGATTCAGTCAGTGCGGTCACGGCGAATTTTGACGCCGGATAGACGTTGAAGTCAGGGCTTCCTACGTTAGTAACTTCATGACCCAAAAGACTATTAATATGGATTATATGACCATCGTCAACTCCGGATTCCTTCATAAGTTTAAGAGCTTGTTGGGTGCAGATCGTTAGTCCAATAACGTTTACGTCGAAGACTTCTTTAAATAATTTAGGGTCTCCCTCTGTAGAATAAAAATGTGCAAAAAATAAGAAGACAAATTTCAACTGGATAAATTTGCGCCCAAAATTGCGAAATTTCAAAGTTTTAAGATGAAAAATAATAAAAAATAAAATAACATTGATAATCCTGCTTTTTGCAATTAAGATTAAGCAGGGGGTGTTACACCACACATAGCTACCTTGACTTTATATACACACATATACTACACTTAAATTTGTCAACTGATAAAATTTCGCTTGCTTAAGCACGTCAATGTCTAGCTTATGTGAAACTGCCGTTATACCCGCATCGAGCGCCTGCATCCGAGTATACTAGTAAGTTCCAACTTGCTCCGCTAGATAGAGCGAGGTTTCGATGGTCACATAAATCCGTGTTTTGCGCCGCGAACTCAGAAGCTTAACTTCGTTGTTCGCCACACGTTACGAGACCAGTCATGCCAAGTCGACCTCTTTTAAAATAAAAAATTAAACCCGGAAAAAATTTTGGCCGCCACCTTAAACCTATCTAGTTAAAGGACATTTTTTACGATTTGACCAATTTATATTCCCTTGCCTTCGTCTGCTACTCATACTTTAAGCTTTGGACATAGCTGGACATAGCTGATTTTAATATTTAACCGGTAAAATTTTTGTTCGGGAATTATTTTTTTTTTTTTTTTTTTTTTTTTTTTTTTTTTTTTTTTTTTTTTTGTGGCCCAGAATATGTGCTACATAAGGCCGAGGCATAAATATTTTATTGCGTGAATTATGGAAATAATGTGCTATTTTATTTTAACTTTAAAACAAAACGTTTTTGCCCGAAAAATGCATAAGTGGCGGTAGAGACCTCTAAATTTTTTTTTGCCGGGCTTTGAAATTAAGCTTTTTTAAGGTCTAACTAAACAAATTTTCACCGGAGTGCAAAAAAATCAGTTTGATGATTTTTTTTTTTTTTTTGAAATGAAACTTCTTTAGAATCGCTGAGAGTAAATTTTTTGGGGCACAATGTTAGACCAATAATAAGAAAAAGTTATATTTTTATTATTTTGCTCGTTTTTGGTCAAAAAATTTGACCAAAAACCAGTATTTTAAAATTTTGTTGCCTTAAAGTTTTGATGCCCTAAACTACTTTTATTGTGTCTATTATTAGCGGCGTGTAGAAGTTTCACTTCTCTTCTTCAGTGAGTTTCCGTAGCTAGACTTACTCATTTTTTTTTTGTGTCTTATGCTATCACTCAGAATGACGTGTCAATAGAATGATTTTGTAATTTTTTATTTTTCTAGAGAAAAATGAAATTGGTGATTGACAAATCTTGACATTTTAAGCGAAAGAAAACTTTTATTTATTTATTTATTTATTATTTATTATTTATTTATTTATTTTTTTTTTTTTTTTGCACTTACGGCTTAATGTCCCAAGTCTTCCAATCCCCGCGTTATTAACCAAAATGTGAATTGTGCCAAATTTCTCTTTTACGGTCTTGAAAGCTTCCAATATTTCTTCCTCTTTGCCTACATCTCCTTTCAAAGGGATAATCTCTCCTTTCACATTTCCAACTTTTTTCTTCAATTCTTCAACTCTTTCGACTCTTCTGGCAAGACCGAAAACTTTAACGCCGGCCTTTGCGAGTTCTTCTGTAATGGAAGCACCGATTCCGGCACTAGCTCCTGTAACCACAGCAATTTTACCGACCCAACGATTCATTGTTAAGTCAACTACGAACTGATTATCCATTCTCACACTAACGTCTTGATTTATATATAAAATTCACAAGATTATCTTATCGGTTCGGCGATAAGTAAAATTGCACAATTTCGGATTATATGCAAAGTCACAGTAGATGAAAAAAAAAAAATGTTTTTTGAGTTAATTAGAATACGAGATGTACAGTGACCTTGGCCACACACACATCCAGACACCTCCCAAATTTTGCTTTTTCGGCATCAGGGAACCTCAAAACGTGTAAATACATACAATGTGAAATTTGAGCCGAAGCAATGCTTTACTCTCCCTGCGGTCGATAAAGTCAAAAATGGGATTTAGGCAGAAAAGGGCTAAGGACGTTCAGCCCTCTGAACAGAAACCTTTGACACGGTCTTTAAACCGCAATAACTTTTTTCGTGAGGAAAATAAAATAAAAAAATTGAACGGGAGATCCTCATTTCGGGGTTTGCACGTAAAATTTAACGGCAAAAATGTTCGACGGAATTTTGATGCTCCCGACCGAAAGTTTTCCCCCCTGTTTTCCAGTCATTGATTCGTCAATCGACGGTATCAAATCCCGTTCATTATTATCCATGACCTTTTTCCCGATTCCACTCGACTTCAATGTAACATTCCTATAAATGACTGATCATTAAATCCTTTATTATCCCGTATAAAAAGATTCCGGGAACACTCTTTCATGATTAGACTTGCCCTCCAGAAATAATTAGAATGTTTTTTGATGATATTACAATCCGATTACATCCCAGGTCTGATTATCAGCCTCTTCACCTTCGGGATCGTCTTTGCCAGGAAAAAAATATTTTATTTTTAAAAAAGAGGGGAATCAAAAATCGAGAATCTTTTTTTTTTTTTTGAAGTTTTAATCGCCTTTTTTTTTTTTTTTACTGGACATTAATTCCTCCGGCAGACTGAAAATTGAAAGTTGTAAACTAATTTAGCCGGCACGTCAACATTATGCATGACTTGATTTTGTAATATACAATTTTTCAAAGTCGGGAAAAAGAGGGGGGGAGAAAGCTTTATTGATTGAGGAAGTTGGAAAAAAGGTTTTTTTAGATTGGAGGTCGGGAGGTTAGAGGTTTACAGATTTGTCGTGCGACATTTTTTATTTTATTCAGTTTTTTTTTCTTTTTTATATTCCGCCTTTGAAGAAGAATGAAACCTTTGCAACGCATACTAATGAAAAAAGTTTCGCTTTCCGCGCTTTAAATAAATTTTTTTTTCTCTCTTTCCTCTTTTTTTTTTTTTTTTTAATTTCATATTCGAATTTTTTCGGAATTAAAGCGAATAGTAAAAAAAAATCGGGCTCGCAATATTGAATCCATCAGGTCCGTGCAGTTTGGATTCCGTGCCCCATGGGTTAGATAGATTTACAATGAGAGTTCCCGCAACTTTTTCAATTTATTTTTGAAACTTTATTTAACGAGATTGAAAACCGCCTGGTTCACATGTTATAATGAGCATAAGGGTTTTCAGGCGATGATTTTAAATTGTCATACACAGAAGAGCGAAAAAAAAAAACGCAAACAGAATTATTGATTTGCAGTTTTTTTCTTTTTTGCCTGGCAGCAGGGAAACCATTTAAAATTAGTTCACCAGCCCCCCCCCTTCCCCCCGCCCTTTTAAGTTTCAACATCGTTTGCGGATATTTGTCTTTCCCAACAGATTTTCCTATACCAGATTCGAAGTTTCCTCGGAAATTTTGAGAGATATGAGGCGTGCGGTGCGAATTCATACTTTGCTATTTCCTCCTCCTCCCTGCCCCCCCGCATACCCCCACACCCTTGTGCTCTTTTACGACGGGAGCAGGAATGGAATGCAAATGAACGATCCCATTTCCACGAGATCTTTTACCCGGTTAGTTAATCAACAAGAGCACAGCCGATATAGAGTTTCATCTCACGTTTTCTTTGTTTGAGTAAAACGATATGGCCTACCTTTCGAACAACAAAACACGGGGAAGAGAAAAAAAAAAAAAAAAATTCGCAAAATGCCCGGAGAGAAACCGGGTTTCGGGTTTCCTCTGCAATCAATTAAATATTTATAACTTTTGAAAGGTCGGAGGAATTGAAAGGGAATTACTCATTCACCGCGGAGTATCACTTCTCTTCCCCGACTATTCGAATGCGGGGGGAAATATGCTCGTATTTCCTGTTTTGAAAAACGAAATTGTTAAAATTAAATCGTAGGCAAACAAGACATTAAAGGTAATTAACGTGGAAGCAAATAACGATACACAGGCCCGTGGAAAATCAAATTTCCCGATTGAAAAGGTGATAAATAGATTTTATAGACACCCATTATTCATTTCTCTAACGAGTTGATTGGGGTTTTACAGGTCACACCGCGGTAAAAGAAAAAAAAACGTTTTTCTTTTTTTTTTTTTTTTTTTTTTTAATAATTAATTTAGACGAATGTGTTTTTGCTTTTCGCGCTCATGTTTTAATGCTTGTCATTAGATCAAACACTTTACGTTGACTAAGAGCTTCATTTAATTTAAAGGCACGTCCAAAGAGAGAAGAGGATGTTGATGATCCTCAGTTACACATAATGAGTTTTTTTTTTTTTTGAAAACATTATCCTGTTTTCTCGAGTAATTTAACGTTTTAACTGGAGAATGTTCCGCCGGTTTTAATTGCGGGAAACGAGTTAGAACGTTATGAAATGGTTAAAGGGGGGAAAAGGCAGTTATTTTTTTATTTTTCAGATGGTAAAAACGTTAGGGAGGTTGTGGGTCTGAAATTGTAGGTTATATGTGGAGGTTGGTTTTTAGAGGTGAGAAGTAGGTTTTTAAAGTGAAAAGTTTAAGGGAAGAACGGTGTGCAGAAGGTTTTTTTTTTTTCTTATCCTTGCAGAATTAATTCTTATCCTTGCAGGTTTAATTTTTCAGACTTTGCAGAATTTGGAAAGTCTGAAAAATTAATGCGTCGATTTCGTAGACATTTTTTTTTGATTTATCGATATTTTTTGTGTTTCTGTTTTTCAGAAAATTTTATATCCTCTTCTGCCCGAAATCTTTGAACTGCTCCTAGTCACATTAAAAATCTGTGATTTTATTTTTTATCTATATTTGTACATGGAAATTTTCAGCAGAGGAAGAGGGATAAATTCGGGGGGGAACTTAACAGTAAAAAAAAATTTCGAATGATATACGGGATGTGGAACTATTTAAAAAAATAATTAGACGTATACTAATGAAACATGTCAGCATAGTATACGTCTTAATTTTTTTTTTTAAATAGTTCCACATCCCGTACATCATTCAAAATATTACATATTAAGGAACGAAAGTATTAATATAATATAGTAAAAAATATTTCAAATTAAGAGCAATTAAGTAAGTTAAAGGTAGGGAAGTATGTCCGTCTGAAAAGCGTGACTTTACCATTCATACCTGTGTGTAAAAAATTCGTTTTTGTGCTAATAAATGCATTATTACCTAGTGTATATATTCCGACAAAAGCAAATTTTCAACATGCATATGGTTTAAAATGTTAAAGTCACACTTTTCAGACGGTCACATTTTCCTACCTTTACCTTACTATTTCGACAATTTTAAGTATTTTGACAATAGTTTTTCTGAAAATTTTATATCTTCTTCTGTTATAACTACTTTGAACTACTTCCACTCATATAAAAGATCTGTGATTTTATATATTTTTATTATATATCCTATATTTTTTTTATTATAATATCTTATATTTTTATTTTTTTATTATATTTCCTATACAAATCTGACGGTTTCTCTGTAAATGAAAATTTTCAGTAGAAAAATGCATTCGAGAAAGGTGGGTCGAAACTGACGAATTTTTGAATTTGAAAAATCCGGACAGAGGAATAGGTGCCTTTGGGCATCATTATTAACCTTAATTTTTTTTTAATTTTTTGAAGGTTTTCTTGAAATCGCGCAGTGGCCCTTGCTATTCCGATGCCGACGCTGGCACCAGCTGCGCATTTTGGATGTTTCGGCGCCGATGCCGGCGTCGGTTTCAATCAATTTTTTCCGGCTCCGGACATCTGACTTATATGGGCTTTTCAAAAACTTTAAGGCCATTGCTCGACCTCCGAAAATCTGAAAAAAAATTACGGTTAATAGTTATGCCAAGAGGCACCCATTCCTCTGCCAGGATTTTTCAAATTCCAAAATTCGTCAGTTTCGACCCATCCTAATGAAAATTACTATGTCCGAAAAATTACTGGCAAGAGTTCGAGCTGCACCAGTGCACTACCGATATAGTGGCCGGGGGTAAAGTCTCTCAAAAAGTAAGTTTAATTTCATGAAGAAAATAATTGAAGAAAGAAATTACCTGTCTTTTGTCATGTCACATAACAGTCAGCTGACCGAGCTCCCGTCGTCCCAGCCTTAGCTCAAACGCATTCGCTGAGCTTGGCTGAATTATATTTATTTGTACATGCTGTAGATGCTCCACCATAGCTTTCCAATGACGGAGGAATTTGTAGCGGTGTTTTCATCCGATACACCACGGAGGTCAACCAGACATTTATTAATACACAAAATTGTGGTTAAAATCTGACGTCACAGCTTCATTAGGTATCAATTAAATATCGAAAATCTGTTAAAATCAAAATCCTGTCTGCTCGTCTTAGCGAGATAAGGAGTTGCGCCTATGCTTAACTTATGGATAGAGTGGTAGTAAGTGCAGCCAAGCGTGTAACCACTCTAACCATAAGGTAAGCATAAGCTCCAGCCCTTATCTCGTCAGGACAAGCAGTTCGGATTTGGGATATTGAACTGATTCCTAATGAAGCTGTGAAGTCGAATTTTTACCACTTTTTTGTGGATTCATAAATGTCTAGTTGACCACCGTGGCACTTTTGGATCAAAGTGTAGAGAAGCCCTTTTTGGATTTTTTTTTAGTAAGGTAGGTAAGTGTGACCGTCTGAAAAGTGTGACTTTACCATATGAACGTGTGAAGGAAATCCGTTTTTGTGCGATAATCATCATTTTTGTGCAATACATCGTTATCTTCCGACAAAAACGAATTTTCATATTGCGAATTTATATGATTTAAAATGTAAAAGTCACACTTTTCAAACGGTCACACTTCCCTACCTTTACTACGTCTCTTTTTTTTTTTTTTTTTTTTTTTTTTTTTTTTTAGGCGTATTCTTTCTTTTTCTTGATTGCAAAAACACCTTTGAAACGTTTCTTTCCTGTGTTCTCTCTTTAGGAAAAAGGCATTTAAAAAGTGGAAGCAACAATGTTTTTCTTTTAACTTGAGATTATTTCGTATTTCGTAATCTTCGCGGAATATATTTAATTTAATACAAAGTATTTTTTGATACTTCTCTAGGCGTTGGTTACATTACACGAAATTTTTTGTTCGAAGAGTTTCAAAAATTTTTTCTCGATAAAAGTGTTTACACTTTTCGAACATTTTCGAAAAGTTCCGATGATGTTTGATGTTACTTTTGGGGTTTTATTATATTAATATGGGTATTCGGCCGATGATATATTTATTTTCCCATTATGTAATAGTATTTTTCAATACAAGGAGTGCAAACGACAAAATTGCCCGTTGAGACCGAGTTTTAAGCCCGAGCCGAAGGCGAGGGCCTTAAATAGGTCGAGACGGGCAAGTCGTTTGCATTTCTTGCATTGAAAGATATTTTTTATCACAAGGTACGGTGTAAAATAGTCTGTAAATAAACTGACTAGGACTGAAAAGTGGACTTTTCAGTACCGTGTGATGAAAAAAAATAATACAACCCCAAAAATAACGTCAAACATCATCAAACATTTCGAACATGTTCGAAAAGTGTGGACACTTTCATCGAGAAAAAATTTTTGAAACTCTTCGAACAAAAATTTTCGTGTAATGTAACCAAAAATTCATTATCGCCGTGTAAAAAAATGAATTTTCTACACTGTGATAATGAATTTTGTTTTGAAATCAAGGGTGCTAGAGTCACATTGCAAATGCCCATAGGTAGTGCATTTGCGGCAAGATATTTTGCGGTCTCAAAATTTGCAGCCCTTATCGCTTCCATTAAAGGCATATTTCGCCCGCCATTTTGGGTTTTTCTTCCTTCTTGGAATTTATCCATAACCATATTGGCTGTGGCCGCTCGGGAGTTCTGACCGGTTCTTTAAGACACATGACATTTAACCTGTGTCCCGTAGACACTCAATGTAATCTAATGTTAAGAAAATTAGACCATAAATGACCTAAAACGGTTGATCGTTTTTGGTATAGGAGGGGTCACGCTAGACCAAAATCGATCATCTCGAAATCTTTTTTGTGATCGTTTTTGGTATACGAATTGGGAGGGTACCCAATAAGGTGTTGTCTATAAATTATGTAAAAATTCCGTGCGCCGGAGGTCAACTAATTTATTTTTACAATGGAAATGGCTTTTCTGATTGTTTTGAAGAATCATGTGACCGCAAGTTTACGCCAACACGCTTGCATAATAGGGTGTCCCTTATTTTGCCAACTTTGGAATCGCGGGTGGGATACCCCCTAAATTTTTTCCTTTTGATCTAAAAAGAAAGCCTGTGAAGTTTCACAGTCCTAGGATAACTCTAACCCGTGCCGCATCGCACTTGAAGTTTGCACATTTACGAAATATGGCAGTATTTCGTGAAAAATCCCGATTTTCTTAAAACTGTCAAGTTTTTACAAAAAACTCATATGAACTTTTTGAAAGAGCATAAAATTCTGCGTCGACCAGTATTTTTAACTTTTTGATAGCTATCGCCATTTTTAAATAGGACGGAAAACATGTTTTGGCTAAAAAAAATTGCAAATTCAAAATTAACTAACAAAAACGTATATACCCTGTCGGATATCAACATTATTGGCGTTTCGTAGTACATGAATCATTTTCCCAATGTTTTCGCACACTATGAAAGGAAAGTATAATGTATAGTATAATGCATAGTATAATATTATATAATGCAACTTCAAATATTATAATGATAATAATATACTACATTGAAAATAAGATTAAAGTACCCATGACGGAAACCTGCAAAGCCCGCATAGCTCATAAATACTTTTTACGCTACAGACACTGGAAAATGATAAATAAAAATATAAATAATAATGTTAAAAATTGTCTCTAGATGACGTCGTATAAAGACCTAGACCGCAATGGACTAGATGCACTAGACCAAGTCTAGTGCATCGGAGTCCCAAAGAACATATGAGTCTACTAAGACAGCTGCTCTACCCTTATTTCTTCACAATAAAGTTCGGTATGCGTAGTTTACCACTGGCTAATCGAATGTACTGTTCAGTACTAGACCAGTACTAAACCACACTGATACTGATGCACTGGACTTGGCAGCCCTGCATAAGAAAGCCAAAGATAGTCGTCCTAAAATCCTTATGGTCGTTAAATCCACGTATAGGGCCTCCGAGATTCGGGTTTCTCCTATTATCATCCTGCCCGTGGGCTATGGTGAAAAGAGGCCAATCCTCGAATAACAGTGGCTACTAAGCGTAGAACTGTCACCCAGACCATCAAATGGGGAATTGCTATCCACGAAGGGACCGTGTTAATTCTAGAGACCCGTTGCGGTCTAGGTCTTTATACGACGTCATCTAGAGACAATTTTTAACATTATTATTTATATTTTTATTTATCATTTTCCAGTGTCTGTAGCGTAAAAAGTATTTATGAGCTATGCGGGCTTTGCAGGTTTCCGTCATGGGTACTTTAATCTTATTTTCAATGTAGTATATTATTATCATTATAATATTTGAAGTTGCATTATATAATATTATACTATGCATTATACTATACATTATACTTTCCTTTCATAGTGTGCGAAAACATTGGGAAAATGATTCATGTACTACGAAACGCCAATAATGTTGATATCCGACAGGGTATATACGTTTTTGTTAGTTAATTTTGAATTTGCAATTTTTTTTAGCCAAAACATGTTTTCCGTCCTATTTAAAAATGGCGATAGCTATCAAAAAGTTAAAAATACTGGTCGACGCAGAATTTTATGCTCTTTCAAAAAGTTCATATGAGTTTTTTGTAAAAACTTGACAGTTTTAAGAAAATCGGGATTTTTCACGAAATACTGCCATATTTCGTAAATGTGCAAACTTCAAGTGCGATGCGGCACGGGTTAGAGTTATCCTAGGACTGTGAAACTTCACAGGCTTTCTTTTTAGATCAAAAGGAAAAAATTTAGGGGGTATCCCACCCGCGATTCCAAAGTTGGCAAAATAAGGGACACCCTATTGCATAAACATGCAACGGATCCCAGATGTTCAAAAAAAAATGTGATCAGTCTGATATTAACTTTATGTGGAACTAACCGAAATAGTTTTTCGGTGATCCGCAGCAGAAACAGGATCCCATTCGTCAAATGCGATGTCAGAGAAACTTTCCGAAGGTGTGTCGCAAATCTAGGAAATCAAAATGTCGTTAGTCATGCCAAAAATTGATTGAAGCAAATCCCTCCCAATTCATATACCAAAAATGATCAAGGCTGTTTTTGATCGTTTTTGATCTAAAAGGGGTCACGCTAGATCAAAAACGATCAAAAACAGCCTTGATCGTTTTTGGTATATGAATTGGGAGGGATGTGTTTGGAAAAAAAATTTTGAACTTACTTGTCGGTTTTCAAATTTCTTTATTTCCCGTTTCAAAACGACTTCCTGACGGTTAAACTCGATTTGATAATTTTGAATGGATTTTGCATCGATTTTGTTCTTGTAAGCTTGGATGATATTTCTCGATGCCATCATAAAATTTTTCACATGTGGCAGAAAGTTTTTTCTCCTGCATCTTTCCATCATCTAAGTGAACGTGCAAAAAAGAAAAATAATATAATTTTCTTAAGGTTCTAGTTCCTTTACATAACCGGCCGGTCAGCCGGGCGGTGAAAATTTTTTAACGATAAAAAAAGTTTAATATTTTTTTTTAAAATTCGGTTTTTCACACATGAAAATGACATCGGATCGCACTGAAACCGTGGCAAAACGTTTTGTTATGCTTAAAAGGTAAAGATTCGCTATTGAAATTGCATGAAAAAGGCTTTATGGTTCCTAAATTTGATAATTTTTTTAAATTTTTTCGAAAAAAAAATAAGACCGCCATTTTTCTTTTGGTTGTTGAAACAGTTCGCGGATTCACCGCTAGAGCACTGCACTAGTCTCTCGGAAACAAACATTAATTTTTTGCTGCGAAAACATTTAAAAATTATGAAATATAAGAACAATTAACTCTTCTTCATGCATTTAATATCGCGGATCTTCATCTCTGAAGATAACTAAACGTTTTGGTACGGTTTCGGTGAAGTTAGACCCCTTTTTCATGTATAAAATATTGGATTAAAAAAATTTTTTTTAAATATTTTTTTATCGTTAAAATGTATACACCGCCCGGCTAACCGGCCGGTTATGTAAACGAACTAGAACCTTTACACTATGTAACCAAACTCAGTTAAAAAAAAATTTCAATTATACGGTCACATGATTTTTGAAAACAATCCAAATAAATTATGGAGATACGTTAGTTGACCTTCGATGCACGGCATTATTTTTGGCTGATTTTGACTCCTTTCTCCCTCCGTAATAAACCCAAATTGGCTTTCTGTTTTGGAATTTCAATAAATCTTATCACATGAATCGCTTATTCCTCACCATAAAAATTCTCAGTTTCCAAAAGCGGTGTAGACTGACGCCGTAAAATGCTAGAAGTTCATATTAAATTGAGAGCTTACGTCCTGACAACCGGTCTAAATACACGGAAAAACAGACTAGACTAGGCTGTTATTCTAATCCGGTAATCTCCACAAAGTTGAATCGTCATATGCTTATGAGATCGTGAACAGCATTTATAGGTCACATACGTTTCGTTTTATTAAATTCGCCCTTCCGTTGCCCGTGCACATAAAATCTAGCATAATTATTATATTATTCGCTCGGGGAAAAATCGATATCAACCCCGGATAATTATCCTGAAAGAATTGTTTTTTGTGTTTTTTTGCATGTTTCTGAGCGGGCTTTGTCAACTTCGATTTAGTAAATTGAGGCACAATGTCGTGAGGGTCCATAGAGGAAGAGAGAGAGAAAATTCGTCGGAATTTTTTTTCCCTTCAATCAATGCGCATTTCGGTTAAAAAAAAAAAAAATCAACCTTTGGTTGGAAAAAATTAAATCATTTTTTTTCTCTTTTCCCTTGTTTTCCTTATAAAAGAAAATTTAATTATTGTTTTTCTTGAAAGATTGCAGAGTTTTCCTTCTTTTTTTTAATTGGAAGTTTCAAATAACCGATCCCTATCAGGAAATAGCTTCCAATTTCTTTTTCTTTTTTTGTGTTTTTTTTTTTTTTTTTTTTCATGGGAAAAACAATTAAAAGCATATGCAGCTTTTTTCGGAGAAGGTATCTGAAACCGATATAAAATGAAAACAAAAAAAAAAAAGAAAAAAGAAAAGAATCGAGAGGGAGAAAAAACAATGATTCGACATCAGGAAATGACGCAGAAAAACAGGGGAAAAAAATCTTTTTTTTTTTTTTTTCAAAATAAGGAAAAAATTACTGGTATTTTTTTTAAATTGCCCAATGTTACGTCATCTTACCTTTTTTTAGAAAACAAAGAAGCCTTTTGATGTTTTTCTTTTGTTTTATTTTACCTAAAATAAAAGATATTTGATGTGATAAAAAAAATTTTTTTAACAAAATTGATCAACCGTTGAAAATTCGCTGATTGAATACTTGAAAACGATAAAAAAAAATTACAAGGAGGAGAGGGAAAATTTTTCGAGAGCAAAATCGATAAAAGCTTTCTTTTTTTCCAAGAATTTAAAAAAAAAAATAACAAAGGATGGTCAAGGGATGACAAAAACTTTCTCAAAATTATTCGAAATTTCCATATTTTTTTTTTCATTTTAAAAGTTTTTAAAAATGGTGTCCTTGATGATTTTTTTTAAGAAAATTTATTTTTTGGCCTAGGGGTCACGCACTCGTGCATTTAAGTGGCTAATTGTCTTTGCATTACATTACATTGCATTGCCTTTGCATTACACTGCATTACATTGCATCACCTCTGCATCGTATCGCATTACATTGCATCACCTCTGCATTATATTGCATTACATTGCCTTTGCTTTGCATTACATTGCATCACCTCTGCATTATATTGCATTACATTGCCATTGCATTGCATTGGCTTTGCATTACATTGCATTGGCTTTGCATTACATTGCATTGGCTTTGCATTACCTTTGCATTTGCATTGCCACTGCCACTGCATCACAGATTGCATCACCTTTGCATTATATGTAGCATCACTTCATCAATGCAACTTCTCTGCATTGCTTGCATTACTTTGCATTAACATTGCATTTGCATTGTTTGCATCATTTGCATTAAAGTGTACATTTTTTTTTTTTTTTTTTTTTTGGAAGTGGGAAACCCCTTATTTTTGGCTAATTTTATTTTCCGTTAGTCTAAGGCGAAGGAAGTTAGGTCAGACAGCGCCTTTTCCAGACTTTTTAACGGATTAGCAAAGAATTATAACGGATCCTATCCTTGAAAAATGTATGCAGAAAAAAAAACCAAAAAAAGAAAAAACCAAGGGAAATCCGACGTCGGGAGCTTTGAATTAAAAATGAATAACTGTTCCGGCGGCTTCCGGTCGGGAAACCACTATCAAATGATTTTTTTTTTCTCTCCCCGTTTTGGAAAGTTAAGAAAAAGATTTTTAAGCACTTGCAAAAACAATTTCCTTTTTTTTTTCTTCTCCTCCTTTCGCTGCTGATCATTTTGTTGAAAATTATAATTTGACCGGACGTTATGGGGGACTCGGGATCGTAATCCCAGAAAATGAAAATAGGGAGAAAGGGCTAACCGGGAGTTGTCGTAAAAATGAAAATATTATGTGTCTCTCTGTAATTCGCTTTTATTCTCCTCCTGGCGTGTGCCAGAATCCGCGCCACGCAATTATTTCGAAAGCTTCCCAACTTTTCATGACGCATTATCGTTAGTTAAAATTGCATGTAAGGGAGAATAGGAGGGGGGGGGGGGGGAGAGATGAATTCAGCAATGTCGGGCTATTACGTCATTGCCTCTGAACATCAAGGTGGTGGAGTGCGGAACCGACCGCAAGTTGTTGAGGTTTTCGTCAAAACACAGTTTTGGCACGTGAAAAAGGTAAAAAGGATTTTGAAAAGATTCCTTAATTTTCCGGTTATTCGAATTTCGGGAAATAGGGAAAATGCATTTTATTTTTTAAGGCGATCAGTTGATCTTCTCTTTTTTTATTAAAATTTAAATAAGGTTTTATTCAAACTCAAAGGCTTCTATTTCATTTTCCAGGGGATATTAAGTTTTCTCTATTCGGTAACCGCACAAAACAGGAAAAGGTTTTTCAATAGATGAGAAAGATGATCCTGAACTTATGGTAATTTTAATGGAAACCGTATGGTTTTTTGCAGAAATTCAATTATTTTTAAGTCTTTTAAAATTAATTAAATTTTAGCTTCATATGGGTTTTGCTACGGTGCAGAGCTCTTGTCCCCTCTTCTTCAGCACTCCTCATCTTTGCCTTTTTTGATGTTCATTTCATTCGTAACCTCATCTTTATCTTTCGCTTTTTGATATTCTTACATTTTTTTTTCTTCCTTCAAGTTCATATTTCTGGCGCTTTCATCTTCCTCGTATTCCACGTTCCTCATGTGACGGTGACGACCATCGTAACCGTCAGGACGAATTTTTTTTTTCAATTTCTCTTTTTTTTTCTCCTTCATTTTCTTAAAAAGAATTATTTCCTTCTTTCTTTCGGATTTACTATTCTTAGCTTACGTTAATTCAAAAATGAAATTTCTTTATTGATAAGCAAAACATAACGGGATTCGGAAAACAGTAAATGAGTAAGGTTCGTTTTGAGTTTAAGTGACGTCACATATCGTTGTGCACCTTGTTATACAGCGGCCGTTCACTTGGAAGGACGTGACTTGTGCTGCGTCGTACACCGAAAAAAAAAAAGAAAGTTTTTTTTTCATTTTTTTTTCCGTCGATTTTAAAAAAGGGATAAAAAGGTAAATTTCCATTAAATTTTGAAACTGTTCTTGTGATTAAATTTTTGAGTGTTGGTGATCTCGATTTACGGCCAAAGATTTTCTTTTATTTTGCTTAACCAGACCGGAAGTGATTTTTTCGCAAACCCACGTGGCCGTTTCGTTCCTTTTTTTTTTATTTTAATTGCTATGTTGACTCTCTAGGAGGAGAAGGAAAGGCAAATTTGTAAATCGTTAAGTTAAAAAATTGTTTCGTTCGATTTTATTAGGTTTGGTGAAGATCAGATTGCCATGAGGTCCGATATGGTTCATTAGGTTGAGTTCATCATTCCTGGTTGGCGTAGTTTTGCTGCAACTCTCGGATTAAATAAATTTAGTGTAACTGCGGAATTTCTGTAAGTGTATTTAGTAGTCTAAATGGAAAATCGTTTTTTTTTATTTTATTTGAGCGTGTTTTATACGATGGGACCGGAACCGACGCCATGTTGCTCGTGATGTCGGCCATGTTGTCTGGTCACGTTTAAAATTTTTTTCGAGTTAAATTTTTTTTTTAAATCATTTCTGTTGGAAACTATTTATGGGAAAATAAACTGAAACGTCAGGTTTACGTGGAAACCCGTTATGCTTAAAAGAATACCCCTTCGGAAAATAAGACGAAGTAGGTTTATTTTTCCTTTCTTGTATGGACAAGTTCTAATCGCTATTTTGAAATAAATTTAAAACAGCGCTGAAGGATGATGGTTGCTGTGGTGCAGGACCCTGGCCAGTCGCAGACTTCGTCGCATTGATCCTGAGAATAGCTGTCGAGATTTTAGTCCAGAATGGTTCATGCTTTGGTTTTGCCATTCCGCCGCGGGAGCACCTATGAAATCTGAGAAGATTTAAGGAGATTTTTCCTTTTTTTTTAAAGATTAAGGTTAAATGCTGGCGAGCTACGCTAACGGTTTTTAGATTATCGTTATTGTTATTTTTTTTTCTTTTTTTCCCTTCTCATCACCGCGTTTATTTTGTAATTTGTTCCGAAAAGGGTGACGGTTCGCCGGCCCTATAGGCTCCCCCCCCCTAATTTGTAGTTATTTATTTTGATTTCTTTTCTTAACCCTTTTGCCCCCCCCCTTTTTCTTTATTTTTTTTAATGGAGCCAAAATCCTTATCGTTATTTTGTTATTTATTCTAATAGGGGACTTTTAGAATATTTTTTTTTATATATTTATTTTGTCGAAGGATGACATCGCTGTTTTTTTTTTTGTTGTTGTATTTTTTCTTTTCTTTAACGTATAGCTAGTAAGTTTTGTGTACACCGACCTCTAGAAAAACCGAAGCAAGGCTTCGGCAGAAATTAAGTGAGAAAGAAAAGTTAGTTTGTTCTGTGGTTCTTTATTTATGTACTAAGATCGGGTATAACCCTTCCCTGAATCCCTGAGTTAGCCCTATTTTATTTTTAATATATATTTTTGTTATTTTATTTTATTTTTTTTTATTCACTCCCCCCCCCCCTTCCCGACCTCCTTACTGTTACAAGTGGCAGCCCAACGTGCAGGGCACGATTCCCCCGATCTTAGTATACACAGAGGGTTAGACTAGAGAAGCAAGTTAGTGAGTTTTTTTTTGAATATAAGCAACTATTTTGGAAATAGTTCTTTTATTGTGGTTAGTTTAGAGATCTGTTAAGTCAGATGATAGTCTTTAGCTAGTATTGTCAGTATAGCTTAGGGAAGAATCAAACTGTTGGAATTATGGGAAAATTAGATGTTTTAAGATGTTGCGATCAGCAACAAATAGTTGCTTTAGCCAAGGAGTTAAATATATCTGTCAAAGGGTTGAAAGTTGATGAAGTTCGCAATGCGATTAGAGATTATTGGGTTGCCAACCCAAGTATTGAGTCAGTAATTACCAAATTTATGCGCGATGTTGTTTTCGCTGGAGGCGAAGACGACTGGGGAAAAATGATCGCGTTACCTAGTCCAAGACCGGAAGAATCGAACTCCGAAACGAATATTCATAAAAATGAAGCCGACGTATCACCAGCCTCGACTACGGCTGGACCATGTTTAGTGACCAGTGCAGGACACGTGACGACCGTTGCTGTCTCGACTACGACCACCGGGACCCCAGCTGTTAGTCCAGCCACTCCATCTTCTAAGCTGGCCGCGCAATTTCCAGGGACTATGCCTACTCCAGGGTCAACTACAGCTTCGCGCACGCTGTCGTTCTCGACTCTAACGATGCCAAGTACGGTGCACGTTCCGGTTTCCTCCTTACATCAAACGTCGAACGCGCAGGTTACCTGGAGCCGAGTTCCAGGACAGCCGAGCTCGGGTCAGTCGTACGGTCCGACAGTCCCTCCTGCTCCGTACCATCAATACAGTTATGTGCAGTTTCCGCCTTTAAATCCAGCAATGGGATGTCCACCTGGAAATTTTGGCTACCCACCCCCCCTCCAGTATCCGTATTACGGCTTTCCAGTGAATCCTATTTATTCTCCGCCTCAGCCGTACAATATCCCAGTTAGGCCGTCAGTTTCGCAAGCACAAACTCCAAGCAGACCACCAGTCGTGTCTGTGACGCAAAGTTCTCCCGCGTCGTCTCAGTTTACGACCAATGATTTTGGACAGGACCTCCTGAGAGCATTGGAGAAGATCACCAGTAAATTACCTGGAGGATCGTCTAAGAAACCTGCA
Source organism: Liposcelis bostrychophila (assembly GCA_037577465.1). Taxonomy (NCBI): domain Eukaryota; kingdom Metazoa; phylum Arthropoda; class Insecta; order Psocodea; family Liposcelididae; genus Liposcelis; species Liposcelis bostrychophila. Next base: position 9,109,006 of record CM075207.1, on the reverse strand, counting down.
GCCATAACCTTTACGAAGGAGTGTGCCAGAAGAAACATCAAGTTTAGCGGGACGTCCAGTGAACGGGTTACGGATTTCATTGAAGAAGTTGACGAAGTAATTGAGTTCCTTAGGACTTCAGATGCTGACGTCATCGCTGGGATTCCACGCCTATTTACGGGCCCGGCCGCTGTTTGGTACAAGGTTAGAAAAAACAAGTACGCCGATTGGGAAGATTTAAAAGAAGACCTCAAGACGGTCTACGGTAAATTCGAATTTGATCCGCAAGACACGGCAAAAATGGAGATGAGAACAATGATTGCTGGAGAATCCATCGATACATATGTTGCAGTGATGTCGGAAATAAATAGACACCTGAGGACAAAAAAGGCCCCGGCTGCCTTACTGGAAAGGATTCTGCTGAACCTAACTCCAGAGTATCAATGGGCGCTGAAGGACGAGGAAATAAATGATATTCAAGAACTTCTGGAAGCCGGCAGGAGGCACGAAGAGCTGATCATCAGACGTAAGAGGTATGCACCCCCGCCGGACTGTTTAGCAGAGGATCCGTTGTATCGAGTAGGAATACCTAAGACTTTATGGAGAAGTTCGTCCTTAACGAAGGGCTTAAAACCCATGAATTTAAACTCAGCTGAAAAAATTGAGGAGGATGATGCTGAAGACGCTCGTTCAGAGGACTCTGCTTCGGAGCGGACCTATGCAGCTATCGCTCGCCGGCCAGCTAAAGAACCTCAGAAAAACCCTCCCAAATTTGGTTTAACTGAGAAGAAGGACAGTAACAAGTGCTTCAATTGTCAAAAGGAAGGGCATTTTGCCCGTGATTGCCCAGAAAGAAAAGCCGAGAGGAAATCAACTTCCTCTCCGAAACCAAATCCGGAAAACGAATAAGGGAAACTTCGAACTTGGGTGAGGTTTCCTCCGTTAAGCAGATTCGGAAAACCCAAGAAAAAAATTGCCAACGAAGCACCGAGCTCTCGTTTAAGACTACAAATAAATATGAGCCACTCGAGATCGAAGAACCAGATTCCGAAAATAAGGATGACGATGAAGAAGGTCCAACGAGAAGTCCTGATTTCCAGCCAAGTCGAGGGAAAGCTCGAAGTTTGAACCGAAGCTCCAGTTTCCCCAGCTCCAGAAAGTTCAACGAATCGGAGGAACTTGATACCGATTTCAATGTTCAATTAGGACCCGAGAAACCGGTAGAGTACGAATTACGATATTCGAAGTTACGAAGACCACGAGTATCTGAGGCTCGGAAATTATATTTTAATAGAGCCTGCACCGCGTGGCTAAATGACGATGGTCATTCCAGGTATGCTGTAGCTGTCAAAGTCGGGGGATTTCCGAAAACGGGTCTCGTCGATCCAGGAGCTACGCACACGCTACTGCCGATTAGTGCCATCGATGAACTCGTAAGCCGAGGACTCAAATTCGTAGCGTATAAACATGTTAAGAAGGCCAAGTTGGCAAATGGAACTTATTGCGGAATTCTAGGACATATCACAGTTCCGATCAACATTGGAAGCAAGGTAGTCGTAATGACGTGCCACGTACTCAAAAATTTGCCCCATGACATTGTATTAGGAATTGACTTCCAGAGAGCCACAAAAATGTCACTATTTTTTGAACATGATACGTGCTTCGTCAAGGACGGAAATGGCTCCGAAGAAATACCGATTATCCACATAAGCTCAGTGGGAGCTTCTGGAATTCACCTAGGCGAGGCAGAGGTTGAAGAATCTGGAACTTCCGACCAAGAAGACACCGATAACGACTTAAGTGACATTGAAGTTCGGGACCTGCCAACGCGGTGTGAGGTAACTCCAGACGAAAAAGGGAGATTTGACGAATTGGTGGAGAAGTGGAAGGAGAAATTTCGATCGTCCCCAGGACGGACCACTCTAGTGGAACATAAGATCCTTCTTAAACCTGGTACGGCACCAATCAAACAAAAAAGCTACTATGCCCCACCGCCGGTACAGGAAATTATCCACAAGGAGTTGGATAAACTCTTAGCCAAAGGCTATGTAGAGGAGTCTAACTCGCCTTGGGCAAGTCCCATCGTAATGGTTGACAAGAAAGGAGGAGGAAAGAGACTTTGCATCGATTTTCGCCGCGTGAATGACGCGACAATTAAGTACGCTTTTCCCAGTCCTAATATTAACAACATCCTGAGCAAAATGAAAGGAGCAAAATTCGTAAGCACCATTGACCTTCAAGCAGGCTTCCACCAAATTCCCTTGAGCGAGGAGAGTAAGGAAATTACGGCTTTCTCAGTTCCCGGGAAGGGGCTTTACCAGTATAAAGTGATGCCATTTGGCATTTCAAATGCTCCCGGCTCGTTCCAGCAGTTAATGGAAACTGTTCTAAGGCCAGTTTTAGGCGAAGGGGTCGAAGATTTCATCGACGATATTATTATCGCCAGTGACTCATTCGATGAACATTTAGCTATGCTTGATAAAGTTTTTCAGTTGCTGTTTGAAGCTGGTCTGGTCGTAAATTGGGAGAAATCAGTCTTTTTGAAACCTTACGTTGTATATCTCGGTTTTATTGTGGGCCAAGGGAAGATATTACCGGAGTATGAGAAGGTCAGGTGCATTTTAGAAGCCCAGCCACCCAAGGACGTTAAAGGCGTTCGCTCGTTTATAGGGCTCTGTTCCTGGTATCGGAGGTTTATCCAGGATTTTTCTACCAAAGCAAAACCTATGCTCATTTTATTGGAAAAGGGGCGAAAATTCGAGTGGGGAGATGCCCAGCAAGAAGCCTTTGAAACTTTGAAAAAAGATCTATCCAGACCCCCTATCCTGTACGCTCCAGATTTCAATTATCCTTTTGAAATTCACACGGATAGCAGTTATGTTGGTTTGGGAGGAGTTTTGTTGCAGCGGATAGACGGGAAGGAGAGAGTAATCACCTTTATGAGCAGGACCTTTACTCCAGCTGAACGGAACTACCAAATTACTGAAAAGGAGCTACTTGCGATCCTGTACTGTGTTGAGACCTGTCGTGGTTATATCGAAGGCGGTGAAGTGACAGTTGTTACGGATCACAGCGCATTAATGTTTTTAAAAAACATAAAAAACCCTACGGGAAAGCTTGCTCGGTGGGCCTTGAGGCTTAGCATGTTTAATCTTAAGGTGGTACACCGAAAAGGGAAATACATGTGTGTTCCGGATGCCTTGAGCCGGCTTCCGTATAACGATCCTAAAATTCTCGAAGAGCTGGAGGCAGAAAAAGCAGCTGCAAAGAGTCTCGCGGTTGAATGTGACGCCGTAAACTTACCTCACGCTTTTGATTTTGATATAACCACAGATGACTGGTACAAATCATTTAGAACCAAAATTTTAGAAAATCCTACTCACTTTCCCTCTTTTATGGTAAAAAATGGGAAGATTTTTAAGATTGTACAAAATGAGATCTCTGAAAAAAACGAGTTAAAATTGTTAGTTCCATCTGACTTTAGAGAAGCTTTAATCGAAACGTTTCATTCGACCGCATATGGCGCGCATTTAGGGTTCGAAAAGACTTTACATAGGATTCGTCAGAAATATTATTGGAGAAATATGTATGTTGATATAAAATATTTTGTTACTAGGTGTCTTACGTGCCAAAGGTTTAAGCCTTCTAACTCTACTCCTAAAGGCCTGATGAAGCCCTTTGTTGTTAAAATGAAACCCGGGCATTGCTATACCACTGACGTCATAGGACCTCTCCCGCGGAGTCGGAAACAAAATTCTTACGTCGCCGTTTTTGTCGACGCATGTACCAAATGGGTGATCGCAAAACCCATGCGCGCTGCTACTGCGTTGAATTTAGCGAGAGTTCTCGAGGAAGATGTCATAACTCAATTCGGTAGACCCGATATGCTTTTAGCAGACAACGGGAAGGAATTCATTGGAGGGAAATTCGTTGACGCGTGTGATAAATACGGTATTGAGTTGCATAAGATTCCTAGATATTTTCCTCAAGCGAACCCTACTGAAGCTTATAATAAAACCGTGAAACGGTCCATTGCCATGTTTGCTGAAGGAGACCACCGAGCATGGGATGAGAACTTGAGTGCACTCCTTTTCGCCCTTCGAACCACCAAGAACGAAACGACCGGCTTTTCCCCGGCTTTTCTGACTTATGGGAGGGAGTTAAGTAGTCCGTATGATATCTTCCATGATTGCGAAGATTTTGATTTGGAGAAATTCGACCCAGAAGAGTACGCTGGAACCCTGGAGTACACGTTAGCGGTAGCCTATAAGAAGGCTTTAGACTCGGTAAAGGAGGCGAAGAAATGCCAGGCTCAAAGATATAACAAAAATCGTAAGGATGTTTTGTTTGAAGTCGGTGATGCCGTTTTCCGGAGGCATTTCCCAAGGTCGAACAAAGCAAAATTCATAGCTGCTAAGCTGGAGCCGAAGCGTGTTGGCCCTTTTATCGTCTCTAAGGTCCTTTCTCCTACCCAATACGAACTCAAAACCGTCAGGGGAAAAGACGGGGGCCTTTGGCACGTGAACCACCTGGAACCTGTCGTGGTGTCTGTCGAATTGGAAGATGAAAATACTAACGTTGACCTTGCTTCAAGAAGCCCTACAAAGCTCTCCTTTGCTAACCCCATTGAACTTCCCGATTTTATACATACCTACAACGATTTGGTAAATCATTCAGCTTCTGAGAACTTTCATGATGTCTGTATACAGACTCAAGAGGTTGTGAATCCTTCCAAAAAAGTGAGATTCGACCCAGTTGTAAAGGTCAGATTTGTCATTGACGAATATGGGGATTGGCTTTCTGGGATCTTACCGGAGAGCGAAGAACCTCAAATTGATTTTAGTGATTATTTAAGTAAAGTGGAAGTATTGGTGAAAAGACCAGTACGGATTTTCCCAAAGCCGAAAAATGTAAAAGCAAAATAGTTAAGACTTACGGGGGCTCGCTGCGTGGTCCGCTCTCAGAATATCGCAGCAGGGGTGTTGGCTACCCTCATCGTAGAAGGCGAAAAAGAGCCAACCCGTGGTCTTCAGGGAAAATCACGGCCCCGTCCCGATTTGTAAATATAAGTCCTCCCTTTCCCCCCCAAGGTTTTTTTTGTTATTTTTTTTTAAAAAGAAAAAAATAACTGGCGCTCAACTGATCGAGACTGTGACTCCATGGAAAAAAAAATCATCTCATCCATCTATCTCTATCTATAATTTAATTTTTTTTGTTTGAACTTATTGTTATTTTGTTCATATCCTTTCCCGTTATTTAAATCCCTTCCTTAGATGTCTGATTGGACCAGATTTGTATGTTATTAAGAGACTGATCACCTCTTAATTCAAGAAAATCGTTCTGTGAAAATCGGAAGTGCTTGCCTCTTCCCGTTACCCAAATTCCCTTTATTTAGTTTTATTTCATTATTTTATTTTTCTTTCTTCTTCATTCATCTCATAATGGAAATTATTCAAAAGCTCAGGCTTTTAAACTATAATGAAAAAATACAGGTTATCTTTACGAGCCGTTGTAAGCATTATTTTTTCCTCTTTTAATTGACGACTCTTTTTCCGTCAAGTTAGAAGAGAATTGAGCAAAGCTCAGTTTGAAGTTGAAACTTCAAGAATTCATATTTAGTGTAAAACGACTGATATGTCCGATTATAGCAAGTTTTTTTTTGTTGTTACTTTGACTTTTAAATTGAACCTGAAGGAGTGTTCAGTAGACTCTTAATCTCGGGTTTGGGTTCGAGCCAAATTTAGCTGTGTTTTTGGGTTGTTGCTCTCTGAGCGTATATGCGTATGTTCAAGAAAATTTCGCAATTTTTTTTTTCTTTTTTTTCATTCTTTTTTTTTTTGCCAGATGCGTTGATGTCAATTTTTTTATGAAGTGGGGACCACTTCGACGCGGTTGCCTTCGGGCAAACCGCTAACTCCGAAGAGGGGGTGTTGTGACGGTGACGACCATCGTAACCGTCAGGACGAATTTTTTTTTTCAATTTCTCTTTTTTTTTCTCCTTCATTTTCTTAAAAAGAATTATTTCCTTCTTTCTTTCGGATTTACTATTCTTAGCTTACGTTAATTCAAAAATGAAATTTCTTTATTGATAAGCAAAACATAACGGAATTCGGAAAACAGTAAATGAGTAAGGTTCGTTTTGAGTTTAAGTGACGTCACATATCGTTGTGCACCTTGTTATACAGCGGCCGTTCACTTGGAAGGACGTGACTTGTGCTGCGTCGTACACCGAAAAAAAAAAAAAAAAGTTTTTTTTTCATTTTTTTTTCCGTCGATTTTAAAAAAGGGATAAAAAGGTAAATTTCCATTAAATTTTGAAACTGTTCTTGTGATTAAATTTTTGAGTGTTGGTGATCTCGATTTACGGCCAAAGATTTTCTTTTATTTTTGCTTAACCAGACCGGAAGTGATTTTTTCGCAAACCCACGTGGCCGTTTCGTTCCTTTTTTTTTATTTTAATTGCTATGTTGACTCTCTAGGAGGAGAAGGAAAGGCAAATTTGTAAATCGTGAAGTTGAGAAAAATTGTTTTATTCGATTTTATTAGGTTTGGTGAAGACCAGATTGCCATGAGGTCCGATATGATCCATTAGGTTGAGTTCATCATTCCTGGTTGGCGTAGTTTTGCTGCAACTCTCGGATTAAATAATTTAGTGTAACTGCGGAATTTCTGTAAGTGTATTTAGTATTTTAAATGGAAAATCGTTTTTTTTTTTTTTTATTTGAGCGTGTTTTATACGATGGGACCGGAACCGACGCCATGTTGCTCGTGATGTCGGCCATGTTGTCTGGTCACGTAAATTTTTTTTCGGGTCAAAATTTTTTTTTTTAACATTTCTGTTGGAAATTATATATGGGAAAATAAACTGAACCGTCAGGTTTGCGTGGAAACCCGTTATGCTTAAAAAAAGAATACCCCTCGGAAAATAAGACGAAGTAGGTTTATTTTTCCTTTCTTGTATGGACAAGTTCTAATCGCTATTTTGAAATAAATTTAAAACAGCGCTGAAGGATGATGGTTGCTGTGGTGCAGGACCCTGGCCAGTCGCAGACTTCGTCGCATTGATCCTGAGAATAGCTGTCGAGATTTTAGTCCAGAATGGTTCATGCTTTGGTTTTGCCATTCCGCCGCGGGAGCACCTATGAAATCTGAGAAGATTTAAGGAGATTTTTCCTTTTTTTTTAAAGATTAAGGTTAAATGCTGGCGAGCTACGCTAACGGTTTTTAGATTATCGTTATTGTTATTTTTTTTTCTTTTTTCCCTTCTCATCACCGCGTTTATTTTGTATTTTGTTCCGAAAAGGGTGACGGTTCGCCGGCCCTATAGGCTCCCCCCCCATAATTTGTAGTTATTTATTTTGATTTCTTTTCTTAACCCTTTCCCCCCCCCCCTTTTTCTTTATTTTTTTTTATGGAGCCAAAAATCCTTATCGTTATTTTGTTATCTATTCTAATAGGGGACTTTTAGAATATTTTTTTTTATATATTTATTTTGTCGAAGGATGACATCGCTGTTTTTTTTTTTGTTGTTGTAATTTTTTCTTTTCTTTAACGTATAGCTAGTAAGTTTTGTGTACACCGACCTCTAGAAAAACCGAAGCAAGGCTTCGGCAGAAATTAAGTGAGAAAGAAAAGTTAGTTTGTTCTGTGGTTCTTTATTTATGTACTAAGATCGGGTATAACCCTTCCCTGAATCCCTGAGTTAGCCCTATTTTATTTTTAATATATATTTTTGTTATTTTATTTTATTTTTTTTTATTCACTCCCCCCCCCCCTTCCCGACCTCCTTACTGTTACACTCATTTTCATTTTCATGGGGTCTTATATTTATTTTCGATAGAGAAGGCTGTGCCTTCAACGATGCGATGAAGGAACGTTCGGGTTGGAGAATAACTCGGAAAGCTATACCATGGCGCCCGAACAGGAATTTTTTGCTTTGTTTGTAGTATTTTTATATATTTACTAAGCAGAAACAAAATTCTCACGTCCAACATTTTAAATAAACTGAATTTATAATTTTCTTCGCCTTTTTTTTTTTTTTTTTTTTTTTTTTTTTTTTTTTTTTATCTCTGACTACAATCTTTACTACATTTGAATTTTATAATTAAACTTGCTTAAGTTTTATAATCGACTCATGAAAACTCGTAATTGCTGACGAAGGTTTCGATTTGTTGAAGCATCGAGGTTAATTATCTACTTGCTTTAGGGCCGATACTTTTTGCAACTTCATCGCAAAGCTGAGTTTTCAATTTTTTCTCAGCGATGAGCCCAGAAATGGACGTGGACGGGACAACCTTTCAATTAGCGCATAAAAATTCTTCGCGACCTTACTGCGTCATGTCTTTATTTTTTTAGTTTCACTCGTCCATAAGCTAAGCATCAGATTTAAGATGAAGATGTACCTTATAGTGTTCGAAATGATCATCGATGTAATTAAAGAATAAATATTTTTTATCGTATCTTGAGGTTTTGGAGATAACTTGCCTTGATCCTTACATCAGACTTAAGTCCAGTTAAAAAATCATGATAAAATCGTGATAGAATTCTGGAAGTCACATGAACATAACACTCCAGTGTTGCGGGATTGTTTTTATCGGGGCCCTTATCATAGAGTAAACAACTTTTAAAACAGAGTGTTTATTTCACGGTCTTGCAGGTCCGGCAACTCTTATATCAAAAAATGGTTGTCATTTTGAAGTCAAAAAATTAATTTAGCCAAATTAATTCTGTGCCTCAGTGCAGAACAACACCAAGTCCATTGAAGGATTGCAACTTCTTATTTCAAACCCGACTTAACAAAAGGTATACAAGCTCAACGGTTGGCAGAACTGATTTTATTCCTTCTGCTACCAAGTTTATTTCGTTAACAAAGCAAAAATGTTAACTCGCAGAAGACATTAGTTTGAGTTGGCAACGCTTGTATGCTTTGTATAGTCAGGTTTGAAATAAGAAGTTGTAATCCTTGACTGGACTTGGTGTTGTTCTGCACTGAGTTACAGAATTCAATGCCAATTCAATTTAGACTTCAAACTTATCACTTTTCCTTCACCTTTCCTTTCAATTCTTTTACCCAGAAATTTTTTGGAACCGTCCGGATGGCATCAGGAAGTACTGATCACCCAGATTGCTTTACGTTTCTCCAGATTTACAAGATTCTTTCTGTGTATTCGATTTTAAAACCTCCAAAATATGGAAATTGTACTGTATCTAATGAAGAAGAACCAAAGTCATTAGTTACTAGGGTGGTTCGAAAATCAACTTTTTTGGAATTTCAAAACTCCTATATCGGGAAAAGTTTCTTTATAGGTAGAGTATCAACCCTGAATTTTTTCAGATTTTTTTGAACGGCATCCTGAGGTGTCAAATCGGCCTTGAAATTTTCCAAAAGCCCAGGTTCGAAAATCAACTTTTTTGGAATTTCAAAACTCCTATATCGGGAAAAGTTTCTTTATAGGTAGAGTATCAACCCTGAATTTTTTCAGATTTTTTTGAACGGCATCCTGAGGTGTCAAATCGGCCTTGAAATTTTCCAAAAGCCCATAAAAGGGCTAAAAATGAACTTTTTTTTTTCGTTGCATAAAAGACCATCGATTCCTATCGGAAACTTTGCGTAGATTACGAATTTGAGGTCGAAAATTAATTTTGGTGCACGGTTTTTGAGCCAAAGGCAAAATGCCATAACCAGGTTCTCAGAGCTTTTAAATCCGGCCTGTAGCTCAAAAATTATACATCTAAACTAATTTTCGACTTCAAATTCGTAATCTACGCGAAATTTCCGATAGGAATCAATGGTCTTTTATGCAAAAAAAGAAGGTTCATTTTTGGCTCTTATATGGACTTTTTGGAAAGCTCAAGGCCGATTTGACACCTCAAGATGCCGTTCAAAAAATCTGAAAAAATTCAGGGTTAATACTCTACCTAGGTAGAGGTGGCCCGTAGCCTAGTTCATAGCTCGCTCGACTCTCAATATATGAGATGCGACGCGTCGTGCTTCTATCCTAGTTCACAGCTAGGAATTTTTCTCAGGTCAAAACTAGTGCGCTAGTCAGAAAATCAAGGGTCACCACCCCTCGGAAGGCAATGGCAAACCACCGAGCGGTAACTGCCTAGTAAAATCTCTCAAAAATGGCCGTTCGGAACCGGCGTTAAACTGTAGGTCCCATATGCCTGTGAGCGCACGCACAGGTGTATGTGAGAGATCACCACGCTCGTATCGAGTAAAGGACTAAAAAAAATACTCTACCTATAAAGAAACTTTTCCCGATATAGGAGTTTTGAAATTCCAAAAAAGTTGATTTTCGGCCACCCTAGTGTGGCCATCTGGCCAAATCAACGTGATTTGGCCAGATGGAATATGAGGAGACTTAATATGCATAAGCTTAGTTTTTTTAATGTTGATCACTAACGACATATCATGACACCATTTCATTAGAAGATTGAAATTATGTTGCATGATGTTCTGCGCAAGGAGAAGAGAAATATGCGCTACTACAAGGGCAAGGTCATCTGCAAAAGCAAAAGGGTCTGTTTCATCGGTAAAGATACTGTACAGATGATTCACATAAATTAAAAATAGTATAGGGCCCAAAACGGAGCCCTGAGGTGCTCCAAAGGCTTGCAGTTTACCACTAAATTCGTCCCATAGTTTGTCAAAATTTTTTAAATATTTTATCGTTAGGGCGCAATTTCACGCCAAACATGTTCGGTGAACATGTTCGGCAAAGATGTTGGATAAACATTTTCACCAAACATTTTCCCTAACATGCAAGGGAAGCTCCACATAAGCAGTGACGCTTTTTTAAGCATGTTTGGTGAAAATGTTTGTCCAACATGTTTGCCGAACATGTTCGCCACTTTTTATCAAAGGGCGCAATTTCACGCCAAACATGTTCGTCGAACATGTTCGGCAAACATGCTTGTGTTTGATAAAAAGTGGCGAACATGTTCGGCAAACATGTTGGACAAACATTTTCACCAAACATTTTCCCCACATGCAAGGGAAGCTCCACATAAGCAGTGACGCTTTTTTAAGCATGTTTGGTGAAAATGTTTGTGTTTGACAAAAGTGCCGAACATGTTCGTCGAACATTTCGGACAAACATTTTCACCAAACATGCTTAAAAAAGCGTCACTGCTTATGTGGAGCTTCCCTTGCATGTTGGGGAAAATGTTTGGTGAAAATGTTTGTCCAACATGTTTGCCGAACATGTTCGCCACTTTTTATCAAACACAAACATGTTTGCCTAACATGTTCGGCGAACATGTTTGGCGTGAAATTGCGCCCTTACTTGTTTCACAAAATATTTGCATAATATTTTTAAAATATTGACAAATATATAAAAAATATTTTATAAATATTAATATTTCTTTGCTTATTGGGATGCTGAAAGACTTGAGATCTTAATGCTTGAAGATTGCCCTATTCATTTTCCTCTCATCTTTTTTTTTTTTTTTTAATTTTTTTTATTAGATTTTTTCAGTGCATTTTCCTCTTAAAATTATATTTTTACACGGCCTTTTTAGGTCTTGTATTTTTTGTTTGAAAAAACACCGGCCATGCAAAAAGTAAGTAACAAAAAGATCACCCTATATATTCAACTTTTCAATTTGATCAAATTGCTTTTAAAAGGGAAAAATAGTATGACTCGAGGGGAAAACGTCGCTTGAAGTCGAAGACATGTCATAATTTCGAAAACAGTAAAGGATACCCAACTTGATCCTTTTTTGAAGCATGTTCAAGTTGAAGATTCCCAAGAGCTGAACAAGATAACTTTATCGAAGAACGCTAAAGTACGATAAAATGAGGAAAGGAAGAAGAAGGAAAAAAAAAATGTTATGTCGAAGTTATTTCACGGGTTTTTTCATTCCGCATTTTGGGCTTTCATCAATTTCGCATGCTTTTTTTCCTTTCTTTTCCTTCTCTTATTTTTTTTTTTTCAACTTGTCGCCTTTTTGGTTTTGATCGGGAGGATGAGAGGAGGAGAACTAAAGAGACCAATTTCCGTCTTTCATGGAAACTTGACGAGTCATCAAAATTTTCCGAGCCTGGAAGGGTTTTCTTGTTGTAAAATATATAAAATCTTTACAACTTTGGAAAATCCCCATGGCAACTTCGGGATGAAAAAGGCGCCTTTTTACGAAAGGAATTACAAGTTAACGGCGCTTTTTTTTTTTGTTTTGATCACTTATGCCGTTTGTGTGGCTCAATCATTCTTCGTTTCTCTGAGAAACGAGGGGGGTATTAAATAAATAAATAAGTAAATAAAAAAAAGCTTTTTAAGGCCGGCCTTTCGTTTAGTCCGCGAGCACACACGCGGGGGAAAAGAAGAAAAGAGAAAATCCTTTCCTTTTAAAAGTAAAGAGCAAACACTTTAAAGATTAATAGGGTTCTTGAAGAAAGATTACATTTAGCGATAATTCTACTAAACGGAGAATGTCCGAAAACTTTTCTTTTTTTAAAAAAATATTGTTTCATTGAGCTTGAAAGTTTTGATTGCATGTATTCTCCTGTTTTTTTTTTGTTCGAAATTGTGCCGGTACGAAGGGTTGCCTGTTTATAAATATTTTATTTCTTGCGATTTGATTACCACCGTAAATCAAAAAGAGGAATAGGATAGGCTCACGTAACATGGATTTTCAGTGTTACACGATAAATAAGGAAAAGTGTGCCGATTATATCTATGCATTGAATTTATTATTATCCGCATTAATCGGGGACTTTGCGGTTCATCCAAACGGCATTTTTATCCAAAAAATTTTGGATGAAACGAATATTGGTTATTTTGCACTTCATCCAAATTCCAATTCCGGATTTTTAAAAAAATCCTTTCGATATATTTAGGCGTAACACAGGTTATGGGCCCGTAACTTAACTAAGGGCACTTTCAAATTAAAATGTTATTTTCTTTCGTTTTAGAGCTTTGGGGTAGTACATAAATTACTTAAGCACATTTAGGGGGGAGGGGGTCCAAATTTGACATCCTACTAATAAGCTAAGCATAGGCGAAATGAGATAAAACGTGAAAAAAGGGCCTAACGCATACTTACGTAATTTATGCACGACACCTTTAGAGATTAAGGTTTATTTACGGGGGTGATTTTTCAAAATTGACTTCCATCTTTAAAATTGACATAAATTCTTTGTTGACCTTCCTTTCCATAAAATTTTTGTAAAATTTCTTCTTTTTCTTTTAAATTTCGAGATTAATTTCAAGGATATGTCGCTTTTTTTAAATCAGCGATTCAAATATCCAAAGAGATACACCCTTCAAATTAATAAAAAATATTACTTTAATTAAACTTTTACAAAAGTTTTTCATTTTTTTCCCGAGATTCGATTTCAAAAAATTCCGCTTTTCGCAGTCATCACGTTTTGAATTTGACAAAAATACGTCACGTAAAAAAAAGAAAACATGAAACGGTCTATCTTATCGTTTGAAGCAGATACAGGGATGCTTCGAACGTGGTATCCTAATTTTTTTCTTCCCTTTAACCAATCGTGCTTTCTTACGGCGTATTCCCCCAAAGAATTTTCTTCCCCCTTTTAACAAAAAAAAAAAAAAAAAAAAAAAAAAAAATTCCCGTTCGGTTCATTTTTATTTTATCTTTCTCATCTTTCTTGTGTTTTTTTTTTTTTTTTTCCTTCTTCGTTCTTGTAACTAGAATATGGAGCACGTTCATCCGTCACCGGAACAGCTTCTTCTTAATAATTTGCCGCTTTTTCCCTGCAAGAAAAGAAAAAAAAAAAAAAGCGAACGTTGTACTTTTGTGTTTAGGTTTTTTTTTTTCGCTACATAAATCTTTTTTCCGGTAGAGTTGTCACGAAAATTGATTATTAAGTCAATTTTAATATTTTCTTTTTCCTTTCCGTATATGTTTGCATCCTCATTAAAGAAACGAAGCGTTTTTTTTTTTTTTTCTTTTTAGAATCGAAATCGGTGAAAAGTTAAAAGATTTAAATTTATGGCTTTCTTTTTCGCGATAAATCATCTTTTCTCCGTTATTATAAAGTATAAAAAAAAAAAAAGTAAAAAGATTTTGATCGGATGCCAAAAGCAGCGTGTCTAACGTCCCTGGCATTTGTTTTTTTGTTTTGTTTAAAATTATTTTGCTTTTCACTGCAGATGAAAACAAAGAGGTGATTGTGATGAAAAGGATTTGAGTTGATTTAGATTTTTTTTTTTTTAATCAGGTAAGAATTCGCGTAAATGCAATTTTTCTTTTTCCGGGTGGCGCATAAGTTTTTGGCGCGAGTTTTTTTAACTTAGCCTCGCGGGGTAGATTTCCGTTTGAGTCCAATTTTTTTAATATTGCAATGAATTAGGACTTTTTTAATTTCAGACTGCCCTAACGAATTTTGTGACCCCCCCCCCTTTCCCCACCCCCCTTCAGTCCCCTCACTTCTGTTTCCTTCAAAATTATTCCCTCATCTTTTTCATCAAAAGTTTTTTTTAAACTTCTTTTCATAGTCTATTTTATTCTACATGACCTTTTCTTCGGGAAGGAAATATTCTCAAAGGAGCGGAAAAGTTTATCTCCCTTGATAAGTCTCTCTCCAGAAAACACTTCATTTGATTTGTTTAGATGTCTGTTTAAAGCAAAGATTGAAGTAGTTCAGAGGTTAGGACTCTGCGGTCTCTACAGCCCCGAAATGCATAAAAGATGCCGGGAAATTTCGAAGAGAGAGAGAGAGAGAACCCTTTTTCCCCGATGCTTTTTATTTATTATCTCTTGTCCTAAACTGTATTTTGAAGCAGTAAAAAGATCATTTACGACGTATGAGCACCCGTAAATTATGACGGGAATAGGATATGTGACAAAATACGGTCATTTACAACGATTTCATGGCTTTCCCTTTGTTTTCAGGGAATTATATGATGGGACGTATTTTGAAGTTTTAACCATTATAATTTGGCGTAAATATCAATTAATATCAGGGGCAACGTTGTGATGGATTTTAAGGGGAATGTTGTTTTTTGCTTTGTTGTTATGACACAGTGGATGGATATCGGATACTAGGGTGGTTCGAAAATCAACTTTTTTGGAATTTCAAAACTCCTACATCGGGAAAAGTCTCTTTATAGGTAAAGTGTCAACCCTGAATTTTTGAACGGCATCTTGAGGTGTCGCATCGGCCTTAAAATTTCCAAATATTGACTAAAAATGAAAATTTTTTTGGCATAAAAGACGCCTAACCTCTATGCAAAATTTCCGATAGAAATCGATAGATTTTAGATGGACGTTAGATCGATAGACCAAGGGATGTAAACATTTTTGATATTTACTTACTTCAAGATTCCATCTGTGATGTTTAGTTGTATAGTTTCAGCATTGTCAAAATCAATGATCTTTTCTGCCCAGGTTTTAATTCCTACGTCTGTGCTTTCAATTGTTTCCTTATAATATTTGCCAGAAATCGATAGATTTCTATCGGAAATTTTGCATAGATTACGAATTTGAAGTCGAAAATTAGTTTTGGTGCATGGTTTTTGAGCTTCAGGCCGGATTTTAAAGCTCTGAAAACCCGGTTATGGATTTATGCCTTATCGTTACAAGGGATGCCATTTTGTAACGTTTGTTATTTCCCTTTGGCTGTAATGACTGTGATTCGCCTTTGGCTTGTATTTAGTTGGTCAGTAGAAAAATATGTTTTGGTCGGTATTTTTATTGACTGGTCAGTAAAATTATTACAAGGTCATTGCTATTAATGATGGCCTTGGATATCAGTGTATGGTCTTGGTCTTAAATAAGAAAGTACTTTTCGTCGGGTTAGAACCATAGAATTCTAAATCGATTTTTGAATAGGTGCTTGTTCACTATGTTTAACTTATGGAGAAA
Source organism: Liposcelis bostrychophila (assembly GCA_037577465.1). Classification (NCBI taxonomy): domain Eukaryota; kingdom Metazoa; phylum Arthropoda; class Insecta; order Psocodea; family Liposcelididae; genus Liposcelis; species Liposcelis bostrychophila. The sequence continues at coordinate 9,093,190 of CM075207.1, read as the reverse complement.
AGCATTCAATTGAAAAATCGATTTAGAACCCTATGGTTCTAACCCGAAGTTTTCCTCTATAAAATCTGATTACGCGCTTGGTCATCCCAGTAGTTTTCGACTTCAAATTCGTAATCTACGCAACATTTCCGATAGGATTCGATGGTTTTTTATGCCAAAAAAAAAAAAAAAAAAAAAAAAAAAATGTTCGTTTTTGACCATTATATGGGCTTTTTGAAAATTTCAAGGTCAATTTGACATTTCAAGATTCCGTTCAAAAAATTTGAAAAAATTCAGGGTTGATACTTTACCTGCAAAAGAAACTTTTCCCGATAAAGGAGTTTTGAAATTCCAAAAAAGTTGATTTTCGAACCACCCTAATGGATACTTTTCTTTACGATTCGGTTTGAAAAAATGGAAGATTTTGTAAAATTGTAGAACTACGGTCGCAGAAAATTATTTTAGGCCGAAATTTCACGCTAAAACATGTTGCAGTAGCATTTTGAGAGAACAGGTTGCTCAACTTGTTGAAGCATAAAAACATGTTCCGCAACACCGAAAAGGAAAAATGAGATTTTTTAAATATTGCGCAACATGCTGCCAACATGTTTCTATGCCGCAGCATGTTCAGCAACATGTTTCAGGGTGAAATTTCGGCCCCTTATTATTTAATTGTTAAAATTAAATTATAAATAAATTAATAATTAATAAATGAAATTTCGGCCCCTTGAATTTGATTGATTTAATTTAATTGATGCATACCTAATGATGATTACCATCAGATACTTCTGTCTGATTTTTATTTCATTTTTCGGAACACGGGCATTGTCCATGACATCTAAATATGAATGTGTTCACTCAAGAGTAAACAAGAGTGAGCTAGTGGTCAGTAGGGTGTCTCTTAAAAATGCAAATATGGAATTTAAGGGCGTTCGCCCCTTAAAAAATTTCTAAATAAATAAAAACCAAACCCTCCCAAAGCCGGCTTCGTAACTTGTTTCTAACCCGTGCCTGTGAGGTCTTCCGTCTTGCTTTTTCCCATATAAAATGCATGGGGATTTTCACGACTATCTGATGTTATTTTTAAAGTTAAGAAAAAATAAAGGGAAAATCCTGCCAGTACGGTGGAACAATGTCTATGAGTATGACTTTCCATAGGACCTATTCCGGACTTCCTCCTCTGACTAATAAGGGGATTCAGAGTTCAATTTTTGTTATTTTTAACCAACTTTTAGCCCCCATTACCTCCTTTATTAGTCAGAGGAGGAAGTCCGCGATAGGCCCTATGGAAAGCCCTACTCATAGACATTGTTCCACCATACTGGCAGAATTTTCCCTTCATTTTTTGTTAACTTTAATAAAAGTAACATCGGATAGTCGTGAAAATCCCCATGTATATTATACGGGAAAAAGCAAGATCTCACAGGCACGGGTTAGAATCAAGTTACGAAGCCCGGCTTCGGAACATGCTTTTATTTTTATGAGTTGATTTCGGGAAAAATGGAACTAATTGTAAAAGAAACAAATGTATCTCTTCACCAACGTTTCGTTGTTTATATTTACAACTTCCTCAGGGCTAAAATGACAAAATAAAATTGCACAATACAAGATGATTTAATTAAGCGAAAATCACAGTCATTGACCTTTGATTAGTAACATACCTCGAGATGAGAAAACCTTATAATAATGAAATTCATTTTAATTTTAAAACATGATATAACACGTCAGACGCTTGTCTAGGTTAAAAGCAATCATATTAAATAGTTTTAAATACAATAAATAATTAAAAGTTAAAAAATGATAAAAACAAACAGCCATTTTCAAGAGAGACTTATCACGTGATAAGGTCGAGATTCAAAGGTATTAAAGGAAATAGCGCGAAATCTATTTGAATTTTTTTTTTAATGACATTAGTATAAATGTTATTAAATGCCTTAAAGTCGCTTTGTATATTAAGGGTGTTTTCATTCGAAATAATGTGATACATTTCTATGAATTGTCTTTTTTCATCATGGGAAACAGAATCGAGAACTTTGACATTACTCCAATCGATTTGGTGGTCGATGTTATTAGCAATGTGAGCAGATAACCCTGTTCTTGATAAGCCTTTTTTAATATCATTTTTATGTTGGTTAATGCGTGTTTTAACGTACTGTTTAGTCTGACCGATGTATTTTTGACCACAATTACAGTCAAGTTGGTATACGAGTTCAGTTTTTGACTCAACAGGGGTTCTATCTTTCACCTTACCAAAAAATTGGCCCGTAGTTTTTACATTGTAAAATGCTAATTTTCTATTATGTTTTTTGAAAATGTGGTTTAATTTGGGGCCAAGTTTTTGTGGTAAGGTGCCTTGACATACTGAAAACCTTGATTATTTTCAGGACTGCTTTCATTTTCGTTCTCGTTCTCATCATCAGAAATGCGTTCCTTGTCAAAGTTATGAATGACATTATTAATGAAGGCATTCGGATAATGTTAGCCTTAATAAGGTTCTTAGTATTTCGATGTTTTTATCAACATATTCGGGGAACAAAGGTTATAAATTTTAAACAGTAACTGATTGACTAAGGCCACCTTCTGATGAAGAGGGTGATACGAGTTGAAATTAAGCAAGCGGTTGCTACTGCTGGGTTTTTTATATAGGTCAAATTCTAGTTTCCCTCCATTATTAATGATAAGTAAATCTAAGTAAGGAATCTTATTTTGATTTTCAATTTCATAAAAAAAAAAAATTTGTTTCGAAATCTCGTTTCAACATAAAAAATTCTAAAGATCTCATAAAAAAGATCAAAAAGATTAAAATCCCAAAGGACCATGTACTTGTAAGTTTTGACGTAGAGTCACTGTTCACTAACATCACAAAAGAGGCGGTCCTTGAGTCCATTAAAAAACATTGGGATGAAATAATAAATAAATAAATAAATAAATAAATAAGATACTTTATTGAAACCAAAAAGGTTTTTTAAAGGGAGTGGCAACAATAATAAATTTATAAAATAACAAAACATTTTCGGATTTTTATAGTTAATTTGATTGATTTCAGTAAATTAAAATTTGTAAGTTTCTTTTTTTTTTTATAAATCTAAGACGAAAGCGCGAATTTTCATTGCACTGATTACAAAATGCGATATTTTTTTGATTTTTTTCAAGTCTAAGTCTGTCATGCAGGCTACGAAGGCCTCAAAACCAGTAACGGCACTCTTAATAACTTCAGGCAGGTAGGTTAATCTCGGCGCAGTATAGGTCGGGCACTCGATGAGGAGATGAGTTAGAGTTTCCGGTTGGTTGAGATTGCAAGTTTCGCAGATGAGCTCCTGGTTCCACGACTGGTTTTCTAACTTTGCGAATTTCCTGCCGGCTAGGCGAAGTTGAGAGCAGATTTTTATAAAGCGAAAGTTGGAGTTGCTTTTTAAATATGGTTGCGTTTCCTCTCTTTCTATGAGCAGTTGGTAAAAATGGCTGTACGAACTTTGCAGGGCTCTTTCTATGTCCTGTAGATTGTGTTTTTTTTCGTATAATTTGATTAAGTCGTCCCAGTTTACGTTTTCTTCCTCCAGCCATTTACGGTTTTTGTCTATGTCTGTCACGGTTTTTTTTAACTGTGAGTACCAATTGGTAGATTCTGGGTTGTTTTTGTCCAATTCATACAGCCTATTGTAACAAATTTTTGGGAGACATGAATCAGGCATTTTGAGGACTCTGTCTCTCCAGCGGAGCGTACGAAGTAGCACTGAGGACGACAAAGGAGCGGCTCCGGTTTCTAGGCGAATCATGTAACCGGGCGTGGATCTGGGCCAGTTGTAAACGCTCTTGAAGTAAGTATTTTGAGTTTTTTCCACTTCGTCCAGATATCGCAGGCCCCAAATTTCACACCCATAAAGCAAGGTAGAAAGGACAGTAGCCTTGTAGATTTTATCACGTGCTTCCCATGACTGGATTTTAGCACGGACCATTACAGAGCGGATTTTGGCTAGGGCCATGTATGCTTTACTTTGGGCCAACTTGAGAGCTTTGTGGAATTTGTTAGATGATGAGAACATTACTCCTAGGTAATTGTATTCATTGGTAATTTCAATAGGCTTTTCATTAAGGCTGAACTTGATGTTGGTCTTTAACTTCCCGCCATTTCGGAAGACCATCATTTTTGTCTTGTCTGTATTAATGCTCATACCGTTCAATTCACAATAGGACTCGAGGGCTTTAATAGCCTTTTGAGCCATATGGGATGATTCCGCAAGAATAACGGTATCGTCTGCATAAAGAATTAAGTTGATGGCTGTTGAACCGTTTATGTCGATTCCTTTGATGTTATTGGCGTCTAAGTGTTTTTTCAGGTCGTTAAGGTACAGGTTGAAGAGGATCGGGGAAGCTGATTCCCCCTGCAGGACGCCTTTATTTATTTTAAATTGTTTGCTTTTCCTTTGCCCGATATTAAAGTTAAAATTTGCGTTCTGATATAGGCTTTTGAATATGTCGATTATTTGAGTGCTTAGACCTGTTTCGTACAGTTTTCCCCATAGTCTCTCATGCGGTACCGAGTCGAATGCTTTTTTAAAGTCGACAAAAAGCGCGAAAACTTTACGTTTTTTAAGTCGAAGTTTGGTTGCCACACTAGCATGCAGGGTGAAAATTGCGTCCTGACAGCTCTTTCCCGGTCTGAATCCAAACTGTTCTTCGCCGAAAATAGCGTTGTCTTGGGCCCAAGATTCGATTCTTTTGGTTAGCATGTACGTGAAGATCTTGAGGTTAGAGTTTAGGAGTGAAATGCCTCGGTAATTTCCTGGGTCCTTTCGGTCTCCTTTTTTATATAGCAGGCATAGTTTGGCATTGGTCCATGCTTCTGGAATTTTTCTGGAAATCAAGATCTTGTTGTACAGGTCGAGGAGGGCTTCCAATAAGGTTCCAGATAAGTATTTAAAAAATTCGTTCGGAATTCCGTCGGGTCCCGGCGTTTTGTTGTTCTTTAGGTTATTCAGCGTGGCCGTCAGTTCATCCAAGGTGATTTCCTTGTCAAGTTCTTCCACCGTTCTTTCTCCCTTGAGGGGTGGGTGATCGTTCGAGAGGATTTCTTCTTGTGAATCGAAGAAATTTTCCCAATCCTCGAGACTTATAATACTTGAGGGAGGTGCTTTGTACTGCCGAAAAGACTTTACTGTTTCCCAGAAAGCTTGGCTTGTGCTGACGTTAGCTAACCTGCTTTGTATTTCCAGAGTGTATAATTTTTTGTAACGTTTAATAATGGATTTATATTCCTTCTTGAGTGCTCTGAAGCTTTTAAACGATTCATCTGAGTAACTATTAGCCTTTAACACGTTGTAGGCTTTTCGGACTTGCCTTTTATAAAAAAGGCATTCATCGTTGAACCAGCTATTTTTTAATGATTTTTTCCGGTTGGATTTGCCTATTTGTTCCATACCCGCTGCTTTGGCCGCGTTTATGATCATTTCTGATATGAGTGCTTCTGATTCATCTGTTGAGAGGTGGGGCTGTGGTTTGACGTTGATTTTCCCAAGCTCGGCTTCCCAGTAAGATTTCCTATCGTTATCCCAACTTAACTTTGCTTGTGAGGGGTGATGAACCCTTGTGTTTGCTGGACCGGGATTGTGGGTGTAAAAACCTTTTATGCTAATGGAAATTGGTTGATGATCGGAATCCGTGCTGAAATCTAGGACTTTGAGGTCGTCGATAAGCTCCAGTGCCAATGCGTTGCCCCATGCCAAATCAACAATACTTTTGCCGCCATTATATCCAAGGAACGTAAATTGAGCAGGTGAATCGCTCAGAGTTCTTCCATTTAAAACAACTAAGCCCATTTCTTCGAAGTTTTCTACTAGATGTTCTCCTCTTTGGTTGATCGTGTCGTCGAGGGATAATCTGTCTGCCCGAATAAGCAAGCCATTAAACATGTCGCTTTCCCGTTTGCCTGAGAAGTCGTTTAGAGTGCCGATCCTGGCGTTGAAGTCACCACATATGACAACCCTAGAATGGAAAATAATGTCATTAAAATTTTCTAAGGAATTTCTAAGTAATTGCAAATATGCGAGAATGTCGTAACCGGGGTTAAAATAAACAAATATAAGCACCATCGGAATTTCATCCTGTAAATTTAATTCTACAATTAACCACCAGTTACTTTTCTCTAAAATTTTACTTTTTATACTCTTTCTTATAAATAGACATAATCCTCCTTTGCTTCGACCGACGCTTTTGTCCTTGACAGCTGGTTGAGAAAACATTGTGTAATCTTGCAGGCATGCCGGGGGAGTCCATGTATTCGTCCAAATCCAGGTTTCGCTGAGGCAAATAATGGGGTGTTGGGTGAGGGATTTTATTTGCGAGTCATCTAAGGCGATAAGGTTGTTTATTCCGTGGATGTTCCAAAACAAAACCCCCGACTCACGGGGGGGTTCGCACCTACGTTTTTTGGGGCATCACTTGTAATTGTGTCATCGTCCAAAAGGATTTTTTTATTTATGTTGCTGGCTGCATCAGTACTTTCGTTGCTTGATTGAGGCAGAAAGCTTCTGTTTCTTTTTTTTCTTTTTTCTTTGCGTTTCTCAGCTTGGGCAATTCTTAGCTCTTTGGGAAGATCTTCATTGAAGTAGATATCTAAATGGAGCTTTTTCAATTCCTTCTTATTATTATAAATCATGTTCCTGATTCCGAAGTTCGAAAATTCGACTTTAATAGCTGCTTTGGGATCATCTTTCTTCAGTGAGTAAATCGCTATGATATCTTCAGGGTTAAGATTGACTTTTAACTTAACATTGCATAATTCCATAAAAGCATCATCTAAATTAATACACTGAGATTCATAGTTGTGAAATCCATAAACTATTATGTTGTTTCGGTTTACTACCTTTTTGAGAAAAATGATTTCCTTGCTTTGACTGGTGACTTTTTTTTCAATTCCGCCATTTTTACGGCTTGGGCTTCGACTTTCTTTTCAATGGCTTGTAATTTTTCAATTTCCTTCGCCAGATTCTCGATACGTTGGTTAGTTTCATTTGCACGTTCGTTTATGGTACCAGTCAATTTTGCAAACAGATCGTCAAAACTTTCAATCATTTTGGTGGTGGAAAGGCGAGCATATGTTTTAGCCAGGTTAGGTTATAAAGTTCGTGTTCTTTTATCGTTCACAGATGAGATATTTAACGCCAATTTCGGTCACTTATTTTCACTTAGATCGAAGAACGAGTTCCCGGTATTAATTTAACTAAGTAGTTGCTTCCGTAAACCTCGTATTTACTTATAATTTTATTAAAAATACTACGTAACTCGAAGGTTAATGTTTTCGAAATGCAAACAGTGTTGCCAACCATTGGGATGAAATAAAATCTGAAACTAACATTCCTATGCATGATTTCGAAAGGATCATTTCATTTATTTTTGAAAACAGTCATTTTTCATTCAGAAACAAAATTTATAAACAAAATAAGGGTTGTGCCATGGGAAGTCCCGCGTCTCCTTCATTAGCTGGACTGGTCATGCATGATGTCCTGAACACCTTTCTTGAGAAAATTGACAATCTTATAACGTTCATTTTCATCTATGTCGATGATATTCTTGCGTGCATTCCAAAAAACAAATTACATGAATATGTTTACATACTGAATTCAATTAATCCTAACCTTAAGTTTACTTATGAAATTGAAAATCAAAATAAGATTCCTTACTTAGATTTACTTATCATTAATATGGAGGGAAACTAGAATTTGACCTATATAAAAAACCCAGCAGTAGCAACCGCTTGCTTAATTTCACTCGTATCACCCTCTTCATCAGAAGGTGGCCTTAGTCAATCAGTTACTGTTTAAATTTATAACCTTTGTTCCCCCGAATATGTTGATAAAAACATCGAAATACTAAGAACCTTATTAAAGGCTAACAATTATCCGAATGCCTTCATTATAATGTCATTCATAACTTTGACAAGAACGCATTTCTGATGAGAAACGAGAACGAAAATGAAAGCAGTCCTGAAAATAATCAAGGTTTTCAGTATGTCAAGGCACCTTACCACAAAAACTTGGCCCCAAATTAAACCACATTTTCAAAAAACATAATAGAAAATTAGCATTTTACAATGTAAAAACTACGGGCCAATTTTTTGGTAAGGTGAAAGATAGAACCCCTGTTGAGTCAAAAACTGAACTCGTATACCAACTTGACTGTAATTGTGGTCAAAAATACATCGGTCAGACTAAACAGTACGTTAAAACACGCATTAACCAACATAAAAATGATATTAAAAAAGGCTTATCAAGAACAGGGTTATCTGCTCACATTGCTAATAACATCGACCACCAAATCGATTGAGTAATGTCAAGTTCTCGATTCTGTTTCCCATGATGAAAAAAGACAATTCATAGAAATGTATCACATTATTTCGAATGAAAACACCCTTATATACAAAGCGACTTTAAGGCATTTAATAACATTATACTAATGTCATTAAAAAAAAAAATTCAAATAGATTTCGCGCTATTTCCTTTAATACCTTTGAATCTCGACCTTATCACGTGATAAGTCTCTCTTGAAAATGGCTGTTTGTTTTTATCATTTTTTAACTTTTAATTATTTATTGTATTTAAAACTATTTAATATGATTGCTTTTAACCTAGACAACGTCTGACGTGTTATATCATGTTTTAAAATTAAAATGAATTTCATTATTATAATTTTCGGTCACTCATCTCGAGGTATGTTACTATCAAAGGTCAATGACTGTGATTTTCGCTTAATTAAATCATCTTGTATTGTGCAATTTTATTTTGTCATTTTAGCCCTGAGGAAGTTGTAAATATAAACAACGAAACGTTGGTGAAGAGATACATTTGTTTCTTTTACAATTAGTTCCATTTTTCCCGAAATCAACTCATAAAATTAAGAATTGGAACGATATCTTTTAACAATGCTTTTATTTATTTATTTTTTTAGAAATTTTTTAGGGGACGAACGCCCTTAAATTCCATATTTACATTTTTAAGAGACACCCTAGTGGTCAGTCAAGAGCCCAAAACCCTCTCGGTTGGCATCGTAATTTATCGTCCTTTTAAATATTGTATTTATTCTTTTTATTTTTATTGGGACAATAGGATTGGATTCTATATTTTCAATAAGCCTGATGTGTTTCAAGCTTATTTAAAATCGCCCTGTAACACTAATTGAATTATCTTACATCTCGGCCGAAGCCTGTTCCTCCTCACTTTCATCGAAGCTAATGGTATCTCTGAAGAGACTAGTTTCTTTTTCACTTTGTTCTCTAGTTTGAAAAAAAAATGATTTGTCTGGTGAAGATTCATTACTCTTTTCATATTGAATTTCAGCTGGGAGTTCTTCCTGACTTTCATCAAAACTACCGATATTTGGCTGCTCTTCCTGCCTTTCATCAAAGCTAATGATATTTGGTTGTTCCTCCTCACTTTCATCGAAGCTAATGGTATCTCTGAAGAGACTAGTTTCTTTTTCACTTTGTTCTCTAGTTTGAAAAGGCTTATTGTAAATATAGAATCCAGTCCTGTTGACCCAATACAAATAAAAAGAATAGGTATTTTTTCTTTTCGAAAAAGCATCAAAGCAATATCGGGTGGACCAAGACTAGCTGGTTTTACTTAGCTTAATTTCGGACTTTAAGCTAACACGCGTTACGGTAACATGTTTGAGCGATAGAAACATGTTACTAAACATGTTGCAGCTTAAAAACATGTTTCTAAGCTGCAACATTTTCAACCTTGACGTCCTCTGCAGGGATGTCTATTTAGTGACCGAAGCATGTTTGACGAAAAAAAATTCAAAAAAATCGATGCCGATGCTGGCTTCGACAGCATCGGAATCGGATGCCTGATTTTAAAAATCGTCTAGAATGGCTCTATATTTTTTTTTTCACTACACAGTAAAAAATTTTATGTTAAAATTGACACAAATTGTATGTCCAAATCGGTCTACATAAATATTTTGTTAAGAAAAATAACACAATTGTTTTGTTTAATGTTCTGCGTCCATTAACGATTGTCATTTTTTTGGTGTTTACAAACAAGTTATGTTGATTTTTTAACATAATAACTTAACATAGACTTTATGTAGACCGTTTTTAACATATTTACATAATATTTTTTACTGTGTAAAGTCGGAATCAGAGGCGGCATTGGATATCATCGATGCTTGGTGGCGCACCAACATCGGCATCGGGTGTTGATGCCGGAATCGGAATCGGGAATTAAATAATTAATATGGAATCGGCATCGGCACCGGCACCGGCATCGTATTCGGATTCGGACCCCTGACGCAAAAACGGCATATTGTATCAATAATAGAATAAGAAGTTTTCCCCTTTTTTCCAGTCAGTGCCGTTCATGCAGTCTACGTCACTCGCTTAGGAAAAATGGCGCTCAACGGGATTTTTTTAATCGTAGATTTCTTCCTTTTTTTTTTTTTTTTTTTTTTTTTTTTAATTTTCAAGATTAATAAGTATGGAATCGATTTTTTTTTTTTTGCAGGGAGTCGATAATTTTTGATAAATATTATTTTCGAAAAAAAAATTGGAATTAGGACCTTCGAAAAATTTTCATTTCGGGAAAAACTCATGTTCTCCTTATTTCCGACCCTGGGTCCTGAAGACTTTTTTAAAGCTCTTAACAAGCGAAATCTAATTGTGAAATTAAGGAAATTTCGGGCCAAAATTTTCCGCACCGGGGAAAATGGATTTTTTTCGATCTTAACATCAGGAAAAAATTTGGCCTATAAAGCCAATTATTATTTTCCCCCTTGTGCATTTTCTTGGAAGCTAGCTGCCCCTCGCTTTGAACATTTCTCATGATTCAGTGGAGCCGCCACTGAAATCAGTGTCTCGGGATTTAATTGTTGTCCTATCAAATTACACTAAAGGAAGTATCTCGAACTTAAGTGTGATTACGTTTAAATCGTGGGTGTCGGTTTACAACTGATAAAAAAAGTTCCCTTCTCCTTAGTTTTTAAGAGGTTTTTGTTGATTCGGCCTGTAGGCGTTGTCGCATCATCGTCTTCGATGTTTATATTCGAGATAGTTTATTTAAAAGCGCACTGTGACACTAATTAAATTATCTTAGTGGTGATTAAAACGTGTCATCGTCTTTCATGAATCGGTCAAATCGGGTTTTTTCCTTGGGATAATGTAAGTTACGGATCGTACGTTTAAGTTCTTTTGTGTGGGGAAGGTAATTATTATATAAGAAAAAAAAATAAAAAAGGGAAAAACGTCCAATTCTCGGGGAAAAGCGAAGGAAGAAAAACGGATGTCGCTGACTTTTCCTTTTGTGAAGTTGATCGAGGGAGACATTTGTTAAAATTAATATCTCCTCATCCCACCTTCGCCATCTTCCTTTTTTTTTTTCTTTTTTCTTCCTCCTTTTGCCTCTTCTATTATTTTCACATGTGTGTGAATGGGTTCTGACATGTACTTTTTCTCTCGACACTTCTTTTTATCTTTTTGCCCTTCTCCCCTCAGGAGGAAATCGAGGTTTTTAATTCGTAATAGACACCGAAAGAACTTTTCTTACGGAATTTAAAAGAAAAATGAAGGGATGAGTTTTTCGGTGACAGTTCAGTTTTTTTTCCTCCGCCCCCTTTCTTTTGCTTTGGCAGAGGCAATCCTTTTTTATTTTACAAAACTTTCGGAGTTGAGGAAAGGAATTTTTAGGAAAAAAAGTACGATGAAAAATATTCTGATGGAAAAAAAATTTCAAAGAAACGTTCTTGGGAAAAGGAGCTTGTCCGTAAGTCTTGGTGGCATATACCTGTGTTTTGACCTGTGCTCTTCCAAGCAGGAGCGATTTTTCGAATTTTAAAAATCGCGACCTTAGAATACAAGTTGACTTTTATTTTTAAAGTCTTTGCTACGGCAAATTTTGAAAATGTCACCATTGGGATTGGGAACAATGTAAATCTACCGGAAAATTAAGAAATTTCCCGAAAAACGGAATGGGGCCAAATTACCTTTTTTTGCGAATTTTGCTTTATTTTGCTTTAAGTAATTAAGGACTTCAGCAGCCGCTAGTTCTGTTGAACGGCCGATATGATGACCCACAGCATGGAATACACGGGATAAAACATACCCCGAAGGTATCCGGCTTAACGTTTTTTTTTCTTTAAATACTCGTCCATTTCTAGAAGAAACGATTCTATTTTCAAATGGAAAAAAACTTTGATCGGAAACTTTGCAAAAAAAGACGAAACTGAACGAGAAATAGTATTTTTTATACCAAGGACAGCAAGTGGCACTTTTCTGAACTGGAGACAGCGGGGTTGCCAAGCCGAGCCGAAGGTGGGGTTTGGCAACCCCGCTGTCTCCAGTTCAGAAAAGTGCCGTTTGCTGTCCTTGTTATAAAACATTTTTTTCATTCCAAGTGTTTTGAAAGTCTCCATTTTGACTTTGTTTTCTGCTCCGGAAGTAGAACATTTCGCGGTTCTTCAACTGACCTCGAAAGTAAACATTTCAGGGCTAGCGCCTGAAAAGAAATTACTTTCGAGATCACTTAACGTTGACTGTATAAATATGTTTTTTTTTATATAAGAAGACTTAGATTGAAGGCTCCTTCCCAAAAAAGTTCGAACAGTTGCAGCCGTTAGTATGCAACTTTATAATCGTACTCCATAATTCCGTGCGTCGGAGGTGAACTAACGTATCTCCTTCAGTTTTAAATGGGTGATACGTTAGTTCACCTCCGACGCACGAAATATTGGTAAAAAAAAACGCAATGAACGTATGAACGTTTTTTCTTGTGCTCTGTCTCCATTGGACAATTAATCGAAGGGTACAATTAATTGTACCAAAGGAAATGCTGTACATTTTTGGATTTTTTTTTCTTCTGCTACCACTTTTTTATTTTTTATTTTTTTTTTTTCATTTTCGTAATTTTTTTTGTGTCCGAAAAAAATAATCAAAACAATAAAAAAAAAGTGGTAGCAGAAGAAAAAAGTCCAAAAATGTACAGCATTTCCGGTGGTACAATTAATTGTACCCTTTGATTAATTGGCCGACGGAGGCACGACATTCTTTCGTAAAGTAAACTCATGCATGGAAAAATTCGAAATCATCGAAATTTACATTGGGACAAATTTTATATGTGATAAAAAAATCGGCGGTTTGCATAACAAATTTTTTAAGGAGGCTCTAATTTTTTTTTTAAATACTCCTATAATAAGATATTGTCATCATAATTAATAATAGTAAAAAGATAGTAAATAATAAGAGTAAATGATGAAATAGAATTAATTTGCAAAACTTATCATAATAATATGATTATAATAAATATATTGAACTTACCATCACAGTGATGCGTTTTACACGAATTGTTTACACTCTGTATTGTGTACATCTCATAGGAATCACTCTTTACCAAAAGACTGCTGCGGGGGAAAAAGTAAAGAAAATATGCATAAATTTTTGCAAAAATTATGAATGTTCAAATTTTCGTATTTATTTACTTTAAAAATTCATTGTTTAATTGATTCATTGTTATGTTTAATTATATTTTCAGTCCGGATTTTTTTCTCTTTTATAATTTAATTTGTCAGATTGTAAGTCTGGAATTCCCTAGAAAAGGTGAGTTATAAATCCGACCAATACGTTATAAAAACTTATAACAAGATGATAAAACATATAATCTTGTTATAAGTTTTTATAGCGTGTTGGCCGGTTTTATAACTCACTTTTTCTTTGTTCCTGGTGTCCCTTTTTTGGGAGTGGAAAAGAGTAAACATTCGACAAGCTCGACATTGCGTTTTGCTTACTTTTTCGACATCCAAGAAACGGACATCCGGTATAAATTTTTAGCAATTATTTTGCGAAAGTTTTACATATATTGAAAAATCTTCAAAAAATCAAGCCTAACAAATGATAAGTAGCATAAGCCACGGTCGTATAGACAGGTCCGGAAACTTCCTATGCCGATCATGTCCCGCTTAACTACGACAAAATTAGTTCTAAAAATGGCCACTGGCGGCGCTGCGATCTAGAGAACAGCAACATGTCTAATGTTTACGTTGGGACTCCCACTGGGACTCTCGTTTCGAACAACAAGAGAAAGTAGCCGCCATCATTGTTTACATCACCAACGACCAATCAAAAAGCGTCTCTCTAACAAGTGGCGCTCACGGTGGTAGAAAGGAGGAACTAATTTTGGCGTAGTTAAGCTGGACTTGGTCTCCAATGTATAAGGGATAGGAGTTTCCGGACCTGTCTATACGACCGTGGCATATAGACACGCAAAACAAAATGCAAATGTAGGCGAAACAAATTATAAACAATGATCTAATAACTGATCTTCGGTCTGATGAACTAATCTTCTGTGGTCTGATTTTCAGTGGTGCCTGGTGTACTATTAGGCAAGGGAATTATTTCCAATCTTTCTTTAATTTCTGTATAACTATTCCATTGTGGTGATAGTTTTCCAATTTTACAAACAAGTTTTTACAAACATTTAAAGAATTTAACAAACAACTTAAAATCTTACTTCTGGAAAACCCATTTTACACCCTTCAAGAATATTTGGTAGTTGAGTTCTAAGGCCTTACTGTGTAATTTAACTTTTTTAATTTAAGATTTTTTTTTTTTAAATAACTTATTTTTTAGCTCTTTGACAAGATCCTGTGTTTTCTTTTTGCTAACAACGGATTTTTTTAATATATTGAAGTATTGAAGTATTGAAGTATGAAAATTATCAAGGAAACTATTGAACTGAAATTCAAGAATAAAATCGGCTAAGTTTCGATATTGTTCTCCCCAGTCGGCAAAAAAAATATTCATATTTATAAAATATTTTTGAAATATTGAAAAATATTTTTAAAACGTAAAAAATATTTAAAAAATGTTTTATAGATATTAACATTTTTTTTGCTGACTGGGTCATATCAAGGATGAGTTGACTAGAGCCTTTAACCCTCGCCAAAAGACGTCTTAGCGGATAATACGTAATCTCCTTAACCAAACGTATTAAATATCCTATCTGTGATTATTCATTCCGTTGTAAATACGTAATGAACAATTGCGATGATGAGAAATAAACAATAACCCTCCAATACAGTGTAATTATCGATGAGCTATATATGACACGATACGAAAGATAATATCAATGATATACCGTATCACAATGCCATTAAAAAAAATCGAAATACCTGCTAATTAAAATTTTATCCGCATTTCGTATCTCGAAATCCAATTACGTTAATTACCCGGCTTATTTTTCATTAATTAACAATCCTTTTTTTTTTTTTTTTTTTTTTTTTTTTTTTTTTTATCGAAAAGTTTTTTCAACTCATCTTGTCCAAGTTCTAACCACCGTAAAGCGATACGCAGAATTCAATTTCCCATGATTAAAATCCGCAAAGGAATAACTTTTCTTCTCCCCCTCATCATCTGCTCCTCCTCCCTTTTTCCCTTTTCCCTTTTCAGGAAAACTTTTTTTTTAAGGTTCCTTTTTTTAAAATTGTTAATCCAAAAAGTGGGAGGGCGATGAGCTGGAATTCATTATTAAAAACTTAAAGGAAGATTTAGGTATAAACGTTTTATATAAAATTGAAGCGATAAATAGATTTAAATCTTTTATGAAAAGTAATTAATGCTTCTTTAGAGAGAGAGAGGAAAGTTTTCGTCAACTCAAGGAAAATTTGAAAAATTAAATAGAGAAAGTAAAAAAAGGGGGTTATTAAATTTCAGATGAATGTCATTTAATTATTTATTTATTTATTTATTTTTTAACAGAGCTGGCACCGAACCGATTTAGGAACTTTTTAGCCGAACCGAAACCGAGCCGAATTCACTCAGATAAACACCCGAACTGATATAGAAACGCGAATAACGAAAACCGAACTGTAGGAAAATGAACTGAACCGAACCTCGTTCTTTTAGGGAACCAAACCAAAAAAGACACCTGGTTTAAAAAAGAAATTTCAAGGAAAAAAAAACATAAAAACTGTTATTTTTTTACGAAATTTTAAACCAAACAAAACCTTTAAAAAAAAAAAAAATGAACTAAAATTGAACTGGATTTAGTAAAAAAAAAAAAAAAAAAAAAAAAAAACCGAACCGAACCGTACTGGTTTTTTCCAGAAATTGAATTAAATAAATGAATAAATACTTTAATCAAATCGAAGTTGAAACCAAACCCAATCCAGTCAGATAAAAACCCGAACCGATATCGGAAACCGAACTGTGCGAAAAATAACCTAATTGAACCGAACCAAACATAAGCCTCGTTTTTTAAGGAACCAAACCAAACCAAAAAAAAAAAATTCAAGGAAAAAAAACATGAAAACTGTTATCTTTTACGAAATGTTGAACCAAACCGAACCTTGAAAAAAAATGAACCGAAAGTGAAGCGGATTTAGTAAGTAAAATCCGAACCGAACCGAACTGGTTTTTTTTCTGGAAACTGAATCCATAAAAACACCGATTTAAAAAAAAAAAAAATAAATAAATCAAACCGAAACTGAAGCCGATATGAATTCAGGAAAAAAACCCAAACGCTATTTACAAAAAACAAAAAAAAAAAAAAAAAAAAAAAAAAAACGAACCGAAACGAAACGAAACGAACGCTTTCTGATGGGCATCGTTTGAACTGAAACCGAGCAGAATTCAGTCCGACGAAATCCAAACCGATACCGAAAACCAAACCGTACCAAAAAAAAAAAAAAAAACTGAACCGAACTGAACTGGTTTTTTTTTCTTTTTTTTTTTTTTAAAGAAACCGAACCAAAAAAAACTTGATTAAAAAAAAAAAATAATTATTCTGTATACATGAAAACTGGTACTTTCTTCAAAATTTTAAACCGAACCAAACGTAAACCCGTAAACCAATCTTTTTTTCAAAAAAAAAAAAAAAAATAATAAAATAAAATAAAATAAAATAAACCGAATTTTAGCCGGATTCAGTTATTAAATCCGAACCAAACCAAACCAAACTAAAGCGTTTTTTTTTCTCTCTCTCCAGAAATTGAATCTAAGAAAACTAGACAAGAAAACTGGACAAGAAAACCGAAACAAGCCGAATTTAATTCATGGAAAAACCCGAACGCTATTTGAAGAGAAAAAAAGAAAACCGAACCGAACAGAACTGAAACGAAGCGAACAGTTCCTGATGGTCATTGCTTAAAGTAAAACCGAACCGAACCGACCCTGTGAAAAATTTTGGAGGGTTTTGCCACCATCGGCAGGAGCAGCAATTGCAGCAAACCCGGTTTCCAAATGCGATAATGAATTTATTACTGCCCTTTTTTTCGGATGAAAAATAAATCGCTGATTGGTTAATATTTTTTCCCTGGAGACCGTTTCTATGGTTATTGGGTAATCCCTGAAAATGCTTGCCATGTTTCCCTCTATTCTTCAGCTTCATTTCCTTTTAAGGACAATAGCAAAAAGGGATTTTTGCGGCATTGTCCTTTTGAAGACTTTTTTTTTTTTCTAAAATAGGTCAAAATAGAGAATTCCGGAACGGAGGGGATGAAATAAAAAAGGAAAAAAAAATTCATTTTCAGTTTAACTGAAAAAAAAAAAAAAAAAAAAGAACGTTTTTATGGATGGAGACGTCGTTCTTTAAAGGTAAAGAAAATTTACTTCTGACGCAATTTACCGGTTGTTTTCTTTTTTTTTTTTTTTTTTCTTTTTTCCTTGCATCATTAAATGGTATCTCTCGTTTTTGAAATATCAACTCGGATTAGGTTTCACAAGCTTGTTTTTCTTGTGTTCATTAACTCGTCCCCTCCTTTTTTATTTTTTTATTATGCCGGAGAAAATAGCGGAAGGAAAAATACCGAGAAAAGATCCCTGTAATGGAATGCAGAGCCGTTTTCGCCTCTCAAATGTTCAAGAGAGAGAGAGAGAGAGAGAGGTATTTTCGATGACGGAATTGTAACGACGGGGAAGGAGCCGCGGCACTACGACGTTTCCCAAGAATTTATTTCGAAGGGGGAAATCTATTTTCATTTATTTTATAAGGAGGCGAGGCTGAGATTCCAAGAAGTTCTAATTTCTGAAGATGGCACCCCCACCCCTCGCCGATATTTCCGCAAACATCTTTCGCTTTTCCCAATACGGCGGAATTGTGTATCAAAATTTATATTATGCCGAAAACCCTCGCGGAGGGAGATATCCCTTGGGACTTTTCCCGGCAACGTTCTGCTGTCGTAACAAGCGATTACAGGAACATGGCAACCATTACGCAAAACACATCCCACAGGTAAAAAAAAATAAAAAAAAATATGGAGATAAAAATAAACGATTTCCAACGGAAAACAAAAACTTTAATCACGTCATTAAAATTCTCAACTTTTAACTAAATAACGAAGATAAAAATCTCGAGTTGACAAGGGAAAACCGGGAAGGGAGGGGAAACCCCAAATGCGGAAGTTAAAACAAGCTGATGATTTCAATGACGATGCTTTTGCCAAAATCAGATAAAAGTCCTTAACCCATCCATCCATCAAGGAGTCCTTCAACGATTTCGGGAAAATTTACGAAATTCGTCGTCAGCTTAAATAAAATCAGGTGTTTATTGTTTTCGATTATGATTTTGTGATTTTTCGTTGAAAGGATTTTCGCTGATTTTGCTGAATTAATTTTCGTTTTCACCGCGGTTTCTTATTCTTATTTTCTTTTTTATTTCAGGGTGAAAGGGAGAGTATGGGGTCAAGTAGAAAGCTGTGGCTATTAATAATACTTGGTGGCTGCGTGGTTATGCTTCAGTATCATGTCTCGTCATCTTGGAGCGCTCCCGGACCTGCAGGACCTCCTCTCTCTTCGTCCAACACCGACGGCATCGTTCAAGCCGCTGTTTCTAGACTTCAGCTCGACACGTCCATGGCTCACACCATCGGTAAGTGCGAAGGCAGTATGCATATAAAATATTTATCAATATTTTAAAAATATTTTGCATCACACGTTACGGAAAACTCCACTTTTTCGTCCTTGGCAGTTTATTTACAGACTATTTTACGCCGTACTTTGTGATAAAAAGTAGCTTTCAATGCAGGAAATGCAAACGACTTGCCCGTCTCGACCTATTTAAGGCCCTCGCCTTCGGCTCGGGCTTAAAACTCGGTCTCGGCAGGCAATTTTGTCGTTTGCATTCCTTGTATTGAAAAATACTATTTCAATATTTTAAAAATATTTTTCAATATTTTTTAAAACAAGAAACGGTAAAAATTTTTCAATATTTTTTAAAACAAGAAACGGTAAAACTTTTTCGATATTTTTTAAAACAAGAAACGGTAAAAATTTTTCAATATTTTTTAAAACAAGAAACGGTAAAAATTTTTCGATATTTTTTAAAACAAGAAACGGTAAAAATTTTTCAATATTTTTTAAAACAAGAAACGGTAAAAATTTTTCAATATTTTTTAAAACAAGAAACGGTAAAAATTTTTCAATATTTTTTAAAACAAGAGACGGTAAAAATTTTTCAATATTTTTTAAAACAAGAGACGGTAAAAATTTTTCAATATTTTTTAAAACAAGAGACGGTGAAAATTTTTCAATATTTTTAAAACAAGAAACGGTAAAACTTTTTCGATATTTTTTAAAACAAGAAACGGTAAAAATTTTTCAATATTTTTTAAAACAAGAAACGGTAAAAATTTTTCGATATTTTTTAAAACAAGAAACGGTAAAAATTTTTCAATATTTTTTAAAACAAGAAACGGTAAAAATTTTTCAATATTTTTTAAAACAAGAAACGGTAAAAATTTTTCAATATTTTTTAAAACAAGAGACGGTAAAAATTTTTCAATATTTTTTAAAACAAGAGACGGTAAAAATTTTTCAATATTTTTTAAAACAAGAGACGGTGAAAATTTTTCAATATTTTTTAAAACAAGAAACTGTAAAAATTTTTCAATATTTTTTAAAACAAGAAACGGTAAAAATTTTTCAATACTTTTTAAAACAAAAAACGGTAAAAGTATTTTTAAAATGTTGAAAAATATTTAAAAAATATTTCTATTGTTTTTGTTTCAAAAAATATTTGCATAATATTTTAACAATATTTTATAGATGTTAATATTTCTTTCCTTATTGGGACCAGAACTGGAACCGAATATTCGAAATTGCTATTTCTTTGTAAATCTGTAGAATGTTTTTTTCTAACCTAAAAACCGGCGTTGATGATAACGTCAAAATTGGTTCTTTCTACTTCCGGTTTCCACTTTCGGGAATTTAGAATGTTCCGGTTCCGCTTCCGGTTCTGGTCCTGGTTCCAGTTATTTCTCATTTTGAAGTTATCGGTTACTCATTGAAATCCAGTATCTTTTTTTCTTATTGATTATGTGGTTCTTGGTTCCTAGTTCCTTTCTCACATCTAAGTGGCAAAAGAACTGGAACCGTAACTTTCGAATGATAAGGAATCCAAATTGAATTAGCGCCGATTATTTATAATTGAATATTAGAGCATTGGGTTTGGGTTTGTGACCGGTGCTAGAAACGGGAACTGCGTTGAATATTTTAGATAAACGAAATTTAAAGGAACTGCAACTGGAACTCTAACGAAGTCAATAACTTTTACAAATTGTAATTATAAGCTAAACCAGAAGCAGAACCTCAGACCAGCTTCAAAATAATAAAGTATGAATTGTAAGTCAACCTTACACGATTGAGAACCGAAAAACTGAGACCGGAACTGGAACCGAAACTTTTTACGATGAATTGGAATCAGAACTGAAGCTTTAGAATTGAATGTTGAAGAACTGGGCTTCGGGCTGCCGTCAAAATGAGGATTGGAATGTGTATTTTGAAAAAATAAAGTTTAGAGGAAGTGGAACTGGAACTCAACCGAAGTTTAAAGCTTTTAAAAGTTACAACTATAACCAGAACCAGAATCAGAATCAGAATCTGAACCCATGAAGACCAGCTTTAAAATAATAAAATTAGAATTATAACTCAACCTTATTCGATTGAGAACCGAAGAACTGGAACTGGAACCCAAACCCTGAACTAATTTGGAACTTTGAAATTAATCAGAAACCTGGACCAAGATTAGGACCAGAACCAGAACTGAGAAATCAGGATTTTTGGAAGTTCCTTGCACGGATTTTCGATAAGAGGAACTTCCAAAAAGTATTCCGATCCTTTCTAGGGATCGAAAAAGGTGCGGGAACCAGAACCAGAACCCAAATATTTAACAGTACTGGAGAAACAACCGGCACTGGAAACACTTATAGCTGCATGTGAAAAAACTGAAATCGAAACTAGCACTTGCATTTGAACTTGCAGTTTATAACCTGGAACTGGAAAGACCAGCATCCGACTTTGGTCCCGTCCATAGCACCATCAGAATCTCGTTCTTCAAAGTTCTGGTTTTAGTTCCAGTTCCCGATTTTCAAAATCAAAAATCATGATTTTTTTGTTATCAGCGAGATGATTGAGCTAAAGATAATGAAAAGAGGCAACGAAAAACTAGAACTGGAACTCCGAACTCAAACTTTTGGATAGTTTCAAATTTTAAAAATCCAAAATCACGATTTTTTGTTAACAACAAGGTTCTTGGGCTAAAGATAAGGAAAAGAGGCACCGAAAAACTGGGACTGGGGCTAAACTGGAACTGGAACTGGAACTGGAACTTGGATTTCAAACTTTTAGATTTTTTAAAATTTTGAAAATCAAAAATCATGATTTTTTTGTTAACAACAAGATGTTTGAGCTAAAGATAGTGCCCTGCACGAGCCCGGATTTTGAGGCCCGCATTGCCCGGCCCGCATTTTTAAAAAGTTTTTAAATTTTTTTAAAATCCAAAACTGTGTTTATTGCTTAATGTTTGTTTGTTTTTTTGTTTTTTTTTTCCTGGAATTCGAATTCCGAAAAGTACAGTAAGGTTAGCTAAGTAAAAGTTCTCTGGCCCGGTAAGTAAAATTCAGGGTGTCTACTGGTCCTATATTCCTATAAAGTCCTATAAAAGTCCTATATTTTTCTTTTTGGTCCTATATACCTATAAAATCCTATAAAGTCCTATAATTTAACCGAAAAATAATTTTGAGCAGGGGCACAAACTGGTCTATATTCCTAATTCAAAGTGAGCTAATTTTTCATATTTTCACTCAATTTTTTCAACAAATTTTCTCGCTCGGCCCCTTCGGCCTCGCTCGATTTATGCAGGTTGCCATAATTTAGATTTTTAAAGATTCCGAAAAGCGAGGAAAACCAATCATTTTGGCTACGAACGATTCATAGTTTATGCTTTGATAATTGAAAAAGCACTTTGGGGAAATTTTCAAAGAAAGTTCAATGTTTCAGGAATTTTTTTCTTTAAATCTTGACGGCGGGTTCCATTAGGCAATTAATTTTAAACTAATTCCAGTTCAAATAATTTTTAAGAAGGTTTATAAAATTTAAAAATTATATTTTCGATTTTATGGAATCATTTGTGGAATATAAATGTAAACATCTTCAATTTTTTTACTTTTGTTGAACTTATTAATTTTTTTATTTTTGTTTATTTTTTATATTGTTTTAAAAATTTTTTTTTTTTTTTTTTAACCAAAATTTATAATAGGGCTTTTTTATAAGCCTGTAAATTTTGATCCAATATAATAATAATAATAATAATATTTGACTTAGGAATAGACAAATGTAAGATAGTCCACCTAAAAAAAGGGAAGCTTGATGGTACCTTAGAGGGATATGAGCTTGAAAACAACGAAGTCATAGAATGCCTAACGGAAGAAGAAACGTATAAATATCTGGGAATTGCACAATTGAGGGGAATTAACCACACCACTACAAAGAAAGCCATCAAAGAGAAAGTGCACAAAAGAGTGGTAGCCATTCTAAAAACAAAATTGTATGGGGTTGCAAAAATCAAAGCCATAAACACATTTGCCATACCAGTATTGACGTATACTTTTGGAATTATAAAATGGTCCCAAACTGATTTAGAAGAAATCGAAAGGAAAATTCGGACGGCAATGACGAAAGAACGGATGTTACACCCCAAATCGGCTGTTGAAAGGTGTACTTTACCAGCTGCCGAGGGAGGCTTAGGAATCACCGATATAGTACAGTTACACACGGAGCAGACTAAGAACTTAAGGCAGTACTTCATCCAAAAAAAAAGGGACCATCCAATGTTCAGGGTCATCTGTGAACACGACGACGGAATTACGCCGCTGTCGCTGAAAGAAGCGGAGGATACCGCACCAAGGGACCAACCTCCAAGGATTAACCAAAAAATCAACACTTGGAAACAGAAACCGCTTCACGGAGCTCATCCGAACTTCCTTAGCCAGGAACACGTCGATAAAGCAGCGTCGAATATGTGGCTAAAAAAAGGATCCATCTACTCGGAAACGATGGGATTTATGATGGCAGTTCAGGACAAAGTTATTCGAACCAGAAACTACGAGAAGTACATTCTAAAAACGCCTAATATCGTAGATAAATGCAGGAAATGCGGAGCTAAAAACGAGAATATCGAGCATATAACTGGCGCATGCACGAGCATCGCCCAAACAGACTACGTTAAAAGGCATAATAACGTCGCCAAAATAGTCCACCTGGCTTTAGCACGGAAATTAAAACTAAGCCGAGATGAAAGCCCGTATTACAAATATCAGCCTGTCAACGTACTAGAGAATAACCGATACAAAATGTACTGGGACAGAGAAATCAGAACTGACAAACGGATGGATGCCAATAAACCGGATATCGTAGTATATGACTTGATAAAGAAAGAAGTAGATATTATCGATATAGCAGTCCCTTTAAGTAACAACCTCCAGCAGACATATGCTACGAAAGTCAACAAGTACACGGACCTAGCTGCAGAAATTAAGGACATGTGGAAACTAAAAAAAGTCAGGATCCGCCCAATCATCATCTCGGCCACTGCAATAGTCCCCAAATCCATGAAAAGTCAGCTAGAAGATCTGCAGCTTCAGACTTTGACGGAAAGCATCCAGAAATCCGTAGTGCTGGACACCTGCCACATCGTGAGACGTTTTCTAGCAATGGGTTAGCTTAGCACACACAAAGTAAACATAGAACTTGACAACCGTCCGTTCTATGTTCTCTATCACCAGAGGCATTTTGAAAATCGCCCTCATCGCAAAAGCGAGAGAACCACTATCGAAAATAATAATATTTTCGGGCTTATAGAGGATTCAAAAATTTTTACGTGTAGTCTAAAAATTTTTTACGTTCCCGAGACAAAATGAAATGTCAGAGTCAGGGCTGAAACCAGTCAGAGTCTTGTCTGAATTCAAAAACAGAGTCTGAATTTTGTCAGAGTCAAGGCTGGATTTTCTGAACAACTTTTTAGCGATTTTTTTTAAGTCTGAAAAAAATCAGAGTTTTGGCTGAACAGTCCTGATCATTAATACGGCTGGATTTTTATCTGAATCGAGGCTGAACTGTCTGAATTTTAAGAAAAAATATGAAGACTCTTCAGACCATATTCAGACTCCAGTCTGAATTTTTAAAATCGGATTATTCAGCCGTAGTTCTGATTTTTAGGCAGAAAAAAACTTACCTGGATGGATTTTTAATCGAATTTTTTAAATCGACTATATTTATAATTAAGTTACGTCTGATACATTTTTTAATTTATTTTATTCTGCTTCAATGTTGTTTACCCGTTTCGACCAAATAATATCGTTTGTATCTTCTAATTTTACATAATAGCAAACATTGCGTAGTTGACTAATATTAACAGCCCCAAATTTATTGCTTATTCTAATTTGAAAAAATCCAGTGTTTCAAATTTTGTTAAGGTTTCGCATTTTCTTAATGTGGCGAAGTAAAAAAAGAAGGATTGCAATTCACGCAATTCCTCTCGCTCGGACAAGCACATGTTCGAATAAAACTATGGATCAACCCATGGAATTAATCATGGATGGGTGGTTGGGTGCCTCAAGTCTGTACCTGATCTTTCAAAGAAAGGCATACAAAAAATGTTTCACGAACAAAAGGAACTTTTGAAAAAAAAAAAAAAAAGTCATTGACATCAACGGATTGTGGTAATAAATAGCTCAATTTGGAGTTTCAAAAACTGGTACATTGATAGCTCAGGACTTCATCGGTGCTGCTTCAACATCCAGGCTCATCAGATTGCTGCTTCCATGATTATACTAATGTTAAATTCTTTTTCTGTTTCAGATCCGCATTAATTTTAGTAACTAATTAATATTTATAAAATTCTTGTAGGTACTAACGGTATCCGAGAACTATGAAAAAACTTTAAATAATTCAAGCCCAAGTGATCTTGGTTCTAATCTTAGTAAAGAACTTTTTTTTTTTTTTTTTTTTTCTTTTTTTTTTACACATAAATTTTTTTAACCAACATCAACGATGCTAACTTTGATCAACGGAATGCATAATGAATTAATATATTATGCTATAATTATTTATTCGCGTTATTGCATTCCAATACAGATCCATCTACACCTGAAGCGCAGGAACTATCGCATCCGGATTTCGTCGGAATTTTCGTCGGAATAGTACGCATTCGCCTAAAAATATTTAAAAATTCCAGTCAGAGTTTGGTCAGAGTTTTGTCGGAGTCTTGTCAGAGTCTGGTCTGAATAGTCAGAATACTATCATAGCCGATACTTTTCAGCCATGACTCTGACTAAACTCTGATTATTCAGACCGGATTCTGACTAACGTTTAAAATTTATTTTCGAAAATTCAGACACATTCAGACGATATTCTGACAAAATTCAGACCAAATTCAGCCGAGACTCTGACGTGACTCTGACAAAATTCAGACAAAAATCAGACGAGTTCAGCCAAGATTCTGACAACATTCAGACTGTTTTTTTCGTCTCGGGTTTATAAAATTTTAAAGTTTTTAGCTCTTAGCTTGGGGCGGATTTTCTGAACTACTCATATAACCTTGGGGGCTTCTGAAAAACACTTGCAGAGGCTTGAAATTTTTTTTTGATCGGGATTTTTTGATCCCAAGATTTTTTATAAAAATGTTTTTGTAGAATTTTGTTTTACCTTTTTTAATAATTACCCGTTTTACAAGTTTTACCTTTTTTCTTCTTTCTTCTTTATTTCTAAATTTTGGAGGACAGAATTTACCTCTAGAATTTTGTGTGCCTAAATTTTTTTCTCTTAAAAATGGCTTGTTTTGGGTCCTATATTTTTTGAAAAAATGGACCTATAAAGTCCTATAAAAGTCCTATATTTTAACTTTTATGAATCAGTAGACACCCTGTTAAAACTTCCCGAAGCCCGGCCCGAACAGCTGGCCGGCCCGTGCAGGGCCGGAACTGGAACTGGAACTGGAACTGGAACAGGAACTGGCACTGAAACTTGGAACTCAAACTTTTAGATAGTTTTAAATTTTGAAAAGAATCAGAAACCTAGGCCAGAATTAGAACCGATAAATGCAAGTCTGACGCGGAACCTCATTTTAGGTTTAAAAAAAAAATGTAAAAATTGGTGTCAAAATGGCGGTTGGGTTACTTGTTTGAATACCTTTAAAGACATATAAATTATTGAAAAAGCTTTCGAAACAACTTTAAATAACTGAAGTTACTTTAGTAAACTAATATCGAACATTTGCGATCCATAAAATGCGAAATTACTCAGCCAATATTGAATAAGGAAACCCTTAAAATCGAAAAAAAAGGTCAGAGAAATCATTTTATGGAAAATCACTTGGTTTTCAATTTCACCCACGCTCCGGGGAAAAAAATCAGACTTAAATCAACGCCGCGAGAGATTTACAACCCATTAATAAAGCACTAAAAAATTTTGCTTTCCTAATAAGCTTTAACCCGCAAACATAAAAAAAAAAAAAAAAAAAAAAACGAAGAGGGGATAATTCCTTTTAACGCCATAAAAAAAAAACTCGAAAGCGAAGAACATGAGCCGAAATCTTGATTGAAATATATTTACATTTAGATTACCGTGCGTTTTCCAAAAACCTTGGTTAAAAGTGTGCAGGGCCCTATAAATCCGCAAATAAAAAGAAAGAAGAAAAGAAGATTACGAGGGAGGTATAAATTAGGAAATTAAATTCGCCCTCCGCATGCTTTTTAATTATATGCTTGCGACGATTTTCTCAAAGGATACAGAAAATCTGAAGAGCAATTTGAGGTGAGGTATAAAGGTAAGATCCTCCGCGTTATTTAAAAGAGGATTAATGAGTCCCATACCGTTTAATTATCTCGATGGACGTTAAATTTAAAACAATGAAAGGACGATTTATATACGCTTGAAAAAAAAAACTTGATGAAAGGAGTAAAAAAAAAAAAAAAAACTATCAATTTCGTTGGAGAAATAAAATATTATTTTTCCATGGGTGATACAAGTTGCAAATTGAATAAGGAATGATTTATTATTTTCCCACAAATGATAAAATCGATGGATGACACAGTTGAAGAAAATATATATATTCTCATAAAGTTTTCTTTTTCGGATGCGTGCAACGCGAGTTATTATGTATATTTCGACTTTTCAGCGATCGTACAGATGTTACCTTGCGAAAAAATAAAATAAAATAAAAAGTATAAATCTTTTTTTTAAAAAAGAAGAAAAATGTTTTCTGTTGCGAAAATGTGACACGGCGGTGAAAAATATGGATGGATTCCTGTTAAAGGGGACAATAAAAAAGGACAAGAAACGGTGATGGAAGAAGTGTATTGGATTTTTTTTTTTTGCGAGTGGAAAGAGGAGGTTCGAATGGCCCTGTTTGAAAACGTTTCTGTTGTAGTGGCAGATGCTATTAAAGGCAACCATTTAAGATGAATTAAACAGGCTGCAGTTCTGCGTCCGTGAAGTCAGCAGTGCAACGAAAAACTCTTAATTATATATACTATGCCAGGATTTGGAACGTTTTTTGAGCTTTCGGGAAAACCAAATTTCAGAATTTCAGCTTTTGGAACAAAAAACGTTGTTTCCATTATTAACTTTGTACCTACTGCTAATTTCACGGGCAGTACAAACTCAAATTGTAATATAGGCGCCGTTTTATGCCCCTTTTGCAAATCTTGTTCTTACACGGAGAAACCCACTCTGGCGCTCAATGTCAGAATCTGGTAATCGTTGCCAAACTTTCTGTATTATGGCCTGACAACCAAGTTTCTCTGGTAATCATTACCAGTGGTTTCTGTTAATGCTTGTTGGATAGCATTGCTAAACCCTTTTGGCAATGGCTACCAAACGTTATGTATACCATCGTTATGTAATTTATACATTCAAAATTAACAAATCCAGCTTCTTTTTGGGGGGGAGTGGAAAGTTTTCCGGTTTCCAGAATATTCTGTTTTCGATTCGTTTCCCGAATATTTCGACATTTTCCACACATATTCGAAAATGCCCCCGTTATTAATAGTAATAATGATATAATAATAATAATAATAGTAATAATTAATAAAAAAAAAAAAAAATAAGTGCATGTTTTTTATTATTTCGAATCTCATTATTTATATTATTGTTGTTAAATGACGACGCATGTCCATCCAGGATGAGGAATGTCCCTGAAAAAATCTCAACACCTTGAAAAATCTCAACACCTAGCAAGATTCGAACCTAAGACCTCTCACACCTAAATCAATCAACCCTACTACGTTACAAACTAAACCACACAAGCCATGTCAAAACAAGTCGAAACTAAAGGGTATTAAGTGCTCGAAGAAAAAAAAAATCAACCCTTACGCATAAACCATTACTACCTGCTCTAAGATAATGGTGGCTACGGTTTGTTATAATACAAAAATAATGTTGACCATTTTTAACCATTTGTGTAAATTGATCCCGCGCGAATAGTAAAGATTCAAAATATATAGCAACTATTACCAGTAAGTTTTGGATCGTTTAAAGTATTTAGCCTTGACAATTAAAAAGGAATCTTTATCATTTGTGGCAACGATTACTATTTTACGGTTGACATTGGCGAATAGGACTGATTACTAAAAATTGCTGGTTCGTAATGATTAAAAAATGGGAATAGATTACCACAAACGTTATTCCCAAACCGTTTAGTAGCGAACACGAGTAAAAGTTTCTCCGTGTATATTTGCGTTCAATACCATTTTGCCTAATCCGTTTTTCCTAAAAATTTTTTTCCGAACCATTTTGTTTCCTAATTTTCAATTTTCCTTAAAAAAAATGAATTCCTGATCCCACTTTATATAAAAATTTTGGTATTTAAAATTTTTTTCCTAACTTTTAATTTTCCTAAAAAAATGAATTTTTGATCCCACTTTTCCTAAAAATGTTGGTTCCTAAAATTTTTTTCCTAACCATTTTTTTCCTAATTTTTAATTTTCCCCAAAAAAATTAATTCCTAATCTCATTTTTCCTAAAAATTTTGGTTTTTAAATATTTTTTCCTAATTTTTAATTTTCCTAAAAAAAATAAATTCCTAATCTTATTTTTCTAATAATTTTTGTTCATTAAAATTTTTTTCCCAACCAGTTTTTTTCCTAATTTTCAACTTTCCTAAAAAAAATTAATTCCTGATCCCATTTTTCCTAAAAATTTTGGTTTTCAAAATTTTTTTCTTAACCATTCTTTTTTTCTTAATTTTCGATTTTCCTAAAAAAAAGAATAAATTCCTAATCCCACTTTTCCTAAAAATTTTGGTTCCTAAAATTTTTTTCCTAATTTTCAATTTTCCTAAGAAAATAAATTCCTGATCCCATTTTTCCTAAAATTTTGGTTTTTAAAATCTTTTTCCTAACCTTTTTTTTTTCCTAATTTTCAATTTTCCTAAAATTTTTTGATTCCTAAAATGAAATTTCCTACCATGAATGGTTAAACTTTACATCTTGTGGTATTTTTTATATATAAATTATTATAATTTATATATAATTATATATAAGTTATATATAATTTATATATAATTTATATATAACTTATATAAATTATATATAAAAGGTGAATATATATAATTATATATAAATTATATATAATTTATATATAATTTATATAAAATTAAATCTTGAAAAAAAGGTACGAACTCGAACTCAGCAAAATTTTAGCAAAATTTTAGCAAAAATGATTTTTCAATTTACTATCTATGATTTATATATAAGTTATATATAATTTATATATAATTTATATATATTTATATATAACTTATATATAAATTATATATAAAAGGTGAATATATATAAATTATATATAATTATATATAATTTATATATAATTTATATAAAATTAAATCTTGAAAAAAAGGTACGAACTCGAACTCAGCAAAATTTTAGCAAAATTTTAGCAAAAATGATTTTTCAATTTACTATCTATGATTTATATATAAGTTATATATATTTATATATAATTTATATATAATTTATATATAAATCATATATAAGTTATATATAAGTTATATATAAGTTATATATAAATTATATATAAATTATATATAAATTATATATAAATTATATATAAGATATTTTATATATAAATTATATATAATATATACATGAAATTTCATGCATAATTTATCCGACTTTAAAATCGAGAAGTTTTAAACTTATTTAAAATTGGAAAAATACAAACAACAACACCAGGCTTTTTACAGGGCTTGAAGCCCCATCGCCGCATCGACAGCAGTCCGCCATTTGGACCTATCCTGAGCCGCCGCTCGCCAGTCTAGCACCCCTAGGCGGCCGGAATCCGGGGATACATTATCCTCCCATCTTAGCCGAGGTCTTCCTAAAGGTCTTGGACTTGTAGGACGATCATCCAAAACTCGTCGTATAGCCCGTGTATCCGGGGCCCGTGCCACGTGTCCCTCCCACCGCAGCCTCATAGACTTGATCACATCAAGGCTATGATGACTTTAGTCAATTGATATCAATTGATCACATCATATTATTATAGGACTGCCCGGTAAGCCTTCGGATTTCTTCGTTAGTCTTGACACGACGCGTCCGGATAAGGGGTCTATATTGGGACCAAGGATCCTCCTAAGGAACTTATTTTCAAACACCAGCAATCACTTCTCGGTTTGGATCATTAAGGTCCACGTCTCGCAGCCGTATGTAAAAATGGGGCGCAGGGTGGAATTATAGACGAGAAGTTTAGAACGGCGGGACAGGGATTTACTTCGGAATAGGTGGTTTAGGGACTGAAGGCATGGGGTTTCCTCTGGATTCCTCTGGATCATCGCTTTGACTTCGTAGTTGGCATTATTGTTACGCGTGACGGTGGAGCCCAGGTATCGGAACTCTGAGACTTTTTTTCAGATTTTCTAAACGACATCTTGAGGTACCGCAATGACACCGTCACGCGTAACAATGATACCAACTACGAAGTCAAAGCGAGGATCCAGAGGAATCCAGAGGAAACCCCATGCCTTCAGTCCCTAAACCACCTATTCCGAAGTAAATCCCTGTCCCGCCGTTCTAAACTTCTCGTCTATAATTCCCCCTGCGCCCCATTTTTACATACGGCTGCGAGACGTGGACCTTAATGATCCAAACCGAGAAGTGATTGCTGGTGTTTGAAAATAAGTTCCTTAGGAGGATCCTTGGTCCCAATATAGACCCCGTATCCGGACGCGTCCGTGTCAAGACTAACGAAGAAATCCGAAGGCTTACCGGGCAGTCCTATAAATAATATGATGTGATCAATTGATATCAATTGACTAAAGTCATCATAGCCTTGATGTGATCAAGTCTATGAGGCTGCGGTGGGAGGGACACGTGGCACGGGCGCCGGATACACGGGCTATACGACGAGTTTTTGATGATCGTCCTACAAGTCCAAGACCTTTAGGAAGACCTCGGCTAAGATGGGAGGATAATGTATCCCCGGATTCCGGCCGCCTAGGGGTGCTAGACTGGCGAGCGGCGGCTCAGGATAGGTCCAAATGGCGGACTGCTGTCGATGCGGCGATGGGGCCTCAAGCCCTGTAAAAAGCCTGGTGTTGTT
This sequence comes from Liposcelis bostrychophila, assembly GCA_037577465.1. Taxonomy (NCBI): domain Eukaryota; kingdom Metazoa; phylum Arthropoda; class Insecta; order Psocodea; family Liposcelididae; genus Liposcelis; species Liposcelis bostrychophila. Next base: position 9,061,356 of record CM075207.1, on the reverse strand, counting down.
GTTTGTATTTTTCCAATTTTAAATAAGTTTAAAACTTCTCGATTTTAAAGTCGGATAAATTATGCATAAAATTTCATGTATATATTATATATAATTTATATATAAAATATCTTATATATAATTTATATATAATTTATATATAATTTATATATAACTTATATATAACTTATATATAACTTATATATGATTTATATATAAATTATATATAAATTATATATAATTATATATACTTATATATAACTTATATATGATTTATATATAAATTATATATAAATTATATATAAATTATATATAACTTATATATAAATTATATATAAATTATATATAATTTATATATAAAAAATACCACAAGATGTAAAGTTTAACCCAATGAATATTGTTCCTAAATTTTTAATTCCCTAAAATTTTTGTAATAATTTACTAGGCAAAGCTGTCGGTTTTTTTTTATTTTTGTTTTTTTAATATGCCACCCTAAAAATACAACTATAAAAAAATTTTAATATATATATTTTTTTATATTTACCAGAATTTTTAAAATGACACAATAAATAAACAACTTCGTTAACAACGAATTTAAAAAACAAAAACAAATAAAAAAACAGAAATTCGCAACTTTGCATCGCCGTAATAAATTATTATAAAAGTTTTAGGGATTCAAAAAAATAGGAATTTAATTTTACGAAGTTTGAAAAAAGAAAAAAAAGAAATGCTATCGCCTAGACTGTAATTTTTCGACTCCAATATTTAAAAAAAAAATGTGAATGCGAAAGAAGAAAAAGCAATTCGAAAATAATAAAATATTCATATCTGTTTCCGCAGGTGAAAAATATCTCCGGGAGCTGGCGCTACAATTAGGACGTGAATTATTAGCAACAGGAGGCTGTGATCTCCCTTTCTCTTCGACGGTCTGGCCCGAGCCTCCGCTATACATCATCACACCGACTTACAAGAGGCCGGAGCAACTTCCAGATCTGACGAGATTGGCTCAAACTTTAATGCATGTTCCGAATCTAGTCTGGTTGGTCATCGAGGATGCCAACGTCACTTCTCCTTTAGTTAATAAACTATTAGATAGGACCGGAATTAAATATCATTTATTAACAGGTGAGGGGATCCTAGATATTTAATTAAAATAAATTTAATTAAAACTAGTTGAGTTTGAAGAGACGAGGAGGAAGGTGACGCCTTTCATTTTCTTGAAGCGAAATTTTCACTCGGGGAAATTGGACCCGAGAGCGATTTTTGTAGTCCTTTTTTTTTGGTTTTTTCTGAATGCGGAACCGTTATTCTAATTTATGTAAATTTTCCACGTCGATTTGCTTTTCCAATAGCCATAAGTGCGAAGCTTTTTTTTCATGTTTAAATTTTCGCCACTACTTACGGAAATGGAAAAAAAAAAAAAAAATAAAACTCAAAAGAGCTTTTTGGTGAGGGTAAAGAAAGAGAAATCTGGGTATTTTTATAAAAATTTGAAAAATGTTTCATGAAAATTTTAGAAGGTATAATTTTATAAAAATTAGATAGAATTAGATAGGGTAATGAATCTGTTTCTTTTTTATAAAATTTTTATAAAATTTTTGGTTTCTGTTTTTTTTTTTTTAAATAAAAATGAAACCTTTATTTATAAAATTTGTCCTGTCTCCATCACGGCCGTATAGACAGGTCCGGAAACTCCTATCCCTTATACATTGGAGACCATGTCCCGCTTAACTACGCCAAAATTAGTGCCTCCTTTCTACCACCGTGAGCGCTACTTGTTTGAGAGACGCTTTTTGATTGGTCGTTGGTAATGTAAACAATGATGGCGGCTACTTTCTCTTGTTGTTCGAAACGAGAGTCCCAGTGGAAGTCCCAACGGAAACATTAGACATGTTGCTGATCTCTAGATCGCAGCGCCGCCAGTGGCCAATTTTAGAACTAATTTTGGCGTAGTTAAGCGGGACATGATCGGCATAGGAAGTTTCCGGACCTGTCTATACGGCCGTGGTCTCCATTGGCCAATTAAGAGGAATCATCATCGTGGCAGCAGACTAATCGTATTTTACTTTTTACTCGAAACAAAGAATATTAAGGACTTTTAAGGAAAAAATTCCGAAAATTCCTTAACATTTTTTGTTTCGAGAATTGTCATCGTTTTTCCGTAAAAAGTAACATACGATTAGTCTGCTGCCACGACTGATGATTCCTTTTATCGAATGATACAATTAATTGCACCACCGAAAATTCTGTATGTTTTTGGACTTTTTTCTTCTGCTGCCACCTTTTTTTTTGTTTTGATTATTTGTTTCGATCACTAAAAATAATGAAAATGAAATAAAAGTGGTAGGAGAAGAATAAAGTCCAAAAATATACAGCATTTCCGGTGGTACAATTAATTTTACCCTTAATTAATTGTTCAATGGAGGCAGAGCAATTTTAATAAAATTTTTCGTTTCTGCTTTTTTTTAAATAAAATCTTTATGAAACTTTGAAATAAAATCAATCTACTCCTTAACGGTCATCAACAATGGAACTTTATGAAACTGTTTAAAAATATTATAAAAAAAAAAAAAGATTTATTAAAATTTTATAAAAGTTTTATAGAAAGGAAGAGGGTTCATAAGGGGCTTTTTTCGGCTCCACCAAAAAATATTGTTAATTGACTTGGCTCACCAATTACCTAAAATAACCATGATGGCACGGTAGTCATTTTGCTTAAGTAGCACCTTGCTGCACGCTATAGGCAATCCGTAAGAAGCGTTTTTGGCAAAAAAGTAAACTCAAATTATACTCAAATCATACAAAAATATACTCAATATACTCGAAAGTACACTCGATTATAGCTTTTTATTTTTAAAAAGTCGACATTTGGCCATGGCTAGACTTTGGGAAAACGACTACATTAATATTCAAATATTTTTAGAATGGGTTTCATTTACTGGCCCGTGCTGACCAACAATTTATCGGGGAGCCCGAAAATCGACCTTATGGACCCCCCTTTTAGAAAAATTTTATAAAAATAACAGAAACAAAAAATTTTATTAAGTTTGCTGTCTCCATTGGACAATTAATGTGAGAGTACAATTAATTGCACCACCGGAAATGCTGTATATTTTTGGATTTTATTCTTCTGCTACCACTTTTTTTTTTCGTTTTCATTATTTTTAGTGTTCGAAAAAATAATCAAAACAATAAAAAAAGTGGCAGCAAAAGAAAAAAGTCCGAAAATGTACAGCAGTTCTGGTGGTGCAATTTATTGTACCCTTCGATTAATTGGCCAATGGAGACAGGACAAATTTTAAAAAAGTTTCATGAAAATTTTATTAAAAAAAAGCAGATGCAAAAAATTTTGTAAAAATTTTAAAAAAGTTTCATAAACATTTTAAGAAAGTATCATGAAAATTTTATTTGAAAAAAAGAAAAAAAAAGAAGCAAAGCATTTCCGGTGGTGCAATTAATTGTACCCTTCGATTTATTGGCCAAAGGAGGCAGGACAAATTTCATAAAAGTTTCATGAAAAAGGTTTTATAAAAATTTTATTTAGAAAAAACAGAAACAAAAAATTTTATTAAAATTGCTTTGTCTGCATTGGACAATTAATCGGAGAGTACAAATAATTGTACCACCGAAAATGGTGTATATTTTTGAACTTTATTCTTGTGCTACCTTTTTTTTTTTTTCGTTTTCATTATTTTTAGTGTTCGAAAAAATAATCAAAACAATTTAAAAAAGTGGCAGCAGAAGAAAAAATTTCCAAAAATATACACCATTTCCGGTGGTGCAATTAATTGTATCCTTCAATTAATTGGCCAATGGAGACAGGACAAATTTTATAAAAGTTTCATAAAAATTTTATTTATGAAAAAAAGGAACAAAACATTTATAACAATTTTAAAAAAGTTTCGGATCCATGTCAGACTATTCAAATTTGGAACAAACGGCAATTACTTACTCACTTTATCATAAGAATTTTATTTAAAAAAAACAGAAACAAAAAATATTATTGAAATTGCTTTGTCTCCATTGGACAATTAATTAAAGGGTACAAATAATTGTACCAACCGAAAATGCTGTATAATTTTGGACTTTATTCTTCTGCTACCACTTTTTTTTTTCGTTTTCATTATTTCTAGTGTTCGAAAAAATAATCAAAACGGTACTGAAAGTGGCAGCAGAAGAAAAAAGCCCAAAAATATACAGCATTTCCGGTGGTGCAATTAATTGCACCGAATTGCTTCGATTAATTGGCCAATGGAGACAGGACAAATTTTATAAAACTTCCATAAAATTTTATTGAAAGTAAACAGCAACCAAAAATTTTATAAAAAAAAACCCCAGATTCTATCTAATTTTTTTAAATAGCGGAATTATCAAATTGAACTTTCTCTTGAAATGTGGGGGGGTTCGATAGGGAAAGCAGAGGGTAAGTAAGGGTAAGATTTACTTTTAGAATCTTGTCTTGACTTACACAAAATCCGGCATTTGATTATTTGTTTGCTTGAAAAGTTTTGTTGACATTAAAAGCGTGAGGAGTTTGTGTTGCACTCATTTCCTCGGGAAAATACGGAAAAGCCGAAACAAATGCCTTTTTGCGGTTTTTCCTCTCTTACTCCGTATTAAAATTTTCGCGCCTTTAAAGGGAGGAAGGGAGGAGAGAGGGAGGAAAAGGTTCTCTCTCCCATGTTATATATGGTTTGAAGATGTTTTTGAAAGTTTGAAAACGCCATCCGTTTCCGTTAAGGCGATTTATTTAATGAAAAGCGAACGAAAAGCATTCATCTTCCTCCCCTCCCCTCCCCCTTCCCTCCTTCGTTTTTTGGCTTGTTGGTGTCTCCTCCTTTTCTTTTCCCCTAAAAAGAGGAATAAAAGCTCTCCTTTTCATCGGAGATAATCTTTCTTTTACTAGCTTGTGGCAAAACGATAAATGTAAAGAAATATACAGCCGGGAAAAAAGTGTATTGTAGGTCGGGGTCTCTGCGGGACCGTCCCTCCCTTAAACTTTCCACATGTCATGTTTTTTTTGTGTCTTATAAAAAAAGAAAAAGAAAAGATGGAAAAATGAATAAAATTTATATAAGACTCCGGTATAGTGCTAGACCATAAAAATTTTCTTGGGAGAAATCATAAAAAAAATTGAATGTCCTTCTTCTTTTTTGTGCATCAGACGTAATATTTTGTTTTTCAATTTCAGTTTTATGAAGTTGTAAAATTTACTTTTGTTTTTCCACTTTTGTACATCAGTTGAAGGAGGGAAAAAAATCGATAGGGACTCAAACTTTTTTCATTACTATTATTATTAGTATTATTGTTTTCTCATACTTTTGATTCAGGCTGTTGAAACTTTATATGAGTTTAAAAATTTTAAAGTGGAAAAAAGAAAACGCTTCCTTTATATTTCTGATGAACCCGGTGAAAGTTTTGAGATTTTTGAGTTGAAACCTATGCTTAGCTTATGGAAAATGTAAGGAATGTTATGGGATCCTTATCGTGCTTAGGAAAAATAAGGAAGCGCTGAGGGGCAGTCCATATATTACGTAAGCATAATTTTCGCCATTTTTGACTTCTCTCCCTCCCCCACCCCCCCCTTGTAAGTTAAAGTAGAATTTTTGAAAACTCTCTTCCTCTTATTTACGTAAGATTTCAGTCCCGAAACTCCCCTCAAATTTGATTATTTGGCGTTTAAGTAAAATTTTACCAGCCCCCTTCCTCTCTTTTTTAAGCAATCGTCAGATTTTCCCAGGCCCCCTCCCTCCTTATCGTGCTTACTGAATTTGTGGACGACCCCCAAATCCTTAAATCAGGAATATTTTTAATGTATCGGATTACCTCAGTTGGTAGAGCACCAATGAAGTTTATACAAGAGTGATTTTACGGAACATCTTAAGCGTCAGCTGCTGAGTGTTGACTGTCGAGTGTCAAGCTCGAACTTGACACAAGTTAGGTTCGAATGTGCCATAATATGGGTCAAGTTCGAAACTAACATGTGCCAATTTGAAACTAACGTGTGCCAAGTTCAAACCTGTCATTGTCAAGTTGGAAACTAAAATGTGTCAAGTTCTGTCACGTTCGAACCTGACACGTGTCAAGTTTAAAACTAACATGTGTCAAGTTCAAACCTGTCACTATCACTGTCAAGTTGGAAACTAAAAAGAGTCCAGTTCAAACCTGACACGTGTAAATTTCAAACCTGTCACAGTCCAGTTTAAAACTGACAAGAGTCAAGTTCAAACCTGACACGTGTCGATTTCTGCCAAATTCAAACCTGACACTTGTCAAGTTGGACTCTAACATGTGTCAATTTTGAATCTAAAATGTGTCAAGTTCAAACCTGTCATTGTCGCTGTCAAATTTGAAACTAATATGAGTCCAGTTCAAACTTGACACGTGTCGATTTTTTGCCAAATTCGAACCTGACACGTGTCAATTTTGAAAATAAAATGTGTCAAGTTCAAACCTGTCATTGTCACTGTCAAGTTGGAAACTAACATGAATAAAGTTCAAAACTGACACTGTCAAGTTCGAAACTAAAAAAAATGTCAAGTTCGAACCTGACATGTGTCAATTTTTGAACTAAATTGTGCTAAGTTCAAACCTGTCGTTGTCACTGTCAAGTACAAAGTAACACGAGTCAATTTCAAACCTGACACCTGCCAATTTTGAAACTAAAATGGGTCAAGTTCAAATCTGTCATTGTCACTGTCAAGTTCGAAATTAACAGGTGTCAAGTTCGAGCCTGACACTTTGTCAAGTACGAAACTAACACAAGTCAATTTCGAACCTGACACGTGTCAAGTGTGAAACTAACATGTGGCAAGTTGAAACCTGTCATTGCCACTGCCAAGTTTGAAACTAACATGTGTCAAATTCAAACCTGTCACTCTCCAGTTCAAACCTGACACGTGCCAAGCTGAAAACTAAATGGTGTCAGGTTCGAACTTGACACCTATTATGGCAGGTTCGAATCTGAAACTAATATCTGTCAAGTTCGAACTTGACACTGGACAATCGACACTGAGCAGTCGACCCTTCACGGCTTCCCTAGATTTTCGTTTTCCGTGATTTAAACTATTCTTTCAAATTTTCGTTAGCTAAATCATGCACTGCTCACTGCAGCACATCAAATCTTGGAAAAAAAATTAGACTTTCCATCCAGATTTGATTAATGTCGAATTCAGACAAATTTTCCTCTTATGTCAATTTTTTTTCCAAAAATTTTACATTTTTCAACGAAAAAAGAGAATGTCCTCTTTTAGGTTCGATTTAGCACCCTTTGGTCTTACGAGTGTTCGAATTTTTTATTGCATTAAAAGTTAAGGGGAGGGGGTGGGGGAGTATCATCTTGATAAAAACATTTTGACTCATTCGAATATGATCCATTTCCACAGAAATTGAAAATCTCATGACATGGATAAAACCGAACATTAAAACAATACCTCGAGATTAATTTTGACATGTGCACAAAAGAGTTAGTTTAACTGAAATACCATCCGAATGTATATGATTTTTCGCTTTTCGCCGAAGAGGGGGAAACACGGCGCGGGGGAGGGGGGGGGGGGAAAGGTGTATATTTTGATACTCTCGGATTATATTCAAATTTTCCCGAGTTCATGTGAATTCGCAGCCGTTTTTCTTCTGAATATAAATGGTATATCTACAGTAATTTTTTGTCGTTGTTTTTTCCAAAAATGATATTTTGATAAATAAAAACAACCTACGCTCGTTTCTTAATTTTGACGTCGTCGTCGTTTTCTTAACATTTTCAGAACTTTTCGCTTTCAACTCGGTCGGATTTTCTTTTATGAAACCAAGTGGGAGGTAATTAAAAATTTTCAAATGAGGAAAAGGGCGAAATATCAAGTGTTTGATATGCAAAGGGCGAATAAAGCAATTATAAAAAAAAAGAAGAAAAAAAATTCACGACAGATTAGCTGAGAGCAAGAAGGCTTTATTAATTGTAATTTTTTTAAAAAAGAAAATTCGAGAAGACAGTAAAAAAAAAGAAATTTTTTTATTAATAGCATAATTTGTTAAAGCTTCCCCAGCCCAATTTTTTTTTTTTTTTTTTTTTTTTCAATAATGAAATTATATTAAAAAGATTAGAAATATTCCTTTGATCTAAAAAAAATACAAAAGAACGCATGTAATCACCTATTTATAAATCATAAAAGCTCAGGGAGAAAAAAAAACGTTCTTTGTTAAGTTATTTTAAATTTTCTATCTTTTTTTTTTTTTTTTTTTTTTTTTTTTTTTGGAAAAAAATGTTACTGTGTCTTTGACTTTTAAGGTTGCATGTTCAATGCCAAATATTTAAACTGATAAAAATCGCTGCACGAAAAGAATTTAAATAATCCCTTTTTTTTTCTTTTCTTTCTTATTCTATTTTTTATATGGAAGAAAAAGAAAAATCGTAAATAATGATTTTTCTCCGAAGTGGAAAAGTTAATTTTCCGAGAATCTTAAATCTGTCTGAAAAACGAAAAGTTTTTTTTTTTTTTTTTCGTTTCTAATTAAAATATTTAAAAAGGTTCGTTTTCAGTATGCAGTAATTAATCCCGAGGCTACTTTTTTTTTTTTTTTTTTTTTTTTTTTTCTTCCTGCTTTGATTTAGAAAAAAAAAAAAAAGAAAAAAAAGAAATTTGAAAAAGTTTCTTTTTATATTTTAACTAATGTACCTAATTTTATTTTTTTGTTTTCAGCTCCGATGCCGGAGCAGTATAAAAAGAAAAAAGTAAAACCTCGGGGGGTGTCAGGAAGGAATCGAGGCTTGGAGTGGCTTCGGGCAAATGCTACAGATGGCGTTTTGTACTTCGCCGATGATGATAATAGTTACGATATCTCCCTTTTCCAAGAGGTAAGAAATCAGATGTCGCAATTCTGTCGCAGACCTGTAGCCCCAGGTGGGGCTAAACCGCCTGTAAACCGTTTTTGCTCACTTCGTTTCACTCGGGGCGGCAAAATCGATCTCGGACTGAAAAAGTCTTGCTTTAGATTCGGGCAGTGAAATATACTATCATTTTGCGGTTTTGTTTGAATTTTCGCGGTAAAAATCAAATGTTCGGAATGCATTTTAATTATTTTTTTTTTTTTTTTCAGATTCGAACGACTCAAAAAGTTTCCATGTTTCCAGTAGGGCTGTGCACCAAATTCGGAGTTAGCTCTCCGATAGTTCAAAACGGTACTTTTATAGGTTTTTACGACGGCTGGTCGGGGGGTAGGAAATTTGCAGTTGACATGGCTGGTTTTGCTGTCAACCTTAAATTTTTGTTCAAGGTAAATTTCCAAAAAAGATCAATAGGGCTATGCGGTTTTTGAAAGCTTTGTAAAGCTTTGAAAACGCTATCAGAGGCGTCGCAAAAGCACCTTTGTTTCCACAACTTATTTTTCCTAATATTTTTTTTTTTTTTTTTTTTTTTTTTTTCTTTTAAACTTTTAAGAGAGTGGGACAATGCTGTAAGCTTTCAAGTTATACTTTGTTTAACTGATTGCTAAACTTAATGTTTAACTAATGGACTAAAACCGAGCTGCGTTCAAATGACGTCCCCTGCTTTCATTAAATTTTTTTTTTTCGGAAACGTGATTAAGATAAATGGCGTTTTATGATTCCAATTATCACACAAATCTGATTTTTTTTTTTTTTTTTTCAGAGGCCAAATGCAGCTATGCCTTACCGAGCAGGTTTCGAAGAAGATGGTTTTCTCAGGAGCTTATCACCTTTCGAGCCTAAAGAAATTGAATTAAAAGCCGACAATTGTACTAAAGTATGCTGAACACGAATAAATTCAATAATTTTTTTTCTCAATATTTTCTAATTTTCTTTCACATCTTTTTTTTTTTTTTTTCAGATCCTAGTCTGGCACACGCAGACAAAGAAAAACGCTCCTTCAGCAGCTGTAGACTTAATCAAATTCAACAATACTAATATTTTAAAACTGAAGGATCAGTTAGTTTAGCGTTTGAGAAAAGAGGATTTTCGAATAAACGAAGGCAGAAGGCCTTTTTAAATAGGATTTAATTTTTTTTTTCACATTTGATCTCCAGATATTTTTTAGTATACTCGAAATTTTTTAAAAAAAATATTTTGTAACTGCCAGCATTTTAAAAGAAAAAAAAAACAGTCTACTTCCTCGCTTTTTTTTATCTTCTTCAGTAACTAAGGCATAAGTAAATGAGGCAATGTAAAGTAAAGAAAAATAAAATCTAAGAAACGATTTTGATATGAACGCTTTATGTTATTTATTAATTTATTTATTTAATTTTTTTTTGAAAAATCCTAGCTATGCACTTTTAAAATTTTTTCAAATATTTACTGTGTAAATGGAATTATGTCCATGAACGTTTGAATATTATAAAAATGATGTGAAGGAGAAAGGAAAAGATAAATAGTCATGGGTGTTAATAATTAATTTTAGAATCATTTTAATTCATGATAATTTATCTCTTCTTTTTTTTCTTTTTAATAACCTTCTTGGAATTTATTTATCTCTGTATAAAAAAAAAACGATAGCATATTTAATTTATAAATTACATTTTCTTTTTATATTAATTGGAATGTTTTTATTTACATCATCCAGACATTTCTAAATCAGTTCGTATCGATTTATTCATATTTTCATGGAAATTAAAAAAAAAAAAAAAGAAGACATCTGAAGCGTAGAAATCATAAATAACGACGCCACATTGTTTTTTTTTAAGTTGTAGTTCGGGTGAGTCAGTATAGATGGCATTGCTATGAGATCGGTGGGTTTTGAAATTGCAGTGGACTTGTGAATAGCCTATAGTTTGATTTTTAAGCGGCTTTTTTTTTTCTTCTTTTTTAAGCACTTTCTCATTCAGCTGCGGTTATTCCTCCATTTTTTTTTAAATAAACAAATATTATTAGAAGAAAGACTGGTGAAATCCCCTCTGAATGGACCCAATCAACGTTTATCCCACTACCTAAGAAAAGTAAGCCGACGAGGTGCTCTCATTTTCGCCTTATTAGCTTGATGAGCCATTCCTTGAAAATCCTACTGCGGGTTATTCAGGCTCGAATTCATGCTCGCTGCGAAAGTATAATGAGTAAATCGCAATTCGGTTTCCGTGGTGGTTTAGGAACTAGAGAAGCGTTGTTCTGCATGAACGTCTTACTGCAGAGATGCAAGGAATTCCAAAAACCGGTTTTTATATGCTTCATCGATTTTGAGAAAGCTTTTGATCGGGTACAACATACTCAGCTGATCGAAGCAATGCATCGGATAGGGTTAGATGATCGAGATATAAGGCTTCTGAAAAATCTTTACTGGGATCAGTCGGCAGTAGTTAGGGTCGACGGTTGCGGGGAAACCAACCGCGTACCCATCAAACGCGGCGTTCGACAAGGTTGTGTGCTTTCACCAGCACTTTTCAATGTTTATTCAGAAGTGGTTTTTCTTGAGGCTCTTGAGAATTGCAAAGAAGGAGTCCGTATCGGAGGCGAAACGATCAGCGATGTTCGTTATGCTGACGATTCGGATCTTCTAGCGGAAAGTATCGAAGATCTACAGGCGTTGGTTGATGCTGTTGATGAGGCGTGTGCCAGGTATGGGTTAACCATAAACATCGAGAAAACGAAGTTCATGGTCGTAAGCAAAAATGATGTAGGTGCGGTAAATTTGAGAATCCGAGGAAAGGACATAGACCGCGTAACCCATCACAAGTATTTAGGCTCTTGGCTGAATGAGACAGCGGACCCCGACGAGGAAATCCGAGCTCGAATTGAAATGGCCAGGTCGGCATTTATGCGTATGAGGAATGTGTTATGTTGTCGGTCTTTAAAATTATCCGTACGTCTTAAGGTTCTCCGGTGCTACGTTTGGTCAACTCTTTTTTATGGATGCGAGACCTGGACTCTCAAAGTTTCCATGATGAATCGACTTGAAGCTTTTGAGATGTGGTGCTACCGTAGAATCCTTCGAATTTCATGGGTCGATCGGGTAACCAACGACGAGGTTTTGCGAAGATTGCGTAGGGAGAGAGAAGTTTTGCAAATCGTAAAACGACGGAAGTTGGAATACTTCGGTCATTTTCTGAGAGGACCTAAATATGAGCTTCTGAAGACGATCATTCAGGGGCATATCGAAGGAAAAAGGAGAATAGGCCGGAAGAACTTATCGTGGTTGCGTAATTTAAGAGCTTGGACCGGCTTAAGTGTCGAGGAGCTCTTCAGGATTGCCCCCGATAGAGACGAATATAAAAGTCTCATTGATGGTCGCCTACGCCTGGACACAGGTATGGCACCGTAAGAAGAAGATTAGAAGAAAATTGGGACATGAACCTGTACCTTTCAACGATGTTTTTTTCGCGAATCTTGTTTTCCAATATGTCCGATCAAGCAATAATAGAGACTTTCAATTACCTCGGGGAGGTAAAAAATTGCCTGCTTATCTCACTCTTCATCTAATTTCGCAAGACCAGACCTGTTTTCATTTATTTAAAATTAAAAACCCCGACCTTTTATTGTCTCAGGCAAATTTAAATGCTCATTCACAAGTCTACTGCATATCCAAAATATGTCGGCTGTCTGATGATACGATCGTCGTGGCGGCAGAATCTCCGAAAAGCTGCCATATTGTGTATATGTCTATGGTTTACATGGTGGCAATAAACAGTTTGCAATGTAAAAGACAAAATAAAAAAAATAATAAAAAAAAACAAAAAAAAAAAAAAAAACAATATGTAGCTACAAAAGTATGAAACAATTATTTATATATGTCGGGCTACAGCCGGGTAACAAACTGTGAACTTAATAACGGTGCTAAATATATTATTTTCGGCGAATGTTTTCAATATAATGGTAAGAATTTCTGTGAAAAGATTTTACAGAAACACATTATGTTTATAGGTTTTGAACTACGTCCACTTTAAGCCTGTTTGGGTGGCGAATGAAAACATTGTTTGTTATTATTTTGATTAAAGCGACTTAAAACGTTAAAAATGATAAAATAGAATGAAAAGATCGTTTAAAACGGTGGAATATGGGAATTGAAAGTTTTTTTTCCCCTTATGTATTATTAATATTGGCGTTAAGAGATTACTTTTTGTCTAATGTTAGCGGGATCACGTTCGTATTTTGTAAATTTTATATAAAACATTTGTTTTTAAATAGGGATTTTCAATATTTTCATGCTTCAAACCTGCTTAATGAGCATACTGGGGTTTATTTCAAACTGATAGTAATTAATTGATGTATAACACAAGCTGATATCTTATGTTTTTTTTATTTTAGGAAAGAGATCAAGCAAAGAAGAAAGGTAATAAGAGGAATAATGTTGATAAATTTAACGAAAGCATTGGACCGCTGAAAAAAACTAAGGACAAAATGAAGTCGGAAAAGTCTACTCCTCTGTCGGGTGTTGGTGTTGATGTGAAGATGGAGCCAAATCTCGATGTTGAGTTTAAAAAAGAACCAGGTTTTGATAACTCGTTATGTGATAATGAATCTAAAAATTCTCTTAACATGTGTTCAAAGGTAAGAGCTGTCAAAGATTCTCTTGTGTGCAAGACTGGTTTTTAATTTCAATTTTGCTTTTTGTTATCAGCCTAATGACGCAAAGAATATAAAACCAGGAATGATGGACCTTGGCAATATTGTCAAAATGCAGGATAGGCCTTTCATTGATCCCAAGTCGGAAATGACTCCTCACTCTGAAGCCAATACAGAAGAAGAAGATCTTCAGTCTAATTTATTACCTTCAGACATTAAAACTGAAAATGTTTCTGGCGACGGGAACATATTTCCTCCAGGTTTGTTATTTGAATTTTCTGGGAGTTTTGAAATTTATGTTTTTGGTAATGCTATGTTTGCTTTTTTTAATAGATTCAAATGAAAATTTAATTCTTGGACTTGTTAATCAAACACCGACTTCGGGGCCTGGAGGTGTAGTTGAACAAGGGGGGTCTCAGTTACAACCAGGTGTTCAACCTTTACCTAGTAACGTAATCAATAAGCAACCAGGCACAATGGAAGCTCAGTACATGCAGCAGCAGAGTCAGATATTTGTGTTTTCGACTGCTTTGGCTAATAAAGCTGCTGATGCTGTTATCGGCGGGCGGTATACTACAATAATTCAATTTCACTGCGATCAGCCAGGGACTAAGAAATATTTAGAGGTTTGTCTAGCTAAAATTAAGGTGATTATCAGGAAAATTGTTCGAAAACTCCCAATGGTTATTGAGTGAGAACTTGAGAGAATTTTTTTTAAACAGATACTTTAAACATGTTGTTAGCTAATCTAATCAATTTTTCCTAAGTTTCTGAGTTGCTTTCGTCAGTCAATTAATTCTGTTTTTTTTTTTTTACTTTTCAGAAAAATCCATTAAAGTTAAATCAATTTAACCGGCAAGGCCCTGCTCAGTGGTTAAACAGCATGTCTCAAATGAAGCAAAAAACCGGATTTCCGGCCAATTCTCACATGAAAAACATAAATCAAATGCCGAGGCCGATGGTGGGAGGTATGGGGCCCGGACCTTGCGAAATGGGGAATAACAGTCCAAATTTAGGACCCGGACCCGGACCTCGTCCCCTAGGTCCTAATATGGTCGGACCCATGGGGGACCTTGAAGGAATGCCGGACTCAAACGACTTACCCGGAGATTTCGGTAAAAACATGCACCCGATGAACATGTGGAATCAGGGGAACATGAATCAAAACAACATGCCGTGTCAAGGACCGATGAAACCGATGGATCGCGACAAACCTTGCGGTTTGAACAGGCCTCCGATGATGGAGAACTTAAATCCCAACAACTTCCCCGGGGTTTCTCAGATCACGTTAACCGGTACACAAGTGCCTACCGAAAATCTCACACCTCAGCAAAGGCAGCATAGGGAAGAACAATTAGCCACCTTGAGCAGGATGAAACAGATATTGTTCCCGGAGAAGGCAGCTCAACCCACTGATGAATTCGGGAATCCGAGGATGGGACCCGGTGTGGGTACTGTGAACGTTACTCAAAATACGGACGGTAACCCCGGAGATACGAACGATGTGAAAAGTCAAATCGGTTTAAAAAGTGTAAATAATAATAGCAATAATTTGAATAGTCCTATGGGAAGGAACATGAATGGTCAATCGGGTAATAGCGGCCCCATGGATAGTCCGATGGGGTTTAATAATATGGTCAATCCACTTGTTAATCCTAATAATAATAACAATAGTAATAATAACGCTAGTAATAATAATAATAATAATAATAATAGTAGTAGTAATGTCATGGACGCTTCGGAAAATTCTCACGCTATGCAAGAACAGAATTCTCAAATGATGCAGGTTAGAATTTTTTTTTTCGGAGTTTTTTTTTTTTTTTTTTGATAAGGGTGACGTGAAGATTTATTTTTTATTTTTTTTATTTTCGCAGAAGAATAACTTTCCTCCAGATGTGAATGCTCAGATGACTTGGCAAAAGATGTGCCAGGTACACGTCGAGGAGAAGAAGAAAAAAGGATCGAGGACGGATAGTCCCGTTCCTCGCGGTTGCAATAAAATGCAAGGACCACCTCCTCCTTATCATCAGACTGTAAGATCGGCTAGTGTACCTATTGCCGTGCCTAGTCCAAATCCAGGTACGATTTTAAAAAAGAAATGACGAACGTCTTTTTTTTCTTTTGGTTAAGTAATATTGAAGTGTGCTGGGCAGAATCGAAATTATTTGAGGACTGCTTTAAAAAATAAGGCAGACTTTTTAGCATGCAAGCCCTTGCGCAATGCCCTTCCTACCCCCCCTTTGTTGTTCCCCTCCTGTTGGGGTGGAACAACAAACGAAGAGTTCAAGAAGAAGAAGAATTTTAACTGACCAAATTTTTTTTTTTTAAATAACTAAGATTTTATAGTTTTCAGTCTCCGATTTCATATTTTTTCAATCCGAAAATCGTAATAAAATTCTGCCTGATTTTTTAAGTATTTACTGGCTATTTAGAAAAACTATGAAACAACTTTTTATACTAAATATATAAAAAATATGTAAAAATTTTTATTTATTCAAAAATAACTTTAATCTTTTTTTTTTTCTTTTTAAGGCTCACCGAGTAACCAGACATCGAATCTTTCGTTACCTTCCCCTAGGACGTCGTCAGATTTAAATTCACCGTCTGACGTTAATAAACTTTCGTCCAGCGGAGGGAATAGTATGAAATTAAACACATGTAGTCCACCGAATAATCAAGGGTCTCCCGCGTGTTCGAAACTCATGGTCAACAATCCGGAAACCCCGGTTTCCACGTCTGCTTCACAATCTCCCACACCTTCTTCCAGGAAAGATGCTCCCCAGTCGGGATTAGATTTCAATAATAAAGGTGAGAACCAACCGCAATCCCTTTTTTTTTCCAAAAAGTAATTTAACTCTCGTCAACGGGGAGAAGCCAAAATTAATTCAATTCTTGCGTTTTCAGATTTGTTTTCTCGAACGACATCTTCTCTAACTCAACAAAAACATCACAAACAACAAAATTCTACGCCTAATAAAGAACCTAATTTAATGCCAGTGCCTTCTCCTCAGCAAATACAGTACTTGAACGCTTTTGAGGGTCAGGAATTGACCATTCAAAAGCAACCTAATACCAGTCTGAAAGAATCAAATATGAATTCTCCACTGTGAGTTTTTTTTTAAATTTAAATACGAGAATTATGTAATTTGTTTTATTGCCTGATTGTGCAAAATTCGGTTTACTTAAAAATTCACCGGAAAAAAAAATTAAATTTTCAACGAGTTTTTATTTTTAATTTCAGAAATCACGCCCCCCTTGCGGAAACTCCTAAATGCAAAACTGCCGCAAATAGTCCGCTTCCCCAATCAAACGATAATTCTCCGAGATTTCCAAATTTAGGGACATCGACGAGTACCACTTGCACTACTCCCGTAAGCACACAGTCTCAAAATAGTGTTCCTGTTTCAAAGGGTAAGTAACTTCTATTTTGTTTTTAATTTAAAAAAATTTGGTTTATTTTAGAGACTGCATCCCGGGAAATTTTTTTCTATCCCGGGATTAATGCGAAAGTCCTGTGCCCAGTGACTGGCTACTGCAATGCCAGAAAATCGTGCCTAGTCGGTTTATAAAAAAATCTGTGCTTCAGAGTAAAGGAACGTTCAAGTATTACGTAAAACTTTTTATCGGGTTTTTTAACCCCCCCCCCCCCCCCCTTTTTTTTTAACGCCAATTTTAAATTGAAGTGATAGTGATATTTCTCTTAAATCTAGATTTATAGTTCATACTCATATCCCTGAAGATGCCTACCATTGTCACAAAATCTCGTCAAAATATAGATTTTTATTCCTTAAATTTTTTTGGAAAAAATTTTTAATTTTTCTACTTAAGACATTCGAAAAAAAAAATAAAACTACTTAATTTTTTGAAATTAAAAAAAAATCCTGAACAATAAGTTAAAATGAAAATTCTTACATAAGATTTGCCAAACTCCCCCCTCCCCCAGGTAAGAAATCGTAAAAACTTCGAGTACCCCCCCCCCCCCCCCCCCCCTTTCGTTCGGTCTTACATAAAACTTGAACGCTCCCGTAGAACTGAGCCAAGTCTAATCCAAATAACGTAACTTCTTATTTAAAACCCCACTTTACAAAATAGAGTCGCTTTTAGTAGGTTTTACATTGTTTCAATGCTAATTTATGTCTTCTGCTTATTTTTATCCGGTTTCCTTCAAAAATTATTCGAGCAGAAGACGCAACTAAATGTTGCGAAACAATCTTACATTTATTAGAGACTTTATAGGCTCAGAGCGACTTTTTTTCGAATAAATATACACTTGAATATACCTGTTTACCTTATAGAAGCGTATATATTTCTATCACGCAATTATTTCCCGGGAATATTGCTTTTTTATATTTTTATCGAATAAATATACACTTGAATATACCTGTTTACCTTATAGAAGCGTATATATTTCTATCACGCAATTATTTCCCGGGAATATTGCTTTTTTATATTTTTATCGAATAAATATACACTTGAATATACCTGTTTACCTTATAGAAGCGTATATATTTCTATCACGCAATTAGTTCCCGGGAATATTGCTTTTTTATAAGCTAAACATAATTTTAATGGTGGCGCTGCGTTCAAAGTCGCTCGGAGCCTCAGCCTATATAAAAAGAGACTGGCGAATTCACCGATAAATCTGATTGGTTCGCTTTTTAGAAGCCATAATGGAATTGAATTTGAATGAAAATTTGAAGATTTCTCAGTTTTGCCAATATATGAAATTGAATCTAAACTCAGATTTTTATTCGATTTTTTTTTGTTTGGGAAAAGCCTTCTGGGAATTCCTAAATCCAGATAACTTTACTTGGAAAGTGCCTATTTTTCTTCTGCTCAAGCTACTGCATTGTAAGCTGCCATATTGAATAATATGGCGTCAATTTAAATTTTCCAGTCGTTTTTTATATAGCGTCTCTAATTGTTTCAATGCTTGAGAAGTCCAACGTAACGTATATATATACCATTTTTTAAAGTATTTACAAACAGAACATGTCATTTTTGTTTTTTAATTCTTAATGAATTTAAATAATTTTGTTTTTTATTACTTTTTATTTCTGTACTGATTATTTTTACTATTTCCAATTGGGTAAACAAAAAAAAAATACGTAAAAGAACTTCAAACTCCAAAAAAAAAAAAAAAAAAAAAAAAAAAAAATTGGAAAAAATTAAGAGGAAAATATACCAAATTGGTATATATATACGTTTATATATACCAGGTATTCATAGGCTCCGAGCGACTTTGATTGCAGCGCCACCATTAAAATCATGTTTAGCTTATAAAAAAGCAATATTTCCAGCGAACTAATTGCGTGATGGAAATATATACGCTTCTATAAGGTAAGCAGGTATATTTAAGTGTATATTTATGCAAAAAAAGTCTCTCGGAGCCTATAAAAATAAATATATGGTATATTTCCCATCTCTCAATGCTAATTTATGTCTTCTGCTTGTTTTTATGCTTCCGGGCATACTTCAAAAATTATTCGAGCAGAAGACTCAACTGAATGTTGCCAACCCTTGAAACGATGTAGTATTTACAAAATGCGACTCCATTTTGTAAAGTCGGTTTTGAATATGAAAATACGTTGCTTAAAATGGGCTTGGCTCAGTTATATTCTAAAGTACAGAAATGTTTCCCCTTTATTTCAATTTCACTTCGTATTATTTTGTTGCGTTCCAGCTGCAAATAAGCAAGTTATAGCTTGTCATTTTATTAAAATTAACAAAATTTTGTATACATGAGGGGAAAAGAGTCTGTTTAAGGACAGAAAATGACAGTTTTTGGGATTGAAATTTCCGCGATTAATCCCGTCCAAAAATTGTCCGAAATTTCTGTCTCAAGCCGCATAAATTCGTTTTCCTTCTCGGTTTGATTTATGAATAGGGGACTGCTTCAAAATGATTATATTCGGGGGCAAGGGGGGGGGGAGGGCTTGACATATTTTCATATAAGCTGGAAACGGTCGATTTTGTATAAAAAGTAAAATGTCATTAACTCTTCTAATGTCACTAATTCTTTTTTTTTTTTACAGATGCAACAACTGTGCCTTCTAGTCCTGACACATCCGGGCCGAGCCCCTGCAAATCGAACGATTTACCACTCAACCCGAACACCGTCAATTGCGCTCCGAACAGTAAGTCGATGCATTTCGATCCTATAACATCACTAGCTCAAATGAGTCAACAATTAACGAATCAAAGCACCCCGCCGTGCCCCGGCACGGGTCCTATGATGTCGTTCAATGCGTCTTCCATGCACATGATGGGGAATATGAATCACATGGAGCCACAAGTCGGTCCGGTCGGAGGACCCGTCGGCCCTGTCGGCCCCATGGGACACGATAACCAAAACATGGAGAGCATGCCGTTTGTACAGAATAATCCTATCATTTCCTGCGCCGGGCCGATGATGGACATGAACCCCGGCTTTTTAAACACGTCTTCGCCAAAACCGAACATGGGGAACCCTGCGGCGTGCCGCGTCGGGCAGTTTTTCGGCGGGCCCGGAGGTTTCCCGAGGATGATGGGACCCGGACCCGGACCCGGTCCCGGTCCTAATTCGTACGACGGAATGAACGTTCAAGTGAAAGCAAGCACTCCAAACACTATTCAATACCTTCCTGCACGCGGGAACACGAATTCGAACCCGAACCCGAGAGGTCCTCCTAGTTTAGACTTTCTACCGCGATTCCCTCATCCGATGAACAACATGAACGCGAAAGTACCTTTTATACCGAACAATTGTAATTCCATGGACGTTAACGCCGGGAATAACGGAGGAATGAATTGCGGGGGACCAGTCGGGAATTCGGGCGGGAACATGATGTCCGGCCCGGTTCCGAACATGTTATTAGGTGGTAATATGGTAATGAATCCGGGCGGGGGTCCGATGGGGCCGCTGAGAGGACAGATTCGTCCCGGCCCGGGAGGAATGATGAAAATGCCTCCGATGGGTGGGGGAAGTCCGGTTTTTCCTCCCGGACCGAACTGCGATCCGATGGGGATGGGACCCGGCGGGAATCCCAACATGTTCATCCAGGGATCGAAATCCTCACCTTTGGGGATGCCCCCGGACGCCAGCCAACCGTTACCCCCTTCCATGAGTCAAGGCAGTAATTTCAAAAACTCACCGTTCGTAGGGCCGACACCAAGTAGCGATCCTAATTATGCACAACAATTTCATAACTTCCAGCAGCAATTATACGCTACAAATACCCGGAATCATCAAATGAATTCGCACATGAATCAGTCTTATTTCATGCCTAAATAACGTTTTTAAAAAATTCGGGAAATTTTTCAAATTTTTCGAGATAAAAAAAATTAACGGAATCGATATGAACTTCATTTTTTTTTTTTAATAGCCGTGAACAGTATTTTTTTTTTTAAATATACTCAGGCTTCGTACTTAAAACTTTTTTTGTTCGTATCGATATTCCGTATTTTTTTTTCTTCGTTCGTCTTCTTCGTCCCAAATTTTTTTTCAAAAAAAAAAAAAAAAACTTCCAGTATGTCCCATCCCACCTTAATAAAAATGGTTATATTGCTCATGATAAAAAAAAAGTGAGATTTTTTTTTTTCTTTTTTGCTTAATTTTTTTTTCGATGTGAAATATATAATGTATAAAAAAAAAAAAAAGAAAACAAAAAAAAAAAAAAAGTAATGATGTTTTTAAAGTACTTAAAACATTACATCGAAGGGAATTGAACATCAGTAGATTTTAATCATTTTAAGTGAAAATATTAAAAATTCTGTTTGTAAATTATTGTAAATGGGTTTTTAAACGTAGTGGAAAACAGTAAAACCCTATTAACTTTTTTTTTTTAATTGAATTTCAAAGTATTGACGATATTGCTTAAAAAAAATTTTTTATTGAAATTATTCCCGAGGAAAAATGGAAAAAAAATTGGAAATTAGTTGCAAAGATAAATTAAATTTTTTTTTCTCGGGAGGTTTAAATTAACATGTTTTCGTAATTTTTTTTTTTTTCTAAATTGTGAATTGTGTAAGATAAATTTGATTAAGCTTTTACGATAAGGCACCTGAGACTGGGGAAAAAGTTCCAGTGTAATGATCCCACCATGCTAACCAGGGAAATCTTTTTTTTTTTTTTTTTTTTTTGAAGATTTTCAAGGTGACGAGATAAAAATGTTCCGATATCGCTTTTCTTGCCTTCGGATTAAGAGCTTTTAATTAATTTATTTGTGCAGAAGACATTCGAATCAATTTTGAACATTCTAGTTTTAGAGTAAAAATATCAGTGTAAAAGTTACTCTAAAAGATGGGGTTACTAAAACTCAAAATCCCACGTTATCTTACGCATAAACTAATCGTAGACAAACAGTACGTGAGACCAATGATTTTAATGACGGACGCCATTTTGTGCAATAAATTACTAGTCGTTACTAGTTTACTATATTTCATGTTGGTAATACTGCCCCTGTAATGTTGGACATACTTTAACGTATGTCCATTTTTGTAAACAATGAGTGTTGTTTATTTTTGACTTATGTAACAGTGGCTCTATAGGCTCCGAGCGACTTATTTTTGCATAAATATACACTTAAATATACCTGTTTACCTTATAGAAGCGTATATATTTCCATTGACGCGGGAAATATTGTTTTTTTTTAAGCTAAACATGATTTTAATGGTGGCGCTGCAATCAAAGTCACTCGGAGCCTATTTTAATGATTTTAAAAATGGACATACGTTAAAATCGCGTACTAAAGCAGAATACCGATTGAAATACAAAAACCAAACAGGAATAATAATTGTACATGCCGAAAACTTAAAATTTGTGTTAAAAACCGGAATTGTGTTCTCGGAAATTTTCCGAAAACATACGAATCGAGATTTTGTAATAATTAAGTGATATCTCAATTCTCATCTTTTCGCAGAATTTCGAACCAGATTCCGTAACACATCTGCAGTTTTTTTATTATTTATTTACTCTTTTTTAATTGACTAAATTGGATTTGTTTTTTTACAATCGCCAAAAGGTACAGTTATCGTGAATTTTTCATTAGTACACCGCAAAAATTATTTGTATTTCCCACCGCCTGAAATTTCTTTGTTTATCGTGTTGGCAGTACTGCACGCGACAGTGGAGTCGGTGACACGTAATTCGGTCTCACGTTTAAAAACAATGTCGCGGTACCTTTTTAGTCGTAATTCAGCTTTGTTAATTAAATTATCGTGTTTTATTGATAATGTGTTGACGAAAAAAAGAAGACTGAACGAATATTTACAAGTCGGTAATGGTTTTCTGACACGTTTTTATTGGCCATCGTGTGACCAGTTAAGGTTATGTTGGTTTGGATCTAATTTCACGCATTGTGTTTAGGTCAGTATTTTATTCAAATCTGTCACGTTTTTAAAATGATCTTCACCGTTTTTACCTTCGTTGATGACAACTTTTTATGAATAGTATTCATAAAAACAAATTTTAATTGCAAATTGAAGTGTTGGGGTCATTTTTTTAAGCCGTTCGGTATTACTTAACATGTCTGCTACCATATTAATTTCATCACCTTGAAAATCTATCTTACTTATGATGTTTTTCTGTTATATTTTTCTGAATTTGAATTCTTACTTAAAAATGTTTGGTAAGAATTTTAACGATTTTAAATTTATTGAAAATTAAACCGCTCAAAAAATGGTCTTACATGATATTTACATTGTGCATTTGTATATTTAACAATATTTTTTTTCGGATTGAAGGATTTTTTTTGATTCCCAAATAATTGTACATGTTTTTTTTTGTCCTTAGTAATTTTGATGAAATGTAAATAATTCTCATCAAAATATTTTTCGTCCTTGATTCTTACAAAACCTTTTTGAATCTTTTGTAGATTATCAAACTCTTTTCCGTACTATATTTTAATTTTAATTTTTAAATTTTTCAATCTTATTGAAAATGAAAGCTTATTTGATATATTCAGGTGGATGGATTTTAAAAAAAATTGTTGGTATCAAAAAAGTATTTGAGATAATTTTTACAATTATTGTACAGATTTTAATTATAATTTTAATATTCATCTGGAAACACACTTTTTTTATATTTAAATAATTGTTTTAAACTTTTTTTTTTGTTGTGATAATAATAGTTATTGCGACGCCATTTTTTGAAAGTTACAAGGTGAATATTTAAAATTTTTCTTCTTACTTTAATCATCGATAATAGCAATAAAAAAAGAAAATTATATTTTACGAATAACAATCTTGATGAACTTGCCATTTTTAAAAAAGAATTTAGTTTTTATGTAACAAATTTGTTTTTTTCTTTTTGTGCATGACGAGAACAACTGCCTGATATTTGTAAATATGGACAATTAATATAAAGGCAGTGTTTTTCTTTTTAAAATTTTAAACTCATGCTTGATTTACTGGCCATTTTAAAAATGTAATCACTTATTTTACAAATCATAATTTTTTTTTTCTCCTCATTTTTAGAAACATAAGACTGTAAAAGGCAGCTATTTAAAAAAAAAAGAGAGAGTGTTAATATATAGTTCTAGTCTTTGTATTGGGATTATTTGAAAGTAAATATTGTTTTAACTTTTTTTTTGTTGTGATAATAATAGTTATTGCGACGCCATTTTTTGAAAGTTACAAGGTGAATATTTAAAATTTTTCTTCTTACTTTAATCATCGATAATAGCAATAAAAAAAGAAAATTATATTTTACGAATAACAATCTTGATGAACTTGCCATTTTTAAAAAAGAATTTAGTTTTTATGTAACAAATTTGTTTTTTTCTTTTTGTGCATGACGAGAACAACTGCCTGATATTTGTAAATATGGACAATTAATATAAAGGCAGTGTTTTTCTTTTTAAAATTTTAAACTCATGCTTGATTTACTGGCCATTTTAAAAATGTAATCACTTATTTTACAAATCATAATTTTTTTTTTTCCCCTCATTTTTAGAAACATAAGACTGTAAAAGGCAGCTATTTAAAAAAAAAAGAGAGAGAGTGTTAATATAATAGTTCTAGTCTTTGTATTGGGATTATTTGAAAGTAGAATATTGTTTTAACAAAAATGATGTTCTTTTCGGTTTTTGTAATTAAAAAAACTTTTAAAATGATTTGTAATTTTTAGTGACTGATTAATTTTTTCGAGTTTTTGATATTAATTATTTAATTTTTTTTTTTAACATAAAATGGCGTCAGTTTTGTATTTTAAAAAAACGGGGGCCGTTTGTATGTTTTATTTATTTATTTTTGTATTGAAAAACAAAATGGCCTGTTATGAAAGTCCAGTTTTTAAATGATTCGTTTTTTTTTTTTTTTTGGTGGAAATATGCAATCCCGCAATACTTTGACAATTCAAGGTATGAGTTAACATACTTTATTAATTGTAATGAAAAAAAAAATAATAATAATAAATTAAATGAGAAAGATAGTGTAATGGTCACTTACCATAATATAATTTAAAGAGTTGTAAAAAAATATTTATTTGTTTGTTGTTTTTCTTTGAAGGTTAATTGGGTAATTAGGGATTCATAGGGATTTTAATAGACTCTTTGTATGCCTGACACCCAGGGAAGTTAGTTTAAGTCTGTTAATGTAGGATCGAAATTGTGGGATTTTTTGGTTAGATTAGTTTCTTGTTCACTTTCATCTGCCAATTTTTTTAGTGCTTCCTTTCATGCTGAAACTTGTTCATTTTAATTATAGTAACCAGGTTAGGTTAGGTAACTTGTTCATTTTAATTATAGTTAGATTACCTAACCTAACCTGGTTACTACAATTAAAACAAACATAACCTAACCTGGTTACTATAGTTAAAATAAACATAACCTAACCTGGTTACTATTATTTAAATGAACAAGTTTCAGCACGAAAGGAATTACTAAAAAAATTCACAGAAAACGAACAAGAATTGGAAAATCGATTCATTTAAAGGATCAGGGTCAATAACGCCGGTTTTTTTGCTAATAATTTTAAGCTCTTTAATCGCTCTTTTGTGTTTTTTCTTTTTTTTTTATTATTTTCTTAATTTAATCTTTTTTTTTTTTTTTTTTTTTTTTTTTTTTTACTATTTTTGATTTTATTTCTTTCTCCTGTTATTTTTTATTTTATTTTCTTCTTCTACACGATTTTTATTTCTTTGGGAGCATACTTGTATTTTGTGGGGGAAGGGATTAAAGGTAGCATTAAAAGGGGGGGGGGGGGTCAGAAATAAGCAAAAACACCAATGCGTATTATATGTACGTACGACCCTTTTCCTCTATTCATTTTTTTATTGTCTCTGTTTCTTTTTTATCTGTGCTAGTTTATTACTTTCTCCGATTTTATTACTTTTTTTTTTTTTTATTTTGTTAAAATCTTTTACCTGTGATTCCAATTTATTTTTTGTCTCTTGCTGCAACAATTCAAGCTTCTTACCCTTTACTTTATAATTTTATTACCTTCATTTCCTCTCGCTAATTTTTTTTCCTTTTTTTAATCCGCCTTTTTAGCACTTTAAACGTACATGCAATTTAATTAAGTGTCGTAAAAATAAAAGTCAACACGACCGTAATTCCAAGTTAATCCAATTAATTACTCTTTTTTTTTCCTAAAAATCCTCGATTATCTTACCTGGGCAGCGAAAGGATGGGAAAAAAAAGTAAAAACGTTTAAAAAGTAAAGGAAATGACTTTTGACCTTGGGCGGAAATTCATAAATTAGATAAGAAAAATTTTTCGTGCATTAATTTTCCGTATCTGGTTATGACCGCATCGCGAAGTTAAAAAAAATCAAAGATTTTCTTTTTAAAAAAAAAGGTGAGTAGTGCACTAAAATTCAAATCGGAAAGAGCAAACAAAAAAAAGAAGGTATGTGACAAGGAAAGGGTGATAAATGAAGAAATAAATTCGATAAATGAATGAAAATCAGTCTTTTTATTTCTGAATGAATAGTTTATTGGTGGTGGGGGGCTAAAAATAGAATAATAAAAAAAAATGGGTTCTACGACAGACGATTTTTTTCCTCCCGATTTTTTTTTTTTTTTTGACTTTTCCCATATCGATCAATTTTTTTTTCTAATGCTTTTCTTTCTTTTCAGGTTCAAAAAAACAAATGATGAAATTCCGGAAAAAATTTATGACCTGACAAGCGATTTTTCTTTTTCGGCTAAAAAAGAAGAAAAGAAGTGAAATATTCGGTTGCTCGTGTGTTGTGTATTTTCAGTAGAAAGGCGTTGATGGGACCGATGACATCAGATTTTATCCAGCACTAAAACATTTCGGCAAAATCCCTGTAAATAATTAACAAACCGTAAGTTCCGATATTGTAAATTAATTGTTGGTATGTTTCGTTAGAAAAGCCTGCTGTCAGCTTTTTTTTTTTTTTTAAACATTAATAAATGTTCGACGAAAGCTTTAAAAAAAAAACAATTTTCCGTAAGGAAAAAGCACCGAGGAGAAATGTGCTGATTGCATGTGTAAATAAAAAAAAGATACGTCGACGGGTTTGTTAGTTCGGGTTTTCACCGCTAGATGTATTCGACCCTTGGAAAACTCCCTCCGTTTATTGATCCTAGGGATCGGGTGAAATTTTCTTCTGTTTGAAAATTTTTTTTGGCGCATGCGGTCACGTATAAAGAGGGACATACTGGCGACATGTAAACTGACAGTCGTCTTTTATTTGTTGTAAAAGGCTTAGATTTTCTTTTTTTTTTCTTTTTTTACTGTTTTTATTTTTATTTTTTATTTTTTTTGTACTATGAATGTTAGGTTAAAATTTTGCGGGTTTTATGTGTTTAAACGAGGCGGGTCGGGTTAAAACCCGGCGAGATAATCGAATTTATAAATTTTAATAAATACAATTTTATTCGAGGAGGAGTTTTAATTTAATTTTCGGACATGATCGGGACATTTTGGAATTTGTGCCGTGCTTGCCCGTCGGTTCCTCCAGTTGATAAGGTAAAAAAAAAAAAAAATAGGAGAAAAAAAAAAAAGGAAGTCTTATATTTTTTTTTCTCAATCTGCGCATTCCTATAAATTTTTAAATAATCGTTATTTATTGTTTTTTGTTTTTACCGGTTTCCCCCCGAAAATCTCTTATCGATTTTTTATGCTTTCTCAACGTGTTTTTCATTTTGACTTTTTTTTTTTTCCTCCTTTTCGTGTCTGACGGGAAAACTAACCTTTTCTCTCGCCGAAAAGGTCAACAACCTCATTTACTTTGCTTAAAAAGTCTAGCCTTTGTCCCTGGCGAATAGAAAATCTCCGTCAAACGAGTTGATTCTGTGTGTTGTGCTAAAAGCGATTAAATTTAATGTGTTTTCCTGCAGAAGGCAAAGGAAAATAAAATTGAATGACCTTTTTTTGTTCCCCCTCCATCTGTAGGAATTTTCATATATGCCAAAAAAAAAGTAGAAACAAGTGCTGAAATTTCTCAAGAAAAATATTTTGACTGGGAAACTTTTTTTTTTGAAATTGCTTTTCTGGAAAATTTTTTTATTGCTTTTTTTTATATTTCTTTTTGTTTATTTATTTATTTACTTATTTATTTATTTTTTTTTCAGCTTCATTCAGAATACAGAAGCACTTATAGGTGGCATGAATATACAGGACCTCGGCAGGAGATAATTAGAAGACCTCCGCAAAATACATATATAAGTAAGTTTCGCGATTTG
This sequence comes from Liposcelis bostrychophila, assembly GCA_037577465.1. Classification (NCBI taxonomy): domain Eukaryota; kingdom Metazoa; phylum Arthropoda; class Insecta; order Psocodea; family Liposcelididae; genus Liposcelis; species Liposcelis bostrychophila. Next base: position 9,033,244 of record CM075207.1, on the reverse strand, counting down.
TTACCTTCTCCCGATTCTTTTTAATTTAAAAAAAAAGTGTTTAAGTTGCGCGCATAGTGCCGCATTTTTGAACATATCGATTCGGATTTAGGAGATTAATAAAGAGTTTTAACCGTCTAAGCTTTTTCTAAAAACAAGAAATTATTGAAAAAAAAATTTTTTTTTTTCTCGTTTTATTTTTTATTTTATTTTGTTCTGCATGAAAATCGGGATTTTCGTGGGATTTTTGTAGGAAAAGGGAATGATCGATTTATTGTAATAAATATCGGTTAAAGAGATGTTATCGGATTTTCATGATTAAATATAGACATATCAGGGGTATGATTTGTTGCCCCTTTTTGGAATTGAATAAAAATTCGATATCTCTAAATTCGAGGTCATAAAAGAGTGGATGCCTTTTAATTAGGAGGTCGGTGACTTGCGGAGGTTGAACGCTGGCTTTCGACCCGATTCGACTTGGAATTGCTTTTTGAAAATTTATGCCCGCCAGGATTAAAAGGTGTTAAACCGAAATGGGATTAATGTTCTTCGTAAAATGTTGAACATGTTAGGGAAATGTTAATTTCAGCAACGGACGAGGGTCCTAAGGACGCGAGTTACTGACAGATAGCCTGTGTTGCGGAATAAGGACAAAAGTGGTAGAAGAGCTTTGTGTGATTAAAAACGATACACATCTGAACATGGCAGCATGCAAACATGTAATTGAAAACATTACACTTAACACCTTTACACGATGGGCATCTATAAAGAACCCATCTGTCGACTTTGTTTAGAGGATGAAGAAACCGTCTCACATTTTCTTTTTGAATGTGACGCACTAACCGGGTGACGGGCTAAACACTAGAATCTAATCACATCGGATAGAAAGATAACCGGAGAAAACATGGTGAATGGACTCCTAAACCTTATTAAAGAGGCGGACCTCACCATTTAACTATGGAACAGGGAAGATACAATAGGTCTCTATCGGGCCAACTCTAACCAATTCCTTGTGTCAATTCTGATAAGAAAAAAAAAAACCATTACACTTAGTTTTGCAGATAAATTGTGTGGGAGCAGTACTTAGCTCTAGGCTTCCTTCTGATTGGTCCAAGCATGATTATTCTTACGAAAAATTACTGCCCCTGTAAGCGACTTCAGCGTAACTCCATTTTGAAAACAGCTCGAATAGAACCTTTGTTGACAAAAGCTAAACATCAGAAAGAAGCCATCGTTTACAAAATGGAGATACGCTTAAATCGCTTACAGGGGCAGAATAGATGCAAATAATCCAGGGATGTTGAATATACGATGCATTTAATGCTCGTATATATGCCCATAAGCTAAGTATGGGCAACGGTATATATATACGATTTGACCACGTGACGTGATTAAGAGTACGCAGCACCCGTGGCAGCAGATAAATCGCATTTTTCATTTTACGAAAAAACGAAGACAAATCTTAAAAAAACAAAAACTAAGAAATCTTCAGGAAAAAACTTCATGTGCCAAAAAGCAATTTAAATTCATAAATTTACGAACTTTTTGTTTCTTAGGTTGAGGGTGTTTAGGGACTTTGCGCTAAACAAACCTAAAAATAAACTGTCTCCAACAATATGGCGGACGTTTCGGAACATTCTGATAGTCGGATGTTTTTGGAAAAAATTTATTAAAACTCGGTGTCGATTGAAAGCTTAAATGTATGCATCAGTCGTGGCAGCAGATAAATGGTATTTTTCTTTTTACAAAAAAAAAAAACAAGAAAGCCTTCGGCATTCATGGCCTGCGGCGCACGATCCGCCTGCGGCGGAACGTGCAGGGGTCGCCCTTCGGGCACCCGAACTCAGCTCGGCCTTCGGCCTCGCCTTCGCCTTTCTTAAGCCGTAAACGGCTTCAGAACTTCGGCATCTCAAAATCCTAGAAAACAAAACCAAGGCAAAACATTTATTAGCCAGTCCGAGTAGGCAGAGTCCGGGTGGGCACAAGCCGGCTGGGCACAGTCCGGATGGGTACAGTCCGAGTGGGTACAGTCCAGGTGGGCCCAGTCCGTGTAAGCACAGTCCGGTAGGTTCAGTTCGGATGGGCCCTGTCCGGGCAGGCAGAGTCCTGGTAGGCTCAGTCCGGGTGGGCCCAGTCCGGATGGGTACAGTCCGGGTAGGCTCAGTTCGGTTGGGCACAGTCCGGGTAAGCACCGCCCGGGTAAGCACAGTGCGGATAGGCTCTGTCCGGGTAAGCACAGTCCTGGTAGGCTCAGTCCGTGTAAGCACAGTCCGGTAGGCTCAGTTCGGATGGGCCCTGTCCGGCCAGGCAGAGTCCTGGTAGGCTCAGTCCGGGTGGGCCTAGTCCGGATAGGCTCAGTCCGGATGGGTACAGTCCGGGTGGGCACAGTGCGGGTGGGCCCAGTCCGTGTAAGCAAAGTCCAGTAGGCTCAGTTCGGATGGGTCCTGTCCGGGTAGGCTCAGTCCGGGTGGGCCTAGTCCAGATAGGCTCAGCCCGGATGGGTACAGTCCGGGTGGGCACAGTCCGGGTGGGCCCAGTCCGTGTAAGCACAGTCCAGTAGGCTCAGTTCGGATGGGCCCTGTCCGGGTAGGCTCAGTCCGGATAAGCACAGTCCGGATAGGCACAGTCCCGGTGGGTACAATCCGGATAACCACAGTCCGGCTGGGTCCAGTCCGGGTAGGCTCAGTCCGGGTACGCACAGTCCTGGTAGGCTCAGTCCGGGTAGGCTCAGTCCGGATGGGTACAGTCCGAGTGGGCATCATGGTGGGACATCATTAAACAAAACTGGCAAGTTTTAAAAAAAAAATAAATAATGATAATAATAATAATGGCTGCTCGTTTGATGAATTAGAAGTCAGAAAAATCAAGATATCAAGTATGATCAAATTAAGTTTTGAAATTAACATTAACATTTTATATTGCAGTGAAACATAAACTGCAAAAAAAAAAAAAAAAAAAAAAAAAAAAGGGGGGTGTTGTGCTTCAGAGAATGAAATTACTGTTAAATTTTTTATTACAAGATCTGTAAGTCATAACTCTTCCAAGTGTTCAATTTGTTTTTGCTTATATAATTATAATTATTCTAAGCAGTGAAGGTTCAATAGAATATCAAAACTTTTGACTAGTCAAACAAGTAAATGTGATGATTATGATAAGCGGTGAAGGTTCAATGCAGAATTAATACTTTTCACTAGTCGAACAGATAACAGTGATGATTCTGATAAGCGGTAAAGGTTCAATAGAATATCAAAACTTTTGACTAGTCGAACAGATAACAGTGATGATTCTGATAAGCGGTAAATGTTCAATGAGAAATTTAACCATTTGAATAGTTGAAAAGGTGAAGAGTGATGATTCTCATAAAGCGGTGAAGGTTCAATAAAGAAATAAAACTTTTGAGTAGTCAAAGAGATGAGAGTGATGATTCTGATAAACGGTGAAGATTCAATGGGGATTTATATGTTTTTGTTGTCTAAGGGCTAAGAAATTAATATTTTGGTTGCAATAGGACATCAGACATCACACATTAGAATGGATTTAAAAGCTTTGTTTTGGTTAACTAAAAGGCTGATTTTTTTTTTTAAATTTAATACTTCAGTTTTAGAAGAAACATTAATGATTTGGGTAAGGATTCACAGATGAAGAACCATATATACATTTAAAATCTTTGTTTCTAAGCAAAGAAGGTCTGATTTCTTTTCTTTAATTCTTGCCTAAGATTGGAAACATAATGGTTTCTGTAAGGATCAGAAACTATACATGGAAGTGTAGACTTGAAAGCTTTACGTTATTGGTAAATGGTGAAAATTTGACTTCTTACACTCTGGTTAAAGAAGGAAACTAATGATTTTGGAAAGCACTTAAGTTCTAAACAAACCACTGAGATTTTGGCCTGCTGAAACAATTTGAGTCAATTTTTAAAAATAAAAATAACAAGATTAAAAAAAAAAAAAAACAAAAAAAAAAAAAAAAAAAAATTGTTTTAAGGCATTAGATGTAAAAACATGATTTTTTTGTAAAATATTAACAATTGAATGATTTTCTATTTGAAAATAAAACATAATTAATGATTTTACAGCGAAGCAGGTTTTATATGGAGCATTAAAAGTTTTGTGGAGTTGAACCCTGAGAAAACAATTTACTTACAGATCACACTTAACCTAATCTTGACACAAGAATGTATTTACTGAATAAATGCCATCATTTTTTTCAACATTCATAATCAATTCACATTCACATTGTGAATATGAGGCGAATCGTTTATTTTAAGTCATAACGAAAACAGAACATAACGTAACATAACCGATAACGGTGAATTAAATCGGTGCAAGCTAACGGCTTTGTTTACTTTTTAATTTCAAAATGGCGGACAAATATCTGATGTTCCGTAGTAGTATATGGAGAAAAATAAAAACTTAAATATCTTTGGATAGGGAGGGTCTTTTTCGTCGGGGTAAACTTCTTGCACATCCTTGACCCAAATGTCAACTTTTAAGCCAAATTTTAATGCGAAAAGACATTGCGTGAAGACGGTATGCCGCACACGACATGTACGGCGTGGGATGTCGATTTGTTTCGCCTCCAAAAACATTGAAATAATTTTTCACAAGACTGGACGAGCATTTAAATCGAAAGATAAACTCATTAAGATGAGGTTTAGAAGGTCCAATGCTTCAAAAATTTTATTAGGTTCACGTTTTTTAAATATGAAATGTAAATTCTGGCAAATAACGACGCTAACAAAACCAATACTTCGGCCATTTTGAGATGCCGAAGTAAAAAAAAAAAAAAGATTTATCTGCTGCCACGACTGATGCATACTCTTTAAGAATTTTGATAGTTTTGAAGCCTGATTTGAATTTCTTTCCAACTTAATGCTGTTTTAGGGTGGTGGCGCTAGTTATGGATCAAATAGTATCACTTTTTTTTTTAACATTTAATTTCAAGTCGAATTCTCAATCCCGAGCAAGATACTCAATTGTAACCGAAAGATAATATGTTTAAATTTATTTTTAATGCGAAAAGACCCCTTACGTACTCCACACAGCTCAGGAAATAAATTTTAAAAATATTAGTAGACTATTTTTTCCGAATTCTTTAGTTTCGGATCAGTTATATTCCAATGAAAAGTAAACATGAAAGGTTTGTCAAAATGGGCTTTCTTTTGTTTCTGTTTATAAAAAATAACAATATTTCTTGTATTTTTGATAATTTAGATGTTATTGTGTTTTTACTGACATTTTCGCTTCTAATTTGAGTTTCTGAATCGTTATTATCGTACAAGCGAAATAAAATGATCATCCTTTTTGACACCGGTATCAATCGAGTGATAAACCTTCTTTCATTCCGCCATGAAATCTTTGTTTTGATCCATAAATGAGTTTTTTAGTTTTTCTGTCTTCAGTTGTGGTTCATCAGTGATAATTTCAGCAATAGTTCTTATATCAAGAAAATAGTTTGAAAGCATTAAAGATTAGACCCTTAACTAGAGGTGTTTCAACCCATTTAAAAATATTTTGCGTATTAAAGTGAATATAATAAATTTATATTTCAAACGGAAAAATGGCGGTGCAGTTATTTCCCGGAAAAATTTCGACTCGCAAGTTATTTTTTCGTGTTATTAATAGAAAATATCTTAAAAGCTTGATATCTTGGTGTTATTTTGAAGTTTACTAAATGTAAAAATGTTTTAAAGCGATGAAATCCTTTTTAAACGAACATAATTTTTGTTTTTTAAAAAATTTAACGAGGTGATCCATAACTGATGCCTGATCCATAACTAGCGCCACCACCCTATGTGAAAAGACGTGAAAAAGTGTTCAAAGTAACCAACGCCTACAGGAAAAAGACCTTCATTTGTTTTGATACGCTCGACATTGCGGTTTGTTTACTTTTTCGACATCTTAAAAAATGACCCCCGGTGTACGCTAATGCTTAACTTATGGGCGTAAATATATACATTAGCCCAAAGGTGGCAACTGTAGTATTTCTTTCTTCTTTTTCCTTTTTTTTTCTTATCTGTCGCTTTATTCTTTATCTCTCTAACTCTGTCCCGCCATTCCCCCCTTTATTTGTCTTCCTCTCTATTTTTTAGGATCCCCCCACCTCAAAAAAGTCTTTAATTTCCCCGAGGAAGAAATTTACAAAAAATTCCTAATTCTTTTCCCAAAATCCCTTAATGAGAAATAAGGGAATTACCGGTGCCGTTGAAACGTTCCAGAAGGCCATCGTTTAAAACGGGTCCACACCCATTTCGTTCCACACTCGAGACTTTGTTTTTAAAATTTATGATGCTTTAAAGAAAAATTACGGCACATTTTCCAAATGGAAACTTTTTAAGTTTCCCTCCGTAAATCCGAGTTAAAAGAATATTTCCATATTAAGCTAGACGCGTGGAAAGGGATTTAACTCAATCGACTAGACAAAGGAATTGAGGTTTAAAATGAAAAGGATCGGGACTCTCGTGCTGAAGTTAAATCAAGTCGCAAGCAACCCCCAGGTGTGGGTCTAGTCGTATCCTCACAGGGATTTCCATTTTTTTTTTTTTTTTAACTACCGCAGTTAAACAGAAAAAAGAATTTTCTACTAATTTTCAATTGCTGTTTACGCTTTTCAACTAAAAATTCATGGGAAAACTTTAATTACAGAGGAGCGACGTTAACGCGGTTGATAAAAAATTCAAAAAAAAAAGAGAATGAAGTGAATGATATCTCGTGACGGAACAGCCGAAAGGGAAAAATGAAACTCATGAAAACGTTTATATCAGTAGTAGTGGAAATTATACTTATATCTTTTCTTTAGAAAAAAAATTCTACATTTTTTTTTTTTTTTTTAGGTCAGAGTAATAACGAACCGAATTTACATAGGAGAAAAAAATATCCAGAATTAGCGTATAGAGCTCATGATTTTTTAGTATCAATTGACAATACCGGATCTGATGGTCTAATCGAAAAAACGATCGTATATGATCGGGCCAGGGTGAGTTTATTTAAAAGAAAAAAAATATATTTTTTTTTGGAGAAGGATAATATTATACACCGTGGAATAGGTTTTACTGCTTCAGGTTTCGTGTTGGATAAAGTTTTAAAAAGAATGGGGCTGTGGTATGAGAACCGTTCCTCTGATTCTTGGTAGTCTTGTCATAGCTTAAGAGAATATTAAAGTTACTTATATCCCTTTTAGTATTAAAATGCTGATGTTCTTAAATTTTAAAAAATAATTTTCGTCTTTTTTGAGGTAATTGTTTATATTTACGTTGGTTGATATATCAAATTTTTGCTTTGATTTAACAAAAAAGATTTAAAAACAGATTAATTTCAAAGCATCTGCCTCTTAAAGAGCCTTTTAGCTCAAATTTTCGCATTATAATCGATTTTTTCGAAAAAAAAGAAATTAAGTAAATATAAACAAAAAAGCAGACGAAAAACGTATCGCCTAAAAAAAATGGATGTTCCAAAAAAATTAGGATGTTTAAAATAGAAATTTTGAATCAAAATCTTTTGCATACGAAATCCCTTGAAAAAGTACGGTAAGCGTAGATAGAATCTAAAACCAATGTGGGATGTAGATTTTTAAGATTTTGCTTCGTAATGGCAGTAAAAATTATGTAAAAAGTGTCGGAAAACGGCAACAATTTGCTCCCTTGATTTTCATTATCCGTCGATTTTAAATGCTTTGTCATTTTCGCGTTCCACAGAAGCTCCAGAATCCATTTAGGGATCTAGAAATACATGAATTATTCGATTTAGAAGCCATTTCATGATTCAATAAGTTTGCCGGCTCAGTCCATTTAGATAACCCGTGGCCACATTTAGTGAAAAAAAGGGAATAAGTGATCTTTAACATTTTCTTAACAGTACACATTTATCGTGGCAGCAGATAAATCGTATTTTTCATTATCACACAGTACGGAAAAGTCCACTTTTCAGTCCTAGGCAGTTTATTTACAGACTATTTTACGCCGTACCTTGTGATAAGAAATATCTTTCAATGCAAGAAATGCAAACGACTTGCCTGTCTCGGCCTATTTAAGGCCCTCGCCTTCGGCTCGGGCTTAAAACTCGGTCTCGACGGACAATTTTGTCGTTTGCAGTCCTTGTATTGAAAAATACTATTTCATTTTACGGAAAAACGAAGTAACAAATAATATTCCACGGTATAACTGTATAAGAAATATAATATAAATGTTAGAATGAATATTGCGATCTTACTGTTTTTTTTTTTTTTTTCGTCACTCTTTTTTGCTTTCTAAGATTTTTAATGTCGTATCTTCGTCGTCTTTGTCTTTTTTTTTTTTTGTGCATTGTAAAAAAAAAAATTGTTCCAGTCCGAGGAAAGGTGGGGGGCATCTCGCCACAAAAGCTCGAGGAGGAGTAAGTCGGAGGGTCCCCCGGGAGAACAACCATCCTACAGATTGATCTACACGAAATCGAACAATGTTTCCCAGCACAAAAGTAGGAATCGCACCGGTTCATACTTAAACGATGAAAATGTGGTAAGCCATTTCCATCCGAAACGAAAAAAAAAAAAGGAAAGGGTAAGGACGAAGTTCAGCGCCCCCTCTCTCTCCATCTTTCCGCTACGGATAAAACCTGTATATTTTTTTTCTTATGTTTTTTTTTTGAATTGCACTTTTTGTGTACATATTCGCATGGTTTGAGATTTTTTTTCGTTTTTTTTTTTCCTTTTTTGTGTGAAATTTGTTTTTGTCTCTAAATTTTACAGGCGCCTCCAAACACTAATCAAAATGAAAATATGAGAAATACCTCCTCATCCGATAAAAAATCTAAAAACGAGCCTAAAAACGAAACTTCCGAATATAGACTTCAATTTGCTTGGCCTCCAGCGAATAAAGTATTAAATTCTAGGATCGACGATATTTATTTCCAGCATACCCCGAGGAAATCCATTTCAATGAACGGAATCAAAAGCAAAGGAACGTACGCTCAGGATACCGTTCCGGTTCACAAGAAAACTCATAGAAGTAAGCATTAATTTTAATTTTAATCATTTTTCGTCAACCCTCTTTTTGATTCGATAATGAAGTTTCCCCGTTATCGGAAAAGGGCGAGGGAAATTGGGGAAAAATGAGTCATGTAACAGATTTTTTTTTTCTTACTTCGTTTGGTTCAATTTACAGATCAATCCGACATGGAGGTTTTAAGACCGTTGAAACCTAACACGGATGCAGAGAACGTGAACGAGCATACGCATAAACATGGAGATGAAGTGGAGTAAGTATTTTTTTTAAAGGTGAAAATTCAAAAGTGAGGAATACGTTGGTCAATGAAGAAGACGGTGGTAGTGAGGAAAAGGACCATGACCAAGACTATGACCATCACAATCACATTGTTCATGACCTTGACCATCTGAGCACAATGATCATGACCTTGACCTTCTGACCATGACCATGACCATGACTATCACAATGATCATGCCCATGGATATGATTATTGTGATGGTCAAGTTCAGTCAGATTCAGCGAAAATCTTACGGAAGTTAAAGAGAGGGTCAAAGAAATCTAACTAAATCTTACTTGAAGAAGACAAGACCGAGTCGAAATCGAATAAAAGCAAAGTACCAAAACATTCGAAGCATATAACCCAAACCCCACGTTTTAAGAGATTTCTTGATCCCCCTCAAAAATTCGATTGACACAAAAAATTTGAAGGAAAATGCGAAGAAGAAGAAAAAGAAGCAGAAGAAGGAAATGAAATTAAAAATTAGTGATAAACTGTAATCTCGTTCGGTTATTAAATTTCTGATAAAATTACTTTCCTCTTTTTTCTTTCCTCTTTTTTCTTTCCTCCCAGTGGCGAATTCAAGAGCGAGTACAGGAAAAATTTCCAATCCTTCACCAAGTATGATTTCGATGAGACTAAGGGTTTCATCGAAAAGCAAATCAATCCATTAGATTCTTCTTTTACTAATGAAAATGAAATAGATTCACCGTCATCGACTTGGTATAAGGAAGTTGTGCTTCTTCGGAAAAAAGCTAATCAATATCGTGTAAGTGTTATGCTTCAGTTAGCTTGATAAGCATTACTCTTTTGGTGGTTGGTATTTAAGTAAGATTTTTTTCTACTTTTCTGATTCCAGTACCGAGGATGGGGTACGGAGCTTGTGCCAGATCACATCGCCCAAGTTTATACTAACCAATTGATGGTTTGGGATCAAGTGTCTCGCCGTAGCTCCCTATCTGCTCTCGCTTTAGCATCTACAATTCTAACTAAGGACAGGTAAAATCTTGAATGGCAATGAATAAAAAATTCATGGCCATTATTATTTATTAATTTTTACTTAATTTAACTATCGGAGCGAATCCATTTGGCCATGTAAATAGTGTTTTGCCATGTATGTAGTGTTGTGGAACTACTTTTACAGTGAGGTTAAGATGAATGTCATAGTAGTTCGTACAATCCGTGCCAAGAGGGAGGGTCGGTGGTCACCCATCCACTAACTGGCCGTTCTTAATGCTGCTTAACTTCAGTGATCACAATGCCGCTAGATGAAACGAGTCACCACTCAGACCCCAGCTGGCCAATTTACTTAGCCTATATTAACTTATAAAAGGGGTCGTCCATAAATTACGTGAGCACGTTAAGAGGGAGAGAGGGTCTGCAAAAACGTTAGACTAAATTTAGATCTCCGTAAGAGGAAGCCTATTTTTGACGATGCTTAGTATGGGAGAAGGGGGTCAAATTAGCCAAAATGTTGCTTAGGGAGCATTCATTACGTAAGACCGGAAGGGGGGGGGGAGTGGTGCAGGAAATTCTTACAATTTCTCACATGGGGGGAGGGTCCGGAAAATCTTACGTAAGAATTTTTATTATTATTTAATGTTCAAAAAAATTCAAATTTAATGTAAAAAAAGAACACCCGTCCATTCGCCACCTTCTCTAAAAAATAATAAAAGTAAAAAATTGTATTCTAACTTTAAGGGAAAAAAAATTTTTTGAAATTCTGTAAATAGTATTTTTCATTACTCATGCGTTAGAAAGTCCCTTTTTAGGTGCTGCTTGGAGGACTAAAAAGTATAACTTTTTGAAACAACGGAAACGTCATTACTTTTTAATCCTAGGACTAGAAAGTTCACTTTTCAGTACCATAGAATAAGAAAATCGCAGAAAAAAAAAAAAAAAATTACACCAACAACAAGGTGCTCTTATCTATATTTGAAACAGCGTTGCCAACCCAAGCCGTTTTTTCCATTAAAAAAAATTACATTTGTTTAATTTCCAATCTTTTTTTTTCTTTCAAGCGGTAAAAATACATTTTTAAAACATTTCCCTATTTTCATTCGTAATAAAAAATATGTTTTATACCAAGGACAAGAAGGGGCCCTTATCTGAATTAGAGACAGCGGCCAAGCCTCGCCTTCGGCTCGGCTTGGCAACCCCGCTGTCTCCAGTTCAGAAAAGTGCCCCTTCTTGTCCTTGGTATAAAAAATACTATTAAATCGGCGGTAAAGAAAATAAAGGGGGGCAGCGAAAATCTTACCTAAGTTAAAGGGGGGGGGGTCAAATAAATCTTACAAAATCTTACGACAGGGGGGAGGCTACCGCTGTTGGGGAACGTTCAAGTATTACGTAAAACCGGGAGGGGGGAAGGGGTACTCAAAATTCTTACAATTTCTTACATGGGGGAGGGGGAGTTTGGCAAATCCTACATAAAAATTTCTATTATAATTTATTGTTCAGAATTTTTTTTTAATTTAAAAAAAATTAATTTTAGTTTCCTTTTTTCATTGAATATTAAAAAATTGAAATTTGTTTTACACTAATTTTTGAAAAATAAAGATATATTTTTGATGCATTTAGCATTCTCAACAATATAACAATGAATTTTCTGTTACAATCTTCTTACAGAAATAAAGAAATGTACTCAATGTAGGTTTGAGAAAAATTTTACCCCAATTTAAAATTAGCGCTACAAAAAAAGGGGGGGGGGTCAAATAAATCTTACAAAATCTTACGACAGGGGGGAGGCTACCGCTGTTGGGGAACGTTCAAGTATTACGTAAAACCGGAAGGGGGGGAGGGAGTACTTAAAATTCTTACAATTTCTTACATGGGGGAGGGGGGAGTTTGGCAAATCCTACATAAGAATTTCTATTATAATTTATTGTTCAGAATTTTTTTTTTAATTTAAAAAAAATTAATTTTAGTTTCCTTTTTTCATTGAATATTTAAAAAAATTGAAATTTGTTTTACACTAATTTTTGAAAAATAAAGATATATTTTTTGATGCATTTAGCATTCTCAACAATATAACAATGAATTTTCTGTTACAATCTTCTTACAGAAATAAAGAAATGTACTCAATGTAGGTTTGAGAAAAATTTTACCCCAATTTAAAATTAGCGCTACAAAAAAAGGGGGGGGGGGTCAGCGAAAATTTTACGTAATATAAAAGGGAGGGTCAAAGAAATCTTACTAATTCTTACGAAAAAGGGGGAGGGGGTCTAAAAAACCAAAAAAAAGTCTTACGTAATATTTGAACGTTCCCCTGCCTTCATTGGTGCTTCTCGACATATCGCAGCGCTATCATTGTCTGTTCTTGGAACTAAAATTAAGGTACTTAAGCAAGGCTAGATCTGCCTGAACGACCGTGCTACGCAATTAGAACAACCCCAAAATTCAATTTTTTTTTTCAATTTTTGTTTGTTTTTTATTCAGTTTCGTTTTATCAGTTTTTAAAATCTATTTTTTTCTTAATCTCAGATCTCTGAGGGACGTCAAGGAGAGGGATAACCGGAAAAATTCGCCTACGAAATCCTTAACCCGCCTACGATCTGCCAAATCATCTCACGATTCTTCAGGTAACCATGAATCAAGAATTAAACAGAAAAACGTAGCCAATGTAAGAAACATTAGCGCCAAAAATCGAACGGAATGTTCACCCGATAAAGGTATTACCGCAATGCTTGAATCCCGTCTTCTTATCTTTCACCTCGATGTTTCGTTTAGTCTTTTTTTTTTTTTTTTTAATTAATTTTTTTAATTTTTTCCTTAATATTTTCGTCCCCTCGAAATGGAAAGCTTTTTTTAATTTTTTTTATATATATATACGAGCAGAAGCACGGAGGAATGTACATATAAATTTTTTTTATATATGAACCTTTTTTTTTTTTTTTTATATAGAATGTCTGCTTGCCCTGGAAGCCTTGCCCTTTTTTTTTGCTTTTTGTCCGCTATTGAAACGATTTCCGCTTTTTTTTACAATGTTTTTGCTAGGTAATACCCGAGCGAAAAAGTCGGTGGTAGAGAGATCCTCTCCTAAAAATACGAGTCGGAATACCAAGGAAAGCAATGCGCCTGCGACTATTCATTCTAAGGTTTCAGCACAAGGTTCTGAGAAGCCAAAACGAAGACCGAGACCAAGTAAGATTGTTAACAAATAATTTTTGATTAACCCGGTAAAATATTATTATTTTTTTTTTAACTGAGGAAATGAGGTTCTCTTTATTCAGATATAGTCTATAGATGGATAGATTACGAAGTAATTTGGAAAGTGCATTTCCATTGGGTGGTATTAGGTGTTAAAGTGGTAAATAAGCACGCATGAAATTTAGAACAATTCATTTGAAAAAAATGAAAGACAATTTACGGTAACTAATATTAATATTAACATTATTCATTATTTCGATTACAAAATGACAATCGACATATTGACGTGTACAATATACACTGCAAGGGTTCGAAGACGGTAAAAATTGATTGGAGCCGACATTTTAATGATACTTTGACATTAAAATCTAATCCATCGACCCCAAAACGCATTTGCGTTAAGTTTCAGTCAGTTAAGGGAGTGAGGAAAATTTTAGGAAGGCGGGGGGGTCAAGAAAAAATTTAAAATTTAAATTAATTTTTTAATTTTTGAAGACTTTTAATTAAGACTTTTTTTCATTTAAAGGCAAATTTCTAAAAAAATTTACAAGGAATGTTCTGAAAGAATGACAAGGAATTTTCTAAAAAAAATACAAGCAATTTTATAAAAAAATTACAAACCATTTTATAAAAAAATTACAAGCAATTTTCTAAAAATTTACAAGATATTTTATTACTTGAAATTTTTAGAGTAAAATTTACAAGTAATCACGGTGCTCAACCAGTCTCCGATTATCGGGCGGAATGGACGAAAAAATCTGACTTCACAGCGGGTTTAGGGATCATGAATATAGTCGAAAACAAGCAACCGCCAAATCGCGTCAGATCATCCTGGGCCCCCACTAGGGCCTACCGGGAGCCCCAAACTTCTCCTTAGTCGTGTTGTATATCATATGAAAACCCGTTGCAAATGCTGTCGAATGAGACCTTACAGAGATTTCTATCTGTTATAGGCATGAAGATACTGTCATTTAAAAGGGTCTAAAATTGATCCTTCATTTTGAATGGTTTAAATGACGATATCTTCATGCCTATAACAGATAAAAATCTCTGTAAGGTCTCATTCGACAGCATTTGGAACGGGTTTTCATATGATATACAACACGACTAAGGAGAAGTTTGGGGCTCCCGGGGGGGGGGGCCCCGGGGCTAGTGGGGGCCCAGGATGATCTGACGCGATTTGGCGGTTGCTTGTTTTCGACTATATTCATGATTCCTAAACCCGCTGTGAAGTCAGATTTTTTCGTCCATTCCGCCCGATAATCGGAGACTGGTTGAGCACCGTGTAATTTAAAGTTAAAATTTTATTTTAAAATTAGACGACTTGAACGAAAGCAAGGAATTAGAACATTTTTAACCTGTAGGGAGCCGTCCACAAATTTTGAAGTACGCTAGGGGGGGGGGGTCCAAGAAAATCTTACTATGGCTTGCAAGGGGAACGAAGGGGCTGGTAAAATTTTACGTAAAGCACAAAATAATCGATGTTAAGGGGGCTTTTGGGACTGAAATCTTACGTAATAAACGGGAAGGGGTTTCTATAAAAACTTAGTTGAGCTTAACAGGGGGAAAAAGGGGGGGGGGTAGGGTCTAAAATTTTCAAAATTGTGCATACGTATTATATGGACGACCCCTAGCCTCCATTAATATTGATATCAATATTCTAAACAAATCGACAATAAAATTTAATTAGAAGATTAATTCATCAGAAAACTTAAAGACAAAGGAAGTAGCCCCTAATGCGAATTTACAACCCTCACAATTTTCACCAAAAAAATTGAAAAGAAAAAGATCAATAAATTAATTTATTTCTTTTGTAAAATAGCGATTCAACAAACACGATATCATGTTTTAAATATAAAATTATTTAATTAATTAGTTAATATTTTAACTAAGCTGTCTCTTTAAGACTTTCGCTCCAGAAAATGCGCGTATTTCGTTGCGTATTGATTTGAATGCGGCTTATGCCTAGTGATAAAAAAATAAGTAGGGAAAATAAGAAAAACAAAATTTTTTATTGATCTTTTATTTCATTTTTTTTTTTTTCACAAAACATATTTTTTCAAAAATAAACTTAGCGTGCACGCCTCAAATTAACATCTAGTACACACTTTTATAGTATTATTCAGTTAGTAAAAAAAGCTTTATGATCCAATTAATTTTTAAAAAAGTACAGGCCAACCACCCAAAGCAAAAATTTTCATAATCGGCATTTTCAACAAATATTTTCATCAAAATTTTTAGCGTTGGCCGTACTAATTTTAATGTCTTTTAAATGTTGGGGTAGGCTTTATTTATTTTTTATTAAATGTTTCCGTCATGATCGTCCCTTTGTATTTCTCGTGCTTGAAATTCTTAAATGTTTTTCTTTTTTTTTCAATGTTCTCAAATTGTACAATCAATGTCCTTTTTTTTCTTTTTTTACATAAATGCCGATTGATGTTGACTAATTGTACAAAAAAAATGCTTTGCTTGAAAAGAAAATGACGTTAACACAACCCAAAAACTACCCCAATTTTTTTTAAATATTTACTATGATCCCTAAGCTTTTGCTTTTTTTTAAAAAAAACAAAAAAAAAAGTTAGTTTTAGCGCCAATTTTAAATTTTTTTAAAAAAATAGTTTAGACTTTTTTTTTAGATTTTAAAGTGAAAAAAATGTGATACATTTTCTTTGGGCGATTCTCTTTTTTCTGTTTTATTCAATCCGAAAACAAGGATAACAATATTTTTAGGATGAGTTATGGAATACCTAAACCAAAAATAGAATTTTTTTTTTTTTTTTTGCACTATTGCTTTACTGCATGCAATGTGCCTGAAAATGTTTATGCTGAATTTTATTCTCCACTTTTAAATTTATACACTTACAAAATTTTAAATATTAAAAAAAAACTTCAGACCATCGGCAGCTAAAAGGTGAATATTACCTATGTTAGTTATCATTATTATTATTATTATTATTTTTATTTTAATTTTTTTTTTTTTTTTATATTTTCTGATCGAAAATATTTGGCCTCCAGGTTACATTCTTAGAACATCCTTTGTCTTGCATTCATATTTCATTCATTTCTTCACACTCTAGGGTTTTCTTATCAAATGAAACCATTCAAAAATGCTGGGGTTACTCCAAAATATATTAATCTCAGCATTTAAGTCAAAAGAGAAAATCGTCTTTTTCGAAAATGTGTCATATATTTTTTTTCTTTTTTTTTCGAATTCGATATCCTGTGACGTAGTAGTGCTGTTGTTTTTTTTTTTTTTCTTTTCAAATTTACAAATTTTTTCCAGCATCCCTTGTAACTTCCGTGCCTTCCGGCTCCAAATCGTCTTTCACGAAAAAAAAGGATGAATCCGGTAAGCAAACGTTAGTAGATAATAAAAAAGGTCGCCGAAGAACTGAGGCTAAAAAATCCGAAGAGCCCATGGTGGTGTCTAAAGAAGAAAGTAAGTCAGGGCAGAAAAATATAAAAAAATAATCATTGGATGTCGTCAGCGGTCAGTGTTTTTTTTTTCTTTAATTTCTCCCCCCTACCTTTTTTTTTGTCTTATCACGTGACACAGCTTTCTGCTTTTGTGCACTCGATATGGGCTACTTCTTTTTTTAATTTTTTTTTGTTAGTGCCTTTATCACGCTATTTTAATAGTACAAATTTTCTTTTTTTTTATAAAAGAAAAGAAAATCTTTTTTTTTTTAAATATATAATTAATATATGTGGAATATATATTATTATATATATCATATTTATATTTTAAAGTTTATATTAATAAGTGTGTTTATTTTTTAGATATAGAATAATATTTTGTAGCGAAAATGTTGAATAACAGTGAATAGTGGTAATTTTATGGAATTTTATCGTTTTCATTTTTTTAAAAGTAATATTTTTTTTAACTTAGATGAAAAGAAATCTAGTAGAATTGTAGTGAAGAATTAAAATGAAAAGATATTTTTTTGTAATATTTTTACGAAATCGAGGACCATTTTTTTTAGGTAATAAGCAAAAACGTTTTGGCGGGATATTTAAATTTTCCATAAAATTTTCCAAAACTAATGTATTAAAATTGTTTTCCCCAAATAGTATCTTCCCTTAAAGGCCGAAAATAAGTTGTAGGGTCAGTGATGCGCTTAGCAAGCAAGATAACGTCTTCCCTATTACTGGAAAAATTAGCACGTAAACGATGGGCCGTTCTTAACAAATATAAAAAGAAATGTTTTTAAATGATCTTTTTTTTAGCTCTTTTTTAGGTGGAATTTTTATCAAATTTGTGTTCAGGAAAAAATGTACGCTTCCATATTACGTATTACGTAACCATAATTTTAAATGACTGGAAAAAGCGTCACATTTTTCAAAAATTGAAATTCCGAACAAACTGATCGAACAGAATTAAGGGCGCCAGGGTGCCACATACAGAAGGGCGCACAGGGATTCCTCTGTAGCTCGGCGCCCCAGTCCGTGCTTGCTTACGGGGACTTTCCATTGACGTCAGAATTTAAGGAATCCCCGTTCCCCTTCAGGTCTGCCGCTGTAAGCGACTTCAGCGTAACTCCATTTTGAAAACAACTCAAATAGAACTGTTGTTGACAAGCGGCAGAGGTGTTGACATGATCTTTGAATGGACTCCAAGTGGACATGACATATGCTCATTCTACCGTGTCAAGCGTTAGTGATGCCGATATTTAAAAAAAATATCGAAATCGGTATCGATAAAAATCGAAAAATAAAATATCGCCGCATCGATATATCGGGGAGAAACATATCGATATGCGAAATATCGATGTTTCGATATTTGTGTCAGAAAAGACCTTTTTTCGGTCACGCATAATTTTTTTCTTACAGTCAGAAAAGCCAAAAAATGCTTTTTCCGGCTTTGATCCAATGAAATTTTCGATGTTCGATATTGGCATTTTAATATCGATATAAAACTTAATATCGGGAAAAAAATAGATTTTTTTCCTTCCAATATATCGATAAAATATCGGCATCAGTACAAGCGATTTGGGCTTATTTCAGTTCTGGAATTGAATGTTTGTTTACATAAGTTAAAAATAGAAGACAAGTGCCAACTTCAGAATAGACATACGTCATTCTTTTTTACAGCAATGTGTTAAACGTTCGAACGTTTTCAATCCTGTTTATAAAATTTTTACAAATATTGTAAAGCACATTATTTTGCCTTATAGATTTTACCGAAAATGCTGCAAGTTATTTTGTAAAATTTTTATAAAATGAGCGTTTAAAAAATTCGGATTTTTAATTTCAAAAATTTTTTAAGTTAAGGGCTGAACTAAATACTTCACGTCTTAGTTCACTAAGTGGGCATTTTGCCGCAAAATTATTCTGCCAGGAGCACCGAATGTCTTTAGGGGCAACCAATCGAATTAACTAATTTAGGAAATATTTAACTTTAATTAGCCACTACTAAAAATATGAAGCGCTTCTGACGGAGTAGTTTTACGTGCGCAACAAGACGTTATCTTGTTTCCCCGGTAATTTGAGACAGGCCCGTAGCCAGCCTAAGAGGTCGAGGGTAGTGAAAGGTCTTCTAAGGAGCCCTTTTACTATGAAACAGAAGCAGTACAGGGTAAAGGAAAATGGGTATGAGCCCCTTATTCAAACCACCTGGCTACAGGTCTGATTCGACAAAATTTGCAAAAACAGGGGTGTAACAACAGGGGAATTGAGGGGGTCATTGTCCCCGCCCCCCCCATTGAAGAAAAATTAACATGGGAGGTGTAGGAATTGCCCCCCCCCCCCCCCAGTAAAAAATTTTTGTACTCCGTACACAGCTTGACCTTCCCCCCCTTGTCAAAAAACATTGTTACACCCCTGTGCAAAATAGGTTTGAAAGTCAAAAACGAATTTTTTTGAAAAACTTTTAGGTACCGGTACCCTTGCTAATGTGCATCACTGGTTAAAACTTTCCCAACTTTTTATTTTATTCGATAAATCCAAGCAACCAACCAACCAACAACTCTTTGATTCCCCCTTAAATAGGTGAGCCAACCGGTGAAGATGTACCCGACTTCCCTGACGTAGGAGAAGAACAAATTGTGAAATCACCTCCCGAACCGACAAGGGTTAAATCACCCGAACAAATAGTGATGCGTTCACCCGAACCCGTCAATTGGACCGTTCCTTTGGACACCGGGAAAACTTTTACCGTTACTCAAAACGTCCACGAAGGTAATTTTTTTGCAACAGCAACGTGAAAAAAATAAAAAAATTTCGAAAACGTAGGGAGAAAAAAAAAACGTAAGAAACGATTAGGACCCCGTTTGTTCGCAGGTGATTTGGTGCCTAGGTCCTACAGCGAAGCGAGGGCTTGGACACCAACAAGTGCACCTCCTCCAGCATCAATATCTGCACCCACTGAGCTTTTAGAACTCGCCAAAACCAAAATTCCTGGTTAAGTTTAATTATCAATTATTATATTAAAAAAATTAAAAAAAAAAAAAAAAAATATTTTTTTTATTATCATCGAATGAAAAAAAAAAAATGTTTTTATCCTTATTATTAAAAATAAATAAATCTGAAAAAAATATTTCCTGTTAACTTATCAAAATCTAATGAAAACGAATTATAAATTAATTCATTATTTCTGTTATTTGACGTACCGAGGGAAAAAAAAAGCTTCTTTTGAAAAAATAAAATGCGAAAATAAAATATATTATATGAAAAATTGTAGATATAATAAATTTTTAAAAATAATAATAATAATAAAATCCTGAAGGCGACAATAACCTTATCCAAATGGATCGTTTATTGCAAAAAGGAGTCTTGTCCGTATTTTTTTTTTCAAAATGGACATCTTTCGTTTTTGTTTCAGCACGACTTCTTTACTTACGTTTTTTGAAGAACAAAACAATCGATCTCCATTTTGAAAAAAACACGGACAAGACTCCTTTTTGCAGTAAACGATTCAAATGTCCAGACTATTGCCACTAACCGCCACTGGAAAGAAATATCAGAGCGACTTAAGAAATCGTTGGCTAACGTCACATGGAAAGGGCTCTGCTATCTCTTTCTTATACACGTGATTTCAAGAATCGGGGTTTAATAACCAAACGCGTTAAAATCTGCACCTGGTCGTGGAGATACCGTGTTTCGTAACTTGTTATAACCTGTTCCACTTTTTTGGCCACGATCACTTTCTTAACAGAACCTATACAATACTGGAGAGATTGAATACGTTTTTTTTATTGTCATTCGTTATTTAGTATTTTATACGTTCGGAGTTTTTTTAATCGTGTTTCAACATGATTTTTTTTTCGAAATGTAAATTAAGAATTTTACGTTAAGAACGAAAAGGTACGTAAAAAGGTTTTTTTTTTTTCGTAATCCGTTAAAGGTCGAAACTTTCATTATCATAACATATTGACTTAATAATTTTTTTATAATTTCGTATAAATAAATCTTTTTTTTATATATATAATGGGGAGCGTAGGTACCCAGATCAATAAATCCATTATTAAGGTACCTTATTTAGTTTGTGGATGTTAGGTTTCGGGTTAAATAGTTTCTTAAATATTTAAGACAAGTCAAGGTTTTTTTTTTTTTTTTTTTTTTTTTTTTTTTTTTTGAAATATTTTTATTTTGATTTGGAAGCTTGTATTGAAGATAATATTTATGCGTGGAATTCCCACGTGTTTTTATTTTGTTTAATTTTCGTTTTTTAATTTTTTTTTGAAGGCGTCGGCAAATGATGTCATTTAGGATGGTTTGGTAATGAAACTGGATAATCTATTGTTTTCAAATTTAGGATTATAATGGTGTTTTCTCTTTTTGAAAAAAAAGTAATAAATAGTTTTATTATTTTAATGTGAGTTTTGATATTGAAAGTGAAATATATGTTCCAGTTCTCATTGGGGTGTTTAGGAAACGTCAATTTGTTATCAGGAGATGATCATTTGTATAGGATCTAGGAATTCGATAGGTAAGAGTAATAAATAATATATTTTGCCGTGAGAAATAAAGATGGAATTAATATGGCAATTTCACTTTGTTAATTACTTCGGATTTTTCTTTTTGAAACGTATTCTTTGTATCACTTTTTGTTTTTTTTCTCTTTTTATTATTTTCATTTTTTTTCCATAAATTCATTTTTTACATTATTTTCAAAGTACTATATATTGTTCTTGAAGATTTTAATCTGAAAGCCTGTAGCCAAAGAGGAAAATTGAAGGCTTATCATTCACTTTCGTTCATTTTACCCTTTAATGATGAAGGCATGAAATTTGGTGCCAGTATAGGGAGCGCTCTGTTGAAAAAAATTTCTGATGTGACTCACATTTACTTCCAAGGGGTTTTCGGGGTCGCTGATTTCGAATCTGACGGGAAAAAATTTTTGTCTCAAAATCCAAGATGGCGGAGGAAGCCTAAACCCTGAAAATCCCGTAAATTACTTGCGCATTGTCTGTTATGAAGCAGCAAAAGCTTACTTTGTCCGAGTATCCTGAAGTCTAATTAATAGGTATATATTTGACGATTCATTAGTAAACAAATTGAGAGGTTCTATATCGCCTATGTTTAGCTTATGGAACCGAAAGTCAGAACTCATAATTACATTCGTTTTTGCTTCTGTAACTTGTGTAAGTTAAACACAGGCGTTATAAAAACCTTCATAAACGTTTAATTCCTTTCAAATATCTATTCTACGTCAGTAAAAACTGGTTTTAATACATTTTTTTCAAAATTATTTCAATATATTAAATTTTCAATTCAGGCATAACACAGGTTATGGGCCCGTAACTTAACTAAGGGCGCTTTCAAATTCTAATGTTATTTTCTTTTGTATTAGAGCTTATGGTTTATTTATATAAATAAATTTTCGAAAAAGAAATTTCCGTCCACGGGAGTGGTTTTTCAAAATAGGCTTCCGTCGTTTAAAAATTAAAAGGGGACATTTGGACCTGAACTTTTAAAGAGCTTTGAGGTCCTAGTCAGGCCAAAAGTCTGTTAAGATAACGTTATACTGATAAGTCTTTTTAATCTCCCATTTCCAATGCAAGTCTTAGTGGTAGGAAATGAGCCCCCCAGAGTCTCATGTCGGAAAAAAAAATTAAACACAAAAATCGCAATTTTTGAGATTGATCTCGATATGAAAAATTTTCCGGGATTTCGAGATGCTTTATGTTTCGTACTAATCGTCTTTTTTTTTTTTTCTACAGGCTCTTTTCCTGAACGTCGAAAATGTCTTCCCATCCATGGATCGTGACCGTTCTCGTAACATCTTTCGCTGTCTCTTTTGTCAAAAGTGAATACATTCCTCCTGGACCTACCTACAGATGTCCTAAAAATAGTCTCTACCTTTACCCTTGTAATTGTACCGAACCAGGAGACAGTGGTATCTTCGTTTTATGCCAAAATGCCAATTTAGCCAGCATTAGCGTCGGTTTGAGAAATTTAGCGGATGAAAAAACCCCGATTGAAAAATTAACGATCTCCCGATGCAACATTCCAGGTAAATGTTTTTTTTTTTTTTTTTTTTTTGGAACGGATTCCTGTAATTTTTTTCCCAAATAATCCGTTTGCATGATGCCAGAATCATGAGATAATTTTTTAAAAAACGAGAACGAGATGTAAAACGCACCCGCTAAAGCCCCTAGTGAATATCGCCAAGACGACGTAATAGTCTGTCGGTCACATGTTGTGACCGCATTTTGACGGTGACAGATGAGTTTGGAGTCTTTTTCTCATGAAGAGTGACGATGGGCCTCTTTTTGTCTCCAATATACGTCATGTTCCATCATGAATTTGAAGTTATTGCGGGTGTATTGCTCAGGAAAGCTTCTTATGTTTTTATTTAAGTTTTTAATTGTGAAACATATTCTAAAAAAATTTGAAATCTCTCTTACAGGAAAGCTGGATGGCCCGATGCTTCATAAACTAAAAATAAGGATATTACAAGTAGAAGATACTCCCATCCACGAAATAGGACCTTACTTCTTCCTCGGCGTTAATAAAACGTTACAAGAACTGCATATTATAAATACGAAGTTGGAAAAATATCCCGAAGATGCTTTTAAGGTGAGTAGGAAGGGAATGCGTTGGATGGGCTGTAATTTTTTCTTTATTTTTCGCAAAGTATCATAACCTCATGACGTAATCTCTCTTTTTTTTTTAAGATCCTTGGTAATGTCACTACATTAAGAATAGACGGTCATCATATTAAGGAGCTTAGTCCAAGCGCTTTTTCAAGCAGCGAAATGGTGAATTCCCTTCAAAAGCTGCACATTACCAATGGGAATATTACGGATTTACCGACCGATATATTTTCCGGGTTGAGGAGGTTGAAAGTTCTGGATATGCACGGAAACGAGATAAGCGCTTTGAAAAAGGGACAGTTCAAGGGGTTGAGAGACGCCGAGACTTTGGATCTTAGCTACAACAGTATAACGGAAATCGAAGCGCCTCACTTTTCGGATTTGAGCAAATTGGTGCGGTTGAACATGTCGCACAATGAGATCAAAGAACTAAAGAGGTAAGTAAAGAACTGGCACTGCCTGTTCCGGCATCAGTGTGGCAAATTGGGTGTAACGGTCGTCCATATGTTACATAATCATATTTTCACTTATTTCCCCTTCGCAACGGTTAAAATCGATTTTTTAAAATGTTAGTAAATGGAGGCATGATATTTTTGTCACCATCAGCGCCATCTGGTTAGTTCACCTATTGCACTTCTCAATGGTACTGTTTTTTTTATTTTTTTAACTGCTTATCGCAGGTCTTTTGTCTTTTCGTCAAATTAACTGCGCAACGCAGGTCTGTTTTTCTGTTTTTATCTCCTTTTCTGGCATACGACAACTAACTCGTACAGTGCGGTTAAAATGGCTGCATTTGTAAGTTCCCGCCATCCCCGCCATAGCGGAAAAGTATCGGTGCGGTCACCCATCCAGAAGCTGGCCCGCATCAATGCTGCTTTTAACTTCATTGATAGCCAAACAGCTACATGGACAAGTCACCACTCCGATCCCCTCTCTTAAATGCAAGACGTTAATTTTTTTATTTATTTTTTTTCTTAGGGGAACATTAGCTCGGAACACAATGATCAGATCTCTGAATTTGAACGGCAACAAGATCAAAAGATTAGATCCCCATACGTTCAGAGGGATGAGACACTTGCGAAGATTGTACTTCCGAGACAACGAAATTTCCGAAGTCGGCCGGAACACTTTCGGGAGCGTCACCAGAATCGGGACGATCGATTTAGCCAGAAACAAGCTGAAAAAAATCGACTACCAAATGTTCTCTCAGTTGCAATACGTTGAATTGATCGACGTGTCCGAAAACATGGTTACGGAAATTCAAAAGCTATCATTTAAAGATTTGTATTTGACCAACATAAATGTGTCGCATAATATGATATCGAAAATAGAAGCGGGGGCTTTTGAAAATTGCGCGAACATCACGTATTTAGATATGAGCCACAATAAAATTTCGGCGATTCCTGCGAAATCTTTTGACGATACGACCTATGCTACTGTTCTTCAGTTGAGTTACAATAACTTGACGTCTTTGGGCCAGGTAATTTACTTTTTTCTTCGCCATAAGGCTAGTGATGTCGATGCCAAACTGATATTTCGATATATCGAAATTCAATACTTCGATATTTCGATTTATCGAAATTCGATACTTAGATATTTCGAAATATTGAGGAAAAAAATATCGAAATATTGTCGATATTTAAAAATTCGATATATCGAAAATATCGATACTTTTTGCCAATATCGAACTTAAGAGTATCGAGGTGAAATGTCAATCGGTTCGGTTCCGGTTTTGTAAGTTTCCTGTGTTTAAGGCAATAAAATGGCGATGGTGGTCGGCGCAAATTTTTTAAAAGTTAAAGTAAGGTTAGGTTAACAAGATGAATAACGTTTTTTTTTTACTTGTCTTTTCTCCTTTTTTCAATGATATCGAAACTCGCTATTTTCGATATCAATATTTTTCACTACGCTATATCGATACCAAACTTTTCGATATATCGAAGTATATATCGATATATCAGTATTTCGATATATCAAAGTTCGATATTTCGGTATTTTAAAATATCGAAGTTCCGGTATATCGATACCCAGTAACGATATTTATCGATATCGATGATTTCAAAAATATCGACATCACTACTATAGTGCCCAATTCAGAAGTTACGTGAGGCACCAGGCGGCTTGGGCTTTAATAATTTAATAATTTCTTATTTTAATTTTTTTCAGGTGCCTCTTCAAAATATGACTGGCATAAAAATCTTGAACGTTTCCAACAATCACATAAAGACGATACCTCGAAACACATTTCCGAAGCTCTACGAACTCCACACCATCGACTTAAGTCACAACGAGCTCAAAGACATCTACAACGGAGTTTTCCAAACTTTGTTCAGCTTGCGAAACTTAAACCTCAGTCACAATCATTTAGAAACGATCAAAAGCTCCGTTTTCGGGACCCTTCCCACGTTGCTCTACCTAGATTTGAGCAACAATAAATTAAAAGATTTAGGGAGGGGAGCCCTCACGAGAATGGCCTCTTTAAGGGCCTTAAACCTCGAAAATAACGACCTGGAAAAATGGTTTCAAATTCCGATTTCTTTGTCGGAGTTAAATTTATCCCATAATAAATTCACGAACATTCCGATAACTACGGAAACTTGGCCGACGATGAATGCCCTGCTGAAATTGGATCTCAGCTACAATTCACTTGGGGATAGTCTAGGGAAAGGAAGTTTTGCGGGACTTTTGACTTTGCAGAAATTAAATTTAAATTCGAACAATATGACTAAGTCGCCGTGGGAAAGTTTAAGCGATTTAAATTCGTTGCAATATTTGGATTTGGAAGTATGAACAACAGAAAATGTGTAATATTTTTTGTTTTATTAACTTATTTTTTTTTTCAAACAGGGAAACAATTTGACGATTTTGGACAAAAGCGCTTTCGGACGTTTGCCGATTGTCTTCGAACTCAACCTGGCCAAT
Organism: Liposcelis bostrychophila; assembly: GCA_037577465.1. Classification (NCBI taxonomy): domain Eukaryota; kingdom Metazoa; phylum Arthropoda; class Insecta; order Psocodea; family Liposcelididae; genus Liposcelis; species Liposcelis bostrychophila. The sequence goes on along the minus strand of CM075207.1, from coordinate 9,006,918 downwards.
AATCAAATACAAAACATATCGAATAGAGCCTTTGATGGATTGCTCCAGTTGCTGACATTGAATTTAAGCAGGAATTATCTGGATTACATTCCCAACGGAGCATTTCAAGGTTAGAATCTTTCTATTAATTTAAAAAAAATTTCGAGCTCGATTTTTACATGACATTTTTAATTGCAGGTTTGGTCTCGTTAAGGAATTTAGACCTTTCTCATAACAATTTGGAAAAATTAGATAATAAAACGGCCGGTTTACTGGATGATTGTCTTTCGTTAGAAAAGGTGAATAAGTTTACGGCGTTTAAATAATATGAATAGAATGTTAGGTTGTTAGCTTATGTGAGGTTGGGTTAGGTTAGGTTAGGTTATGTTAGGTTAGGTTGGTTAGGTTAGGTTAGGTTAGGTTAGGTTAGGTTAGGTTAGGTTAGGTTAGGTTAGGTTAGGTTAGGTTAGGTTAGGTTAGTTAGTTAGGTTAGGTTAGGTTAGGTTAGGTTGGTTAGGTTAGTTAGGTTAGGTTAGGTTAGTTAGGCTAGGTTAGGTTAGGTTGGTTAGGTTAGGTTAGTTAGTTAGGTTAGGTTAGGTTAGGTTAGGTTAGGTTAGGTTAGTTAGGTTAGGTAGGTTAGGTTAGGTTAGTTAGGTTAGGTTATGTTAGGTTAGGTTATGTTATGTTATGTTATGTTATGTTATGTTATGTTTGGTTTGGTTAGGTTAGGTTAGGCTAGGTTAGGTTAGGTTAGGTTAGGTTAGGTTAGGTTAGGTTAGGCTAGGTTAGGCTAGGCTAGGCTAGGCTAGGCTAGGCTAGGCTAGGCTAGGTTTACTCTAAGCATGCAGTAGAAGGTGAGAGGGTTAGTTGGTCTTTAAAAGCTGACTACAATGCGAAATCTCGAGAAAATCTGATTTTAGTTACTGCAAATGGATAGGGTGTCGAAAAGTTGTCTAAATCGTGAGTTTATAATTCTTGATTGGGCCCTAACCTTCTTCTCCCCCCGAAAGAAAAGATTTTCAAGTTTAATCTTTTGGAACTGATTTTAGATATTGTAATCAAATTTGATTATTTAGTTTGTGCTGCTTATTTTTTTCTTTTTTAAGCCATCGCAACGGGTCTGAATTTTTCCAGCTTATTTTATTTCATTTTTCTGGAAGTTTTCAATGAAAATTTAATTTTGCAGCATTTACCCTCTTCACCACCAGAGTGAGATTAAGCTCTTTATCGCGAAGAACATGAAAAAACTGGACTTCCGTGTTTGTGCCGTCTGGTGGATGAATGGGCAACCACTAATTTTTCATTTAACTTCTACTGCCCCACAACTGAGGACCCGTCTCTAATTTGTGACTATTTGAATGCGTCCATCTTATTCCACATTTTTTTTTTAATTTGCCAAAAATCAAAGATGGCTTAGATAGAATGAAGCTCCCAGGGAAATTTTTACTCCGAAAAATTTCTGCAGAAAGAATTTTTTTTTTACTCCAATTTTTCAAAATCTTTTACCCGTTTTCATTATTAGAATATTACAGCCACTTTTTTTTATGGAATAGTTCGACACATCTTTATAATTTTTTTCAAAAATGGATCAACTTTTTTTTTCAGGTCAATTTAAGCAACAACAAAATTTCATTTATCACGCGGAAAACGTTCCCCAGCAGTCCTTACATACCGTACAAACTCAAATACATCGATTTAAGTTACAATTCCATGCCTGTGCTTACATATGATCTTACCATTGGAACGTCAAAAGTTGAATACTTAAACGTCAGTCGTAACATGATCAACGAAATCAGAAGAGGTAAGCAAAGGACAGCTTAATGAGCATAATATTTTTAATACATTTTTTGACTTTTCTTTATTATTTTTAGGAGTAATCGGGAATTTGACTGCCTTAAAAATATTTGATTTGTCTTACAACCAACTAACTGAGTTCCCGGAAAATTACCTCGGCCCACCGGAAAATTTAACTGAGTTCTACGTCTCGAACAACAAATTACGTAGACTTCCGTTGAAAGAACTGAAAAAGCTCCAGTCTAAAATCAAATTAATCGACGTGAGGGATAATCAGCTCGGGGAATTCTACGACGCTCTTTTTCCTTTGCTGAAAAATGGAACAAGGTTCAAATATTCGGGTGAGTTAATGACAAAGACCGAGAAAGCAGGATGAGGTAGACATTTGGCCATAGGCTAAAGTTATAATATAATTTTTTTTTTTCAATAGGAAATCCTCTGGAATGCAATTGCTTGATGCGCCCTGTAAACCGTTGGCTGCGTTCCCAATTAGACGTTCCTGTGGACTGGTTAGACGTGGAATGTAACAGCCCAGGCCATTTAAAAAACGAACTCCTATACAATTTAACCGAACAAGTTTTAACATGCTCCGATAAATACCAAGTACATGACGAAAAGTACGAAATTGGATCCGATATCGAATTCCGAGAGTTTAAAACGGTCAGCGATAAAATATTAATGCAGTGGTTGGTCAGTTCGAAAGAGGACATCGGAGATTTTTACGTTTTAATACGAGGGAGCGAAGGATCCGAATCCGCGGGAACAACGGTTTTCGAAAAATTTTTACCGTACAACGAAAGGAAAGCTACAATTAAAATGAAAGAAATTCGAGAGTACATCAAAAATCTCCAAGTAAACGCAAAAACCGGAAAAAATGGTAATCTAGTAGGTGAATACGAGCTTTGTTTGGTGGCTGTTGACTCATACGGAGAGCTGAGGGAATGGAGGAAGAATCAATGCAAAGGCGTACCGGAATTAAATGTTAACGAAGCTGTTTTAGAAAAGAAAAGTTTTATTGTATTGTCTGTATCATTAATTTTTGTGTATGTGATTACTTAAGTTTTAATATTTTTGTATGTATGAAATTTTCGGCTGTGATTTTATAAAACTAGTCCAATAAAATTTTTTTTAATATCAATTTTTTCATCTAAATTGATAATTTTGATAATTTCGTTAAATTTCCTTAATAGCCGTTCATTTTCGTTAATTTTTTTTACATTATCGTTATTTTTTCTTCATTTTATATTAATTTTTGTTAATATTTCATTTATTTCGTGAATTTTTCGGCAATTTTCGTTAATAACCGATAACATTTTGTTGTTTTTCGTTAATATTTTTTAATGTTTCGTTAAAAACCGTTAATTTTCGCTATCGACCGTAATTTTTTTGTTAAATTTCGTTAAGAACCGATAATTTTCGTTAATTTTTCGATTTATTCGTTAATAACCGTTAAGCTTTCATTATTTTTTTTTAATGTTAGTCGATAACCGTGATTCCGTTAATTTTTCGTTAATTTTCGTTTGTATGTAACCGTTAATTTGTGGGTCATTTTCGTTTATAATCGATCATTTTTCGTTAATAATCATTAATTTTTCGATAACTATTATAATAGTATTGTTGATTTTTCGTTCATTTGTGCTAATAGCCGTTAATTTATCGATAATTCAAATAAATCGATTTTTGTTAATTTTGTTTAATATTCGCCAATAACCGTGATTTTGTCGTTGAGTATCTGATAATTTTCGATAATAACCGTTATATTGTCGGTAATTTTCGTTTTAAACCAATAATTTTTTGGTAATTTTCGTTCATAACCGTCAAATTTCCGTTAATTTTCCATTATAAAGTTAATTTTTCGTTAATTTGTCGTTTATAAGCGTTAATTTTTCGTTAAGTTTGTACAAAAATGATTAATTTTTCGTTAATTTTCGTTTAAAATCGTTAATTTTTCGTTAATTTTCGTTCATAACCGATAATTTTTCGTTAATTTTCACTGATAAACGTTAATTTTTCGACAGTTTTCCATTTGAACATTTCATATTTCGTTAATTTTCGTTTATAACCGTCAAATTTTCATTAATTTTCCATTAAAACCGTTAATTTTTCGTTTATAAGCGTTAATTTGTCGTTAATTTTCTTTTCAAATCATTAAATTTTCGTTAAATTTCGTTTGAAATCGTTAATTTATCGTTAATATTCCATTATAACCTTTAATTTTTCGTTAATTTGTCGTTTACAATCGTTCATTTTTCGCTAGTTTTCGTTTATAATCGTTAATTTTCGTTTAAAATCGTTAATTTTTCGTTAATTTTCGCTTATAGCCGTAAATTTTCCATTAAAACCGTTAATTTTTCGTTAATTTGTCGATTATAACCGTCAAATTTTCGTTAATTTGTCGCTTACAATCGTACATTTTTCGTTAGTTTTCGTTTATAATCGTTAATTTTCGTTTAAAATTGATAATTTTTCCTTAATTTCTCGTTTACAATCGTTAATTTTTTATTAATTTTCGTTTATAATCGTTAATTTTTCGTTAATTTTCGTTTATAGACGTCAAATTTTCGTTATTTTCCATTATAGCCGTTACCATTTCGTTAATTTCTCGATTATAAGCGTGAATTTTTCGTTAATTTTCCATTATAACCGTTAATGTTTCGTTAATTTTCGTATATAATCGTTTATTTTTCTTTAATTTTCGCTTATAGCCGTAAAATTTTCGTTAATTTTCCATTAAAACCGTTAATTTTTCGTTACTTTGTCGATTACAATCGTTAATTTTTTGTTAACTTTCATTTGTAATTGATAATTCTTCGTTTTGTCGTTTATAGTCGATAATTTTTCGTTAATTTTCGATTATAATCGTTAATTTTTCGTTAATTTTTGTTTACAACCGTTAATTTTTCGATAGATTTCGAATAAAATCGTTTATTTTTTTAAATTTGTGTTTATCATCGTCAATTTTTCGTAAATTTGTCGTTAATTTTCCTTTTAAATAGTTAATTTTTCCTTAATTTTCGTTCATATCGTTAATTTTCGTTTATAATCGTTAATTTATCGTTAATTAACGTTTACAATCGTTAATTTTTCGTTAATATTCCATTATAACCTTCAATTTTTCGGTAATTTGTCCTTTACAATCGTTCATTTTTGGTTAATTTTCGTTTATAATTAATAATTCGTCGTTTTGTCGTTTAAAATCATTAATTTTTCGTTAATTTTCGTCCGTATCGTTAATTCTATGTTAATTTTTGTTTATAATCGTTAATATTTCGTTAATTTTCGTTTTAAATCGTTAAATTTTCGTTAATTTGTCGTTTAAATTCGTTAATTTTTCGTTAATTTGTCGCTTACAATCGTACATTTTTCGTTAGTTTTCGTTTATAATCGTTAAATTTTCGTTAATTTTTGTTTATAACCGTTAATTTTTCGTTAATTTTTCATTTAAAGTCGTTAATTTTTCGTTAATTTTCGTCCGTATCGTTAATTCTTTTTTAATTTTGTTTATAATCGTTAATTTTTCGTTAATTTTCGTTTTAAATCGTTAAATTTTCGTTAATTTGTCGTTTAAATTCGTTAATTTTTCATTAAATTTTGTTTACAACCGTTAATTTTTCGTTAATTTTTCGTTTAAAGTCGTTAATTTTTCGTTAATTTTCGTCCGTATCGTTAATTCTTTGTTAATTTTTGTTTATAATCGTTAATATTTCGTTAATTTTCTTTTTAAATCGTTAAATTTTCGTTAATTTGTCGTTTAAATTCGTTAATTCTTCGTTAATTTTTGTTTACAACCGTTAATTTTTCGTTAAATTTCGAATTAAATCGTTAATTTTTGTTTATAACCGTTAATTTTTCGTTAATTTTTCATTTAAAGTCGTTAATTTTTCGTTAATTTTCGTCCGTATCGTTAATTCTTTGTTAATTTTTGTTTATAATTGTGAATTTTTCGTTAAATTTCGTTTTAAATCGTTAATTTTTGTTTATCATCGTTAATTTTTCGTTAATTTGTCGTTTAAAGTCGTTAATTTTTCCTTAATTTTCGTTTTAAATCGTTAAATTTTCGTTAATTTGTCGTTTAAATTCGTTAATTTTTCATTAATTTCTGTTTATAACCGTTAATTTTTCGTTAATTTTTCGTTAATTTTTCGTTTAAAGTCGTTAATTTTTCGTTAATTTTCGTCCGTATCGTTAATTCATGGTTAATTTTGGTTTACAATCGTTAATTTTTCGTTCAATTTCGTTTTAGATCGTTAATTTTTGTTTATCATCGTTAATTTTTCGTTAATTTGTCGTTTAAAGTCGTAAATTTTTCGTTAATTATCGTTTTAATTCGTTTATTTGTTCCTTATAAGCGATAATTTTTCGTTAATTTTCGATTAATATCGTTAATTTTTCGTTAATTTGTCTTTTAAAGTCGTTAATTTTTCGTTAATTTTCGTTTTAAATCGTTAATTTTTCGTTAATTTTCGTCCGTATCGTTAATTCTTTTTTAATTTTGTTTATAATCGTTAATTTTTCGTTAATTTTCGTTTTAAATCGTTAAATTTTCGTTAATTTGTCGTTTAAATTCGTTAATTTTTCATTAATTTTTGTTTACAACCGTTAATTTTTCGTTAATTTTTCGTTTAAAGTCGTTAATTTTTCGTTAATTTTCGTCCGTATCGTTAATTCTTTGTTAATTTTTGTTTATAATCGTTAATTTTTCGTTAACTTTCGTTTTAAATCGTTAATTTTTGTTTATCATCGTTAATTTTTCGTTAATTTGTCGTTTAAAGTCGTAAATTTTTCGTTAATTATCGTTTTAAATCGTTTATTTGTTCCTTATAAGCGATAATTTTTCGTTAATTTTCGATTAATATCGTTAATTTTTCGTTAATTTGTCTTTTAAAGTCGTTAATTTTTCGTTAATTTTCGTTTTAAATCGTTAATTTTTCGTTAATTTTCGTCCGTATCGTTAATTCTTTTTTAATTTTGTTTATAATCGTTAATTTTTCGTTAATTTTCGTTTTAAATCGTTAAATTTTCGTTAATTTGTCGTTTAAATTCGTTAATTTTTCATTAATTTTTGTTTACAACCGTTAATTTTTCGTTAATTTTTCGTTTAAAGTCGTTAATTTTTCGTTAATTTTCGTCCGTATCGTTAATTCTTTGTTAATTTTTGTTTATAATTGTGAATTTTTCGTTAAATTTCGTTTTAAATCGTTAATTTTTGTTAATTTTTGTTTATCATCGTTAATTTTTCGTTAATTTGTCGTTTTAAAATCCGTCTGTAAATTTTAAAATCCTTCTGTAAGTTTCGAATTCTTTCTATAAGTTTTAAAATTCTTTCTGTAAGTTTCAAGTTCTTTCTGTAAGTTTAAAAATTATCTGTAAGTTTAAAAATTATTCTGTAAGTTTTAAAATCCTTCTGTAAGTTTTAAAATCTTTCTGTAAGTTTCAAATTCTTTCTGTTAGTTTTAAAATCATTCTGTAAGTTTCAAATTCTTTCTGTAAGTTTCAAATTCTTTCTATAAGTTTCAAATTCTTTCTGTAAGTTTTAAAATCTCTCTGTAAGTTTCAAATTCTTTCTGTAAGTTTTATAATCCTTCTGTAAGTTTTAAAATTCTTCTGTAAGTTTCAAATTCTTTCTGTAAGTTTTAAAATTCTTCTGTAAGTTTCAAATTCTTTCTGTAAGTTTTAAACTTCTTCTGTAAGTTTTAAAATGCTTCTGTAAGTTTTAAATTCCTTCTGTAAGTTTCAAAATCCTTCTGTAAGTTTCAAATTCTTTCTGTAAGTTTTAACATCTTTCTGTAAGTTTTAAACTTCTTCTGTAAGTTTCAAATTCTTTCTGTAAGTTTTAAAATCCTTCTGTAAGTTTTAAAATCTTTCTGTAAGTTTTAAAATCCTTCTGTAAGTTTCAAAATCCTTCTGTAAGTTTCAAATTCTTTCTGTAAGTTTTAAAATCTTTCTGTAAGTTTTAAAATCCTTCTGTAAGTTTTAAAATTTTTCTGTAAGTTTAAAATTTTTTCTGTAAGTTTTCCTTACAGCTTACAGAAGGATTTTAAAACTTACATAAGGATTTTTAAACACCCAGAAGAATTTTAAAACTTACAGAAAGAATTTGAATCTTACAGAAGGATTTTAAAACTTACAGAAAGTATTTGAAACTTACAGAAGGATTTTAAAACTTACAGAAAGATTTTAAAACTTACAGAAAGAATTTGAAACTTACAGAAAGAATTTGAAACTTACAGTAAGGTTTTAAAACTTACAAAAGAATTTTAAAACTTACAGAAGGATTTTAAAACTTACAGAAGGAATTTAAAACTTACAGAAAGAATTTGAAACTTACAGAAGGATTTTATAACATACAGAAGAATTTTAAAACTTACAGAAGAATCTTAAAACTTACAGAAGGATTTTAAAACTTACAGAAGGATTTTAAAACTTACAGACGGATTTTAAAACTTACAGAAAGAGTTTGAAACTTACAGAAAGATTTTAAAACTTACTTGGAGATTTTAAAATTACTTACAGAGAGAATTTAAAACTTACAGAACGATTTTAAAACTTACAGAAAGAATTGAAACTTACAGAAGAATTTGAAACTTACAGAGAGAATTTGAAAATTACAAAAAAATTTTTACACTTACAGAGAGGATATAATAACTTACAGAAAGATTTCAAAACTTACTTGGAGATTTTAAAATTACTTACAGAGAGAATTTAAAACTTACAGAGACAATTTGAAACTTACAGATAGATATTAAAACTTACAGAGAGAATATGAAACTTACAGAGAGAATTTGAAAATTACAAAAAAATTTTTACACTTACAGAGAGAATATAAAAACTTACAGAAAGATTTTAAATCTTACGGAAAGATTTTAAAGACCTTCAGATAGAATTTGAATTACTTGAATTGAAACTTACAAAAAAATTTTGAAACTTTCAGAGAGAATTTCAAACTTACAGAAAGATTATAGGACTTACAGAGGAAATTTGAAGCTTACAGAAGGAATCCAAAACTTACAGATAAAATTCAAAACTTACACAGACTTTTAAATTTACAGAAAGATTATAAAACTTAGAGGGAATTTGAAGCTTACAGAAAGATTCCAAAACTTACAGAGATAATTGGAAACGTACAGAAACATTTTAAAACTTACTGATAGAATTTAAAACTTACAGAACGATTTTAAAACTTACAGAAAGAATTCAGAATTTACAGTGTGATTTTAAATCTTACAGTGAGATTTTAAAACTTACAGAAAGAATTTAAAACTTACAGAAAGAATTTATATTTAATACTTACCGATTTTTTAAAACTTACAGAAACATTTCTAAAACTTACAGAATCTTTTCTGAACTTACAGAAGCATTTCTAAAACTGTCAGAAATTTTTCTAAATATGGCAGGAATATTTCTGTAAATTGCAGATGTATTTCTAACAATTGCAAAATTGGCACAAATGTCGCAGAAATATTCCTAAGTATTGCAGATGTATTGCAGAAAATATTGCATAAGCAATAAAATTAAGTTAAATTGACGATAAATTAACGAAAATGAATGAAAATTAAACGAAAAGTAACGAAGAGTTCGGTAATTTTCCAATTTTGATTTTCCTAACCTCTCTTGACTCTATAAACAGCCGATTGGTAAATCTCGATAAATTTTATGAAAACTAGGTGTTAATGAATTTGCTTTGCAAAATTGGATGCGGCAAGGATTTGACACGGACAGTCATTGGTTATAAAGAAAATAGATATTTTAAAATACATTAAAATTATACAACTATATTAGACATTTTTTTTTCTTTTTTGGAACATGGGAATAGATTTATAAGATGAAAATATAACAAATTCGTTTTTGTCATAAGAATCTCATTATAATACGAAATACTTTTTCTTACTTGTAAATTTTTTTATATTGATATGTATTTATTTTACAGGCATTTTCCCTTTTTTTTCTAAAACTTACGATTTATATTTTAGGAAAAAAAATCGTTCAAACTTCATCTTTTCTCGAAAAATTTCGAAAAAATCCCTGCATTAGTTTTTTCTTGGTTCGAAAAAAAAATTGCTTTAAAATGCTCCTGGGACGTAATTTTTTTTTTTTTGACACTTATTATATTCTTTCATTTTCAACGTGTAAAAAAACTCCAGGAGCATTTTAAAGCATCCTCTTATTAATTTGTATTTATTTATTTATTTATTTAATTTTAATTTTTTTCTTTTTTTTAAAGGAAAAAAATTTGAACGACTTTCCAAAAATCGATTTGTGATATGTATTCATGATAGTAAAGAAACAAAAAACAAATTTGCCGATTAAAAATAACCGAAAAATTAGGCAGTTGGAAAAAAGATTCAGAAAAAAAAATTCAGTTCTGGCGATAAGAAAAAAAATTTTAGGTCTTCCATAATGTTTTTTTTTTTTTTTTTTTTTTCAAAGTCTTACAACTAAATTTAAATAAGGCTTATATCTATATATATATATATTGATTTTCTTTTAAAAATAATACAAATACAAATAATGAAAGATTTGATATGTTTTGCTGACATCACAATCCGAACGCAATCGTTTTATTTTTCATTTAATTTTTTTTAAAATATTTTTAATTTTTTTTTTTATTATTAAATTTTTATAAGGAATTCTAATCTATACAAGAAAGTTTTTTTTCCCCTACTTTCATCTAAACTTGCAAAATATAACATAAAAAGCAGAATGAAATAATATACTTTTCTTTTTTAAAACACAACATCATTTTTCTTAAAATCTTATCAACTATTCATTTAACAATTAATTTAATTTTTATTAAATATTTTTCGTTCTCTGTTTTAAGCGTATAGAAAGAAACATAATATTATATACTTTTATATTTTTTTTTTTTTTCGTCTTTTTCTTTAGATCAAAAATAAATCATAATTTGCTCTAAATAACTATTGCCACTAAAAAGTAAAGAGAAAACAATTTTTTTTTGTTTCAATTTATTCCCCATTCCAAAAGAAAAGAATTTAGCTACAAGTTTCTTTTTTCTGCAACCACTAAAAAATGTCGATTTTTTAAAATCACATTTTTTTTCTCTAATTATCTAATCTCTACTATGAAAAAATAATTCTCTTCGTTTTTTTTCCTACACCGATTCCTAATATATTCTACCAACTAACAGCCTCATTTTTTTTTTTTTTACAAAAATCCATCGTATGAAAAATCTACATTTTTTTGGTTGCATTTTTCAAAAAAACTAAAAAGAAAAGAAGAAAAACGAAAAAGAAAAACGTCGAAAGAAAAATTATACATATGAAAAAACCTCCAATCTTTTTTTTTTTTAATTTACTGATTTAATTTTTTTTAAATTTGATTGATTTTTTTTTCTTATTAACCTTTTTTTATACATTTTTTTAAAATTAATTTATTCGATGCACTACTGTATCTTTTTTTTAAAATTGGCATTATATGCTTTCCCCATAATATTTTAAAGTTTTAGTCCTTGTTACTATTTTTTTTAAACTGAAAATTTAGCTTGGAAATTTTTTTTTAAACAAGTTAATCAATCATTTTCCAATGAATCTGCAAAATTCTTCCTTTCTGTTAACAAAAATAATTTTCTAATTTTTTTTTGGAGAAATATATTTCTTTTTAAAGTAATATAAGACTTTTGTTTGAACAGAATACGTATAAGTCTTAAAATTAAATCTTTTGTTTTTATTTTTTACTTTTTGACAGTTTTTTTCCCCCGTAATAAAACACATAATTTAAAAATAAAAATTTTTAAAGCGTTAAGTCATCCTAAAAAAAAGGGATTTATTTGCGAATATGATTGAAGGAATTGAGTTTGCCTGTGATCCGTTTTTCTCCGGCCGTGTGTTCTACTGCATTCGTGATTTGATCTGTGGCGACGGGACCGATGCAAACGAGAGGATCCTTAAAGTAAGAGCAGACCTGAAATCGAGAAAGAAGAAACCTTTTAATAGCGAACGCCGATGTCTTAAAAACAAAAGAAGACAATTGGTATATACCAATATAACCAGAAAATTTTAAGAGTCACAAATTTTTTTTCAAATTTCATTTCACCAAAAAATAAAAACGAAGTTTTTCGTTCAAAAGTCACTTAAAAAAGTTACCATGCGAGTGACTAAAAGGTCTTCAATATTTACTGAAAAAAGCCCACTAAATGAGACCATAAAAATTAAATAAATAATGGACTCAACACCAAGTCCGTTGATTACTTCTTGAAAAAAATGTTTTTTATTTCAATTTTCCCAAAATTCGCTTTTCAAGTTGAAACGCGCGTCAAGTGCATTCAGGAAATTCCCTTAGAACCGATTGCGGGTAAAGTTTACCTGCCGTCTGTTGAGCAAGTAAAGCTTGCCGCAAACTTCAACAACAATGACAAGAGACTTTTCCAAGAATCCATTAAAAGGAGCTATAAAGTGCGTAAGGAAAGCTGCACAGGGTGGGGCAAATTATAGCACTGGAATGGTAAACAAACCGTAATATTTTGCTTCTAAAAATAATCGAACATTGGAAAAGTAAACAATCCGTAATATTTTGCTTATAACAACAATCGAACGTTTGTTTACTTTTCCAATGTAATATTTGGCTTATGAAAACAACTGAAGGTTTGTTTACTTTTACAATGTAATATTTGGCTTATGAAAACAACTGAAGGTTTGTTTACTTTTACAATGTAGTTTTTGCTTATGAAAATAATCGAAGGTTTGTTTACTTTTCAGTGTAATATTTTCTTATGAAAACAATCGAAGGTTTGTTTAATTTTTTAATGTAATTTTTGCTTATAAAAACCATCGAAGGTTCGTTTGCTTTTCCAATGTAATTTTTGCTTATAACAACAATCAAACGTTTGTTTACTTTTCCAATGTAACATTTTGCTTATGAAAACAATCGAACGTTTGTTTACTTTTCCCATGTAATGTTTTGCTTATAACAACAATCGAACGTTTGTTTACTTTTTCAATGCTATAATTTGTCCAACACTGTACAACTCCTTCACGTTTCTTTTTATTATTAAATTCAACTTTCATATCGTACCGATTTCCCCCCTCTAAACAGCGGGGACCGACGATTCACTTTTCGACCACTTACCTTCCTCGGAGTTTGACGATGTCGCCTCTGGAGCTGACAGCATAAACCTTTACTGATGTCGCATTCGTTGCTCATGACGCAATCTTCACCTATAAGCAAAAAAAAAAAGGACGGAATTAATAAAAACCGGAGAAAGGTTACACCAGATTCAAATTTGATAATTTTTTACTCACTGTATTGTTTTTTATTACTGAGGGGAGGTTGACACGTCCTTCCTTCTCCCGTTTCCTGGCAAAGTAAACCGGATTCGCAGTCGTTGTCCCTTCTGCATAATTCTCCTTGCTTCAACCCGTATGCGAATAGGCAAGTCCCGACAACTGAAAAAAAACGAAAAAAAAAATTACCCCTTCGTAAATCGTTTATTTTTTTCAGGAGCATGAGCAGTCACGTAAAGTCACTGCGGTCTTCCAGTCTGGGAAACAGAATAAAAAAATAAATAAAATAAACAAATAAAAAATCTACGTAGAGCTCAAGTTAGAGAAAAAAAAACACGCCCAAGGAAAAAGAAGAATGGAAAACGTGCGCGTTTTGCATCCGACAAAAGCTTTTCAAAATTACAATCATTTCTCAGGTATGAAAGCTTCCTTCACCCTCGGAGCTTTTTCCCGCGAAATGAAAAAGTTTTTGCAACGGCAAAGTTTCCTCCTCGTCTCAGTAGATTTATTTGAACCCCCTGAACATCACCGAAGTTAGATAGTTAGTGCGAGCTTCTCTACTTTTTAACTCCTTTTTTTTATAATGATCCTTTTTTTTCTCGACGAAAATCTTTGGATTAACATAAATGCATAAATAAATGCAAAACGTTTATATAAAAAATATATCATTTTTGTAGCATTTATACAAAAAACTTGGACATGCATAATTTTTGCAAAGTTTATGCATTATTTTTTTAATTACCAACATTTGAAAATGCATAATTTTCACAAAATTTATGCCTAATTTTTTTAAGCATGAAAATCTGGATATGCATAATTTATGCATATTATTTATGCATTATTTATGCATATTATTTATGCATTATTTATTCATATTATTTATGCATTATTTATGCATATTATTTATGCATTATTTATGCATTATTTATGCATTATTTATGCATATTTCGTGGATAATTATTTATGCATATTTCGTAAATAATTATTTATGCATATTTCGTAGAAAATTATTTATGCATATTTCGTGGATAATTATTTATGCATATTTTATGCATAATTATTTATGCATATTTTATGCATAATTATAATGAACGATAAAATATTTCCCGTAAAAAAATTTAAGTTCTTTATACATAATTTATGCATTTTTTATACATCTTCAATTTGTTGTATAATTTATATATAATTTTTATATAATTTATGCATCTCTTTCTCTTGCGGACAGGAAATATTCCCTGCAAAAATCTCAAGGGAATATTCCCATTCTTATAACTCTATGCTGCAACCGGTCAATACAAACTTCAAATCAAAACGAAAATTTCCAGCCGTATCCCATCCCACGGGAACTCACGTTCCACCGTAATTTGAAATCGGATACGAGGATGCCCCACATCAAAAAACCATAACCCTTACCGACGTGGATATGGTTCGGTTGGATTCCAAAACCCGTCCTATTCAATTTCGTTTAAAATCATTAATTACGTCATTCCGGAGTAAACGAGGTAATCCTTTCGATTGGAACCTTCGCAAGTTCATCTCAGCATGTGGTTTATTATTAAAGACCTTGATGACACAATCCTTTTCTTTTGTTCTGCCCCCTTACCCCCCTTCCCTTGATTTTTTTTTTTCTGTCGAAGAAAAAAAAAACCTTGAAAAAATGTTTAGATAAAAGAATACACGAAAATCTAATCGTCGTTTCTAAGGCGCTTGAAAAGAATAATTTATAAGATTTAAGTGGAGAAAAAAAAATCTGACTCCGAAAATAAAAGAAAAGGGATTTCGCTGTTAACTCTCTAAAGAGCACAACGAAATAAGACAATCTTTAATGCAAAAAACAAAAAGAGCCATTGTCAAAAAATCGAATTTAACAAGATATTTTGTTCCGTCCGGGATTTCCCGATACACCAAATCTCGGGGAAAATGTTTTTTTGTTTGGGTGTTTTCCGAGCCGGATTTTTGGATTCAAGGCACGGATAATTAAATAGAAACCAGGAAAATGAATATAATTAATTAATTTTAATGGCTCTAGTGGGAAGGCGTTTTTATGCTTCAACTGCAAAATTATGCGTGGCACTTTCCGGTAAATGTTATTTCGAAACCCCCCCAAGAAAATGCAGATTCATCGGATGAAAAACAATCGTAATTCATTTTCCATTGAAAACTTCTTTTTTTCCTCCCCGTTTTCGGTTTAGAAAAAGGGAAGGGAAAATATTTGCTTAAACTTAATAATTTTATAATAATTCACTTAACGCCGATAGCTCTTGGGTTTTTTTTCTTTTCGGAGCGGCAAAAGATAATTAACTCAAAATCCCAAAACCAACATTTTTTTTTTTTTTCGAAAATTTTTTTTGTGAAACAAAAAGGACAAACATCAATATGCGAGGTCTTATTGACACGACGACACCGGTCGAAGCGAATAACTTGATTACTACTACACTTGGATACTGCGATAATGCAAAAAAAAAAAAAAAAAAAAAAGTCAGACACGTCAGTCAACCTTTTTCTGAATATCGACAAGTAATAGTTGCTTACTTTACTTGAGGCAAAAGCGAGTATACACTAGGGTGGGCCGAAAATCACGAATTTTGGAATTTGAAACCTCTGATAATGGGATTGGTGCATTTTGGCATCACTATTAACCATAACTTTTTCCAGATTTTTTAAGGTCACACGTATGTCCATAATATAGCAAAATATAAGAATTTTTTCTGCCTGGAAAAGTATTGGTAAAGTTTTTTTTTCCTATCGGAAATCTTGCGCAAACCAAATCTTTAAATTTTAGTTTAGGTTAGGTTAGGTTAGGTTAGGTTTGAGTGTTACTTTAGGTTTGGTTAGGTTAGGTTTGAGTGTTAGGTTAGGTTAGGTTAGGTTTGAGTGTTAGGTTAGGTTAGGTTTGATTGTTACTTTAGGTTAGGTTAGGTTTGAGTGTTATTTTAGGTTTGGTTAGGTTAGGTTTGAATGTTAGGTTAGGTTAGGTTAGGTTTGATTGTTACTTTAGGTTAGGTTAGGTTTGAGAGTTAGGTTAGGTTAGGTTAGGTTAGAGTTTTAGTTTAGGTTTGGTTTGGTTAGGTTTGAATGTTACTTTAGGTTAGGTTAGGTTGATTGTTACTTTAGGTTAGGTTAGTTTGAGTGTTATTTTAGGTTGGTTAGGTTAGGTTGAATGTTAGGTTAGGTTAGGTTAGGTTTGATTGTTACTTTAGGTTAGGTTAGGTTTGAGAGTTAGGTTAGGTTAGGTTAGGTTAGAGTTTTAGTTTAGGTTTGGTTTGGTTAGGTTTGAATGTTACTTTAGGTTAGGTTAGGTTTGATTGTTACTTTAGGTTAGGTTAGGTTTGAGTGTTATTTTAGGTTTGGTTAGGTTAGGTTTGAATGTTAGGTTAGGTTAGGTTAGGTTTGATTGTTACTTTAGGTTAGGTTAGGTTTGAGAGTTAGGTTAGGTTAGGTTAGGTTTGATTGTTACTTTAGGTTAGGTTAGGTTTGAGAGTTAGGTTAGGTTAGGTTAGGTTAGAGTTTTAGTTTAGGTTTGGTTTGGTTAGGTTTGAATGTTACTTTAGGTTAGGTTAGGTTTGAGTGTTATTTTAGGTTTGGTTAGGTTAGGTTTGAATGTTAGGTTAGGTTAGGTTAGGTTGATTGTTACTTTAGGTTAGGTTAGGTTTGAGAGTTAGGTTAGGTTAGGTTAGGTTAGAGTTTTAGTTTAGGTTGGTTTGGTTAGGTTTGAATGTTACTTTAGGTTAGGTTAGGTTTGAGTGTTATTTTAGGTTTGGTTAGGTTAGGTTTGAATGTTAGGTTAGGTTAGGTTAGGTTTGATTGTTACTTTAGGTTAGGTTAGGTTTGAGAGTTAGGTTAGGTTAGGTTAGGTTAGTTTGAGAGTTAGGTTAGGTTAGTTAGGTTTGAATGTTACTTTAGGTTAGGTTAGGTTTGATTGTTACTTTAGGTTAGGTTAGGTTTGAGTATTAGTTTATTATAGGTTAGGTTAGGTTTGAATGTTAGGTTAGGTTAGGTTAGGTTTGAGTGTTAGGTTAGGTTAGGTTAGGTTTGATTGTTACTTTAGGTTAGGTTAGGTTTGAGTGTTAGTTTAGGTTAGATTAGGTTTGAGTGTTACTTTAGGTTTGGTTAGGTTTGAGTGTTAGTTTAGGTTAGGTTAGGTTAGGTTAGGTTTGAGTTTTTAGTTTAGGTTAGGTTACGTTAGGTTTGGTTTGATTGTTACTTTAGGTTAGGTTAAGTTTGGTTTGGTTTGAGTGTTACGTTAGGTTAGGTTAGGTTAGGTTTGGATACGTTTCCCCGCTCAACACGGTGCTCGAGTGTGGAAGATGGGAGGAGTATAGGATCAAAAGCCGAAGCCATCGTAGGGACGTGTGGTCGTTAGGTTAGGTTAAATTGTTTGAGTGTTAAATTTGGTTGGTATGTTATGTTAGATTTGGTAAAGTGCGTGGTTTTCGATCTTTAAACCGTCCGAAGTTGTGTGTTTCCCGTGCTCTTATATGGACACGAGGGATGGACGTTAACTTTGACGTTGGAAATGAAGTTGGAGGCTTTTGATATGTGGGTGTACTGTCGAAAGCTTAAAATTTCGTGGACTGACAGGGTGACAAATACTGACGTCTTGGCTCGCATGCACAGTTAAAAAAAATATGTAAAAATTTAACAAAATCACTTGTTAAAATCGGTCCACATAAAAACATCAACACACTCGACTTTGTTAAAAATAAAAACTTTGAGCGGCCATAAGATCGCCTTTTGTTTTTCGTCATTTGTTTTAGTCAACATAGCAAATTTGTTCTTTTTTAACATAGAAAACGTAACATGCTGAGTATGTAGACCCTTTTTTACATAATTACATTTTTTTTTTTACTGTGTGGGAAAGGAGTTGGAAGGACTATACGAGATCACGAGTCGGAAGCTCGATTATTTCGGCGAAACGAAAGATATCGCCTCCTTCAGCTTGTTGTAATTCAGGGAAAGATCAAGGGTAAGTCCAGTCAGGGTCGTGGGAAAACCTCGTGGCTCAAAAATCTCAGGGACTGTTTCGGTATCGATTCCTCAAGTCTTTTTCGTGCAGCGGTCTCCAAAGTAAAAATCTGCCAGATGATAGCCATTCTCCGTCGCGAAGCCGACACTTAAAAGAAGAAATAGAAACCTTCTTTGTACACACTGAAATTTATTAGATATTCCCGCCCCTTAGCTTAAAAACCGTACACAAAAATGAATTTTGGGGTTAATATTCGTAATCTACGCAAAATTTCCGATAAATATTTTCACTACCTTTTCAAACCAAAAAAAAAAAAAAAAAGGACAGAATCAATAAAAACAGCAGAATTTGAAGATTCAAATTTGATAAATTTTTTATTTACTGTATTGTTTTTTATTTCTGATGAAAGGTTGAAACGTCCTGCCTTCTCCCGTTTCCTTGCAAAGTAAACCGGATTCGCAGTAGTTGCCCTTTCTGACAACAACTTGCCGAAACGCACCCATTTCACTATCAGGAGTTTTCAAATTCCAAAATTTCGTCAGTTTCGACCCACTCGTATCACCTTCAACCCGCCTTAGAGACCTATGAACTGCCTCCCCGCCCCCTACTCTTTTTAAGACACCAAAAGCTTCATTTTCATATTTCTTTTTTAAAAAAATTAGGGATGGACACAACACAAGACAACACAAGCACAAGACGGTCTTGTTTAGTTCTTGTGTATTGCTCAAGATCTTGCAACATAAGGCAGTGAAGCTCTAAGTTAATATTTTTTTCTTCTCCCACTTTTTTTGTAATGGCGGTGAAGAAAAAAGTAAACAAAAAAATATAAACAAAGCCATATAATTATTTGGCGAAAGGAATTGTGTCCATTGCCAAGGTAATTGTCCTATTTAAATCAAATCATATTGCAAACATGACATTTTCCAAAACGTTTTGCATGGTAAAACGTTATGTTTCACATATAATCAGAAAATATAGGAAAATCTTGAACAATTCTCAAGTCAAGGCAAGATCTTGTTTTTCATTTGTTTTCAACGCAAAACCACAACACAACACAAGAAATCTTGTGTTGTCGTCCATCCCTAAAAAAAATTCTTAATTACAATTCGTTAAAATAGAGATGATTTGTACTAAAAAGAACCCTGAACCAATCTGCGAATCACCGAAAACCCACGTAGCGCATTTCTTTTGAGGAAGTCTCAGTTTTTGACGAAAACTTCTTTAAACACTGTGTACTGCTTTTCACTAGGCACGTGAAGGACGTGCTCTGAAAATGAAATTTTCTTTAATCTAGGTGGATCGTCTACGTTTTCTTCGCAAACTGTAAAAGGACGCAATGCATTTTCCTGGAATCGACATTGTTAGAGAATAAAAAAAAGACCCCTCCCCATTTCCCCTTCAAGCCGTGTACTGCAAAAAAACATCGTAGATGCATGTTCATTATTTGATTTTTCCCAAGAAAAAACCAGTTGAAATTTTATCTCTTTTGTTTGTTATTTTTTTATTTATTTTTTTTTTTTTTCGCTTATAGACATTTGAACGAAATATATTAAGAGAGAAAAAGGGAAAATCAATATTTACACTCTGTAAATTTTCCGATTAATTTGCGACGCCTTGCTTTTTCAAAAGACCCATTAACAGGATCGTTTTTAAAATTGATTAATATTTCATCCCCATCCTTGACATGATTTTCAATTTCACTCCGCCCTCGGAAACTTTGTTAAAATACAATGAAACAGCCGCGGTCAGGTTTTCCATGAATTTTCTCATTGTCTTCTTTCTTAAAAAACACCTGGAGTTGGCATCTTTTCTCAAAAAAAAAAAAAAAAAAAAAAAAAATCGTTTATCAAGAATTTTGAAAAAAGTTAGAGTCGATAGTGTTGCCAAAAGGCACCCTAGGGCGGCCCTTATTTTTCGTACAGGTACATTTTCGGCGAACGCACCCCTAATTCTTTTTCTTGGAGCCGAAAGAAGGTTTCCTGAATTTTTTCAGATTTTTTGGACGTTATTTAGTCGTGTCCCCGGGACCTAAAAATTTCTAAAAAATTTTTAAAGACCACAAAATCAAAAATTTTATTTCAATGTTAAAACGGTTGTTTCCTCACGAAAATATGTATGAATAAATGAAATAACTTTATATTGACGGGGTCGTCCATAAATTACGTAAGCACATTTAGGTGGGAGGGGGTCCAAATTTAACATCTTACCCATAAGCTAAGCATAGGCGAAATGGGATAAAGCGTGCAAAAAGGGCCAAACCAGTGCTTACGTAATTTATGGACGACCCCGACCCCAAGGGTTCATGAAAAACATTTACAACATTAGCAATATCATAACAAAAATAATTGCACTTTGTAATTTTCCTTTTGAATTATTCTCCTAATTACTTTTCAAAAATAGGAAAAAAGTACTGTATAGTTACAAATCAAAACAAAAGCTTCGGATTTTGAAGGCATTACT
Source organism: Liposcelis bostrychophila (assembly GCA_037577465.1). Lineage (NCBI taxonomy): Eukaryota > Metazoa > Arthropoda > Insecta > Psocodea > Liposcelididae > Liposcelis > Liposcelis bostrychophila. The sequence goes on along the minus strand of CM075207.1, from coordinate 8,986,482 downwards.
GGTAAAATGACATATATATTTGTCTCATTTTCCTCACATCTAAATTTGTTAAAATATCTATCAGATTTTGATCATATTCTCCAAGATGGCACAGATCGGTTTCCTCACGAAAATATAGTTAAAAGTAATATTTTCTCATAAGGTTTTGATGATAGAGGCAAAATAACTAAAAAAACTATCAAAATAAGCTATAGCAGCTGGCATCGGCACCGGCACCGGAATCGGAATCGGATCCCTGATAAGCGGCGGTTACTGTAACAATTTTTTTTTCAAGTAAAAAAAAAAAAAAATTGACAAAATTGATGGTGATGCTGGCAATCGATGCTGGAATCGGCTCCGGCACCAGCACCAGAGGCAAAAATTTTGCTATTCCGGTGCCGGCGCTGGAACCGGCTCAAGCACTTTGGATATTTCGGCGCCGATACCTTTGTCGGCTCCAACCAATTTTTACTTGTTTCGGACCACACTGCATATAAAATCTTCCAAATTCCACGAACTGTCATATTTTTTTCGCCCACACCATTCTAAAGTCGTGCTCCCTAAGAGAATGGAAACGGTTGAGTTTCTATCCATGACACGATTAAATCCTTTTTTAAACGAACTGATTAATTACTTTTAAATCTCTCTACTCCGCAATTTCGACCAAAATCCCGGAAAATCTTTTTTATATATTCCACACCCACACGTAAATACACACGCCCAAAAAAAATGGATTTTCTTACACAACCGAGTAGGCGATGACGAAAGGATTAATCTTTAAAAAAAAAAAAAAAAAAAAAAAAAAAAAAAAAGGAAAGAAAACACGATTACAATGGAAGAATAATCATTTCCCCAAAAGTTTTTATTTTCTACGTGAATGTATAATTTAACGTACATTATCTCGACGCAAATATACAAAACATCATGAATCATGTTTAAAGGGGAAAAAAAAAAGAAATGATGATGAATTTCCAGCGGGGTGGCATGAAAATATTCTTACGATACTTATTTTTCCTTTTCTCGTTTATCACGTCGTGTCATCAAAACAAAAACAAAAAAAACTTTTTTTTTTTTTTTTTTTAAGTTAATAAAGAACTTAAATTAGTCTAAAATCCGAAAATTTTTTCTAACCCCCCCCCCTTAAAAAAAAACAAAGCAGAAAAATGGTAAACGTAATCACAAAAAAAAAAAAAAAACGGTTTGAGTCGCCTCCGGCGAACAAAATTGAAGAATCGAAAACACGAAGCATCATGGCATACCGTGGGATAGCTTGTAAATTGGATTCACGTTTGTATCGATTTCCTTATATGTATTTTTAAACCCCCGTCGAAAAATATATATGGTTTTTTGCATATATCGAGGGAATTCCGGGGTTTCCGGGATATATCCGATAAAATAGGTGACAATTGTTGTTTGACGTTCGGGTTTGCATACATACGGTATAATAGCTCCGGCCTGGGAAAACAAGCTTAAGGGCATACGGAAAGCGTTTGCTTTGTCTATGATATTTATTTATCCATTTGCCTCTAGGGTGCTTGAAAATGTCAAACTGGAATTTTTTTTTCCCCCATATGGAAAAGGACCTTACGGCGAATTTTATTACGGAAGCCCTGAAGGGTCAAATACTTATGTTTTTTTTTTGTTTGTTCCGGAACAGACAATTCTTTTTGTTGGTTGTTCGTTCCGGAACTGACAATTTCAAATTCATTGCCAGTTTCGGAACAAAGAATGTTCGTTCTGGAACTGACAGCGTTTAATAATTAAATTGCCTATTAATTCCGGAACAGACAATTTTATACTGATTGCTTGTTCCGGAACAGACAATTTTTTTATTGATTGTTTGCTCCGAAACTGACAATTTCAAATTCATTGCCAGTTCCAGAACAAGGAATGTTAGTTCTGAAACTGACAGCGTTTAATTGATTGTTTGTTCCGGAACTAACAATTTTAAACTCATTGTCAGTTCCGGAACAAGAAAGCTTGTTTTGGAACTGCCACCGTTTAGTAATTAAATTGCCTATTTCGGAACTAACAGTCTTTTATTGATTATTTGTTCCGGAACAGACAATTTTTTTATTGTTTGTTTCGGAACTGACAATTTCAAATTCATTGCCAGTTCCGGGACAAGAAATGTTCGTTCTGGAACTGACAGCGTTTAATAATTAAATTGCCTATTAATCCGGAACAGATAATTTTTTATTGATTGTGTGTTCCAGAACTTACAATTTTAATTCATTGTCAGTTCCGGAACGAACAATGTCTGTTCCGGAACAAACAACGTTTAATAATTAAATTGCCTAACCCGGAACAGACAATTTTTTATTTATTGTCTGTTCCGGAATAGGCAACTTAATTATTAAACGTTGTTTGATCCGGAACGGACAATGTTTGTTCCAAAACAAGCAATAAAAAAAACATAGATACTTGACCCTTCAGGGCTTCTGTATTTTTTTCCTGGGCTGCAAACCATTTTGGTTGCGCCAATGTTAAGTGCACGGAACCGAACCGAACCGGATTTCCCATAAGCTAAACATAGGAATAGGGACGGGAAATCTTTGCCGGTTCACAGCCCTGCTTTTTTCGGCCCCATGGATTTTTACATCCATGTTTGAGCACGCGAACGGGATTGCCCCTACAATCCTACCTCGGTATACCAACCCAACCTGCCCTTCCTGGAGCAACACGGTAACGTCTACATATTCTAAAAAATCGCGACCTCAAGACTGCAAAGGTCTCAAATGGACAACTTTGAAATTTTTTAGGAAAGCGTTTTGAAAGTTTTAATCGTTTCCCTCTTTCATTAAATATTTTTTTCCCCGATCTAATCACCTTCATTTTATTCACATTTTATTACATGAATCGTGCAATAAAATCAAAAAACTGGAAAAATATTTTACCAAATTTAAACGTGTTACCAATTTGCTCCAGCAAAGAAACTTTTCCATTTTCTTCCATTCAACCTTTCATTTTTCGCGCTTCCTGAGCAAAATTTTCTAAATCTCAAAAAAGAGATTTACGAATGAATGAAATTTACTTACTTCCATCTACATCAACGCAAACAGATCCTGGACAACAAAATTCGTTGGCTGTACATTTTCTACCGTAGCAGGGTTCTTCCGCTTCTTGAAGTTCTTGAAATATTTCTACTGGACTCTCGTATCTCTGTTAAACAAGAAAAGCAAAAAATGAATTAGATTTTTAAATTACATTAATTATTAATCAACATAAACAGTAGCAAAGAAAATAAAACTTTGAATTTTTTTGCTATCAAAAAACCCGGAAAAATAATTTTTTACAAAAAAAGCAAAACCGCGCGTGCCACACGCAAATTTAAACTAAATTATCAACGTCATAAAAAAAAATTAAATATTAATACTTGGTTTAAACAAAAAAAAAAAAAAAAAAAAAAAAAAAAGGAATAGTATAATTTAATCAAAATAAAAAGGGAAAATGTTTTTAAAAGGAAAAGAGCGATACGATTTCATCCGGAAAAAGCCGCGTGTGCTCCCAGGATTGAACTCCCGTATCCCCTGAAATTTTGCCTTTATCAGCACCTGCTTCCGTAAAAAGCAAAAATAGATGCACACCGATCGTTTATTACAACGCACCTTCCCCTTGTCTAAACTGAAAAAGAATTTTTTTTTTTGTGGACATTCTTGTACGCGCTAAGAAACCCAAAATCCGAAACAGATATAAAATAAAAAATATTTCCGAAAACGGTAAACGTCAAAAAAATTTGCTGACTTACGATCAAAAAGTCTACGTTTTTATTTTTCTCGAAAAATATAAAAAAAAAAAAAAAAAAAAAAATAAGGAGGAAAAAAAATAAAGGAAGGATGCGTGTTAAAAATGAAATATTGGAAAACATTAGGTTGGGAGATGACTGTTATTTGATGAAAAGATGTAGAGGAAAAAAAAAAACAGTTTCTGAGAGAGAGAAAGTAAGAAAAAAAAATATAAAGAAAAAAAAAGGAAGAAAGAACCTGGAAGTCTATAAAATTTAATAGGGCGTTAGCTTTATTTAGAATGTCGTTACGTGAAAATTTTCACGTTAAGGAGTCGTCGCAAGCCGCACTGCAGTGTACCGTAAGGATGTGTTTCTAACAAAAATTTCTAAATATGACCCTTTTAAAATTTTTTCTATGCTTTAAATTTTTTTTTTTTTATTATTGTTTCCAAAAAGGGAAGGTTTATTTGCTCTTTTTTTCATCCGAAAAAGAGGACAAGAAGAAAATTCAATGGAGAGATTATGTGGAGACTGCCATTAACCTAAATCCGAAGATGTGATTAAAGATTTTATTCTCGGATTAAAGAGCCCTATCCTCGGATCCCAAAGGATCCTGTCCTCGGATTAAAATTTTTGGATTTTTATAAGAATCAAAAAATTAAGTGGAGACTGCCATTAACCTAAATATAGGATTAAAGAATCCTATCCTCGCCTCCCAAAGAAATCATCCTCGGATTAAAGTTTTTGGATTCTTATAAGAACCCAAAAATTTAGTGGAGACTTTTATTAACGTAAATCCGAGGATAAGATTAAAGATTTTATCCTCGGATTAAAGAGTTCTGTCCTCGGATTCTAAAGAATCCTGTCCTCGGATTAAAATTTTTGGATTCTTATAAAAATCTAAAAATTAAGTGGAGACTGCCGTTAACTTAAATCCGAGGATAGGATTAAAGAATCCTATTCTCGCATCCTAAAGAAATCATCCTCGGATTAAAGTTTTTGGATTCTTATAAGAATCCAAAAATTTAGTGGAGACTCTTATTAACTTAAATCCGAGGATAGGATTAAAGATTTTATTTTCGGATTAAAGAGTCCTATCCTCGGATCCCAAAAAATCCAATCATGGATTAAAATTTTTGGATTATAATAAGAATCCAAAATCTAATGGAGACTGCCCTTAACCTAAATCCGAGGATAGGATCGAAGATCTAATCCTACAGTTTTTGGATTCTTTATCCATTTTATCCTCGGATTAAAGAGTTCTGTCGTCGGATTCTAAAGAATCCTGTCCTCGGATTAAAATTTTTGGATTCTTATAAAAATCTAAAAATTAAGTTGAGACTGCCGTTAACTTAAATCTTATAAGAATGCTTAATTCATAAACTTAATTCTTATAAGAATCCAAAATTTTTTAATTTTATATTTTATGGCGAATAACTGCCGTTTTATCATCTCAAAGGCCCGTACGAAAAAAAGGTGCATAACTTCTATAAAAATCATGTATACATTATACAAAAAATTGGGCATACATAAAAAATGCATAAATTATGCATAAACTACTTCACTTTTTTGTAACGGAATTTTTTTTTTATCCTCCAATACAGTTATGCATAAATAAATAAATATGCATAAATGGAAAAAAAGTTTAAAATGCATAATATTGGCAAATTTTCCTGATTTATGATTTAAAAAAATGATATGCATAAATTATGAAAAAATGATATGCATAAATTATAAAAAATTATGCATTATGCAGATTTTTATGCTTAAAAAAAATTATGCATAAACTTTTGTAAAAATTATTCATATTCAAATTTTGGTGCTGAAAAAATTATGCATGTCCAAATTTTTGTATAAATGGTACAAAAATAATGCATTTTTCATTTAAACTTTTTGCATTTATTTTTCCAAAAATAAATGCAAAAGTGTTCAGTCCAGTGCCGAAATGTAAAAGTATTGTGTCTTTCTTTTGTAATTTGTTTGATTAAACCCCGAAAGGGGTTATGTCAATATAACATTATTATATAATGTAATCTGAAGGCATTTTCGACATTTCGAAAACCAAGAATCATAACCATTTTCGATGACGATGCCTGGAATAAACGTGTTGCTTTGAAAACGGAAACGCCTCCGGCACCAAAGACAAATTCAACATTTAACCCCCGCAAATATTTACGGAGAAATACGACAATATGCTTTGAGCTCATTACTTGTTTCAGAAAGTGAAGTAATTGGTGGAGTAGGAAGCAAGCTTAGTAAGAATATCCTCCTGTGGGGGATTGATCTTTTTTAAATTGTGGGCCGAATAGAAAATTATAATATTAATTAATAAATATAAATACTAAGAACTCTTAGGTAGGACTGATCTGAATGTCGAGATGAACCAACATGTTCTAACCTGAATGCTGCGTGCACCAATTATGCCTGGCAGCAACTGCATTACCAGTTCATATGTTCTACCACACCCTTCAAAATTTTTCCTTGTGAAGCAGCAACACCCACTGCACCTGAAGAGCATTTCGCTTTCCAAAAAAAATCATATATTAAATTCCAAAAAAGTGGTAATGTAACAAAGTGTTTGGCAGAACATCTATTAATCTCAATAAAAACCGAAGTCTGGTTTTTGTGCTGAAAAAAAAGTAGTGAGGGAGAGAAAAAGCAAGCATCGCACCCGGTTCTGTAAAGCGAGTAAATTTCATTTAGGAGAGTAATTCGATAAAAGCTGTAAATAAAGTCGTCTTTCCTCTCGTTTTAAATTTAAAAAGGACGATACCCGCAAAAACGTTTTATATATAAAAGTTTCGTATGAATGAAAATGCGCCCGCATGGAAAATAATTTAACCTTCAACAATATCAAGAAAGGGAAAATAGTAAAACTCCCCGTGAATTTTTTGATTAAAAGAAAAAGAAAAAAAAAAAAGGGAAATTTAAGGGTGGGGATTTCATGAGGTAACAACCTTGGAAATAGTTCCAGGGGCATTCTAAAAAAACATGAAAGTTCGTTATGAAATATATGTTGAAAAATCAGATAAAAAATATGACAATTTCGAATGACAAATTTATCCCGGCCAACATGTTATGTTTCGAACATAAAATGCAAAGATTGTCATGATTTGAACAGTTTATGTAAAACATGTTATGTTTCGGGCACAATAAGCCAGAGATGTTATGTTTTGAACAAAACATGCCCGACAATGGAACAATATTTGAACATGATCTCAAAACTAAGTTCAGAAAATAACATTTTAGATTTATGTTAAAACAGTAACATGTTACATTTAAGTGTTTCATTAAAGTTTTCCAATAATATGTTGCTAATTTTAACATACCGCTTTATCCCAGGTTACTAACATACCGTTTCCCAGTTATTATGTTGAAAACATAACATGTTAAGCTATCGTAAGAGGCAACAATCACGTATGTCCGACATCTTAAACTTTAAACACATTATTATATCAGGCATGTTATGTTTTGAACAAATTATGTCCAGCATGTTTTAAGCATACTATGTATAACATGTTGTGTTTCGAAAATAAACATCCAGTTATGTTTTGAACACAACATGATAACAGAGATTAACAGATGTCATGTTTTAAACGAGTCATGTCCGGAATGTTTTAAGCATACTATGTATAGCATGTCATGTTTGAAACATGAAACATCCTGTTATGTTTTGAACTCAACATGATAACAGATGTCACGTTTTTATTGAATCATGTCCGGCCTGTTGTTTCAAACGTATTATGTTCAAAACAGAACATGTGTTATCATGTTATGTTCCAAACATAATATGTTTAAAACGATATATTAAAGCTATTTACGGAACAATACTGAACGACAGTTTAAGTCCAGGTAGACATGTCATGTTTTGGACACTATGTAAAACATGTTATATTTTAAACATATTATCTTTGAGATGTTTTGTTTTGAACAAGTCATGCCGGACACGTTTTTTCTAAAAATATTTATGTTCAAAAGATAACATGGGCATGTTATGTTTTAAACATAACGTGACATCTTTTATCATGTTATGTTCAAAGCGAAATCTTGTTATCATGTTGTGTTCGAAACATAACATGCCCATGTTATGCTTCTGGATTCTGTGATCAAAACATAACATGGGCATGTTATGTTTAAAACAGCATGCAGGGTCATTTCAAACATAAAATGCTGGAAACATGTTTGATTGTAGTCTCGCATTCAGTTTTCATTATCTAAAATTATACCTCTTGAAATATCAACGAACGAAAAGTTTTCGTTACGTGACAAAAGGATTTCATTTCGTATTAAAAAAAATCCCTTTCCGTTGAAAGTCCGATAGGGTAAACATCTGTAATTATAAGTCAATAATGAAAACGCTTCCGTGAATATAAAATTTTTCTTCGTCGATTATTGAGGTAATCGAGGGAGAATATTTCCGGAAAAAATTGGATTCTTTGTTATTTTTTTCCTTAGGTAAATGTTTTTTTCTTTTTTTTTTTTAACGAGATCAAGATCAGACCGGTTGAGATGAGGTAAAAACATTATTCAAACTTGGGAAATTTCTCGTCGTCATGATTCTTAAAGGTGTGGACGTCTATTATTACGAGGAAGAAAAACAAATTTTTTTTTTTATTTGTCTTTATTTAAAACGTGGAAAAAATGAAAATTCGACTAGACCCCGTCACAAAGATTTTTTTTCCTCCTCTTCAAAAAGAATTAAAAAAAAAAGGTCTGATAAGCAACAACAAAAAAATGTCGGAACGCTTTTGAAATTTAATCCTTGCCCTACAGGGAGGAGGAAACAAAGTCCTTTTTCGAATCCATGAAAGATTTTGAAAGAAAAAAATCTTTCGAGGAAAAATCTAATTTTTATTTTGTTTTTTTTTCGTATCAAAAGGAACGGGAGGCAAAACTCAAAAGTTCCTTTTTGAGTTCGGAAAAGCGGTTAATTCGTCCCTTTTATCAAACCTACGTTTAAAAACCGCGGAATAAAAGTTTTCCTCTTTGCAATTAACACGCATGATCTTTTATTAACGGTGAAACATTTCTACCTTTGACTTTTCCCGATAATTACTCAATGAATGGACAATGTAAAAGAAATTTGAAATTCGATTTGTTACCGGGATTTAATTGCGTTTCACTTCTTTTACGGGAAAGGAGGGGGAAAAGGGAAAGTACGGGATGATGAGAAGGTAAGAGGCTGAAAGCCAAGATGTGGAGGATGCGGAAATCAAGATAAAGTCTGAAGTAGATTCCGTGCACATTCCATGGGATTTAACAAATTTTGTTTGCCTTTTCCGTTGCTCGTTTAAAGGGAGTATTCATGTATGAAACTTAGGAAAATCTGCGGGGAAAGAGAAGTAAAACAGGGTTGAAATATATTTAAGAAGGGTCCCAAATGCTAAGCAGCTGATTCAGTAAGCGCCGGTTAGTATACTTTTGAAAAAGAAAAAAAAAATTAGCCATATTGATTCTGGTACGAATTTAGCTTTGAGGCCGCGAAATTTCACTCCAAAACATTTTGCAGTAACATGTTACTCAACATGTTGCAGCGATAGCATGAAAGCGATAAAAGCATGTGCATTAGTTAAAACATGTTGGCAACATGTTGCAGCATAGAAACATGTCGGCAACATGCTGCAGCATAGAAACATGTTGGCAACATGTAGCAGCATAGGTAAACATGTTGGCAACATGTTGCAGCACAGAAATTTGTTAAGAAATTTTTTAACAAAAATCATTCAAAAAAAATGATATAAGAATTTTTTAATATAAATTTTTTGAATATTTTTTTTTTCCCGTGGGAATTCGGACCCTTGAAGCAAAGGTGAAGGTAGAAGAAAGTAAAGCTGAAGATGAAGAGGTGAAGTGAAGATAATACAGACTTCCGAGAACAAAGAAAATGTGAGAACATAAGACGAGAAACGAGAAATTGAGGTGAAGAAAGGCAAAATAAAAAACCAGCTCTAAAAATTCGAAAATACGACGTCAAACAAATTACGGTTCATACGGTACCATCTAACAATCTAACATCCATTAGCTAATGCAAAAAAGTCGAAGCTGATTATTTTGAGACGACTGAGCTTTTTTTTTTTTTTTTCTTTTTTTTTTTTTTTAATAATTCAAAAATTTAAACTTCTTAGTTTAAGTAAATCTAAAGTCCTTTAAACCGCAAAATTTTTCCAAAGCTGTACATTAGAAAAGCTTAAAAAATAAAGAAAGATTATCTGAACTAATGAAAAGACGTGAAATTTCGTCGGCCAAGAAACATGCGCCCCAAAAAGATTTTTTTTTTCGAATTTGAGCTTAAATCACCCATTATCGTCTTCTACAAACCAATTAGAGCAAAACAAATTTAATAAAAAAAAAACTGAAACTCGAGGTTGGACGCGTGCTTCACGGGCAACGAAATTACACCGGAAAACACAAGAAAAGAATAAGAAAACCCCAGAAAAAAGAAATGCGATGTAAAAACGAAAAAATAAAAATAAAAACAAGCTCAAACCGAAATCACGAGAGGAAAATTCCAGCACAGAAAGTTATGATTTAAAATTATCAAAATCGATTTTTCAACTTGGTAAAACCTGAATGAAAATGCAGATAATCTTTTTTTCGTGAGCTGAAAGCAAACACGAAAACGATAGGGTAGGTCAATTCGAAATAATTTTTGCCGTTTGCCGGTTATATTTTTAGATTTTTGCTCAAATGACCTCATTTAAATAATAATAATGATATTATGATAGGGGGGTTAACCTAATTATCGTACTACGTGCTTCATTTTCATAAATATAAAATTCCGGTGAAAAACGGACTAATTTTTTTTTTTTAATTTTTAAAACAACTTTATTTAAAGGTTAGACTATATACGTTTTCTCAGCTAATATTATTATCCTCTAAAGGTAGTCGGATGCTAGATGTAACGGTTTTAATGGTGGGTTGGCACGAAACAATTTAAATTTTACAAGATCTTAAAAATTACCGTATGAAATTATCCGAAAAACGGTGTCGTTATCATTGTGAAAAATCGTTTTCAAAAATATAATTTATGGAAAAATATGTGATAGAAGTGAAGGTACTGGGTTTTTTTTATATATAAAATATTTAAAAATATAAAATATAAATTCCTTCAGCTGCCACAATTTCTTCAGATTTTTAGATGCGACAAAAATTGTTACAAATAAAAACTAATCAGCACAAAACGGCGTATTTTTCCAAGAGTTAAAATATTTGCAATTTTGATAATGAAAATACAAAAAATGAATATAAAATCTATTGAAAATCTATTGGAAATGAATGTAAAATATGTCTAATTTATATATAATTTGCATGTAATTTGTAAAGGGCAGTCTCCACTTGATAACGTTCACCGCATTCGCGTTATCCGCCTTCTCGATGAACGTATTCGCAACGGAAGTTTTGTGGATCTTTTACCACGATTTTTTTTATCATCTTCTGCTTTTTTTTATTTACAAACATTAAAAATGGCGGTTTGAAAGATGTTTTTACGGATTTAAAAAGAAAAATCTTAATTCGGGCATAGGGCAGGTAATGAATCTGTTCCAAAACAAATTTTGGGTAAGCCAATTTTGTATACTTAATGAAATATACGGTACTCTTTTTATGCCACAAACGTTTACGGGAGTAAAACCTGCAAAGTACTTCCGGTGCGAATACGTTAATCGCGAAGACGGACAACGAGAGTGCCGTGAACGTTATCAAATGGAGACTGCCCTTAAGTAATTTTTATATATTTTATAAAAATTTTAGTTTTATATTAGTAATTCGTTTTTTGTATATAAAAACCTAATTTTTAGTTTTTACAAAAACATATTTGATATACAAAAGCTAATTTGGGTTTTTGTGTACAAAAAATGTTTTTTAAAAACTAAACATTGGGTTTTTTTAATATAAAAAATAATATTGGGTATTTATATATAAAATATGTTTTTGTAAAAACTAAATATTGGGGTTTTTTATATAAAAAACGAATATTGGGTTTTTGTATATAAAATATGTTTTAGTAAAAACTAAACATTGGGTTTTTATATACAAAAGCTAATATTGGATTTTTGCATATAAAATGTTTTTGTAAAAACTAAACGTTAGGTTTTTATATAAAAAAATTAATAGTGGGATTTGTATATGTCGTAGGCAAGTAGTGTAGTCAGGAAACTAGTTAGTCTTAGTTTCCTGATTTCTTGGGCAAGTAGAATAAAGACAATGAATGATCTACTTGCCTGATATTTTTTAGGGAAATAAACAATTTTCTAAATGCCTAGTCGAGTTTTAGGCAACTAGTGAATATTGACGAACTTGCCCTTAAATCCAGGTAAATAGAAAACCAAAAATAATTCATTCAAAATTATTTGAATAGTACGATTTATAAAATAAAAAATTGAAAAAAATAAAAAAATAAAAAGTAAAAAATTTTATTTCATCTTCAGTTTAGACTTTTAAAGAAAAAGAAAATTTCCGGCATAAAATCCGGCTCAGTTCATAATTTTTATTATAATCTGAATTTCTGAGAGAATTATAAATTAACTTTAATAGTTGTATAATAACTTTGTATAATTTTTTTTAAACATTATGCTAGGAACAAATCTGTAAAAGGGCACATCGCCTGTTGATTTTGTCTCTTTTAAAAATAAAATAAAAATAAAATAAAATAAAATAAAATAATAATAGTAATAATTTTCTGCTTTATTTGCTACATAGTGAAAACATAGTGTGCTCGATTGGCCTACCCGTTTTCGACAATCTCGCGCATGACGTCACGTTGTTGCAATTGAAAAAAAAATCAGAGTCGTGCAGTTCCTTTATTTATGTTAATAAATATAAGATTGGCATAATTAAAAGATTCAGATATTAATTAAGTATTAGCGTTCAAAACTAAGAGTCTTTTAATGAATATTTTAATTTTGTTGGACGATTATTAACAATTCTATTTACTGAACCGATTAAGTTTTCGTTCAAATGCAACAACGTGACGTCATGATTGAGGTCTATCACGTGACACCCCCTGCGCGTGAGCACACTATGTTTTCACTATGATTTGCTATTTTCGGTGTGATTTTTTTTTCAATTCTAATAATTAATTTTTCACTTCATAATACTTGCATCTGGTCCAACTTTTAATATTGGAACCGATTTTGATTCATCAAAGCTGAAAGTTTTTTTCAAATTCTTCCCGCAAACACATTTTAAATGGTATTAGACGCACGACTGATGAACATAGCAATAATAAAAAAAACATTATACTACTTTCCTGATATTCCTCAGTCATGTAGGAAACTAATACCTTCAGTTTTTACTTGCCTAAACCTGATTCCGTCATATAGAATTGTTTTAAACTTTTCTATTTTAATTCAGGCAAGTGGAAAAATCTTCAGGTCGTTTTCAACTTGCCTGACTTGTATCAGGCAAGTGGTGCTTTCCTAGGGAACTAACTAGTTTCCTGATTATACTACTTGCCAACGACATATATAAAATGTGTTTGTAAAAACTAAACATTGGGTTTTTTTTATATAAAAAAAACTAACATTGGGTTTTCGTATATAAAATATGTTTTTGCAAAAACTAAACATTGGGTTTTAAATATAAAAAACCCAAACATGAAAAACCTCATACGAATTCTTCTTTATTTTAAAAACGAATAAAACTGATATTTTCGAAACGTTATTTCCGTTTCGTGAAAAATAGATCACATTTCAATTTTTGTTTAAAAAAATTTTAAATCCCAACAACTTCATAAGCCAAGCATCGAATACATCAAAAATGCAGTTTGCAAAGAAGCAGGAGAAAAAAAAAAGAAAGAAAACGGAAAACAATAATATCAGAAAGCGAACAACATGTGCGATGGAAAACGGCATTCGGTTTTTATTGCTCCCATTTTCATCACATGCTGCAACACGTAACAACCTATCGAACCTTTGTGTAAGTTTATTTCACGGGAACGACTTCATATTAAATTTATTCAGGGTTTATGGAAAATAATATGAGAAAGGATGAAAGGGAAGGAGGGGGAAAAAAAAGAAGAAGACTCCCATTCAAAGTTCTCGTAAAGCACCCTCGGTTTAATTTCTCACGGAGCTTTTCAACTACACTCCATTTGAGATTCATTTATTAAAAGAATAAAAATGGGAGACCTGCCAAGGGAGGAATTAAGGAAGCTTTTGGCTCTTTCGCTTTTACTTTTACTTTGGCATTTAACTCATGGAAAGAAGAACATTTAAATGGCTAGATATTCATCTTATTTCTAATTTTATCTCTCTTGTTATTACACCCAGACGGTTACGGCAACATAATTCGATTTTTTTTTATTCTGGGAAATGCAGACCTTTTCGAGATCGATAATCTTTTTTAAATTTGTACGTCGTTTATAAAACGTGCCATCGGGGAGTTGGGCACTTAGAAGGCTGTGAAATTTGAAAATAATTTTTGTTTGGAAATAGAATATTTTAAGTTACTTTTCCCCGATGGTACCTATTCTAAACGACTTACACAATTATTGAAACCAAAGCATGCTAAAAATGTTAGAAATGGGCGAAAGCCTAAAATTTTCTTAAAAAGTCGAATCCTATCGCAGCCATCGCAGGTGCTCTTTTGGGCATTATTCCGGCATTGCAGGTGACCATCGTTATTATTCATGAGAGAAAAAAATGGGTGTCTACTAGGAAATTAAATTCGAAAATAAGGTCATTTTTAGGTTTCTAAGGTCCCATTTTTTTAAAAATTTTGATCCAAAAAACGATCAATTTAGACAAGAAAAAGCACTTTAGAAGAGCCAAAACTGACTCCGCCTGGTCTATTCTCATCTCTCAGAAGATCCAGGAAACAAAGGAGGTCACTTTTCAAAATTTAATAATGAAACTCCTTCAGATTTTAAACTAAAATCCATTTCTTTTCAGGTTCCAAAAGATGCAACTGTCATAATTAATTAACTCCGAGCGAGGCCGAAGGCCTAGTGGGGGAAATTTTGTAAAATATGCAATTGAGTATGAAAATTTTAGCTTCTTTATCGTTACCTTTTTCAAATAGAACAGAAACTTTTTCATCGGTTATCAAAATTAAGGTCATTTTTTGGTTTTTTAGGCTATTAAGGTCACCGTTTGAAATTAAGGTCATTCTAAGGTTTTTAACGTTTTTTAGGTCAGTGGACACCCTTAAAGTGCGTTCCATATAAAAAAGTTTCGTTTTAGAGAAATCTATCAAGTAAAATAGCTTTGAAAAAAATTTTTAAAAATTTCTTTCTATTTCGGCCTCCTTACAAACGTAAATATGATTGTCCTGCGACGACTTATATGCCACATTATTTCCGCATATTTTGGGCCCATTTTGGTTATTCGGAAAGCTTCTGCGAAATCAAAATCGGAATTACAGCCCTGGTCAAAAAACCTTCGCGATTTGCAGTTGTCTAAAATCCCCCCAAATCATCCGGAATGACTACCTACATTTTTCCACAATTCACACTTCTCTTTCCCTGCTAATTTGTTTCATTTAAGTTAATGTAACTTAATTACGTTACGTACACATTTTTAAAAAAAAAGTATACAAACATTAACACAAAACAGAACGAAAGCATGGAGGGGGAGAAAAAAAAACCTCAAATTCATACTCATTTTTCTTCGTTATCCAAGTAACGTCAGTCGTTTCATACACAAAACGTTTTTTTTTCCCGGAAAAAATGAATGAATTTTTGTTTTTTTTTTTTTTTTCGGACCCTATTACCGTTATAAAATGCGGTAAAAGTAATCTTTTCATCCCTGTTTACCGAACCCACACTTTTATTTACGGTGCACTTCACTTCTGTGTTGGGAATACAACTCCATATCGTTTTCGAAAATCTCATTTTAAAAAAACAAACGAAATATTCCAAATCGAAATAAATAAATAAAAAAAAAATTTTTTTTAATCTCCGACTTTGTGAATCATGTGCAAACAAGAAAATTTCAGTGGTACTTAGCGTGGGAATTTTTTTTTTTTTTTACAAACTGAAAATTTAATAATACGTAAGAGAAATCCCGACTTAAAAAAAGAAAACAGAGGGAAAAAAAATAAGAGAACAATATCGCAGTGGATGGAAAGCGGATCAAACTCAAGAGGCTTTTCGGTTTTGCTTAAACATAAAGGCATTAAACTCACAAAACAAACCCTTTTTTAAAACATCTCGTTAAAGAGATTGTTTGAAATTTAAAAAAAAAAAAGCTACAATTTTTCTGTATCAGAAACATTACCTGTTTCGGAAAATTTTTCTTTTTTTTTTTGTTATGTAACAATCAAGCTTTTACTCGTTCCGCTTTCAGTCAGGATGCAATTTTTTTTTCTCATGTAAAATAATATCAGAAAAGAAGAAAATAAAGTGAAGAAGAATAAAAAAAAAAATACATATAGAGAGATACGAATCGAGTTATACGTTGGAACGTCGCGAAAAGCTCGGAGAGCTTTTGTATTCCCATAATGCTGACAGGATAAATATAAAAAGCTTTTTTGAATTGTACTGGGAGCTTGTTAAAAGGAATATGTTTTCGTGTCAACAATCGGTTATAGGGTTAAGCTCAGCTAATTGTTTCAAACGATTGTAAGCAAAAAAAAAAGTTGTGAAAAAAAAAAAAAAAAAATTGCAATTTCCGGAGAAAAAAAAAATAAGAGAAAAAAAGAAAAAAAATGTTTGAACAAATAAGCTTGGGGTAAATGGTTTTAAGTAACCGTCAAGGTTATGCTAACAGCAAGAGTTGTTAACTAATCGAGAGCTGTCAAGGGATAACAAAGCATTAAAGGAAAACTGGAATCAGTTTCTAAGAAACAAATCTAATTAGAGTCTCAAAGAAAATTTTTCATCGGGATTGGGCGTCTGTTGCTTTATTGATCGGAGACGGAAAGTCAAGTTTCAGAAAATAGGCCCGCACGAAAAAGTGATGCAAAAAATGTATAAAATTGCAAAGTAAATGCAAAAAAAATATACATAAAAAATGTATTTTTTTGTATCATTTATACTAAAATTTGAACATGCATAATTTTTGCAAAATTTATGCACATTTTTAAGCAATAAAATTTGAATGTGTATAATTTTTTTCCAGCATGAAAATCCGGGTATGCATAATTTTTGCAAAATTTATGCATATTTTTTATGCAACAAAATTTGAATATGCATAATTTATACAAAATGTATGCATAACTTCTTTTAGCGTGAATATCTGGATATGCATAATTTATGCATATAATTTTTTTAAATCATAAAGCAGAAAAATTTGCAAATATTATGCTTATTTAACTTTTTTTTCCATTTTATGCATAATTTATGTATAATTATATTGGAGAATCAAAAGTTAAGTTTTTTATACATAATTTATGCATTGTTTATGTATGTCCAATTTTTTGTATCATTTATGCATAATTTTTATATAATTTATGAGTCTCTTTTTTCCTAAAGGTTTGTCCAAAAAATTTCATGCAAATATGCAAATAAATCGGGTATGCGGCACAAAAAAGTGTATAAAATTGCAAAATAAATACAAAAATTTACATCAAAAATGTATTGTTTTGTATCATTTATACAAAAATTTGGACATGCATAATTTTTGCGAAAGTTTATGCATCTTTTTTAAGCATCAAAATTTGAATATGCATCATTTTTACAAAATTTATGCATAAGTTTAATTTTTTTTAAAGCCTGAAAATGTAGATATGCATAATTTTTGCATCATTTATGCATATAAGTTTTTTAATCATAAAGCTGGACATCAATACGGAATCAATACGGAGCCGAAAATCAAATTATTAACATTAAAATGGTTTCACTTTTATTAAATTTTGAGTTCGGATGGATGGTAATTATTACAAAATAGAGTTGCTAGATCATTTTATCATCAAGACAGTCCCTTTGTCTCATGCCACCCAAAAAGTCCCTGCTAAAGGATCCCATCACCATAGCAACTTAGACTCAAAAAGAATAAAAAAAATTATTTTTATTTTTTTAAAGTTCACTCAACGTCGAAAAAGAAATAAAATACTCAACCAAGGACCATCCTTACTTTTTTTTATTTTAACTTATGCTTTGTTAAATTAAGAAAGAAAGAAAAAAACTTTTCTTTTCAGAAAGAAATTAAATCCTTTTAATTAAAAACATATTCTTTTTTTTAAAGTATAATTTTTTACGCCCACGTGCCCTACGTCAACTTATTTTGAAATGAGACAGATCATAAGAAAACAAAAAAAAAATAACAAAATTGCTTAATAAAACACACAGAGTAAAACTTTTTATCGGAAAAAGAGAAGAAAAACCCGAAGGAGAAAAAAGAAAAAAAAAGAGAAAATAATTTTTTTTTTGTTTGTTTGAAAAAAGCGGTTTTAATGAATCCAAACAAATCCAAAGGAAGTCGAAGACAATAAACAGAAGAATATTTTTTTTGGTAATTGATTCTAACAAGGGCGTAATCTGAAAAAGAAAAAAAGAAAAGCTGTCGGGGGTGGACAGCTTTATAGCGCCTGTATCAGAGCTTGAATCAATGGAACGCAATGCCTTTAAAAGCAGCTCCAAAGTAAATTGCGCCCTCCTAAATTAAAGGTCAAAAAAAAAAAAAAAAAAAAAAAGTTTTTAATTATAGGAAAAAACACATTCATTTAAAATTTTCGAAATTACCGAAATGGAACCAAGGGCGTTCCCCAACTAGCGAAAAACTTATCAAGTGAACCTTTGCCATTTTCGATTAACCGGATTGCGACGCATTCGTAATTAGTTTTATCTCAATATTTCCCAAGTGCTAAATGAGGGAAATGGCGATTAGTCCTCAAGACGCGACTTTCAAATTAACTTTTGAAGGATATGAATAATTTCGGATGGGAATAACTTTTCAAATTATAAGTTAATCCGATCCACATTTTAATAATTAACTTTCTCCTAAAGGTTCCTAGAGATAGCGAAGGGTTCGGTTAATTTTTTAGTAGAAGATTGCAATGCTAAGATCAAACTTCGAAAAAGATAGTTGGAGAATTAAGTTAGACACTATTTTACCAAACGAGAGATTCATAGCTCACCTTTAAATAATGATTTTTTCTACCGAAGTATTTTCCATTGTAAAATCCTTTCTAATTTCAATTATAAAATTCAAAGGCGAAAAGGGTGAGCACTTAAATAATAAAAACTCAGAAGTTAAAATGACGAAAGCAAAAATGCTTTGTGACAAGATGCTTTGGTACAAACCATGCAAAAACAATGAAAATGTCTTGTCATGAAACAAAATGTACGAAGAATTTCTTGCAAAGAAATATTAATATTTATAAAATATTTTTTAAATATTTTGCAATATTTTTAAAACATTATGCTAATATTTCTTGAAACAAGAAACGATAAAAATATTTCAAAACATTTAAAAAATATTTTATCGATATCAATATATCTTTGCTTACTTCCAGATAGAACAAGTCAGAACTTGTTTAAAACATTTCCTCTTTCTGAATAAATCTTCCAACGGAATTTTTTTCCCCATGAGTGTGATTTAGAATTTCATCACTTGCCTTAGAACTGAAGAAACACGTCCTGACATGTTCTGACACGTTCAACACAGTGCACTACTCTGTTTTAAACCAAAGGAATAAGGACTTCAAGATTGTAGACGAATTCCGTGTATCATAAAAAATGTTTTTAAATATTTTGCAATATTTACAAAATATTATGCTATTATTTTTTTAGAAAAAAGAAACGATAAATATATTTTAAAAGTGTTGACAAAGGTTAACAAACAACTTAATAAACCATTAAACAACTTAACTTCTTTACCGGAAAATCTTTTTTCATCCTCCAATATAATTATGCATAAATTATGCATAAATAAGTATGCATAAAATTAAAATAAAGGTTGAATAGCGTAATATTTGCGAATTTCCTGCTTTATGATTTTAACAAATTTTATGTATAAATTATGCAAAAATTGTAAATATCCAGATTTTCATGCCTAAAAAAATTATGCATATCCAAATCTTGGTGCTTAAGAATACATGCATAAACTTTCCACAAATTATGCCATGTCCAAATTTTTATAAATAATAGAAAAATAATACACTTTCTCATATAATTTTTCTTTCATTTATTTTGTAAAAATTTAATACACTTTTTGCATCTTTTTTTCGTACAGGGTCCCTTAAAATTTCCCTATCCTAAACCGAAATCCTTTTTTTTATATAGTGACTGTACTAATAAGAAATGAAAAACCCCTTCAGTGGAACATCCACTCATTTAATTCACTCAATCTTTTACATGCTTTAACCCCAAAACCCCTTAGCTACTGGGCTTCGAGCTCCAACCTGAACCACGCACATTTCAAATCAAAAACTTGCGTCAATTCTTCCATTTTCCGAAAACCTAAAAATAATTCTTATCAAAACAACCAAAAGTCATTCTCCGCAAAATGTAAAATCATCTCAAATTTCCCAGAAAAAAGGGATACACCCATTAATTCAACGAATAAAATTTCAATGTTAAATGAAAGGGTAACAAAAAAAAAAAAAAATGCTGCATTCCCTTATCCCTGAAACCTGTTACGCTCCATTATTATTACATTTTTTTTTATTCCTTTTCGTCCCTAATCTCTCTTTTTTTTTGTCATGACAACAGCCCATTTATGTCTTGTCACTTTGTAATGATACTTAAAAACAGCATTAATGGAATCCATTAAAGTAATTGAGAAATTTTTTTTTCTTTAATCAGAATCGATGAAAGTTCATTTGTTTAAGTATTTTTTTTTTTTTTTTTTTTTTTTTTTGACTTACCTGCAGGAAAGGTTGTGCTCGCCCATATCCACCATGACCTCCGTAACCGAGATTCGAAAGCATTTCAGGGCTGAATCTGTTGAAGAGTCCGCCCCAAGCCAAAGCCGAAGGGGCGAAGAAATGTAAAACTACGACTGCGGCCAATGACATTTGAGCTTTTGACATTGTTCCTTTTTTGTTTTATATAGTTTCCTTACTTTCTAACAAAAAATTAACTTCACTAAAAAAAAGAAAAAGAAATAATATTTTTTTAAACGGTAAAACTTTTTATAAAATCACAATAAGTTAAAAAAAAGAAATGAAACGGTTTCTGCATGAAAAAGTTAATGGTTCATCAACCTTCACATATTTTGCAAGATTTGCAAATTTTTTTTCGTAACCCATATAAAAAAATATCATTTTCTGCCTCTTTTTGAGTGCAGAAAATAAAATTGCCGACACGTTTTTTCATTTCCGGATTAGCGACAAATTCCCACGCATGTATAAACACTACCAAAAAAGGTAAACAACAAATATGGCGACCGCTTTTTACGTCGAATGCTATCCGTTTTTCTTTCGTTTCTTGTTTTGTTCTTATACTAAAAATAAGGTTAATAATCTTATTTTCCTTCAAATACTATATTTGAATCGTTTATTGCAAAAAGGAGTTTTGTCCACGTTTTTTTTTTCAAAATGGAGATCGATTGTTTTGCTTTCAAAAAATGTCAAAAATTTAAATAAAGAAGTTGTACTGAAACAAAAACAAAAGATCACCAATTAAAAAACATGGACTTTTTGCAATCAACGATTCATTTACTAAAAATCCTTTTAAGTTTATTAACCATATTTTTCGGATAAAAATAAAAAAATAATAAATAAAAAAAATGGTAACATTCGACGTAAATAGCGGCAGCCATATTTGTTACCTTTGTTGTGTTGTTTATAGTGGGCGGTGGACGATTCCAGTGCCGCTAACATTACCCAATAGGCTGTGTTCCGACGTGACGTCACGAACGGCGGCCATCTTAATTTTGAAGACCTACGAATTGTTTACTAATAGAGTACAGTATCAGTATTTTAATTTATTTATTATTTAAGGAGGTTCTACAGGTGAATTTGAAATTCTTAATTGATCGTTCTCGTGCATCTTAAACATAGGCGAAACTTTGTTTATTTTTCTAGAAAAGTTTTTCCGCCTACAAAATTTTAATTGGAATCGAATAATTTTTTTAAAATTATGGAAATATTTCTCTTAACATTCTACACAACTTTTGTGACATGAAATTTGGATCCCTTTAAACATTTATGGTGTTTCTGTGAGATTTTCCCGAAAAAAAGCCCAATGTTTATAAACAAACCATTAGCATGTTTACAATTTTTGAAGATTATTTTTGTAAATAGTTTAAAAACATTTTAGTTTTTAATAAAAGATATTTTCGCGTCACAAAAGTTGTGTAGAATGTTAAGAGCAGGGGTCCGAAGCCGATGCCGATGCCGATGCCGAAGCCGGCCGCGGCCAGCTAAAATTTCGGGTAGACGCCGATGCCGGCGCCGATGCCATTTTATCTGTTTTATTTCCGATGCCGATGCCGATTCCAGCATCGACCACCCGATGCTGATGCCGATGCCACCAAGCATCGATCTCATCCGATGCCGGCATCTGTTATACCCAATGTACCGATTTTTTAATCAGATAAAAATTTTAGAGCCATTCTATACGTTTTTTTTTTTTTTTTTTTTTTTTTTTTCAAAATATAAATTAATTGTAAAATCACATATCTCGAATTTTTAATTCCGACGTCAGTGCTGGTACCGGCACCGATGCCGATGCCGCTGCCGATGCCGCTAACGATGCCGGCACTAATAAATTTCGCGATGCCGATGCCGATGCTGGCACTAACAAATTTCGCGATGCCGATGCCGACGCCGACGCCGATTTCGACTTTGAAAAAAATTCGATGCCGATGCTAGCATCGGCATCGGTTAAAATGTCCAAGCTTCGGACCCCTGGAGAGGAATATCCCCATAATTTTAAAAAAATTATTCGATTCCAATTAAAATTTTGTAGGCGGAAAAACCTTTCTGCGAAAATAAACAAAGTCTCGCCTATGTTTAAGTTGCACGAGAGCGATCAATTAAGAATCTCAAATTCACCTGTAGAACATCCTTAATGCCGTAAAATGGTTAATTTTTGCGCTGTATATCATTGTTCGAATAAACCGGATGAAAAATCCAACAAAAGTTTTTTCAGATTTCCAAAGTTTCAAAAGATACTAAAAATAAAAAAGGCATCTCTACAGAGAGAACCCACCCACCTAACCCATCACCTTAACAAAAATCTGAAAAGTTTGATAAGAGAAGCTTTTGCCGGAGCAAAATTTGAAAATTTCGCTCAGTTTAAAAGCACGAAAAACTATGTCGGTTGAAAGCGGATTAAAAATCTACAAATTAATGTTATGTGGTCGTAGGAACATAGCGCCGTCACATTATCCCGGAACGTAATGGAGCTATAAATTAAATTATATCACTCTTACGACGTAATGCAGGTTTAGGGAAGTTGAGTCCTTCGGATGTTTTCAAATAAAATCAAGAAAGGAGAGAGTAATTAAATACTTATAATACTCAGGAGGTTTCAAAGATGATGCAGTAAAAAGGATAACGCTTTTCTTTGCTCGGGAATTGAAAATTTAAGAGTTTTTTAAAACCTATTCCGACAACTTATACGAAGAGAAAAAAGTTAAGACAGCAAAACGTCCTCGTGCAATAAATTCAGGAACGGCAATAAAATTAAGAGGAAGCTTCAGTGAATACCGGAAGTAACGCGCACAGCGGTCTCAAAAAATAAATTTTTGGCCAAGAGTCTAAAAATTGTTTTAGGGGAGACCATACTTTAACTTAAAAAATATGAACAAACCCCAGAAAAAGTGAGTTATAAGTTTATATAAAAATATATACATAGCAGTGACAAATCAAGCGGATTACGAATTTTCGGGTGGCGAATTACTGATGACAAATTTACGTATGACCAGAATTTTCTGGTGACCAATTTACGCGGTGACTGACTAGTTCCCTGGTGACGAATCTGCTGGGTCCAGATCTAGTCTCTGGTTGCTGTTAAAAACAACATGTGGCAGTATTTCCAGATTAACATAAATTTAACCCCGTCTGTATTTTTACATTCGCTTTTTAAAGATTAAAATTTGAATCGAAAAAACCCGCGAGGCGTTTCAAAAACGCATCTGCTAATTTTACTAGAGCAATTACTAGGGTGGTTCGAAAATCAACTTTTTTGGAATTTCAAAACTCCTATATCGGGAAAAGTTTCTTTATAGGTAGAGTATCAACTCTGAATTTTTTCAGATTTTTGAACGGCATCCTGAGGTGTCAAATCGGCCTTGAAATTTTCAAAAAGCTCATAGAAGGGCCGAAAATGAACCTTTTTTTTTGCATAAAAGACCGTCGATTCCTATCGGAAATTTCGCGTAGATTACGAATTTGAAGCCGAAAATTAGTTTTGGTGTATAATTTTTGAGCTACAGGCCGGGTTTAAAAGCTCTAAAAACATGGTTATGGTATTTTGTCTGTGGCTCAAAATCCGTGCACCAAAACTAATTTACGACTTCAAATTCGTAATCTACGCGAAATTTCCGATAGGAATCGATGGTCTTTTATGCAAAAAAAAAAGGTTCATTTTCGGCCCTTTTATGAGCTTTTTGAAAATTTCAAGGCCATTTTGACACCTCAGGATGCCGTTCAAAAAATCTGAAAAAATTCAGGGTTGATACTCTACCTATAAAGAAACTTTTCCCGATATAGGAGTTTTGAAATTCCAAAAAAGTTGATTTTCGAACCACCCTAGCAATTACCGAATCCTAACAAAAACAAAGTAAACCAAATAATTAATCAGCCGACTCAAAAGCCTACGACCATTCACCTACGTCTCAGCGAAAAGCGATTTAATTTCCCCTCAAGGTTGTTAACCTTTTATTGAGTAACGCACGGTAAATGAAAATTTTTTAGCCTTTCCCCCAAAACCCGCCCGACCGCCCGCCCGCGGATCTTTCAAAAATTCCACGAAAGCAGACAGAAGTAATAAAACGAAAAAGAAAAACATTAGAATTGATTAAAAACCCAGGCGCGTTATTATGTGCATTAATATAAAATATCACTTAGTTCCATGACTGCGGAAAAGTAATGTTAAGGGGGGGGAAAAGGGAAAACGAAAAATAATAAACAAGAGAGAATATAAACGAGAGTAAAAACTTTTATTGAAATGATATATGACTAACTTCCTCGTTCAAAGTTTTAAAGCTCTCCATTATATAAGTTAAAAGCAACAACAAAACGGTGACAACTACGCCCACTTTTTTTAACACTTTTGGAGAAAAAAAAAACTCCTGTTTTTTATGTTACGGTATTGCACAGCGCGAGAGGTTTTTAATGAGAATCATAAATTTATTATCAGCCTTTTTATTTATTTATTTATTTTGAAATTCACAACACCTGATATTAGAAATTTAGAATCCGACTGAAATGAAATACCTTTATTGCTTTTAACTGATTTTGTAGGAAAATGGCTGGTTTTTTTTTCTAGGAATTGCTGAATAATTTTTAATATTTTATAAAGAAAAAAGCGCGTAAAAAAGGCTACGTGTTTGAAATTAGTATTGCAGCTTTCAGAAATAAAAAAAAATTCTTTTTAGTTATTTTTCAGAGTAAAGGATCAATCAAGAAAGTTTTTTTCGAAATGAAAAAAAAAATGTATTGAAAGAGTACAGATTTTAATATGAAAAGATTTTCTCTTTGAGTACCGGAAACCGGGGAGAATGGGGGCTTATATGGAGAAAAAATTCGCTGAAAGGTGTCTGTCGTATTTTTAACTGAGAGGAGTCTGAGAAAATCTTATTATTGCTTACAAAAGGAAGGGAGGAGTATATTACATTAAAAATTTTAAAGAGGGGGGGGGGGGGGGGTCAACGAAATGGTAACACTAATATAAAATGTCTGTAAGGCTTATTTTTTAATGATGATGGGAGGTGTTATACCTAATGTTCAAAATACCCTGAAAAAAGATGGTGTTATACCTCCCATGTTAAGCGATTTGGGAGTTAAAGTGGAGCAAAAAAAAATTTTTTTTTTTTTTCCATTTTAACTTTTAATGCTGCACAAAACACTTCATTTGGCGTCAGAATAACGTATTTATGGCCTAAGCCCGATCGGACAGTATTTTGAGGTTCCTTAATGCACTTTCATGCTAAAACCCAAAATTTTGAACATTTTCCGTGTCAAAAAAGTTTTTCAAAATGGAAAGTAACCGAAACAGGATTAAAGTCGATGCTTGACCTTCGCAACATACGTGACTGTAAAAAGAAAAGTTTCTGATGCGTTGTTTTTTACAGGTCGGCCTAAGTGCTTAAAAAATTCGATTTTTTGCCTTTGATCGCTTGCAATTTCTATGGAAATTTTTATATGGAGCTAAAAATCGTAGGGTCACTACCCGTGGGGTTAATTTATCAGATTTAACAAGATTTTTTTATATCCGAATTTTTTCGGGAAAACGGCGGCATTTAAAACTCTGATTTTAAGAGCTAAAATTTCAAAAAATTGAGTTTTCTGTTAAATAATTTTGCTGAAGTGGAACTAGAAAATCTTTTTCTGTTTTTTTTTTTTACTTTCGGCGATTAAAAGAAGTCCGTTTAAATGTTTTTCAAATCATTTTTTTTTTTTTTAATATCTCGAAATATTTGACAAATATTAAAAAAATGATTTAGGAATACAGTTATTAAAAATATTAATAATAATATTATCAAAAAAATATAAAAACAAAATAAATTTATACTCCAATTAATTTTTTATTTATCTCTTACTTGGGAGCGAAATAGTTGGTAATTTTTACTTGCTTTTTTTTTGTTATGTAAATGAGAATTTTCTAACTTTTTTTTAACACGGTCCGTTAAAACATGGAAAATTATCATCGAGATTGTTGCCATCAATAAAATTTGCGTATCTTTTTATAATTTTTGCTGCTTCAAGGGCTTGTATGGTGGGTGGAATTTTAAAACCTTAAATTAAAATTGTTGAAATAGGAAAAAAAAAAGTGTTTCAGTACATGCCGTTCTTATAATCGAAACAAAGTCATTAACGGAGCTATCAAAAGCCGTTCCTATAACCGGATTCTTTCTTCTAAGAATGTTAGTACAACCGAAAGTTTTTAACATGGAGCCTTATGGGTTTTTGCCGGGGCTAAAGACTTTGGTTCTTAAAAACTGAATGTTCTTATAGCCGAAGTTCTTATATTCGAAATTCACTGTGATCGGAATTGCAGCCGTCCAACTTCCATAACTATTTTTTGAAGGGATCTGCAATATTTAAAAAAATTACTCTTAAAATCATCCGTCAGGAAAAGTTTTGGGGAGGGGCAAAAATAGTTTTCCTGATAGTTTTATACATTTCTACAACTCCCCCTCCCTCTGGAAAAAAATTATTGCCCCTTTCAATTAAGGCTTATCCCCCCTCTCAACCACCTCGGCTTTTAAAAACTTATATCCTGCCCCAACTTACAGTACATCTTTAAATTTCTATAAATTCGATATTTTCGATTGATTTCAAAAAAAGTTAAAAATAATCAAAGAAAACAAGGATTCGACCCCGATATTGCTTTTATACAAATTGCTTTCAGCATGTATTAAAATTGAAATCTTTTGATGAAAGAGTTGAGGAAGAAAAAAAAAAAAAGTATTTTTAAAAATATAAAGTTTTTCTCCTTTTTCTCCTTTTTTTCCTTTTTAATAAACATAACTAATTACATCAACCCACAATTGCAAAATAAAAGGTTTTGTCATTAAGGTTCGTTAAAAAAATAAAAAAAAAGATCCAATTACTATTTTTTTTTCCTTTAATTTTTTTAACGAAGAAAAAAAAATACTTTTTTTTTAATTTTCGTAATTTTTGCTTGTTTTAGTTAAAAAAAAAAAAAAAAAAAAGCAAGTGGGTTGATTTTTTACCATGTAAACCTTGCACTAGAAGGAAATTTGATTTTTTTTTTATACGACGCGACATGATTCATGTCTGTCATGCTTTTTTGTGTGTGTAAAAAAAAAAGAAACTAAAAAAATCTCCCTTTTTTTCTCGGAAAAGGCTGACAGAAAAATCTGAAAAGCTTTTACAAACATTAAAAAAAGGGCTTGACAAAAAAAAAAAAAAAAAAAAAAACGCAAAACGCATAACCTTTTACTTTTAATAACTGCAAGGCTTCCCATTTCGTTTTTTATTAATCATTTTGCGTTTTCACATCTTTTTTGTTTGCTTTGGATCCTGTGAAAATTCCTTTTTTTTTATTTTTATTATTTATCTCGTATAAATTATATGATGAACAACTTTCAGGAAAAAAAAATATATAGCCTACTCGTCGTAAAATTCCCACTCAATAAAATTTTCCATAACATATGTGAAGCGCAGTAATAAAAAAAAAAAAAAAAAAAAAAACTTGGGAAAAATTTTCCCACAATTTTTTACCTCCATTTGTCCGGTGCGTGAAAATGGTTTTTTTATCAAAGGAAATCGAAATCGTTGAAAATTTAACGGATTCGTTAATAGGAGCGGTTGATTTTTCAATTATCTAATTACAAATCTGGTTATTTCCTTTTTCATAGTAGGGCAGTCTCCACTTAATAACGTTCACGGCATTTGCGTTGTCCGTCATCGCGAATAACGTAATCGCACCGGAAGTACTTTGCAGGTTTTGCTCTCGTAAACGTTTGTGGCATAAAAAGAGTACCGTATATTTCATTAAGTATACAAAATTGGCTTACCCAGAATTTGTTTTGGAACAGATTTATTGTCTTCCCCATGCCCGAATAAAAATTTTTCTTTTTAAATCCGTAAAAATATCTTTCAAAACCGCCATTTTTAATGTTTGTAAATAAAAAAAAGCAGAAGATGATCAAAAAAATCGTGGTAAAAGATCCACAAAACTTCCGGTGCGAATGCGTTCATCGAGAATGCGGATAACGCGAATGCGGTGAACGTTATCAAGTGGAGACTGCCCTAGTAGGAAAGGATCCTTTTTTTTTTCGTGTAAAAAAACGATTCGGCATAACGTCCCGTTTCATCGTGTTTTGCATCAACAGGGGAAAATTTGCATGACGGAATTTACATGAGCAAAATGGATGTACGAATTATGTTCGAGATAACACAGGGGGGGTTTTATCGATGATGATATACAGCCCAGTTTTATAATTTTGCAATCAGACGTTTTCTGATGAGTCCCCCTATCCCCCCGCTTCCCTCGCTATCTCGCTTTTTCGAAGGTTAATTAGAACGAGAGTTTAATTATTTAATTACAGCAAATTAAACTCTTTAAAAAAAAATTTATATGTAAAATGTAGAAGTAAAAATTTTTTGTTCTTTCGAAAATGGAGAAAAAAAATAATATCCAACAGAAAATTTAACAAACTGAGTTACACTCCGCTTCCCATTGCCCCGAGGTTTCTTGTAGGAAAACCCGACTTGACCCTGTTTCCTGGAATTCTTGCGTATTTTTAGAGATAATTTAATATGCACGACAATTTTTAAACAATGTAAAACAACTCAATTCATCCGTGTCGTGTTTCAGTTATAGTTCGGGGAGGTAGAATTTAAAATTATTTTTTGTAAAATTGCCCGAACCTGTGCTCCTGCTGTTTCTTTTCACTCTGTTACAACATCGTAACAAAAGAAAAAGGAAAATCTTTTTTTTTTTTTTAAATTGCAAGGTGCGTAGCTACTGAAAATGATTTTTCAAGCTTTTAAAAGGTCTTCCAAAAAAATTACTTCTATGGTAAGATGAG
This sequence comes from Liposcelis bostrychophila, assembly GCA_037577465.1. Taxonomy (NCBI): domain Eukaryota; kingdom Metazoa; phylum Arthropoda; class Insecta; order Psocodea; family Liposcelididae; genus Liposcelis; species Liposcelis bostrychophila. The sequence goes on along the minus strand of CM075207.1, from coordinate 8,957,223 downwards.
TATTCTGGCAATGTATTTTTTAAAAAAACAGGGCCTAGCGCGTCAGCTATTTAATCAATTTAAGTACATGGTAAATTTATAATAAAGAAACGAGACCAAAGGTCAATCGGATAATTTATTTGGGGAAAAAAAATGAATTTAACTGATTTTGGAATTTTTGCTATCTAAAACGCTCAAAATTAAGGCTATTAAAAGGTATGTTTCTCTATAATTATTAGTCCCTCTTCTACGGGTTGAAAATCCTCGAATTCAGCACTAGAGCGGGTCCCAACCGTGCACCAAAACTAATTTTTGACTTCGAATTCGTAATTTCCGATAGAAATCGACGGTCTTTTATGTGAAAAAAAAAATTTTCATTTTTGGTCCTCAAATGGGCTTTTTTGGAAATTTCAAGGCCATTGCGGCACCTTAACATGTCGTTTAAAAAATCTGAAAAAAATTAGGGTTAATAGTATTATAAAAAGGCATCGATTCCCATATCAGGCATTTTCTAATTCAAAAATTCGTGTTTTTCGACCCGCCCTATTCAGCACCCTGCGAGGCGAGCATTTTGGTTTTATTCTTTGGTTAGTTTCTAGCTTTAAAATTAGAAATTTTATAGAGTGCACCGTAAAAAATTTTATGTAAAAATTAACATAATTATGATAAGATCGGTCTACATAATTTTTATGTTGTTTTTTGTTTGTTTACCTTTTGAAAAAAACAACAGAAAAAATTTGTGTAGACCGATTTTAACATACCGGTACGTAATTAGACAAGTAATATTTTTTACCGTTTGGCTCTTATTTTACAAATTTTTGAATTTCGGCGAACGCACCTCCTAATTCTTTTATAGTAGCCGAAAGAAGATTCCCAGATTTTTTTTCAGATTTTTTGGACTTCGTTTAGACCCGCGGACCTAAAAATCTCCGAAATTCCGGTAAAGTCTGAAAAATTAAAAATTTTATTTTTATGTAAAAATGAGTGCTCCTATTAGGATTTTTATGCAGGTCCTAAAAATATAGTTAAAAGTTATCTATATCAACGGTTTTGATGATAAGAGGCCAAAATAAATAAAAAAAATTAGCAAAATATGCTACAGTCACCATTTTTTGCGAAATTCTTCATAAATTTGTCCTCCAGCAAAGTAACCGTTTGTCATAAATAAATTTTAACTCCATTTTCGCAATCTACATAAAAAATTCGAATACGAAACAACCAGTTCTTACATGAAAATAAAATTTTTGATTTTTCGGTCTTTGCGGGAATTTCGAAATTTTTAGGTCCCCGGGGATGCGGCTAAACGACGTTCAAAAAATCTAAAAAAATTCAAGGAATCTTTACTATAAAGTAATTACGGGGTGAATGCACCAAAAATTCAAAAATTCGTAAAATAAAGGCAACCCTAAGGATAAAAAACAATTCTTACAATTAAAGGTCAGTAGACATTTAAAAAAAGTTATCAGCAAAAGCACAGACAGACCTTCCGTAATTTTACAAAATATTTTTCAGTTCTATCCTTTTGAGTGTGATGGAGAACTAGCAAAAAAAGCTTTTTTATTGAAGCTAGAAAAAAAAAAGAAAAGGAATTTTCCGACATTGTTGGCCAGACCAGGAGACACTGAAAAAAGATTTGTTTATTGTCTAATAAAAAGTAATTAGTCTCTTAATGATTTTCATGTTTAAAATTTGAATCAAATATAAAATAGTGAACAATAAACATAAAATCATTCAACACAAAATGTAGTCTTGTCTCCACTGGCCAATTAATCGAAGGATACAATTAATTGTACCACCGGAAATGCTGTATATTTTTAGACCTTTTTCTTCTGCTACCATTTTTTTTTATTGTTTTGATTATTTTTTCGAACACAAAAAAATAATGAAAACGAAAAAAAAGTGGTAGCAGAAGAAAAAAGTCCAAAAATATACATAATTTCCGGTGGTGTAATTAATTGTACCCTCCTATTAATTCGTCAATGGAGACAGAGCATGTTTAATTTAAACATCTTTTCATCTTAATTTTTTATTTCAACATTTCGAAATGTTTTTATGAAATATTTTTAATGTTTTCATGAAACATTTTTAAACATTTTATGTTAAATGATTTTAAATATAAAATATGTTCAATAATTAATGAAAAAGAATGCTATTTGAAATAAGCTCTAATTGACCCCTTTGTAAATAGAAAATAAAAAAATTACATTCGTCGGAAAAAAAAAATTGAAAGGGGCTGCAGCCAGCCCCCCAAGTTTTTTTTGGCCTCTGGCTGGCAATCGGCCTAAATCATTAGCAATTTAGGATTCCCCAAAAATCTTTTTTTAAACACCCTACCTACTTTCAATTTTCGTCAATTTCGACCATTGCAAATCTAAAGTCTTTTTCATTCATTCCCCTCCCCCTCCCCCCAAAAAAAAACGGAAGAGCAATTTGAAAAATTTTGCAGGAAATATTCAACTCTTATAACGATAACCAGACAAAATCTCCTGCCCCCGGCAAAAGCTCTTTGTAAGAAGAGAAAGCGTGGACCTTTCAGTAAAACGATTTATTCTTATTTTCCATTTTCCCGTCGGAAATGCTCGCTTCAATTTTCTCCAGTTTCATTTAATTCTAAAAATGGAAATAATAGATTCACGTTTTAGAATCCATTTCCGTGACATTGCTCTTTTGTAACTAAGCTTATACAGCAAAAACATTCATAAATAAAAAAATAAAATAAAATAAAAATAAAAAATTTAAATAAAATAACAAACAAGTTGAATGATTTGTGCGATTAGGTGAAGCGCTCTAACCAATATTTCGATTAATATTTATTTGAATACTTCATTAAAATATAAAACAAACGTCATTAACGGTGAAATTATTAATGAGACTCATAAAATTTCCCTTTAATTCATTTTTGGATTAATGTAAAGCGGACATCCAGATTATGTAGTTATAATTTTATATATAATTTGGACGTCTGCTTTACATTAACCAATTTTCGGAACCATTGTCCTGTCTCCATTGGCCAATTAATCGAAGGGTGCAATTAATAGTACCACCGGAAATTTTGTATATTTTTTGACTTTTTTCTTCTGCTGCCACTTTTTTTCATTGTTTTTATTATTTTTTCGAACAAAAAAATTAATGAAAGCGAAAAAAAAGTGGTAGCATAAGAAAAAAGTCCAAAAATATACATAATTTCTGGTGGTACAATTAATCGTACCCTCCAATTAATTGTCCAATGAAGACAGAGCACAAATCCTAGTTCTGGAAACTTTTTAACTCTTTAAAACTATTCCCAATGAGAAAAAAAATATTAATATTTATAAACATTTTTTAAAATATTTTTCAAGATTTTAAAAATATTATGCAAATATTTTTAAAATATTTGTTTTGTCTCCATTGGCCAATTAATCGAAAAGTACAATTAATTGTACCACCGGAAATTTTGTATATTTTTTAACTTTTTTCTTCTGCTTCCACTTTTTTTTTATTGTTTTGATTCTTTTTTCGAACACAAAAAATAATGAAAACGAAAAAAAAGTGGTAGCAGAAGAAAAAAGTTCAAAAATATACATCATTTCCGGTGGTGTAATTAATTGTACCCTCCTATTAATTCGTCAATGGAGACAGAGCATGTTTAATTTAAACATCTTTTCATCTTAATTTTTTATTTCAACATTTCGAAATGCTTTTATGAAATATTTTTAAATGTTTTCATGAAACATTTTTAAACATTTTATGTTAAATGATTTTAAATATAAAATATGTTCAATAATTAATGAAAAAGAATGCTATTTGAAATAAGCTCTAATTGACCCCTTTGTAAATAGAAAATAAAAAAATTACATTCGTCGGAAAAAAAAATTTGAAAGGGGCTGAAGCCAGCCCCCCAAGTTTTTTTTGGCCTCTGGCTGGCAATCGGCCTAATTCATTAGCAATTTAGCATTCCCCAAAAATCTTTTTTTAAACACCCTACCTACTTTCAATTTTCGTCAATTTCGACCATTGCAAATCTAAAGTCTTTTTCATTCATTCCCCTCCCCCTCCCCCCAAAAAAAAACGGAAGAGCAATTTGAAAAATTTTGCAGGAAATATTCAACTCTTATAACGATAACCAGAAAAAATCTCCTGCCCCCGGCAAAAGCTCTTTGTAAGAAGAAAAAGCGTGGACCTTTCAGTAAAACGATTTATTCTTATTTTCCATTTTCCCGTCGGAAATGCTCGCTTCAATTTTCTCCAGTTTCATTTAATTCTAAAAATGGAAATAATAGATTCACGTTTTAGAATCCATTTCCGTGACATTGCTCTTTTGTAACTAAGCTTATACAGCAAAAACATTCATAAATAAAAAAATAAAATAAAATAAAATAAAAATAAAAAATTTAAATAAAATAACAAACAAGTTGAATGATTTGTGCGATTAGGTGAAGCGCTCTAACCGATATTTCGATTAATATTTATTTGAATACATCATTAATATATAAAACAAACGTCATTAACGGTGAAATTATTAATGAGACTCATAAAATTTCCCTTTAATTCATTTTTGGGTTAATGTAAAGCGGACATCCAGATTATGTAGTTATAATTTTATATATAATTTGGACGTCTGCTTTACATTAACCAATTTTTGGAACCATTGTCTTGTCTCCATTGGCCAATTAATCGAAGGGTGCAATTAATAGTACCACCGGAAATTTTGTATATTTTTTAACTTTTTTCTTCTGCTGCCACTTTTTTTCATTGTTTTTATTATTTTTTCGAACAAAAAAATTAATGAAAGCGAAAAAAAAAGTGGTAGCAGAAGAAAAAAGTCAAAAAATATACATAATTTCTGATGGTACAATTAATCGTACCCTCCAATTAATTGTCCAATGGAGACAGAGCACAAATCCTAGTTCTGGAAACTTTTTAACTCTTAAAACTATTCCCAATGAGAAAAAAAATATTAATATTCATAAACATTTTTCAAAATATTTTTCAAGATTTTAAAAATATTATGCAAATATTTTTAAAATATTTGTTTTGTCTCCATTGGCCAATTAATCGAAAAGTACAATTAATTGTACCACCGGAAATTTTGTATATTTTTTAACTTTTTTCTTCTGCTTCCACTTTTTTTTTATTATTTTGATTCTTTTTTCGAACACAAAAAACAATGAAAACGAAAAAAAAGCGGTAGCAGAAGAAAAAAGTTCAAAAATATACAGCATTTCCGGTGGTACAATTAATTGTACCCTCCAATTAATTCTTCAATGGAGACAGAGCAATTGAAAAATATTTCAAAAATATTTTATAAATATTTAATATTTTTTTCTTATCGGGTTGTCCTGCATGCAATTGACATTTATCCTTCAAAATTTTCTAATATCTGATGGCAACATTTTTTTGACTTTTACGTGACTTTGACGTTTCCGTTGGTCTAACTTTTAGTAGAAATGATAATCGGGTTCTGCATCCATTTTCCTAAATTTTTCCGGGCAATGGGAAAAGAAAAGCTTGTCCTATTTAACTCCTACCTCTTAAAATTTTCAAACTTTTCATACTTCACTCTCACGTGCACCGACTTATGTAATCTTACTCATTTTTAAATTTCCAAACTATTAACAGAAAAAAAAGTTTTTCCACCATTGGAAAATCGCAAAAAAACAAACCAAGAAATTTACACCGATTTTCGTTTTTTTAACCTCGGGAAAGCTCGTTAAGTGGTTATTGAACCGATTTTATTTCCGCATATCATGTCTAATATTTTATTCCGAAAAGTGTGACAAATTTTTTTCGAGAATGAAAGTAAAAAAAAGAAAACTTCCCGCTCATTTCCGACCATAACCGGAAATCTTGTGAACTTTAACGAGGGCGAGAAAGGGATTGTCATACTTATCCATAACCCGGACAAATTTATTTTTACCTCCGGAAAAATCGGAAAATCGTCCTCGAACCCAGTTATCTCCACTACTAGTTTAAATACTTTACGAATTTTTTCTGCTCTGCTTCTTAATTATTTCCATTTTAAGCAGAAAAAAAAAATGGAGACAGTTAAAAGTTTATAAATAAAATATTTTGCTCAGCAAAAACCAAAAACGAAATCAAGTAAAAAATCTAAAAATTTTATCAAAAAATTTTTCTAAAAATTCATATGTCCTGTCTCCATTGGCCAATTAATCGAAGGGTACAATTAATTGCACCACCGGAAATATTTTGGACTTTTTTCTTCTGCTACCACTTTTTTTTTTTTCGTTTTCATTATTATTTTTTTTTTTTTTTTTTTTTAGTGATTGAAAAAATAATCAAAACAACAAAAATGGTAACAAAAGAAAAAAGTCCGAAAATACACAGAATTTTCGGTGGTGCAATTAATTGTGCCCTTCGATTAATTGGCCAATGGAGACAAGACTATAAAAATTTTTCTAAAAATTCATAAAAATTTTTCTAAAAATTAATAAAAAATTTTCTAAAAAATCCTAAAAATTTTTCTAAAAATTCATAATTTTTTTTTAAAACATTTTTAGAAGGAAAAAGAATTTCAGGACAGCTATGACAAGAATCAAACATCCCTTTTCACGTTCCAACAAGATTTTCGAGCTTATCATTTAAAATTAATTCAACCGAAATTGATAGTTTCTTTACACTTCGAAACTTTTCCGCAATTTCCCGACAACTTTCACCGAAAACGATTTATTTCAGTAAAAAAAAAAATATTTTCAATTTTCCGAAAGGGAAAGATTCATTAAAATTTTCACGAAAACCAATTTATAGATATCGTTTTTTAAAATGTTCGATCAAAAATTCAATTATTTACGGCACATAAATTCGCTACAAAATTCTAATTATCGTCTTTTAATTAAGTCAATTAAAAACAAAAGCTTCCAAGTTTCCATCATTTTCGGCATAACCTTTTTTAGCCTTTGAAACGCCTACGAATGAATATACACGTTATAAAATTGCCCTTTTACTCTATCCAACTTTTCATAAAACTATCATCGTCTCATGGCCTTTCACTCTCAAAGGAATTAAAAAAAAAAAAAAAAAAAATACTAACTCATTCATTCATAAATCGTTTTTAACCTTTTAAACATTCTCCAATTTTTTTTCCGAAAAAAATTTTTTTTTTTTTTCATCAACGGTCGAAAAGCCCAGACGTGACCCACTAATTTTTAGCTACTACCTCGGCTGATTTTACGATATCCCAATGAGTTTTCTATAAAATCAAAAATTCCTAAACCCGCAATCCAAGCAGAAACCGTTTCCTTTAAAAATTTCCCGGGAAAATACCTGCTAATCACTATTTTATCTTTCCGATTATTTTTTCTTTCAAAAATAAAAATATAAACAAAAAAAAATAACGTGTAACTCTGATGGGCACTAAAAGTAAACGATGTTTTATATACTAAAGCAGAACGTAGACTGTTTGCCGCACTGGTTGCATGGAGTAGCTTTGTAGGCGCTTCGATCGATAACCCTCGTTTTTCTTTCTTTCTCTCTCACATTCCGTGCTACATTACCCTACGCCTACATTCCCGCCAATTTTTTTTTTTCGGTATTTCCCTTCGCATTAAATGTTACGATTCGCCCCAAAACGTTCCTTTACACTTTTTTATTTGCATTTCAATACGAAAAGGGAGGGAGGGTGGAAAAAAAAAATCGCGTGAGGCAACGTTCCAAAAAACAATTATTAAAAAACACTCACAGGAAAAACCGGAAAAACTCGAAAGAGTCTCAGAAAATTTCCCCGGATTTTTTTCTCTTTCTCTCCGCAAAAGAGAGAAAAAAAAAAAAAGAAAGTCGGAACCGCAAAAATATGCATTTGGGGAATATGTTCCGAGATTTGTTTTAGATTGGTTATGATAAGAGGAAAAGTTTTGTACATAAACTTACCAGTTTTTTTTTCCCTTTTTCCTTAAATCCCAATCCGCAAGGATATAAAGGCGACGTGGAAATAAGAGACCATTAATCACCAACTTGCGCAGTTTTTGAAAAAAAAAAAAGGGTTTGCGATGCATTAGGAGAAACCCAAGGACTAATTTCCGTCACCAGCTTTTAAAGTGTTTCTTCTTGCGGGAACAAAAAAATAAAATCCCAGTCACCGTGTTACGGAAAAATGATGTAGTCAAAAAGGAAAAAAAAAGAGGGGGTGCCTTTGATTTTCAGCCGGCAAGCGTTAGAACAGCAGGAGAACATTTCGCACCTGAAAAAAATAAGGAAAATGTGAGTAAAAATGAAAATAAAAATAAAGTAAAATATATAAGTTTTGTGAACAGGGTCGGAATGATTTAAGATGAGGAGAAATCCACGTCTTAAAAAGTGCAGTTTAGCTACCAATAAAAGTTATAAAAAGTAGGAAATTAAATTGAACAATTACAAGGGGGTAATTCTGTAGTTTGCAGGCTTATATGACATTAAGGGGCCTCCAAGCCTCTATGAGTAACTTCGCCCCTGGATTGGAAAACATTTTCATTTAACATTTTAGGGAACCCTCCATATAAGCAATGAGGCATTCTTGAACATGTTCGGTGAAAATTTTTCAAACATGTTGGGTGAACATGGTAAGTTTTTTTTTTTTTTTTTTTAAATTTTGATTTTTTGACGTAGGACTTCTTGGGGCTCAGTCCTCGGTCCTCGGAAATCTGTCTGCCCGGGTGTCGATCTGTTCCCACCAAAAATTTTATTTAACTTTTTTTTCTTTATTTTCTGTTTTTTAAAGTAAAATACAAGAAATTTTCTAAATAATTTAACTTTTAAAAAAGTTAAATTTTAAATAATATTTTGACTATTTTTTGTTTAACTTTTGACCTTTTTTGATAGTAAAATTACGAAAAAAAACAAGAACTTAGAAATTTTAAATCAAATATACTAAGAATATGAGCTAAAACAAAATTTTAATATTAAAATTTCAACTTTGAAGATTTTAATTAAAATTTTGAATAATTTTTTCAACTTTTGACTTTTTTTTTCATCAAAAATTTTAAATTTTTTTCGTGCCTTTTTTGGCAAATTACATTATTATTATTAAAAAAATTCGAATATTTTTGACAAAAACGAGCAAAAAAAAAATGCCTTAAAAACTTTAAATCGTTTTATTGTTAAAATTTTTCAATTTTGAGCTCTTCAGCGTTAGAATTTTACATTTTTTAGTTATTTTTTGCTCCCATTATCTTAAAGAAACTTTTTTAAGCATGTTCTTTTTCAATAAAATTCATTATTGTTAATGTTGGTAAAGCATGCTTTTAATATTAAAATTTTAAATAAAAAAATGAAAAGTGGAAAAGTACCCAAAAGACGTAGTCCTACGTAGGGATATGCCCCCATATCCCAGTATGATTTTTTTTTTAAATCTTTAATAGGCCTTTCAGAAAGAAAATTTTCGTTCCCGATCATTTTTCCTAACCAAATTTTCCTAAAATAACATTCCTAATGTTATTTTTGCTAAAGTTTTTTTTTCCTAATCTATTTTTTCTAAAAATTCCTAAAATTAATTTTCCTAAAAAAAAATTTCCTAATTTAATTTTCCTAACACCTTTTAGCTCGAAGATTTTCTGACTTTGTCGGGGGGTCTGGTTTCGAACTCGATCACTCTTTCTAACTTATTCCCCGCCCTCGAATAATATACGATTAAAATTGCAATGGCATTAGAAATATTATTTTTTTTTAATTAAATTAAATTAATTTTTTTTTTTTTAAAGTAACAATAGCTTTGTCTCCGTTGAAGAATTAATTGGAGGGTACAATTAATTGCGCCACCGGAAATGCTGTACATTTTTGAACTTTTTTCTTCTGCTACCCCTTTTTTTCGTTTTCATAGTTTTTTGTGCTCGAAAAATAATCAAAGCAATAAAAAAAGTGATAGCAGAAGACAAAAGTCGAAAAACGTGCAGCATTTCCGGTGGTACAATTAATTTCCCCCTTCGATTAATTGGCCAATGGAGGCAGAACAGGAGACATTATTAGATTAGGAAAGAAAAAACTTTAGTAAAAATAGCATTAGGAATATTGTTTTAGGAAAGATTTTTTAGGAAAAATGGTAGGAAACCGTCGATTTTTAATACTATATACAATATATATAATATGCAACATGTTCAGCGTGAAAAGGCCCCCTAACATGTTGGATGAACATGTTCACCAAATATGTTCGTCAAGTTCATCCAACTGGAATATTTTCACCGAACAAGTTCGGCGAACTTTTGAGTTAATTTCAAAGAAATTCCTACTAAAAAAAAAAAAAAACTTTAAATAAAAGATTACCAAATTCCACTAAACCACATTGCCGACCTTGTGCAAAAACATTTATATTTTAGTTCAAACCTGTTCCAAGCTAAAAGGTTCCATCCTTAACCAAGCGTTAAAATAAACATGTCATGTTACAAGTTAGTTAGGTAATAGCAAGGAATTCCAAAGCAGATAGACGTTCATGCAAATTAACCGTCCTACCAGTTTCCCATCACAACTAAGGCCGACGGAAGGTTTGAATGCTGCAAACAAACAAACAAAAAAAAAACGTCAAAAATCGTATAAATTTAAATTTTACTTATAAAAATTTTTTGAGAAAAAAAAAAATCAAACATACTCAAAATAAATTACACGTACACAAAAGAGAAAAAAAAAAATTAAATTAAAAAATAGGATTGTGTAAGAAACTTTTTTTTTTCTTTTTTAAACTACGATCTGCTACACCGCTGCAGACGACGTCCTCTTTTTTTTTTCGGTGAACGGAATTTTTTGTCACTAAAAACGTCCGTCGTTCACTTTTCGTCCGTCAATTATGTACACACTTATTTTTTCCAAAAATCGAATGACTCGTCGAAAATGGCACCAATCATCAACAACAACAATTAATAAAATATAAAAAAAAAAAAAACAACTAAAAACAACAAACAACAACAAAAAAACCGAATCGAACGTTAATCAATCGACAGCCAGCGAAAAAAACGTATCCGACTAGTGAAGATTTAATTTTTTTTTTTTTTTTTCTAAAAAACTTTCGATTCGTTTCCAAAAGAAAAAAAATTACAATATTTTCCTTCGCTTTATAATTCAGTTTCGCAGTTTTCTCAAAAAATTTTCTCCTTTTTTTTTCTTATTACCCTCTTAAGAAGAAAAAAAAAAAATGTAGGAGTGATTTGCAATCCAAGAAAAGAAAACCTTTTTTTTTTTCTTCCTCTTTTTTATTTTATTTTTATCAAAAAGGTTTCAGTTATCAGATTAGAGTTCTAAAAATCTTCGGAAAACTTTATTCTTTTTTTTGTTCTTTTCGAATTAAAAAAAAAAAAAGTTTCGAAACCTGCGAAACTGATTTCCGAAAAGGTCATTCGATTTTTTTTTTTTTTTTGTTTTAAAAAGTTTTTAAAAGGAAGATATATCACCGTGGAGCCCAAGAAGTTTTCACGTGTTGACACCGGTAATGCTTTTGAGCCAAGGTTTGTAGTAGGTAGTTCGCATGTAGACCCCTGGAAGATAGGGAGCAGCGCATTTGATCCCGTGGGAGACGGTTCCCAGTAATACCCATCGGCCGTCTTCTCTTTCGACCATTAACGGACCGCCGGAATCACCCTAAAAAAATAAAACAAGCATGTTTTTACACGTAAAAAAACAAAACAAAATTTTTTGGTTCAACAACTAAAAACATTCCCCATGAAAGAAATACTCCAACAATCAAACACAACCGTAAAAAGAGATTTTTTTTAAATGTCATACGTAAAAAATATCAATCGCCAAAATTAAATTAATTTCTTCCATAGAATTTCAATCAAAGCAAATTTGCATTTGAAACGGCCTGACAAATGATTTGTGTTTGTTCTGTTTCAAACTTAACGAAACTAGGAGTAAAACGAAATGAGTTTTCTCCATCCCCCCCCCCATTTCATCTTCTTTCTCTTCCCCCCACAGAGTTTAACCTTCATCGATTTCTTTTATTTCTCTTCGGATGTTCAGGCGTGACATCAAAGACTCTAGAAAATTACCCGATAATTTAAAAATTGGAAAAAAAAATCCACTAATGGAAAAAATACAATTTTCCAATTCCATTCAACGATTTACCTTGAGACGTTAAATATCGCAAAAAAAATTATCTTCAAGAGTTTTTTTCTTCTTTTTCTTCAAAAACAAATATCTAAGCATTTTTTTTTATAAAAAAAGAAAGAAAATAATAAGACTTTAAATCTCAAAGTAAAAGTCATCTGTCTTAAAGTTTAAGCATAAATATAGAAATATTAATGATCATCGTTATTAATAAAAAAGAATGATACTGTGGAAAATAAAAAGACTTGGGAGCTAATTAACTGCACATTATAAAAAAAATGAGTGAAGTAGAATTGAAGAGTAACATCCTAAAAAACCAAAAAAGGCTTATGATCGTGGGAACATAACAAAAAAACAGTACCGGTGGCACAATTTAGCACATGAAAATTAAGATGCTTACTTAATGCCTCGGTAGCAGTTGCTCGCATAATAAACAAGAGGTGCCAACTTAAACTTGGGTCACTATTCGGACATAGGCTCCGAGCGCCTTTTTTTGTATAAATATACACTTAAATATACCTGTTTACCTTTTAGAAGCGTATATATTTCCATCACGCAATTAGTTCGCGGGAATATTGCTTTTTTATAAGCTAAACATAATTTTAATGGTGGCCCTGCAATCAGGGATGATTGTTTTAAAACAAATTGGTTTAAAACACGGTGTTTTAAAACGTTTTAAAACATTTGAATAAAAAACACCGTTTTAAAACACTAACGTTTTAAAACACTGTTTTAAACACCGTATTTTATTAAGTGAATAAAATACGTTTTAAAACGCATTTTTAAGAGGCCCGAGCCCGCAATTTGTCGCGCACGACTCATTTTATACAATCTATGGTATGGACCAGACCATAGATTGTATGAGCCGCTCATATTCATAATGGTTGCTTAATCGCAGGGATGATTGTTTTAAAACAAATTGGTTTAAAACACGGTGTTTTAAAACGTTTTAAAACATTTGAATAAAAAACACCGTTTTAAAAATTTGAATAAAAATAGAAGCGAATTTAAAACATTTTGAACGTGTTTTAAAACATGTTTTAAAACGTTTTAAAACCAGGAAGAATAAAAGACGTTTTAAAATGTTTTAAAACATGGGAAAATAATATAAAACGTTTTAAACAGTTTTTTATTAAAAAATGTTTTAAACAGCAACCCTGCCTGCAATCAAAGCCTATAGAGACCCTATGTAAAGAGAGACTATCGAATTCACCGATAAATCTGATTGGTTCGCTTTTTAGAAGCCATAATGGATCGCCATTTTGGAAATTGAATGAAAATTTGAAGATTTCTCAGTTTTACCAATATATAAAACTGAAACCTTTTAACTCGGTTTTTTTATTCGATTTTCTTTTGTTTGAGAAAAGCCGTCAGGCACGATCATACAAACAGGCCTGGAAACTGGGGAGTAAAAAAGTGTCTGCTTTATTAAAGCCATTTTTCATTCTGTATTTTGATCAATAGATGGCGCCTCCTGCTTGTAGCCAGATCATGTGACCATCAATAATAACATGGTGCTTGACAACAAAATAGATATAAATATGAAATAAAGAACAAGGTTAGATAAATTTGTAAATAAAGAGAAAATAAGTAATTTTGGGAACCTAAACATTTTTAAACTTATTAGGCTTAACAACAATTATAAAAAAATCATTTTTTGTGTCCTAGAAGGCCTTGGTTTCAAAATGGAAGTTGAGTCACATGACCTGACTACATACAGCTCCTGCCATCACTATTGATTGAAATTCGGAAGTAATAGCAGCGTCAATAAGGAGGACACAAGCGCTCATATAAACCGTATACAAGTTTCAAGAGCTGTTTGTATAATCGTGCCATCAGGGGACCGATTCTGCACCACCGAAAATTTGTTTCTTGAATGTGTTCGAAAATTCACCAACTTGGAAAAAATGAAATTCCTAATTACAAATAATTTTCTTAAAAAAAATCAATTATAAAAATTTGAATAAATGCGATGCGAAGCCGATTAAATTCACTTGGAAATATTGAAGGGAATTGGAAATGTATGCATATAGTCAAAAGTAGAGTTAGCAAATGGAAATGTAAACAAAAGATGTTTATGCCACGCCATTTGTTTTCAACGAGACTTTCTCAAGCCTTACCAATGCTATATGCGCGGTATATGCGGTGGTGTCCGACAATTAGAACGTCCGCCATATTGTGGGAGGCCAGATATTTTTTTAGGTTGGCTTTTCGCAAAGTCCCTAAAAACGGACAACGTAAGCTGTCAAAAATTCTTAAATTTGCGGACTTTTGGTTTCTTAGGTTGTCGGTTTTTCGGGACTTTGCGCAAAGTCAATCTAAAAATATATTGTCTCCAACAATATGGCGAACGTTTCAAAACGTTCTAATTGTCGGATGTTTTCTATAAAATTTTATGTAGTATTGGTAGGGCCTAAACGTTCTTCCTTTTTCAGGGTTGCCAGATGCACCACCATGGTGGTACATGTACCACTACTGAAAAACAGGCCTCTATGTTTAGCTTATGGGGTACCACTATTGAATCCGTGGTAGTGGTACCCTGTACCACCGAAAATTTTTCTTCAATGTTTAGCTTATGGGCGTACCACTATCTAAGGTTTAGATGTACCACATTTGTAATTTTAGACCTGGCAACCCTGCTTTTCGTTAAGAAGATCGACCCATTTCGATCTCATTTATTTCATCATATTTATATTTTTGGATATCAAGTAACATGCATTACTCTTAACACGTTAAGTAGCTCGGTGTTACATTGCATATTTCCTTGCGAGCACTTCGTTAATAATTTCTAATATATTTTCGCTTTGATAATAATGGAATCACAGGATGTTTAACAATAAACGTCCCTTTTTAATTCGGATATCGGGTAAAGACCCGATATCCATCGCAACAAAAATATCTGGGTCAAGCTATCAACTTCCAAGGAAAACCCCGTGGGTACACTAATAAAAGCGCTCTGCATTGGATCTGATCTCACAGATTCATACGAAAAAATGTTTTCGAAATTCTCGATTCAAGGGTTAAGGAATAAATTATTAATCCAGCAAAAAAGATATCGCAGTTGAAACGTCATAAAGGCGTCAACCGTATTCAACAGCGATCATTTTCCGGGACGATTTTACAAGATTTTCGATCCTTCATTTCAAAGAAAGCTCTTGAAAAAAGGAATCTTGATAATTTTTTCCTGAATATTTCTTAGTTTTTGTTTTTTTAAGATTTGTCTTCGTTTTTCCGTAAAAAGAAAAATACGATTTGTCTGCTGTCACGGGTACCGCGTACTCTTAAGAGCTCGCATCAGTCACTTGTCTGCTGCCACGATTTAAATTTTTTTGCTTATGTTTAACTTATGAATCGATGATGGCTTAAACTTCACTGATGTGTGTGTACTCTTAAGAGTAAGCATCAGACGTGGTAGTAGATCATTTTACTGCTACGATCGATTTTTTCCGCTTATGTTTAACTTATGGATCGATGAACATTTAGATTTTATTAATTTGTACTCTTAAGAGTACGCATCAGTCACTTGTCTGCTGCCACGATTTAATTTTTCCGCTTAAGTTTAACTTATGAATCGATGATCGCTTAAATTTCACTAATTCGTACTCTTAATACGGAAGCATAACAAGCAGAGTCCGTATGCCTGTTACTGTAGGAGCATATCACAGAACAATAAAGCGTAAATTGGAGCGGGTAAACCCATTAGAATATTATAGTGACCCAATTATTTTCTTTTATACACTAAAGATGTAGCAGTAAGGAATGAATAAGGAAAGCTTCAAAACCACGGGAAGGTGGGTAAATTTTGTAAATCATCGCTCGGTGTCACGCAAAAAGGAAAAAGGGTTGGAAAGGAGAAAGGTGAAAGGGAATATAGTGCATTGAAAAGGTTAGCATATAAAAAAGAATAATCCGAATCAATAACCGAACCTCACGAGACAGGACCAATAATATGACGTGATGTCAATAGCAGATTCGTGTAAAAATTGTATACAAAAAAAAAAAAAAAAAAAAAAAAAAAAAAAAATAGTATAATTTTGTGGTTATATGAATATGTCTTTTCCGTAATCAAGTGTCATCACATCAAAATTTTCCCCGTTCACCCACCCACGCAATCAATTTTACGAAAAGTCGATTTTCTCGCCATTCATTTTCATTAGCTTAATCGAATTTTCCACTCGATTTCCCTAAAATGTGAATAGGAAAAGTGGGATAAATATACCTCGCATGAATCCTTTTGACCGTTCGCATAACCAGCGCAAAGGAAACTGCTTATTATTCGTTTTTGATGACCCGCGGTTTGGAACATTTCTTGACAAACGCTGTTGTCGATGAGAGGCACTCTGACTTCCTGTAGAACGCTTGGAACGCCTCCGCCTGTAAAAAAAAAAAAAAAAAAATTACAAACTCAATGCAAATTAATGTCATCGTAGGCTAATAAAATACTCATTTCGATCAGCAAAAATTTAATCAGATTTTTTTATTAGCGTCCCGGAGTTTTTATGGAGTAATTATACTGACCGTATTTGAGACGCCCCCAACCGGTGACGGTGGCCATTCGACCCGTGAAGTCTTCGCCCTCTCTCGGCATGCAAATAGGTACTATGTGTTCGTCGTATGAGACCGGGGAATCTAATTCCAATAAAGCGAGATCGTTTTCGAAGGTGGCCGGGTCGTACTGACGATGGACGATGACCCGGCGAACGTTTTTCGAGACAGATCTCTTCGACTCGAGCTCACCGCTTATATCGTATTCCCCGAACACTGCGACGAGCGAAGCCAAGAACCTGCAAAAGAAAAGGATTAATCCCTTGACGTGAGTTACAAAGAATAGAATGTTAAAAAAAAAAAAAAAAAAAAAAAAAAAAAAAAAAAAAAACGAAAGTGGATAAGAAAAAAAGGAATGAAAGTTTAATCGAAATTCAATTCGACGTTTGTCCATTTATCGAATACCGCTATTTGCAACGACGAGAACGTTGGATTGAAGTTTAAGCTTGGCCGTTCGCTAGCAGATAAATACGTTTCCAAGCTATTTTCAAATAGTTCACAGAGAGAGGGGGTTTGTAAGCTGCATATTTGCAGCGTAGGTATTTCATTTATATTGTTCTCTAAGTTAAAGTAAACATGGATTCAGGGAATAATTTAGTTAAAATGTTTGCCTTGCTCTCGTGCCTTAAACAAAAAAAAAAAAAAAAACGCTAAAAATACTTCTTTTTCCTAGGAAGGCGAACTTTTTACGTGGCACTTATAAAAATATACATGAAAATACGCAAAAGGGTCATGTACATATTACCTTGCGCAACAGATCGTACTTATTGTAAGCGTTTGCTTGTCGATTAAAAACATCTCTCTCTTTCCGGTATAGCCCGTACGAAAAACAGATGCAAAAAGTGTATAAAGCTTTTGCAAAATTAATCCAAAAAATTTATATGAAAAATAGAATTATTTTTGAATCACTTATACAAAAATTACGTCACGCATAATTTTTTGCAAAAGTTTATGCACATTTTTTTAAGAATCAAACTTTGAATATGTGCATTTTTTTAAAGCATGAAAACCTGGGCATGCATAATTTTTGAAAAATTTATGCATATAATTTTTTTAAATCATAAAGCAGGAAAATTTGCATATATTATGTTTATTCAACTTTTTTTCATTTTATGCATAATTTATGCATAATTATATAATATGCATATAATATATATTAATATTTTATGCATAATTATATAGTATGCATATAATAAGTCGTGTCTCCATTCGCGATTTATCCGAGGATCGGATATATCCGATCATGGGCTTTATCCGACCACCGGAAGTACTAAATGTCTTTTTTGCTTCTCCTTTGTTGTTTTTAAGTTGACTTTTCCGCGGCATAATTAATGAAAAACACTTTTTATTAAATTGTTCCTAGAATCTTCGAAATTGGAACAATAAATCACTTTTTTTAATATCCCGCACGCAAAAAACATAAACAAAATACCGAATACGCCATTGTTATTTTCAAGTTCGAGCTTTTTCCTAGTGTTCGAAAGTACAGTACTTCCGGTGGTCGGATAATGCGATCATCGGATAAATCGCTAATGGAGACACGACTATATATAATAATTTATGCATAATTAAAAATATATGTAATAATTTATGCATAATTGTATATATGTAATAATTTATGCTCAAAAAAATGTCAAAGTTGTGCTAATATTTGAAAGACCCCCAAACTGAATAGACCAAAAGAAGAATTTTACATTTAATTTAATCTGTTTTCCAGAAATTTCAGCGCACAAAGAAGTCTTTGATAAGACATGAAAAAGAATGGATAACGACAGATATCGGAAGAAGGCCTAAGTAAATTACGTAAAAGTTGACAAAAAAAAAAAATGTAAATGAAGAACCAAAGCGGCCTCAAACTAGCTTTGTAGACCAAAGTGCAGTCCTAATACTTACCCGGGTTGGCAATGAGCAGCAGTGATCACAAATTTATTTGTAATAAGCACTCCACCGCACTTATTTTTAGTGAACAATCCCAACCAAGTTGACTCTCTAACTAAAACCTGCCACGGGTAATGCCCAAATTGTGACCCTTTTCCTCCTACGATTCTACCTCCTTTCCTCACCATCGGCCTGACTCCACACTCTGAAAAAAAAAAAAAAATTATTTTGCAGGATCATAATTATCTATAAGTACAGAATCATTCCGAAAGCTTCCGGCATGACGATCCAGGATTAGGGTGGATCGAAAAACACGAATTTTTAAATTTTAAAATGCCAGAGCCCGGAAAAGTTCCATTGTAGCCTCCGTATTAACCCTAATTCCTTAGTAAAAAAATATGGGTAGGGCAGTTTTTTTTCCCATAAAATTGGCAGTAGTATGGGGCAGTTTTTTAAATTAATTGGCAGTGGATTTTTTTTTCTTTTTAGGCAGTAAATTTGGTAGAGGTAAAGATGTTCAGGCAAAATTATATATTAAAAATGTATAAAATATATATAAAGTATATATATTTTATACATTTTTTTAATATAATTTATATATATTTCATATATAAATCATATATAATTTTGCCCCAACATCTTTACCTCTACCGTAAATTTTTATATTTTAGGGAAACTGCAGAGTGGCAGTAATTAATAATCGAAGGACAGTATTTTTTTATAAAACTAGTTTTTTTATGTTTTAATTTTTTTTTTTTGCACAAATATTGCTTAAAAAACGCAGGGCATTATCCACCTGCCGAACAAAAATTATTTACTCGCTGGATCAGGCATAATTTTGATCACTTTAAAAACTGAAAAATATATCAAAGATATATTGTGTGTCACATTATGTTAACATTTTTTTTAAAAAATGCCAAAAAATGCCTCTTAATGCCAAATTATTTATCTTACTGCCATAATATTTTTTTTACTGCGAAAATTATTTTTCTACAGCCCAAAATTGTACTGCCAATAAAAAAAATGCGATATGATTAAATTTACTGCCAATCAATTGAAAAAACTGCCATTTTATGAAAAAGTACTGCCCTACTACTAATAAATTACTGCCCCTTTAAATAGACGCCATTTCTTTTTTCAGATATTTTGGAGGCCGATTTCTGCTACCCCCAGAGGCCTAAAGTTTTTTTAAGTCTCATAAGGGCCGAAAAAATTAGAGTTGTATTTTGGTGCAAAAGAGTTCTTCCTATAGAAAATTTTTCGGAAATTTCAAAAATAAGTCAGTTTTACAGTAACTAAAATCATTTCTTTCTTATGAGCCAAAAGAGGTATAGGGAGTTTGATAACAGTCGCCTTTTGCTCATAAATAAAAATTGGTTTCAATTTCTGTAAAACCGTCTTCATTTTTGAAATTTCCGGCAAATTTCCGATAGGAAAGGAACTATTTCGCACCAAAATACGGCTCTAGTTTTTTAGGTTCTTATAAGACTTTGAAAAGCTAGGCCTCCGGGGGCAGCAGAAATCGGCCTCCGAATTCTGAAAAAAAATTAGAGTTAATATGGAGGCTAAAATGCAAATTTTTCGAGCTGTGGCATTTTCAAATTTAAAAATTGATGTCTTTCGATCCATCCCAACGAGAAAAAAAATATTAATATTTACAAAATATTTCTGAAATATTTTTCAATATTATAAAAATATTATGCAAATATTTTTTGAAACAAGAAGCAATTAAAATATTATTCTAAATATTATTTTTTTTTTCTCATTGGGATCATTTTCAGGATCTCATGCCGGATGACTTTTTAACTGGAGGATCTCTAAAATCCCGACCTTGAATTCCTGAAAATATTTTCGGGGAATCTCAATCTTTTCTTTTTTCTCTTACCTCTTCTGTAATCATACGTCGAGTGCTCCAACGTCGTAGGAGATTCAGTCGTTGTTATCTCACTCTCCTCTGTAACCTCATCGTACTCCACCGTCGTTGAAGTCGTCGACGTCGTCGTCTTTCTTTTGGTCGTATTCTGAGGTTTCGGTCTTTTAGTCACTGCGGGTTTTTTTGTCGTCGTCGTTGTTGTCGTAGTCGTAGTAGTCGTTGTCGTCGTCGGTTTTTTAGTGGTTGTTGTTGTTGTCGTCGTCGTTGTCGGTCTTTTCGTCACGATGGTCGACGGGGTAGTCGGTCTTCTAGATGGTTTCGTCGTAAGCGGTCGTTTCGTCGAAGTGGTACTCGTCACGGGTTTTTTTGTCGGTTTTGGTTTTTTCGTCGAAGTTTCCGTGATCGTCGTCTCTACGGTTGTCGTAGTTTTCTTGGGTGGTTTTTTCGTCGACAAAGAAGGTTTCTTCGTCGATGTCGGTGGTCTTTTGGTCGAGGGCTTAGGGGATGTTATCGTAGGTATTTTTTCCGAGTCTTCACCGATGTGTATGTTTGACAACTCGATTCCGTTTTGGTTCGCGATTGAGGTTTTGTTGTCGTTTCGGAAGAGGACGTTTTCTAAATCCTGAAAATTCCCGGCCAAGCTGCTTACGATCTTTTCGACGAACGTGTGAACTTTATCGTCCATTTTCTCGTCCTGAAGGTTCGGAGTCGTGAAATCGTCGTAGTCGTCATCCGGATCTATCGTGTTTATTTCCAGATCATCCTGCAAAACTTCCAAATTATCGATTATCGGATTCTGGGGCAAACGATCCCCTTGAAGGCCCGCGGTTTGAACGATCGTCGGTTTCTCGACTTGATTCAAACTCGACGCATTTAAATCCGGATTACGAACAGGGGGAAAGCTAACGAGATTTTCCTGACCCGACGGGATGACATTATCAGAGGTTGGTTTAGCAGGTTTCGTTATGTAATATCCAGGCTTTTTCGTCACGAGATTCGTCGGCTTCTTCAAAGGGCGCTTCGTCGTGTTTATCAACAAAGGGGACGAGGCAGACAAAATCGCAGGCTTTTTAGTTGGTTTACGGTTCACGGAATCCGACGGCGGACTGATAACGATGACCGTCGGAGCAGGTTTACTTTCATTCCCGTCCACGGAAAACGAAGGACCGTGAATGTAATTTGTCGTGGTGAGGGGTTGCTTCGTCGGTTGAAATTTGTTTTTATTGAGCAACGGTTTTTCATCCCCTATGATGGACACCCACGTTGATAATCCCCCGTCGTTTTCCATGGATGGCGTGACATGCTGAATCGGTTCCGGTTCGGGCTCGGGCTCTGTATTGTTTAATAATCCGATGATGTGATGGATTGCTTGACCTCCGTCGTCTAATCCGACAGGACTTGTAATTAATATCGGGGGGTGCGAAATACCGGTGTAAGATTCGTAATTAAATCCCGGATATTTTGAGTCGATGTCCACGTTCGAAGAAGCGTCGGTTTCGGCGTGATTCTCGTAGGTTTGACTGAAGCTTTGCTTGTAGCCGTCGTCGGCGTCGGCGCCGGTTTTTTATACTTCGTATCGTCTTTATGAATCGTTTGTATTTTCACCAAATTATTATCGTCTATCGTCGTGTAGCTCGGAGACGGGGACGGACCCTTGAAACCGACTCCGTCATTCTGCTTCGTCGTTTTCCGTTCCTCCGAAGTGAAAAAATGATTTTCCGGCTGTTTCGTGATGTAATGAGTTCTCTCCGTCGTTTGAGCGAATTTCGTGGATAATTTCTGAATGTGATCCACGATGGCGTCGTTTTGGGTTTTCGTCGTCGACTCCAATCCGTGAGTGATGATCTGACCGTGAGCGGTGGTCACGTAGCTGAAAGTAACGAAATCCATTTTTGAGCTTTCCGTCTGGGCTTCCGGAGGTCTCCGCGTCACGGGAACGACGGTTATATCCGGTCTCTGAGGCGTTCGAACCGGATTAGGCGGGGTGAAGATTTTTTCGGGATCGGTTTCGTCTTGAACGACGGTCCCGTCCGGATTAAGTAAAATCGTATCTGCGATCGGATAATTATGAATCGGAAGGAACCCTTGATTGTCGATGAATCCTCCTTGGTTTTCGTTATTTAAATATTGCTCTAAAATCGGTTTCGGGTTTTCTGAGGTAGGGCTTTCCGAAACGCTTTCCGAAACTTCGTTGGGATATTCGTTTCCTGGAAATTAAAAAAAAAATTAATTAATAACAATTTAATCACTCTCTTACCAACTTAATCTTCATATTAATTTTTTCTCGGCAAACTTAAAGGGTTAATATTATTGGGGGGAATCCCTCTTAAAATATCTGCCACTCGAGCGCTATCCCCATTCCTCATCTAATTAAGAGGTTCTAGATGACCCTTGCGGATTATATTCCGTAACAAACAGTTTCTCATTAACGAACCTGTAATTAAGGATTCAAGCAAAATGTCCGGATCTTCCGAAGACGGGAAAATGCTGGTCATGTATCCTCCATTTGTTTTCTCGGAAATAACCACTTCCGGTTTATTAGTTTTTTGTGTCGGCGTGTTTGTCCGGCTTGTGCTTGTTAATATGTTATTTATAAAAACTGGTTTGTTTACCGAGGAAGAAGGTGACTGAAGTGTATTGTTAAACGTTTCTAATGGCCTTATGTCTTCATGCTCTGAAAATATAAACACAACATATATATATTTATAATCGGACAATCGATATATGACGTCATTACGATGACGTATCTATTTTAGAAGAAAAAAAAAAAAGATAATGACGCGAACGATGATGCTTTAAAGCTTTTACAAAATAAAAAAAATAAAAAAGGGCAAAAGCGGTTTTTTTATCGACCTAATTTCCGATCACGGAATATCAGAAGTTCGATTTTATCTAATTTTACACGTAAAGCTCATAGCCCAACTCAGAAGATTTCTTCGGTAATTTAATTTTCGGCAAATTGCGAAAGATATCTCGTTTACTCTGAACTTGAGATATGTTTTTTTGCTGAAAATAATACGGTAGGATTATAAAAAGTTTCAGTAGAAGAAACAAAAAGCGAAAATGCTCCTGGACCGATCTCCTCGAACTATGGCGCAGGTCCAGTTCTGCCACTCGTAGCAAAACGTTTTGTAGCGGCAGAAGCAAAGCGGTAAAAAACGCAAGCGCAATTGTGTAGCAGTTGCTTCCTGCATCCAGAACTCTATGTGGTACTCCACGCAGAACGCAGTACAGGTATAGTCTTTACACTGTATTGCTGCAGACTCTGCATTATGAAGTACAGAGTGCAGGACACAGTTTTCAGTATCTGCTACAGAGTACAAATGGTCAATACTGATACCCAGAGCACTGGCAGTGGCAATATGTTAAAAATCTGCACTGTCAGTACATTTATAAAAATGGACCTAGTCAGCAAAGAAACATTAATATTTATAAAATGTTTATAAAACATTTATAAAATGTTTATAAAACATTTATAAAATGTTTATAAAACATTTATAAAATGTTTATAAAATATCTATAAAATATTTATAAAATTATTATAAAATTTTTATAAAACGTTTATAAAATAGGGTCAGGTCGCCTAAATGTAAACACTTTCCGCCATTTCGGACATGGCGTTTTCAAATATTTTTTTCTTACAAAAAATTACGTTTTAAAAAGTGATCCAACAGCCCAATGTGTTCTTCAAGACATGAAGTAAATATGTGATGCAGGTACTACTTTAAAATTTTGCTTAGAGGGTTGATATAATAGCGTTGACATTTCGGTTTGATTTTACCTGTTTTTCATAAAAATGAACCTATATGTAAACGCTTACCAGACGGCTTTCCGTAAAGAGAAATCAGTTCAAAATTTATCTCTCCAGAATGCTACATCATCCCTCTAATAGTAATACACACCACTTTTACCAATCAATGCTCACAGAAATAATTTTACAATTTTTTTTAAAATAACAAAAATCCCGAAAAATTCTTTATTTACATAACAATCAAATGGACAAAATGGCGTGTTGACATGTCGGACATCTTCTTGATTTTCGATCTTTTGCGGAAATTTAAGAAAAAAACATTAAAATCTTTAATATTACTTGAAATGTAAGTCGGTAACATAAACTTCATTAACATGTAAGTAAATGAGTGGAATTTCAAATTTTTTTAATGTGTCTTTCGTTCAAAATAAATATTCGAAAAAAATCCACAAGACGAGTTTTACCGAGAAAAAAATTCGTATTTTTTTAAATACGTTATAAGAAAAACAGTAAACATTTTTCGGGGGGAAATCAGGCTTTTGAAGGAAGATTATGAAACAAAGAACACATTTCATTACATTTTGGGCCGAAAACGCTTTTTACTTAGGAAAAAATAAGGGGTGTTGACATTTTGGGAGTGTTTACCCGACCCTATTTATATAATGTTTATAAAACGTTAATAAAATGTTTATAAAATATTTATTAAACATTTATAAAATGTTTATAAAACGTTTATAAAATGTTAATAAAATTTTATAAAACGTTTATAAAATTTTATAAAATTTTATAAAACCGTTTATAAAATTTTATAAAACGTTTATAAAATGTTTATAAAATGTTTATAAAATGTTTGTAAAATATTTATTAAACATTTATAAAATATTTATAAAATTTTTATAACATGTTTATAAAATGTTTATAAAACATTTATAAAATGTTTATAAAATGTTTATAAAATGTTTGTAAAATATTTATTAAAATTTATAAAATATTTATAAAATTTTTATAACATGTTATAAAATGTTTATAAAATGTTATAAAACGTTTATAAAATGTTAATAAAATTTTATAAAACCGTTTATAAAATTTTATAAAACGTTTATAAAATGTTATAAAATGTTTATAAAATGTTTGTAAAATATTTATTAAACATTTATAAAATATTTATAAAATTTTTATAAAACGTTTATAAAATGTTTATAAAACATTTATAAAATGTTTATAAAAGTTTATAAAATGTTTGTAAAATATTTATTAACATTTATAAAATATTTATAAAATTTTTATAACATGTTTATAAAATGTTTATAAAATGTTTATAAAACATTTATAAAATGTTTATAAAATATTTATTAAACATTTATAAAATATTCATAAAATATTCATAAAATATTTATAAAATGTTTATAAAATTTTTTTCAAAATATTAAAACCCATTTAAAACAATATTATAAATATTAATATCTCTTTGCTGACAGGAAAATTTCCTTCTAAAAAAGTTCATTTTATAGCGTTTGAAAAGCTATTAAGTAGGAAGTCCACTTTTTCCCGGAACTACCCTAATGCAAATTATGGGATGCACGATTCATATAATTGTGCATTGAGCATTGGGTATGCTGCGCAAAGCCCGACACGGAAGCCCTCAATCATTCATTACACAAACATAGTACACACGAAATAGTTTATATAGTACGCTAAACTACTTTATAGTAGGTGGTGACATATGCATATCAAATTACCTAATTGTATAGTATTGATTATATCTTGAGGTAGCGAACAACAAGCTCCGAATAAAAATCCGTCTACGCAAGAGCCTATCATTTCGCCACCCCGTTGACTGCATTCATAATTAAACATACATATCCCAGTCTTTGGTATAGATCTTTTTACATCTGTCGTAGTAGCTGTACATGATTTTGGAACTATCCTATACCCCCCGAACAATTTCCTACCTGCAAAAAAAATATAAAATAAAATAAAAAACGGATATTTACACTTGTCTTTTTCTTTTTATCGGGGGGTGGGAACGGGGGAAAATTCGTTGCACGTAATTTTCCCACCGAAAATAATGGAATCACGAGGGAAGGATGAAAGGAAAAGCTTAGGTTTAATCCTGAGCGATAATAGACGAAGGTCAAACAATAAATTACATTTTCGGGGGATTCGAGGGAAAATGGCAAAGTGCAAGAGAAAAAGGTAGGTAGCCAAGGAAGGAAGGAAGGAAGGGGAAAAAAAAATTAAATACATAAAAAGGGAAATGCCGCGGAAAATATTTTCAATTTCAAACTCCTTTTAGGTTTTTTTTTTTTTTTTTTTTTTTTTTTTCAATCATTTCTTTTTTATTTAAAATGAAAAGTTGTGACGGTTTTTTATTAAAAGAGGCAAAAAAATCCTTAAACGGGAGGTTTAAAAAAAGTGAGTGAAAATAAAACGAAGGGAAAGGATTTAAGGACAACGAAAGAGGATTCCTAAGGTGAAAGCTCTGTCGGTTTGGTTATTGGATTTTCCTATCAGGTTCTCAGAAACTTTTCCTTTTTTAGTGGCGTTTATTGGATGTTTAATTTTTTATTTATCTTTTTACATAAGAGCCAATTCAAGTTTGAGCTAAATGCTCTGGTTTATACATAAGTCTGAACCAAAAAACTTTTTTTTTTTGGTAAAATTTCAAGGGGTTACTCTTTCATGCATTTCGGTGTACACTTGACTTTGCGATGCATCGCATTATCTATGCAATGCATCGCATTATCTATGCGATGCGTTGCATACATGATGCAGATGCATTGTCTTAGGATAATGCATCTGTCATATGTCATTGTCTTTGATAATGCATCTGCATTATCTATTCAATGCATTATCAAATCTATGCATTGCATCACATTATCAATCTCTGCATTTTACCTCATTATTATCAATCTATATATTTCATCATCTATGCATTGCAACGTATTATCTATACATTTCATCATCTATGCATTGCATCGTATTATCGATGCATTGCATCGTATTATCTATGCAATGCATCTGCATTATCTATGCATTGCACCGCATTATCTATGTATCGCATCGCCAATGCATCGCATCGCATCTGCATTATCTACGCATTGCACCTGCATCATCTCTACGATGCACCTGCATCATCTCTACGATGCAACTGCATCATCTATACGATGCATCTGCATTATCTATACAATGCACCGCATTATCTATTCAATTGATCTGCATTATCTATGCACGGCATCGCATTATCTATGTATCGCATCGCATCTCTGCATTTTACCTCATTATTATCAATCTATACATTTCATCATCTATGCATCGCATCTGCATTATTTATACGACGCATCTGCATCATCTATACGATGCATCTGCATCATCTATACGATGCATCTGCATCACCTATACGATGCACCTGCATCATCTCTACGATGCACCTGCATCATCTCTACGATGCACCTGCATCATCTCTACGATGCACCTGCATCATCTACACGATGCATCTGCATCATCTATACAATGCACCGCATTATCTATTCAATTCATCTGCATTATCTATGCACGGCTCGCATTACCTACGCAATGCATCGCTGCATTACATGTCTTACTTTGCATTGGCATCGAATTTTCATTCATTTGCATTTTTGCATAACGGTATACATTTTTCTCGGGACTGAGTAACCCCTCGCCAAATTTCCAATTAAAAAAAAAATATGTACATTTACATTTCAGATACTTACCCGATGAGCTATGGCGGTAAACTGTAGAAAATGAATTTATTGAAGGAATATGGATTTGAAATAAAAATACTGTCAGAGCTACGAGCCATACTGACATTTCAGAGGCTGCATTCTGTAAAGAGAAAAAAAAACGAAAACAAGATAAAACATAAATGACAGTTTCGAATAACGTTATCAAGTCAATAACACAACAAAAAGAAAAGGAAAAGCATCAAAAAAAAAAAAAAAAAAAAAAAAAAAAAACTCAAAAGCAAAAAGTTTTTGAAAATGAAATAAACTCGCTGGAAAGTAACTTTATTTTAGCCTTGGGAGTTGGATGAAGGAACCTACGATTTTATTCTCTGGACGATACACCTACGGAATAAAACATTTTTTTCTCTTCCACTTTTTTAGTCTTTTTGTTTTATTCCTCTTGCTCTGTTTTTAATTAAGATTAACAATATTTTTTTTTTCCTTATGTAAAAAAAATCATTTATGCGAATGAATTAATTTAAATGCGGAGATAAGGCGGAAACGGAAATCCCGGTGAGGGTTATTTTTACTCAAGTCGAGTGTGTAAAGCCTTCCAAAAAGTTTTAGTCTTAAAGTACACAAAATTAAGCAGAATGTAAGGGCTACTTTGGTTTTGAGAGTTTAGGTCCAAAAGTAACCAGAAGAAAATAGTTTTGTAATCAGAGAAGTGAAAGGTTGTGAACAGGAAGTGCAAGTCCGTGAAAGTCGGCTTGTACGTGGAAGGTCTGAGATCGACCCCAAGGTCGTTCCTTATATTTTTACCAGGTATTCAATTTTGATGCTTGTCACGAGATAATCACGTGATGCCCCACGTGATTGAGAATCCTTATTCCAGTGAACGGACCAATGGCAACAAATCAGGAAAATGATGTTTTCCTATGCGAAAAAGTGATGCAAAAAGTGTATAAAATTTTTCAAAATTAATGCAAAAAAATGCATTATTTTTGCATCATTTGTACAAAAGTTTGGAAATTCATAATTTTTGAAAAATTTTTGCATAATTTTTTAAAGATTTATGTAAAATTTATGCATAATTTTTTAAGATTTATGCAAAATTTATGCATAATTTTGACATATGCATAAATTTTTTTAAGGATGAAAATGTGGAAATGCATTATTTCTGTATAATTTATGCTTATTTAACTTTTATTTCCATTTTATGCATACTCAAGCATAATTTATGCATAGTTATAAGGGGGATGAAAAAAAAAGTTAAGTCGTTTGTACATAGCTGATGCATATTTTTATGTATGTCCAATTTTTTTTATCATTTATGCATTATTTTTCTTGCGGGCTTGCATCAGCAATTGCCCCTTAGCAGAAAAATGTTGAGTCTTCCCCCAAACGCTTTAGGTATATTTAGTCTCGGCAGGAAATTAAAACAATGCAAACTTATTCATGCATAATTTTCCTACGATCTCATGGTAGCCTTTCTAGGCTTCAGTGACTTTCCAACCACTAGGAAAGCCACCCAAAATCAACAATGATCCGTCTAGTACAAACAAACCTCTAGCACAGCAAGGCCTAATCGAATTTTTAAAAAAAAATCGAATTTCCGCAATTTACTGATTTTTTCAGAAAAATCAATCTCGTGACACCCTTCACATTCGACGTTTTCTCTCTGAGGTACAGAATTATTTTTCAATTCACTGAATCCTTTTAAAATTTTCGGGTTTTCTTATGCAAAGTTCAGCTTGAAATATATTTTCCCCCCATTAACACATTAAATATTAAAGCGGATAAAATGGGAGCCTTGTCTTACACCCGCTTTGTATTTTGATATTTCCCTATAATTTTGTTTTCTCTCCTTTTGACGTCACAACTTTCTTCGGTTCCGCGAGTTTCGGGTTTGTTTTCCACGAAAACGACATCTGTTATTCCTCTTATCCTCGCTCTTTGATTTAAATTTTTTTTTCCCTCAAACTATAAAAAAACCCGATTTTTCCGAAGAGATAAGGAAAAGTTATCGGTTCCAGGGGGTAGAAACGTTTTTGGAGCGCCTATATTTAGCTTATGTAAGTTCAAAAACGGAAACTGAAACGTTTCTTTTGCTCCCATAAGCTAAACATTAGAAACGGAAACGGCCATTTTTGTTTATTTCACCCCCTGGTTATAACTTTTTTTTTTTTTTTTTTTCTATGGAAAAGCGCGCGTGAAAAGATTCATAAGCTCCCAACGAGGAAATGGTTGACACTCCATAGGTGTTAAGTAGGTTTGATTATGATCTTGTTGAAGTCTCCGAGGAATTTACGTTTCAAAGTGGGGTTGGTTGTTTCCCGGATTTTCCTACTTATAAATATTAAACAGTTTAACATCAACTATGACAAGTTGGTGTACTTAAGATGTTTTGACTAATTGACGTACTGGACGTATTTATATTGCAAACCAATGAAGGTGGTTTATTGCACGTACGACCCGAGACTGGAGTTTACATGGTTTACATGGGGTTAACACGGCTGGGGTTAACAAGGTTCGGGTTTCCTTGGGATTCAAGTCCAGACTGGAATTTACATGGGGATTACATGTCGAGACTGGGATTTACATGTTTTACATGTCGAGACTGAGATTAAAGAGACTGGGGTTAACAAGTCTGGGGCTTACATATGCATTACAAGTCGAGACTGGGGTTTCCATGTCGAGACTGGGGTTTAAATGTTTTACATGTCAAGACTAAGGTTTAAATCTCGAGGCTGGGTTTACATGTCGAGACTGAGGTTTAACATGGCTGGGATTGTTAACAAGTCTAAAGTTTAAATGCGCATTACATGTCGAGACTGGGGTATACACGTTTTCCTGGATGAGACTGGGGTTTACATGGGTGACCATGTCGGGCGGTTAACATGTCGAGACTGGGGTTCACAGGGGTTCATATGTCGAGACTGGGGTTTACATGCTTTACATGTCGAGACTGAGGTTTAAATGTCGAGGGTGGGTTTACATGTCGAGACTGGGCTTAGCATGGCTGGGACTAACAAGTCTGGGGTTTACATGCGCCTTACATGTCGAGGATGGAATTTACGTGGGATTAAATGTGGAGACGGTTAACATGTCGAGACTGGGATTTTCAGGGGTTCATATGTCAAGACTGGGGTTCACAGCGGTTCATATGTGGAGACTGGGGTTTACATGCTTTACATGTCGAGACTGAGGTTTAAATGTCGAGGCTGAATTTACATGTCGAGACTGGGCTTAGCATGGCTGGGACTAACAAGTCTGGGGTTAACATGTCGAAACTGGGATCTACATGGGTGCACATATTGAGACGGTTAACATGTCGAAACTGGGGTTTAAATGTTTTACATGTCGAGAAGGGGATGAACATGGCTGGGGTTAACAAGTCTGGGCCGGGGCTTACATGTTTTGCAGGTCGAGACTGGGGTTTACATGTCGCGGCTGGGGTTTGCATGTTTCACATGTCGAGATTGGGGTTAACATGTCGAGACTGGTGATAACATGTCGAGGCTGGGTTAGCATGCCGAGACTGGGGTTCACATGCGTTTACATGTCGAGACGGTTAACATGGCGATGCTGGGGTCTACATGGGTGCACATATCTAGACGGTTAAAACGTCGAAACTGGGGTTTACATGTCGAGGCTGAGATTTGCATGTTTCACATGTCGAGACTGGGGTTTAATACTTTAATACTTTATATTGCACAAATCAACAGCCGTTGTTGGCCTATTACAGATTGCTTTAAAAAAAATAAATATAACATATAACATAATAATGGAATATAAAATATATATAACAAAAAACGATAAATATAAAATCAATCGGTTACTTAATCAAATCACAGTTACAATAATCGATTAAAAGATTTATAAATTTATTGAGGGGCATGTAAAATATATCCAAATCTAGCACTTCGCTCAAGTCGGTATACAAATGTATTAATTTCGACACTGGGGATTCAGGCTTTTGTGCCATCGAAGTTGTAAATAGTTGTATGTCGAGACTGCATGTGGTTTTAGATGTCGATACTGGGGTGTACATTTCGAGCTTGATGTTAGGATGTCGAGACTGAAGTTTATGGCCCTCACTTCGATCGTGCCGTCTAATCTCGACATGCAATAAGTCGCCCCACACCTGGTTTGTGATATACTATTTCCACCCTAGGTTAACAATATACTATTGTTTTTACAGTTTTTATCACTTCTTTCATAGCGTAGTTTTAAGAGTAAAAATTTTACGTCCGCAACATCTAGATTGGCTCCGGAATGATTTGAACCAGAAACACTCAACCCTCGAACTTCAAGTTCAGACAAATTCCGTAAGGGTAAAAAAAAGGATCCCTTCTGCCTCTGAAAAAACTACGGAAAAAAAACATCCAATCATCCGTTACTAATGCAATATCATGAATAAACAATGTCCGAATCGGCATAATAACGTTTCCACTTTAATAACAAAACAAATCTCCAATTAATTATTCTCTGTGATCATGGAACTCAGGTATCCCGAACTATAGATCCGACCGAATATTATGAATCGACACAAAGGGGAAGGATAATTTCATCAAGTAATTATAATGACGCAGCAGATGAATATTTAATCTTGACAAAACACACCTCTCCTCGAAGAGAAAAAAAAAAAAAAAAAAAAAGAAAGAAGAGGTGCGAACGAAAAAATGTGGAACAATCGTTTTGTGTTAATTTGCCCTATCGTGACTGATCTAATCTCCATAAGAAAAAAATAAAAAAAACAAAAATTAGGCTCGTTCCTTAGAAATCATGTGTGTTCTTCTAGTTATCGAGTCTTCGTCCTCTTTTCCATCATCTTTTTCTTTTGCTTTCTTTTTATTAGATAATAAAGATAAAGAGGGAAGGGAAGGGAAGAGGATCTCGAAAACGAGATGATTTAATCACCACGTGGATTTTTTTCGTTTTTAATTTTACCGCACCTCACGATTCTAAACGAGGCAAGTAAAAGTAAAAAGGATTCGCGGAATCCTTTTTTTTTTCTCCGCAAACATTTTTTGAATTAAAAAAAATATTATGTTCGTACAATTTATACGTTTCCCAAAGCAATTCAATTGCAGTTTAGAAATATTTCTGCTTCGCCGATCGCCAAAGTCTTTTTTTTTTAATATAGTAAAGTGGGAAATAAAAGAGGAGATATAAATCCGATTATAAAAATATTCAGTGCGTTTAAAAAATAAAAAAAGTGAAAAAAAATCGTGTGTAATTAAAAATAAAACTCAATTTTACGGTCTGGACCACTTTACATCTTCCAAGTACATCCTCGAAAAAAAAACAAATAATATGTATATAAAATGACAAATATTCATATACAGTATATCCACTTATTTTAAAAAGATAATCATGATATAGTCCAATTAATATGTGTTTCACATGTCACTCTTATTGTCATTCACAGACTGGTGGGTTCTGGCAGGAAAATTCGATTAACGAGAAAAAAAAGGAGAAATTATTAATAGAAATTTCCAGGTTTGGTTTTTTCTTGGAAAGCAGCGTGAGTCTGTCCTTTTGAATTTAAATTAAATTAAATACATTATTTATGTATTTTATCGTTTAAAAAAAAATTGTGCCGTATGAATATCATGATGAATCGAAATAAAATTTTTATCCAGGTCATGAGAGTTTTTAATATACGATTTTTTTTTAAGACTCACTGCATTATTTTTTTTTTTCGGATTGGCCCATTACAGTTTTATTGCGATTTGAATTTGATGCCGACTAGGGATGGCAATGAGCAGACAAAATGTATACACAGGGTGGAACAAAACGCAGAATAGAATTTTTTTTTCCCCATCACGCAGGGCGGAAAACTTATTTTTCCGGGATGAAAAAAAAAATTTTTTTTACGCTGTCGTTTGTGATGAAAAGTAGCTTACAACACAAGAACTGCAAAAGAATTGTCATTTCTTTTGAAAAAGAACGGCAAAAAGACGGCCATTTTTTTCTTTTGCAGCCCTTGTGCTGTAATATAACTATTAAAAAAATTCAAATTCGGATGAAGAGAAATGAATGAAAACTATGAAGGTTCAACGGGTTTTCAAGGGCTATCGACTGGCGTAGTCGAAATTTTGATCGCATGATGCGGGCGGCGCACACGGATAAAACACTATTAGTAATTATTACTAATATTAATGGTAGATGTATAATTACTAATAGGTGAGGGTAAATTTTAAATATACTACTACACAGTAAAAAATATTATGTAAATATGTTTTTAGGAGTCCACATAAATTTTTTATGTTGTTTCTGTTTATGTTTACCTTTTGGAGAAAAACAACAGAAAAAATTTATGTGGACTCCTAAAGACATATTTACATAATATTTTTTACTGTGTAGTAATTTTTACCATAATGATACATAGTATGGAAAAAATTACTAATAATATATATAAAATTTACCCTTACCTTATAAGTAATTATACATCTACCATTAATATTAGTAATAATTACTAATAGCGTTTTATCAGTGCATGCGCACTTCGGTTTTAAAAAAGATTTTTTTTTGCTTCGTCTCCATTGGATAATTAATTGGAGGGTACAATTAATTGTACCACCGGAAATGCTGTATATTTTTGGCCTTTTTTCTTCTGCTACCACTTTTTTTTTTTTCCATTTTCATTATTTTTTGTGTTCGAAAAAATAATCAAAACATTAAAAAAAAGTGGTAGAAGAAGAAAAAAAGTCCAAAAATAAAAAGCATTTCCTGTTGTACAATTAATTGTACTCTTCGATTAATTGGCCAATGGAGACAGGACATTTCTTTTTAATTTTCCTCATAAAATTTTTATCTTCATGTTGACCAAAGTTATTCTGTTTCGGTGAAACACTTTCTTCCGAACCGTAATGGAAACAAGCATATGCCCAGAAAAAACTTGCCCGGATTCTACAGTGAAAAGCAAATATAACATCATCATTATTTCGAAAGAGCATTATCCCTTGCATCGGTTACAGGAAGGAGTTGAGGACTTTTTAGAAACAATTCCAAGTTACTGCAAAAGAAAACTACAAACTGATTTTGAGGAAAAAGTGAAAAAGGCTTGCGTCAAAGAACTTAGGAATATAACATCTCCTCATATACTCGTCGAAATAATGGCTCATTCAATTAATAATTCTCATCAAAGCCGTGCAAATAATTGGATCCACCGTCAAATCTGAGGTTAAGTGCCATTTGCTAACATGTAAGCCCAGAATATAACTAAATAATTTACAATATAAAGAATCTAATCGCCTTTCATTCTTCTGCTCAAAAATGCTCACGAGCTTATGTCGGAGGTGAACTAACGTATCTCCATCGTAAATGTGATTGGAGATAGTCTGTTTCGAGTGTTTATGAAGATCACGTGATCATGCGACTGCAAGGTCACACGCATAAACTTGTGGTCACGTGACGCTTCCACGAAACAGACTAACTCCAATCATATTTACGATAAACATACGTTAGTTCACTTCCGGCGCACGGAATTAATTTATTAACATCGCACTTTGGGGAGACATGAGCCATCAACTGAATTGGATTTAGAAGTTCAAAGAAGAAGAGCTTTGAACTTTGGAAACGGACTACAAGAAACAGGTAGAGGAGCATTTTCGGAATAATAGATTACTAACTGTCCCTGTTTTATACATCAAAAATGAGAAAAAAAAATATTAATATTTATGAAATATTTTTTAAATATTTTGCAAATATTTTTTTGAAGCAAAAAGCAATTGACCAAATATTTTTAAAATCTCTGTCAAAATTTTTTAAATATTTTTGTTGTTTCTTGTTTCAAAAAAGAATTGCAAAATGAAGACTCCGCGGGAAAAAAGATCAAAGTCTAATGTTTTAGTTTTGATTCCTTTGTCAAAAGGTAAACATAAGTGCGAAGTGTAAACAAGAAATTGGAACCTGATCTTTTTTCACGCTGAGTCTTCAAATGTTTTATAAATATTAAAAAATATTTTGTAAATATTATTTTTTTTTTTTCCATCACTCAGTGCGGAAAACTTATTTTTCTGCCCTAGTGCGTACCTTTATTTCGCTGGGCTTTGTGATGAAAAGTATCTTACAACACAAGAACTGCAAAAGAATTACCCGTCGAGACCTTTTCAAAATCGGCCTCGACGGACAATTTTTTTCTTTTGCAGCTCTTGTGTTGTAATATACTATTTCTTACTGGGAGCGGAAAAAATCAAAACTGCGAATGAGTTAAAAATGAAAAACTGGGAAGCAATCATGAATCCCTCGACAAAAAACATCGCTATATGAAAGAAAACCTCCCCACCTTCCTTAAGATGTTTCGCTAAATTACCAGGAGTTAAAAATATATAAGCAAATGTGAAGCATTTAAAAAAGAAATTCAGAACTATTGCTATGTCTCCTCGAAAATAATTAATTATACTGCAATTAATGATGGAATAATTATTGTTCGAATTCGAAGTACTGTACTTTTTTCTTCATTCAAACACGCGGACTCAACCTTCTGCCTTCAATTTGTTTACTTGAAAAATTTTTCGTAAGAGATGTTTTTCCATATTTTGGAAAATAATTAATATTTTGCAAATATATTTTTAATAATTTTTATTTTCTCTTACGAAAAAATTTTCAAGTAAAAAAATTGAAGGCAAAAGGTTGAGCCCGCGTGTTTGAATGAGGATAAAAGTATGGTACGTCGAATTCGAACAATAATTATTTCATCATTAATTGTAGTATAATTAATTATTTTCATGGAGGCAGCACATCTATCTCTAAGGCGTTGGTTACATTACACGAAAATTTTTGTTCGAAGAGTTTCAAAAATTTTTCCTCGATGAAAGTGTTCGAACATGTTCGAAAAATTTCGATGATGTTCGAAATGTTTGATGATGTTTGACGTTATTTTTGGGGTTGCATTATAATTTTTACGTAATGGGAAAATACATATATCACCGGCCGAGTACCCATATTAATGTAATTCAACCCCAAAAATAACGTCAAACATCATCAAACATTTCGAACATCATCGAAACTTTTCGAACGTTCGAAAAGTATAAACACTTTGATCGAGAAAAAATTTTTGAAACTCTTCGAACAAAAATTTTCGTGTAATGTAACCAACGTCTAAGACACCGGGTACAGTTTCTAAAATTCTACTAAGATACTGGACGAGTAGGCATCCTAAATTTTCCTGTCTTACCCATACCCCCGAGCTCAAAATACAGCTTTGCAAGGCCCATACTGGAAAACCAAAATGAAAGGTTTGAAAAAGTTGCTTATTTCAAAAGTTTCCAAACAAAAATCTTTTTCGAGAAAATAAATATAAAAGTAATAATCATCCTTCGCTATGAATGGACAACAAAAAGAAAATTTTAATACTTTTATACTTTCAACAAAAAAAAAAAAAAAATTTGCTGCACCGTACTCCAGTTTCAAATTTTAAATTCCCTTTCTCTCGCTCCTTTTTTAACTCTCCTCCTTTAAATTTTAATCACATCCCACGTCTTGTGCCACGATTTATGAATTTACAAGCAGGGAATCAAAAACTTTTACTTATCATCCGTTTCTTTGCGGATTTTATTCTTTTAAAGAAATATCCCATAATGCTCTTTTAAAAAAAAATCTCTTTTAAGAGGTTTTCGATCATGATTTAAAACTCTTTTCTTTCCTTTTTTTTTTAATTAAAAAAATGTTGGGTGCAATCATTAGGAGAAGATGAAAAGACGTAATGCTGCGAATTTTTCACAATATAAACCCAGATAATTATATTATATAAAAAAAAAGAGAATACAATTCCCCGTAACGGATACAAACCAAACCGGTCAGATTTTTTATTTTATTTTTTTTTTTTTTTTTATTTTTTTTTTTTTATTTTTTTTTTATTTTTTTTTTTTATTTTTTTTTTGCGGTACCTTGTAAGATTTCTTTAAATTTCCTAATTCCGATTTCTTTCAGTTTCTATAGTCTTGTTTCTCATCTCAGTCACATGGTTTGTCTACTTACTTCTAGAAAATGTACGTCCACTTGCAATGGAAGTAAGAGGAGTTTCAAGTGTAGTCTACATTAATGCGATTGCGAGCGATTCCAGCTCCTGAGCAGAACAAAATTTATTTCGCTTCTAGATCGATTACCAATGCCGCTTCTCCATTATGGCTCAAAATTAATTTTCTAGAATTCATTTTCAAAATTTCCGGAAGTACTGTGCTTTTGTTATTCTATAGATTTCTAACCCAAGATTTAAAAATGGAGTCGGCCATTTTTACTACATTGCATTTTTTGTATTCTTAATCCATGGTCGAAAATTCATGGAATAACTAAAGCACAGTACTTCCGGAAATTTTGAAAATTAATTCTAGATAATTAATTTTGAGCCATAATGGAGAAGCAGCATAAGGAAACTTTTTAATAGTCAGTAGGGTGTCCCGAAAATCGAAATTTTGCAGAATAAGGTAAATCTTTAGTCTTCAAAATTTTGATTTCTTGTACACTCTTTAATTTTTTTCCTAATATACACGAATTACAAACATCAATTATACGGAAAATTGTAAAATTCTATACTTCCGTGTAGAACTAAACCAAGTCCATTTAAAAATTCCAACTTCTTATTCCAAACGTGACTTTACAAAGCATATACAAGCGTTGCTAACTTAAATTACAGCCAATCCACGGACGTTACACACCACGCCCATAAGCTAAGTATGATGCGGACGTTACAGTCCGCGTGGGTTGGCCCAATAATATCTTCTGCGAGTTAACTTTTCTGCTTTGTTAACAAAATAAACTTGCTAGCAGAAGGCATAAAATCAGCACTGCCAACCGTTGAGCCTGTGTACCTTTTGTAAAGTCGGGTTTGAAATAAGAAGTTGCAATCCTTGAATGAACTTGGTCTAGTTCTGCACTGAAGTACAGATTTATTTATCTATTTATTGTTTTTTTATCCAGAGAAAAGATCAAAGATGACCTTTAATCTAAAAATCTTCCTAGAACACACAAGCTGAAAACGGATCAATGCCATAGGCTCAGAACTAGTGTTAAGAATTCGCTCACAAGAAAAAGAATAAAGCTCACAAAATGCACATTGAAAACTAGTGTTAAGAATTCGCATCAGTCGTGGCAGCAGATAAATCGTATTATTTTTTTTTTTTTTTTTACAGAAAACGAAGACAAATTTAGAAAAATGAAAAATTAAGAGTATGCTGCAGTCGTGGCAGCAGACAAATCGTATTTTTCGATTTGAGGGAAAAAGAAGAAAAATATCGAGAATTGAAAAAATTTCCCATATTCCAAATTTAATTCTAAATATGGGAAATTTCTTCGATTCTCGATACTTGCCTTCGTTTTCTCTCAAATCGAAAAATACGATTTGTCTGCTGCCACGCTGCAGCATACTCTTAGGAAATCTTTTAAATTTTTTCCTAAAGATTTCTTAATTTTTCACTTTTCAAGATCTGCTTTCGTTTTTCTGTAAAAGGAAAAATATGATTTATCGGCTGCCACGACTGATGAGTGCGCTTAAGAGGGACACAATACACTCAAAATAATGATGCTTTGGGACTAAAGCAGTAAAAATGTTTTGTGTTGAGACTCGTGAGTGCTTTGTCGCAATGCATAATGTCTTCAAGTCTAGCAAATATGTTTGGAGGCAAAGCATATTTGCTTTGTAGCTCAGCTACATCGATTGTATTGCGAACGAGGCATATTCATTTGTTGGGGTGTAGGGCCGTAGAAGAAAGGGATAATCTCTTCGAAAGTGTAGGATTACCAATAGGGTTGTTTCACATAATTAAATTAAATTTTTTAAACCGCCTAAAAAATTAGAGGAAAAAATAAAAATGCATTCTGAGTTGTAATTTTTTGTTTTAACTTGTCATTAGCTCAAAAAAAATAAAAAAAAATCGGGCGAAAAATTGATGCATTTGAAACGATTTCGAATAGCGGGACAAAAACAAATTTTTCATTTTTCCGGGAATCTCGATACAGAAACTTTTAAATTTGGAAAAATCTAAAACAATTGCTCGGATCTAGAGAATTCTCGAAAAAAATTTTCCAAAAAAAAGGGAAGAAAAAACGGTCCAGAAAAATTTTAGGGAAAGAAAGCTCGAGTTCCGAAAAATCCTAATGCGAAAAATCTAGAAATTTACTCCTAAGAATGGCTCCTCAAAGAGAATTGAACGACTTTTTGGATCCGGAGCTTAGCTCAAGATTTGCTAGATCACCATCAAAAAACTCAGAAAGTCACAAGAAAAAT
Organism: Liposcelis bostrychophila; assembly: GCA_037577465.1. Lineage (NCBI taxonomy): Eukaryota > Metazoa > Arthropoda > Insecta > Psocodea > Liposcelididae > Liposcelis > Liposcelis bostrychophila. The sequence continues at coordinate 8,917,276 of CM075207.1, read as the reverse complement.
CGCTCATCCCATAATCAAAATAATGAGCCCATTTCCCAGTCACTGTAAACATCCAAAAAATTCGACCATCAGATAATCTTAACTTCTGATAAAACTATTTCTCGGACTCTATCGCATCGTGACTCTGCGTAAAACAAAATTTAAATATTTTGTCGTACGAAAAAAAAAAAACAATATCAGATCTTAATTTCACTTAAGAAAAAAAAGAAGAAAAGAAGCATACAAAAAAAAAAAAAACCAACGGCGGTGACAATATTTTGATTAGCTATTTTTTTTTGTACCGAATACCATTTAAAAGTGAAATCTATCCTAGAAAGACAAACAAACAAAAAAAAACCGATCTAATTATTCCGATGTCGAAGAAAACTTTCTCGAAGCTTCTTCTATAAATACAAAACCGCTTTCGCTTCTCAGAAAACTGAAAACAATAAAATTCCACCCTTGAAAACAAGTTGAACGGATAAACCACAGAAATGTTTGATGCGGTGGACGACGGAAGACAACACCATATGAATGTGGCGGTATTGGTCACGATCTGTGACGTCATACCGCCGGGTGACCTGATTTATTGACCGACTGACTACCCAACGGTTATGTATATTGATATACCCGGTACCTAGTACCTAGTCGCATCGGTAATTTTTTTTCATCTTTCCTTCCTTTTTCTTTTTCGCGCGTTTAGGCGTGTGCTTTACTTTCGCTACTAAAAAAAAATATATGGGAAATGGAAATTAGGAGATCTGGAGCCGTGCCGGAGGTTCCCCTTATTGGGGGGACGGACTATAACGGTGAGATTATTGAAATAATCAAATGTATGAAATGCATTAACCAACTACTATTGGACTACCGACTGCGTATTTTTGTCCAAATATATGGCGGTTTTATGTAAAAAAAAAAATCATACTGGGATATGGGGGCATATCCCTACGTAGGACTACGTCTATGGGGTCTTAATATAGCTAATAAAACTTGATATTCTAAATATTGCTTCAAAGTTAAAATTTCAAATAGTCAAAATATTATTTAGAGATTTCGTAGTTAAAATTTTAATATTAAAATGATGGAAAAATATTATTTAAAAATCGATTTTTAATAAAATTTGTGACTAAAGAAGTTTCTCTTCAAAAATAGTCAAAACCTGGAAAAAGATTAACTATATCAATTAAAGCTTTTGACTATATTTTGACCATAAATTCATTAATTATTAAAATGATCAACTATTAATTTTTGGTTAATTTAAATTATCAAATAATGCATTTTTTTTTTGGTATTTTTGTAATATTTTCTTGTATATTTCTATCATTTTATTAATAACTAGCCGCTTCGGGGCCGCTTCGGGGCCGCTTCGGGGCCCCTTCGCGTCTAGCCTAAAGTAATGTAGGAAAACGTTAAAACGTCAAACACTTAAGTTTTTTCCGCCCAAAAAATGCGACTGTGGACAAAAATGCGAAATATTTTAGGCAAATAAAACAAACTATTTTTTCGCCAATTTTTTTTTGTCTGATGCCACTAATTTTTTTTCAAAATTAAAATTTTATATATTAAAACATTACTTTAGCAATTTAAAAAAGTAAAATTAAAATTAAAAATTTTTTACTTAAATAGCTTGTCTGCGGACAAACATGGACAAACGCAGAAAAACGTTTGTGCAAAGAGAACAGACAGACGCACATGTCGAAAGTTGAAAAATATTTAAAAAAAAAAAAAAAAAAAAAAAAAAAACCACCGCCTACAGACAGACACACATGTCGAAAGTTGAAAAATTTTTTGCAAACGACAAAAAAAAAAAAAAAAAAAAAAAAAAAAAAAAAATCCCTGCGTACAGACAGAAAAACTTTTCCTTTTATTCGTTAAAATATTTTTTGTCTGTGGACGAAAACTTTATGTAAATAAAAATACTAAAACTTTATGTATTTTTTCGTCGAATTCGTTAAAATTAGCTTGTCTGCGGACAAACGCGGACAAACGCGGACAAACGGAGGGGTTTTATTATATAGGTAGATAGATAGATTATTTCTTGTAAATTACTATTTTAATATTAAAATTTCCATCAAATTACCGCACTTTTCGCACCAAAAATTAATTTAATATTACAATTTTAACGTTTTTGAAATTTTGCTGTTTCTAAAAGTATTAATTAATTTAAATTAATATTAAAATTAATAAAATTTACAAGAAATATTAATTTTTTAAATAAAGTTTTATTCAACCTTGGTCCTTCTTCATAAAAAATTTTAAGTTTTTTTCGTGCCAGAAAAAAAATATGACATTTTTACCAAAAATTTTAAGTTTTTTGTGTCCTGAACGATGTAACCGTTGTATAACGAAAATTAACTAAAAATTAACGAAAATTTTAAAAAATTAACTTTTAATATTAAATTAATTTTTGGTGCGAACATCGCGAACATCGCGACAGGTCTTGGACAGACAGATCCCCCCAGGACCGAGCCCAAAGACGTAGTCCTACGTCAAAAAAAAAAAAAAAATCGATTCTCGTTTGAACTGGATTTAGTTCCCAAAGTATCATTTCGGTAATACAAAATTTTAATTTTTTAGGGGGCCGTTTTTCTATACCCTCGCACAATAAGCACACCACAAAAGATTATATTTCAAGTCTTTGCAAACAAATGGTTTTCAATGTTCACAATTTTTTTTACTTTGCAAATAACAATTTACTTCGTTAAAAACTATTCAACAAAAATGTTTATCGGACCATTTATTTCATAGAAAATCGATCCGAAATGTATATAAATTCGCATTTCTAGCACAATAACTGACTTGAATGAGTTTTCTTTCCTTAATAAAAAACATGCGGTTTCATTTTTCCCTTTTCTATTTCCCATTATACGAAATTTCGACTCGACTGAATACAAATAAAAAATAAGCGTGAACCCTTATGTACTTTCTCTCTTTATACGCCCACTTAATATTCGCAATTCCCGGCCATTTTAAGTGTACTTTAGTTTTTATGCATAAAATATTAGAGTATTCTTTCATCCCAGCCAGAACTTCAAAAATAAGAAAAGACGTGAAGAGCGGTTTTTTGTAAAAAAAAAAAAAAACGCTGTACTTTTACTTTTCGTCACTTAAGTCGAACCAGGACAAATTTTACTCAATGCATAACAACACTCCGTTGTCATGTACAGCCTTAATAACAACAAAGTGGCGAGCCAACAATTTTTTAAAAAAAAAAAAGGTTGACTGCGGTGTCGGACAGTTCCACTGCTGATATTCCATCAATAAAAAAAAAAATGGTACAAGCAAACTCATGTTTATTTCCTCACATAATTATCGATGCTGGAGTTTTGTAACTTTCTACCAGCTTTTAAAAGGTAACCAGACCAACGATATCTGGAAACCCATCTCAAAGGGAAACCGAAAAGGGAATCGTAAACAGAAGGTAAACGGCTATGACCAAAGGCGAAAACTAACATGTTTTCCCACACCCTCGGTTTCTTGTATTAAACGATCCCGGCCTACTGATAATGATCTTCCCCAATGTTGCAATTTCGGAAACTTGTACATCCTACTTTCGAAACAAAAGACATTTTAAAGCTTTTAGAAAGTACGAAATGTCTCTTTGACCACTTAAAATAATAACTGTTTTTCTCTTTAAATAAAAAAATTAGGAATAAAGCTTGTTGCTTTAACGCAAAGCATCGTCAATTATTCCCATAATGCTTTGCGATTGGAGACAAATAAAATTAAACTGCATTTTTAAAGCCAAAAAGCGAATTTCTAACTTATGTAAGTATTGTATGTTTTGTATTAACAAAACTTTATAAGTTGGTAAATAATAAAAACTTTATAAGTTTCAAAATAAAAAATTTATTGTTAAAAGATATCGTTCCAATTCTTAATTTTATGAGTTGATTTCGGGAAAAATGGAACTAATTGTAAAAGAAACAAATGTATCTCTTCACCAACGTTTCGTTGTTTATATTTACAACTTCCTCAGGGCTAAAATGACAAAATAAAATTGCACAATACAAGATGATTTAATTAAGCGAAAATCACAGTCATTGACCTTTGATTAGTAACATACCTCGAGATGAGAAAACCTTATAATAATGAAATTCATTTTAATTTTAAAACATGATATAACACGTCAGACGCTTGTCTAGGTTAAAAGCAATCATATTAAATAGTTTTAAATACAATAAATAATTAAAAGTTAAAAAATGATAAAAACAAACAGCCATTTTCAAGAGAGACTTATCACGTGATAAGGTCGAGATTCAAAGGTATTAAAGGAAATAGCGCGAAATCTATTTGAATTTTTTAATGACATTAGTATAAATGTTATTAAATGCCTTAAAGTCGCTTTGTATATTAAGGGTGTTTTCATTCGAAATAATGTGATACATTTCTATGAATTGTCTTTTTTCATCATGGGAAACAGAATCGAGAACTTTGACATTACTCCAATCGATTTGGTGGTCGATGTTATTAGCAATGTGAGCAGATAACCCTGTTCTTGATAAGCCTTTTTTAATATCATTTTTATGTTGGTTAATGCGTGTTTTAACGTACTGTTTAGTCTGACCGATGTATTTTTGACCACAATTACAGTCAAGTTGGTATACGAGTTCAGTTTTTGACTCAACAGGGGTTCTATCTTTCATCAAGGCACCTTACCACAAAAACTTGGCCCCCAAATTAAACCACATTTTCAAAAAACATAATAGAAAATTAGCATTTTACAATGTAAAAACTACGGGCCAATTTTTTGGTAAGGTGAAAGATAGAACCCCTGTTGAGTCAAAAACTGAACTCGTATACCAACTTGACTGTAATTGTGGTCAAAAATACATCGGTCAGACTAAACAGTACGTTAAAACACGCATTAACCAACATAAAAATGATATTAAAAAAGGCTTATCAAGAACAGGGTTATCTGCTCACATTGCTAATAACATCGACCACCAAATCGATTGGAGTAATGTCAAAGTTCTCGATTCTGTTTCCCATGATGAAAAAAGACAATTCATAGAAATGTATCACATTATTTCGAATGAAAACACCCTTAATATACAAAGCGACTTTAAGGCATTTAATAACATTTATACTAATGTCATTAAAAAATTCAAATAGATTTCGCGCTATTTCCTTTAATACCTTTGAATCTCGACCTTATCACGTGATAAGTCTCTCTTGAAAATGGCTGTTTGTTTTTATCATTTTTTAACTTTTAATTATTTATTGTATTTAAAACTATTTAATATGATTGCTTTTAACCTAGACAAGCGTCTGACGTGTTATATCATGTTTTAAAATTAAAATGAATTTCATTATTATAAGGTTTTCTCATCTCGAGGTATGTTACTAATCAAAGGTCAATGACTGTGATTTTCGCTTAATTAAATCATCTTGTATTGTGCAATTTTATTTTGTCATTTTAGCCCTGAGGAAGTTGTAAATATAAACAACGAAACGTTGGTGAAGAGATACATTTGTTTCTTTTACAATTAGTTCCATTTTTCCCGAAATCAACTCATAATAAAAAATTTATATTTCAAATTTTAGGGCATTTTTAAATTTTTTTAAAATTTTTACTCGATTTTTAATATTAATAAATTAATTTTTTAATCAGTTTTTTAAAAAATTGAAAATTCCCAAAAATTTGAAATTTAAATTTTTTATTTTGGAGAACTTATGAAGTTTTTTTAATTTGGGCACTTACATACGTTGAAAATTCACTTTCTGGCTTCAAAAATGCAATTTTTGAAGTGAAACTTCTTTGGGATCGTTGAGAATAAATTTTTTGCGCAACAACATAAAAAGTACAAAATGTGCATAACAATTTAGGTCAAAAGTTGCGCAACAATTTATAAAAAGACGAAAGTTTAGTGAAACTTCAAAGAGAATATTAAAGTGCACTCATTCCCTTTTTTTCACTAAACATGGCCACGGGTTATTTAAATGGACCGAGCCGGAAAACTTTAAACACTTATTAAATCATGAAATGGGTTCTAAATCGAACAACTAATGTATTTCTAGATCCCTAAATGGATTCTGGAGCGCCTGTGGAACTCGAAAATGACAATTAAAGCTTTTAAAATCGACAAATAATGAAAATAAAAGAAGCAAATCGTTGCCGTTTTCCGACACTTTTTACATAATTTTTACTGCCACTACGAGGCCAAATCTTAAAAATCTACGTCCCACAGGCGCTAAATAATTGGTTTTAGATTCTATCTACGCTTACCGTACTTTTTCAAGGGACTTCGTATGCACAGGATTTCAATTAAAAATTTATATTTTACACATTTTAATATTTTTGGAACATCATTTTTTTTAGGCGATAAGTTTTTCGTCTGCTCTTTTGTTTATATTTACTCTCCCTTTTTTTTCGAAAAGGTCTATTATAATGCGAAACTTGGAGCTAAAAAGCTCTATAAGAGGCAGATGCTTTGAAATTGGCCCGTTTTTAAATCTTTTTTGTTATATCAAAGCAAAAATTTGATATATCTACCAACGTAAATATAAACAATAACTTCAAAAAAGCTGCAGACGAAAATTATTTTTCAAAATTTAAGAACGTCAGCATTTTAATGACAAAAGGGATATAAGTGACTTTAATATTCTCTTAAGATCGTTGGGAGTAAATGTTTTGAGCAACACAAAATGTGCAAAATGTGCGCAACATAAAATGTACAAAAAGTGGTTATTAGGTAAAAAAAAAAAAAAATAGTCAAAATTTTAACGAAAAATTTTATCGAATACCGATCAATAGAACGATCAATAAAAATTCACCTCGAGCAGTGTATAGAAGTTTCACTTCCCTTCTTTAGTGAGTTTGCGTAGCTAGACTCACTACTCTTTTTTTTTAAGAAAAAAGAGCCGAAAATAAGGAAAAATGGGGTTAACATAGGGTAACAATTTTTGGCATCGAAATTACATTTGGGACATTATTTCTACATATTTTGGGCACATTTTGGCTATTTTCGAATTTTCAAAATTTTCTGCCCTTACCCTGTTACAGCCATCCCCGTTTCTCTACTATAACCCTCCCGGACTGCCAACGGGTCAATATTTTCGAACCGAATATTTTTTTTTAGGAAGCTCAATACGTACCTAATATACCCTATAAAGGACAATTTTTTATATAAAAAGGTGTTAAATGGGCGAATTTTGAAATTCGTCCAAATCCATTTCGGCCCTTCAAAAAAACTTTAAACCCCTGGATCTGGGCCAAAAAATTTTTTTTCGACCTAAAAAAAGTTCAGGCTTCTTTTTACATATAAATGAATGATTTTTTGCCTAGGGAGCGAAAATTAAAAAATTGGCCTTCAAAATGAGTTAGCAGATACAGAAAAAACGGACTTCAGACTCGCGATCTACGGAAAATTTCCGATTAAAAATTTTTAGCGAAAAAAAAATTCGTATATTTTTTTTTTCTCGTGTGGCAATTTTCGGAACTTTATAAGCTCAAGTGGCCATGCTTTCCCGACGAGTAAAAAATTAAAAAAAAATTCGGGTTTATCAGTACACCAAGGAGAACCCTTTTTGGTGGTAAGCAATTTGAAATTCGAAAATTACCCAAATAAGGGACACCCTAATATATAATCATTTTCCGTTAAAAAAATTCATGCTCAACCACAGTCCTACGTCTAGTTTTTCCACAAACTCCAGAAACAAGCTTTCCAAAAATTTCCTTTTTTATTCCAAAAAACGCTAAAGGGCAAGAACGAAAACTCATTTTTTTTCTCCTCAAAGACCTGCATACCCCAATAAAACACCAACGGACGATACATAAATTTAAAAAAAAAAAAAAAAAAAAAAAAAGGGCATTTTCCATGCTTTTTATTCCACGGGACTAAATTTAATATTCCACCAAAGCTATCTCTCTACCTTAAATGAAAAACTTTCTACCTCCGTCCGTGCGATTTTAAAAGCATGTCATTTTCAAACGAAAAAAAAAAAAAAAAATCGAGCGTGGGTAGATAGATTTGCATCATGCATGAAATTATTTTCGAAAAAAAAATTATATGTACATAAATACGAAATTCGGGAAAGAAAGCGTATGCGTACAAAAAAAAAAAAACGGGAAAAAAACACAACTTTCATCATTGGAAAATATTGCTGATGTAAAATTCACGTCATAAATCTTTCTTTAGCGAAAAAATTACCATAAGCTGGGATTCTCAAAAATGATCTTTTTTCATCCTTTAAAATCCATTTGCTCCGTCCATTCCTTCCGCTTTCATTTTTTTTTCTTTTTGAAGAGAGTTATATATGTTATATGTAATTCTAATAAGCCTCTGTTAGGAATGTAAAAACTTAAAAGTGTATGACCGTTACCGTTACCAATCATATGAATCAACGGTTGTTAATTCACATCTATATACTAGTTCGCTCGTTTGAATGATTCATAATAAAAAAAAAAATCTCTTTTTTTTCTTTCTTCGAGGAAGAAAAACCGTTTTCGGGATATCGTGACCGAAGATACCATTGCTATTTTATTTATATAAAAAAAATACATATGAAAGCTCGTTTAATATTTTGAAATTGCCTCCCAGACAAAATCTAGTAAATCTTACTTTGCTATTTTACTACTAAACATCATAAATCATGTCTTCGTCTAGTGTGTGTGTATAATAAATAGTAACACATGAAGACGTTTTATTTGCGTACAGTTAGACTCAAACGAATTGAGTCTACGGTGTAATAAAAAATAATCTTTTTGTCAAAAAATTATCATATCGCGAAATCTTATGAAAGGTTTTTTTTTAACACGTTGCGTAGGTCTATCAATATTTTTTTTTTCTTTTCTTTCGGACTTTTATGCAGTTGTAATAAGCCCGTGGCTATGGAATAATTTTTAAATGCGACGAATAATCGAACTTTTTTTTCTTATTATAAAAGTTTGGCTAAGGTTAGTTTTTCATCCCGTGGTAATTTAATTACAAAAGACAATTTAATTTGGAACAAAATATAGAAAAAAAAAAGGAAGAAGGGATATAATTAAATTTTTTATTAAACAAACTTCGCTCGTAGAGCTCAAAGTTTTCTTCGTCTTCTTTACAGCTTATTAAGTGATTAGAGATCATCGGATTACAGAAAAAGTGATGCAAAAAGTGTATAAAAGTTTTGCAAAAATTTTGCAAAAATTTGATATAAAAAATACATGAATATTATTTTCGTATCTTTTAATGCATAATTTTTGCGCAGTTTATGCATGTTTTCTTAAGCACTAAAATTTGAATATGCATAACTTTTTACACAAAATTTATGCATAATTTTTTTACACAAAATTTATGCATAATTTTTTACACAAAATTTATGCATAATTTTTTTACACAAAATTTATGCATAATTTTTTACACGAAATTTATGCATCATTTTTTTACACGAAATTTATGCATCATTTTTTTATACGAAATTTATGCATAATTTTTAACACGAAATTTATGCATAATTTTTTAACACAAAATTTATGTACAATTTTTTACACAAAATTTATGCATAATTTTTACACAAAATTTATGCATAATTTTTACACAAAATTTATGCATATTTTTTTTACACAAAATTTATGCATAATTTTTTAAGCATAAAAATCTGGTGATGTAATGTTTTTGGATAATTTATGCATAACTATATTTTGCGTATTCCATGGACATACATAACAAACGATGTAAAACATAACACATGCAAAACTTGGACATACATAAAAAATGCATAAATCATGAATAAAAAACTTGACTTATTTCACCGAACCACTTTTTCCCATCTTCCAATATAATTATGCAAAAATTATGCCTAAGGTAAGGGTAGGGAAGTGCGACCGTCTGAAAAGTGCGACCGGTTTAATAAAAACTGATAAAAATCCCATACTTAAAAAAAAGATTTCAAGGGACGATTTTTTAATGTTTTCAGAACCTATTATGATCAAAGAAATGTATTGTTGTCGTCCATTTTTGAATAAAAAAAAATAATTTTACAACAGCAAAAATTCATATTCGTCGGAAAGTTAGACTGCCTCATTTTCAATTTGATTTAATTTTATGTAAACATTGGCTTATTTTATGAAATATACTCCATTCAATTGTCAATACCTTGCATTATTTTTTTATGCTATCAAGAATTTTTTACTCGACTTCCTATTTGATAAACCTTAATAGGTCGCACTTTTTTGGCAAAAATAATATTTTCGGAAAGTGCGACTAGCAGACGACTTCTTTAATTCCTTTGACAAAGGAAACCATCTTGTTTTTATTTACATATGCAATTCGGAGTGCCACTAATAATAATTATTTAATTGTAGTTTTAATAAACAAGGATTATTTGCTTTTAACGGTGTTCAGCAATTTTTGAAAGAAAATTCATCGATCTTTTATAAACAAATAACTTTTGCTTTGGAGAATTCATTTTTTTAAAAAAAATAAGAACGGTCGCACTTTTCAAAAAATGGAGGTTTGAAATATTATACGTCGGCAGTCAGAAAAATATGGTTGAACTCTAAATCGCGCCGTTTTTCAAATTTGAGGCTAATGCACATTAAAGCTTAATAATGGAGCAGTATATTGTAATAAAAAACTTGGCTTGATTCTCTTCCTATTAAGAACTAATATAGGTCAAAATCAATTTTTTCTAGAACCCGGTCGCACTTCCCTACCTTTACCTTATATAGATTTTATTCTTAAAAAAGTTATGTACAAATGTAAAATTATGCATATTCTAATTTTACTGCTTAAAAAATATGCATAAATCTAGCAACAATTATGCATGTCCAAATTTTTGAGTCTGTTAAAAAAAATGCATAAATTTTGCGAAAGTTTTGTACGTCCAAATTTGTGTGTAATTCATACAAAATTAAACAAATATTTTTGCATTTATTGTGTAAAAATTTTACACATTTCCTCCCAAAATCAAAACGAAAATTACAGAGAAAACAAAAGCGGAAAACGGTTGTTTTCAATCCAAATATGACCTAACATAACGGAAGAAAGACGCTTACATTATTCGAATCGGATATTCATGTCAAAGAGTCCCTTATGATTGTTGAAAGCTCTCTCTCTCTCATCTTCCCATGAGCTATACACTTCCCTTTCCTGTAAAACAATATTGCGTTCCAGGAATAAGAGAAGACTCTTTGAAAGATTCCATAGGCAAGTGAAATTCATCATCAGAACCTATGATTGATATAACATATTAATGTCTGAGACATGAAATTCCCCAGGGAAATTTATTTTGGGGAATACAAATTTAACCGTTTTTGCCGAAATTAACCGCCCCCGCACACGAAACCGGAAGGGGAAAAAAAAGTTATCGAAAAATCCCGCACGAAAAAGAGATGCATAAATTATATAAAAATCATGTATCAATACCAAAAATTGGACATACATAAAAAAAAAGCATAAATTATGTATAAATAAGTTTGATACCTGTACAAAAAATAGATGCATAAGTTATATGAAAATTATGTACAGATTATACAAAAAACTGGACATGCATAAAAAATGCATAAATTTGTGTAAAGAAATTAACGTTCTCACCGAAAAACATTTTTTATCCTTAAATATAATTATGCATAAATTATACATAAATAAGTATACATAAAGTGGAAAAAAAAGTTAAATTTTTATATTTGCAAATTTTTTCTCCCTCGTGATTTAAAAAAATTATATGCATAAATTATGCATAATTGTACATACCCAGAATTTTATTCTTAAAAAATTATGCATAAATTTTGAAAAAATGATGCACATTCAAATTTTGGTGCTAAAAAAATATGCATAAACTTTTGCAAAAATTATGCACGTCCCGTAAATTATGCAAAAATAATACATTTTTTTATACAATTATTTTTTTTTGGCAACAATTTTTGTCAATACACTTTCGCATTATTTTTTCGTATATGGGCAAGCATAATATTTGTGGTCATAATAATCCGGTCTAACGATTTAAAAAAAAAAATCCATAAAATTTTGCATATCCAGATTTTCACGCTTAAAAAAATTATGCATAAATTTTGTAAAATAAAAAAATGATGCATAATTTCGTAAAAATGATGCACTGTTCCAGTGATTGTATAATTGATGCAAAAGTAATACATTTTTATACAAGTTTTTGCATTTTTTTTTTTTCCAACAATTTTATAAAGACACTTTTGCATAATTTTTTTGCATTTATAAGCATAATATTTGCAAATTCTCTCATGATTAAAACAAATTAATGTCTAAAATATGCAAAAATTATGCATACCCAGAGATTTTCACGCTTAAAAAATGATGCATAAATTTTGTAAAAATAAAAAATTATGCATAAATTTGGTTGAAATAAAAAAGATTATGCATAAATTTTTTAAATTAAAAAAAATTATGCATAAATTTTGTAAAAATTATGCAGTTTCCTAGTGTTTGTATAAATGATGCAAAAATAATATAATTTTAATACAAATTTTTGCCTTTTTTTTTGTTCTAACAATTTTATAAATACACTTTTGCATAATTTTTTTGTATTTGCAAGCATAATATTTGCAAATTCTCTCATGATTAAAAAAAAATATATATATATATGCATTAAATATGCAAAAATTATTCACAAATTTTGTAAAAGCTATGCATAAATTTTGTAAAAAATGATGCATAAATTGTAAGAATTGTAATAAATTTTTCAAATAAATAAAATACATCTTTTATTTTTGGCTATTATTTTGCGAACATCTTATACACTTTTTGCATCACACGAGAGAATCCTACACCAAATTTCGAATTCATCTCAGGCCGACTTAAAAGACCCCCGGTTAAGTGCAATAAGGCAACGTTTAAATTAAATTAGATGTGTCAGTAACACTTGTATACCTCTTCTCGATTTCACCTCCCCTGGAACATCCATCCTATCCTCACCCAAACGCAAACAATAATCCGCACGGGCAAATAATCCCAAATTCGTGCATTACTCTGCAGATATCCATCATTCAAAATTTATTTTCTCCCACGCCTCAACAACCATCATATCATAAACTCCCTTTCGTTTCATTCCGATCAATCAAACTAATGACGAGGACTCCCATTTTCCCATCTTTCCGATAACAAAAGCTTTTAACGACGTCTAGACCCTTTTACAAGACCCCAAAAAAAAACAAAGACGCGTATATTTATACAGCGTATAAATATCCGATTGATTAGTTATGATTTGTGTAACAGGAAAACGGTTTCGAGGCCGGAAATGTGACCGCAATTTTTTTTTTTCCCCCTCAAAATTTAAAAAAAAATGCAGCATTTTCGGCTGAAATGAAAATTACCACACGGTGAAACCGTTAAATTTTTTTTTTTTTTCGAAGCCACAAATGTGGAATCGGATATTTAAGAAAAACGATCACGTATCCTCTTTTTTTTATCTCTCGATCGTAAGAAAATCGAGAATGACGCAAGTCACATAATAAAGCACACCTACGCTGCTGGATGCATCTTTTCCCAATAATAAAAAGAAAAAATCGAGAAAAAAACTTCGAAAACGGTTTTTTTTTTTGTGTAAACACATGTCTTTCGACTTTGCCGTTTTTTTTTTTCAAAGGTTAAATAACGGCCTCGTGACCATAAGTCTTCCTTAAATAAACTAATTACTGGATATATTGCAAATAAAAATTTTTCAATTTTTACAAAAAAAAAAAAAAAAAAAAATACGAAAATGGAAAAAGAAAAAAAATCAGTTTAAGAGCTACAAAATGAAGGCGTCATGTTAAAAATGTTGACAGGCGATTTTGAGGTTTAATATAAGTATACAGTATAACGAGAAAAGAAAAAAAAGTTAATACCAAAATCTCAATCTTCCCTTTTTTTTTCGATTAAAATCCTTTTGTGAAAAGGTTATAAGGCACAAATCGTTGTGACGTTTTTTGTTTTTCAATATCCTTAACGGTGAAGGAAAAAATAAAATAAATAAATAAATAAAATGTCGCATTAAAAAAAAAAGCTATGAGAATCCGGGTTCGTTGAATCTAATCAAAAGTGAAAACTAATGATAGTTCATTTGACATCTATTTCGATTTTTACGTTATGGGTTTAGGGTATTTATTGATTATTAATATTTTTTCTTTTCTGAGAATGAAATTAATGGTTTGGAAAAATAAAAGGGTAAAGATTAGAATTTTTTTTAAGGAGATTAAAAATTAACGAGAATATTTTTTTTTTTTTATTATTGGAAAAAAAAATCAAGGCTGGTGTTCGAAAAGAAGATCCGTCTTGGAGAAATTAAATTTAAAAAAGAAAAATAAAATTTTTTTTTAATGAAATCGGATTAAAACTTGAAATTAAATTTAAAGGAGTAAAAAGAATGTAAATTCGATAATGTGGTAATTCGATATTTTTCCACTTAGGGAAAATCGATGGTAAGCTTTTTAAAATATGAAATTAAACACAAAAGTGTTTTATGGTGATTTAAGATTAAAGTTATCCCTTTTGGAATTTGAATTAGTGAAACATGAAAAAAAAAATGATGATAACCAAGTTGCATTCATTTTTGGAAAAAAAAAAATTCCAGCTTACAGTAAGAAGACTCATGCACGTCAACTTCTGTCCTATTTCACTGGCGTCCGAACAGGGGGAAATTTTTCCTCCGTCTCCATTGGGCAATTAATTGTACCACCGGAAATGCTGTATATATTTTTGGACTTTTTTCTCCTTCTACCACTTTTTTTTTTATTTGAAAAAATGGGAGCTCATCTTACCTTTTAATTTTTTATAAATAAGGAGGCATAAAAATTATATGAGCTCCCATATTGCGACCGCCATATTGCATTTTTAAAATCTGACTTCGGTATCAAAATCAGCGACCCCGATAACCTCCGTAAACAAACTTTGGTCGAAATAATTCGATTTTGCAAAAATATGTCCGCCATCTTGAATTTTTGAGATCTGACTTCAGAATTGAAATCAGCGATCCCCAAAACCCCCTACCCCAAATTTCGTGACAATCAGTTTTTAAAAATTCACCCCCCCTCCTTCGATATTGCCCCCCACTTTTCATGGGAGGAATGATCAGAAAAAAATCTTATGACCCGTGGGATCTTGTTTTTGGGTCATAAGCTCTACATTTCTATCCATTTTTCCGCTTTCTCTGCGAAGCGGAGCAAAAATTCTCCGGAAGGTCCATTCTTTGTCGTGAATTAAATAATTTTTTTTCCCAAGGGGGGCCTGGGGGACGGTGCAAAAAAGTGTTCCGGTAGGTGCTTTAAGTGACACCACCAGTCTGGGATTCAGTCGAAAGAGTCAGAAACGCCGAGCAATCAAAAGAAATGTAACTATTAATTTGAAGTATATGCATAAATTATGCAAAAATTATGCATGTTTCAACTTTGGTGCTTAGGGAATTATGTATCAACTTGCAAAAATTATGCATGTCCCAGTTTTTGTATAAATGATACAAAAAAGATACATTTTTTATATGAATATTTTGCATTAATTATAACATTAATATTACAATAAATTTTTCAAAGAGGAGTAAGTATTTTCAGAACTTTTATGCATTTTCTGCATCACTTTTTCGTACAGGCTTACAAAAGATATCGAGTCAATAGCTGCACAAGTAAAATGGAGATCCAAATGATTAACGGTTTGTCATCTAATCTAAAATTGTTTAATTTATACAAAAATTTGGACATGCATAATTTTTGCAAAGTTTTTTCATAATTGCCTAAGCACCGAAATTGAAGAATTTTTGCAAAATTTATGCATAATTTTCTTAAGCATGAAAATTTGGATATGCATAATTTTCGCATAATTTATGCATATAATTTTTTTAAATCATAAAGGAAGAAAACTTGCTATGCTTAGTCAACTTTCCTCTCCATTTTATGCATGCTTATTTATGCATAAATTGATTTAGAATATCAGATTTTCATGCTTAAGAAAATTATGCATAATTTTTGCAAAGTTGATGCATAATAGCCTAAGCACCAAAGTTGGAATACGCAGAATTTTTACGAAATTTATGCATAATTTTCTTAAGCATGAAAATCTGATATTCTAAATCAATAAGATCCAATCAATAAGAATATTCTAGATTAAGAAAATAGGAAATGGTTTTCTCAACCCCTTATAGTCTTGGTTGCTTGATTGTAGGAGTAAAAGTTAGTTAAGTTAGTAATTAATAAAATTTTTAATCGCTGACCGATTATTAGCCACACCTTATAGTTCGGGAATGTTTTTCGAAAATATTTCAGAAATATCAATTGCCGAATGTGTAAAGAATTAAACTATTTCAACTTAATTACAAACGAAGCTAACAATATTGAGAAAAAAATTAGCTGCCTATTACTAAATGTTCAGTCTAGCCTCAGGTGAATGCTAAAAAATTTGAGTCATATTTACTTAAAATTTTTAGAAACTGACAAATTTTTAGTAATCACTAATTAAGAAACAAAAACTGAAATTTTGAGTAGTCAACTGGCTAGTCTCAGCATTTAATAATCGGGAGTTAATTTTTTTCTCTATGTTGCTACTTACAATTACTAAAGCTTCATATTTATCGACAGTGAATACTGTTAGACTAGAGGAAAGATTCATGTATTTATTTCGTGGGAAGAGAAACAGGAAATTAAACATACTTCTTGAATTACGCCGACGTTTCGGTGATTTTATAATCAACCTTTTTCGAGGCTATAAATTAACGAAAACATAAAAATTAATACCGAAAAATGCATGAAAGGAAGATCAATTATTTTAGCTGTAACATTACCTTACAAGAATAAGTGGATTAAGTTAACATATGAACCACAACGATAACGATAACAAAAGCTTCGAAAAAGGTTGATTATAAAATCAACCGAAACTTCGGCGTAATTCAAGAAGTATGTTTAATTTCCTGTTCCTCTTCCCACGAAATAAATAAATACATGAATAAATAGGCTGGAGCGCGAATTGTTTATAAACAATTCTACATGTATACACAGGGAAGATATTAGAAAATTTTATAAGTTTGGGAAAAACGCATGGGATTAGATCCGTCTCTACAACACTGTCGAAGAAAGACGGCGATTGTCAACCATCAATGAAGAAGAAGAGGATAACGGTGGCATCACAATTAAAATACCACATTCCGATCCAAAAGGGAAGTCACAAGTCTAGTCACAGCCTCAGGGCCGTCAGCAATAGTCCCGGGCATTACTCACAACAACCGACAGTTAGCAATTAGTCCTACATTTAAGGACAATAATATTCTAAGAATAAAGTTTGATGGACCAAAATGAGAACTCTAGGACGTACGGTGAAATAATTATGTCATTAAACAGATTTATCAGTGTTAAAATAGTGGAAACCTGGCAAAACTCTGACGTTTCAAAACCCCGATCGAGGTTTTGAGAGATCAGGATTTCGAATTCGGAATTTTTTTTAAAATCTAATATCTTACCTAATTTTGTTTTAACTTAACTTTCGTGGTTTTGAAAATGACGCTAAATTATGTAATTTTGAAGTTTTTAAAACCTCGAAAAATTCGAGGATTTACTAAATATAATGTTAATTATTTCTTCACAGTAAAAAATTTTATGTTAAAATAATTTGCCTGTAGCCTCGAACAAAACACTAAAAACAAAAGAATGTCTTATGGACAATAACATTCTATTTTTAACATATAAAATGGTAGCCCTTTTTTCAACAAGTTAACATAAAATTTTTTACCGTGTTTATTGAGACTGCCTCCAGATGTCTCAGCCTTGCGGTAGTAGCTGCTACTGCTACTACCGGCTCGACCTATGAGGAATGTTCAACAGCCACCATTTTGGGGTAGAGATGCTACGCTCTCAATATAGGTTACTGCTGTAACCATAAAAGTTTGAAAAGTTGGGCTACTCGGCCTATACCGAGAGAGTAGCACTTGTACTCCAAAATGGTGACTGTTGAGCATTCCTCATAGGATAACCCAATAGTGTGTAACTTTAGTATCGTAATAGGCATTTATGTAAATTTGTAATAAAGAATATAATATTTAGAGAAAAAAAAAAAAGTAGCAGTAGCAACAGGTTCCCTGGTGTGAAATCACACAACAGTCACAACTTGATACTCGACCAATTACTGTCGTAATTGCGATGCAACCCAACTTTTTCACTAGACAAAGTTGGGCTCACGTTTTGCAATGAAAAATTTTAAAAACGCGATGGGTTCCTCAGTTCAGAAGCATGGAGGCACTGAAAACCGAAGACGTTTCGACATTCGTCCAAAATAAAATTTTTAACGAATATTATATTCATTTGGAATATAAAGCCAAATAAAAAATCATTGTAATTTTTGTAAGATTTTGCCTTTAATTAGAAACAAAATGTATAATTCTCTCGTGATTTTTCCAGATTCGGAAGTATTCGAGGATTTGCGATAATAGGAAATATATTTTAAATATTTTTTTAAAAAAAGTAATGAAAAAACAACTAACATTATTTTTTTTAAAATACCCGAATTTTTCGAGGTTTTAAAAGCATCAATAATATTTAACAATTTAGCGACATTTTCAAAATGACGAATAAGGAAACATATGGCAATGCCAGATCGCTAATTGCCGCGTGTGATTTCGATTTACATCCGAGAATCAATTTCAGAAATATTACAGATCGATGGCACTTAAATCCGAAAGCAAAAAATCGAAGCTATATCCACATGGTTATCCTCAATTTTCGACTAAGGAAAACTAAAATTAAACTAAAATAAAATAATTAAATTTTATAAAAAAATCCCGAATTCAAAACCCTGACTTTTCAAAAGCTGGATCGGGGCTTTGATAGGTCAGAGTTCTGCTACGGAGCCTGGTCACTATTTTGTCTCCATACCAGAGACAAAGGACTAAAAAACAAACTTTTTGAAAAAAAATTTTGACAGTAGCACATTTTAGAGAAATGCAATTTAATTCACATAAATGCAGACAAATACAAAAGCAATACGGATACCCACTCCTATAATACTCGCAATAGCCACCCCCCGTATGAAAAAATACTACAAATAACAGTAGTAAATTGACTCGTACTATTTACGTCGCATTTATGGGTGTTTTTCGAAGTAAACATCGCATTTTCTAGTGATTTTGAGCACGTTTACTTTGAAAACCATCCGAAAATGAGAAGTAAGTAGTATGTGTCAATTTACTATTGTTATTTGTGGTATGTTTTCATACGGGACAGTATAAACACTTCTATAGTCAATAGTGTATGCGTTCCAAAAAATAGAAAAGAATGAGGCTACGCGCCGGGAGTTTATTTCGCCATATTTATCCACAGCATACAATATAGTCAATATAATAGCAAGAAAACCATTAAAATATTCTATAGTCAATAATATAGCAAGCAAACAATATGTGTACGTCATTTAGAAAAGGTACCATCGGGGAGATGGCGCTTAGAATGTTTTGTTTGTAAACAAACATTGTTTTGTTATGCATTCCAATTTCACAGCATTCTAAGCGCCATCTCCCCGATGGTACCTTTTCTAAATGACGTACACATATGACTTCCCTTTCTAAATTCAATTAAACTTATACATGGGAAATTATTCAAAAAGGGTTTAAAAAATTTATAAATAAAAAATTTAAAAAAAAATCCCTTCAACATCTGTTCACAATTTTTAGAGTTGATCCTCTGTCTCCATTGGACAATTAATTGTACCCCCGGAAATGCTGTATATTTTTTGGACTTTGTTCTTCAGCTGCCACATTTTTCTTTCGTTGTCATTATTTTCAGTGTTCGAAAAAATAATCAAAAGAATAAAAAAAAGTGGTAGCAGAAGAAAAGAGTCCAAAAATACACAGCATTTCCGGTAGTACAATTAATTGTACTCTTCGATTACTTGGAAAAAGGAAAAAGGACGTTGTCATTGTTTTATGGTGACAATGAATAGTCAACTAACTCGAGGATCCAAAATAGTAACCGATGCCTTCATGCCCTAAATCACCTATTCCGAAATAAATCCACGCCCCGTCGTTCTAAACGTACAAAATAAAATGTCGGCTGCAGAAAAATTATTTGCATGTTATTTTCTTATAAAGAAAATATTTTTAGACAGAATTTTAATTGTTCCAGAGAATGATGAGATTTTAAATTTTTTAAGAACCAGAACACACACAATAATGGATTCTCTTTCACCTCTGAACTGGAAAAAGCGGAAAATATGGCTTTACCTAAATCTTTTTTGAAAAGACGAATGGCATTCCATATTAGGGAATACTTAGTTTTGATGGATGAACTTAGAAATAGCACGATAGATCCTGTTGAAAGACAGTTCCTTGAGGAGTTAAGACAAAAGTTCATCAGACTATTGGTTATTCGTTAGTATCATAGGCTACATTGTAAAATAAATAAAGTTCTGATTTATTGTTAAAAAAAAAAAAAACGTATCGTCTATAATTCTACCTTGCGTCCCATTGTTACATACGTCTGCGAGACGTGGAACCTAAGGATCCAAGTCCAGAAACGATTGCTGGAATTTGAAAATAAGAAGGACCTTATTTGCCAGCTTCTGGGCTTGGATCGTTGGGTTCCACGTCTCGCAGTCGTATGCGAGACTTCATAAATTTCATACATACTTATAAATTTTAGCAGATATGTGGACGTCCACATGAAAACCTGCCTCCTGGGGAATGGAACTTGGATGACTGTGGAAGTTTAGCTTATAAAGAAACACATTGTTTACAAACAAAACGTTCTCTCCGCCATTCCCCAGAAGGCAGGTTTTCATGTGGACGTCCACATATTTCTGTTATAAAATCATACAACAAAAAGCTTTTTACAGGGCTTGGAGCCGTAACGCTGCCTCTACGATAGTCTGCCATTCGGACCTATCCTGAGTCGCCGCTTCCCAGTCCAGCACTCCTAGGCGGCCGGAGTTCGTGGATACATCATCTTCCCATTTTAGCAGAGCCCTTTCAGATAGCAAAGTCTATCCAGTCTCAAGGACGTTTTCAGGACGTCATGAGGATATTTAATGGACATCCATTGGATTTACTTATGTCCGCACTGATCCAAAAAGCGCGTCCTTTGAACATCCTACGGACATCCCATGGATTTGGATATCCTGTAGATATCTAATGGACAATCCCCAGTATGTCCAATGGACATGAAGGATGTCCAGGATCTACAGGATGTCCTTCGCCTTCTATGCACGCTACTCAGACCCCCCTCACATGATCAAACCCTCCCCCCAAAACGTATTTACTCGTCCAAGCTCTTTTTTTTTCTATTAAGTTGGAAAAAATATTTTACTTGCCAAAATCAAATTTTGAAAAATTACTGTATAAATGAATTTTACGCAATTTTTTTAGAAGCGCAAGGCGGAATTCCTTCCGGCTAATAACCACAATGCGGCCACCAAAGCTGGGAAATTTTAAAGTCGTGTCAGCCTTTGCTGATTAATCCTATTATCAGGTTAACACTACTATGGCATTAATCTACAAATGAAAAGGATTACATGAATCCCTGAGGCCTTTTCCCTCACATTAAGCCTAACAAGCTAAGAAATCTAAAAATCAAAAAATTTCAAGTGCACCTTTAAAAGGAATGTATTCTGTCATCGGATTAACCCGCAAATACAAGACACAATACAAAGTTTAAATTACCGAAAAAAATCAATGACTTGAATGGTTTTTTTTTTCTCTCAACGCAAATTTTCAGCTACAAAAAAAAACCTAAAAGCAGGAGGACGATTTCCATTCATTCTTCGATGCAGTTCGAACGACAATAAACAAGAGTTTTCCCTGAGTGAGATCAAACTCGAAAAACCTTGCTCTAGAAACTGCAATTCCGGACCAGTTTTTCAATCCCGGGATTTCGGGATTAACGTGAAAGTCTTATGACTGGCAAAAAATTGTGCCTACTCGCCCAGATGACATTTTCAATCCATTGGACATCCTGTGGATTTTCCGTTAGATATCCACAGGATATCCAAATTCACGAGATATCCATAGGACATCCAAATGGATCAGTGAGGTCATACATAAATCCAATGGACGTCCAATAAATATCCTCGTGACGTCCTGCGAACGTCCTTGAGACTGGATAGACTTTGCTATCTGGGCGGCTTATAAAAACCTTTTTTTCTTCTTCATTTCAGTTTTACTGTTATTTTAGCAGGTTATGGCTTGTTCATTTTATTCAAATTAACAAAATTTTGGATTATGAAAAGAGTCGATTTTAGGACAGAAAATGTCAATTTTTGGAATGGAAAATCCCGGGATGATTTTTTTAAAATACCAGGATTAATCCCGTGCAAAAATCATCCCAGATCCAGGAACTCCGGGACTATTATCTTCAGACAAAAGCTTTACATCGAAAAAACCCTTTGTTTACATAACCCGTACCGCTACTAAAAGTAGATGCATTTATATAAATTTCATATATAAATTATATAAAAAATTGGACATGCATAAAAAATGCATAAATTATGTATAAAAAAAATTGCTTTACCAATAACATTTCTTTCATCCTCCATTATAATCAGGGTTGCTGTTTAAAACATTTTTTAATAAGAAACAGTTTAAAACGTTTTATATTATTTTCCCATGTTTTAAAACGTTTTAATGCCGCTTCTCCATTATGACTCAAAATTAATTTTCTAGAATTAATTTTCAAAATTTCCGGAAGTACTGTGCTTTTGTTATTCTATGGATTTCCAACCCAAGATTTAAAAATGGAGTCGGCCATTTTTACTACATTGCATTTTTTGTATTCTTAATCCATGGTCGAAAATTCATAGAATAACTAAAGCACAGTACTTCCGGAAATTTTGAAAATTAATTCTAGAAAATTAATTTTGAGCCATAATGGAGAAGCAGCATAAAACGTCTTTAATTCGGCCTGGTTTTAAAACGTTTTAAAACGTCTTTTATTCTGCCTGGTTTTAAAACGTTTTAAAACATGTTTTAAAAACAATTTCAAAATGTTTTAAATTCGTTTCTATTTTTATTCAAATTTTTAAAACTGTGTTTTTTATTCAAATGTTTTAAAACGTTTTAAAACACCGTGTTTTAAACCAATTTGTTTTAAAACAATCATCCCTGATTATAATTATGCATAAATAAATATGCATAAATTGGAAAAAAGTTGAAAAAGCATAACTTTTGCTTTTCCTGTCTTATGATTTAAAAAAGTTATATGCATAAATTATGCATTTCCAGATTCTAATACTTAAAAAAAATTATGTAAAAATTATGCATGTCCAAATTTTTGTATAAACAATACAAAAATATATATTTTTAACAATACCTAATTTTTTTTTTAGCCTTTTTCGGGCATAAAAAGGGGGGTGTAATTCTCTCAGTTGGGGTTTTCAGGTAATTTCGATCAAAGAGGGAACCAGGGAAATGTTCAGTAAAAAAATGCACCAGAGGCATTCGAACCACCGATACAAAAATTGTTACATTTTTTTATATAAATTTTTTGAATTTATTAAGCTTATGCAAAACTTTTATACTCTTTTTGCATCAATTTTTCGAACGGGAAATGCTACACTTGTTAAAGTCGCTTACATCTGCAGAGCAATTCATTAATTCGCAGCACTAATGAATTTTAACTAAACGTAATGACACACGTAAATAAATGAAAAAGGCGATTCCCAGAAATTAATATACCTAAAGGTTAAAGTGCTTTTATACTTAATACCTTCTTACAAATGGAAATATTCGAACAGGTTCAATTTTCAACAGGATAAATCCTAGCCAATTCGTAGCCTACAGCAAAAAGGGGGGTTTTTAATGAATATTAATTGCCAAACGGAACCCATAACAATAATTCTCATTACCAGAACAAAAGAAATTCAATACATCAAACCGAGATATATAAAAAAAAAAATCCCAACAACTTTCATTTGTCCAAACTTGCAATTTATTTTTTCAAGACCTAGACATCGATCAATCTAAAAATAATCCATCATGTCCTCAAAAAAAAAAAATCCTCTCAGACAAAAAAAAATGTTAGAAACAATTGGGAGAAAAAAAAAAATATAGCCTAATAAGCGCTTAGAAAAACGAGTATTTCCAGAAATACTAGACCACCGGTAGATATACCGTTTTTGTTTTGCCCCGGCACATAAGATAAAAATGCATAAAATGTTTGATTAAGTGTAATTAGCACTTGGTTTTCGGTTATTCCGCTAATATTAGGCCAAACAAACGGGCTTTTTTTTTTTTAAATACAAAACAAACATCGCGAATAAATTTCGCATTTCAGAAAAAAAAAATAAAGTTTTTATGCAAAATTTTCTTGGGGAGAAAAATAATTTAAGTTACTTCCCCACATTGCTTTTTCCTGTTCTTTTAGATTACTTTTCCCAATCTTTTTATAACTCATTATAATAATTTCATTACGAGGGGAAAGAAGAAAAATTTTCCGAGACTGCTTTTACGTGTAATATTTTTAATTAATCCAGCCCCCCGATCCCCTTATTCCACAAAAGATGATAAAATGTTTTTTATACGACCGATAAAATAATTTATTACCCTTAATAAATATTTGTAAAAAAGATGACCGAAAAAAAAAAACTCACCATTTATAGAAGTTATCCAAATAATAAGAAGAAGTAATTTGTAGTTATTATCTTTTCATTTTTGGGACACTGATTAAAAATTACGATTCGTCCTCCTTTGCGAAGAACTAAATGACATCAGCTAAAAAACATCCGATTTTTTTTTCGGCTTTTTTTCATCAACTTTTTATCACCAACAGCTCAACTGCCCAACGAATAACAGGTGACCCCATAAAATTAACTTCATAAATTTTTTCCCGAAACTTAACACTAAAACTCCCGATCCATTAATTTTTTTTTTTTTTAAACTTAATTTTAAAAAAAATAAATAAAAATTAAAACTAAAATAAATATATATTTTTTTTATACACACGAAAAAAAAAAGAATTGATTAAGAAAATAAAAAAATAAAATTGGTCATGACCTCAGCGGCTATGACCATGATACTGGCTGGTTACAGTTTAAGAGACAGGTAGGTAAACTGCAGTTATTGAGGTACGTCCACGTATATACTTAAATAATACCGATCCAAGCATGTTTAGCAAGTATCAACATGTCGGTATTTAATTTTCTTGTTCTTTCTCCGAACGCGATTCCCTCTCATGTTTAACTTACGGAGGAAGTTACTCAATTTTCTCGTCAATCCGAATCTCGTCACTACATACTTACACTTTTTTTTAAATATTTTTTTTTTTTTTTTTTATTCTATCTCTCTTTCACGTTATTATTTTTTTTTCTCGAGTGTTTATATGGAAATGTGTGTCATAAGGATGCTGGATTCGGCTTCCACCCGAATTTTTTAAAATTCAATCGAAATAGGGAAAAATGAATAATAATCGAGACGAAAATAATTCGAAAGAAAGTCGGAGACGCGGACACTTTCGTTTTAGGTTAAAAATATCGGGTAAAATGAGACCTGTTCTAATTTTACCCGTTACTGGCGAGTTTGATGAATGTTCCAGGGTAATTAATCAGAAGGAAAAAAAAAAGAGGAGGATTTTTGCTTTGTTTTATACCTTTTTTTTTTCCTAATCTTTTATTAGTAAATTGTAACTGTAGTCATCCTTCATTTTTTTTAAAAATAATTAACACCTTTATAAAGATTTTTGAGAAAAAAAAAAGGTTGTCTCGTTTATAAAATAACCCATAACCTTTTTCGATCGAATTGGGTAATTTTCCTGAAAGGTAATTATTTCCTTTAAAAAAAAAAAACTAAATTACCTCAAGGGTTTTATATGTTGGCGTATTTTCCAAAGCAAAAAAACAAAAAAAAAATGATAACAATGGCGAATTAAAGAATAATATACACAGAGAAAAATAATTTTTGTGGCAGCTTTTCTTCTGTTTATGGACCCCACATATATGTGGCTTCCAGTTATTTAACCATTTGCCGCCCATTGATCCAAATATGGACTCATGGATTTTAATGCCCAGACGCCCATGGGTCCATTTATGGATCCATCAGTTTTGCAACCCTGCAAATTTTCTTAAAAAATTTTACAAACCATATAACTAGGATTGGGATTTTTCCCAATCCATTTTTCCTAAAAAAATTAATTCCTAATTTATTTTTTTTTACTGAACATCTCCCCGGTTCCCTCTTTGTGATCCATATACCGATAACCCCAACCGAGAGAATTACACCCCCCTGCCTCAAAAGCAGTATTTTAGGTTTGTTGGAAAATTAAAATAATTTATTTTTCCTAAAAATTTTGGTTCCTAAAATTTTTTTTCTAATTATTATTATTATTTTTTTTCCTGATTTTGATTTTTAATTGTCCTAAAAAAAATTGATTTCTAAAATAAAATTTTCTAAAGCGAATAGGCCTTATGCAATATTTTTCCTAATTTTTTGAATCCCTAAAATTTTAGTAATAATTTACTAGGCAGTTGCGAATTTTGGTTTTTCTATTTATTTTTGTTTTTTAATTTTTTTGGTAACGAAGTTCATTATTTATTGTGTCATTTTTAAAATTCTGGTAAACATTAAAAAAAAAATATTGAAATTCTCGTTGATTAGGAAAATATTCATTTTAGAAAATTTAATTTTAGGAATTAAAAAATTGTAGGAAAATTGAAAATTAGGAAAAAAATTTTTAGGGACTACAGTTTTTAGGAAAAATGGTCCCCAAGAGAAAGTGTGTTATAAAATTGAGTTATTAAAAACTTAAACTTCGTTATAAATTTATAACCCGCCAAAAAAGACATATTTATATAATTTATATATTATATATTTAATATATATATTATATATATTATATATATTATATATTATATATTTATATTATATATTTAATATATATATTTAATATATATATATACATTATTTATATACTAGCCTAAAGTAATGTACAAAAACGTAAAAACTTTGAATACTTTATTTTTTTCCGTCAGAAAAAAAAAAAAAAAAAATACATTTTTTCAAAAAACCTTAATTTTTTTTCGAACATTAAATATTTCTGCTAGCAATTGTTGCTAAGCAACATATTTAAGTTTATATTTATTTCTGCTTTTATTTTGTAACCTGCTTTTTTAAAAAAATTTTTTTTTTCTTTTTTCGAGGGGATTCTTATAGTTTATTTATTAATTTTTTTTACATACGTCGCTGAAAAATTGAAAGTAGAGACCGTGCAAGATGAAGGTAATTTTTTTTTTTGAATTTTTTTGAATAGTTTTAAATCCCGGTCCTGATAAAAAATTGGATTTCATTCCAACCGAGGAATAATTATATAGCAAAATTAATTTGTTTTTTTTTTCAATGATAGTTTGCCATCCCGATCCCCATCCCGAAAATGCGAACCATCAACCAGAGCCTAAAATTGTGTGTAGTAGCACACACTTTGTGTAGTTAGAAATCTAAAGTGTGTAGTATCAATTTGACAAAATGTGTAGTACAATTTAGTAAAATTGTAGTTGCGAATTTCATTCGCGATAACTGTTTAGTAAAATTAGTCTTTAAAAATTTTATTTTTCTAAACACATGAATATAGACTGGTAGTAGATATAATTTTCCATTTTGAAGCTTTTGTTATTTCCCTTCGCTTTTTTTTTTTTTTTTTTTTTTTTTTGTAAATTTGAAAAGACAAAATACTTTTTGGTTTTTCTTAAGATTGGGGAGAGGGAAGGGGTAATTTAATGATGGAATATTATTATTTGTAAAGTGTGTAGTAGCTTTTTGAAATAATTTTAGGCTCTGCCATCAACCACAAAGAGGTGAAGGTGAAAGTACTGGAAATATACCAGCCCCATGCCGAACCGATTCTGATACAAATCCGGATTTCGTTCCAAGCGAAGTAAACCCGATAAACCTTTATTCTGAACCCATGCGAAACTTTTTTTTCTTCTAACGCTTTTCGAATTTTTCTATTTCTGTTCTTCCTCATTTTTGAGCCTTTGTCAAATTAAAAATACAAGAAATAAACCGAAAATTCGGAAAAACCTGGAAAATATTATAAGTCAAAATAATTGGCAACTTAAATACCATATTGCCGCTTTTAATAATCAGTTGAAAAGTGGTGTAGTGGATAAAGGCTGCTAGTAAGTCAACCACAAGGCTCGGGTTCTATTCCAAAAAATTTTTAATTTTTAATCCTTTTTTATCTCATGAAAAATGAACCTATGAAGTCCCCATATGCTAAATATAGCGCAATTCAAGCATAAAAATAATATATTGTTCAGTCAAAAATTTAAATTATAGAAATTTATAAATAGTTATAACATTTTATAATCGGCCAAAACGTTATAGAGTTATAAAATTTTATAACGCACTTTTTCTTGGGCGAAAACGAACTAGGGGCATTTTGACCTGCTGAATTATATAAAGTCAGAATTTTTTAAAAAAACCAAAATTCAAGATGGCGGATGGTTGGTAAAATCTAAAAATTTAATAAAATCTAAAAATTTTTCACATTCGAATTTTGTAAACGCTTTATCTATTGCTCTTTTTATTCTTATGAACTTCAAAATGCAAATAAATAACGGATGGACAGTCATTTATGCAATATTGAACACGAAAATTTCACCTAGGTTTAGCTTATGGGCAAAACAGTCTTTTCTGTGTAGAGGCGTTTATAAGTTTAAAAATAATTAAAATTAAATATTTTCCGGGGTTTTTTGAACTTCCAATTCTGAATCTGAAAGCTAAATTTTGGAAAAGATTAAAATTAAAGATGGCGAACAGTTACGGTAACTTTTAAAATTTTCAGTTTTCTAAATTATTGCTGTTCGAAAAAATGATCGGTTTTTGAAAAAAATAAAGACAAATTAATTTTCCGGGAGGCTGTTAATTTAAAACAAGTTGATCTTCCAAACAGGATGCCGGAAAATATATAAATTGATATCCGTATGTGTGGCACCCCAGAAAATCAACTTGTTTTAAATTTTTTTAAAACCGATTATTTTTTAAGTAATAATAATAATTAACAAAAACTGAAAATTTTAAAAGTTAATAGTCCGCCATCTTTAGCTTCTACTTTTTCATAATTCGGACTTTAGCTTCAAAATTAGCGGTTCAATTCCCCACCCCCAAAAAATATTTAGTTTTTATTATTTTTAAACTTATAAATGCCTCAACACAAGAAAAGCTGTTTTCCTCATAAGCTAAACATAGGTGCTCTTATTACATATTTCATAAAGTGCCAGTGGTGAAGTTGATGAACTAAAACTGGTGCAATCACCAAGGACATCTCCTTCCATATGTTGTTCCAATCCTGTTTTTATGACCCGGCCATCGGTAGTGTTAATCCGGCAAAATTTTCGCCCTCTCTTGAAATAGTATATTGTTATACTAGGGAGGAAAATTAATTTTTCCGCGGGAAAATTCATTTGCCTTCCTAGTATTGCAAGATACTTTTCATAACGAATAAAAATAACTTTTTAAGTAATTTTTCAAAAAAAAAAAAAACCTCATTTACTTGCTTACGAACACTAAGAACATGGCAAGTTCCATAACAGGAAATAGGCCTTCCATCCCGGTTTGCTTCGATGGGGAATGGCTCTTCCTACCGATGAATTGTGAAAAAATTTTTATGGATGCAATGAATGATCTGAAAATTAATTCCAAGAATCGAAATTGGCATCGAAAATCCCATCAAAAATTTTTCCAAAACAGATTTTAAAATTCATAAAAATAAACGAAATCTTTTTCCACCTTTTTTTTTTTTTAACCCCAAAGGAACCTAAAATATAAATTGAACTATTCAAAGTCCAATGCATACTGATAACCTCATCGATTTCCACGACGTAAAAAAAAAATGCTCCAAGGCTGTCGCCAGAATCTTTTTTTTTTTCGCCAATATCCCGGTTTTAAATTGATTTACGCAAAAAGAATAAACGCCTTTTTTTCCTTAAATCCTTATGTCTCAGGCCACGACCTTTTCTTAGAAAAAAAAAGGTTATAAAAAAAAAAAAAATAAAAAAATGGAAAAATAAGGAATAAAAAATTGAAAAGCGGGTGGGGGGCGGGCCGTGATTCAGGAGTTTCAAAGTTCAAATAATCTTGCCTTTTTTTTTTCTCCCCCCTTCCTTGTAAAACACGATTTAGCATGTTAATAAAAATTTTTTTATTGTTATTGACGTTGGGAAATTGCTTTATATTTCTTTAGCTTCAAATTTTCGTGCAGGATTTTTTATTTTTTATTTTGTTCCTGTTGACAAATTTTCCGGCGAATAAATCGACGGTTATGTGCGCGTGGGGCGGAGGAGGGAAAAAACAAAACTATGCATAATTTTTGAAACTTTATTATATGCGAAATTCCGGATCCGTTAAATAATCCAAAGCGGACGAGGGTTTTCCTTTTCCGCGTGTCATTTGCTGACTTCCGTTCTTTTAACAAGAGAGCGAATGGCTCGTTATTTAAAAACGAAAAATAAAGTAAAAATTTACCCATGGATGGTTGTTTTCTGACTGACATTGTGAGACCATCTGTCGACCCAAATTAACATCTAACC
Source organism: Liposcelis bostrychophila (assembly GCA_037577465.1). Lineage (NCBI taxonomy): Eukaryota > Metazoa > Arthropoda > Insecta > Psocodea > Liposcelididae > Liposcelis > Liposcelis bostrychophila. The sequence goes on along the minus strand of CM075207.1, from coordinate 8,886,884 downwards.
CATTCAAGCGTTGCCTTTACTTTCTCTCCTCTATGGCAAACTCATTTTTCTAAGTGTTTTTTTTTTTCCTTTTCGGTTTTTTTTTTTAAATCCCTCATTAAAAATGTTTATAGCTAATTTATTATGATAAATGCAATTATTTCGCTTCTTCATTTTTTTTTTTTTTTTTTTTTTTTTTTTTTTTTACGGAGTGAACTACTATAATTTTCAGAAATTAACGATCGTAAAAATGGTTTATGAAGTAGAATGATCTAGAGGAAATTGAAAATGATGAAAGTAGGGAACAAAATTGGAGCCCGACTTTTCTCGCCAAAGGACCTACTTGCGTATGATTAAAAAGGAGGATTAAATTCGGTCTCCGTAAGAACCAACAATGAATTTTTGCTTGTACTAACATCTCTCTATTGCTATACAAATCTTACGGATTTGCAACCGCAGTAACGAGTCCTGTATCGGGAAAAGTTTCTTTGTAGGTAAAGTATCATCCCTGGTTTTTTTCAAATTTTTTAGCGGCGTCTTCTGGTGTCGAATTGGCCTTGAAAATTTCAGCCCATATAAGGCTCAAAAATAAACACTTTTTTTTTGGCATACAAGACCATCGATTCGTATCGGAAATTTTGCGTAGATTACGAATTTGAAGTCGAAAATTACTTTTGGTGTATGATTTTTGAACTACAGGCCGGATTTAAAAGCTCTGAAAACCCGGTTATGGCTTTTTGCCTGTAGCTCAAAAACCCTGCACATAAACTAATTTTAGGCTTCAAATTCGTAATCTATGCCAAATTTCCGATAGGAATCGATGACTTTTTATACAAAAAAAAAAAAATGTTTATTTTTGGCCCTTATGTGGGCTTTTTGAAAATTTCAAGGCCAATTAGACCCCGATCAAAAAATCTGAAAAAATATAGGAGTTTTGCAATTCCAAAAAAGTTGATTTTTGAACCACCCTACACTCAGAAAAAAAAATGACTAATGCGAACGCAAAAGTGCATTGAGACAAGACATTTTTCGTAAAAACCGTGCGAAAACAAGAAAATGTCTTGTGATAAGTCATTTCGGTTCGCCTTGAGATAAAATGTCTTGCCACAAAACAATAGGCGACACTAGCGGACATTTCTTATACTATGCTATTAGAATCAAAATGGCGGCTCGCGAAAACAATGATTATTATTTAATGAAATAAAAACTTAATGTCATTTTAATTTTTATTTTTATTTTAAAAACGTAAGTGGACATCAGGATATTCAGGATTATTTTTATATTCACGTAACTTAAATTAAATATTTTCTTTAAAAAAATTGAATTGAAATCTAACATTGTCCATTGCAGACAATACGGGTTATGTTTAGGTTATGTTATTACTATTCATATAAAATTATGAAAAGAAGATTTAAAAATCAAATGAAAAATCTTAAAAGTCGCTCTTAAAAGTCGCGTATCAAATGAAAATCTCGCAAGTCTTCAGTCGGCCGACGGCCGACTGAATGACTTGCGACAAGTCAGAAAATGTCTTCCCCCAAGTTATATAACATAGATTATGATGGTTTTGCATGCATATTTATTAACACGAGCATGAACAGTATTATCATAACATATAATGTATAAATTCTACGTAAGCCGCCATTTTGTTTGTTTACAATATATGACTTGCCGACAGCCGACTGAATGACTTGCGACAAGTCAGAAAATGTCTTCCCACAAAACAAAAGCGTTTAAAGCATAATAACAGCTTATGCTAAGTTATTTTGTTTTCTGAGTGTACAATGTACCGCATTTGTAGTCGTGGCCTTTCTGTTTGGCTATAACTCTGAGGCAGGAATCAAAAAAAGGTGAAAATCTCCATAGGACATCCTATGGATTGTCCATTAGATATCCACAGCATATCCAAATTTATGGGATATCCGTAGAACGTCCGAAGGACGCTTTTTGGATCAGTGAGGACGTAGTTAAATCAAATCCAATTGACTTGTCTAATAAATATCCTGATGGCGACCTGAAGACGCTCTTGGGACTGGATAGACTTTGCCATCTGGGTTGCTGAAAACCCCTCGTTGCCAAAAACAAATACAAATGCAAAAAGGATTTAAAAGTAAAAGTTTACTTAAAATAATCCATTATAAAAGCCTTGTCTCCATTTGTGATTAATTTGATAATCACAAGTGGAGACAAGGCTAGTTTTTCACTTTCACTTTTCGTGATTTTTACTTTTAAGGGTCTGTTCGCGGATATTTGTGTCCTACGAGTAACGCGGATACATAAGCTAAACATGTATTTCCGTTACTCGTAGGACGCAAAAATCCGCGAACACGCCCTCGTATTTATGTTTCAGATAGCGGATGTCCTGATTTCCGTAAGGGTGCACTAAAGGGATTGGTCGAGGCGTTACCCAATAAACTTCGAAAACGACTGAATTATCAATGAAAGGTAATTCAATTCAGTTCTTTTATTAACCGTTTTTAATTTTTTTCTCGTTTTTTACTTCTTTTTAACGTCGAAGCATTTTTCGTCTTTAACCCCAAAAGCGTTAGAATTAGTACTTGAGCTTTCCTCAGATCTGTGAGTATTTCGAGATATTTACAAGTCGATAAAATGCGTCTCAATGTTTTTACTGGGACTGGGATCGGGATAGGGGTTGTGAAAGCACAGGCATGGGGGTTTTTCGCAAATCTATACAGAACCCTTTATGTCAAAATTGAGTGATAAGGTGTGAGATCTGGATGTTCTAGGGGTCACCTTAGTCGAATTAGCATCATCGACATCACGAGTCAATGTCGGGGGATTGAATTCCGCTTCTCGAATCGAATCCCACGAGGGCCACAGCTGCAAAACTTTTCCGCAAGCGGCTCTGCATGACCTTAACAGAATTTTGATTTTGTTCGTAATTCGGTATTTGACTTTAGTTTCGTTCGAAATAAACGATTTTATTAACCATTCCTAATTAAAAACTAAATAAATATGCAGACTTGTTTGTATATGCGGTTCTTTTGTTGCTCACGAAGAAAATAAAATGGCCCCTGAAGATGTTAATTGCCGCGAATCACGAACGTAACCAAAATACCGTTAAGGGCATGCAGCGGCCTCTTGCGGAATAGTTTTCTAGCCGCGGCCTTTATTGTTCCTCCTCATCTTGTCCTTGTCGTTACAGGGCCTAAGGTCCTAAAGACTGCGAAGACTTGTAGGAACTTGTTAGGACCTTAAAGAACTTGTCTGTGAGAACTTGTTAAGATCTGCAAGAACTTGCGAAGACCTGTTAGAACTTGTTAAGACCTGTAAGCGCTGTTAAAACCTGTAAAAACTTGTTAAAATCTGTAAAAATTTGTTAGGACCTGTAAGAACTCGTCTGTGAAAACTTGTTAAGAACTTTAATAACTTGTTAAAACCTGTAAGAACTTAAGACCTGTAAGAACTTGTCAAGATCTGTAAGCGCTGTTAAAACCTATTCGAGCACGTTAAAACCTGTAAAAGCTTGTTAAAATCTGTAAGATGAAATTCCATGATTGCTTTTTGTTCCATGATTGATGTTGATTTTTGAACCACCCTATTGCAGTACAGCAGGGTTTCGTTACCCCAAAAATCATATGAATTGAGATTTCAATCGTTTTGAATATTAATAAGTGATATTTTCAATTATTTTTTTCATACAAAGAAAAATGTTTAAATTTTAAACAAAATAATTTTTTGTACAAGTTTAAACTTGTTTTAAGCAAATGAAGAGTAAGCGGGAAAAAGCATCAGCATCCATTGTTTTTGTTTACACTTGAATCCTATGTTTAGCTTTTGTCAAAGCATTCAAAACGAAAACATGAACATCTTTTTTTTTCCCCGTTTGCTCTTCAAATACGAACCTGGAAAACAAAATCAAAGCTTTTCGACCGCAAATTCTTTTGAAATTATTTTCCGGCTGCATATACAAGTTGAAAAATACTTTAAAAGTTGAAGTTGAAACTTTAGACAAGTGGAAACTTGCAATAAAAAATTCCAGGATACACCGAAAAATTCGTCGGATACCTAAACGTGAAACAATTTTACACTATTAGCGGATGAGATTTGGGAAAATGATGAACAGGAGTTTGAAGCCGAAGCCGATAGCCGCGGACGGCTAAAAACTCAGGTTGGTGCCGAAGCTGGTGCCAGGGCCGGTGCTGGCACAGGGCTTGTAATTATGACCCAATGGCAGTGCTGAATATAATTGAGAAAAGCCACGAGTTTTTATTATATTAAGCAGCCGATTGTATTAACCGGCGCTACAATAAGCGACGCTTCCTGTAACAATTTTTTTCCACTCAAAAAAAAAAAAAAAAAAAAAAAAAAAAAAATATTGCTGGCAACGATGTTGGGAGTCAGTTTCGGCACCAGCACCAGCGGCAAAAATTTTGCTATTCCGGTGCCGGTGCTGGCGCCAGCTGCAGCACTTTGGTTATTTCGGCGCCTATGTCGGAGTTGGCTCCAACCAATTTTTCTCGACTTCGGACCCCTGATGTCATCATCAGGGGTCCAAAGCCGATAAAATACCGAGTTTTTAAGTACATTTTAGGCTCACCCCGCAAATAAATTTCTGGATCCGCCAATAAATTTGCGGATCGGAATCGAAACCGCAGCCCCGCTAGAAAGGTTAAATGTAGGTTTGCAGACTAATGTAATTCTCAAATTAACCTTTCATTACATAAAACTCTTCCCCAGACATGTTGCATGTTAATCAAAACATGATTTAAATTATCGAATGGAAAAAGACTGCAAGTAGTTAATCGGCGGAATCCGAACCGGTTTAATAAAAAAAATGTTCCAAAATATATTATATTTAAAAAAAAAAAGGTCGAAGTTAAGTTGAATACAATCTTACTGCTTATTTTCTTTCCTCAACGGTATCCGACCCAATTGTTTTTTTTTTTTTTTTTTTCTCAGGAATCCTTATTTTTCGACTCCCGATTCAGATACCCGTTCCTTTACCCAATTCTTCGGGTGCAAATCCCGTGGGTGGCTACGATAGGCCCCCACGTAAACGCCTGATAGGGTAATTAAGCTGGATCGTTTTTCCAGCGAGGGCTTCGATTTGAAATTTTTGATTAATGACACTCCCATTATCATGAATCACGGTCGATTTGTGATCCCTTTTGCCTTCTTTTAATAACCGGGAATTGCGCCTCTATCGCGAAGAGAAGAGAAGAATTATTTCCGAACGGAGGAAGAAAATTTCCATTAATTATCTTTCTTCTTCTCTTAAGCAAAATTTAAGAAAAAAAAAAAATTGTGAAGTAGAACGTAAAGATCAAGGACGAAAAAAAAAAAAAAAAAAAAAAAACAATCAAAAAATGGTAATGAGTATGAAATTGATAGTAAACATGTGCAATAAAAAAAAAATGATACACATAATTTAACAACAATGACCGAAAGAAAGCAAAATGAAACGAATTATTTTTTTATCGTTTATTTTATTAAGTAGACAATGTCAATTTCAATTTTTTTTTTCTTTTTAGACTTTCTCATCTTTATCTCCAGCCCAGATGCCTTTGTAATTCTTTGAAATGATACGTTTTTAAAACGAAAGTTAAACGGCGTTTAATCTTTCGGTGGATTATGCGGTTAAAAAAAAAAAAAAAAAAAAATTGAATTAAATGTAGGTGAGGGGGTTTTGATTCAGGCGCTCCCAAGCGCTCATGTTTGTGGATTCTTTATCAACGGAGGGCTAAAAACGAGGATGCAACAACAAATGCCGGACGTGGGGGTACGAAGGGAGAGGGGAGGGAGGAGGGGGTGTGTCAAAGATGAGGGGTAAAACATTTTCCTAGTAGGGCAGTAATGGAAAATAATTTTCCCAGATATCAGATAAATTACTTAATCCCAAACAGAGGCTTTTGAATCCTGGAATCCTGGAAGCCTGGAGATCAAAAATTCTCAATCCCAAAATACTAAGATTCAAAAATTTTCAATCCTGGAATCCCGGGATTCAAAAACTATCAATCCTGAATTTATTTATTTATTTTATATTTATTGGGATGCAACAGCTAAACAAAAAAAAATAAGCTTAAGAAATCCCGAGAATGAAGAATTCTCAGTCCTGGAATTCCGGGATTCAAAAATTCTCAATCTTGCAATCCGAGAATTCAAAAATTGTCAATCCCGGAATCCGGGGGTTCAAAAATTCTCAATCCTGAAAACCCGAGAATCAAAAATTCTCAGTCCTGGAATTCCAGGATTCAAAAACTTTCAATCCTGGAATTTTGGGAATTAAAAATTCTCAATCCCAGTGCCCCGGGATTCAAAAATTCTCAATCCTGAACTCCCGAGAAACAAAACTTCTCAGTCCTGGAATTCCAGGATTCAAATATTTTTAATCCTGGAATCCCGAGAATTAAAAATTCTCAGTCCTGGAATTCCGGGATTCAAAAGTTTTCAATCCTGGAATTTTGGGAATTAAAAGTTCACAATCCCGGAGTCACGGGATTCAAAAATTCTCAATCCTGAACTCCCGACCAAACAAAACTTATCAGTCCTGGAATTCCAGGAATCAAAAATTTTTAATCCTGGAATCCCGAGAATTAAAAATTCTCAGTCCTGGAATTTTAGGATTCAAAACTTTTTATCCTGGAATCCCGAGAATTAAAAATTCTTTGTCCTGGAATTCCAGGATTCAAAACTTTTTATCCTGGAATCCCGAGAATTAAAAATTCTTTGTCCTGGAATTCCAGGATTCAAAACTTTTTATCCTGGAATCCCGAGAATTAAAAATTCTCCGTCCTGGAATTCCGGGATTCAAAAATTTTCAATCCTGGAATTTTGGGAATTAAAAGTTCACAATCCCGGAGTCACGGGATTCAAAAATTTTCAATCCTGAACTCCCGAGAAACAAAACTTATCAGTTCTGGAATACCAGGATTCAAAAATTCTCAATTCTGGAATTTCGGAAATTTAAAATTTTCAATTCCGGAGTCCAGGGATTCAAAAATTCTCAATCCTGAAATCCCGAGAATCAAAAATTCTCACTCCTGGAATTCCGGGATTCAAAAATTCTCAATCCCAAAATCCCGAGAATCAAAAATTCTCAATCCTGGAATCCTGGGGTTCAAATATTCTCAATATCGAAATCCCGGAATTCAACAATTCTGAATCCCGAAATCCCCGGATTATTGTGAAAGTCTTAGGACTGACAACTTAACGGTGCCTTGTCAATTTATAAAAAAATTTTTTCTCTTAATATCAACTTCACTATATTTTCCTGCATTTCAGCGACAACTAATCAGGTTATAACTTGTCACTTCATTCAAAATTAACAAAATTTTGGATATATGAGGGCAAGAGTCAATTTTACGACACGAAAAAAGGAGAAGGAAATATATTCTGGATCAGAAAAAAAAAAACCAGGAAGAAAAAAAAATTTTTCCATGATTTTGTCGACCCGTCAAAATTCCTTAAAACATGCTCTGCATTTTTTAAAAAAGGTACCAGTTCTTCCAACTGAGAAAAGTAACTTTCAACGATTTTTGTTTTGTAAACAATAGCATATTGTTAACCTAGGGAGGAAAATGAACTTTCCCGTCGCGAGCGTTTAAAACGACGGGAAAGTTCATTTGACTCCCTAGTTTAACAACATATTTTTCATTACGAATCTACATTGTCTTTTTCTTGTAAAAATCGCGTTTTAAAACGAAAAAAAAAATCGATTTGAAACATCGTTTCCGGTATGAATGACGTGCGGCAAATGGATTCCATTTTTTTTTCTAGAGATGGCAACGTTGCAAGGGTATTAACCCTGTTAGCCTAGCGTGGCATTAGACTCGTGGCTTACGAACAATTTTTATTTTTATTGTTATAGAATTGAATTTTTCATTTTTTTTTTTTCATTTTTTTTGCAAAATTTTTATGAATTTATTAATTTACTTTTCAAAAGTAGTCAAATGTGGATTGATTTAATTTATTTTTTTTTGGTTATGATTACATACAATCTGTTATTGTGGTGTGAGGGAAATTTGCCGCAACAATACCGGAAATACCACCTTGAACGGGAAAACGTATTTCCCTCCCCTTTTTCTATAGCGGAAAGTACTTCTTTCCGTTGATGTGTAATGAAAAAATATTTTGTTACGAATTCCAATTTCACAAGCATTCAAAGTACAAAACTCCCACTTTGTACATTTTTCTAAAAGTCGTCCACAAATTGTAAAAAATTTCAAATCGGAACCGATAATCAATCGATCAATCTCGGGATTAACGCTCACATATGGGCAATGCGAAAATGTTTAAAAACTAGGATATAAAATAAAGAATAATGCTCGGCCATTCGTTCGACTTTCCCCGAGCTACAGACATCTTAAATTATCATGTCAACATTTTAGGAAGAAAAAAGGAAAAAGAGCATATATATAGTCACGAATTCACGTATAAAAAAAAAAAAAAGATGAAAAATGTCTGTTTTATATTTCCCAATTATTACCGCGGTGGACATTTTTTATATTTATTGTTAATTTTTTTTTTCCTCGATGGATTACGGTCGAATTCATCTTTTTTTTTAAAAACTGGCCAGGTTCAAGTTGAAAGGTCAGACAGGCTAGAGGCAAAAATTATGTCGATGTATTTTAGAATAGGGCCAGGTCAAAAGTGAGACTAATATGCAAACATCATATGTATCCATATGATTGTTTAAAAGAGAGAAAAAAAAAATGCCTCTCTCACGATTTTTCACAATTGGATATTATTTAGTCGTGTTTTTTGGATTGTCGACCCAGAAAAGTGACCAATATTGATACTAGGTTTTTTCGTTTACGCTTGCAGATATTATCTCCTTCTTCAAGAGGATAAGACCGTTCAAAACCGGGATGATCACGTGATTAAGGATTCGTGGGGAGGGAGGGAATAAAGGCTCGCGTCCAAGGGTTGGCAAAAGGAAAAAATGCATCATTTAAGGAAAAAAGGGAGGTACACCCAGACTGTTCTTGTGATACGTATACTTCTTTCCGGAGAAAATGCATCTCAAACAAAGGCGGCTTAAGCTAACACCTCAAAACTACAATGATGGCAAATAAGCGTATAAAATGTTTGCAAAATAAATGCAAAAATTTAATATAAAAAATGTATTGTTATTGTATCACTTATACAAAAAAATTTGGACACGCATGACATTCGAAAAGTTGATGCATATTTTTTTCAGCACCAAAATTTGAATTCGCATAACTTTTACAAAATATGCATAATTTTTTTAAGCATGAAAATCTGGATAAGCAGAGTTTATGCATATGATTTTTTTTAAAATCATAATGCAGGAAAATTTTGCAAATGTTATGCTTTACTTTATTCCAATTTATGCATACTTATTTATTTTTAAGGGGGGGGGGGACAATGGACCAGTAATTTATAAATTTTGAGAGAAATCTCCCGAAGATCCATTAGACAAGTTCAGATATTTTTGGAGGGAAATGAACCCGTAATTAAGAAAAACCCGAATTAGTCAAATCGAAAAACTCATGCATTACGCCATGATTATTTGACAATTATTATAAATATCGAGAAAAAATCACACCTCGAGTGGGACTCGAACCTCCAGGGCCTTCGTGGGTTCGAGTCCCACTCGAGGTGTGATTTTTTCTCGATATTTATAATAATTGTCAAATAATCATGGCGTAATGCATGAGTTTTTCGATTTGACTAATTCGGGTTTTTCTTAAGAGAAGGCTTCAGATATTTATTTAAATATACCAAAATAAATTTTCCTGGCCTAAAACTTTTTTTTGGAGATACAAATTAAAAATCTGGCTTCGTAGCGAACTTTATATTCATACTGGCATCTTTTTTTCAAAATTTCAGATTCTCAGGTTGTAAAGAAACTCCGGAAAACGTTTTCGAAAATAAATGTCGGGAATATATTTTCCAAAGAGTTTTCCGGAGTTTCTTTACAACCTGAGAATCTGAAATTTTGATGGAAAGATGCCAGTATCACTATGAAGTTCGCTACGAAGCCTGATTTCTAATTTGTATCTCCAAAAAAAAGTTTTAAGCCATGGAAATTTATTTTGGTATATTTAAATAAATATCTGAAGCCTCCTCTTAATTACGGGTTCATTTCCCTCCAAAAATATCTGAACTTGTCTAATGGATCTTCGGGAGATTTCTCTCAAAATTTATATATACTTATTTACGCATTATTTATGCACAATTATAATGGAGATAAAAAAAAATATATCACTGGTAAAAGAAGTTTAGTTTTAATACATAATTTATGCATTTCTTCTTCATGAGGGAAATCAGGAGGCCGGTTAAACGCTCAGGTCGGTGCCGAAGCTGGTGCCAGTGCTGAATAATTTATTTTAAACTTGGTGCCAGCACCAAGGCCTGAGAAAGACCACGAGTTTTGATCATACTAAAATAAATTACGACGATCTTACTAACCGGCACTACAATAAGCGGCGATTACTGTCACAATTTTTTTTTTTTTTTTCTTTTTTCTTTTTTTTTTTTTTTTTTTTTTTCAATAAAAAAGAAAGAAAATAAAATTGACGAAATTGATGGTGGTGCTGCCACCAACACTGGAATTGGCTCCGGCACCAGCATCAGCTGCAAAAATTTTGCTATTCCGGTGCCGGTGCTGGCGCCAGCTCGAGCTCCAGCCCTTTGGATATCTTGACGCCGATGCCGGCGTCGGCTCCAATTAATTTTCACCGGCTTTCCTGGTTTTTTCACAAAAAAAAAAAAAAAAAATTAAATTTTTTAATCTTTATGGGAATTAACAAGTTATAGCTTGTCATTCATCTAATTTAACAGAATTTTGGATATACGAGGAGAAAAGATCTAATTTTAGGATAAAAACTGCAAGATTAATCCCTTTTAAAACTCTCCAAAAGCAGCGTCGAAATTATTTGATTATGCTTAATTTGATGTCATTACACAGGCCTAGTTAGACATAGATGGGGAATCCCGGTGTATCTTTTAATACAGCTGAAGCATAAAAAAAAAATTAAAAAAAAAAAAATATTAAATTCAAATAAATTTTATTTTTAAAAAAAACTCGAATGTTACGTTGAGTCACACCTAAATAACATAGAAGTAAAGATTCGTGTGAGATCCAGGAATCCCGAAGGATTTCTGGGAAAACTGAAAGATACGTTCCCGACCATTTTTCCTAATGCATTTCTTTAAAAAAAAAAAATAATAAATTCCTAATCCATTTTTCCTAAAAATTTTTTTCTAATCATTTTTTTATTCCCTACCATTTTTCCTAAAAAAAAAAAAAAAAAAAAAAATTCCTAACCTGTTTTTTCTAAAAAAATAAATTCCTAATACATTTTTCCTAAAATTTCCTAAAATTTTTTTCATAGTCATTTTTTTAATTCCTACCTTTTTTCCTGACCAATTTTTCCTAAAAAAATAAAGTCCTAATTTATTTTTCCTAATTTTGGTTCCTAAAATTGTTTTCTTAACTATTTTTTTTATAATTTATAATTTTCTAAAAATCCTATAATTCCTAAAATAAAATTTTTTAAAATACCTTGGGGATTTAAAAAATTAGGAAAATTATTCCTTTTAAGAAATTTTATTTTAGGAATCAAAAAATTTTGGAAAAATTGAAAATTTAAAAACGTGGTTATGAAAAAAATTTTAGGGAGCAAAATTTTTAGAAAAAATGGATTAAAATTTTTAGAAAAAATGGATTAAAATTTTTAGAAAAAATGGATTACGATTTTTTTTTTTTTTTTTTTTTTTTTTTTTAAGAAAAACAGATGAAGGGCAGTCTCCACTTGATGACGTTCACGGCATTCGCGTTGTCCGTCATCGCGGTTAACGTAATCGCACCGGAAGTACTTTGCAGGTTTTGCTCCCGTAAACGTTTGTGGCATAAAAAGAGTACCGTATATTTCATTAAGTATACAAAATTGGCTTACCCAGAATTTGTTTTGGAACAGATTTATTGTCTTCCCCATGCCCGAATTAAAATTTTTCTTTTTAAATCCGTAAAAACATCTTTCAAAACCGCCATTTTAATGTTTGTAAATAGAAAAAAGCAGAAGATGATCAAAAAAATCGTGGTAAAAGATCCACAAAACTTCCGGTGCGATTACGTTCATCGAGAAGGCGGGTAACGCGAATGCGGTGAACGTTATCAGGTGGAGACTGCCCTTGAGGAAAAATGGTCGGGAACGCATTTTTTTTTCCTAATTTTCAATTTTCTTAAAATGGAGAAACATGAATTTTCAAATTCATTTTAGGAAATTTTATTTCAGGAATCAAAAAATTTTAGGAAAAATAAAAATTAGGAAAAATATTTATTTCAGGAAATTTCATTTTAGGAACCAAAAAATTTTGGAAAAATTGAAAATTTAAAAAAATGGTTATGAAAAATATTTTAGGGACCAAAATAAAACCAAAATTTTTAGGAAAAATGGATTAGGAATTAATTTTTTTTTTTTAAGGAAAAATGGTAGGGAATCCCCTTTATTGACTGTCTTATTTTTCCTCCTCATTAATAGCCTTTCTAGATTTCATTCGATTTTCTACCATTTGTACCAAATTTCTTACCAAATCTAGGAAGGGTACCGTAGATTGGGGTGAAGTTGAAAGGAAATTCAAAAAAAAAAAAAAATGCCAGGTTTACTTTAGGCACTAAAAATGATTTTTTTTTATGTCATTAAGTGGATATTCTTTTTGGGATACCAAGTAAAAAATTTTATTTTTAGTGCCTAGAATTTTTTTTTAATTTCCTTTCAACGTCACCCCACCTTTCAACTTCACCCCAATCTACGGTACTAATAAGGAGGAAAAATGGGACAGTCAATGAAGGGCGGATCAACAAGCCCAAAATCGGCAGGAGATTAAAAAAAAAAAAAAAAAAAAAAAAAAAAAAAAAAATTTTTTTTGATCAATTGCGCAAGAAAAAAAGAGAAAAAAAATCCTTCCCATTGAAACTAAAATGAGGCAGTTGCTAAAATATTATCAATCAAACACAAAAGGGACTGATAGATGAATGAAGAATGTGAACGCAACTAATGATGATGTACAACGGTAATCGCTCGGGTATCAATACAGCTATTAAGCAAGTGAACACTAAGCACCTTAAAAACTTGTCAGGTGCGCTATTTTGACCAGCATTCCACTGTTTCGCTGGTCTCAGGTTCAAAAAAAAAAAAATCCTAAGTTTTTAAAATGACGTACGCAGAGGATAATTAAAAACATAAAATCCCCGTTCTTTTTAGAAACGGCCGAGTTTTCGTATTCAAATCGTAAAATGATTTAAACGAACGGGGCCGAACCGTATAAAAAGGCGGTCAATTTACAATTTATTAAAAGCCGTTTTTCGTTTGTAGGTCAGTAATGGATCGGAAGCGTTAGGTGGAATTTTAAACAACGACAAATTGACGACTTTCAAAGTGTTTAAACTTGCGGGGAACGAGTTCATCTTAGGTAAAAGCCGGTTCTTTTTATATATAGCATGGGTACGTTTTAATAAGAAAAACATGATAGAGATTTTTAATTAAAAATTTGATATCGATGGAAAAAAAAAAATTGCGGAAAGTGATAAGGGGATTTACAAGACATTTTATTTTAAGCTTATACTTGAAAATTGAATGGGGTTGTAGATATTTTACGTTGGCTAATCCTTTGGAAAAAAACCTAAACAAAAAAAAAAAAAAAAAATTAATTCATCTTTTTTTAAATTTTTATACAGGTCTTCAAAATCAATCGAGTTTTTATTAGATTTTTATTCGTGTTTTATATTAAAAAAGTCCCTGACGGGCGCCAGTGACGGTTTCGATAAAAATTCAATAGAGGCTACTCTGGTTATAATTTAAAAGGATTAAAATTACAAAGGTAGCCAAAAGAAAAAAATAAATAAATAAATAAAAAAGCGGACCCGATTAAAAAACGCCAACGGAATCTTACTATAGGCAACCAGCATTACATCCATTTAATCCAAAATAACGCATAAAATTTATTTATTTCCGAGAAAAAATGTTTTATGGGTTTCTGATTTCGTAAATTTCAAAATTGATGTCAGAAGCCAAAATTTCATGCAGGGGATCCAATGTGACGCCAAAAATCCAATGATTAGTATTCAAAATGGCTCCGCCATATTCTATATTAATTCTGACTTCACAACTGAAATACCTTCAGCATCCTATTCTACTTCACTAAAAAAAATTTCAGACAATTCTGACACCAGATACTAATGTTAATTTAAGTCTTTGGGCATCCCTGAGGTGCCATCCGGTGGCTTAAGATCAACATGGGCAACTCAAAAATTTCTGATATTTAGATGCATGACTTGAACAACCTCATACCTTTAAACAACATGTCTCAACCAGCCTTCGAAGTCTGAAAATTTCATCTGATCAGATCCGTAAAAAACCTTAAAGTCTTAAAACACCAACCAAAACTCCTTTACCTCAAACTTGAGTAAGGGGCCAAATAGTCTTCAAGCTGTATTTGACTGTTTGGCCATCAAATTTTAATTTTATGAAAATTCTGACTTCCTTCGAAAATCAGTGTTTCACTTTACCTTTGAAAAATTTCACACAATTCAGACAAAAAATGATTCGATTTGGTATTTATGTTGGTAGAAAAAAACACCAATCAAAAATATATTCACAAGATAGATATTTTTAAAAGCATTTGCATCAGGAATGCTACAACTTTAGGGACGGAGTACTCAACTGACAGAGAAGGTGAAAGATACAAAATATTACCTTGGAAGGGAAATGGCTTTATGGCATATTCAATTTTTTAAAGGCATGGGAAAAATCATTCATCAGCGTTTGATCTGGAAGAAGTATGATGACCTCGTTCCCCCAATCTGTACACCCCTGGTTCATGTAAATTCTGTTTTTTTTTAAATTCAGAACAAATAATTTTTCTTCATAAAAGTCATCACACCCTAGTGTAAATTTCTAATTCTTATTTTAAAAAATTTTAATATCTAAAAATTAAATTGGCTATTAATTTACTTAAAAGTATTGGTTCCCATAGAGATTAAAAAACAAAATGTATTAACCCAACTAGCACAATAAAAAAAATCTTAAAATAATTTTTGAATAGCCTTGGCTGTTCCGAAATTGTTCAGAGGCATGATAAAACTGACCTGAAGTAGCCAGGGAGAAGAACGATTTGCATTATTTTCTCCAAAATAAATAATAAAAATATCAGGAAAAGATCAGATAAATCTTATCAGACATGCCATGCGTAAGGTTTAATCGACTACATACCTTGAAGTAACCTAAACAGGTTAAAAACATGTGGCTTCCCAAATCCCAAAGAAAAATGATAATCCAAGAAATCCACTGCAAATTCATTTGTTCGGTGATTGATCACTATTCAGTTTTCCGGTCAAGTCACCATTTTTTGAAGTAAAAATAATACACCACGTTCGCGATGAGTATTACACACTCAACCGGATTCAATTTTAATTAAACAAAAGAAACCATTTGTAACCTGTAAAATATTTCAACCCGATATGAAAATTACAAAACAATACGGCTGCACTTCAAGTAAACGAAATATTCACGTTTGCGATGAATACTGCACAAACCGGATTCAATTTTAATTAATCAAAAGAAAACACTTCTAACCTCCGAAATATTATTTCAACCCGATATGAAAATTACAAAACAACATGGCAGCACTTCGTCTCGTTCGATTCGTGATGCCTAGCGCTCCTAGCGGCCGATCACAGAAGTAAATTGAATGTCACCGCCATCGTTAAAATTATGTTTACCTTATGCTAAATGTTGCAATAACAATAGAAATATTTTCGTTTTTTTGGGATGTTTTATCGTTTTTGTAAAAATTGACGTACAGTAGGTCTAATAATCGGTTTTTAGTCGGAAAATAAATTACGCTTTTATGTAAAAAATGAATAGTTCAGCATGAATTCTGGTTTTATTTTAAAAGTTTCCTCGAAGTTCAAGTTCTCGAATATTCTAATAAAAATGGCGCTAGTGTTTTCTAAAATGATAAGCAAAGGAAAACACACATGCCCTTTCTCTTAAAATATATAGAACTTTAACGCTTTTAAGATGCCTATTTTTAATGAAGAATTATAGTTATTAATTAAACTGTAAGCTTAATTACTTCAGAAAGTACCTCCATTTGCTGTAAGAGAGCGTGCGCTTATGACTCACGTTATTTTACAATTCAATCTCATAGAACGCAATCATATTAACTTTTTTTTTTCTTCATCGCATTCGCATAATTATGAAAGAAGTCATTATTACTCCTAATTATATTTTCTGCATTGTTGGACCTAACGGTCCCGTCCACTTGACTATCTCACGTATGTTGAACGTGAATTACACAACTAAATGCGGTGCGAATTCGCTTCGTTTTTATTAACAAAAAAAAAAAAAAAAAAAAAAAAAAAGGAGGAAGAAGGGGGGAAGAAGGGGGGAAGATAAGAAATTAAAACGAAAGCTAATGACCATTTACTTTATTTGCTTTTCGTGAAAAAAAAATAAGTTCCTCAAAGGGGTTTAATTAAACCTCTCGCAGAAACCGATGATTATTAACCTCGGTTGAGTTGTTTTCAGTCATGAAACAAGATTTACCAAATGAATGAACAAAGAAAAGCAACAACTTTGCCAAGGAAATATCCAGGAAAATCCGGAGGTAATCGGTTTCTTGATTTGGGGATCAAGAATTTTCTTTAAAGATGAATGCAAAACGAGGTGCGCGCGTTTTTTGAATTTTAAAACATGTAATAAAAAAAAAATATTTTTTGAGAAAAGAAAAAAAAGAAAATCGCCGGTACGGAACTTTTACTGGAGCGAAACTCACCCAGTTCCATCATATATAAATCACTCACATTTACCCTTGCTTGTTTTTATTATGATGCTCTTGTTTCGTTTTAATGACCGCTTTCTAGAGTGCTCATTTACACCGAAAATGATTTTTTTTTTTTTTTTTTTTTTTTTCCTTAAGAATTGAAAACGTGGAAAAAAAGGGTTAACGTCAGGGTTTTTTTTTGTTTCGACAATATTTCCCCAACAAGAAACGTTTTCGCTTTTGCTTTTTTTTTTTTCTAAAAAAAAATTTTGGCAAATTTTAATATCTACAATATAAAAACAAATGAAAATTTTTTGTCAAAAAATTAGAACACACATCACAATACAAAAAAAAATTCTAAAATAAATATTTTCAATAATTTAACGTACTACAATCACTGATTTTCTATTCAAAAAAAATACCGGATTTTATTTTAATCGATTTTTAATTTTTTTTTCTGCAAAAAAGAAAAAAAATAAAAGTGTGAGTTTTTTTTCCGAAAAAAAAAACGAATCCCTTTTCGATTTTTAGTCTTATCGTCTCTTAAATATGTCACGTCCGGTTAAGCAACGTGAGATCATCAAGTCTCGGTAACCGCATTTGCATTTAAAAAAAAATAAAATAATGATCGAGGGGGAGGGAAGGCTTAGCGCCTTTTTTTTTCTCGCCCGATTTTTTCATCTCATAATCACGTTTAGGAACTAATCGGGGAGCGAACAAAACTTTTAACGTGAAATCCAAAAAAAAAAAAAATGGTTTTAAAATTGCAGTATTTGATGAATCCATTCCCTGAATTCTGATATCCTTGTGTAAACTCCAGGTTGATTTGGTTCCGCGCATCCGATGCCCCAGGAAATAACTCCGGCAAGCAGCCATCTTTTGTCAGGTCTTTGTATCACCATTGGCCCGCCGGAATCTCCCTGTAAAATTCGAAAGAAGAAAAAAAAATGTTAAATGGATAAACAAATGCATTGAGTAATGTTTTTATTTACCTCGCAGGAATCGAAGCCTCCTTTTTTCCATCCAGCGCAAATGAAAATGTGAGGGATGTGCTCGATATATCCGGCGGCTCTGTACATGTTTTCGCAAAGAGTATTGTTTATCACCGGTACTGAAACTTCCTGGAGCACGCTAGGCAAAGGTCCATCTGAAAAGAAATTAAAAAATGAGGAATTGCGGGAAATCTAAACGTCGATTTGTAGGCGTAAGCTAAAAGACGTGGAAAGAATTTTTAAAAAAAGTGAATCTTTTAAAAGTTTACATCTTAAAATTGGAAGTTAGTTGATGGTGTCATCCTTTTTTTTTTTTTTTTTTTTCAGGACAAATGGATTAGGAAAAATGTTAGGGAATCAAAAATTTTCCCTCCCCAACTTCCAAGTTAAAAAGGAAAACCTCATCGTTCATAATACAACGACGGGAAGAAGATAACGCAACAAGAAAAACCGACCCAGCTGAGCTTTTAAAATCCAAGAAAATTTCAACCGGGATTTTAATCTCAGCCAAACCCGCTTTCATTATACTCGATTTACATTAGTTGCTTTCCCAGATAATTAAACGACCTACGGTGAATTCAATTAAAATTGACCATTGTTACGCTTTATTCCGTCCTCAAAACATATTTTTCCCTCCCCTCCGTGCTCTTTTTTGCGGGGGATAAAAGGGCAACAGAGAGAGTAATACTGACCTTCGTATAACCTTCCCCAACCCGTGACGTAAGCCGTTTGCCCAACAAAATTTGTATTGTCCTCCGGTACGCAAACCGGGATTATGTTCGGTTGGAATTTAACCGGCTCGTAAAACCTGAAAATGAAAAAAAAAAAAGATCAAGATAATTTTTAAAAAATTTTTATCAAGATTAAAATGAATTTTTTTTTTTAATGGGATTATGGCTGATTGATTGAATATCGAGATGCGGGGAAAGGTCAGTCGTCACGAAACCCCTGACATTGTGACAAATTACTCTTAGAACCCATGGGTAATAAGTTATATTGAAAGAACACGACAAGTTAACGAAACCATTTTCCGTCATTTTTTTTTTTCGACGAAAAAGAGTGGGTTTCACTTTTTTTTTGCGTAACCGTCCTTGTGAATGTCTTCAGGAGACAACAACGTCTGAACGAGGCGCAATTTGAAAAAAAAAAAAAATAAATAAATAAATAAATAAAAGTATATAAATTTTTTTTTTTTTTTCAAAGATTACATAAAAGGTAAATTCCTAAAATCGACGAAAGATTCGATGCAATTTTATTTCTTTCCGGGGGGGCCAATCGATCAAATTCCTGACGCTTCCTTCAGAGTAAACAAGTTAAGGGATAGCGGAATTGATTTTCTTGGAAAAAACTGAATTGCGAACTTTAACCGAACATATAAAATATTAAAAAAGAAATAAAAGGATGTGAGATATTCCGCGTCAAAATAGCACTAAATAAAAAATACTATATAAAAAAACTGCCATTCGGATTTTCGGGTTTAATCAAAATTTTTAACCCACGCGTTGTCCAACCCTTCTCAGTTACTTTTTTCTTATTTATTTATATCATTTTTTTGCAGATATCGGCATTTTCCAGCAACCATATTCATCTTCAAGGTCATTTTGAATATTACTCGTGGAATTACGTACAGGACTTGCTGAGCTTTGAAATACCTCAGAATCTCCCCAGAGATCCCAAAAACACAGCGCCGGCTTTAATTGTTTTGGCACCCCGTTCAGATATTTTTCGACGCCCCCAACTACTTTTATTTTTTTCAGTTTTTTCTCCCTTCATCTTAACGTCCTGTTATCTCCCATTTTTGCGCTCTAAAAAATCCCTGCATCCGTGCGGAGGCAGGGGTCGAAGTCGAAGGGTCCTAACAAAACTCCTGCCCGTACGAAAAAGATATGCATAAATCAGATAAAAATCATGTATAAATTATTTAAAAAAATAGGAATTAAATCCGAAATGCATAAATTATGCACAAACATCTTAAAATTTTTCACCGGAAAATTTTTTTCCACTCTCCAATATAAATATGCATAAATTTTGTAAAAGTGATTATGTCTGAATTTTTTAACAATTATGACGCATGAATTTTGTTAAAAATTATTATGCATAAATTTTGTAAAAATTATTATGTATAAAGTCGTGTCTCCATTAGCGATTTATCCGATGATCGGATTATCCGACCACCGGAAGTACTGTACTTTCGAACACTAGAACTTTAAAATAAAAATGGCGTATTCGTTATTTTGTTTTTATTTTTTGCGTGCGGGATATTAAAGAAAGAGATTTATTGTTCCAAATCCGAAGATTCTACGCAAAAAATATCCCGCACGCAAAAAACATAAAAAAATACCGAATAGGCCATTGTTATTTTCAAGTTCGAGTTTTTTCCTAGTGTTCGAAAGTACAGTACTTCCGGTGGTCGGATAATCCGATCATCGGATAAATCGCTAATGGAGACACGACGTAAATTTTGTAAGTTATTATGCATGAATTTTGTAAAACGTATTATGCATAATTTTGTAAAAAATTATTATACCCATAAAAAAAAATTATTTTGTAAAGCGTTTTACGCATAAATTTTGTAAAACGTTTTATGTATAAATTTTGTAAAAATTATTATGCGTAGATTTTGTAAGAACTATTAAGCATAAATTTAGTAAAAATTGCTATGCACAAATTTGTAAAAATTATTATGCATATAGATTTTATAAAATTTACTATGCATAAATTTTGTAAAAACTATTAAGCATAAATGTTGTAAAAAGTGTTTTGCATAAATTTTTTAAAGTGTTGTGCATAAATTTTGTAAAAATTATTATGCATATAGATTTTGAAAAAATTACTATGTACAAATTTTGTAAAAATTATTATGCATAGATTTTGTAAAAACTATTAAGCGTAAACTTTGTAAACACTATTAAGCATAAATCTTGTAAAAATTGCTAAGCATAAATTTTGTAAAAACTATTAAACATAAATTTTGTAAAAAGTGTTACGCATAAATTTTGAAAAAAGTGTTATGCATAAATTGTGTTAAAATTATTATGCATAAAGTTTTTAAAAATTATTATGCATAGACTTTGTAAAAACTATTAAGCGTAAACTTTGTAAACACTATTAAGCATCAATTTTGTAAAAATTGCTATGCATAAATTTTGTAAAAACTATTAAGCATAAATTTTGAAAAAAGTGTTACGCATAAATTTTGAAAAAGTGTTATGCATAAATTGTGTAAAAATTATTATGCATATAGATTTTGTAAAAATTACTATGTATAAATTTTGTAAAAATTATTATGCATAGATTTTGTAAAAACTATTAAGCATAAATTTTGAAAAAAGTGTTCAGGGCAGTCTCCACTTGATAACGCTCACCGCATCCGCGTTATCCGCCTTCTCGATGAACGTATTCGCACCAGAAGTTTTGTAGATCTTTTACCACGGTCTTTTTGATGATCTTCTGCTTTTTTTTATTTACAAACATTAAAAATGTTGGTTTGAAAGATGTTTTCACGAAAGATGTTTAAAAAAGAAAAATCTTAATTCGGGCATGGGGAAGATTATGGATCTCTTCCAAAACAAATCCTGGGTAAGCCAGTTTTGTATACTTTATGAAATATACGGTACTCTTTATATGCCACAAACGTTTACTGGAGTAAAATCTGCAAAGTATTTCCGGTGCGAATACGTTAATCGCGAAGGCAGACAACGCGGATGCGGTGAACGTTATCAAGTGGAGACTGCCCTTTATGCATAAACTGTGTAAAAATTATTATGCATATATATTTTGCAAAAATTACTATGAATAAATTTTGAAAAATTATTAAGCATAAAATTTTGTAAAAATTACTATGCAGAAATTTCGTAAAAATTATTATGCATAAATTTTGTAAAAACTATTAAGCATAAATTTTGTAAAAATTATGCATATTCAAATTTCGATGCTTAAAAAAATATCCATAAAACTTTGCAAAAATAATGCACGTCCAAATTTCAGTTTAAATGATACACAATTAAAGCATTTTTTAAATAAATTTTTTTGCATTTATTGCAAAAATTTCATATTTTTTTGCAGAACTTTTCGTACGGGTATCTCGCGCATAATTCCCTTTCGTACCATTTTATTTTCCCCCATTTTCCGGCTAGCCTTCCGGATAATAAAACACAAATATTAAAATAGATTTTAAAAAAATCATACAACATGGTGGATCATTTCAAACCGAAAATTTCCTCGTTTTAAATCATCCCTCGGTCGTATTAAAAATCCTCTTTCCAAATAGCCCGTAATAATTAAAATTTCCCATAATTTCAAATTAAAACTAAATCCAAAAACCGAATAAAATTAAATTTGATATTTTCCATTAAAATTCAACCCCCCCCTCAACCGCAACAAACCTTTCGCTTTTCGATATTTTCATATATGCAAATTAAGAAAGTCAATGGTATATACGAGGAGCGCTGTGTAAAAGCAAGTTTAATTATACCCGCGTCGGAAGCTTAAAGTTTATAATTTATCGATGGCATGACGCGATTTTGTGATTGATTAACCGGATTTTAAATCTTATTAAAATGTTTCGTTGTGAACTTGATTTGTGATACACACACAGGGAAAAGGCATTCCTCCAAAACTAAATTGGATTAGAACCCTAACCTGAGCAAAGCTAAATCGTATTCGAAAGTCCTTGGATCAAATTGCGGATGACTAGCTACGATTTGAACACGACGTTCTTGAAATCCGTATGGCTCATCTTCCGTCGACAAATCGTGTTCGCCTAATCTCAATAACAAATCGCTGGGTGGAACACTGAAAAAAAAAAAAAAAGAATTAATAAAAAATTAAAAGAGTTTTATTAATTAATACATTAATTTTGGGTTTGAATTGCACTATATTTAGCATATGGGAACTTTATAGGCTCTTTTTTAAATATTTTTCATGAGAAAAAAAAGGGAAAAAAAAATCAAAATATTTCGGAATAGAACCCGAGCCTTGTGGTCGACTTACCAGCCGCATTTATTCACTACACCACATTTCAAATGATCCTCAAAAGCGGCAATATGGTTCTTAAGTTGCCAATTATTTTGACTTATAATATTTTGCAGATTTTTCCGAATTTTCGGTTTATTTTTTGTATTTTTAATTGGACAAAGGCTCAAAAATAAAGAAAAACAGAAACAGATAAATTCGGGAAGCGGTAAAGCTTTAGTTCCTTTATATAACCGGCCGGTCAGACTGGCGGTGAACATTTTTTTAACAATAAAAAAGCTTCATTATTTTTTGATTCGATACTTTACACATAAAACCGTGCCAAAACGTTTTGTTATGTTTAAAAGGTAAAGATTCGCTATTGAAAATGTATGAAATAGGCCTATTTGATAATTTTTTGTAATGTTTTCGAAATAAAAAAAAATAAGACGCCATTTTCCTTTTTGCTGTTGAAGTAGTTAGCGGTTTCAACGCTAGAGCGTTGCACTAGTCTCTCCGGAAATAATAAATATTTTTTTTTTTTTCTTTTTTTTTTTTTTTTTTTTTTGCGAAAACAATTAAATATTATCAAATATAAGAACTATTAACTGTTGTTCACGCATTTAATATCATGGCAATTTATCTCTGAGCATAACAAAACGTTTTGGGTACGGTTTCGGTGCAATTAGACCCCATTTTTATGTATAAAATATTGGATTTAAAAAAAAAATTTTAACGTATTTTTTCATCGTTAAAATGTGTTTACATAACCGGCCGGTTATGCACGATCATACAAACAGGTCTCGAAACTAGGGGTAAAAAAGTGTCTTCTTTATTGAAGCCATTTTTCATTCTGTATTTTGATCAATAGATGGCGCCTCCTGCTTGTAGTCAGATCATGTGACCAACAATAATAACATGATGGTTGACAACAAACTAAATATAAATATGAAATAAAGAACAAGGTTAGGTTAATTTGAAAAATAAAGAGAAAATAAGTAATTTTGGGAACATAAACAATTTTAAACTTATAAACAACAATTATAAAAAAACATTTTTGTGTCCTAGAAGGCCTTGGTTTCAAAATGGAAGTTGTCACATGACCTGACTACATACAGTTCCTGCCATCTATTGATTGAAGTTCGGAAGTAAAAACAGCGTCAATAAAGAGGACACAAGCGCACATATAAACGGTATACAAGTTTCCAGACCTGTTTATATGATCGTGCGGTTATGCAAACGAACTTCGAAATAAAAAAATAAGACGCCATTTTTCTTTTTGTTGTTTAAATAGTTCGCGGTTTCACCGCTAGAGCGCTGTACTAGTCTCTCGGAAATACACATTTTTTTTTTGAAACCTTTTGGAAGAAAATAAAAAAACTTTTAAAAAAAACTGAACATAATTTTTGTTATGAAATTTAAGGATGTTCTACAGGTGAATTTTAGATTCTTAATTGATCGTTCTCGTGCAACTTAAACATAGGCGAAACTTTGTTTATTTTCTTAGAAAGGTTTTTCCGCCTACAAAATTTTAATTGGAATCGAATAATTTTTTTAAAATTATGGGGATATTCCTCTTAACATTCTACACAACTTTTGTGACACGAAAATTCGCTTTTATTAAAAACTAAAATGTTTTTAAACTATTTACAAAAATAATCTTCAAAAATTGTAAACATGCTAATGGTTTGTTTATAAACATTGGGCTTTTTTTCGGGAAAATTTCACAAAAACACCATAAATGTTTAAAGGGATCCAAATTTCATGTCACAAAAGTTGTGTAGAATGTTAAGAGGAATATTACCATAATTTTAAAAAAATTATTCGATTCCAATTAAAATTTTTTAGGCGGAAAAACTCTTCTAGGAAAATAAACGAAGTTTCGCCTACGTTTAAGTTGCACGAGAACGATCAATTAAGAATTTCAAATTCACCTGTAGAACCTCCTTAACGAATTATTAATAGATGTCTTTTTTGGCGGGTCATGAAATTTTATAACAAAGTTTAAGTTTTTAATAACTCAATTTTATTTAACACACTTTTTCTTGGGTATAAGCAAAATTTTTTGGATAAACATTTCGTTTTAATGTTTAGCTTATGGCAGAGGCGTCCGGAATAAAGAGCCAGAGGGGGAAGGGGGCATTACCCTCCCCCTGCCAATTTTAAAATTTTAAGGATTTTTATCCAGAAGCTCCAATCTTGGGGATTGGCATAGGCCAACTGGTCAGGTTAGATTTCATAAGCTAAACATAGAAATCAATACTTAGCATATGGACTGACTCTGCCAAACGTTTCACTTCTACCTGGGGCATTAAATTATTACGTCATCATTTCACGGAGGAGGGAAATGCGAAGAATGCTGTGAACCGGAAATGATGGCACGGAACGGTTCCTATGTTTAGCTTATGGCGCATCCGGTTCGGTTCAATGCAGTTAAACATAGGCGCAACAAAAATGGTTTTAAAGACTTATTTATGTAAGTATTTTATGAAATTGGGGAAAAAAAATGGATTTATGTCAAAAATATAATCTTAAGGTTCTAGTTCGTTTACATAACCTGCCGGTTAGCCGGGCGGTGTACATATACATTTTAACGATAAAAAAATGCTTAAAAAATTTTTTTAATTCCAATATTTTATACATAAAACCGGGGTCTAACTGCACCGAAACCGTACCCAATACGTTTTGTTATGTTCTGAGATAAATTTCTATGATATTAAATGCATGAACAACAGTTAATGGTTCTTATATTTGATAATATTTAATTATTTTCGCAAAAAAAAAAAAAAAAAAAAAAAATTGTTTATTTCCGAGAGATTAGTACAGCGCTCTAGCGGTAAAACCGCGAACTATTTCAACAATAAAAAGAAAAATGGCGTCTTATTTTTTTTATTTCGAAAACATTAAAAAAAATTATCAAATTTAGGCACCATTAAGCCTTTTTCATACATTTCCAAAAACGAATCTTTACCTTTTAAACATAACAAAAAGTTTTGGCACGTTTTCGGTGCGATCCGATCTCATTTTTATGTGTAAAAAACGGAATAAAAAAAAATTAAACTTTTTTTATTTTTAAAAAATTTTCACCGTCCGGCTGACCGGCCGTTTATGTAAAGGAACTGGAACCTTAACAAAACTTTCAAAAAAAAAGTTCAAAACCGATTTTTTTTATACTTACTTTTCGACGCAGTGCGCAGCCGTTATCGCCCAATTCTCATTCAAAAGAGCAGCTCCGCATTTATGTAAATACGTCGATGTCCTCCATTGCCTCAGCGATATCTGCGAAGAGAGGAAATTCTCAACGTTTAAATCCTTTATTTCAACAAAAGGGCGAAAAGGTTAGGCTAAACCTCTACAGAGGATTAAAACCAATGATCCCAACACCACGAAACGCCTTCCTCGGGAAATACATACAATCCCGTCCCGGTAGTTGGAAAAGTTATTCTCTCGTCCTACTGTACCCCCCACCCCCACCCCGTTGTGCCCTTCCGCCTTTTCATCCTCCGCTCCTCTATTTCATCTTCCCAATTTAAACTTTTTAAGAGAAAATAAAGAGAGACTCCGGAATTTCGCTTATCATAAAACAGGAAAAGGTTCGAAACCTGTAATTAGGGCAAAAGATCAATGCCAGCGCCCGCCTCGCTCCTTGCCCGTTATTCATTTCATTTCAGATGCATGTCTGACAGTTTGATAATTACCGGAGGAATAAGAAAAAAAAAAAAAAACGTTTCGTGTTAAATGGGATTTCAATAGGTGAAATGGCGTCACGCAAAGGAGAATCTTTTGCGAGATTGAAAGATATTTAAAAAAAAAAAAAAGGTTGACTTTAAGTAAACAAAGTAAACAAAAATATTTTGAAGGAAATAAACTTAGCAGGATTTCTCAAAGTTTTGGATGTCTGCAAACTTTGAAGTACAATTCAATTATATTTTGATCTCGGGAATTATACTTTTTTTTTTCCTTCCTTTTTCCCATTTTATTTAGTTTTGGTGACTTTTAGTTTAAGAAAAAAAATATATCTCGATATCTTTGGAACAGATTTCCCAAAGGGACGATCGGATGTTGCCCAGGAGTTTGACAAAGAATCAATGGAAAAAATTTGGGAACCCCCATGGTGCCCGCTTTTATGTAACTCCATTTTGCTTTAAGAGCAAGCAGTAGTCGTGGCAGCAGATAAATCGAATTTTTTTTTTTTACGGAAAAGACGAAGACAAATCTTAAAAAAACCAAAACTAAGAAATCTTCGGAAAAAAATTTCAAAGATTTCTTTTTTTTTTTTTTTTTTTTTTTTTTCAAGAATTGTCTTTGTTTTTTTTCGTAAAAAGAAAAATACGATTTATCTACTGCCACGACTACTGGGTACTCTTAATTTATTTGTTTTCTTTTGTTTTTATTTGTGCAAGTTTGAACTGGCTATCAAAAGAAAAGTAAATCACGCCTGTGGAACGGGCAGTGGAGCCGAAAGTTGGAATCGCACGACCATATGCTCGCACTCAGAAAGAAGAAATGATTTGAACAAGTTCTGTCTTGCGACAAAACATCGAGGCTTGGTTGCAAAGCAAAAATGCATTGCAGCAACGCACAAGTTGTGTCATGACAATACATTTTTATTGTTTTCGCATGATTTTTACCAAAACGTCTTGTCGCAAAACATTTTTGCGGTCGCATTAGTCATTTTTTTCTCTGAGTGCGATTTAGAGCTTTCTTTTGAATTTTCTAATAAAAATCATTTCAAAATTTGAGCCTTAAAAAAAAAAAAAAAAAGAAAAAAAAATTGAAAGAAGGTTCAAATGTTCAAATCTGTTCAAATCTGTTCAAATGTTCAAAAAGGTTCAAATCTGAAGGCTCAAATATCTACGTTTTTTTTGTTGTTTGTTCCGGAACTGACACGTTTTGGTTCATTGCTTGTTCCAGAACAAGCAATGTTCCTTGCGGAACAAACAACGTTTAATAAGTAAATTGACTGTTTCGGAACAGACAATTTTTTTATTGATTGTCTGTTCCAGAACTGAAAATTTTAAATTCATTGTCTGTTCCGGAACAAGCGATGTGTGTTCTGAAACTAACAGCGTTTAATAAGTAAATTGAATGCTCCAGAACAATTTTTTATTGCTTTTCCGTTCCGGAACTGACATTTTTAAATTCATTGTCTGTTCCAGGTCAAGCCTTGTTTGTTCTGGAACTGACAGCGTTTAATAATTAAATCGTTGGTTCCGAAACAGACAATCAATAAAAAATTGTCTGTTCCGGAACGGGCAATTCACTTAAAAGTTGTTAGTTCCGGAACAAGCAAAGAACCAAAACGTGTCAGTTCCAAAACAGACAATGTTTGTTCCGGAACAAACAATAAAAAAAAAACCAAGATACTTGACCCTTCGGGGCTTCAGTAAAAAAATGAAGCATAAAAAGTATAAAATTTTTCAAAATAAAAGCAAAAAAATTACATAAAAAATGTATCATTTTTGTACCATTATTTATACAAAAATTTGGACATGCATAATTTTTGCAAAGTTTATGCATCTTTTTTAAGCACCAAAATTTTGGATATGCATAACTTTTACATTTAAGCATAATATTTTTAAGCATATAAAAATTTTAATATATATGCATAATTTATGGATATATTTTTTTTAAATGATGAAGCAGGAAAATTTGAAAATATTATGCTTATTCAACTATTTCTTCCAATTTATGAATGCTTATTTATGCATAACTTAAGCATAATTATATTGCAGGATGAAAAAAAAAAAATTCTGGTAAAAAAGTAAAGTTTTTTTGCATTATTTATGCATTTGTTATGCATGTTCAATTTTTTGCATAGTTTATACATCATTTTTATATAATTTATGCATCTCGGAGCAACTCAACTTGCCAAATTCCTGGAGACAACTTGTTTTTTTTTTTTTCTCCCGGGCTTACTTTTCACTTTTTACTGCTTTTATACTTTTTACTGCTTACTGCGGACACGAACTCTGCATTGCCATCAGTATATCGGGATCATCCGCTTCCGCGTTGGCATAGCTACCATCCAATTTTGGTATCAAAATTGCCTTCGTATTAAAAAAAAAAAAAAAAAAACTCACTGACCGGCATTGGCATTGGGAGATCAATTTTTTTTTTGTGGGAATCAGCATCTGCAGGCATGGAACGAGCCAATTAAAAAAAAATGATTTCGATTAGGACTAGAAATGTTATTATTTTTAAAAAAATCGATCGGCCAGCCTCGGCGCCGGCATCGGCTTTGCAACACTCCCCCCCGAATATTTTTCAGCTCCGAAATATTTAATTAACAGTGAGCTGCCAGATTCTAAGCCAAAGTTCCAACCCAAGAGGCCGTGATTCGTTATTTCCACGGTGATAACCGTAGCCGCGGGGAGGTGCCCTAAGGGGTGATCAACCGAGCAGAAATCTCTCTTCCCGTAACTCCTGTTTTCCTTTTTTAAGACTTAAAAAAAAAAAGGCATGGAACGAGCCAATTAAAAAAAAATGATTTCGATTAGGACTAGAAATGTTATTATTTTTAAAAAATCGATCGGCCAGCCTCGGCGCCGGCATCGGCTTTGCAACACCCCCCCGAATATTTTTCAGCTCCGAAATATTTAATTAACAGTGAGCTGCCAGATTCTAAGCCAAAGTTCCAACCCAAGAGGCCCGTGATTCGTTATTTCCACGGTGATAACCGTAGCCGCGGGGAGGTGCCCTAAGGGGTGATCAACCCGAGCAGAAATCTCTCTTCCCGTAACTCCTTGTTTTCCTTTTTTAAGACTTAAAAAAAAAAAAGGCATGGAACGAGCCAATTAAAAAAAAATGATTTCGATTAGGACTAGAAATGTTATTATTTTTAAAAAATCGATCGGCCAGCCTCGGCGCCGGCATCGGCTTTGCAACACTCCCCCCCGAATATTTTTCAGCTCCGAAATATTTAATTAACAGTGAGCTGCCAGATTCTAAGCCAAAGTTCCAACCCAAGAGGCCCGTGATTCGTTATTTCCACGGTGATAACCGTAGCCGCGGGGAGGTGCCCTAAGGGGTGATCAACCCGAGCAGAAATCTCTCTTCCCGTAACTCCTTGTTTTCCTTTTTTAAGACTTAAAAAAAAAAAGGCATGGAACGAGCAATTAAAAAAAAATGATTTCGATTAGGACTAGAAATGTTATTATTTTTAAAAAAATCGATCGGCCAGCCTCGGCGCCGGCATCGGCTTTGCAACACTCCCCCCCGAATATTTTTCAGCTCCGAAATATTTAATTAACAGTGAGCTGCCAGATTCTAAGCCAAAGTTCCAACCCAAGAGGCCCGTGATTCGTTATTTCCACGGTGATAACCGTAGCCGCGGGGAGGTGCCCTAAGGGGTGATCAACCCGAGCAGAAATCTCTCTTCCCGTAACTCCTTGTTTTCCTTTTTTAAGACTTAAAAAAAAAAAAGGCATGGAACGAGCCAATTAAAAAAAAATGATTTCGATTAGGACTAGAAATGTTATTATTTTTAAAAAAATCGATCGGCCAGCCTCGGCGCCGGCATCGGCTTTGCAACACTCCCCCCCGAATATTTTTCAGCTCCGAAATATTTAATTAACAGTGAGCTGCCAGATTCTAAGCCAAAGTTCCAACCCAAGAGGCCCGTGATTCGTAAAAAAAAATCTCATTATAATCTAATATTCTTTCCGGATATCAACTTTCTTTTTAATCTTCCGCCTGAATTAAAACAGAGCTTTTCATCCTTATTTACCAAGAAATTCATAACCCCTTTCTCAAAGGTTAACACTCCGCAAACGGTTTAAAAATTTCTAAAGAAAGAAAAAGAAAAAAAAAAAACATGCTAATTTCGCTAATTGCCGTGCTAATGATCGATCAAGACCTCATAAAGCGTTAGTTAATATTAAAATCATTAAGGTCCCTCAGGGTACGGGGTATTTGGCATTCGTTCACAAAACACCTACAACCCATTATAGTGGGTTTAATTATTCCAGTTCATCGATCTAGAGATTATTAACTTTTTACCAATATTTTGATCCCTTTTTATCTTAAGATTTTCATCGACAATTTTTCTTTTTTTTTGACGTAGGACTGCCTCTTGGGGCTCGGTTCTGGGGAAACCTGTCTCTCTGTGGGTGTCGGTCTGTTCGCACCAAAAATTAATATTGAATTATTTTAATACTAAAATTTTAACTTTGAAAATTTTAAATAATATTTTGACTTTTTTTTTAACTTTTGGCCTTTTTTAATAGTAAAATTAGACGGCATGAACGAAGGCAAGGACTCAGAAAATTTCTTGTAAATTTTATTTAACTTTTTTTTTGAATTTTCGTTGTTTTTTTAAAGTAAAATTCACAAGAAATTTTCTAAAAAAATTTACAAGAAATTTTCTGAAAAAAAAATTTTCTTTAGAAAAATTAAAAAATGTAGTGAACTACATTTTTTAAATTTTGTCCTTTTTCCCGCCAAAAATTAATAATATATTTAAATTATTTTAATATTAAAATTTTAACTTTGAAGACTTTAATTAAAATTTTGACTAATTCTTTTTAATTTTTGACTTTTTTTATCAAAAATTTTAAGTTTTTTTCGTACCAGGAAAAAACATATTTTTATAACAAAATTTTTTTGACCAAAAACGAGCAAAAAAAATGCCTTTAAATTTTTAAATTGTTCCATTGTTTAAATTTAGCATTATTAGGACAGCACCCCAAAGATGTAGTCCTACGTAGGGATATGCCCCCATATCCCAGTCTGGTTTTTTTTTTATTTAACCCTTTAACGGTCAAATTTTGGAAAATTTTCCCGGAGAAAATCTAAGAAAATTTCCCTTTTTTTCCCCCATGATTTCGCACTTAAAAGTTAACCTGCAACACATTAAAGACCACGCTGTGCGTTTATATCCCATATTAGACGCCTACCAATTTTTAGTATATGCAACCCGCAACACATGCATGCAATACAAAATGTCGCACAAAATTTGTTTCCTTCCGTAAAACGATCTGGAAAACGACTTTCTCTACGTTTTCTACGTCGCTGATTTCAAATCTGACGTCAAAATGATCTAATTCCGCTCGGAAAATCCAATATGGCGCAAAAAAAAATTATTAAAATCATTAAAAATAAAACGACTCCACCATATTGGATTTTAGTTTTTCTCCAGATTTTTGACTTCAGATTCGGAATCAGCGAATTCGGGAATTACCCGTAGAAACATGTCTTTTATAATTTTTACTGAAAAGGAATTTTCCCGGTCGGAAAAGCGTTAAATTTCACAACTCACCTGCCATGGCCATTTTCCGAACGTCGACTTTTCTCCTCCGACAACCCTCGATTCCGGATACAGCCTCCTTCCGCAAACTGAAAGAAGTAAAAGGGTTGTATTTATTGCACCCATTCTGTTCTCCCACCTCTCGTTGATCGAATTCGAATGGACGAACATGATTTTTTATTTTCAAAAAAAAAAAAAAATTTAAAAAAATGATGAAAATCTTTCAAAAAAATATTATCTTGATTCCATCATTTTTCCAAGTTCAGTCTCGTTCGATGACATAATCACCACGGTTACTTCAAGGACGAAATTAATCCAAAATCTAGGAAAAAAAAAAAAAAAAAAAACACTTCCCCGATCCGTTATCATATACCGGTCTGCAACGGAATTTCACAGAATTAAAAAAAAAACCGATTCAAGTAAACACAAACTTCTTCTGCAACTTCTTATTTTATTTTTTTTAATAACTTTATATCATGTTAACCGTAATTAAAACCGCAATTACACCAAGTGCGAAACTTTTAATTTTAAGCGCTTTGCAAATTTCTTTAAAAAAAAAAAAAGTTTGTAAAAGTTTCGAGAAAAAAAAGTCTACATGTTATGGAAAAGCTACTTTAGAATGAATAATAAAAATGGCCGTCGCAAATTATGGAAGGAACCTGAAATCTTTAAGTTGAGATGTTCCATTAAAAGAATATGTAAGGATTACTCATCCAAATTTAACAGATCATACGAGTGTCTACAACCTTGGCAGCCGTGTTATTTTTTATAATGTTCATGCAGTTAGATTTCGAATTAAATTTTTGTAAAAAATTAATAAAATTTTTTTACGGGTGTAAATTAATAAAAAAATTTTTTTTTTAAATCCTTGTTTGCATGTTTTTGTTGTTAATCTTCATCTTAATATTCGATAGGTGGTTATTTTATATTCATCTGTGTGCACATCCACTTTACGTATTTAATATTATTATTATTATTTATCACAATCATCTTATCTTTATCTATTTATCTTCGACTATCACGATCGCTTTTCTTCTCTTCATCCCTTATCTTCTAATAAGGTTTTATTTGCTCTTTTTTACTTTGTTCCTTCTTGTTCATAATTTTTTTCTGTTACCAACTTACACATTTCTCTTTTACTGTATCTTCCTATTCTCCACCTCCCAGTGGTCGCTAGTGAAGAGAAAAGAGGACATAACTTCCATTTCAAGCGCAGGTAAAAACTGTAAAAAAAGAATCTGGGCATCAAAAGCTTTGGTTTTCTCTGTAGTTAAATACTACACCTCCATATTGAAAAATTCAAAATGGGGATCCAATATGGCGGATGTGATTTCTTATTTTGCGTTGATTTTCATGAAACTGTACATCTAGGGGTTTTCGGGGTAGCTGAATACGTTTCTGATATCAGTTTCTTCAAATTCAAGATGGCGAAGTTAAAATGGCGATTTTTATCCGCACTTGCTGAATATTACCGATGTTCGTAAAAATTTGTATATAGGGGTTTTCGAGGTCGCTGATTTTGAATCCATCAGCGTTTTTTTTTAAATTTAAATATTTTAAGCCATTATGAGCGGTTGTTTTGCCCTACTGGGTTTGGCGTATGGAACTCGAAAAAAAAACCCGCGGATTCAAAATCAGCGACCTCGAAAATCCCTACATTTAAATTTTTACGAAGATCGGTAAACTTCAGCAAGTACGGATAAAAGTCGCCATATTGACTTCGCCATCTTGAATTTGAAGAAACTGATATCAGATTCGTGTTTACCTACCCCGAAAACCCCTAGATATACAGTTTTATGAAAATCAACTCAAAATTCGAAATTTCATCCGCCATATTGGTTCCGCCATTTTGAATTTTTCAATATGGGCTATTGATTTTAAACTAGAAAGCTTTTGATGTCCAGATCCTTTTTATAGGTTTTACCTAAACTTGAGATGGGAATTATGTCAACTTTTCTCTTGACTAGCGACCACTGAGCACCGGGGAGAAATACCGCAGCGTCCTAAAAAGGATATAACGGATAGTTTCGGCAATGCAAAATGCTGACATCAATGTCAAATCTGAGAAATTAAAATTTTTTTTTAGTATGCGGGAGGGGATCAAAAGTTTGAAAAATTAAGCTGACGTAATACTTGAATGACCCTTTGGTTATTTTTCTTCATACTGGTACTTATCATTGCTTTTCATACTTGCTATATTTTTAAAACGCCCATGTTTTCCTTCTTTCTTTTCATGTCTTCTACTTTATTCTCCACCTACTAAAAGAATATTCATCTCAATCTGTTTCGATTTAAAAGCTTTTTTTCTTTTCGTTTTGCTTATTCAAGTTTTTGTTATCTTTTTTGCGATTCAAATAACCACTTTTTCATCTTTATTACCGTAAACTGGGGTGAGATGAACCAAGCGGAGAGGGGGAGGGGGAATCGATCAGCCTAAAAATGGTACTTCTGGCTGAACTTTTTAAAATCTGAGGGAAAAGAAGGGGATACCCTTCATTAATAAAAAAACAAATTAAATGCAATTACTAACAGTTTGGCCGGTCATCTCGCCCCGCCTAGTCAATCTCACCCCAGTTAACGGTACCTCGTCTTTTAATACTAATTCAAACTTTTTAACTTAATAATTTTTGGTTTCATTTTCGTACAAAGGACCAGAGTCTGTAAGGCCGATTCAACCTTCAAGTTTTATCCATCTTCTCCTATTTCAACTTCGTCTTCCATCTTTCATTTTTACCTTCAACTATTTCTTCATTTTTATTTTTATTTTTATTTTCATATTCATGTCTCAGTTGCATCTTTTACTTCCTTTGTTGGACTTTAATCGATATACCTTCATATTCCTTTCCTTATCTTCCTAATCTTTAATCTTCAATCTTCATCGTTCCTAATCTTACACCTCCAATCTCCTTCATAAATCTTCCGACCCTCATCTTACATCTTCAATATTCAACTTAAATTCATATTTTTACTTCGATATTTATCTTCAATCTTCAATCTTTGATCTTTGATCTTTATCTTTGATCTTTGATCTTCATCTTACATCTTCAGTCCTCATTTTGCATCTTCGATTTTCATACCTTACAACTTCTTCTTTCCTATTCATATTCTGACTGTGATCTTTGCCTATCATCCTTATCTTCACATTAATCTTGTATCACCATCTTTATCTTGAGATCCAAACCTACTTCATCTTCCTATCTATCTTTCATCGTAATTCCTTTCATTTTCATGTTTTACATCTTTGATCTTTATCTTCAATCTTTATCTTCAATCTTCGATCTTTGATCTTTATCTTCAATCTTCGATCTTTGATCTTTATCTTCAATCTTCGATCTTTGATCTTCAACTTATTTCGATCTTCATTTTACATCTTTGATCTTTATCTTCAATCTTCGATGTTTGATCATCATGTTGCATCTTTAATCTTCGATCTTTGA
Organism: Liposcelis bostrychophila; assembly: GCA_037577465.1. Taxonomy (NCBI): domain Eukaryota; kingdom Metazoa; phylum Arthropoda; class Insecta; order Psocodea; family Liposcelididae; genus Liposcelis; species Liposcelis bostrychophila. The sequence continues at coordinate 8,851,518 of CM075207.1, read as the reverse complement.
CCTTCATCTTTCATCTTCGATCTTTAAACTTCATTTTATGTTTCCGATCTTAATTTTCAATTTCCGATCTTCGATCTTTATCTTCCATCTTACGTTTTTCATATTTTTTCTTTATCTCCATTTTTCCATCTTCAACTTCATCTTCAGGCTTTAATCTTCTCTACCTTTTATTTTCAACTGTCACCTTCTTTACTTTTTTTCGTCTTTTTCCCATAAAAGAATAACTACCCATTTTTTTACATTCCACCAGAAAAAAATAACAGACTTCCTGTCGATATCTTCTTATCTCCCAATTAGAAGCCACCTGATTTTTAACCATCGGTCAATCGCCTATTTATGCAAACTGCTAAAAGCGCGATAAATTTCATCGATATAATAAAAACTGACTTTTCAAACCGTTAAAGCAGCAAAGATTTTTATCACGAAATCTTATCTGATCAAAGTAGAACAGTTTCGAGCATCGCATAATACACAACTTTAAAATTTAAAATCCCATACCTCGAAACCGGAAAACCGTACCTTTAACAAACCTCTAAACAATATTACACCACTATAGAAAAACCTAAAAAAAAACAAGTTCCTTAACATGGTTTTTTAATTAAAGGAAAAGAAAAAAAGAAACAGAAAAAGAAAGACGTTACCTATCACATTTTATTTTAAAATAAAATAAAAATATCTTCGGGTACCTTGCCCGACTGAACTTTTTATAAACCACCAACTTGATTACAACCGAAGATATAGGGTCATTGTATGATGATTAAGACCACTTTTTTTTTTAAGGAAATGATCTCTTCCACTATTGCGATAGTACCTCAAAGGTAACCGTCGGTCAAAGAAAAATAAAAAAAGGAATGTTGCTATTTTTAATTTTCGACTTATTCTCCGAAAGCTTCTTTTTTTTTTTTTCTCCTCGAAAATATGATTTCCTCCATTTAATTCAATCCTCTTTTTCACTTAAAAAAACTTTACTTTAGGTTTTTAAAAGGGGGATTAGTCGAACTAATTATAAAAGAAAAAGGGGTGGAATACGACTCACAGCGTGAAAAACTCATTATAATTTTACGTACCCGCGAATGAGAGATAAATTATATAACACAACTCATTTAATCTGCCAGAGGTTGCTTCTTTCCGGTGTGTTACAATTTACATTTTACGTCTCCTTGACCGAGAACGCATGAGAGCATTTTTTTTTTTTTTGGTGTAACATGAGTCTTCAGTTTTTGTGATGCAACCGTTCAGAACGGCTGCATCGCTTTAAATTGTGACTGAAAATTGTTACAGCAAAACGATATGCAGGATTCCGTGCGCCGGGGGTAAACTGACGTATCTCCACCATAAAAAAATTTGGAGGTAATCGGTTTTGATTTTGTCTTTGATTTTCAATGTTACTTAGATCTTCAATCTTTGATCTTCATCTTCAATTTTCATCTTTAATCTTCGATCTTTGATCTTCATCTTACATTTTCGATCTTATTTCTCAACCTTCGATTTTTGATCTTCGGTGTAAATGAGTCTTCAAATTTTGTAAAGCAACCGATAAACAGTAACTCAAAATTGTTACAGCAAAACGTTATGTAGGATTCCGGGCGCCGAGGGTCAACTGACATTTCACCACCATAAATAAAATTGGAGGTAATCGGTTTTGATTTTGTCTTTGATCTTTGATCTTACTCAAATCTTCAATCTTCGATTATTGAACTTCATCTAGCAACTTCACTTAGCATCTTTAATCTTCGATCTTTGATCTTCATCTCAAATCTTCAGTCTTAATTTTAAACTTTCGATTTTTGATCATCGGTGTTACAAATAAATTTACAGTTTTTGTGATGCAACTGTTCGGAGCGGCTGCATCACCTCAAACCGTAACTCAAAATTGTTACAGCAAAACGTTATGTATGATTCCGTGCGCCGGAGATCAACTGACGTATCTCCATCATAAATGAAACTGGAGGATATCGGTTTTGGTTTTCTGTCCTTGATCTTCAATCTTACTTAAATCTTTAATCTTAAATCTTTAATCTTTGCTCTTCGATCTTCCATCTTACTTAAATCTTCAATCTTCATTCTTACTTAAATCTTCGATCTTCAATCTTACTTAAATCATTAATCTTCGATCCTTGATCTTTGATCTTCAGTCTTACTTCAATCTTTAATCTTTAATCTTCGATCTTTGATCTTCAATCCTATTTAAATCTTTAATCTTTGATCTTTGATTTTCAATCTTATTTAAATATTTAATCTTCTATCTTTAATCTTACTAAAATCTTTAATCTTCTATCTTTAATCTTACTAAAATCTTTAATCTTCTATCTTTTCTCTTACTTAAATCTTTAATCTTTAATCTTCGATTTTTGATCTTCAATCTTAGTTAAATCTTTAATCTTCGATCTTTGATCTTTGATCTTTGATTTTCAATTTTATTTAAATCTTTAATCTTCTATCTTTAATCTTACTGAAATCTTTAATCTTCTATCTTTAATCTTACTAAAATCTTTAATCTTCAATCTTCGATCGTTGATCTTTGATCTTCAATCTTATTTAAATCTTCAATCTTCTATCTTTAATCTTACTTAAATGTTTAATCTTCGATTTTTAATACTTTAAATGTTTAATCTTCAGTCTTACTTAAATCTTTAATCTTTAATCTTCTATCGTTGATTTGCAATCTTACTTAAATCTTTAATCTTTAATCTTACTTAAATCGATAATCTTCGATCTTTGATCTTCAATATTACTTCAGTTTTTTCTCCCTTCATTTTAACGGCCTGTTTTCTCTCATTTCTCTCATTCTGCCCAAAATAATCTCTGCTTCAGGGGACCGAAGCAGGTGCTGGTGCTGGTGCCGGCGCCGAAGCTGGTGCCAGTGCTAGTTAATTTATTTTAAACTTCGTGCCAGCGCCGGTTAAGGCCAACAATAAGCGGCGGTTACTGCAACAATTTCTTTTTAAAGTAAAAAAAGAAAAAAATAACAAAACTGATGATGGTGCTGGCACCGATGTCGGAATCGCCTCCGGCGAGAGCACCAGCGGCAAATATTTGCTATTCCGGTGCCAGAGCTGGCGCCAGCTCCAGCACTTTGGATATTTCGGAGCAGGACCTGCTGATACATAAAATTGCAATACAAAAAATATTCTCCCATTTTTTTAAATCGAAATGTCGATAAAATTGCTAACAAAGAAAACAATAAGCATTACTCCAAGCTGCAATTAAAACTGTAACTCAAATATTTTAAACGAAACCGTTATGCAAAACTGTAGATGAAAATTTGAATCAAAACCGTAGAACTCAAATCATCGTAACTCAAAAATGTTACACAAAACTTTAATTCAGTCACACAAAGTATTAACTGAAGACGTAACCTTGCTATCTGTATAATCAAACTCCAAAAATTTTAAAGCGTAACTCACAACATATATATGTATAAGACTCTAAATACTTCAAATGTAATGCAGAAGATTACGCAAAACTTAACAAGATTTTTCAAGTCAGTTTTCTGCCCGCAAACAGGGAGCCGGGGATCACAATAAAGAATGCGCCCTAACCCCCCCTTCCGGCTAATTTGGTCCTTGAAGTAACCATCCGTAAGTTAAAGGTGGTAATCAATATAGGTAGTTATTAGTATTGGCGGTCTCCCACCCCCCCTCCCCCAAAAAAATCTCTTCAGCCATTTCGACAAATGAAACGTCTGTCGAACTTTACGCACCTTGAGTGTAGTCCGAAGCGTTCAATCCCGTAAACATAGGGACGTGCGTGGTGGAGGACGTCGAGGCATTTGACGACAACGACGTCGACGTCACAGTTTCCGAGGCGGGCGAAGTTGAACTCTGAACGATTTCTATCCAAGGGGTATTAGTCGGTTGTTCGGCAGATGAGCTCGTCTCCGGGAAAAATGGAACTGTAATGTTAGAAAAGAATTTAATTAATGAATGGGTACCATTATGATATATTTTCAAGATCAAGGTTTCTTTAATTGAAGCGGAAAATTGCAGCTTAGGAAAGAAGTAATAATAGATGCAGAAATAGGAAGCGTCCCACGGTACGGCTGTCATACAATCCACTGCTCCCATGAAAAGTTGCAATGAACTTGGCGATAACGGATCCGGAGGAAAAAAAAAAAAGGAGAACAATGAAGTCGTTAAGGTTTTTTCTCTTCTTTTTCTTCTGCGAAAAGATATTTTTAAACATTTTGAATGGGAAATAGTCGGGATTAATTGGTTATGAGCTATCTTAAGAATTCAGAAGGTTAATAAAGACGTTTATATGATAATGCAGCTTTGGAATTGGCGAATATAAAAAAAAATAATAATAATGGTTGAAATGATTATTCTTTTGGTAACTCTTCTTCATAAGACAGTGAGAGCTAGAGGGTGGAAAGAGAAGCCGAAGGGGAAGGAAAAAAAAAATGTACAAAAAATTACTTGGTGAAAAAGATGACGTCATGATGACGAGTCAAATTTTCGTCATCGTCTACGGTCGGTTTCATGGACAATGTTACGAGATTTTCGACGCCAAAATGACGTCAGCAGGTGTGACCGCTAACATCTCTCAGTGAATGACGTCATATTAACGTCAGTTAGATTTTAAAATTGTAACGTCCATGACCATTATGACGTCATTAAGACGTCATATTGACATCGCTCAGTGACAGAACAGTCACAGTGACAGACGTCTCTTCATAAAACAGACGTCATTTATTGACAAATGTTATCGGTCCCACCTAATGAATGACGTCATTTTTGATGTTTAAATTACGTCATTAGGTGGGACCGATAACATCTGTCAGTGAATAACGTCTTACTGACGTCATATTGATGTCAATTCGATTTTGAAATACAAACGTCCAAGACCGTTATGACGTCATTAAGACGTCATATTGGCGTCGTTTAGAGACAGGTCAGTCACAGTGACAGACGTCTCTTCATATGGCAGACATCATTTACTGACAGATGTTATGGGTTGCAATTAATGACGTAATTTATACATCGAAAATGAGGTCATCAAATATGACCGATAACATCTGCCAGTGAATAACGTCTTATTGATGTCATATTGAGATTTTGAAATACAAACGTTAATTACTATTATGACGTTATTAAGACGTCACATTGACGCCGTTCAGTGACACATCACTCACAGTGACAGACGTCTCTACTGACAAATGACAGACGAATGACTGACAAATGACACAATGACAGACGTCATTTACTGACAAATGTTATCGGTCGGACCTAAAGACGTAATTTTGACATCGAAAATGGCGTCATCAGATGTGACCGAAACATCTGTCAGTGAGTAACGTCTTACTGATGTCAATTAGATTCTGAAACAGAAACGTCCATTATTAGGATGATGACGTCATAAAGACGTCATATTGACGTCTGTCAGAAACTAATTGTGACAGTGACAGACGTCTCTTCATATGAGAGGCATTCACTGACAGATGTCTTCGGCCGCACCTAATGACGTAATTTTGACGTACAAAATCTCTTAAAATAATCCCGGAAAATGACCACAAATGATGACAAATATCTGACTCGTCACCATGACGTCACCTTATCGGTCATATTTGATGACGTCATTTTGACATAAAAAATCTCGTAAAGAAGCCCCAAAAAAGTGACCGCACCTGATGACGTCTTCATGACGTTTAAAGCTTTAACAAACGTCAAAATTTTCTAAAAAGCTCTCCTAATTAAAATAATATTTACCAGATGCATTTGGTTTGGAAGACGTAGTAGCGATAGTTCCATTCAAAGCAGACGACGGAGATGACGGGAAATCAGTCGATCCGGCCTGCTGGAAGATAATATTCGTATTTTCCTCCTGAACCTCAGAGATCGCTCCTATAATCTCCGACGAACTGATTTCGTTGCTGATCGTCGTTGACGTCGTCGTCGTCGTTGTCGTCGTAACCTTAGTCGGTTTCGTGGTGGTCTGTATCCGACTCGTCGTCGTTTCCGGTCTCAAGGTCGTCTCCCTCGTCCCTTCCGAAACGTAGCTAAACGTCGTCAAACCCGGTCCGGTAATTAAAATCGGTCTACCTGTCGTCGGTGTCAAATCCGGTCTGAAGGTAGTTATGCCAAATAACGTCGTCGGCGTCGAGAAAGTCGGAGTCAAACCCGGTCTCGTGAAAACGACTTCGGACGTCGTTTCTTGGTTAATTGTCGTCGGTGATTTTGTTGTCGTCCTTATCGACGACGTGATGTCCGGTTTGGTGATCGGAGTTTTAGCCGTTGATGAGGGTTTAGCTGTAGTCGGTTTAGGTGTCGTGGGTTTTGTCGTCGTCGTCGTCGGTTTTTTTGTCGTTTGTACTGGTTTTTTCGTCGGTTTGGACGTCGTCACTTTCACCGGCGGTTTGGACGTCGTGGTTTTGATAATCGGTTTCGACGTCGGTTTCTTCGTCGGCGGTTTTCGGGTAGTCGTGTATGGTTTCACCGGTTTCGATGGTTTTTTCGTCGTGGTCGTGGGTTTCGTCGTCGTCGTTTCGTTTTTCCTAATTTGACTCGACGTCAAAAGTTGCGGGGTCGAAGGTTTCGTGATGAGCGTCGGTCTCGTCGTCGTCGTCGTGGTTAGTTTTTGCGTCGTGGCCGGGGCCAAAGTCGTCGTGTCTCCTTCGCTATGTACAACTTGAAAAGTCGATAAGAAATATTGCTGAGTCGTCGTCGGGGGGGCACCCGTCGTCCCGACCGGAATAATATTATCCGAAGTTTTGTTCGGTTTCGTGGACGTAAATACCGGGACGTAAATTTTTTCCGTGCTCGTCGCTAAATTTTGAGCCAAATTTATAACAGTCTTATCGCTATTAAAAACACTCGAAGCACTCGTGTCAATTTTAACAGTACTCGTTTTAACGGGTGTAAATTGATTATTAAAATTATTTAAAATGGAAGTCGTCTGCACTCCGTCTATTTTCGCGTCGTCCGGGTAAAAAGGAGACGAAACTTGATTATTATTAATAACTGGGAAATTTAAATTGTTCTCTAATAGGAGGTCGTTGTTGTTGTTGTTCTCCCCTAATCTGCAGCATGAGCCGAAGTAAAATCGGTCTATGCAAGTCCCTAAATGAGTCCCGTTGGATTTCATGCACGTGTACGCAAACATGCAAACTCCTTGCTCTCCTGTTCTCCTGCTCACGCATGGCAAGTGCCGAATGTTCCTTCCTTGTCCTACAAAAAAAAGATACACCATAATTAGATGTGTTTAAAGCGATAAACAAAAGTGTTCGGATTAAATATTTAAGAGGCTTATGTCATCTTAGAGTACCCATGTAAATATTTTCAGGTATCGATATTTTTATACCGTTAGATTATCCAAAACAAGACTGGGAACATAAATTGAATTCTTTATGTATTTTCATCGAAACCGGTATCACAGTCATCTTTGCGATTCGTTTTTTTTTTTTTTTTCGATTCCTTATATATATTTTTTTCGGGTAATTTTTACCTTTAAACCCACCCACCAGGGAAGTTATTTTTTTTTCCGATCGTAAAACGAATCCGCTCAGCTGATTCTTTTTTTTTTCTGAAGTCGAGGTCATGTTTACGATATAATTTTCAAAGAGAAAGGAACAACAATAAAAAAACCCACATACAAAATAGATGAGTGCCGTTTTTTTTTTGCTTTAAGAGTACCGTACGCCCGTCCCGATGCAAAACTCAACTATTTAAAATATGTAGAGTAATTCATACCTCTCGGTAACTGAGCCTGAACCAAGCCCAAAAAAAAAAATATGAGTCAACATCATGCTCTCATTTCTTTCGTGTCATCCTTTCTAACTTTCTTTTTTATCGGTCATTGGGTTTTTTTTTTTTCGATTTCTTCTTTTCAGAGGAAGCTTCCGTGAGTTCCTGATATTTTGTCTAATACTGGATTTACGGTGAAATAATCCAAATTTTAGCTATCTAACAGGATGCACCTAGAATTTCTTTTGCAAGTTTCAACTTGTCTAAATGTAAGTGCGGCCGGAAAATAACTTCAACAAGTTTCAACTTGCACCAAAAATATAAGTATAAGTCAATATAATTCGTCAGATACCAATTTTTTTTTTTTTCGGAAAATAACTTCGGGGCCATTAAAATGTGGGGCCATTAAAATGTGGGGCCATTATTTTTTTGGATGTTTTTTTACCCCTTCTCCCGTAAAAAAAAACCCCAGTCATCAAAAAAATAGGCTATTTAATGGCCAATTACATTGCCGTCATCATTTGAGTGACCCCTTCAATAAGTTTCAACTTGTTAAAACTTGCTGAAGCTTGTTCAACTTGGTTGAAGCTTGTTGGAAATTATTTTCCAGTCATTTGTTCAAGTTATTTTGGGAGAAGTTTCAACAAGTCAAAACATAATTTTAACAAGTTGAAACTTGAACCAAAAATACAGGAATAAGTCAAAGTGAGGATCAGAACTTAGTGTTTTTATTTTTTTATATTTAAATTTTAGTGCTCTGTCTCTATTGGGCCACTAATTGGAGGGTACAATTAATTGTACTACCGAAAATGCTGTGTATTTTTGAACATTTTTTTCTTCTGCTACCACTTTTTTTTTTCATTTTCATTATTTTTAGTGTTTGAAAAAATAATGAAAACAATAAAAAAAAAGTGGTAGTTGAAGAAAAAACTCCAAAAATACATAGCGGTTTCGGTGGTACAATTAATTGGCCAATGGAGACAGGACATAGGTATCTAACTTTGACTTGTCCATGCATTTTGGTACAAATTTGTACTTGTTCCCAAAAGTTCGTTAAAATACCTAAAATTTGAATTTTTTCTCCGGAAAATAACTCCCAACAAGTTTCGACTAGTTTCTTCTAAACTTTAGGTATCTTAGACCTAAAACATGTTGCAGTAACATGTTACACTAACATGTTACTTAACATGTTGCTCAACATGTTGCAAAGTTAGAAACATGTTGCTCAACATTTTGCAAAGTTAGAATCATGTTCCCAACATGTTGCAGAGTTAGAAACATGTTTCCAACATGTTGTTGAACATGTTGTAGCATAGAAACATGTGTCCAACATATTGCGCAACATTTACAAATCTCTATTTTTCATTTTTTACTGTTGCGCAACATGTTATTACGCTTCAACATGTTGAGTAACATGTTGGCAGCATGTTTTTACGCTCCAACATGTTCGGTAATATGTTGGCAACATGTTTTTATGCTTCAACATGTTCAGTAACATGTTAACAACATGTTTCTAACGCTGCAATATGTTGAGCAACATGTTACTGCAACATGTTACAGCGTGAAATTTCGGCCTAAGGGGCTGTACAAGTATTACGTAAGCACGATTTTGGTGATTTTTGACCCCCCCAATAAGCAAAAATAGGCTTCCTCTTATGGAGGTTTAACATTGGCGTAAGCATCTGAAGGATCCCCTCCCCCCCCCCCTTACGTAATACTTGCACAGCCCCTAAGATACTTAAATTTTAAAACAAACAAATTGAAACTTGTTGAAGGTATTTCTCAGATAAAAAATTCAAATTTTGGGAATCTAACGAACAAGTTAAAACTCGCACCAAAATGCAAGGACAAGTCAAACTTAACTACCTAAACTTTCAATTTTTCTCCCTTGCATCGAGTATTAGAAAAACACAGCCGTTCCTCCCAAACTACACAAAAAATTTCTGTTTTCATATTTTCACCTTCGAAGATTTTTCGAAAAAAAAAAAAAATATAAAGTTCTGACCCTCACGTTTCACAGCAACCGTTAATAACTGCAGTTTTATTGCCCTAAAACGTACATCTGATATAAAAATGTAGGCCAAAGTACCATCACTGAGAGGAGAGGAAAAAAAAAAAATTCATATATTGACCTGGTACTTCAGAGGAATCTGCCAACTTTTTTTTTTTTTTTTTTTTTTAAGAAAAAAATTCAATAAAAAGATTTATGGTGCCCAGTTTTAAAGTCATCCTTATGTGTGCATATAAAAAAAAATTCGCCTTTGTTCTTCCAACAATTATTTCCTGGGTTCAACGTATTTTTTACCTAAACGTACTGGTAGTTAGGATCGTTATTATTACAAATTACAGTATACATATGGGAAATCGCAAGTCTAATCGAAGTTATGCTAATCGTTTCATCTATATAGACAGTTATAGCCTCGTGACACATGATTTTTTAAAAAAATTGTGTATTTATGGACTTGACGAGAAATATATTACTTGACGTAATTTAATAACGCGTATGAAAACGAAAATCGGCTTAGTGTGTATGGGGTGTATTCGTATATGTAATGAGCAGCTCATCAGTATGAGTTTATACAACCTCATTAAAATGGATTCGAAATAACTCATTCTTGTCTGAAGTTATATCAACTTTTGGCGGAAATAATTCCGTAGTTAAAAGTTTTTTTTTAGGTTTTTAAATTCCTTGCAAAATAAACTAAATTATAACATAACGGGCCTTAGTCCCTGGAGTAGAGTTTTTGCTAATAAGGAAGGAATTTCATTCTGCTCATTTTTACTTCAAAATTTAGAATTCTGTGCATCAAAAATTAAGAAGAAGAAAAAAGGATACGTTTTAGCACTTGATGGGGATGTTGTATTAAATTTGTTGGAGATTAAAAGATGGGGGGGGGGGGGGGACGAGTATTTGATTCACGGTGTAAAAAAAAAAAACAGTCAGGAGATATGAGGCATATCCCTAAGTAGGACTACGTCTAGAATTTTTGGTTGGGGCCGAATTTCTGAGCTGGGAATGGAAATAATTTTAATTTCATTTAGCCCGTTTGATAATTATGATTTTAGAGGTTTTAGAGCTATAAACACTAAAAATTTAAAATTCCAGAAAAATTATTATATAAATTTTTCCAATAAAATGTTATCAAAAACTTTTGATATAGCCTCATTTAAAATTTTCAATAAAATTTACATTAGAATTTCCAGTAAAAAATTTTCTGATAGGCTATTTACATTTTCTATTGAAACATCAAAGATTTTTGAAAGATTTATCTAAAATTTGATTAAAATTCGTACCAAAAACCGAAATACCAACCGATAACCCTAACTGAGAGAATTACACCCCCCCTGCCTTAAAGCAGTTTTTGGTTTGTTTGAAAAATCAAAAAATTTTTTTAGTCTAAAAAGTTTTTTAAAAATATTTTGAATAAATTTCTTCAATAATCAAAAATTATTGAAATGTTCGTTTAAAAAAATGTTAATGATCCCCCTAAATATTCCGAGCCCTAATATTAGTCCAAGTGGCCCCCATTTTCATTCAAATTTTATCGAAAATCATCCAAATCTAAAAAACTTTCTAAAAATTTGACTTTTTTTTCTTAAAATAAATCAAAAATTTACAATATTTTGTACAAAGTTTTATTATAAATTTCACTGAAAATTTTAAAAAATACTTAAGGATCGTGAAGGATATTGATAAAATTTTATTGAAAAATGTATCTAAAATTTTTGAAATATTCGTTTTTTCTTTTTTATGTTCGGTTTCCAAAACACCAACCGGACACGACAAAACCATCATGGTGCGCCCTAAGACGTAGTCATACGTCAAAAATCAAAATCACTATCCTAAAGTTGGTGAGTTTGTTTCTTTGTGCACTCGAAATCTTTTAAAATCCCTCAAAAATCCAAAAAAAATCGCTCAGACTTGCGGTTTGCGCCAAAAAATCGCATTTTTTTTTCTCTTTTTTTCCCTCTTCTTTCCGATTTTTTTCCGCCGTTCCCGAATCCGGGATTATTAAAAAACCGGGAAAAAAAAATGCAAAAAAAAAAAAAGTCACAGCGAGGAAACGGTACTCACTGGTAAAAACTCTCGTGCGCCTCCCGTCTTTTCACGTTCGAACGCGTTCCCTCCCCGGGTCCCGGTTTTAAATTTTGAAAATCCGTTTTAAAAAAAACATTCCTTGTGTTATCCCGATCATTTTAAAAAAAATCCCAACCTTTTTCGACCATTATTTACCTTCCAAATCGAAGATTGAAAAATACAATTCGAAAAATTCCGATTCGAAAAAAAAAAAAAAAAATGAAATCTCAAAATGGCGTCTTTTTTTTTCACATTTTCAACGTCTTAAAAATGGTTCCCGAAAATAAATCAAACATGAAAAATATTCTAGGAAAAACGAGGGTTCCGACGAACCCGCTCCCGAAATTTTCCGACACCGGAAAAGGTTCGAAATCGCTATTCGAAAAAAGGGAAATTCCGTGCAAGATCCTGCAAGATTTTACAAACTCGGTATAGGGAAATCAACGTACAGTGATGTGACGCATTTCATAGGTAATCTTCAATATGGCAGCGTAGCCTGGTTGGTAGAAGCATCGCTTCGCAGCCCTCTCGTATCATGTTCGTGTCTCGCCTTGGATTTTTTTTTTTTTTTTTTTCTCGCAGTATTTTATTTACCCTTTAATTAATTTGTGTGACATTTTTTTCTTTTTTTCTATTCCCGAGTATTTTACAAACTCTTTTGCAGCTATTTACAAAAATAGGTAGACATTATATTTTTATTATTAAGAAACAAAATAAATAAAAAAAAAAAAAATTAAATAAAAATATAAGGGTTGAGAGCAGTAGGCCGGGGGGGTTTGCAAAAATTTAAAGAAATGAAAACCGGGTAAAATCGGGCTGAAACCGAGGGAGTTTTAAACGAAAAAAAAAATGAAAAATGGCAGAAGATGGACAGGGGACTTGAGCTGGGGTGGGGGGGGGGAGAGTGTAATTTAAAAAAATATATATATTATTAAAAATAGAAGGAATTGGATGAAACATTAGAAAAATAGAAGAAGCCAAATAAAATGAAATAGCGTTTGTGACATGATTGGAAAATGGCTGAAAATGTGCTTGAGCTGGGGGGGAGGGGGGGGTTTAAGAAATTTAAAGGGCGAAGCTTCCCCGGAATAAGCCTACAAGGATTAAGCCTACCAGGACTAAGCTTACCCGGGCTGAGCGTATCCGGAGTGAGCTTACCCGGACCGGGGATAGTGGGAGTGAGCTTACCCGGACCGGGGACAGTGAAGGTGAGCTTACCCGGACCGAGCTTACCAGGACTGAGCCAAACCGGAATGAGATTACCCGGACAGAGCCTGACCGGACCAAGCCTATCCGATACGAGCCTACTCGGACTAAGGCTCACCAGATTGAGCCTACCAGGACTGAGCCTACTAGGACTTAGCTTACCCGGATTAAGCTTCCCGGACCGAGCCTGATTGGGCCAAACCTACCCGAACCGACCCTACCCGAACCGAGCCTACCCGGACTGAGGCTCCCGGAACTGAGCTTCTCCAGACTGAGCCAACTAGGACTGAGCTTACCCGGACTAATCCTACCGGAGTGAGCTTACCAGGACCGAGCCTGACCGGACCAAGCCTACTCGAACGGAGCCTACCCGGACTGAGCCTACCCGGACTGAGCCTCCCCGGACTGAGCCTCCCCGAACTGAGCTTCTCTGGACTGAGGCTCTCCGGACTGAGCCTACTAGGACTGAGCTTACCGGACTATGCCTACAGGAGTTAGCTTACCCGGACCGAGCCTGACGGGATCAAGCCTACTCGAACGGAGCCTACCCGACTGAGCCTCCCCGGACTGAGTTTCTCTGGACTGAGGCTCTCCAGACTGAGCCTACTAGGACTGAGCTTACCCGGACTATGCCTACCAAGAGTGAGTTTACCCGGACCGAGCCTGATTGGACCAAGCCTACCGGAACTGAGACTCCCCGAACTGAGCCTACCAGGACTGAGCTTATTCGGACTAAGCCTACCCGGAGGGAGCTTACTCGGACCGAGCCTGATTGGACCAAGCCTACCGAACTGAGACTCCCCGAACTGAGCTTATCCGGACTGAGCCTACCAGGACTGAGCTTATCCGGACTAAGCCTACCCGGAGGGAGCTTACTCGGACCGAGCCTGACTGGGGACCAAGCCTACCCGAACGGAGCCTACCCGGACCGAGGCTTCTCCGGACTGAGGCTCTCCGAACTGAGCCTACCAGGACTGAGCCTACTAGGGCTGAGCTTATCCGGACCAAGTCTACCCGTAGTGAGCTTACCGGACCGAGCCTGACCGGACCAAGCCTACCCGAACGGAGCCTACCCAGACTGAGCTTCTCCGGACTGAGCCTACTAGGACTGAGCTTATCCGGACCAAGTCTACCCGGAGTGAGCTTTCTCGGAGTGAGCTTACCTGGACGAAGCCTACCCGGACTGAGGCTCCTCGGAGTGAGCTTCTCCGGACTGAGCCTACTAGGACTGAGCTTACCCGGTATAAGCCTACTCGGAGTGAGCTTACCCGTACCGAGCCCGATTGGACCGAGCCTACCCGGACTGAGGCTCCTCGAACTGAGGCTCTCCGGACTGAGGCTCCCCCAACTGAGTTTATCCGAACTGAGCCTACTAGGACTGAGCTTACCGGGTCTAAGCCTACCCGAAGGGAGCTTACCCGGACCGTGCCTATCCGGACTGAGGCCACCGGATTGGCTTACTCGGACTGACCCTCCTGGACGGAACCTACCTGGACCGAGCCTAACCTGACCGATTTGTCACATCAGTTCCTACGATAATTTAGTTTACTAGCCGTTTCCAAGATTCTAGGGCGAATCCGAAGGCCGAGCTAATTATACTTGATATGAATGAAGTTGAGCGAACAAAAATTACAAGTAATCGAAACTGCGGGTTAGACGCTAAGGGCGGAAGCAAGTAAGGTTAGGCCAGGCGGCCCCGAGGGGGCCGACTGGCATAGGCGAGCCGCGTAGCGGCGAGGTGTACGGCAGACCGACGGCCAGCAAATGGGCAAGTCAGGACAGCAGATCGCGAAGCGAGCTGCTGGCCGACTTGCATGCAAGGGCCGTAGGCCCTTGCGTCCCATTTGCTAGTCACTCTCCTAAAGTTGGTGAGTTTGTTTCTTTGTGCACTCGAAATCTTTTAAAATCCCTCAAAAATCCAAAAAAAATCGCACCCACTTGCGGTTTGCACCAAAAAATCGCATTTTTTTTTCTCTTTTTTTCCGTCTTCTTCCCGATTTTTTTCCGCCGTTCCCGAGTCCGGTATTCTCAAAAAACCGGGAAAAAAAAATGCAAAAAAAAAAAAAGTCACAGCGAGGAAACGGTACTCACTGGTAAAAACTCTCGTGCGCCTCCCGTCTTTTCACGTTCGAACGCGTTCCCTCCCGGGTCCCGGTTTTAAATTTTGAAAATCCGTTTTAAAAAAAACATTCCTTGTGTTATCCCGATCATTTTAAAAAAAATCCCAACCTTTTTCGACCATTATTTACCTTCCAATCGAAGATTGAAAAATACAATTCGAAAAATTCCGATTCGAAAAAAAAAAAAAAAATGAAATCTCAAAATGGCGTCTTTTTTTTTCACATTTTCAACGTCTTAAAAATGGTTCCCGAAAATAAATCAAACATGAAAAATATTCTAGGAAAAACGAGGGTTCCGACGAACCCGCTCCCGAAATTTTCCGACACCGGAAAAGGTTCGAAATCGCTATTCGAAAAAAGGGAAATTCCGTGCAAGATCCTGCAAGATTTTACAAACTCGGTATAGGGAAATCAACGTACAGTGATGTGACGCATTTCATAGGTAATCTTCAATATGGCAGCGTAGCCTGGTTGGTAGAAGCATCGCTTCGCAGCCCTCTCGTATCATGTTCGTGTCTCGCCTTGGATTTTTTTTTTTTTTTTTTTCTCGCAGTATTTTATTTACCCTTTAATTAATTTGTGTGACATTTTTTTCTTTTTTTCTATTCCCGAGTATTTTACAAACTCTTTTGCAGCTATTTACAAAAATAGGTAGACATTATATTTTTATTATTAAGAAACATAAATAAATAAAAAAAAAAAAAATTAAATAAAAATATAAGGGTTGAGAGCAGTAGGCCGGGGGGGTTTGCAAAAATTTAAAGAAATGAAAACCGGGTAAAATCGGGCTGAAACCGAGGGAGTTTTAAACGAAAAAAAAAATGAAAAATGGCAGAAGATGGACAGGGGACTTGAGCTGGGGTGGGGGGAGAGTGTAATTTAAAAAAATATATATATTATTAAAAATAGAAGGAATTGGATGAAACATTAGAAAAATAGAAGAAGCCAAATAAAATGAAATAGCGTTTGTGACATGATTGGAAAATGGCTGAAAATGTGCTTGAGCTGGGGGGGAGGGGGGGGTTTAAGAAATTTAAAGGGCGAAGCTTCCCCGGAATAAGCCTACAAGGATTAAGCCTACCAGGACTAAGCTTACCCGGGCTGAGCGTATCCGGAGTGAGCTTACCCGGACCGGGGATAGTGGGAGTGAGCTTACCCGGACCGGGGACAGTGAAGGTGAGCTTACCCGACCGAGCCTACCAGGACTGAGCCAAACCGGAATGAGATTACCCGGACAGAGCCTGACCGGACCAAGCCTATCCGATACGAGCCTACTCGGACTAAGGCTCACCAGATTGAGCCTACCAGGACTGAGCCTACTAGGACTTAGCTTACCCGGATTAAGCTTCCCGGACCGAGCCTGATTGGGCCAAACCTACCCGAACCGACCCTACCCGAACCGAGCCTACCCGGACTGAGGCTCCCGGAACTGAGCTTCTCCAGACTGAGCCAACTAGGACTGAGCTTACCCGGACTAATCCTACCCGGAGTGAGCTTACCAGGACCGAGCCTGACCGGACCAAGCCTACTCGAACGGAGCCTACCCGGACTGAGCCTACCCGGACTGAGCCTCCCCGGACTGAGCCTCCCCGAACTGAGCTTCTCTGGACTGAGGCTCTCCGGACTGAGCCTACTAGGACTGAGCTTACCCGGACTATGCCTACCAGGAGTTAGCTTACCCGGACCGAGCCTGACGGGATCAAGCCTACTCGAACGGAGCCTACCCGGACTGAGCCTCCCCGGACTGAGTTTCTCTGGACTGAGGCTCTCCAGACTGAGCCTACTAGGACTGAGCTTACCCGGACTATGCCTACCAAGAGTGAGTTTACCCGGACCGAGCCTGATTGGACCAAGCCTACCGGAACTGAGACTCCCCGAACTGAGCCTACCAGGACTGAGCTTATTCGGACTAAGCCTACCCGGAGGGAGCTTACTCGGACCGAGCCTGATTGGACCAAGCCTACCGGAACTGAGACTCCCCGAACTGAGCTTATCCGGACTGAGCCTACCAGGACTGAGCTTATCCGGACTAAGCCTACCCGGAGGGAGCTTACTCGGACCGAGCCTGACTGGGGACCAAGCCTACCCGAACGAGCCTACCCGACCGAGGCTTCTCCGGACTGAGGCTCCGGAACTGAGCTTCTCCAGACTGAGCCTACTAGGGCTGAGCTTATCCGGACCAAGTCTACCCGTAGTGAGCTTACCGGACCGAGCCTGACCGGACCAAGCCTACCCGAACGGAGCCTACCCAGACTGAGCTTCTCCGGACTGAGCCTACTAGGACTGAGCTTATCCGGACCAAGTCTACCCGGAGTGAGCTTTCTCGGAGTGAGCTTACCTGGACGAAGCCTACCCGGACTGAGGCTCCTCGGAGTGAGCTTCTCCGGACTGAGCCTACTAGGACTGAGCTTACCCGGTATAAGCCTACTCGGAGTGAGCTTACCCGTACCGAGCCCGATTGGACCGAGCCTACCCGGACTGAGGCTCCTCGAACTGAGGCTCTCCGGACTGAGGCTCCCCCAACTGAGTTTATCCGAACTGAGCCTACTAGGACTGAGCTTACCGGGTCTAAGCCTACCCGAAGGGAGCTTACCCGGACCGTGCCTATCCGGACTGAGGCCACCGGATTGGCTTACTCGGACTGACCCTCCTGGACGGAACCTACCTGGACCGAGCCTAACCTGACCGATTTGTCACATCAGTTCCTACGATAATTTAGTTTACTAGCCGTTTCCAAGATTCTAGGGCGAATCCGAAGGCCGAGCTAATTATACTTGATATGAATGAAGTTGAGCGAACAAAAATTACAAGTAATCGAAACTGCGGGTTAGACGCTAAGGGCGGAAGCAAGTAAGGTTAGGCCAGGCGGCCCCGAGGGGGCCGACTGGCATAGGCGAGCCGCGTAGCGGCGAGGTGTACGGCAGACCGACGGCCAGCAAATGGGCAAGTCAGGACAGCAGATCGCGAAGCGAGCTGCTGGCCGACTTGCATGCAAGGGCCGTAGGCCCTTGCGTCCCATTTGCTAGTCACTATCCTAAAGTTGGTGAGTTTGTTTCTTTGTGCACTCGAAATCTTTTAAAATCCCTCAAAAATCCAAAAAAAATCGCACCCACTTGCGGTTTGCACCAAAAAATCGCATTTTTTTTTCTCTTTTTTTCCGTCTTCTTCCCGATTTTTTTCCGCCGTTCCCGAGTCCGGTATTCTCAAAAAACCGGGAAAAAAAATGAAAAAAAAAAAAGTCACAGCGAGGAAACGGTATTCACTGGTAAAAACTCTCGTGCGCCTCCCGTCTTTTCACGTTCCCTCCCGGGTCCCGGTTTAAATTTTGATAATCCGTTTTAAAAAAAACATTCCTCGTGTTATCCCGATCATTTTAAAAAAAATCCCAACCTTTTTCGACCATTTTTTACCTACTGAATCGAACATTGAAAAAAAAAAAAAAAGTCGTAAATCATTCAACACGGAAAAAAAAAATGAAATCTCAAAATGGCGTCTTTTTTTTCACTTTTTCACATTTTCAACGTCTTAAAAATGGTTCCCGAAAATAAATCAAACATGAAAAATATTCTAGGAAAAACGAGGGTTCCGACGAACCCGCTCCCGAAATTTTCCGACACCGGAAAAGGTTCGAAATCGCTATTCGAAAAAAGGGAAATTCCGTGCAAGATCCTGCAAGATTTTACAAACTCGGTATAGGGAAATCAACGTACAGTGATGTGACGCATTTCATAGGTAATCTTCAATACGGCAGCGTAGCCTGGTTGGTAGAAGCATCGCTTCGCAGCCCTCTCGTATCATGTTCGTGTCTCGCCTTAGATTTTTTTTTTTTTTTTTTCTCGCAGTATTTTATTTACCCTTTAATTAATTTGTGTGACATTTTTTTCTTTTTTTCTATTCCCGAGTATTTTACAAACTCTTTTGCAGCTATTTATAAAAATAGGTAGACATTATATTTTTATTATTAAGAAAATAAATAAATAATAATAAAAAAAAAAAAAAAAAAAAAAAAAAAAAAAGCAGGGTTGAGAGCAGTAGGCCGGGGGGTTTGCAAAAATTTAAAGAAATGAAAACCGGGTAAAATCGGGCTGAAACCGAGGGAGTTTTAAACGAAAAAAAAAATGAAAAATGGCAGAAGATGGGCAGGGGACTTGAGCTGGGGTGGGGGGAGAGTGTAATTTAAAAAAATATATATATTATTAAAAATAGAAGGAATTGGATGAAATATTAGAAAAATAGAAGAAGCCAAATAAAATGAAATAGCGTTTGTGACATGATTGGAAAATGGCTGAAAATGTGCTTGAGCTGGGGGGGGGGGGGGGTTTAAGAAATTTAAAGGGCGAAGCTTCCCCGGAATAAGCCTACAAGGACTAAGCCTAACCAAACTGAGCCTACCAGGACTAAGCTTACCCGGGCTGAGCGTATCCGGAGTGAGCTTACCCAGACCGGGGATAGTGGGAGTGAGCTTACCCGGACCGGGGACAGTGAAGGTGAGCTTACCCGGACCGAGCCTACCAGGACTGAGCCAAACCGGAATGAGCTTACCCGGACAGAGCCTGACCGGACCAAGTCTATCCGATACGAGCCTACTCGAACTAAGGC
Organism: Liposcelis bostrychophila; assembly: GCA_037577465.1. Taxonomy (NCBI): domain Eukaryota; kingdom Metazoa; phylum Arthropoda; class Insecta; order Psocodea; family Liposcelididae; genus Liposcelis; species Liposcelis bostrychophila. The sequence continues at coordinate 8,831,833 of CM075207.1, read as the reverse complement.
TCACCAGATTGAGCCTACCAGGACTGAGCCTACTAGGACTTAGCTTACCCGGATTAAGCTTACCCGGACCGAGCCTGATTGGACCAAGCCTACCCGAACCGACCCTACCCGAACTGAGGCTCTCCGGACTGAGCTCTCCGGAGGTGAACCTACCCGAACCGAGCCTACCCGGACTGAGGCTCCCGGAACTGAGCTTCTCCAGACTGAGCCAACTAGGACTGAGCTTACCCGGACTAAGCCTACTCGGAGTGAGCTTACCAGGACCGAGCCTGACCGGACCAAGCCTACTCGAACGGAGCCTACCCGGACTGAGCTTCCCGAACTGAGCTTCTCTGGACTGAGGCTCTCCGGACTGAGCTTACCCGGACTATGCCTACCAGGAGTTAGCTTACCCGGACCGAGCCTGACCGGACCAAGCCTACTCGAACGGAGCCTACCCGGACTGAGCCTCCCCGGACTTAGTTTCTCTGGAATGAGGCTCTCCAGACTGAGCCTACTAGGACTGAGCTTACCCGGACTATGCCTACCAGGAGTGAGCTTACCCGGACCGAGCCTGATTGAACCAAGCTTACCGGAACTGAGACTCCCCGAACTGAGCCTACCAGGACTGAGCTTATTCGGACTAAGCCTACCCGGAGGGAGCTTACTCGGACCGAGCCTGATTGGACCAAGCCTACCGGAACTGAGACTCCCCGAACTGAGCTTATCCGGACTGAGCCTACCAGGACTGAGCTTATCCGGACTAAGCCTACCCGGAGGGAGCTTACTCGGACCGAGCCTGACTGGGGACCAAGCCTACCCGAACGGAGCCTACCCGGACCGAGGCTTCTCCGGACTGAGGCTCTCCGAACTGAGCCTACCAGGACTGAGCCTACTAGGGCTGAGCTTATCCGGACCAAGTCTACCCGTAGTGAGCTTACCGGACCGAGCCTGACCGGACCAAGCCTACCCGAACGGAGCCTACCCGGACTGAGCTTCTCCGGACTGAGGCTCTCCGGACTGAGCCTACTAGGACTGAGCTTATCCGGACCAAGTCTACCTGGAGTGAGCTTACCCGGAGTGAGCTTACCCGGAGTGAGCTTACCCGGACGAAGCCTACCCGAACGGAGCCTACCCGGACTGAGACTCCCCGGACTGAGGCTCCCCGGAGTGAGCTTCTCCGGACTGAGCCTACTAGGACTGAGCTTACCCGGTATAAGCCTACTCGGACTGAGCTTACCCGGTATAAGCCTACTCGGAGTGAGCTTACCCGTACAGAGCCCGATTGGACCAAGCCTACCCGAACCGAGCCTACCCGGACTGAGGCTCCTCGAACTGAGGCTCTCCGGACTGAGGCTCCCCGAACTGAGTTTATCCGAACTGAGCCTACTAGGACTGAGCTTACCGGGTCTAAGCCTACCCGAAGGGAGCTTACCCGGACCGTACCTATCCGGACTGAGGCCACCGGATTGGCTTACTCGGACTGACCCTCCTGGACGGAACCTACCTGGACCGAGCCTAACCTGACCGATTTGTCACATCAGTTCCTACGATAATTTAGTTTACTAGCCGTTTCCAAGATTCTAGGGCGAATCCGAAGGCCGAGCTAATTATACTTGATATGAATGAAGTTGAGCGAACAAAAATTACAAGTAATCGAAACTGCGGGTTAGACGCTAAGGGCGGAAGCAAGTAAGGTTAGGCCAGGCGGCCCCGAGGGGGCCGACTGGCACAGGCGAGCCGCGTAGCGGCGAGGTGTACGGCAGACCGACGGCCAGCAAATGGGCAAGTCAGGACAGCAGATCGCGAAGCGAGCTGCTGGCCGACTTGCATGCAAGGGCCGTAGGCCCTTGCGTCCCATTTGCTAGTTTTACGTATCTAACGATCCTCTGGTATATCTAGACAAGTCCATCGTATATACAGTATATACCATTTTTGAAAGTATAGGGTATATTTACATGTCATTTTTGATTTTTAATTCTTAAAATAATTTTGTGTTTTATTAAACTTTTTATTTCTATACTGATTATTTTTACTATTTCCAATCTGGGTAAACAAAAAAAGTACGTAAAATAACTACAAACCTCAAATAGTAAATTAAAATCGGAGAAAGATTAAAAAACGAAAATATACCGAATCAGTATATATATACGAAAGTATACATAAAAATAAATATACGATATATTTCCACTCTCTAGGTATATCCAGGGATGGAAAATATACAGTATACTTACTAATGGTATATATATATACCCATAAGCTAAACATTGGAAATCGTGTATACTGTCGTCTGTTATTTTCCTATCCCTGGATCCTAGAGAGCCTAGAAGGAGAGAGTCGCATTTTATATCAGATCGCTCTGATTGGTAGTTTTCCTTCGTGGTTCTAGATTTTGTTCTAACCTAAATTAATTGCTTCTTATATCCAGAGTATCCGCGGGATTCCAATACAATTTCCATAAAGCTGTTTTTTTTTTTTAAAGATTGTATTTAATTTTTAAAAATTAAAATAGACAAATAGACATAGCATCAAATACTCAGTGTCTATAAGGGGGAAAAAAAGACCAAATTCATATGCCCCTACATTTATGGGATATAGGCAACTTGGAATGCATTTAATAAAAATAATTATAAACTAATGGTAGCTCTTCTATTACAAAACGTAAGAGATTAAAAATTTGATTGCATAATTTTTTGAGGTATCTGAAAGTAAATTTACCAATATAAAACTAATATAAAACCGAAAACATTAACCAGTTTTGGTTAGCTCAAAAAATCTAGAACCACGGAGGAAAACTACCAATCAAAAAGCAGCATGGTTATGTATGGGAATCGCGACTCTCTCCTTCTAGGCTCTCTACTGGATCCTGGAACGTTTAGTGCAAGTTTCAACTTGTCTGAAATGTACGAGTGGCGAAAAAATGTTTATTTTGTTCTCCTGGTTCGTATTTTACTTAGAGCAAGTTAAAACTTGTACCGAAAATGCAAGAAATAGTCAAAGGAATTTTACTCTTCAAAAACTTTAATACAAGTTTCAACTGATTACTTCAACTGAGTATTTAAATGATTACCGTTTGTTTATACATAAAAAATCAGCTGTTGCAGATCATATGTTCTTAATGAATGAAGACATCAAAAATGATAATGATAAACACAAGTTTATTTTTGAAAATTTAGAATTACTACAGGAGGTCAATGACCCTTTGTATCTCGATGCATGGGAAAGTCGTTTTATTCATGAACATAAAAATCGAGTTGACACTTTGATTTTAAATAAAGATAATGGCAAAATTCCGTCCGATAGGTTATTTAGTTTAATTTTTTAAGTTCGTTATTTCCGCGCCTTACCACGTGACTCTATCGCCACGCTTTCATAATGGCTGCCTAAATTCCGGAGGTTTTAATTTATTATTTTTATTTAAATTATGCTTTTGTTTTTAATGTTTCGACTCCTTTTATACAAAATTTATATTAAATTAGGAATTCAGAATATTTAGTTTCGCTGTAAGTCAATTTTGCTTTAAAAATAGTGATATGATTGTGATAAAATTCGTTCATAGTTTCTTTGTTTTGTTTTGAGGTTAAATTCACATGTTGCAATTTTTAATTTTCATTTTTATTTTTAATTTAATTTAATATTTGCCTTTTTAAATAAGTTAATACGTCTCTTGTAATTTTTTAGGTACTCTGAGGATGGATATCAAGATTATCCGAAATGGCCATCAGTAAATAAATAAATATCGAGCTTTATGTATGACCTATAGGTGGTTTTTTTCATTTATAATCAAAAGGTCATAGGTCCCCACCGATCATTATAAGTTTCAACTGGTTTCAAGTAACTATGAACTTGGAAAACAAAATCTAAGCTTTTCGACTACGATTTTTTTTTAAATTATTTTGCGCTTGCATTTACAATTCAGACAAGTTGAAACTTGTTTTAAAAATTCCATGGTACACATAAAGAGTTAGTCAGATACCTAAAATTTCGATTTTTTCGCAGTTTAGACAAAACAGTCATTCCTTCCTGTATTCACTGAAGCCTAATCTTAACCCTATTTTTTTTTTTTTTTCAGATTTTTTGAAAGTCATATTGAGTTCGCCCTATGACCTTGAAATTTTTGAAAAGCACATATAAGGGCAAAAAAACCTAAGTACGGCTTTTGAGGTTAAAGCTTTTTTTAAAACCCTAAAATTATTTAGACTTTTTTCCCCCTTAGCTTAAAAGCCGTACACAAAAATGAATTTTCGACTTCATATTCGTACATCATATAATACTTTTTTCAGCGAAAAAAAAAAAAATTTTTGCCCTTATATGAATGAGCTTTTCAAAACCTTCAAGGTCATTGCGCGACCTCAAAATGACCTTCAAAAATCTGGAAAAAATCAGAGTTAAGGCATCCATTTCACTATCAGGAGTTTTCAAATTCCAAAATTCCTCAGCTTCGACCCACCCTGCTCGGCATATAATTTTATTTTCTCATGATTAGGCACCCGTTTTTACGGTAAAAAACACCGCATTTAAATATTTTCAGCCTACAACAGATGGAATTCCAGATTTTAAGATTACGGAAATAATGAGGAGGAAAACTTACTAGTTCATTCCTACAACCGCATGGCAGATGTTCGGAATCGCTTGAGTAAACCTAACAGTTTATCAAAAAAAAAAAAAAAAAAGAAAGAAAAAACGAAAAAAGCCGTTTGCAAAAACCTTAAAAAGTTTACCGGAGGGATTAGGATTTAAAAGATAAATGACGCCTTTTTCACTTTCACGACAGTTTTCTCCTACTTTCTCTTTCCCTCTCTCTCCCACATAATAAAACCTTCAACCCACACACACACACGTTCTTACCTGCTGAAAGGAATTGCGGCATCCAAACGGGTGAAGCAAAAGAATGATTTAAGACTATGACGATTTGAAAAACAGCTAATAACTGTCTTCGAAACAGAGCCCCCATTTCGATTCTGTAGCCGCTGGTGATTCTGATATCCATCGCCATTCTAGCTTTTATCCTCTTCTGTTAAATTTATTTATTTTTTTCGAAAATTCTTCTTCGTCTCGACCGGTTTTTATAAAAGCGACCTCGATTTCCTATTTTTATTTTTTTGTTTCAGTAATCCATTGTTCTCTGAAAAAAAAAAAAAAAAATAATAGTTAGTTATGCATAATTTTTTTTTCTCTTGTAAAAGAGCTTGGCAGTTTGTAGGTTTCTGGGATGATAATATTTTTAATAACAAAAAAAAAAAAAAAAAGTAATAAGAATATTGATGAAGTGGTAACCGAGATGAAGGCAAAATTTTGCAAAGTAGTTATTTTTTTTTCCTGATAGACAAAGACCTGGCTGACAATGCACGTTGAACTCGTTTAATCAAAAACCATTATTCAATCCTATGATTCTTATCTTTAAATAAACGTTCATTGACACCTTGATTTTCTCTTTCCTTAATTTACAAGAGGATATGCAAAAATTCTTTCGGCATGAATGGTTTTCCCATTGGAGGAATTTTTTTTTTGAAGGGCTCCAGACTATTAAAGATGACGCAATGATTTCCAAATGAGAGAAGTCGTGAAAAACAAGCGAAAAAATATTGGTTCCGTACAAGATGATGAAAAATTGCGTTGCGTGATAACCAACCACCCAAAGTATCGCGTTTTTGACAATGAAATACGAGAACAAAAAAAAAAAAAAAGCTCCCGGGCTAACAAGTTGATATATCCGCAGGGGAGCTTAGAGTCATCTAAATGCTTCAACACGACATTGACATCACCTTTTGTCTGTTTTTTTTTTTTTTTTTTTTTTTTGCTGCGTTACTCTTGGGAATATTAGAAATTTATATGTGCTTAAAAAAATGCAAGATTACATTATATAATGAAACAATAAAAGATAATAAAACGTACAATTCTAGGAGTTCCAGATGCAAAAATATTTTGACTAAAAACATCACCACATGTAGTCTATCATGTACGTTATGAATTTATAAAAATAATCATCTGGCACAATTTTAAGTATTAACTAAACAAAACGTACATACACAAAATTTTCTCAAATGCTATTTACTTAAATTCTCAAATTTTCAAATTTTCAAAAAAAAATTGCTCCAACATTCCCCTTAAAGGTTCTAATTTGTAAATCAATATTATAAAAAGAAATTCATTGAAAAAACATTTCCTCAAATATTTTGAATTTAACAAGAAGTTCCTAATTTTACTTCTTGTTCTTAGTTTTTAGTTAAAAAATGTCAATTCAAAGTGAATTTTAGTTCTACAGCTACATAAAAAAAAATTATTTTTAAATTGAAAAACAATACTACTATCTACTATTTTAGTGAAAATTAAAAAAATAAAAACGTTACCATATTCAAGTTTCACATTCAAAGAAAAAAACATTAAAAATCGTTCAATCCCAACAGCTAAATTAAAAAAAAAACAAAACCAAACCTTACAATGCTAAAGTTAACTTTGTCTTTTTCATCATTTCAATTGTAATTTCAGGAATGACAATCTCCGGATCTGGAGTGAAAACACCATTGTAGTTTTGAAATGTTTGACTGGATTTGGAACCGAAGCAAATGGCACCACGTTCTAATTCAGTATAAGCCCTTTTTCTTGAGTTCTTCGAATCAGTTTCAGAACAAGAATATAATTCAGGAGGTGGCCCACCACCACCACGAAGCCCAAGTACCAAATGGAGAACACTTTCTTTCTGTATGTTGTAGTAAGACAACGTTCTTTCACCTTCCAACTGCTTTCCAGCAAAAATGAGCCGCTGCCGTTTAACAGGAATATATTCCACATTTTGAATCAAATATTTCACATCTTCAATAGAATTTTCTGATCCAACTTTAATCGGAATTGTTTTGCCAGTTAAAGTCTTGATATAGAGTGGCATGACTGTTCCATTCATTACTACATCCACAGGTCTCAGCTCTGGGACTTTTTCAAACTCAAAAGTCAATTTCATTTGGGAAATTTTTACAGAAGCTTCACTTAAGCTTGTGTTCAACTTCTTTGCAGCTTGGCCTACTAACTGCTTCCCATCATCGCTGCTTTGGCTAATAAAGTGAAACTTTCCTCCACCTGATTCTAAAGTTTCTAATCTCACTTTACCACCCTTACTGATGATGAAATTCTTCTTTTGCTCAATGATTTGTACCCCGAGTCTTAGATCCCTAGGCATATTTCTCATATCCTTGTTTGCATTGTCTTTAACATTGTCTATGCATAATTGAAAGTCACAATCATCCTCATTAAATAAAGCAAGAAATTTTGAATCCTCCGACTTTATGATCTCGACTTCTTGATATTTATTCTTTCCTTTTTTCATCATAATCCCAACAAGGCTTCCAGTCGGCAACCGTAATTTATTGTCTTCCAAAGCGACGGCCATTTTGAACGTTTTCCACTGAAATCACAATAGACTCATTATGCCAAGTTTAAACAAGTCAAGCAGTTCTAATAATTTTCAAAAACGAACCTAAGTAAAGTCCTTTTGATGTCGAAATTAATTACCGCAAGAAATGATTACACCCAAACGAATTTTAAGCAGAAAAGAAAAGATAATATTCATCAACAAACAACCCACGCTTGAAACAACAGGTTGATACACATTCCATCCACCAGAGTGCAGGTTCAGCGTTTAACATGGAGGTTAAAAAAAGCATTGCAAGTTTTTTGGTTTTAAAGAATTTTAAAAATAACGTTTTGAAATTAAAAAAATGTAAAAGAGTAGGTTTGAATAAGCCAATGCTTTTAATATTCTTTTCATGAAGTCAAATTGCGAGAAAAAAAAGGAAGCTGTGAAGTATGCGGCAGAAAAGCAGACACTCCTTGGTAAAGACACGAAATAAATGTATATGAAGATGCCGAAAATACTCGGACTTGAGATACAGCCCAGCGAAAAATGAGACGTATTTTTAACGAGCGCCATTAAATGCATGCGCCGTAGGTCAAATGACGTATCTCCACCATAAATATGATTGGAGATACATAGGCTTGGGTTAAGAACAAAATGAAATAGGCAATCTAAAATTTTTAGGGTTTTTGAGTGGAATGAATGATTTTTATGTATTATTTATAAAATTGCAGTCCCTTCAAAAATAGAAACATGCAATTATTTAACATCTTGAAATAAAAGCACTAAATTTGGGCTAGTTAGAATATCTGAATAGCTGAATTGAGCTAGCTGAATATCCTTCTCCTCGTATTAAATGACATTAGTTTTAGTCTGATCTGAATATTAGCAATTTATATGTGCTTAAAAAAATGCAGGGTTGCATTACGTAATGAATTAATAAAAGATAATGTAATATACAAAAAATTGCTTCAACATTCCAGATGAAAAAAATTTAATTAAAACATCACCACATATAGTCTATCATGTATGTTATGAAGTTAAAAAAATAATCATCTGGCATTTCCAAGCTACAATTAAAAGATTTAAATAAACAAAACGTACATAAAATTTTCTCAATCACTTTTTGCTTAAATTTTCAAATTTTCAAAAAAAATTGCTCCAACATTCCCCTAAAAGGTTCTAAATTGTAATCAACATTCCAAAAAGAAATTCCTTGAAAAAACATTTCCTCAAATATTTTGAATTTAACAAACAGTTCCGAATTTTACTTCTCGTTCTTAGTTTTTCAAAGTAACTTTCTATTCTAATTTTTTCATCTTTTTCCAAATTTTCAGTTAAAAAATGTGAATTCAAAGAGAATTTTAGTTCAATAGCTACATATAAAAATTAATTTTAAATTGAAAAACAATACTACTATCTACTATTTTAGTGAAAATTAAAAAAATAAAAACATTGGCATATTCAAGTTTTACATTTTAAAGAAAAACACATTAAAAATCATTCGGTCACAACGGCCAAATTAAAAGAAGCAAAACAAAACCTTACAATGCTAAAGTTAACTTTGTCTTTTTCATCATTTCAATTGTAATTTCAGGAATGACAATCTCCGGATCTGGATTAAAAACACCATGGTATGTTTCAAATGTTTGGCTGGATTTGGAACCGAAGCAAATGGCTCCACGTTCTAATTCAGTATAAGCCCTTTTTCTTGAGTTCTTCGAATCAGTTTCAGAACAAGAATATAATTCAGGAGGTGGCCCACCACCACCACGAAGCCTATGAACCATATGGAAAGTACTATCTTTCTGTATGTTGTAGTCAGTCAATGTTCTTCCATCTTCCAACTGTAGTCCAGCATAAATGAGCCGCTGCTGATCAACAGGAACACCTTCTGCATTTTGAAACAAATACTTTACATCATCAATTAAATTTCCTGATCCAACTTCAATCGGAACTGTTTTGCCAGTTAAGGTCTTAATATAAAGAGGCATGACTATTCCTTTCATTACTACATCGACAGTTGTCAGCTCTGGGGCTTTTTCAACTTTCTCAACTTCAAAAATCAATTTCATTTGCGAAATTCTTACAGAAGCATCACTTAAGCTTGTTTTCAACTTCTTAGCAGCTTGGCCTACTAACTGCTTCCCATCATCGCTGCTTTGGCTAATAAAGTGAAACTTGCCTCCACCTGATTCTAAAGTTTCTAATTTCACTTTACCGCCCTTACTGATGATGAAACTTTTCTTTTGCTCAATGATTTGCACCCCGAGTCTTAGATCCCTAGGCATATTTTCCATATCCTTGTTTGCATTCTTTTTATCATTTTCTATACATAACTGAAAGTCACAATCATCCTCATTAAACAAAGCAAGAAATTTTGAATCCTCCGACTTAATGATCTCAACTTCTTGATATTTATTCTTTCCTTTTTTCATCATAATCCCAACAAGGCTTCCTGTCGGCAATCGTAATTTATTGCCTTCCAAAGCGACGGCCATTTTGAACGTTTTCCACTGAAATCACAATAGACTCATTATGTCAAGTTTAAACAAGTCAAGCAGTTCTAATAATTTTCAAAAACGAACCTAAGTAAAGTTTTTTTGATGTCGAAATTAATTACAGCAAGAAATGATTACACCCAAACGAATTTTAAGCAGAAAAGAAAAGATAACATAACATTCATCTGCAAGCAACCCACGCGTGGAACAACAAGTTGATACACATTCCATCCACCAGAGTGCAGGTTCAGCGTTTAACATGGCGTCTCAAAAAAAGCATTGCAAGTTTTTTGGTTTTAATAAATTTTAAAAATAACGTTTCGAAATTTTAAAAAAATGTAAAAGAGTAGGTTTGAATAAGCCAATGCTTTGGATATTCTCTTTATGAGGTCAAATTGCGAGAAAAAAAAATGAAGCTGCTTCCAGTATGTGGCAAAAAAGCACAGTCCTTGTAAAGACAAAAGAATGTATGAAGACGCCTAAAAAATTCTGACTTAAGATATAGCCCAGCGAAAAATGAAACGTACTTTAAAACGAGCGCCATTAAATCCATACGCCGGAGGTCAAATGACGTATCTCCACCGTAAATATGATTGGAGATACATAGGCCTGGGTTAAGAACAAATAAAATAAGCTACCGGTATTTAAAATTTTTAGGATTTTTGAGGACAATGAATGATTTTCATGTATTTTTTATAAAATTGCAGTCTTTTCAAAAATAGAAACATGCAATTATTTAACATCTTGAAATAAAAGCCCTATATTTGGGCTTTACATTTGTTATCAGTCTGATCTAAGATGTTTCACAAAGATTTTTCGGTCAATTCCTGAAAAAAAATTCCTTGTTCATAAAATGAAACAAATCCTGGGAAAAGCACTTTTTTCATGTTAATAAATATATTAACACCCTCAGGAAAGAGTGCATGTGACTAAACACGCAGTCACATGATTTTAAAAAACAAGTCAAAACCGACGATCTCCAACCTTATTTGCAAAGGAGGTAAGCCAGTTGACTCCGGCTCACGGAAATGAAGTCCTGATTATCAAATCAGCAGACTGATTTTAGAATACTGCAAGTCTCGGACTAGTTTTATAAAAAAAAAACAACATATTCCCGAGCGATTCCTGTAACACATGCTCATCCCTAAAAATGTTGCAGCCAAACATTTTAAACCAAAACCTATTTTCGCCGCTTTTTTTTTTTTTTTTTTTTTTTTTTCATCATAAAAAAAAGGGGGAAACAAGAAATCCTGGAGGAAAAATTAATTCAAAATTCAATTTTTCTTCCCCCTAGTTTTCTAAACGATTATATAAATTTTCACAGGTAATATGGCACAAGGAATTTTTAAAAAAAACCAGTTACCTACTTCATCAACACCGAGAGACAAGAAAAAAAAAAAAAAATACTAACTTGAATGAAAAATTCCTGGAAAATGCTTCGCTATCTGAATATCCTTCTCCTCGTATTAAATGACATTATTTTCATTTTCTTTTGATTCAGAACCATGGTCCCATTTTCTTTTCTTTTTTTTTCTGTTATTTATCACCCAACTCAGTTATTTTTAGAACGAAATTTTTCACTTTCATACGTTTTCACTGCTGTCGCGTTTTTTTTTTTTGCCTCCCTTTTTTTTTTTAATTTTCTAATCGAGTTCGACGGCCTTCCATCCATTCAATTTTTTCTTCATCTTGTCTTTTGTTTTTTCAGTCGAGAAGTTTGTCGGAATTTCGTTTCGCTCCGTTGATTTTCCAGATCAAGATTCATCTGTAAGGAAAAAAAAAAAAATAACAAATAAATAAATGAAAGAGGTTGTTCACTTTTATTTTTCTAAAATTAGTTTTTCTTATTTCGGTGAATTTAGGGGAAGAAATGGGGTCGGAGTGGTGATTCATTCAGAATAGCGGCTCGTGATCAGTGAAGTTAAGCAGCATTGATGACGGCCAGCTACTGGATGGGTGACCGCCGACACTCCCGCCCTCTAGCAGGCATTGTAGGATCTACAGTTACAGCCATCTTAACCTCGTTGTAATACGTAGATCCCACAAACGCTAAGTTGGATATATACATAAATTGGATATACACATAAAATTGGATCTCTTTATAACGACATTGGACACTCATAAAAAAAAAAATCGAATTCATTCTAAAAGCAAGTAGATGGTCTATGGCATCAAGCCGACCAATTAACCTCTCCTCCTTCTCCCTTTCTCCTCACCTTCCCTCAAAGTAAAAAAAAAAGGGGAAGAAATGCGTGACGTCACTCATGGACCCAACCGTAGGGTAGGGTAATCACATGGTCAATTCGTATATTTATACCACCGCCCATGTTTAGCGTACGGGTATATATATATATATACACACAAAAAATTAATATACAGTATTTTTAAAATCTCTAAACGAGCCTGTTCTGGGATTGTTTTCATTATTTTCACTGGAAAAATTAATTCCAAGATTTATAAATATATATATCCGGGAGTTTTCCGGGTTTCCTTTTCCAGGAATTAATGTTCTGATTCCAGGGATTTCGGGTTAATATATTAATTAACATATCCCAGGTTTTTGAAAAAATTATTGCCTTAGATCTATATAGTCGGGACGAAATTGATGTCGTGGTATTAGTTTTAAATATTCCTGGGGATCTTTTATTAAAATTTCCTCCGCTGAAAAAATTGAATTTTCGAAAATAATGAAAAGTAAGTAGATTAATGATAAAAATCGAATTAATTAATAACTAATTAAACGTAATTCATTTTTAAAATAAAATTACTCATCCCTAAAAATATTATTACTTTCCCTAAAACTCAGGAATTAAAAAAAAAAAAAAAAAAAATTACCCCAAGGATTTAGAATTTTTTCTCTCAGGTTCAAATTCAAGAAAAATCTAAAAAAAAGAAAATTAATTACTGTACAGCATTTAATCCTTTTTATTCCATCCATGAACTAGTCCGCAAGAGGAGACAAGACCCAGTGTTCATATATGGAAAAATATTCCAAGAAATTATTTTTACCAAATATTCGCTCAAAAAAAAAAAGCCCGGAAATTTCTGAAAAATTTAAAAAAGGCTTATAACCAAAATAATTTTAAAACATCTTGTCTCCATTTGAGAATTAATCCAATAATTGGATTAATCCTAGGATTAGGCTTATAAGTGTAAGTGCCAGAATTTTTCCAGTTTCTGAACCTTCTTTGAGTTCCCTAACAGCAAGAAAAATCTAGAAAAAAAATTAATTTCACCGAATAAACATTTTTATCGTATCCTCTAATTAATCCGCAAGTGGAGACAAGACCCAAGGTATTTGTTTAACAGACATACATATTCCAGGCATTTTGCTACCCGATTTTCGCTCAAAAGAAATCCCTAGAAATTGATGGGAATTTATAAAAAGTTTATAAAAAACTTTCGGCAAAAAGCTTCCTATCTTGTCTCCACAAAAGGATTGATCCGGTTTTAGGATTAATGTGAGAGGATAAAATAAAACATTTTAGAGGTGTAATTAAATTTTCTTTTAATGCAACGTCTCTACTTGACAATTGCCAAGTGGAGACATTGACAAGTAAAGAAAATGTCTCCACTGGAGACAACGGAGAAAACTGGTCCACTTGGCAATTGTCAAGTGGAGACAGCAATTAATTACTTAAATAATTAATTAATTACATCATGTAATAAATTACAGCACCAAAAATAACCTAATGTCTTCACCCTGCTTATTCGAGCCAACAAATGATGTCGCCATGTCATTTTTCAGGCAGAGTATAGTATTGTACATTGTAATAATTCACTCGTAGAGCAAAAGCTATCAATTTACTCCCGATACTGTAATTTATTATCCAATTTATTACCAAGTGGAGACGCAGCACATCAAGTGGAGACATATTCCAGAGAAATTTTTTCCCAATTTTAGCCCAAAAAAAGCATGGAAGTTTTTAGCGGCATAAAAAAATTATCACTAAAAATTATCCTCGGATTATAATCCAAAAATCGGTGAAATTGCAAGTGGAGACACAACTTTAGTTCGATACAAAAATTTTAGAAAAAAAAATTGATCACAGTGCTGAACCAGCTTAAAACGTAAATATTTCCGGAAATTTTTTTAAAATTTCGAGTCCTGTCTCCATTGGCCGATTAATCGAAGGGTACAATTAATTGTAAAGATTTTCGGAATTTTTTCTTCTGCTACCACATTTTTCTTATTGTTTTGATTATTTTTTCGAGCACTAAAAATAATGAAAACTAAAAAAAATTGGTAGCAGAAGAAAAAAGTCCAAAAATATATATCATTTTCGGTGGTGGAATAAATTGTACCCTCCAATTAACTCCTCAATGGAGACAGAGCATCGGCTTTAAGAAAATTAATTTCCGTGAATTTATTTCGTCGAAGACTCCGGGACAGGGGGACGGGGAGGCTTATAGGATAAATCATAGCTAAAAGCTTCAAAAGGGACGCTAAAAAAATTCAACCATCGGTCCTGAACCTTCTCCTAAAAAGAGTTTAGCAAGCAGCCTACCCCTCCCTCCCCCGCCTGATGTTTCCCAAATTTCGAAAGCAAAATACCTGTGTCACCGCATTTTCAAATTGCGAAAAACAGCAAACAAAGGCAGAGTATTTGCCGCGGCATGCTACTAGTTAAAATTCAGTCAAAGAAAAACAAAGAAGGGATGTTAATTGGAGCAAGCGAACGTTCCAGACGATCGAGCATAATTCAATAAAATAAAAAAAGGAGACGGAAAGATGGGAAAACTTCTTTAAAGGCATTCGGCGATGTGGAAGATTTAAAAGGGAAAAAAAAATATATCCGTTTGTGTAACGAAGAAAGACGGACCCGAGGCGAAAAAAAAAAGAAAAAAAAGGAAAAAGATCCTAAGAATTTGGTCGTGTGTCATGTTTTGCTCCTAAAGTAATGAAATAAATTGGTCATTTCGGTCACCATTTTTTAGAAATAAATTTTTATTTTTCTCTCAGTTTTCTGTTTTATCTCCCTGTCGTATTTTTACGTCTTTTTTTTTTGCAGCAAATAAAATTTTTCCTACCTCGAAGCTTTTTTTTTTCTTTTTCTTGATTGCATTTTCATGGATGTAGGTTTTGGGTTGATTAGATTGGAAAATATCAGTATTCAAAATAATATGATTGTGATTTTTTCCAGGACAAGCTATTCCCTGTATCTTTAGGAAAAGGCGGATAGGTTAGCAGGGCCGTAGACAGAAACGCTAGAAAGAGATGCGGCCTTTCCTTGGACATTTTTCAGCTTTGTTTTTGATTAAAAAGTTCAGCTTGAATTGCCTCGCATACACACTAGGGTGTCCCTTATTTTGGCAATTTTCGAATTTCGAATCGCTTACCCCCAAAAATGATCCTCCTTGGTGTGCTCATAAACCCGAATTTTTTTTAAATTTTTTACTCGACGGAAAGTTCCGAAAAAATTCTCATCCATAACTTGCATAATGAGGCAATGACACCTATAAACCTATGTCCTGTCAGGCTACCTTCCTTTATATCAACCTGTCAATCTGCGCAGACAGCTCATCGATATGTATCAAAATTTGCTGTCACCCATGCCAAAAATATCTTTCTACACTTCAACAGGTGGTAATGCGTCAGTGACCAAGTTCGGGGGAACAAAGTTTACCAGAAGAATTTCAAAATATTTCTTATAATCCATAGGATCTTTAATTTTTTTCTTTGAAAATTATAACCCTTTAGCGACAAAAACAAAAACAATTTTTCTTTGGGACCGAATATTTTCTTGGTAAATGTTTTCCATGTTTTATTCATTTTTTGAAATGTTTTTTACAACCCTAATTCGATTAAATAGACAAAGGAAGCTGCTTCTGTGTGTTGATAGTGGTTGATGGTTGCCTAGCACCAAAAAAAAAAAAAATTTCTTTAAAATGACTAAAAATCTCTGAAACTGGGAATTTTGAGGGTCCTGAATTCCGTCAGAATGGCTGATGCCCTTCTTTTAAATAAGTTACGAGAGTCAATATTTAAAAAAACGAGGATTTTTGAAAACTCCATAAGCTAAGCATGGCAAAAAAAAACCTCCCCTAAGCTAAATATATAAAAGTCTAGATTATTACCTAACGTGCAAAACTTATTTTAACATTAATTTGGAGTTTGTAGGATCATTTTAAACGATTTAATAATAAAATCGACTTCCCCATAAGATAAGCATGGGAGGAATGCGATTTGTCATGCAGCCAAGATTCTACTACACCAAACGGTTAAGGTGATAACAATTACTTTCACTTATCCCAAGAAAAGGTGCGTTATAAAATTTTATAACTACTACAATAACGTTTTGACCGATTATAAAATTTTATAACTATTTATACATTTTTATAATTAAAATTTTTAACTGAGCAATATATTAATTTTATGCTTGAATTGCACTACATTTAGCATATGGGGACTTTATAGGCTCTTTTTTAAAACATTTTTTGGCGGGTTATAAAATTTTATAACAAAGTTTAAGTTTTTAATAACTCAATTTTATAACACACTTTTCCTTGGGTTGGTCCAAATAGAACATAAAATGATAAAAAACATCTTGCGTTGGTCCCAAAGGGTTTTTTAACTTAAAATTATTTTGAGGATGTTTAAAAAAAATTTCAAGGGCTTAATCCTTTGGAGTAACCTAAAATGGCTGCTTAAAACAGTTCGTATGCAAATGGTTCTGCTCCCTCTGAAGGGAGACTCAGTCTTAAAAGTCAAACAAAAGGCAATTTTTTCGTCCAAATAATTTACTACAATTTTTTTAAAAATGGTTTTTGTCAAATGTTTGTCTCGTTTTCCTGAATCCGAGTCTGGTTCCGATTACTGGATTGACTGATTAATCCATTGATAAAATCACTAAAATATATTTTTAAACTTTTTTTCAAATATCTAAAATTTGGGGCATTGATAAATAAGATTGCAAGCCTTATGATCTGTCTCCATTGGACAATTAATTGGACCACCGGAATTGCTGTATATTTTTGCACTTTTTTTTTCTGCTACCACTTTTTTTTCGTTTTAATTATTTTTAGTGTTCGAAAAAATAATCAAAACAATAAAAAAGTGGTAGCAGAAGAAAAAGTCCAAAAATACACAACATTTCCGGTGGTGCAATTAATTGTACCCTTCGATTAATTGGCCAATGGAGACAGGCCATTAGCTTTAAAATTCACTTTTTTCGGTTTTAAACTTAAAAAACCTGCTCAAAACAGTTGTTCCTATGCAAATAATTCTGCTACCTCTGAAGGAAGACTCAGTCTTAAAAACTAAAACAAAAGCCAATTTTTTCCCCTTTAAACTTACAAAAATAAAATTCTAAAACTCGCCATTTTTTTTAAAGCCAAAATTATAAAATCAAAATGAGCAAAATAGCGGAATTTAAAATTTCTGCCTCGAAGGACTTAACCATTCGTTCAAATAAAAAAAAAAAAAATAAATAAAAATTTACTGAAACAAAAAATTGACTCAAGTCCAGTGAAAAACCACACTACATTTAAACTTCCACATCCACCGCACAATCTCCGTCAATTTTTTTTTTTTTTTAAATTCTCTACTAATTACCCAAGAAAGGAAAAAAAAAATTCGCACTACAGGTGAAAAGAAACCGAAAACACCTTAATCACTTTCTGACCAAAAAGAAAAAAAAAAAAAATACAAACACATGTATACACGGTTCCACTTTCAATTTTGAACTTATTCGTTTTTAAATAGGAATCAACGTTTCATTTTCCAAACGAAAAAAAAAAAAAAAAAAAGTCACGAATTAATCCCCCGTATACCACGACATTAATTTTACTTTTGTTATTGTTGTCCGATGGTTACCATTAAGTAACACTCTGGACAAAGTAGACCAGAGATAAAAACCAGGGCAATGCCGGGCTATTGTAGAACTTGACCGTGAATTATAACATCCCCATTGTCAATTGTCACACGTTAATTAGGTTTTAATGTTAAAATAGAAGCAAGAAAAAAAAAAAAAAAAACTTGATCTACGAACTTAAAATTTAAAAAAATGGGCGTAAGGCGACCGGAATTTCCTAAACATTTTTTTTTAATTCCAAAAAAAATACGATACCTACTGATCGATTTCCAGGGTATAATCGGATAACTTTGTAAAAAAAAAAAAAAAAAAAAAATAGGAAAAAAAAAAGCCACGAAAAACCGTTATACTATGACGGCGGGTAGGACCGGTATCAGCGCGAATATAATATACACTCTCTACCTCGCTACGCCAAGATAGTGGCCAGACGACTGAAGGATGAGTTGTCTGTACCTTGATTCCGAATCAGCTGTCTTCTGATAGGTTTAAAAATTGTACCCGATAAGTTGAATATGCTGGCGAGCGGTCTTTTTCTTTCCTGCATTATAGAGCACGAAATCGCATTAAGTGGAATTTCCTTTTAGCCGTTATCAGTTTTTGGTGCTCTTCGGTGTAATGTGGATCGAGCAATTTGACGTAACCTGAAATGAAAAAAAAAAATAAAATGTCAAAATTTTTGAACTTAAAAAAAAAAAAAAAAATTATTTTAGAAAACTCAAGCTCAAAATTATTACGCTAGGGGGACTTTACCGTGAATTCTGCTGGGAATATTCTGTTTTTTTTTTGTTACCGTTACACCCTCAAGCGGAGTATTTTCGAAGAAAAAAATAAAACATTAGAAAATTATAAAATTTTACTTTTGGAGGAGTTGAATCGTTTTACGGCGAACCTCGAGATTGCATAATTCCGCATATTTCAAACAGATAAAAATTAATTAATACGGTCATTAACCGATTTAAATTCGTTAACCCATTATTTATATTAAAACGTTTTTTAATTACGTTGGAGATGTGTAAAAAAAAAAAAAAATTTAAGATAGGTTCCGATGGCGGGTCATCGGACTAAATAAATATTTTGCAATCAGGGACGACATTAGGGGGTTTAGGGCACTCATTTTCCACCGTTTTCTTTTTCGCCCTTTCCCCCATGTAAGAAATCGGACCTCCTCCTCCTTCCGTACGAAAAAAAAAGTATAAATTATGTAACGATCATGTATAAATTATACAAAAAATGAGGGAGGCACAAGCAAAACTCATCCGCCAGGTTCGCTAGTGAGTATCGTCTGCCATAACGGTTGCATTGTTGTCGTCCAATAAGAGCTTTGTTTACTTTCAAACTGATTGGAGGACAACAATATGGCCGTTATAACAGAAGACGCTCAGTAGCGAACTAGGCGAATGAGTTTGCCAAATGCCTCCCCCATTGGACATGCATAAAAAATAATTAAACTTCAATTCAATTCAATCCAATCAATTACTCATGCATAAATAAGTACGCATAAAACGGAAAAAAAATTGAATAAGCATAATATTTGCGAAAGTCTTTCTGCTTTTTAATAAAAAAACATGCATATTCAAATTTTCATGCTTAAAAAATTATGCACTTTTGTAAAAATTATGCATATTCAAATTTTTATGCTTAAAAATATTATGCACAAATTTTTTGCTTTAAAAAAAATACGCATAAAAGCAAAAGTATGCATGTCCCAATTTTTGTATAAATGATACAAAAATAATATATTTTTTATATAAATTTTTGGCATTTATTTTACAAAACCATTTATACACTTTTTGCGTCACTTTTTCGTACGGGTAGTGTAACAGCGAAATGTAGTTTAAATGTGCCCCCCTATACGGAATCCAAAAAATTTTCATTTAAAAAAATACTACTACAGTTAAGAATGGGACTAATAACACTAACAGTAACACTACAAGTAACTATTAAGGAAGTAACGACTGGAACTTACTGATTTACACTTAAAAATAATGAAGCTGACTTCTAAATCAATCAGTTGATTTACCAAGCAATTAACAATTGAATAATTAAAAATACCGTGCGTCGGAGGTGAACTAACGTATCTCCATCCCGACGCACGGATTTAGTTTTTCTAAATTAATCGAAACAAATAATTAACCTAACTTAATGTAAATTAATCCAACGAATTTCAAATTCCGTTAATGATTAATTCTGTACCTCAAAGTAGAACTGAGCAAGTCCATACAAGCAAGGTTATCTTTTTATTTAAAACCGATGTTACAAAATGGAGTCGCACTTCGTAAGTTGTACATTGGTTCAATAACAATTTGTCTTCTGCTTGTTTTCATCCGGTTTCCATCAAAAATTATTCGAGCAGAAGACGCAAATCAATATTGCCAACCTTTGAAACAATGTTATGTTTACAAAATGCGACTCCATTTTGTTAGAGAACCTATATAAAAAGAGGCTGGCGAATTTAAATTGACGCCATATTATTGAACACATATAAATCTGGGACTAAAAGGGACAAAAAGCAGACGACGCCTCTGTGTGATCCGAAAGTTAAGAATTCGCGGTACAGTGATTTTAGCTATTTCAAGGCATTTAATTTTGAAAACTCTTATATTTGATGCCAGCTATTTCCATAAAATTAATTCCGAAGTCACACCTACAAAATGTTTTCCTCGAACCGAGCAAAATGAATTTTTAACTTCCATGTCTATACTTAGCTTATGAGAAGCATTATTAAAATGTACCCTGTCAGAAGATACGATTTGCAAAGCATTATGGGATGAAACGTCACTGTCGAAATCGTCCATTGTTTCAATGCTAATTTATGTCTTCTGCTTGTTTTTATCCGGTTTCCTTGAAAAATTATTCCAGCGGAAGGTGCAACTCAATGTTGCCAACCCTTGAAACAATGTAATATTTACCAAATGCGACTCCATTTTGTAAAGTCAATTTTTGATTAAGAATGGCTCAGTTTTACACTGAGGTACAGCATTTATTTTCTCATAAAATAGTCCACAATTAAGTATGCTAAATTCAAATAAAAAATAAGGCAGTCCCTTCTTTCGATCAGTTCACCTTTTTTTGCGATTTTGTACGATGCGGCGAATCCCTTGCAACTCCAGTAAAAGGCAACCACAATGCTGGCATCCCTGGTTCCGGCACGTTGAACCTTGCATATTTGGGCTTCCCCTCGTTCTAATCCACCCTGCATTTCCTCAATATTATTTGCCAAACCTAAAATAAAAATTATAAATTAATTATGTAATGAACCCGGTAATCCCTTCATAAGTATAAAATATGGCTGTCATAAATTGGATTTTTTTTTTCTCTTGGAGATGTGTAACGTGATAGGAGGATATTGGTCAACGGTCTTAACGGTTTTTCATGCGAATTGTCATTCATTAAAATTATTCATTACAAATAACGAACGATAGGGAAAAAAAATAAAAAGAGAGATCTTGATTACATTTTTAATACATCTTCGGTTTCCTTTTTTTTCCTTCAAAGGATACTTTTACAAAAATTTCACGAGAATGAATCACATCTTCTCGCCAACGTACAAAAACGGAAATCGATCATAGCGAGAAACGGATGATACCTCGCAATAAATACGGAAATGTAGGTCACTTTTGACAGCGACAGGTGCACTTAGACATACCTTAAATCGGATTTTTCAAACTGTCTTAAATGATGATTGGTCATTCCGTGAGTACTCATCTTTAAAATTAATGAAAGGGTTAGATCTACCGTTAAATTCTTCTTTCGAAATCGAAAACTCGACGGTTTAAAACTAAAGAGAGAGAGAGAAAAAAAAAATGAAATAAAATTAAAAATTAAAATTCCGTGACCTTTCTACTTCATATTTCTCGGATGAAGTTAGATCGTTTTTGCGTTAACCAACCAAAGGCAAAGGTACCCTCCAAGGAAAAACGGTACAACGTCATTTGCTCGACCGTAAAAATAATCTACTTTTCGAATTTAGCTCTGTAATTTATTTTGTTTGATTAACGGTACAGAGTCAGGTGTTTAATACAAACTTACGTATTTTACACAACATACCTTATGTGATTCTATACAATACACACTTATGTGAATGACCTCTGCTGCCTTATATTTTATTCCTTCAAGGTCACGCTGTGTTTTTGTTTTGATTTGTTTTTTTTTTCCCTCGATCGGTTTAAAAAGGGTTGAGACAAGTCTGTGCATGTACGTTTTATGCAATTTTTTTTTTTCTAATTTAAATAATTCTTTTTTTTTTTTCGATTGGAAAAATGAATCGAGAACCTGATTCAGATATTAATTGGTTCACATTTTTTTATAATTCTAGTCTAAATTAATATTTATTATGTACGGAGTGATGAAGCAAAAAAAAAAAAATGGAGAAGCAGTAGCGTAATGAGTACAGGAGTATAGACCTTAGTGAGCTTAGTTTACACCGATAAATTTATAAGGACTTTTGAGACTAAAAATGATCGTCCGGAACATCTTATACATGTGAGCCACGGCTTAACTACGCACATTTTAGTTCTAAAACGGGCATGTGCGACCTTGAGAGGCGCAACGTGTCTAGTCGTTTAAGTTGGGACTCCAACTGGGACTCTCGTGGCGGCCATATTTATTTGTCCTTACTTTTACGGTTTTTTACCCCTTTTACGCCGGTTAAGGCCCCAACTGGAAACCATAACAGCTTTTTGTTTAGTGCGTCCCGAAAGATCGTTTTTCATGTCAGAATGACGATATTTCTGACAGAAAAATCAATATGGCGCCGGACACTAAAATGGCTTCGCCATCTTGGATTTTAATGTTTTCAAAATTTTAATGTCAGATTTGGAACAGGCGAGTCAAAGAAAATTCCATCTTGGATTTTAATCTTTTTAAAACTTTAATAACAGGTCCGGAATTCCGGACCTGTTATTAAAATATGGAATTTTGTTCGACTCGCTGATTAATCAGCGAGTCGAACAAAATTCCCCCAGAAACATGTTTTCAGTATATTTGTAATTGTAATTAAAATTAATCTTTTCCGGATTGAAAAAATGACGAGACCATATGGTCCAATGACAGTGGATGATGATCTGACAGTGTAAACTGTCAGGTCAGATTTATGAAGACAATTTTTAATGCTCTAACCGTTTCTCATTTGAAAATAGATTACTCCAAAAACTATTCCGTATTTCCATTTATTTTCAATTCAAGAAACACTTGCATTTTGATCAATTCTGAAATGAAGCCTTGTTTATGTTGAATAAACACATTACCATACAAGGGCCATTTTGCTCAAACATTTCTTCAGACTTTATATATTAAAACCAAATTAAGATCTTGTAATTTACTATTTTGCTGCAATAGCAGATTGGGATTAAGAGACGCATTTCTAATGATGGACATTACTCAGAAATATATTAAGGTCGTTACACATTTTCAGAGCAAACATTACTCGTTATAAAAGGTGTTGTTTCACAGAAAACACACCTTTAGATTTTTAGTCATTTTTATTATTTTTCCAGTAGTCTATAAGAATTAGTGATGGACGACAAGACAAGAGCTTGCACAAGACTTTTGAGTTTTTCAATTGTTTGTATTGTTTACATTATAGTTCCCTCATGTAAAAAAGACAAGAGCTTGACAGAGTTTTTGTCTTGTTCTTGTCTTGTCTTGCTTGTCGTCCATCACTAAGAATAGCAAAGAAAAAGGTCACAAGGGAAGACATATAGATGCAATTTTGGAAGCAGTGCCATCCATGTTCACAAAATCACATCAGGTTCTGTTAATTTTTTAATTATCTGCAGTTTAAAGATACGTATGTCTTTCAGAAAATCTTTGCATGACATATTTTGCTCAATTTAAGTAAAAAATATATTTTTAACTTTAATGAGCTAAAGCTTGTTTTGGAATGGGCATAACGTCTCATGGCCTCTTTTTCAAGATCTCTTCTATAAAGGCAAATTTTGCCAACTAACGTTGTTAACAAGTTAAAAACATGATTAAATTACCATTAAAGTATATATTTAATGAAATAGCTCTGGGGTTATCAGACAGTGAAGTCAAAGCTTTGCCTGAGTTCTACAGCCTTTAGAAAATTTCTAACATTTTCCTAACAAACGTTTGCCCATTTTAACTGCCAAGTAAAATCATATGAAAGAAACCGTCGTTCAGAACGTTCATAAAATAGAGTCAAACAAAATACATAATAATACGTCTAAGCCGAGAAAATGTGTAAAGCATTAATATTTACTTACGCGATAGAATCCATGCTTATTCCTTCGTGTTCGCTTTGACCATAATAAATATGATTCTACGTATATTAGATTCCACCAAGCAAGCACCATTTTCCTAAATGATTAATATTTAATACGTTTTTGATAACCAACAAAGGCACGAAAACCACGAATTAAAAACGCAAACTGTATCCATCCACCATCTTGAATTTGAGATCGTTGACGTGGTTCTAGTTATTCTAATACCACGCCAAATGCGGATTGTTGATTGTTTTTATTTTGCCAGCAAATAAATATTATGGCCAATGGATCCGTTCTGAAAGCCACTAAACAAGGCAAATAAATATTTGTCCAACAACGTCACCAAAAAAAAAAAAAAATAAATAAATAAATAAATAAATAAATAAATAAATATTCGGTTTAAATTATTTAGAAAAACTTTTTCATGGAACCGCAGTCAGCTTGATTTATTTTTGTTTTTGTTAGGAAAGGATTTTTTTTTAAAAAATTACAGAACCGATTTAATTAAATTTGAGCATTTTTTTTAAATTACGTGCAGCTTCGGAGAACGAAACTCATTTTTATTAACAACGAAACAGCTACCGAGAAAAAAAAAAAAAGGAAAAAACTCACTCTTTCTATGACTAAAATTACTGAACTAGACGGAAAATAAATACAACAAACAAGACAATAGGTTACAAATAAAATAGAAAACTATACCTAGGAATCTCAATTAATGAAAAAAGATTTTGTCTTTTTTTTTCCCCCTTTAAAACTTGTCATTAAAAAGGACGAAGACAAAATCACATGTACAAAAAAAGAGAACTTTGGAGGCGCATTTTTTTCTCAGTTTTTCTTGATACAAGTACCTCCGTTTTTTATTTTGTTGGGAAATAAGGTTGCAAACCCTGAGCAACCGTCATTACGATTCTGAATAATTCAAAAAAAAAAAAAAAAAAAGTAAGCATTCGAATACTACAAACTTATAAGTTTGTAAAAGAAAATTAGTACAGGTGGCTTATCCCGAAAATGAAAAAAAAAAAGAACAAACAAATCACAACCGTAATTTAGACTGACAAACGCCTTTATGCAAATTACGAAATCAAACAAAAAAATGCATCATTCAAAATCGTAACAACATTATAAGAATTCAAAAAACTTCAAAACGGGAAGACGCCTTTTAAATTCGAAAATCCTATTACAACCTTTTTTTTTTTTTTTTTTTTAAATTATATTTTTAAAAAAAAGTAGCTGACACAATGAAAAATTACTACTGGCGCAACTACAATAGAAGAAAAAAAATAAATGGGGGGGGGTTTGTAGACTGAAAATTTAAAATAAAAAAAAAAAGAAGAAAAAGAAGAAGAAACAGAGTATTATTTACAAAAGAATAACATTAAAACTTATAAAATAAAAAAATTAACATTAAAAAAATTATGAGCCATTATGAGGTTTTCCAATGCAAAATAAAGCCGCTGGGAGTGCTGAGTGTTGTTAGCGGTCCTGAGATTTATTGGACGTTAAAAATCCAAAAAAAAAAAAAAATCGCGTAAGGCCATGCAAAGTAGTGCAGCGCTCCTGGCGGAATATTTTGACAAAAGAAATCCTCATTTGAATTTCTTTTCTCCAAACGAATACACTGGTATGATAAAGGGGGATCGAACGATACTTCGATCGTCAAAAATTTTGAGATCCTAACAGAGATCTGTTTCCGGTTTCTCGATTTTGCGTAACGTAAACCGGAAATGCTAGAAAAACACTGCCATGGTAATCTCTGGTAGGTACTCTTAATTTTAAAAAATTTTCAAGATCACAAAAAATAAGAATTCCGTGCTTTTACAAATTATTGTCCGGTGCAATTTTTTAAAAAATTAACGTTTAAAAATTTAATTTAAAAAAAAATTTAAAATTCGTTGAATTTTTTTTTTGTTTGTTTTTTTATACACTAAAATATTAACACTTGGATTTCAAGAACCCATTTCCTAGAGAAAAAAAAAATTAAGCTAGTACTTTTAATACTGAAAAAATTGTAAATTGCTGCTTTAACAAGAAAAATCAAAAATGCTAAATTCCGGTTTTGTTTTTCTGGAGGCATTTAAGTACACGATCGAGTGTTACTTCGCAATGGCGGGATAAAATTGAAAAAAAAAAAGAAAAAACTTATTAAAGCTAAGCAGAAGCCCAAAAAAAAAAAATTATAAGTGATGTTTGACGTTATGAAAACAAAAAAAAATCGTTTTTGATTGCAATCGTTTTTGGAAGACCCCAAAACAAAATTTACTTAGCTTCAATGCGTTGCACACGATTTTAAAACGAATAACAAAATTTAAAAAAAAAAAAAAAAAAAAAAAGGGGGGAGGGGGGAGCTTAAAAATTAAAAAAAATTTGAGTATTTTTACAACACGATTCACCGATCCATTCATTTCCAAAAAGAGAGAAGACGAAACGAACAGCTGATGAGAAAACACGATGCGCCTCAATGCGAAAGATTCTATACAACCTAAAAAAAAAAAAAAATAAATAAATAAAAAGTTACCAAACGCTTTTTGTATTTAAAAAAGAAAAAATTATGTAAATAATTACTCTAAAAGGTTAATGAGTAATAAGTCCTTGATAGGGATGACTAGTGGCCAAATAGACCACGGGAGCAGACATGGGTCACTGCGCATGAGCGTGCCTGTAGGTGGGAAGAACATTGACCCCGACGCCGCTAGCTACATAATCGCCGATCATGAGGTTACTGCTGACGGGATAATGGGATATAGCGTTGCCCATGACGACCTGATGCCCGGTGCCCTGCAAAAAAAATTAAAGTTTGATCAAAAATTAAAAAAAAAATTTTTATTTTCAATTAAAAAAAAAATTTAGCGGCAATTTTTGGTATTTTTGTTTTCAGAATTCTCGGAAATTCGATTTTCCGGAATTTTTTCCCTTGACAGTTACTGGGAGTTTCTAGACAATCCTAAAATATTTTTCCACGCAAGAAATCCTGATTTCATATGCAAATGAAATTTAAATGGACTTCGCTTTAACTATCAAACGGAAAATTCAGGAAAATTTTCCGGGAAATTCAGAAATTTTTCCCTAAAAAAAATTTTACATCCCTTAATTTCCAGATAAAATCTAACCCTAAATCCCTATGGCCCCGCGCTACGCGTTTAAATCCATAAAATCCGCCTAACAATTTCTGCTATAGGCAACCCGCATCTCATTCATGTAACGCAAAATTTCAAAATCAGGGATGGCAAACCGAACCGAACCGAACTGTAAAAACCGAACCGGAACCGGGTTTTTTTAAAAAATTAACCGAACCGGAACCGAACCGCTCGAGAAGTTGTAAATGGAAAACCGAACCGAACCGAACCGTTTTGCCGAATAAACCGAAACGAAACCGAACCGAACCGAACCGTTTTGGCAAAATAAACCGAACCGGAACCGAACCGAACCGTTTTAAAAAAATAAACCGAACCGAACCGAACCGTTTTGGCAAAATAAACCGAACCGAAACCGAACCGAACCGAACCGAACCGTTTTAAAAAAATAAACCGAACTGAACCGAACCGTTTTGGCAAAGTAAACCGAACCGAAACCGAACCGAACCGTTTTAAAAAAAATAAACCGAACTGAACCGAACCGTTTTGGCAAAGTAAACCGAACCGAAACCGAACCGAACCGTTTTAAAAAAATTAACAAAACCGGACCGAACCGAACCATTTTGACAAAATATACCGAACCGTTACGGGGAAAAAACAACCGAAACCTTATTTGAAACTCAGGCTAAGTCCCGCACCTTTTTTTTCATTAAAGCATTATTTTTTTAGGAATGTCAGTAGGATGTTAATAAAATTAAGATACTCGGTATTCATTGAATAATACTCCTAACATAATATTTGAAATTCAAATTATTAATAAAATTTTTATTTGAAAAGTTTCGGGAAAAAGTGATTAAGTGAACAGGAACCATATTGAGCTAATAATAATTGGTTTGTTTTCAGAGTCCTTTATTCACATTTATATTAGTCATTTTAATGACAATATATAATAGATGATTTAAACCCATTCCGATGCGGTAAATCTCGCTTTAACCCTTTGCTTACCGATGGCCCTCCTGGAGGGTCATTCGCGAAAATGTCGTTCCTTACCAATGGCCCTCTACGGGGGCCATTTGTTGAAAAATTTATATTTCCAATAATTGCAAGTGCAGGGGGCTAAAAATTTTTGTACTTATGTAAATTGAGTCGAGGATTTCGAATATGAAGCCAGAATTTCGCTACCACCAAAATTCAAGATGGCGGGCGACTAATTATATTGGATATTTAAAAACTCGTTCAATTAATATGCTAAAAATCTTATAAAATAATTATTAGGGATAATAAAACCAATCTGACACTCTCAATAGTTCAAGTATTGTCAACCATGAAGATTTCGCCGAAACCTGGCTTGAATTTTCCCTTATATTTAGCTTATGAAGGGATAAATAGACGAGTTAATACCTGAAAACTTTTTTTTTAAAAAAGGGAAAGTGATGTCCATTAAAGAGTGAATAACAATAGGGATGTTTCCGGCGGGGTTGGATCGTTTAAAAACATCTTTAAAAAATAGTAGCATCTATGTTAAGCTTATGGCACAAAAATCCATTTTTCAATAAATGGTTTTTTTTTTTCAAAAAAAATTTAAAAATTGTATTTTTTTTCTTTCTTTCAAAAAAGGCTTAATTTTGAAAAAATAATATCAGATTTGAAATCCGGGCCCTCTAAAACCCCCAGACTGAAATTTTATTTCATTAGCAACCTTTGAATTTTTCCAAACTATAATCTTATTTCATTCGGTATTCATGTAATGCGGGTTGCCTACATTTGATTTTGCAGGAGACATTATGATAAGAATTTTTTTTTACATTATATTAAGCATATTGGTACGTATAAACCCCAAAAACAAAATTCGGTAAGATGGTGCTTTTTTTAAAGTCAAATATAGGTAAGCAGAGGGTTAAAGAGCAAAGAAAATTACATAACTAAAAGTTTCAAATATTTACAACTTTTGGTTTGAAATGTTATTAAAAAATATTTGATCTAATGCTTTAATGTACGCTAAGTAAAAGGTTTTATCAATTACTTCTTCCGAAAATTAACTTATGAAAGGACAGATTTTGTAGGAGCCCCTTTTGACAATACTTTTGATCAATGCGGTAGCAAGAAGAGAAAAACCCGAACCGAATTTAAGAAAGAGGAAAATTGAACCGAAACCGAACCGAACCGAACCGAATTCAAGACAGAACCCAACCGAACCGAATTCAAGTCAGAACCCAACCGAACCGAACCGAACCGAATTCAAAACAGAACCCAACCGGACCGAACCCAACCGAACTGAAGATAAAGAAACCGAACCGAACCGAACCGAATTTAAGACAGAACCCAACCGAACCGAACCGAATTCAAGTCAGAACCCAACCGAACCGAATTTAAGACAGAACCCAACCGAACCGAACCGAACCGAACCGAATTCAAGTCAGAACCCAACCGAACCGAACCGAATTCAAAACAGAACCCAACCGGACCGAACCCAACCGAATTAAAGATAAAAAAAAACCGAACCAAACCGAACCGAACCGTATTTAAAAAGATTTTCATGCGAACCTAAACCGAACCAAACCCTTTCTGACGGATTTCCGTCGAACCATAACCTAACTGAATTCAACTTTATACTTTGAAGAAAAACCGAACCGAACCGAACCCTTTTAGTTTGCGGAGCGGTTTGCCATCCCTGTTCAAAATTTTTTTAAAAAAATCCCTCAAACCCGAGGCATAGTTTTCCTCAAAATTAACATTTAAAGCTCATTACCGGTGATGTAAATAAAGTAGGTGAGATTCCCCCTCCGATGAGCTGAGCCTGTTGGGTGGACGTCGCCGTCCCGGAATTAACTCTCTGCCTTCCGGTACTCGTTATCGAACCGGGATGAATATTTGGTTGATTTCCTGAAATTGAATAAATTTCATGGGGCTATTGCTCTTCTTTAATCTCGAACCAGCGGAGAGCAGTCCGAAAATAAAAATTTTACCCATAGTCATTTGGCTGTTTGGATCGATCCCGCAATCGGCCAAACCGTTCACAGCAATCCCGTTGACCATGTTAACTCTTTCGTCCAGGGAGCTCCACCAGGCGTCGCTAGGGGATGTCGTATTCGAACCGGGAGGTGGGGCAGCAGCCGTTCCTGAGTATCGGAAATACGGATTTTTTAAGTCTAGAGTGTTCGATACGATGAGATCCGATCCAACTTTCTGGAGTTGTATTGTGACGTCGTAGCTTTGCCTAGAAAAAGAGTTAAAAAAGTTAGAAGTCGTTAAAAAGAATTGACAATTTAAAAAAAGAAAAACAGTCAGGGGATATGAGACATATCCCTACGTAGGACTACGTTTAGAATTTTTGGTTGGGGCCGAATTTCCGAGCTGGTTACGCAAAAACTGACATCGTTTTAAAATCCGAAAAAATTTATCTAAAATTTTTTCAAATGTCATCAAATCTTCAGTAATTTTATCAAATTATCAAAAATCAGCAAAATCTTCGTTTCAAAAAATGTTGATGACCTTTTTCACAAAACTTTTATCAAAATTTTTAATAAAAAATTAAAATTTTAAGAATTTTTACCAAATTTTTTTAATCAAATTCAAAAAATGTTTTTTTAATACAATTTTAAATAAACTTTTTCAATAATCAAAAATCATCGAAATATTCCTTTCAAAAAATTTTAATGATCCCCCAAATTTTCCAAGCCCTGATATTAGCCTACGTGGCCCCCTTTTTCAATAAAATTTTATTAAAAATCATTAAAATCTAAAAAAGTTTCTAAAAATTTCCCCTTTTTTCTCAAAATCAGTTAAAAATTTACAATATTTTTTTATAAATTTTATTATAAATTTCATTGAAAATTTTTAAAAATTTTAAGAATCATCAACGATTTTTGATAAAATTTTATTGAAAAACTTATCTAAAATTTTTCGGTGTCCAAAACACAAACCGGACACGACAAAACCGTCATGGTGCGCCCTAAGACGTAGTCCTACGTTCAAGAAAAAATTCGTACCGTTTGTTAGCAACCAGCGTAACGAAACCTTTAACTATGTCCCCGCTGTTAACGAAGAGGGGGTCCTCAAACAAGCAACGCACTTGATACCAGTGAGTTAAAGGTTCAGTCGGGGACGTAGACAACCAAATGTTTTTCCCGGTTCCGGAAAACAAAACGTCGAACCAAAAAGCGAGACCGTGAATGGAACCTCCTTCGAGCATTTGGTAGGTAAGTGGAATTTCTGAAAAAGAATTAAAAAAAAAATTAAATTTTAATTACTGAAATTTAAATTAAATCGAGAATCATCCCCATCTGATTCCTGATGGACAATTCTCCATCTGTTAACCTGCCCTCTATCTGAAATCTGACACCAACAGCTCCTTAGCCAGATCTAAAAGTCAAAAAAAAAAATACTCCCTACAAAGCTGAGGGGCTGGAAATGACATCGTAACCAGGGTGGCTACCAAAAACCATAGACCTATAAGCGTACAATTTTTTACCTTGGCTTCATCCCTGACAGGATTTTTCCTAGCTTTCGTTGGCAAAAATAAATTCAGAAATTTTCCTGACAGCTTATGGTTGTTTAGCTCAGAATAATAAATTCCTGAGAATTTTCAAAATAACAAAAAAAGAAAAAAGTGATGCCGAGATTTTTTTTTTAATTCTCGGGAATATTTTTAAATTTTTTTGGGAAATTTATATTCTCAGTATATTTATAAAATATATGGCATATTTATAAAATATACGGTATATTTATAACATATACTGAGAATTTACAATTTTTAAAATTCCTGGGAATTTATTTACAGAAAAGTTTATGCTGAGATGTTATTTTAAAAAATGTCCTGGATCAATTCTAATCATTCCTGTAGGATTTGAGTAAATTCCTACAGGAATTTTTGACATTACACCTCCGGCATCAATTTTTCTCTTTTATGACAATTTCGAAAACCCCCAGGAATTAATTGTTTGAGGTGAAATCCTGGAAAAATTTCTAGAATATTTTTGTTAATCTGAGCATTAATTTCAATAATAATATTCCCCGAAGCCGGCGCTGGTGCCGGCGGCGGCCGGTAAAAAACTCTGCTGGCAATTTTTTTAAAAAATAATTTTTAGAACTTCATTAATTTTTTAAAAATAACTTCTTTCCGTTCTAGTTTTTTTATTTTTTTACTTTTAGATTAATTACACAGTAAAAAATTTTGTTTAGGATAGAGAATTAGTTCAACACTCGGTATTCATTGATTCATAATTTTTGAATTTTCTAAATGTTTATCTCAATTAAATTTTAAAGTCTTTTATTTCCTCACAGCTTTTGCTCTTAAAAAATAAATAATTTTTTTTTAAGTACAAAGCGCCGACGCCGATTTTTTTTTCTGAAAATTTTGGTGCCGGCGCTGGCGCTGGCGCCTTCTAATTTTTACCGGCTTCGGACCCCTGATATTCCCCAATTTTTTTTAAATTTTCGCTCCAAATTTAAATCCTATGTGACTCATCTAAAATATTTTTAGGAATGTTTTAAAATATTTCCCAAGAAAGTTAATTCCCAAATTCTATAAATTCATAAGTTTCCAAGCATTTTCTTCATTCTGAATATTTTTTAAAAATTTCTGCTCAAAAAACAATTTTCAAAATTTCATTTTTCAGCCTAAGAAATTTTCCTACAGGAACTTTTGACATTATAGTTCAAAGAGAGTCTCTACAAACTAGTTCAGTAGAGATGCATCATAGCCCGAGGTAGCTCAGTGGTAGAGCAGCCGTCATGAAAACGGAAGGTCGGTGGTTCAAGTCCACTCTTCGAGTGCCTTTGGTGTATTCTTTTACTGAACATCTTCCCGGTTCCCCTCTTTGATCCCAATACCGCAAATCTCAATCTAGAGAATTACACCCCCCTGTCTAAAAACAGTATTTAGGTTTGTTGGAAAATTAAATATAACTAAGAAATTTTGATTATTTTCGCTGGAAAATTTTTGATCCTCTAAAAAATTTCCGGAAACTTTCCAAATTCCAAAGAAAAAAAAAATAAGTTCATGATTTACATGAATATCCCAGAATATTAATTCCTGGGAATTTTTAAAAATATTAGAAAAAAAGAGAATTTGATGTCAAACATATTTTAAAACATCCCTTCAAAAAACTGAAATTCTCAAAAATTTATTGCACTAGCCTTGGGTGTTTTTTATTATATTTCATCACAGACTTAATCCTAAGGAATTTAAAAAAAATATTCCCCTGCCTTCTCCGGGTGTTCGTTCCAAACTTTTAATTCGAACTCCCAAGCAAGGGATCAATGTAAATATTTTCGGGAATTTTAAAAACATTCCACAGAGCAAATTAATTCCCAGATTTTATAAATTAAATTTTCAAAATGTCCAAAATCCAAAAACAATTTTTAGCAAATAAAATTTCCTTCTACAGCTCTGAGAATTTTTCATAGTTTTCGTCGGAACAATCAAAGCCCTCAGGAATGATTTTTGCTTAACTTTTGGACATCTTTGAATTAAAAAAAAACAAAAAAATTTTGAAACATTTCAGAAAAATCCCCCTAAACTTCCAAGAACATTGTTAAAACAGTTCTCGGAACACCCCCTCACACCCTGAACGTCAAAATCATGGGATTTACCCACTGCTTACCAATTCTATGCAATGACGACTCATCGGCAGTCCTGAAATCGATAATATGCTTCACACTTTTCGCAGTGCAAATTCTAACATCGAAAGTATCGACAATTGGTTGACGGAAATATTCTTTGTGAGCCGATTGACGAAGACTCCGTAAATCCACGTTGTGAAAAGCGTTTTGATACCAGAAGCTTGCTTTATTGAATTGCTCGGTGTAAAGGGTTTCGTCTTGAAAGGGGGACACGTGAAGTTCTCCCTGACAAGGAAACATTTTACCGCCTGGCTTGAGGAATTTTTTTGCGTGGAGATAAGTTTCCAGCATTCTTTCGTTAATTAGCATGTAGCCCATCGGCTCAGAAACAATGACGTCTACTTGTTCGGGTAGGTTGAGTTCTTCTATTTTTCCGGGTATAACCTAAAACAATTTTGAAAATTAAATGAGCAAAGGGGTCCTGACAACATATAAAAAACTGATTTGGATTAGTGATTTAATTACTTACTTTAATTATGTGATCTAGGCCGTTAGCTGTGACTAGGGTTTGCGCATGATTTGCCATGGATGATGCTTCAACTGCATATACTCTACTCGCTCCTGCTTGTGCTGCAAAAAAGGACAGGATACCAGATCCTGCGCCAACATCGAGTACTACCTTATCCTAAAAAGAACAAACAAACAATTAATTTTATCTTTGAAAAGGTTTAATCTTAATCAATTTCGTTTTTAACTCACTTGAAAATCTTTAAAATTTCCTAAAATAGCTTTCTGGTAAGTCGAAGTCCTTATAAAATCTTGTAACATATTTTGTTGCTGAGATAAATATCCGTAAAATTGAAAATATTGGCTCGCAGATGATTCATCTGTTCTATCTGTGAATACTGAACTAGAGTGTCCTTCTTTAACTCTAACTACATTACTATGAAATATTTTTGCACCTGAAAAAAAAATCAAATCATTAATTAAGAACTCAAGATTTCCACCTTTTTTTTTTTTTTTTTTTTAATAACTTACTTTCTTCATCTGAAAAATTTATTACTAAACTTTCATTATCCATCATTATTGTATAACCTGTTTTCCCTAACCTTGCACATTCTGTTGTTCGACTAATTATAAATTCATTAAGGAGATCTGCTGGTGTACCGGTTTCATTTGCTGAAAAAAAAAAATTATACAACAGATTAAAATTAATCTTTGACAAAGCTAAATGACAAAAAAAAAGTTGGTTATATCATAATGACAGGAGGTAAAGGCGGATTTTCAATTTTATTTCCATTTGACAAGTCTTGTGACTCCGAACTCGGACTATTGTTTACAAACATCGGGATCGACTTTGAAATACCGGGAAGGACCTGTTTATCATGCAAAATATTTCTTTTAAATGACAAAAAGCCATGCAAATATTTTCATTTTCGTACAAGCGACCTTGAACGATTGATCTGCGCGCTAAAAGCGGGTTGGGGTGGCGACAAAATAGAAAAAAAAAAGGGTGAATTCGGCCTGTACAAAAAGATCCGGCAAAACGCTGTTTGTAAAACCTCCCGATCCCTCAAAACATTAAATTACATCACTCGGCTAGACCCCCTGGCAGCGGAATTATCCTTATCAAAAATTAGACCTCTTTAACTGCATAATTATCAGGAATATTTAACAAGCCGCTGTATTTTGTCAAAAAGACGCTCAACCACGAGGATCAAGTCTAGGTAAATTACCCGTGAAAAAAGGGATTTTGCCGTCCTTACCTCGTTTAATTCTAACACTAAGTCCATCCGGATCATATTCTAATACTAATTTAACCGGTACATCGTATTTCGGTACGCTAATTCCATTAAAATTTATAAAATTCACCGAAACTGAATTTATGGCAGTCGCCATTTTCTCATAGACAAAGAAGAATCGGGAAAAAGCGGTAGTGCCAACTTAAATTTCAATTCCGTGTAAAAAAAACTGTCTTTTCTAGCTCTTTGTTTCGTTTTGATATTAAACTGCCGTGAAACATTTAAAATACCCACAGCGTTGAAAATCGAAAGGGACTATGTCCTTAATTACTTTTTGTTTGAATCCAGGCCGACGGTAGAGGGGGCCAGGGGCGCACAAGCCCACGAGCCCCGGTTTTGCCGCACAGGATTTTTTTGGAATAGGGAAGATATCTTTAGGAATGAGGATTATTTTTCGTACAGCTCCGCAAGTCAATAGTGGCTTTTAATTTTACTTTGATGTTAACAGGAAAAAAAAAATTAAATTAAATATACAGTTAAGTTCATTCGATTAATTAAAATAAAAACCGTTGACATTTATTGTTTATAGGGTCTCTAGATTGCAGAAATACATAACAGGACAAGAATAATGATTTTGTAGAGTTACCGGTAAAATATCCAGACATCCCAAAGACTTTCTTGGGACGGAAATGCAATCCTTGCGATATTAGATCGGCAATTTGGATTTCTAAATTTTTATCAGGACATGTTAAGAGTCTCAAAATGGTTCATTCCTTTTTTAGCTTACCCAGGGCTCTGGCTTGGGATCAGTAGATCAAAGGACCGTTTTTTAAATTATGATACTGTTAACTCTTCATAAGAAATGATTATACTTTACAGATATTAAAAAATTCAGTATAGAAAAATAGTAAAAGTTTAATTTTTTTTTTTTAAAGCAGTTTTTTATTGCAGTCACCTGAAAAGAGAATATTCGATTATAAGTACTCGACGCCTAATTACAATTAAAATTTTTAAATTTTCTTTAAAAACGACTACATACTATTCTTATTTTCATGCAGACAGTCCTTTTTATCTCGAAAAGTCTAGATTTTAAAATTCTGAAAATGACACAGTACAACCGCCATATATATTTATTTCTCAATCTTTTTTACTCCTCTTCATCATCCAAATTCCTGTCCTCGTCCGTTGTTTTTAATTTCCGCTTTATAAACCACTTGTGACACTTCCTCAAAGGCGGCAGAGGTCTTTTTTGCTACTCTAAAAAAAAAAAAAAAAAAAAAAAAAAAAAAAAAATAAGTTAGCCAAAATAAATTTTAAATACGAAATAAAATAAGAAGTAATAAATTCTACTTTTTTTAATCGGTCCTCTTTCGGCTCCTGCCTTCGAATTATTAGTCATGCCATTTTCAGAGTCTTCGTCTCCTTTTTTCGATGCTGCGACGCTGTTAGCAGCTGCCAATTCTTTATCAGTGTGCCATATCCTAAGATGCCGAGCCCAATCCGCGGCGGAAAATAAAACAGAAGAGCAAATTACGCAGGTGTAAACGGCGTCAGCGTTTACCTGAAAAAATATAAATTAAAAACGGACGTTTCTCTGACGTTAGAAACAACCGGAAAACGTTCCTTCGGAAATGAACTTACGTCTCTTTCAAATTCCTTGTAAGTTTGATATC
The DNA here is from genome assembly GCA_037577465.1 of Liposcelis bostrychophila. Lineage (NCBI taxonomy): Eukaryota > Metazoa > Arthropoda > Insecta > Psocodea > Liposcelididae > Liposcelis > Liposcelis bostrychophila. Next base: position 8,794,914 of record CM075207.1, on the reverse strand, counting down.
CTCTATCGCTGTGATGCTCCGTCATATGCCGGACCCAATCTGATGGATTGGAATACGTTTGCTGACAGTAATCACATTGTAATTCGTTATAACCTATTTCTTCGACGTCGTCAGGCGCTTCCTGTGATGTTTATAAGTTAAAAAAAAAAAAAAAAAAAAAAAAAAGACTGAATGCATTGGCTTAAAGTTTATGGGAGAAATCAGTGGAACTTACGGTTTTTATTGTTATCTCATCCTCGACATCTTGAATTTCTTGATTTTGTGACACGTTCTCCCAGGATTCGACTTTCTCGGATTTGATTGTGACCGGAGGGACTTCCTGAACGGGGAAAGACTTTTTGATTGGTTTTTTTATTGCGCTGAAAGAAATAAAAATTCATTTTTAAAAAAAATTAGTGGCATGGAAGGCCTATAACGAGGCCCGTTGCCAGGCTGGAAGACCTAGAGACCCTAAAAAATATAAATGAAAAAAAATATAAATGACCAAAACTCATTCCCAAGTCTGCGTAAAACTTATAAAGGAAATGAAGGTGTCAAAAGCTTCGATATTTTGAGCAATTAAAAACCTGCTGCCCGTGCCCCAAAATTCAAAATGGCGGGCAAAATATGGAAGCCTAAATTTTTAATTATGAATGAAATTTCATGAATATTTATTTTTAGGTATTTTTGTGGCTGCTGATTTTATATCTGAAACAATTATTTTGAAATTCAAGATGGCGGACTTAGTATGGCGACAAATGTAATGAAAAGTTAAAGTTGTTAAATTTTCATGAAAATTTGTACTAAGGGGTTTTCGAGGTCACTGATCTCAAATCCGCTAATAGTTTTCTAAAAAAATTTTTAAGGGACTCAATAAATCGAAAAAAAATTAATTTACTCGTTGTATGTTCGATATTCAGAAAAACGGGTTATAAATTCGAGATCGGCGACCTCGAAAACCCCTTAGTACAAATTTTCATGAAAATTTAACAACTTTAACTTTTTTTTACACTTGTCGCCATACTAAGTCCGCCATCTTGAAATTCAAAATAATTGTTCCAAAAATCAATTTGTTGTCATTGTAGGCTTAAGAGTAAATATCAATATCGACATTTCGATATCGATATTTTTTACTTCGATAAATCGATAAATCGATATTGCTTAAGGTTTCGATATCCGATTTCGATATTTATCGATATTTTCAAAATTATCGACATCACTACCGGCGGAAAATGTTTGACAAAATATCTTTAAGTGGCGTTAGTATCGGCTTAATTCCGCCGATACTCTTTTCTCTTTACACTAATCCCTCTGTTTTCCCAAATTACTCACTTTTCAGTCGATGAAGAAGGCCTCTCTTTTTCTTTTTCTTTTTCCTTTTCCTTTTCCATTACCACTCGATTAAAAGAAGGATCTTTAATCACTCTTCTCTTAATCGGCAAACTTATTTCTTTTTTTTCTAACTGAGACTTATTTATCACGACGGGTTTTTTCCTGCTTTCCTCCGTGATCGACTCCGAAGTCGAATCTATGTCGATCTCCGCCGGTCTTTTCTTGGCCTGGATGGCCGCCTGCTTCTGTATAAAATGTTTTTTGATCCTTAAAGCCTCGTTCCTTTTACCGTCCGGCATCCCTTTCGGGGAGTGAATGATGGTGCTCCTGGAATGACCCTCGTTCGAGTTGAACTTGATCAAACTCGCATCCTTCGAATTGCTCTCCCCTTCCGTCAAATCCACCAAACCGTTTATCTCCAACAGCTGACCGGCTTTTATGACGGCCGGAAGGAGTTCGTGAGGCACTTGGGTTTCACCTTTATACATGTAATTCATTAAAATTTTAAAGATTTCGTATTTTATCTCCGGCAAAGCGACGACGAGCTGAGCGTTCTTCTGCCGATTGATCTGTTTTAATAACCTCTGGAAATATTTACTGCTGTTGGCTAAAACGAATCGATGAGCGTAAATCATGTGCTTATCGGCTGTTGCGATGATCACGTCTGAATACGACACGTCCGTCATTAGCTTCGTTAGGCAGGAGGATAAATGCTCCGGGAACCGGTTCCAGTTTAAAAGGAACTTGACTTTCTCGCTTCCGCTATTCATCTTTATAGCTGAAATAGGAAAAAATAAATATTAGTAAAAAAAAAAAAAAAAAGGCTTGGGGGTTAATTTTATAAGGGGTTGTCAATAAGTTACCTAAGTATATTTAGGCAGGAGAGGGGGTCTCTAGGGGGTATTGAAAGGGGGACAATAATTGCGTCACATTTGAATGGCCCCATTATGCTCCCTGAGGGGGGGAGTGGAGGCAAAATCACTGAAAATTCAGGTTAGCTCAGGCATAAATTACGTAATTTATGCAATTTTCAGAGTTCTCGCGTACGAAAAAGAGATGCATAAATTATATAAAAATCATGTATAAATTATGCAAAAAATTGAACAAGCCTCTTTTTTTTTTCCATTCCCGTATCACAGTTACGCATAAATCTTTTAACATGATTGCGCATAAATATATTAAAACGATTATGCATAAGTCTTTGGCACCATTATGCATAAATATGTTTACACGACTGTGCATAAGTCTGTTAACACGATGTGCATAAATGTATTAACACGAATATGCATAAATCTATTAACACGATCATGCATAAATCTGTTTACACGATTATGCATAAATCTGTTTACACGATTATGCATAAGTATGTTTACACGATTATGCATAAGTCTATTGGCACCTTCATGCTTAAATCTGTTCGCACGATTATGCATAAATCTATTAACACGATTATGCATAAATCTGTTTACACGATTATGCATAAGAGTATTAACAATATCATGCATAAGTCTATTAGCACGCTTATGCATAAATTTATTAACACGATTATGCATAAGTCTATTGGCACCAATATGCTTAAATCTGTTAACACGATTATGCATAAATCTATTAATAAGAGTGAGCATAAATTTGTTACAACTATTATGCATAAATCTATTAACACGATTATGCATAAATATATTTACTCGATTGAGCATAAATCTGTTAAGACGATTGTGCATAAATATGTTTACACGATTATGCATAAGAGTATTAACACTATCATGCATAAGTCTATTGCACGATTAGACTTAAATCTGCTAACACGATTATGCATAAATCTATTAACACGATTGAGCATAAATCTGTTAAGACAACTGTGCATACATTCATTTACACGATTATGCATAAGAGTATTAACACGATTATGCATAAGCCTATTAGCACAATTATGCATAAATTTATTTACACGATCATACATAAATCTATTAATACAATTATGAATAAATCTATTAACTTGATTATGCATAAATCTGTTTACACGATTATGTATAAATTTATTAACACGATCATGCGTAAATCTATTAATACAAATATGCATAAATCTGTTTACACGATTATGCATAAATTTATTAACACGATCATGCATAAATTATTAATACAATTATGAATAAATCTATTAACTTGATTATGCATAAATCTGTTTACACGATTATGCATAAATTTATTAACACGATCATAATACGATCATAAATCACGAGCATAAATCTATTAATACAATTATGCATAAATCTGTTTACACGATTATGCATAAGCCCATTAGCACGATTATGCATAAATCTATTAGCATGATCATTCATAAATCTATTAACACAATTATACATAAATCTTTTAGCACAATTATGCGTAAAACTAAGGAAACAATTGAAACAAGCGTAATATTTGCAAGTCTTTGTAGTTAACGACTTTAAAAAAATAACACGTATAAATAAATAAATAAATAAATAAATAAATAAATAAATAAATATGCATAAATTTGGTAAAAATTATGCAAGTCCAAATTCCAGCATAAATTATACAAAAGTAAAACTTTTTTTCGTTTAGGCAAAAATATATTTTCCATCTCTTCTTCGTACTAGTGGTTTCGACTTCAAAACCTGGATTCGTGATTGAAAAAGGAGCTGTTCAAAGATACAAGTTTCGGAAATACAGATCTCATTTTAACAAATTTTTTTAAAAAATTAATCGATTTTATTCCTAAATAACCACAAACCATTTAAATTTACCATTTAACAAACAAATCAAGAGCCATAAAAACTTGAGGCCATTTTGACACATGTCACGTGATAAATTTACCGCCAAAACAGAATTTCAATAAAAAAAAAAAAATTATCTTAAACAAATAGAATTGACAAAGAACGAAATAATCGTTCGGTTATCGTCACGAAAAATCAATAATTCCATTAGGTTTTCTTTAAATGCGAATTGTTTATACCACATGCAAACCGTTAAAAAAAAAAAAAATTAACGAAAACTCGGGTTAAAAAAAAAATTATAAATTAAAAAACCGTTAGAAATACTCACATTAAAAAAAATGGACGCCGTGGTTTTAACCGAAAATCACATCCTTCAAAAATCCATTATTCGAAAACCGAAAAAAAAAATATGTTACGAAAGTAAAAAGCTCTCATTGCTTCCATCGATGTCACCCCACAAAATCATAAAGAAGCGAGGATTGAGAAATCAATAAACTTCCTGCGCATTTATTGATTATCGGTTAGCCAATGGGAGGAGGCATTTCATTGATTTTCATTTTCCGATAATCTATACGAAAAATCTAATTTTACTGTCATTGACCGGAATACAAATGATTCCGTGACTTTTCGCCTTGGAAAATATGTAAGGATTTCAGAGAAGAAGTGAATTAAGATTTATTTTCCACTGCCGGGGTGGGGGAAAAAAGACGATTTTCAACGGTTTTCGACGTGTCACTAGAATCGATTTCCGGTGAAGGGATTTTTGGGCTGAGTTTCTTTTTTTTCGGAACTTTTCTTTTCGGTTTCAGCCCGTGGAAAAAAAGTTAAAAAAAAGTTCTCAGCTTTTGCTGCTAATGCGCTCAAGACGATTTTTTTTTTCCCTGTACGTTTTGATTTTTAAAAAATTAAATTTTTCCCTCCAAAATTATTTGAATAATTTTTTTCCGCTTTTCAAATGTACGGGAACCGTAAAAATTAAGTTCAGCTACCATAATTTAAAGAAGTTTTCTTTCTTAGGACCCGTGACCCTCAAAAATAAAAATAAAAAAGGAAATTTTTGAAAAAATAAAATATAACCACAAAAATATTTCATTAATTATCGAAATTATTATGTACATTATTTACAAAGATGCATTACACTGTATTAATATTATTATTATTATTATTATTTTTTGTAATTTTTCGCTTTTATTTCATTTTTTTTTAAATATTAAAAACCGGAGGTTTCACCGTCGTAGGAATTATTATTTTATTTTTAAAAATAAAATCCATTTTTTTTATCTTCCCGTATCACACGTTTAAAAAAAAATCAACGATGCCATGATATTTTTTTTTCTTCGAAAAAAAAAGGCTAAACATAAAAAATAATAAAAAAAAAAAATTTAAAACTAAAAAAAACTAAAACTACCGAACTCTGTTTACAAATTAAAAAAAAAAATTAACTAAATTAAAAAATTTAATAGACTGCACTAGACTTACGTAAAAAAAAAATTACTTTAAAAACATTCGAGGCGATTAAAAAGATAATTATCACTTTTAGCTGAAAATAACTTAAATACTGTATGATAGATGGTTTGAAGTTATTACTTATTATTTACTAAACCCCCGAACGAAAAAATTCATCTTTCGGTAAAAATATTGTTTATAATTTCGGATGTAAAAAAAAAGTATAATCGGAAATCAGTCAAAAAAGTATTTCGTGGGAAACATTAGCCATTCAACAGGCAAAAGCATAAATCTTCAATAAAATTTTTACAGTGTATTATTGCAAATTATAACATGTTATGACGTGACAAAGTGTGTATAACATGTTATAACACGACAAGGTGTGTATAACATGTTATGACATGACAAAGTGCGTATAACATGTTATAACACGACAAAGTGCGTATAGCATGTTATAACACGATAAAGTGCGTATAACATGTTATGAGATGACAGTGTGTACAACATTTTAAGTGCGTATAACCTGTTATAACACGAAAAAGTGTGTATAACATGTTATCTGGGATATTATGACATTGTCATAACATGTTATAAAGTTTCGGTATACGGTAGAGAATCGTGAAAACGGCCAAGTCAGTTTCATTTATTTGCCCAACCTTTTTAGAATACAGATTTTTTTTTCTTTTAAAATTTTAAAAACTAAATGCATTCGAGCTTTTTTCACTAGTGGTAGTGGAAGAGACAGGAATGTACTAAACTTTTAATCTTAACTTTTTTCTGCTTTTTAAAAAAATATACTATTTAAACGTATGAAATAAATTATCAAAACAAAAAAGCACCCGCCTTTAAGAAGGTCAGCAAAAAAAAAAAAAAAAATTGAGTCAGCGATTTTCACGATCACGGAAAATAAAAAAATTTAGCTTTTCAAATTAAGTTTTTGGCTTATTTCCGAGCACTTAATTCTTCAATTAAAAACAAGATGGAGTCCCCAAGCGTGACACAGCATTTTGTAATTTAAAAATAATCCACAAGATGTCGCTACCGTCATAATGGTAACATTAAGTAACATATATTTTTCTACGCTTTCTAATCTAGAATTAAAATTTACACGTTATAACGGTAATGACATCCTCTGGAAAAAAGTTTGAAGTTCAAGCTCCCTTGAGTTAGTTACTGTGAAAAAATCAGCAGTGACGGAAAACGATTGCAACGCCATCTACTGGAAAATTAGAGAATTTAAGTTTTGAAAACTCGCCGCAAGAAATCGTCTGGAATTTTTAATTTAAAAAATTAGAACATATGATTTAATGTTATAACATAACGAACCGTTTTATGCCTCATGTTATAATGTTATAACATGGTCAAACTTAACGTAACATGATTCAATAGTAACTTCTGTGTTATAATTTTTCTTTGTTAAGTAAACTAAAACTAATTTTGCTTGACAAATTTTTTTAAACGTTCGGCCTGTTTTTTTATAAAATTAATTTGGTTCTATGATTTAAAAAAAAAAAATTGAATTTCTAACTTTATCCGAATCGATTTGCATAAGCAAGAACATTACAATCTTGCCATAACCTGTCTATAATGTATAAACTTATAACATGTTAATAATAGATTATAAAATTATAGCACGTTAATCATATGACGGACGAAAGCCCGTTATGTTTTATTAAGTTATAACATGCAATAACATGTTAACACTATAACATTTTATCAAAAATTCCACCAAATCCACCTAACCAAATTATTTTCTCTCCAGACTTTTATTATTTATTTTTGACTGATTTCCAATCCAATTTATTTTCCAGCTTCCAGTTCGTTAAAAAATCATTTTAAAAAAACGATAAATAAAATCAGAATTAAAAAAATAAAATAAATAAATAGATAAAAAATAAAAAGGTTAAAACTGATTGGAACCGATGTCACCTGTCAATTATTTTGCTCATTTTTTATTTTTATTTTAAAAATTAATTCAATTTTTCTTTATATATATTTTTATATATATATATTTATACTTTTTATATCAATTAAATTTTTTTCTAAATTTTAAAATAATTACTATTTTTAATGTCTCAAATGAAAAGATGTACTAATATATTTACAAAAAAATGTTCACTTTTCATATTAAAATCTGTGATTTAAGTTTTCTTAAAAAAAAAACACAGCAGATGAATTCAAATTCTTTGTTTGTCTCTCTCAATAATATTTTTGATAATTAAATCACACGATGAAATTTTCGGATGGACATTTTTAACAGAAAAAAAAATTACAAAATTTCCGGGAACGAAAATAAAAATTGCCGAACGCTTCCGTCTGGGATTTTTTCCCCCTTCATTATTATTAATTTTTTTTTTTTTAATTTTATAATTTTAATCTTAATATTTTTTTTAAAAGAAGTTTTCTATTGAATTTTCAGTCTTTTTATTCGATTCGGGGAAAAAATACCATTGAAACGAAAGCGTTATCGATCCCCGGAATTTTTTTTATATTAAAATCAATAAATTAAAATCCAATAATTGTCGTCAGTCATGCCTTTCAAAAAAAATTATAACAAAGACGGTAGCTCGAAATTTTTTATGTTTTTGAGTTTATTTGGTGGTGTGTCCGCCTTATGCTCTTACATTTCCAAATATTTACATTTAAAACTTACTTCATTTTTAAAAAAAAAAAATATATATATAAATATATATAAAATATTAGTACGGTCACTAAATAAAAATCTGCTCAAAACCGGAAACGATTATAAGCCTCAAACCGTTCAAAAGCGATTTAATTTTAAATAGCCCCTGAACGATTTTTTTATTTAAAAACATTTAATCTAACAAAATCTGTAAAGCCCACATCACTACAAATTGTATTCCTTTTATCTAAGCTCATTTTTTTTTAAAACATCCGAACGACTTTTTTTTTTTTTTTTACATATAAAAAAAATTAAGTAGCTGCTTTAACGAAATTTGGCACCAAAATTATTTGACAAAGAAAAGAAACTGCCTTAATACTGCCGTTTTTAAAAAAAAAATCGTTGCGAATATTTTCGTTAAATTTGAAAATGTCGAAGCATTTACGGCCATTTTTAAATGTAAATTCATCAATTCACTAAAAAAAAAAAACGAAACAAAAAAAATATATATTTCATACATTCTCATTCTCTTAAATTTTAGGAAGCACATTTTATATTTTCGAAAAACACTGAAACCGATTTTATTTTTTTTAAATTAAAAATGGCAACTTTTTTTCCCTTTTTATTTTTTCGCGCGAAAAATCTTTTTTTTTTTTTTCCTTTTTCAGTAAAAAGATTTTTTTTTTCTCCAAAAAATATCCACATTCTTTTTTTTTTTTTTTTTTTAATTACCTGAATTCTCGATTCAGCTTAAACTGTTCGTTTTCTTATTTATTATCATTATTATTTATTTACTTTTTTTTAACACCGCGATTTTATAAACTACTTTTTTTTATTTATTAATTAATAGATATTTAATTTACTTTTTTTTAAAAAAAAGTCTTGGAACTAGATTGGTGTAAAAAAAACTTGACACTGTTTTTTTTTTATTATAAATGAATTTTTTTTCTTATTTCAATATCTTTAAAACAGATATTGCTATTGTGATGGGTTATGTCCAGGGCCCTGGAACGAAAAAGTAAAAAAATTTTTATTTAATTTTTTAGACTAAATTTTTAGACTTATAACTATTTTTTAGATTTGTAAATTAAAACTATGCTAAGGTTATTAAAGAAAAATGTGTTCATTTGAGATTATTTATTTAATATATGCATTGATAATTGCTTTCAAAAGTTTATTATGCTTCAATACTATTGTCTTATGAACTACTGTACGGATTGGTAACTTTGCCCCAGTTGGGCGATTTTTATTAATTCATTCAAAAAGATTCCAATTAATTTGTACCTCAAAGTAGAACTGAGCCAAGTCTATCCAAGCAACGTAGCCCGACTTTTACAAAATGGCGTCGCATTTCGCAAGTTGTGCATTGTTTCAATACTAATTTATGTCTTCTGCTTGCTTTTATTCTTCAAAAATTATTCGAGCACAAGACGCAACTAAATGTTGCCAACCCTTGAAGCAATGTAATGTTTACAAAATGCGACTCCATTTTGTAAAGTCGGGTTTTAAATAAGAAGACACGTTGTTTGGATGGATTTGGGTTAGTTCTACTCTGTGGGACAGAATATCTACAGGGATCGTAAACACTAGGGTTTAATCTAATTAATTTTAACGTATTTGAAATTTTATTCCTTATTTGCCCGATTAAATATATTTGGTGTGTGAGTTTTTGCTTTTCAAACACGACGAGACAAGACCTTGCTGTCCTTTAGCTTAATAAAAAAGATATATATATCCTCAGGAAATTATCAGTCTATTTTTCGATTATCCGGCTGCATATTTGCAGCATAATAATCGAAAGTCTAATAAAATAATGAAACGGGAAGCGAATTAATCTCCGTGTTATTAAATGGCCCGTCAAAACAAAGATGGCGTCTCCTTAGCCTAATCGAGCAGAGCGGAACATGTTCAATCTTCATGTAAACAATGTCTTTGTTTTTCATTAAAAAAGTTTATTTCAATAAAATCAAACTTTTTCGTTAATAAATTTTGGTTTTTCAGGTATTTTTTTGACTAAAGTTTCTCCCTACAATTAAAAATGATTATGAAAAAAAAAAAAAAAAAACTAATGACTTTGTTAAGCGTTGCTTAGGGTTCTATATTTGTAGTATTGTCCTATATTTTAACCCTTTGTCCTATGTCCTAAGATACTTTAATATAGGACGCAAAAAGAATATATTTTCCATAAAGAGGCAAATTTCAATTTTTTTAACCAATTTTTTTTTTTTATTATTATTGATATTGAACTTGAAAAAAAACTTTAAATATTTTTATATTTGTATCTGGATTATTTTTAACTATTTAACTATTTTAGAATAACTTTAGCGTTTTGATCAACTAAAATGTAAAGCTTTGAGATTTTTTTTCTTTGGAGCTTTTTAGCTGAACTCAATAATCGTTCAATTTCTTTGTTTTGTGCTAGCTTATATTTTAATGTTTAGTTTTCGAAATTTTAGCCTATACTAACGAAAGATTTTCTATCTTTTCGTTATCTTATTTAAAATAATTTTTTAAAAAAATGTTGCAATACATGTAAATGTGAAATATTAGGCTGTTTTAAAGTGCACTGAAAAAACGCGGGAGTAATTCTAACTAAATATATTAGTGGAAAATGGGTTAACTAATAATATTAGTTAGCCAAACTATTTTTTTAGTTAGACTAACTAACAAGAAAGACTTACTCCTTCCGTTTTCTCAGTGTAATTACACTCAATTTGACCGTCCTATAATGGTCCTATTATTTAAGAGTTAGCGTCCCATAAAATACTATTTTTTGTTCTTGTCCCTTAAGATTTCATTTCATGTTAGAAGTATAAGCTTTTGAGCAAGAAATTTGATTTTCAATATTAAAACAACATTTCGAATTTAAATAGTTTACGGATCACCAGCCATTTTTTATCATGATTAATGGTCAAGTAATAAATAACCGCACGTAATCATAAGTAATAGAAAGTATTAACTAATGGTAAATAAGTAATAAATAATCATATGGTAATATGAAGTATTACAACTACCCTCCCACTAGTACCCCACTATTACAAGTGGGAGTAACCGAAATATTACGCAGTAATAAAAGCAATAACAATCCTAATCGTTTTTAATTTTTTACTTAATTTCTTACTTTAACCTAACGAAAAAAATTAATTCCCTACCTGCATCGGAGGAAAAGGACCACCCATATGGCCTGGAATAGGGCCCATGTGATGAGGGCCAACTCCTAATTTAGGACCGTCTTCTGCTTTCTCTTCCTCTCGCCTTTTCAGACAAGCTGCTTTGGGATTTAAATTTCTTTCTGCAATAAAAAATTTAAAAAAAAAAAAAATGTCAAAAAATGATTAAAACTAATTTTTTAAAAAATGAAATACATACCTCGAACTTGCTGCTCCAGTTGCATAATAACTTCAACAGCCATATTTAAAATTCCAAGCTTCGTTTGAGGCTTGTCAGTTTTTAAGTGAGTCATACACATTCTTCCTAATTCCTTAAGGGCTTCGTTGATGTCGCGGATTCTTATCCTGGAATAATTTTTTAAATGAGTAATAAGAAATAAGTAATTTTTTCGAAAAAAAAAGAAAGCTACTGAGCTGTGCACGGTTTTTAAGGAAGAAATTCTGTTAAAATTAAAGAACTACAATAATACGAAAAATGATCAGTAAAGATTTGGCATCAAATAATTTTTGGGTAAAAATAATTACTTTTGTATCATCGTTAAGTAATAGATTACAACTAAAGAGGGATTATTATCAATGAAATAGTACATAATCCGTTTTTCCTAAAAAAAATTCCTAATCCATTTTTTCTAAAAATTTTGGCTCCTAAAATTGTTTTCCTAATTATTTATTTTTTCTAATTTTTAATTTTTCTAAAATTTTTTGATTCCTAAAATAAAATTTCTTAAAATCCCTAAAACTAAAGAGCCCCGCACAAAATAATAGGAATTCGGCTGTCGGATGAAGTTTACATTTAAAAACAAACAAAAGAAAAACGAAACAGAAGAAAAACAAAAACAAATGGAATTTGATCCGAAAGCCAAATTCCTATTATTTTGTGCGGGATTCTTTCCTAAAATCCCTTTAGGAATTTAAAAAATTAGGAAAAATATTCATCTTAGGAAATTTTATTTTAGGAATCAAAACATTTTAGGAAAATTGAAAATTAGAAAAAAAATTTTAGGAACCAAAATTTTTAGGAGAAATGAATTAAGAATTTATTTTTTTAGAAAAAACGGATTAGAAAAAATGGTCGGGAACGAAATACTGTATATGAATTTTAAAGGTGCCAGTTAGTTATGGGTAACCAATTTTTAGGGGCCATCTTTAAAATGCATATTTAACTTTCTAGCTCTGAGGCCACGCAGTAGAAACGTTTTTGTAGCGCCTATGCTTAGCTTATGTAAGCTCAAAAACGGAAACGGTTACTTTTGCTAATTCCACCCCCTGTCTGAGGCACATGACTATGAAAGTAAAAATGTTAAGAGAACAGCAGTTGTAAACTTTTTCCACTAGGAGCGCTAGATGACCAGACTAATACCATATAAGACATGCCTGGGAAGGACATCTAGCAAACCTAGCGGCAAACTTACGTAGCTCTGGTCCTCATTTTATTACTGATCTTTATCGTATTAATATATTCTACATTAATCTTCTTTTCAACTTTCTCCCAGTTTTGCATACTTACTTGTGCTTACATTGTACTACCATGCATAATATTACAATTTTTCAAAGCAAAAAAAAAAACCGCATAAAAAGCCATTTTAACAGCAAAAAATCTGATGTTAATTTACTAAAAAAAACTAAGTGCTTCTTCCTTCCCCAGCTACAAAAAAAAACTCATGCAATTGCTAAGCCATCTTTGAGAGTCTGCAATCTCTTCCATATAAAAAATTTTTCCGGAAGAGAAAACCGTTTGAATCACACTCAGTAAAAAAAAAAAAAAAAATATTTAATTTTCAGTTTTTTCGGCTTCTTCCCTTCCTTTTCAACTTACCTTTCCCTAGCATTATTCGCCTGCCGCCTTTCCTTTTCCCTCTGAGCTTTTATGTCGGGATCTTCATCTTCCTCCGCGCTCGAACAGTGGGAACAATTGAGGAAAAAAAAAAAAATTTACGGATAAACGTACTAATCTCAATTTGAAAAGATTTTTTGAATTTTGTTTTTATAATGAAAAAGGTAAACGAGCAGTGCAAACTCTCAAAAAAGACCCTTGGATGTTATATATTAAGAGAAGGCTTTAGATATTTATTTAAATATACCAAAATAAATTTCCCTGGCCTAAAACTTTTTTTTGGAGATACAAATTAAAAATCTGGCTTTGTAGCGAACTTTATATTCATACATGCATCTTTCTTTCAAAATTTCAGATTCTCAGGTTGTAAAGAAACTCCGGAAAACGTTTTCAAAAATAAATGTCGGGAATATATTTTCCAAAGCGTTTTCCGGAGTTTCTTTAAAACCTGAGAATCTGAAATTTTGAAGGAAAGATGCCAGTATCACTATGAAGTTCGCTACGAAGCCAGATTTCTAATTTGTATCTCCAAAAAAAAGTTCTAAGCCATGGAAATTTATTTTGGTATATTTAAATAAATATCTGAAGCCTCCTCTTAAAGTGCAAATTAAAAAAAAAAAATTATGATTAATTTAAAAAAAAGAAAAAAACTAAAAAAAAAATATTACTACGACAACATTAATATTTAAGAAAGAAAAAAAAAAGGCCGGTATATTCACAAAAATCGGAATTGTATTTTAAAGACTTGGCCAATTTGTTGACCAATTCCAAAAATTAAATTCGGAAAATTTTGAATAAGGGCCTCTTCTGTTTTAAACATTCAATACTCAAGCTTCTTCTTTATTTTTTTATTTATTTATTTTTTTGAATATTGAAAGTTTAACACTGCTCTCTCACCTTTCTCTGACATTGTTGGCTTGGCGGCGTTCTTTTTCACGTAATGACTTCGTAGTCGGATCTTCGTCTGCATCATCGCTTACTGAACTGTTTTACAAATATTCGTCAATTAAAGTTTTTTGTTTAATTTTTAAAATGATTAACAAGAAAAGAAAAAAAAAAGAGAAAATACATTTTATGATTAACATTTTGCAAGACGAAGAGATTTTCCAAAAAAAATAAAAAAAGATATGTAGCTAGGACTTTTAGGACAAGATACTTACTATCGCCTGGAACGTTTACTCCCTTTTGAAACAGAACTAGATGTGGAGTTAGGTGCAAGATTTGGACCGGAAACAACACCTAATTCGGAGCTAGAAGGCTTAATTTCCAAATTTGTATCTGGAGGTTCTTTTCTTTTTTCTGAAAAAAAAAAAAACGGAAAAGAAATATTAAAAAATGATCAAAAGAGCCAGGTGTAATTTTTTTTTTTTTTAATTCTAAAGTTGTGCCTCCACTTCCGATTAATCAGATAAGAGGATTATAATCCGAGAAGACGATAAAAAAAGTTTCTGTATAAATGCTCGATTTTTTTTGTTGATTTGAAAAACGGCACAGAAGCTTAAAAATCTTCAAAAAAATTTTATCTGCAGCTCTAAAATATTATATCCTACACGAGGATTAATCCACAAGTGGAAACAAGGTATAATATCCTGTCTCCATTGGCTAATTAATCGAAGGGTACAAATAATTGTACCATCGGAAATTCTGTATATTTTTGGAATTTTTTCTTCTGCTGCCACTATTTTTTACTGTTTTGATTATTTTTTCGAACATTAAAAATAATGAAAATCAAAAAAAAAAGTGGTAGCAGAAGAAAAAAGTCCAAAAATATACAGCACTTCCAGTGGTACAAATAATTGTTACCCTCCAATTAATTCTACAATGGAGACAGAGTTTAATTCCTAATTTTTTTTATATATTTTTAATTATTAAAATGCTATGGTCCGTCGAAAACGTAATACAATATGATACAGAAAGGACCCTTCGAAGAAAAAAAAAGATCCTGCCTCCATCTAGGACGGAACTAAAGCAACGAACATAATTTCATATATTTAATTTTATTTGCCAAACACATTAATCTGTTTAAAATGCTTCAATGCATTTCTTTAGCTTTACGTTTTGGCCTAACTCTAACTCTAATTTTTAAATTTTTTGGCCGCCAAAACTTTTAAAAACTGACATTTAAGAGTTTCAACTTTCATTAAAGTTGTCAAATTCCCAATTTTATTTTTCTTAAAATTCTGCGCTCGCCGCCTATACTTTCATTGGCATCCTCTGCATAGGGTCTCAGTCTTCTCGAGAATTTTGGCTCTTCAATATTCGAAAATCTCGAATTCGCAAGATGTCGTGACTCGAGAATTCAAAATTCCCTATCTTTGGCATTTTAGCCTATTTTCTCCGCAAATTTCTTAAAAATAAATATCGAGAAATTTCTTCGAGAAATCTCGAGTCATAAATTCTCGAGGAGAAACTGGCCACATTTCGCACTTCCAGCGCGAAACTTTTAGTGTGAAGTTCCATTTTTCCATTGCAACAGATTTTCCTTAATTTTTTTGTACCAGAAAAAAAAAATTTCCTAAAAAAATATCGCACGCTCGATTTTTCTCATTTCCTTCAACGTACTTTTGCCTGTCGAAGCTGCCGCGATTCTTTCGACTTTGACTGGGACGTCTGAATGTGTATCTTGAGGATATCCAGGTAACGGACCCGCGACAGGACCCGCTGGGCCACCATGCATTGCACCGGTTGCACCAGGACTTGACATATGGTCTAACGGTCCTGATGGTACTAAAAAAAAAAAAGGAAAAAAAAATAATCACCGAATCACCATAGAGATGACAAAAAAAGAAAAAAAAAATTCAGTTGAATTTTTGAACTGTACCATGTGGATAAGAAGCTAATAGTCCATTTACACTAGAATGCGTTATTAAACCACTTTGAGCTAAAGCGTGTACACTTTCGGCGTGATTCCTTAATACATTAATGGCATCGTCTAACCTTTCCTCCATTCTCGTTTCCTAAGGAAAAAAACAATAACAAAACGAATTAAAAAAGTTAAACATCTAATTAAAAAAAAAAAAAAATTTGAGCCTTTTACAGCCAAAGGAACAGAATTAAGTTCATTAAGTTCTCTGCAAGTGGTAACATGTTGACACATGCAAGTGCAACATGCATGTGTCAACATGTTGTCTTAGTCATATGTCAACAAGTTGCATGATGCATGTTGACACATGCAACATGTTTGAACATGACTGTGCATGTGGCAACAAGTTCTCATGCATGTATCAACATGTTCTGCGTACTTCATGTACAACAGTTCCACGAACTCTGGAAAATGGCCGCAAAAGACGTATTTCGACCCTAACGTGCAGTTATTAGTTTTCAAAAGGGCCCACTCCTTCCTTTCACTTACATTTATTACATCGGACTGCTCTCTCAGAAAACCGATCGCTTCGTCCAAACGTTGATCGGGCGCGTTCTATGTCCCAAAATAAAACGTATTATGTGGCATAACCAAAAACCATTCCAAACCAAATCATAAAACGAAAAAAGAAAACAAAAAACGAAAAAATAAATAAACAAAAGTTAAAATTATTAAAAAAAAATTAAAATTAACGGATTAAAATTAAAAAAAATTAAATTAAATTAAATTAAATTATACAATAAGTTTTTTTTTAAATAAATAAATAAAAAATATTAAATTGCAATTATATCTCTTAAAATAAAAAATAAAAATCACACTTAATTTGGGCATAGAACAAAGAGAGTGAATTCTAATCTGAAATGGATTAATTTGGGAAACTAATACGTACCATGTGTATTGCCCTATGCTCAGCTGGGTGTCCAGGGAAAGTGTGATGGCCATGTGGAGGAGGAGAACTAACTGGGGTGCTTGGATTAGAACTATAACTGGACACACTTTGATCCGTAGGATATATCTACATTTCAAAAAAAAAAAAAAATGTATTTAAGTAAATACATAATTACCGTATCAATATGAAGATCACTATCGGCATGTGATCCTTACAGAATTAAGGTACGAAAAAGCGATGGAAAAATTGTATAAAATATAAAATTTTTGTATCATTTATACAAAAATTTGGACATGCATAATTTGAAACTTTTAAAGTTTGCATATTTTTTTGGCACCAAAATTTGAATTTTTTTAAGCATAAAAAGGTGGACATGTATAATTTTTGCATAATTTATATTCATAATTTTTTAAATCGTAAGGCGGGAGCAAGTATTATGCATATTCAACTGTTTTCCATTTCACGCATACTTATTTATGAAAAAAATACAGATAATTGTACGGGAGGATCAAAAAACAATTTCTGGTGAAAAAAGTTAGGTTCCTTATATAAAATTTATGCATTTTTTATGTATGTCCAATTTTTTGTATACTTTATGCATCTCTTTTTCGTACGGCTTATGTCAATCATATTCCAAAAATGTCGAAAGGGGACATTCAAGTACTACGTAAGTATGATTTTGCTGAATTTGAACCCCCCCCCCCCCCCTAAAAATCTAATCTTACGTAATACTTGAACGTTCCCAAAGGGGAAAAATATAAATAATTATTAATATTTTTAAGTGTGATATGACGATGTTTTACCGCCATAATATTATTAATTAATCTTTTTCTATGAAAAAATAAAGTATAGGGGGGGTCATTATCCAAAAAACGTACATTCATGTCTATAAGATGATTTGCCGTACATGTCACAAACAAAGAAGTCAGAAAAAAATTCGGTAAATTCATTTATTTTAAGTTCAGTTAAAAACATAAATTCTACTTCCGAACAAAAAATAATTATTATGAAGTCATTTTTTTCAAAATTATTATTGTTAATTTGTCCTACCGACATGATTTAAGCTTAGCCTTACGTTTTAAAAACAAACAAGTAAAAAAAAAATTTTTCTACAGTAGAATCTTGTATTATATGTTAAAAAAGATATACTCTTCTTCCAGGATAGAAATAATTATTTTTAAGCTCTTATTTGGATCGTTATGTGACATTATTTGTCCTACCGACATGGTACGTTTTTTTGAGAATGAGCCAGGTGCTGTTCAAGTGTTACGTAAGAACAAAATAAGGGCCATTTTCACCTTTTCACCTTTTCCCCCTTTGTAAGACAAAATAAAAAAATGACAATCCCCCCCTTAAGTATTAAGTAAGGTTTTTAGTACCCCCTCCCTGTTAAATAAGTAAAAAAAAAAAATTTAGTTACGAGAAGAAGATTTTTTTCTTTACTGGTACATAATTTATGCAAAATACAATGTCCTGTCCTCATTGGCCAATTAATCGAAGGGTACGATTAATTGTACCACCGGAAATTCTGTATATATTTGGAATTTTTTCTTCTGCTGCCACTATTTTTTACTGTTTTGATTATTTTTTCGAACACTAAAAATAATTTTTTATAAATTTCCAACATAACCTCAATTTTAACCTTTTTGGGCATTAGGGGTGGAATTCTCTCGGTTGGGGTTTATTAGGTATACTCGATCAAAGAGGAAACCGGGATATGATCAGTAAAAAATACACCAGAGGTACTCGAAGAGTGGACTCGACTAAAAATAATGAAAATAAAAAAAAAAGTGGTAGCAGAAAAAAAAAGTCCAAAAATATACAGCATTTCCTGTGGTATAATTAACTGTACCCTCCAATTAATTGTCCAATGGAGACAGAGCATAAGAAATATTTTTTCAATGCTTTAACAAAGTTTTAAAAAAAAAACTAACGCTATGTTTTAAAGCAAAAAAAAATAATTTTAACTTGATTTATTGTTATAAGAAATTAAAAACCTTACGTAACCCCTCCCCTCCATCCTCGTAAGAAAAAAATAAGGCATTTAAATGCCCCCTCCTCCCTAAGGTCCTTACGTAATACTTGAACGGCCCCATAGCCACCATTTCGGATTTTTTCAAATTCGACATTTTGACTCTGAGGTATGAATACATATTTTTCTCTCCATTCATTTTTAGTCTACATCCGAATTTACATTCAGTAAGTACCGAAATATTTATTATAATTTTTTAATTAAGTTACTTAAATGACTGATTTCGGATATACACTGTAACGTATTTCTTTTTTTACAAGAAATATCAATCAATCGTACCGATGCTAAAGCTTTGCCTAGAGTATCACCAGGCGTTTGTGAATGTGGTGCATTTGGATGAGGCGAATGCCCTCTGAAACTAGACATGGGTGGAAGTCCTGGGGGCCCTGCAGGTGAGGGAGCCATGGGGGCCGTGCCTCCTAGTAGAGGAGTCGAACTTTCTCCCGTATGGTGATTTGGAGATATGGCACTGTACCCCTGAAAAATCAGAAAAAAAAAAAAAAAAATTAATTTACTGAAATTCAATAAAAAAGTTTTTGTCTCGTTCATTCGATTACCATATCATGGACACCATGCATGGGTGGCGGTGGATAGGAAGGCTGAGATAAATGTGATGAACCGTACGGCGAATGCCCGGAAGGATAAGGCCCCGCTTGAATGGGTCCTTGTGCTCCCGGAGCCCCTGACCATGGGTCCTGCCCGGCATTTGCACCATTTCCATCTGTAAAAAAAAAATTAAAAATTCGATTATTGCTTCCTTTAAAAAAAAATTACCAAAAATTACCGAAACTTACCTAAATAGTACGGATCTGCATAAAGCCCTCCAGCTGACTTAGGTGATGTGTACCTTGGAGAATCCTGACCGAATTCGTCCGACCCATACTGAAAAGAGAAAAAGAAAAAAAAAATCGATTAATACATCACACGCTTCAAAAGATTAAGATTTTCCTCATTTTCCCTCCCTTTTCCTCCCCCCACCCCATTTCCGGATGAAGAACAAAAGCATCAACTTTAGTTAACTCCTCTTCTATGAAGGTGATAAGCGCGGATAGTTGGAGAAACTGAATAAAGTAACGAAAATCGGCGGTCATTAAACTCAACTTTGACTGGTTATTATTTAAATATTAAGGGAGGAGGAGGGAGGGAGTAGAGAGAACTCCCGACCGAGTTGGAAATGGAAACTCCCCCTCCTCCCACCCCGCAAAATAGGTTTCGAGATGGTGGACTCCTGACTTGGAAATATCTTTGAAAGAGTTACGGTTCGAAGAGTTTCTTCAACTTGAATTAACATTTCAAAGTTTATCATTTGACCATTCAATCGTATCCTTTGAACTTTTGATAAAAATCACAATATTTTTTTTTTAAAAAAAAAAAAAGCTTTTTTCCGACACCTTTTAATTTTTTAATTGAAATGTTAATTTAGTATAAAGTTTCACAAAATATGATACATCTCCCTTTCAAAAAGGGGCGAAAAGGGGGAGAGCGGGAAAAAGGAAAGCGAAATCAAATTGGGGGAAGAAGATTTTAGCTCAAGAAAATACAAGTGATTTACACGAGAAAGACAAATACAATAACGGACATATGTTGCTCTCATAATAAGGCCTTACTCCCATCTACGAAAGCCACACGCACTTTAATTTTTCTTTTCTTTTTTTAATTCTTTCCAACTCGCGAAAACGTCGTGTGAGTTTTTTTTTTCTTTTCTTCTTCTTCTTCTCTTATTTTTACTCAATAAAAGAGAAAAAGAAAAAAAAAAGGAACCGGATTTTCTCAAATTGTGAAATTATTTTCTACAACTAAATTATGAACATTTTCCAGATAATGGCTAAATGATGATCAGAAATTAAGTGAAAAGGATGACGTCATGAAGGCGCGTCATCAGGTCATAATGTCGTCATTTCCCGGGACGATTTTGTGAGATTTTTGACGTCTAAATGACGTCAAATGAGTGCGAAGGATAGCATTAGCCATTGTATGACGTCTTATTGACGTCATCTTCCATATGACGTCTTATTGACGTCATCTTCCACATGACGTCTTATTGACGTCATCTTGATTTCTAAATATATAATTTTATGAATCAGTAATACACCTCAAGACGTCCAATGACGTCAAAGGAGTGCAGCGGAAAACATCACCCATTGGGTGACGTCTTATTGACGTCATCTTTTATATGATGTCTTATTGACGTCATTTTGATTTCTGAATATAACGTTATGAATCAATAATACACCTTATAACGTCAAAATGACGTCAAAGGAGTGGAATCGATAACGTCAGCCATTGTATGACGTCTTATTGACGTCACCATTATTTCTGAATATAACGTTACGACTCAGAAATACACATCATTGACGTCATACAGAAAAAATATTATCCGTCATACTTAACGACGTAATTTTGACGTTTAGAATCTCGTCAAATAGTATGGAAAGTGATGACGTTTCTGGTACGCATATTATTAATGTTTTTATGACGTTTAAAATACGTCACCTTTTTCGCTGAGATAAAAATGGCCAAGATGTGGTCATTTTCCGAAACGATTTTGTGAGATTTTTGACGTCAAAATGACGTCGTTTTGATTGACGTCCAAAAACTTTGACGTCAAGGGGTAGGATGGGTAAAATTAGCCATTGCATGACGTCTTTTTGACATCATCTCGATTTATGAAAATATTTAAACTGATTACGATGCCCAGCGAAAAAGGTGACGTCACGGTAACGTCACCTCGTCATCAAGTATGGTCATTTTACGGGACTTCATCGCGAGATTTTCGACGTCTAAATTACGTCAAAAGAGTACGATCGATAAAAAATTTAATGTTAACAACCTGAAAAAGAGCTACACGCATCATATGTAACACTTTTTATGTTAAAATTCGAATGTAAACATTTTTATGTCGACAAATGACGATTGATTATTGGTTCATCAACAATCCTATTGATGCGACATAATCGTTTTATGTAAAATTTACATAGAAAGCGTATGTAGCCTCTTTTTTTAACTAGTGAATTATGTTACTTTTAACATAAAATTTTTTACCGTGCACATATAAAATTCGTCCCAATGTAAATTTCGTCGCTTTGTCAAAAACACAAAAAGTTTTTATTTACAATTATCTTTTATAGTTGCAATTATCAAATCCATTCGAATTATTTTCTTATTTTTTAACTTTTTTTTAATCAAAATTATGGAGTACGATTATAAAGTTGCATATTAATGGCATCAACATTACGATTCAAGATTCATAATATTACTCTAGGTACTTAATTTTTTTTTGTATTTTGACGAAAAGTAAATTTAACAAAATTTTTAGTACCAAAAATATTTTTTATGACGAAAGGTAATTGTGACCAAATTTTTAACGCGAAATATCATTTGTGACGATTTGTTTTTGAGGCAAAATGTATGTACATTCTGACAAAACATATCAAACATATTTTTGTCACAACGACATTTTGTCACATAATTTATTTCGTCTCGTATGCAATTCGTCATAGTGTAAATTTTGTCACAATAATTTGACACCGAATTTTTTTATCACACGGTAAAAAATTTTATGTTACAACAACCTGAAAAAGGGCTACACATTCCATATGTAACACTTTTTAGGTTAAAATTTGAATGTAAACATTTTGATGTTGGCGACGAAATTTTTGGAACTTAATAACGTTGTACGAAATTCGTGTGACGAAAAGTCCCTGAATCCCTTTTTTACATGACATTTTTTTTACCGTGGTGTGCAACAAACCCAACAAACTCCCAAGAGGATTGATTTTTAAAAAAGCCACTTGAACTGCAATATAAACGGACCTGACTTTTTTTTATCGGCCGTTGACTTTCTTTTTGGTCGCCCTCCCCCTCCCTATTTTTAAAAAGAAAATTTTTTTACCGCAGAAAACCGGACTATTAAACCGTGCTTTGGTAAAAGAATTGTTATTTGAAAAAAAAAAAAAAGTTGGAATGTTCCAGTCCGATCACGTAGAGTTCCCTGCATAATAAATCGGACTCTATATCGAATCCGAGCCTGGCCATGTGCGGACGTTTTATCATTTTACTGCCACATCATCGATATTATATATTATTTATTTTTGAATCAAGTTATCAGTCAAAAAAGATTTTCCCCGTGTTTCGAAAGGGAAGGGGAGGAGGGAAGAGGTCGAGGAGGTAAATGAAAGGCAAAAAAAAAAAAAAAGTGTATGCGACGATCGTGATACCGGCTTAATTACTATCACTTGAAATAACATGAACCCTGTTTTTTCCAGAAAAGGGAAACGGGGAAGAAGGAGAGGACGGGGGCCGGAAGGGAGTTAATTTATAACGAAAAGTTATTTGATAAAAGTTAATCGATTCATACGGATTTAGAAATCAATTCATTCCCGCATTAAAATAGTAGTTTGGGAGAAAAGTTTTCGTTACTTTTTGAGGTCGGGGGAGGGAAACCCCCTCACCCCATCATCATTAACATCATTTTTCATATTTAAAAGAGAAATAAATTATGATGAAAATAAAAAAATTTGAAGGAATCCCCCAAGATAAATGAATCTTGATAATACGAAATTAAAATTATTGCAGGTTAATTCACTCAAGAAAAAAAAAATCGTTTTCCTTAAATTTTTAAAGGATTTTGACTTATTAAGTGCCAGGTACTGCTGAAGCACTTGGCTAAGGCAAGATGGCAATAAGATGTTGCAGTGACGAATATTATCAGTCGTAGTTTGTTAATATGATTTCGATCGAACATTTCGTAAAATAAATGCGAAAAAATGTCCATGTCTGATGACCAAAGTGTGACTCGTCACTTTACCATGACGTCATTCTTAAGGATGCTTACACTGAAAAACCCTTTCGGTTGACCCAACCAAAATGTTAGTAAAGCAAATACACACCCCAAAAATTTTGGTTAGGACAACCAATTTTTTGGTTCAGCCAATCAAATTTGGTCAGCTGAACCAAAAAATTGGTTGGGCAACCAACAAACCAACCAACCAATTCGTAGGGCAACCAATCATTGGTTCAACCAACTAACCAATTGGTAGAACAACCAATGTTTTGGTTCAGACAATCAAATTTGGCTAGCTGAACCAAAAAATTGGTTGGGCAACCAACCAACCAACCAGCCAATTCGTAGAGCAACCAATCATTGGTTCAACCAACCAACCAATTGGTAGAACAACCAATGTTTTGGTTCAGACAATCAAATTTGGTCAGCTGAACCAAAAAATTGGTTGGGCAACCAACGAACCAACCAACCAATTGGTAGGGCAACCAACCATTGGTTCAACCAACCAACCAATTGGTAGAACAACCAATGTTTTGGTTCAGACAATTAAATTTGGTCAGCTGAACCAAAAAATTGGTTGGGCAACCAACGAACCAACCAACCAACCAATTGGTAGAACAACCAATGTTTTGGTTCACACAATCAAATTTGGTCAGCTGAACCAAAAAATTGGTTGTTTTAACCAAAATATTTGGGGTGATATTTGCTTTACTAACCTTTTGGTTGGGTCAACTAAATCGTTTTTTCTAGGAAAAAACGTTTAAAGTAGGCAAGAAAAGGCCTTTTAGCAGGACAAAAACTGACTCTGACTGGTATTTTTATCACTCAGAGCGGGGGTCTTTTTCCTAAATTCAATTATGAAACTGCTTAAATTTTTCAGCCGAAATTAATTTTTTTTTCCAGCTTCTGAAAGACCTAAGCGTTTTAATTACTCAAAATTCGGTAAAATTCGCAACGGAGTGAAAATTTTAAGTTTTCTTGATCGTTACCTTTTTCAAACAGAAGAGAAAATTTTTCGTTGGTCATCGAAATTAATTGCAATTTTTAGGTTTTTTAGGTTTTTAAGGTCACCATTTTAAATTAAGGCCATTTTTAAATTTTTTAGGTCAGTGGACATCCTGCGATCGGCCACTGGTCGGCCTCTATTAGCTTGGAAATTTTAGCATCGAATTTTTTTAAAAACTGACACCGGCACCGGCATTCGCATTGAACCGAACCGAAACGAACCGAACCGAACCGAGATTCAAGCCTGCAGTGGCCGGCATGAGGTATCGGCATCTGATTTGGACACCGGAGTTTTTTTTCATAAAATCGGAATCGATATTTTGTGGCATCGGCATCGGTGCAGGAATCGAAACCGGAAGTTAAATAAATAATATGGAATCGGCCCCGACACCGAAAACGACACGGGCATGGGATTCGGACTACTGGCTAAACAACAAGAATGATTCTATTTTTTTTCCCATTGTTTTGAGTACCGGTACTGGCCGGCAGCTTTGATGCCGGAATCGGAATCGGCATCGGCATCGGCATCAACACCGAAACTGCATTCTCATTACCACAAGTCGCTTT
Source organism: Liposcelis bostrychophila (assembly GCA_037577465.1). NCBI lineage: Eukaryota > Metazoa > Arthropoda > Insecta > Psocodea > Liposcelididae > Liposcelis > Liposcelis bostrychophila. The sequence goes on along the minus strand of CM075207.1, from coordinate 8,769,656 downwards.
TTTAACTCTAGTCGCTCCACAAGTTTAATTAAAAATTTAGCCAAACTCAAAAAAAAAAAAAAAAAAATTTAAAGATAGGTCACGAAAAAAAAAAAAAAAGATTCGTCCACGACCTTGGAAACGGTAACTCGATTTCCACCTTAGGTAAGCAGGAATATTATCCTGGCATTAGTCATAGGAAAAATATGACATGCAAGCGAATAATGAAATTGTAAAGAGAGACATACAGTCTGGCAAAAATAATACCAACTAAGCAATCAACAAGTACAAAAAAAAAAAAAACCTTATCTGACGATTAAGTTAAAAAAAAAAAAGGGATCATTACGGTCATATTTTAAAGGTTATCAACAATTTTTTTTTCAAACTTTTCAAAAAAAAAAAAACCATCTTACCCCGCTTTCCTGACCAGAATTTTGGCATTTCCAAAATGGCGACTGCCTTTGATAATTATTCGGAGAAAGCAAATCAGGCGAATCCCTCCTGTTAAAATTTTCCTGTTTGTAATAATCCTGATATCCCGGAATTATTTTGTAATTAACGTTCGGGCACAAATTATTAAATTTCGTGGAATTCATAACTGCTACGTGTTTTTATTTACTTTTGTTTTCAAAAAGGAATTAACATAAAAATTAAATAATAATAAATCACATTTTTGTCGAAAAAATTCACGAAAAAAAAATTTTTTTTTTTTTTTTTGTAACTCACTCTGGACTTTAAAGAAATGAATTTACACACAGAGGCTTGAAAGAAACGTTTAAAAATAAATCATTTATATATCGGAGCTTAATTTAAAAACGAGTTTAAATTAATGGAGAACACGTTAAACATAAACCCTTTTAACCCGCGTGATTTAAAACCATAGATATATTAATATGTTCGAGGCAAGAAAGTGATACGCAACTCATTTCTTCAACGTATGATATACTCTTTTTTCATTCCCTTTCTCCCAACCGTCCCATCGGATAAATATGAGTCTTTTTTAACTGCATCGAGTCACAAAAACAAAAAAAAATATTTATAAAAAAAAAAAAAATTCCTACGATAAATTCACAACGATCGAAACACTCGTAATAAAAAAAAAATTCTAATTAAAATTTTTCTAACGCCACGTTCCCGCGAAAAAAAAAATTCCAAGGTTGGCAACATTTTTTTTTATTATTATTATTGTTATTCCGCCATGTTTACTTCCCCCCGTCGCGTCCCCCATTTCAACCCCGAATGAAATTTTAAATTTTATAACAATAGACACGCGGGAGGAAAACCTCCTGTTTTCGGAGGAATCGAAAAAAGAATCGGTTCCGAATCGAAATCTCATTCCCGGGGAGATAATTTCTTACGTTGAAGACGCCATTTTGAAAACGGGGAGGAAGGGGGGGAGGGGATTTTTAAGTTAAGAAAACCTGTTTCGATGTTTAAGATAAGTAACTCCTTTTCGTCATTTTGCGTTTGTGATCCCTGTTTCAAAATTTCTTGGCTCCACACTGTCTGGGGATTCTGTTTTCTATAAGGTGTTACGGAAAATAAAATAAAATAAATAAACCGCGTGTTAATCAGGCTTGAAAGAAGCGATTTTTCCTCCGGAACTCCAGACCTCGGAAAGAAAAGCTCTTTCCATTTCAAGGTCGCGAAACTTAGTAAAAATATATACACATCCCATTTTTTTTTTTTTTTTTTTTTTTTTTTACTTCTACTAATATAATAAAAGGAAACGAATATCAATTGATTTTAACAAATCCGACCTTCGCATTTGATCACTTTTGTTTAAAGATCTTTTTGATCTACTTTCTAAGTTCTTATAAATTATTTCACTTTTTAAAATGAACAAGGTCGTAGTTGACAAATTTTTTTTATTGAAGAAAACAAAGTCTTATTGTCAGAGAACTCGTAAAAAAAAAACTTTTAAGTTTTACGACGATTTTTGCATATGAGTTTTACCTTTTAAAAAAATGAAACTTAGAAAAAAAAAAAATAAATAAAGTAAAGAAAATCCAACACAATGGGATATTTACGAATGCACTTTTTTTTTTTTTTTTTTTTTTTTCGTCTTTTGTTTTTTTATATTTCTCGTAACAATATCTTTTAAAAAAATTTTATGTTCGTTTTTTATAGAATATGAAACAACAGATTCAAAGAGTTGCATTTTCTGCAGCTGTAATTTTTTTTTCTTTTTCCGAATAATAAGGGAGAGCGAATGGATTTTTTTTTTTCCTTTTTCTGGTTCGACTGATTTCAAGTGATTTTACGACCAGGTTAGGTTACGTTTAAGTTAAGTTAATTCTTACATTATTTTAAACGTTATGGTTTAAATTTTTAAGAAGCAAAATAAAAAAAAAAATAAAAAAAACAGCAAAAACGGTCTTGAAAATACCGATTTCTCGGAAAACGTTTTAAACCCTTGGGATTTCTGGGTTTCCAGTGCAAATCTAATCAAAAAAATACGGTTTGGTTCCGGTTTCGCATTTGACCAATGAACTTCAGTTCGGTTCGGTTCGGTTCGGTCCGGTTTCGGTTTTTTCAGAATAGACTCGTAGGAACCGGTTTTATGTTCGGATTTTTCTACCATGTCCTTAAATGAACCGGGTTTCGATTCGGTTCGGTTCGGTTCGGTTCGGTTTTTTTTTTTTTTTTTTTTTTTTTTTTTTGGGGGGTTAACTGTGTTCGGGGTTTTTCCTGAACCAAGTTTGGTTTCGATTTCGGTTCGGTTTTTTTCCAGAACTCGGATTGGCTTTGGTTCGGTTCTTTTCCTGAACCCGGTTTGGTTTCAGTTTCGGTTCGGTTTTCTTCTTCTGAAACTGATTTGGTTTCAATTTGGGTTTTTTTTCTGAATCTGACTTTGTTTCGGATTGGGTTTTTTCCTAAGCACGGTTTGGTTTCGGTTCGGTTTTTTTTTCAGAACCCGGATTGGCTTTGGTTCGGTTTTTTTCCTGAACCCGGTTTGTTTTCAGTTTCGGTTCGGTTTTTTTATTCTGAACCTAATTTTGTTTCGGTTTGGGTTTTTTTTTTTTTTCAGAATCTGACTTTGTTTCGGTTCGGTATTTTTTCCAGAACTCGGATTGTCTTTGGTTCGGTTCTTTCCCTAAACCTGATTTGGTTTTAGTTTCGGTTAGGTTTTTTGTCTGAACCTGACCTGGTTTCGGTTTGGGGTTTTTCCTAAGTCCGGTTGGTTTCGGTTCGGTTTTTTTTTTCCAGAACTCGGTTTGGTTTCGGTTCGAGTTTTTTCCTAAACCAGTTTATTTCCTGAACCCGGTTTGGTTTCAGTTTCGATTCGGTTTTTTTTTCAGAACCTGATTTGGTTTCGGTTTGGGTTTTTTCTGAAGCCTGGTTTGGTTCCGGTTCGGTTCTCATTTTCCTGAACTCGGTTTGGTTTCGGTTTGGTTTTTTTTTCCTAAACCCGGTTTTTTTCCTTAATCCAGTTTGGTTTGGTTTCGGTTCGGATTTTCCTGAACCTGGTTTGGTTTGATTTCAGTTTCTGTTCCGGTTTTTTTTCTCTGAACCTGATTTGTTTGCGGTTCAGGTTTTTTCCTGAAACCGGGTCGGGCTCTGGATTCGGTTCTGCAATATTCCAGGTTCGGTTTCGGTTCGGTTCCACTAATTCTAGGGTTAGGGTGGGTTGGGTTCAGTTCGGTTGTGGGTTTTTTACGGCTTGGAACCTGGTTCTGGTTCTGGTAAACTTGTCCGTGCGGTTTGGTTTGGTTGTCTCTTTAACTTTGATATTGTTAACGAATCAAAGGCAGTCCGTCAGGGAACCCCTGTTTTGTCCAAAACTCCAGTCAGGACCTCAAAATATTAAATTTTAATCTCTCAACTTCACATTCGTAATCAATTAATCCTAAACATCTTTCAGTAAAAAAAAGCCTTTATCTGATTGCAATTGATACTTTCATATCTCGCTTCGGTTTCCCAGAAATGAAAACAATTGATCCCCATCATCCCGCAATTCAAATCAATATTTGAAATGGATTTTTGATACCGAACAGAATTCTTCACCCGAGGTTTCAAGTCATCCAAGAAATAAGGATGCCGAAGATGCAGTTTCGCGGGTGAGATGAGTGTAGTTATAAAATGATTTGGAACAGATGCACCCGCGAACGGGTCGACGTTGAACGGTTGTCTAACGTTTCGAAAACACTTGTTAAAATAGGCCAGATGCTGTCAAAATATTCGCATCAGCTGTTTTATACATGCTCTTGACCTATCTTCTGCATTACAAGTCTACCTTTTCACGTCTTTTTTTTTCGGGAATTAAAAAAAAAAAAAAAAAAAAAGGGAAAAAAACATCTGCAAGTTTCGGGGGACTGTGATTTAAATTCCGTGGCTTCCGATCAGATGGCACCTTTTAAAAAAAATATTCTACAGGTGTCCGATGAATTTTTATAACCCAATTACGGAACTTATGTGCAGATGGTTTTACTTTTGGCAAAAATCAGGTGGAGACAGGGGGAAGGAAGAACCCGATTAAAAAATTCAAAACTTTCTTCCGACCCCCCGCAGGCGATGCAAAAGAAAAAAAAAAAAAAAAAAAACTTGTTGATCGCAATTACATAAAACAGCTTCCTATCAACGGGGGGAAAGGAGGGCGCAAAAAGAGGAAAACTCCAGGAATCGAAAGACTAAAAGGTAGTTAGATGAAGACGTAAGATGGATAACGCGAGGATGATAGGAACCTAAGACTGGAAATAAAGAGGGGTGAAGGGAATGAGAGAATTGAAATAGGGACCAAGAGGAGGGTGCGCGACCTCATTTTCTTTTAAGTCCCCCCTCCCCCCTTCCCCTTTCCACCCCCTTATCCAACAGAGAGAACATCCGAACCATTTCTCAGTAGCGGAAATAGTGCAGTCATCAATCCTCTTAAAATAATAAAAATTAAAAAAAAAAAAAAATCGCACGCACACACGCAATGCACTGAAAAAACAAAAGAATTATAACGAACAATGGTAATAACCGTCTGATGCATACTTAAGTGTTAACAGACTTGCAGCTGCCGGGCCATTATACTCATGAGGTCAAAAACGGACCCAAAGGTCATCCATGTTCTTATAAATACTCATAATTAATTCGTACGTACAATACAATTTAGTTTCTTTTGTTTTTAAAAAAAATAAATCACCGGTTGTGGATCAATTAGCCCATTTGTGGTTCAAGCAAAGAAAAAATTAGAAAACGTGTAAACATCTCCAGCGTTTCCCGAATTTTGAATTAGTTTACGCAGCAAATATCCACAAGAGATTATGGTTGATCCACAACTGATCACCATCCTCACTTTCGAGGATGAAAAAAAATTGCTGTAAATCAACCATCAGTTGTGGATCAACCAATCAAAATAAGAAAGTATTTAAACATCTCCCTCGTTTTCCAAATTTTGATTTGCTTCCGTGGAAAAGATCCAAAACAGATGATGCTTGATCCACAACTGGTCATTATCATAATTCCTGTAGATAAACCACCAGTTGTGGATCAACCAATCAGAATAAGGAAATATTTAAATATCTCCCTCGCTTTCTAAGATTTGTTTCCGCGGAGAAGATCCAAAACTGATCATGCTTGATCCACAACTGGTTATCTTAATTTTCGCGGCTGAAAAAATTAATTCACCCGTAGTGGATCCAATTAGAATACGAAAGTATGTAAATGTCTCCCTCGTTTTCCAAATTTTGATTTCTTTCCGCGGCAAAGACCCAAAATTAATGTTGGTTGATCCACAATCAGTGTCATCATCGTAACTTGTGGATCAATTCAGTTGATCGTTTCACCAATTTGAAGTTAATTCGTTAAAGGTTTCCTTGGAGAAAATTTAAATCGGAAAAACAGGATCGAGAAAAGATTGTCTTGGTCCAAAATTGATCATACTTCCAATGGACTGGTTTTATTCGAAAGTTGTGGATCAACCAATCCAAATGAGGAAATATTTAGATATCTTCCGCGTTTCCCGATTTTTGAATTTTTTTACACAGCGGTTGTGGATCAAGCATTATAAGTTTTGGATAAAACTTATAATGTTTGATCAACAACCATCATCCTCATTTGTGGATCACTTTTATCTTAAATCAAAAGTCTTTCCAAAACTTATAATGCTTGATCCACAACCATCATCCTCATTTGTGGATCACTTTTATCTTAAGTCAAAAGTCTTTTTAGGTAAGGCAAAAGTCCTTTCAATAACTCAAACATAATTCATTCCTGGGGAAAATTTAAATTGAAAAAAAAAAAAGAGAATCGGGAAAAGTGTTGCCTTGATCCACACTCGATAAAATTTACAATGGATTGGTTTTATACCAAAGTTGTGGATGAACCAATCCGGAAGTATGTAAATATCTCCCGCGTGTTCCTAATTTCGATTTGCTTCCGCGGCAAAGATCCAAAACTCATGATCCACAACCGGCATCATCATCCTTATTTTCGGGTCTCAAAAAAAAAAAAAGCCTTGGACCGTCCCTGCCGACGTCAACATCCATACACACAGGTTAGATGGGGTGAGGTTGTAAGGGATGAAGGAAGCTGGCTTTAGTAGGGAGGGTGACAGAGTAGTCAATTCGTCGGTCACCATTCTCTATATCCACCATCAGGATTGTGATATCAATCGTTCATTTTCTTTGAAAAAAAAAAAAAAGGAAATAAAGATTAGAGAAAAGAATTTTTATTTAAAAATATTTTTTGGGTGGCGGGTGAATATGATGTCTTAATGAATAGTATGATGGCTTTGATGGACAGTTGACTGAGAAGGGTTCTTAAAAATATACCTACGGGGCATGTTTACGGCGGTTACAAAGTAATCCCTTTTCCTCCAAAACATTTGTAACTGAAATTATTATGGGAATGATTCAATTGGTTTTTTTTTTTCAACTCTTTCCAAGTCACTGAAATCGAATTTGTAAAAAGGTCAGACTTCTCACCTATCGGTATTAGCTTCCACAGGCATTTCGTTCATTTTTCCCATGAACCCATCTCTTAAAAGTGGTCTAATTTTTCAAAATGGAACAAAATCAGGGATATTAACTGTTGGTGGGATGAACGGGAATCAGTAATGGATCAGGATCCATTATTAATGCATTTACGTTAATAGTAAGTCAGAATTGAAAGAAAAAAGACAACAGTAAATATTTTCATTTTTTAAAGTCTTATGGGTTGATCCACTACAGTTGCCAAGACCATATACTTTACACTGATTGCGATCCAAACGAAAGGAGATTTGATTTCGATAACAGGATCATATTCGTCTTCTACAATCTCAAATTTTATTTTCACAAAAAGATCCAGTTACGAAATGTTAGTCATACTAGAACCGAATTTGGATCGGAATCCTTAAATGTAGGCCATGCAAGCTAAATTATGACATGAATTAACAAAATCAGTTAAGTTATTTAGTTAAACGATCCAATAGCTTTATCCATTCCTAACTTTACTTTAACAAATTTAATGGCTTTTTTTTTTCTTTATGAAAAGTTACAATCTCAATTAACATTAAAATCATAACGTTTGATCCACAACTCGGTTGATCCACCACTAGGTTCTTATTGACGAAATTTGGCCAATTCTCACCAAAAGAACTACGAAACTTATCGAATATGCAACAAATGTCCTGTCCAGGGAGATACGATTAAAGTAGTTTCAAAACGAAAAGACAAAACAAATCAGTCGCTTAGTGGATCATAGGATGGAAGGTGATGATTCACTACGATGATCGTGATCCAGTAGTGGATCACAGAGATAGAAATGACCAATCAGAATTCAAACCAAGGATAAATATTTAAAATATCCTCAAATACTTATAAACTGATTTTTTACTCATCTGATCCACTACTGATGTCATAACTTTATCCGATCCAAAAAAGCTACAATTTTATGCATCACGTATCTGATATGCTGGCTTCGAAATTAATGAATGATGATGTCGGTCAGAGGTGAAATAAAGCCAGGAAAAGAGTTATAAAATTTTGGATCAGACTTGAGAATACCCAGAGAGCCTCAACAAAATTGAATTTTTCCATCAAACATCGACCAAATTTGGAAATCTTATCAGGATTGGATCAATTTTCACGTCACCGGCCAAAAAAAGAAATTTATTACCTCCAAAAACCTGTCGCGACATGCAACGGATGTCAAACCACGAGGCTGAACGTATTCAAAACTCCTAAGTCGATACAATAGCGAACGAGAACACTTCCTTTTCATATCCAGAACTCTTCGTGGAGACAAATAACCTAATAAACAAGAGTACAATCATCCCCGACCGAATCTGAAAATTTAATATATATCTCAACGGTCTCGCATATACCACTTGCGTCTTATTTCCCAATTCAACCTAATTCCGAATCCATCCCAAAATGAAATCTTCCTCTCTCTCCGATATATCGCCCACGAATTATTCAAACACCTCAATAAAGAAAGTCATGTGAATCGAGATGAAGAAGAAGAAGAAGGGGTGCAAGGAGGCGAAGGGATATCCGGTTAACTGAAAAGCTACATCTCCAAGAGAGAGAAATCGGAAATTTGTATTATCTGATTTTGAATGTTGGTATTAAACCTCCCCCCCTCTTCTTTAACCCGTAATTCCTTGCTTATTAAATCCTCCCTCGTTTGATCCACTTTGACCTTGAAATATTGGAAACAGTATAACAACAACAAAAAAAAATATTGTATAAAAATTATTAAATTCAAAAACTTTTTGGGACGATCGGAAGCAAAAATAAGGTAGGCACCCTACTCCTGCACAAAAAAAAAAGAGGGATGTTTTTTTCTTCCCTTTAAAATGATCCACTTCGACGTTTCGTAAACGTTCGGAGGGTATGTTTATTAAAAAGGGAGGCGAAAAAAAAAATAAGGTTCAGGGGTAATACGAGACTTTTGAACGAATTCGGATGGGTCGCGTGCTCAAAACGACGGTAAAATGAATTACTACGAAACCATGGGAATTTCGAACCCGAAGTTTTTGGATCATTTAAAATCTCTTGGAAAAAAAGTCACTACGGATTTTAATTTTTTTTTCTAATAAATAATTATTAAAAAAAAAAAACAAGGACCGGATGATGGGTCAACCGAAAATTATTTTCGTGGAAACGGGGAAAGAAAGAAAGAAAAAAAAAAGTTTTGGAAAAAATAGAAGAGAGATCGGTTACAAAAAAACATACCTACGAGGGTTCTTAAAACCATGGAGGCTTTTGATTGGTCGAAAATGAAGGAGCACCTGGTGCCTGAGTTCAGTTCGACAGATGTTCAACTCGTTAAGTAGGTTCTTTACTATGTATTTTCTCTCTCTCATATGAGGGACTTGAAGATCAAGGGAGATGGGTGATAACCATTTTATTGTTGTTGTTTTCTTTTTGATTCCGTATCTTTTTTTCTTTTTTTTTGGCAAACTGCGAAAAACAAACCTGAGATGCTACTGGTCATGTGTTATTATTCGCAAAAAAAAGGGGTTGACACTAAACCCGGTAGGTATGAAAAGGACGTTTGCCTTTCTTTTTCTTAGTGAATCGATTTTTATTTCCCCCCTTCATTAATGAAGCAACAGCCAACTGACATTGTTTACATTTTACAGGGCAGATGAACTTGAGGGATTCTCTCGACCGTTTTCCAAAAGATTTAATTTCGTTCTTTTCTTTAAAATATCAGATGCCTAAATTATGCACCTAGTTTACTTATACGAGACATTTCCGATCCACTGCAATCCCGCCCAGATAGCAAAGTCTATCCACGTCTTCAAGACGTGATGAGGATATTTATTGGAAGTCTATTGGATTTACCCATGTCCGAACTGATCCAAAAAGCGATTTTTGAACGTCCTATGAATATCCCATGGATTTGGTTGAATGGACAATCCACTAATGAATACCCGTAGGACGTCCAAAGGACGCTTTTTGGATCAGTGACTAGTGACAGGATCAGTGATCAGTGGATGTTTGATCATCAGGATTAGTGGATCCACTGATCAGATTGATCAGTGGATCAATCTCAGGACGCTATTGGATTTACCTACGTCCGCACTGATCCAAAAAGCGATCTTTGAACGTCCTATGGATATCCCATGGATTTGGATATCCTGTGGTTTGCCCATTAGATAATGAACAATCCACTAATGAATACCCATAGGACGTCCAAAGGACGCTTTTTGGATCAGTGCGGACGTAGGTAAATCCAATAGACGTCCAATATATATCCTCGTGACCTCCTGAAGACGTCCTCGGGACTGGATAGACTTTGCTATCTGGGATATTTTATAAGTAAGGAATTTTGTCGCCAGCGGAAACTTTAAACAAGATCGAAAAAAGTCTGTCTTGATCCAAAAATGATCCAATATTCGTAAAACTTGGGAAAACTCTCATATATTGGACACCAGCGTATCGGCTATAGACCTATCTTGATAATCGTTACCAGTATATTTAATTCAATTTTTCCAAGACTCATTCAAAATTGATCCAATTTAACATTTCCGTCATGGGTTCTCCAAAAATATTTTTAGTTCACAAAATAATTGATGTACCGTTACAGAACCATCAGGAGACAAAGATTCTTTCAATCAATTTAAGTCGAGATTTAAATTCATTTGATGGTTTCTCTGGGAAAAACAAAATCAGGAAAAGTTTGTTTGGATCCAGCTTCGATCCACTCTCGATAAAATTTTCAATACTGTATGACATTGGACGCCAACTAATCGGCCACAACTCCAAATCTTGGTAGACATTAAATTTAGCACTTAGCAGTTAGCTTTCTTAAAATTGATCCTCACTTGATCCAATTTAATGAATATTTTCAGCAGGCTCTGATTTATCTCTGATTTTTTTTTTTTTTTGCCATTACTAACGTATCCGTAATGGCTCAACAAAGGTGGGTGCTTCAAGTGACGAACGACTTCGCGCAATTCACTGCAAATTTATTTTCGGAGGAGATTAATAACAACAGCATTCTTGCTCAGCTTCAAACTCAAAGTCGTAATCTAAGCATTATAATTCAAATGTTACATTTAAAAATATACCGATATTTCCAAACCGGCAGAATGTTGATGCCCAAACAAAAGAGCTTGAAAGCCAGGTTAGATTAACTTTAAACAGGATCCAGGTCGTTGCGTTGCAGCATCAAGAAATTTCAATGTTAAGGGCATTAATACGTTACACAGGTAACGTCCCTGTGATGCGATTATCTGGATTTCATATAAAGGAAACAGAATTTCAATGAGGTAGAGCTGAAAGTATTATCAATTTTATAAGATATTTCAATAAAGGAATATCAGATTTTTTGTACTTTTTTTTTTAACTAATAAAATTTGGAGCCAAACCAGGCTCCTTCGAACTGCCCTCGCGGAAATTAAAATTAAAATAACAAGATCAGAAAAAGTCAGCTTTGATCCAACCCTGATCCAGCCTTGGATTAAATTTCCAATGCTGGACGCCATCAAAAATCGGTCATAAGTCCAGTTTTAACCAGGCGTTACACTAACAGTTATTTTTATCAACGATCCAAATTCGATGCAATTCAATCGTATTTTCAACTGAGCGAAATAGGACAGATTTGCCAGGTTTGCTCTTTTAATTTAAAAAAAAAAATTGGATCAAATCAAACAATAACCGATGGGGCTCTTTTTCTTGCGGCATGAATAATAAGTCAAAAGCCGATAAAAAAGAGAAAGTTCTTGGAAACGTTTATCAGCTCAGAGATTTATCTGAACAACTGCAGCAGTAGGGTCAAATGGGGCAAAAAGTGGGGAAAAAAGGTATATATTTAAGAAATTTTGCTGAAGTCATTTTCTGAAGGCTAAATTTTCCGTGCAACATTCCCTATCAAAATAGGCCATCAGTTTTATCTGGGAGCCTAATCTAAAAACTGAAAAAAAAAGGAAAGATTAACTTTCCGGATTTGAAATTATAATTCCGATGGGCGATTAGTGATGGACAAAGGTAACTCTAGCGAGCAATAATAAAGCAATTGTAGCTATTATTGGGCGGTTGCTCTATATGTTATCGCTCATTAGCCTTTTGAGAAGAACAAGGTGATATCAGGCAAACTTTTTCCGGGGGGAATCCCGTTCTAATTCCCTCAAAAATCCAAAAAAAAAAAAAAAAAACGGAAACAAAAAATTCAAAACAAGCAAAAAAAATTTCATCATGATTTTCAAAAAAAACCAAAAAAAAAAAAAATTATTACCGTTAAAAAAACATCAATTCCTTAATGAATGTTTACAAGGTAAAAAAAAAAAAAAGTGTTCGAAGGATGATTTGTAAGAAACGAAAAAAAAATATATAAGAATACCATATTCATTTTTCAAAGCGTGTCGAAAAAGTCAAGATGGGAAATCTGAAAGATCACGAAATCAAAAGAACAAAGTCGATTAAAGCCTTCTAACACTGAATAATTCAATAATAATTTATCAGTATTTGCGTTATCCACATCTGCCGCACTTCCCATTCTGTACACCTCTCGTATATACACGATTACCTCCCACCAGCATTGCTAAACACGACTAGGATCACGGCAACCGTTCCGTTTTTCCTCACGTGAAAATTTTGGGGGGAAAAAAAAAAATAAAAAAAAAAATAAAGAAATCCTCCAGGTACACATACCCCGAAATTTCTTTTTCAGTCGGAAAAACCCCGAAAAGAAAATCGTTTTCTTTTGAAGAAAAAAAAAACCTCCTTGACATTTGTTATTTTCCGAGTGCTTTGTATTTTACACGTCAGCTTTTCAATTCTATTAACGCTTTAAAAGTTGACACCGATCTCCGGAATAAAAAAAAATCAGGGATGGCAAACCGCTCCAAAAAAAAGGCTCAATTTTTTTTTTTTTTTTAAATAAAAAAGTTCGGTAAAATTTTGGTATGGTTTCGGCTAAAATTTTGTCCACCAGCAAGGGTTCAGTTGGGTTTCGGTATTGATGCCCGAGTTTTTGCCCCTATTTTCGGTCATGGTGGTCAGGTAGGCTTGACGTCATCCCAAAGAAAAAGGGGACGTCATGGTGACGAGTCACATTTTGGTCATCAGATATGGCAATTTTCCAAGACTTTTTTTACAAGGTTTTCGACGTCAAAATGACGTGAGTGACTTCTTATTGCAGCACTATTGACGTCTTGCATGTCATCCAAAAGACGTCTTCTTGACGTCATCCACTGGTCATTTTCCGGGACGTTTTTTTTACGAGATTTTTGACGTCAAAATGACGTGGATGACGTCTTATGGTCGAGATTGATGGCCGAGATGACGTCAAAAAGACGTCTTCTTGACGTCATTCATGACAAATTGTGTTACCGGTCGTTCTTAAAGACGTCATTTTTGCGTCGTTTTCACTAGTGAAATCGTCTTAAAATGTGACCATGCCTGATGACGTCTTTTTTGACGTCAAAAGTACGTCACATTTTGGATTCTTTCCAAAACCACAACTTCTTTTGTGCTTCCTCAACTATCGTACAATGGTTCGGTTCGGTTCGGTTTCTTTCTTCGTTGTAGGACAACACCGGTTTCAGTTCAGTTTGGTTTTTATAACTAACCGGTTTCGGTTTCGGAAAAAACTCTAACCAAAAGGTTAAGGTTTTTCCTTTTCGGTTTTTTTTTCTACATCAATTAAAAAGCTGAATTTGGTTCGATTTCGGTCACGGTTCAATTTTTTTTAAATAAAGAACGTGGTTTTGGTTAGTCTGGTTTGGCTTTTTATTAAAGACCCCCGGGTTTGGCTCGGTTCATTTTAAAAACCCGTTTGGTTGAGATTAGAGATTCTGATTTCCCGGGAAATTTGTAAATCCAGGATTCAAAATTTCTCATTTTTGAAAAAAAAAAAATAGTTTTTCGGGATTTTGGAAATTAAAATTCGCCGGGATCTTGGGTAATTCCCGGGATTTCTTGCGGATTCTTGGGAATTTTCCCGAAAATTAAAAAACTTTAAAATATTACTTAATATTTTTGGGAAAATACCGAAAAATTTGGTCCGGTTTTTAAAGAAACCGGAAAATCCGGGAATTACCCAAGATCCCGGTGAATCTTAATTTCCCAAATCCCGGGAATTTTTTTTTTTTCAAAAACAGGAAATTCCGAATCCTGGACTTAAAAATTTTCCGGGAGAAATCAGGATTTTCGGTTTTTCAGTTAGATTTTGTTTCCTTAAAAATAACCAAGTTTCGGTTCGGTCACGATTTCAGTTCAATTAGAATTTCTTGAACAAAAAACCCGATTTTGATTCGGTTTTTTTCGATTCAGTTCAGTTCGGTTCGGTTTGCCACCCCTGAAAAAACCTTTCACAATTTTTTTTTCGCGCCTTTTCAGAAAAAAAAAATATCTGAATGGGAAAAAAAATAGATTTGAAGCAAAAGATTAAAAAGCTTTTTGCACCCGCATTTCCCGCAAATTATATCAGTTAATGATAATCAATACAAGATGAGAAGAACAAAAGGCATTCTCAATTAACTCAAAGTTCAAAAGGGTTCTGCAACTCCTGCTCCTGCAGCGGTAAGGTTGACTTTTTTTTTAAGAGAAAAAGAAAAGAGAGAAAAAAAAATTGTCTTTCAGGGAAAAAATCGTCAGGTCGGAACACATAAATCTTTTTGAATAGAAACTGACCCTTGCTTTCTGGAAAAGTTGTTCTCTTAAAAAAGGAAGAAAAAAAAAAGGAGCCCCCCCCCCTTCCTTCTTCCTTCTACGCCTACTTAAAAACATCCTGGAAAATCAAAAACACAGAAGAGAGGAGAAGATATAATTGGTTTATAACATGTTGAGGTCAAGACGGTAAGTGAAAGGCTTATCCATAATTATGAAAAATTGAGGACGGGAATTTTATGTAATTAATAAGCTTGCAATGACAGATTATTAATTTTTTGTTTTTGCGGAGAAAATATATTGCACTAAGTTTGGATTCAGAAATAAAAATAAAGACGATAATTTTTTTTATTAAAAAAAAAAAAAAAAAAAAAAGAGGCAATGAATTATAAGTTTGAAAATAATTTTTGAAAGCAAATGGAGTAGGGAAAAAAAGTGTGACGTATGAGTCAAATGACGTGACGTCAAAGAGTCGTAGATGTCTGAGGGATGGCTAGATTTTGAGCTTCTCTCCACACCTATTCCTCCACTCACAACAGAATGTTTCCCAGGTCCCGACATGTCCCTTAAAAAAACATTCGACTGAACTTGGAAGCGAGTAAATATCTGGACTTGGCTTACAAATCCAGAATCACCGAAAAAAAAGGGGGAAAAATGGGCAGGAATTTCAAAAAAGTGAACAGGCGAAATGACCCTTAGCAAAAAAGGTGACGTCATGGTGATGCATACCATTTTGGTCATCAGACAAAGTCATTTTCCGGGACTTTCTTTTAGTGATTTTCGATGTCAAAAAGACGTCATCAGTATACAACTGGTAATGTTTGGCACTACTTGACGTCTCACCTTGGCATTTTTTGACGTCATCCACTGACTAATTGTGTTATCGGTCATTCATTAGTCTTTCTTAAAGACGTCGATTTCGTCATATTTCCGCTAGGCATCCCCTTCAACGAATTATTCGATATAACGAATTTCTTCGCAAATTAACGGACGTTATTAAAAAACCGAAGTTTCAAAAATAGTAATGAACGTTTCCAAAATGGTAACGGACCTTGGACGTTTCAAAAATAATAACGGACGTTTCAAAAAAACGTAACGTAAGTTAAAAAAATTGTCATGGACGTTTCAAAACCTGTAACGGACGTTAAAAGAGTAATGAACGTTTCAAAAATGGTAACGGACAACGGACGTTTCAAAATAATAACGGACGTTTCAAAACAAAAAAAAAAAAGGAACATAAGTTTAAAAAATTGTAATGGACGTTTCAAAAATGATAACAGACGTTTCAAAAAAAGTAACGGAAGTTTCCAAAATTGTAAAGGACGTTTCAAAAATATTAATGAACGTTTCAAAAATTGTAACGGACCTTGGACTTTTCAAAAATAATAACGGGCGTTTCAAAAACACGTAAGGGAAGTTTCAAAAATTGTAACGGACTTTTTAAAAATACATAGTAATGAACGTTTCAAAAATGGTAACGGACATTAGAAGTTTCAAAAATAATAGCGGACGTTTTAAAAAAACCTAATGGAAGTTTCAAAAATTGTAATGAACGTTTCAAAAATGGTAACGGACAACGGACGTTTTAAAAATGATAACAGACACGTCAAAAAAAGTAACGGAAGTTTCAAAAATTGTAAAGCACGTTTCAAAATTGAAACGGATGTTTTAAAAACATTAATGAACGTTTGAAAAATGGTAACGGACAACGGACGTTTCAAAAATAATAACGGACGTTTCAAAAAAAAAACGTAACAGAAGTTTAAAAAATTGTAATGGACGTTTCAAAAATGATAACAGACGTTTCAAAAAAAGTAACGGAAGTTTCCAAAATTGTAAAGGACGTTTCAAAAATATTAATGAACGTTTCAAAAATTGTAACGGACCTTGGACTTTTCAAAATAATAACGGGCGTTTCAAAAACACGTAAGGGAAGTTTCAAAAATTGTAACGGACTTTTTAAAAATACATAGTAATGAACGTTTCAAAAATGGTAACGGACATTAGAAGTTTCAAAAATAATAGCGGACGTTTTAAAAAAACCTAATGGAAGTTTCAAAAATTGTAATGAACGTTTCAAAAATGGTAACGGACAACGGACGTTTTAAAAATGATAACAGACACGTCAAAAAAAGTAACGGAAGTTTCAAAAATTGTAAAGCACGTTTCAAAATTGAAACGGATGTTTTAAAAACATTAATGAACGTTTGAAAAATGGTAACGGACAACGGACGTTTCAAAAATAATAACGGACGTTTCAAAAAAAAAAACGTAACAGAAGTTTAAAAAATTGTAATGGATGTTTCAAAACCTGTAACGGACGTTTCAAAAAAGAACGTAACAGTAGTTTCAAAAGTAGTCATGAACGTTTCAAAACCTGTAACGGACGTTTTAAAAATAGTCATGAACGTTAAAAAATAGTAATGGACAACGGACGTTTCAAAAATGATAACAAACGTTTCAAAAAAACGTAATGGAAGTTTCAAAAATTGTAACGCACTTTTTAAAAATAGTAACGTTATTATTTTTGAACGTTTCAAAAATGGTAACGGACATTGGATGTTTCAAAAAAACGTAATGAACGTTTCAAAAATGGTAACAGACAACGGACGTTTCAAAAATAATAAAGTGCGTTTCAAAAATGGTAACGGAAGTTTCAAAAATAGTAGAGGACTTTAAATTGTAATGGACGTTTCAAAAATAGTAACCGACGTTTCATTGTGTAATTTTTGTTTATGTTATTTTATTTTTTTACATTTTTTCAAAATATTAGGAGTCAGGCAAAATGTGGTCGCAGCATTTCATTTAAGTATCAATAATGTTCGAAAAACATAAATAGAATGGTCTAATCTAAATGCAATATAATCTGGAGTCTTGGGCTGAATGATAAGCAAACAAGCCATTTTTAGGCCAATTTTCGATTTTTATTTATGACCTGCCACGCTAATGGACAGCGGGGTTCCTAGGTCGATTTTTTATGCATATTTAAAATATTAGGTCATTTTTTCCTTAACTTTTACCATTTTTCCATAACACATTCAAAAAACAAAAAAAGCAGCCAAAATTAGCATTTTTTCTCTCTTGCAATTTCAAAACGGCTAAAATTAGACTTACAACGATTTCATTTTTGGAATCTACGCCTAAAAGACTACTGGAAAGGGTACTTCGTTTTCATTAAAATCTAATGAATGATTTTTCCTATTTTTTTCGCAGCATAGGAATCCAGAAACCGAAAACCGGCAGAAACCGATAGTTACAGCTTTCCATCAAGTCTTATCGGATAAATTGCATTTAAAAACTGACTAATCGGTATTAAAAAAAAAAAAAAAAAAACATAAATAACTCCGATCCATTTCAAAGTCTCTCAAAACTATTTTTAAAAAGGGCCTTCTCCATTTTAATAACATAATCTAATCGAATCCAAACAGGCGCGTTTAAATAATTTAGGGATCCAAATCAAACCTTGAACTTTGCACTTTACATTCTATTCCTTCTATTCCCTATTTAAAAAAATAAAGACTCCTCCCCTTCATTGCTTCGAAAATTAAATTCTCATAATCGAAATGCTTTTCAAGCAAGTTATATTTTGGTAAACGACAAAAATTTTACCACCCACGAATTTCGATGCCACAAAAAAACACTGGGCCAACACGTACGAAACAGAAATTGATGACCATACTCGAACTTTTTATATACGTTTAAAAACTTGCGAAATTAGAAAAAGGTTACCAAAGGTCAATAGGCTTCTTCACACATTCTCACAAGACTTCTTTCTTTTTTTTTTTTAAATTACCTGAGTATCGAATGATGACAGATGAAAAACCATGGTATCCATTTTTTATTAAAAAACAAAATATATATCCTCAAGTGAAAAAAAAAAAAATCGTAAATAAAAAAATGTCGGCTATCACATCATAACGGTTTCATATTTTCTTTTTAAAAAAAAAAAATTCTCACTCAAAAGCTCCACAAGAAAAAAAAAAAAAAAAGATAATATACAACATCCCCTTTCATTACAGATTAAAACAAACAAATATAAAACCTTATTTCAAAAACACAAACAACGCAACCGCGCACGCATGACTACAGTAGCCCGAAAAAAAAAAAAAATTCCCCCGAAAACGCTAATATTTTTTTTCCAATACAGTTCGTGCGCGCACGCGCGTTTAGTTCTTATAATATATATATATATTACCGGCAGGGCGCGTGTTTCAAGTCAAGAAGCCGTGTTTTCGCATCTACTACCAGCAACTCGGTGTGGTGCAGTGGATTGAAGCGCTCGGTTACCATGCTGGAGATCTGGGTTCGATGCTCGCCGTGGGTATGCTTTTTTTTTCCGTACTTTTTTTTTTTTTTCGCGTACTTTTTTTTCCCCCCTTTTGCAGCGAATGCTATGAGTGTTCCTGAACTACAGAATCTGCCTCCAAAACCAAAGTCCGTAAAATTTGAAACCAACTTCCCAAGACCGGCTGAGCGGCCGTTTTACTGTTCATTGACCGGAGTTAATTTTTTTTAATTGCGGCAGCGAGCGAAGCGAGCGTGCCGCCACCCAAAATTACTGAAAAGGCGCCCCGGACCGAAATTAAAAGTCCGTAAAATTTGAAACCAACTTCTAAAGACCGGCTGAGCGGCCGTTTTACTGTTCATTGACCGGAGTTAATTTTTTTTAATTGCGGCAGCGAGCGAAGCGAGCGTGCCGCCACCCAAAATTACTGAAAGGGCGCCCCGGACCGAAATTAAAAGTCCGTAAAATTTGAAACCAACTTCCCAAGACCGGCTGAGCGGCCGTTTTACTGTTCATTGACCGGAGTTAATTTTTTTTAAGTGCGGCAGCGAGCGAAGCGAGCGTGCCGCCACCTAAAATTACTGAAAAGGCCTCCCGGACCAAAATTAAAAGTCCGTAAAATTTTAAAACATCACAATCCCGCGTAAACAGCCGAAAAACGACCGGAAAGACGCAACTGTATTGGAAAAAAAAATAACGCCCCGAAAACGGCGAAACCATTAAAGATATTTAAGGTACAACGACTTTGATGGTACTAACGCACGCACACGCACATCCAATAGAAAAAAAAAAAAAAAAATAGACAGGCAATTGAAAAGAAACGACGGCCATCTTGAAAAAATATAACATAAAAACATTTACGAGAACATAGGAAAGGAAATGGGAACAAGGTCTATCCTTAGCTTACGATTTGGGGATGTCTGTTTATGTCCAAAGGCCAAGTTTCGAATTTGATCTGCCTATCTTAATGTGATCGTACAAAAATTAACAATAACGAAAATGTATGGTTTAAGGGGAATTGGCGCCTGACAAAAAAAAAAAAAAAAAAATTAGTTCGTTTCCTCAGGGGTTTTCCCTAAAAAGTTTTTGTTACCTTTTTTTTTTCTTTAGTAGTTTTATTGCGGATTTAGAGATGCATTATATACCGTATATTTTTGAATCAGTGTATATTTATAAATATATACGGTATATGTTTGGTATATATATACCATTTGGTATATTTTTAAATTTGGAAGTTTTTTTATGCCAAAAGATTTTTTTTGGCCGAAAATCGGCCAAAAATGTCATTTTGTGTACTTACATTCATTTATTTTTATTGATTCATAACTTATATCTCTTACTGAGTGAAGTAAAGTTTAAAAAAACTTTAAAAAATAAAAATATAAAATTTTTTATGAAATTTGCATTGATATTTAACGGAAACAAAAATAAATATATAAAAGACCTTTCAGAGTCGTAAATATATACGGTATATATTTACCGTCTAAATATATACGGTATATATTTACCGTCTAAATATACAGTAAATAAATACAAGCAGCATCTCTATGCGGATTTAAAAAAAATTTAATTTTTTTGATTTTTCGTACATAATTTTGAAATTTTTTCGAGTCCTTGACTGGTTTTCTAAAATTTATTAGTTCCGCAAAAATTATGAATGTAATTAATGGGAAATTGAGTAGCCGATTTAAAAAATGAGTCCAATCTAAATTTTCGATAAAAATTCAAGACCAAAGATGATATCCGTTTGGCTGTGGCAAGGGATCAAAAGAGCCTACTCCTCTAAATTTTTTTATAACTGCATTTTTTCTGTCCCGGGCTTGTTGAAGTGTTACTTAAGGCCTCGACGGAGGGGGGGGGGGGGGGGTCTTACTGCAGGGCACCCTCTGCATGAAAAAGAGATGCATAAATTACACAAAAAATTGGATATACATAAAAATATGCATGAACTATGTATAAACAACATAACTATTTTTGGCCGGAAAATTTTTTTTTCGTCCCCCTATGTATAATTATGCATAAATAAGTGTGCATAAATTATGCAGAAGTATGCATAAAATGGGGGAAAAGTTAAATAAGCATCAATTATTCAGAAGTAATGCATTTCTAGATTTTAATTTTCAAAAAACTATGCATATATTTTGCCAAAATTATGCATATCAAAATTTAATGCTTAAAAAAATTATGCATTTTTTATATAAATTTTTCGCATTTATTTTTTAATAATTTTATTCATTTTTTGTGTCACGTTTTCGTACGGGATGCAAAAATCATCCCCCCCTCGTACAAAAAAAATGCATAAATAGTATAAAAATCATGCATAAATTATTTAAAAAACTGGACATAAATAAAAAATGCATAGTTTATGTATAAATAATTTAATTTTTTTTGCTGAAAAATTTTTTTTCATCCTCCAATATAATTATGCATAAATTATGCATAAGTGTTTATGCATAAAAGTATGCATAATACCACAGTTACATAAAAGATGGATAAATTATGTAAAAAGAATTTACATTCTTTTACTGGAAAAATTTTTTCATCCTCCAAAATAGTCATGCATAAATTATGCATAAATGTTTATGCATAAAAGTATGCATAATACCACAGTTACATAAAAGATAGATAAATTATGTAAAAAGAATTTACATTCTTTTACTGGAAAAATTTTTTCATCCTCCAATATAGTCATGCATAAATTATGCATAAATGTTTATGCATAAATTATGCATAAATGTTTATGCATAAAAGTATGCATAATGCTGCACATACATAAAAATGCATAAATTATGTATAAGAAGAGTTATTCTATTTGCCAGAAATTTTTTTTTATCCTCCAATATAGTTATGCATAAATTATGCATAAATGAGTACGCATAAAATGGAAGTTGAATAAGAATAATACTAGAAAATCATTTTTCTTTATAATTAAAAAAAAATTAATGCATAAATCATGCAAAAATTACGCATATACATAGTTTCATGCTTAAATAATTATGCATAAATTTTGTAGAAATTATGCATATTCAAATTTTAAAGCTCAAAAAATATGCAAAAATTGTGCATGTCCATTTTTGTATAAATAATACAAAAATAGCACCTTTTTTTATATCAATTTTTTTGCATTTATTTTGCAGAACTTTCATACTTTTTGCATCACTTTTTCGTACTGGTGGCCTAGCAAAAATATAAATGCGCAATGATGAAAATTCGAACAGTTGATATAATTAAAGCCCTACTTTTTGCCTCTATTTTAAAAATTTGCAGGTTCGTATAACTCCATTCTTGTAGGGGCAACAATTTGTCGAGGAAAAAAATTTCGTATTTCAAGTGCTGCTTTTAAGATTGCACTTCGGAAACGAACCCAACGTTCGAAACCAAAAAATCCTAACCTTCAACCAAACCGAACAACTAAATTTATGTCATTCATTTTGAAAATAATTGACTTAAGACCTACTTTTTCAAGCGCCAGTTCCAATCAAAGGACATAGTAGTAAAAGAAAAAAAAAAGGTCCCCTATGTTTAAAATTTTGGCCCATTAAAGATGTGTTTCTTTACAATCCCATTTTAAAAAGAATTAACTTCTTCAGTTTTAAACGAATCCAACCCAACGTTTTTAAGCGTCTAACACGGGGAATCTTTAATTTTTTTTTCTCTCCTACTTTTTTTTTTTTTATCCGTTTCATTTTGCCCTTTTTTATAAATAAAAAAAAAAAAGACCCCGATGGAAAAACAAAAATCACATTTGATCTAAATCTGATTTAATTACGATTCTTCTTTTTCATCTCAAATTAATTATTTAATTTTTTTTTTTTTTTCTTCCGTAACAAGGGCTCAACAGTTTACAACCGTGAATTTAAAAAAAAAAAAAAAAGAGAGAAAAGCTAAGTTTGGCAAAATTTGATTCAACATTTTAAAGTCCATTAGAGGAACACGACAAGTTAAAGAATAATTAATAAGGCGCATGAGAATTGAAGCAAACTGCCTTTGAATCTCTCCACTGAAAAATATATCCCTCCCTCATTTTATTTAGCAAATGCACAGCCTCCGTCATAGGTCATGTTTTCAATGCCGCCGGGAGATTATTTTGTATTTACCTATGCATTTCGCAAAAAAAAAAAAAAAAAAAAAAAAAAGTATCTCCCACCTACAGATTTCCCCAACGGCGGATGTCAGACAGTAAAACTTATTTTATTGTCCATTGTTTTTTTTTTTTTTTTTTTTTCCTTTTCCCCTCCTCTTTTTTTTTTTACGATTAAGATCGCTCCGTGCCATCGGTAATATTTTTATCGTTTTAATTGTCAACTTACCCAGTGCTGAGCTCCTGGTATGTCTGTCGAATTGTCCGCAGGATCGAGGCTCTGAAAAAAAAATAAATAAATAAATAAATTCAATTTCAATTTTTTTTTACACATAAAACCGACATTTTTTTTCTTTTTTTGCTTAGTCATTATGCGGGTTGATACGAAAAAAAATAAGAAAGGAAAAACCTGAATGCAAATCATGATTTTTGACGGTTACTACTCGAGCTAATAAATTCGTCGAACTTATTAAAAATGCATAAGATTTTTTTTTTTTTTTAAATTTAATCGAATCCAGTTTTAAGACTTTTTTCAATAATCGAAATTAACAATTCACTGATTTATCTATATGAGCAGACACCGCTGAGCGGGAATTTATGGAAATACTTACTTCTTTCTTCCGTTTGACCCCGGAACCTGAAACAACAAATAAAAAATTTTTATTAAAATGCGATAATTCAAAAAAACAAAAATAAATTTAAAAAAAAATATAGTCAGGGTACCTGAGAAGGAAATCGAGGTTCGATAACAGGATTTTTATCAAAATTTTGGATTGAGGTCGCGGAGGAGGATTATCAATCGGGTAAGATCTGTTAATAAAATAAGATAATTTATTAAATGGAAAGGGTATTTTTAATAGGAGATGCTCCATCTATTCAAACGAAAGCTGATTGGGCGATTCCGATCCGATTAATGCAACGTAAACATCGATATTTTTTTAAGTTATGAAATCGAGATCGATTAATCGAACCGAAATGGGATTAATCTGAATCTCGAATAAAATAATTGATTTGCGAAATGGATTAATCAAAATTTGGCATCGATTGCAGAAGCTCGGAAGGGTCATTGTTTACTGCTAATTTGTGGGATACCAAGTTTGCGTCTGACATTGTCAAGTTCCAACTTGCAATTGGCAAGTCCCAACTTGTCACCGTCAAGTTTCAACTAGTCATTGTCAAGTTCCAACTTGTCATCGTCAAGTTCCAACTTGCAATTGGCAAGTCTCAACTTCCAATTGGCAAGTCTCAACTTGTCATCGACAAATTCCAACTTGTCATCGTCAAGTTCCAACTTGGCATCGTCAAGTTCCAACTTGTCATCGTCAAGTCTCAACTTGTCATGGACAAAATTCAACTTGTCATCTTCAAGTTCCAACTTGGCATCGTCAAGTTCCAACTTGTCATCGTCAAGTTCCAACTTGTCATCGTCAAGTTCCAACTTGTCATCGTCAAGTTCCAACTTGCAATTGGCAAGTCTCAACTTGTCATCTTCATGTTCCAACTTGTCATCGTCAAGTTCCAACTTGTCATCGTCAAATTCCAACTTTTCATCGTCAAATTCCAACTCGTCATCATCATACTCCATACAGAAATTGAATTTGTACATACCTTGTGGTGGAGGTCTTCTAGGCGCACTACTAAATGGAAAATAAGGTGAATCCGCACTAAATGTGTCGCTATTAACACTATTAGATACGGGATAACTATTACTGTAGGTCTGAAAATAAAGAAAAAAAAAATAAAATTAGTTCAACAATGACAAGTATATATAACTCGAATGTTTTTGTTGTAAATAAAGCAGTTGCCTCGGCAATATAAAAAATTTTTATTCGCCCATGTTTAGCTTACGAGGGAAATGTTTTTCGTTTTTTAATTAAAAAAATCTACGTTAAAAAAACTCATATGTTTAGCTTACGGGGGAAATGTTTTTTTTTCTTGTTTTGCTTTATAAATAAAAAAAAATCTACTTTATAAATAACTCATGTTTAGCTTACGAGGGAAATGCTTTCGTTTTTTAATTAAAAAAAATCGATGTTAAAAAAATACTCATATGTTTAGCTTACGAGGGAAATGTTTTTTTTTCTTTTATTTTGTTTTTTAAATAAAAAAAAACCTACTTTATAAATAACTCATGTTTAGCTTACGAGGGAAATGTTTTTCGTTTTTCAAATAAAAATAGAATTTAAAATAACTCATATGTTTAGCTTACGTACATATAAAATAATATTAAACGCAGATTTTTACAGAAAGTTAATCCGCTACTGGGCTGTCGGCTTGCAAAATTTGTAGGGATAAAGGAATTCATTTTTCGTAAAAATCTTTAAGTTTCGTTTATGCATAAGCTAAACATCAAGGAACTATATACCGTAAGCTCAACATATCGTGTATTCATAATTGTATTTTCTTGCAACGGGCTACTCTGAGAGGACGCAGGACGTGTAAAGGATTCTGATGACAAGGAAATTTGTACTGCCATTTCCTTGTAAACAGGGAAATTTAAAAAAAATGGCAACGCTGCTCCTCAAAGGGGCAACCTCAAAAATCAAAATTTCACAAAATAAGGGACACTACACCGAACAGTGCTGTATTAAAAAAGCACCTTGGTGGATATAGGAAAAGAGAAATACAGGTGAAAACAAGTTTTAGTGTCTATGGTCAGGAACAAATCGTACTTCTCAAAGTGGTGCATTAAAAGAAAAATTAAGTCATGTAATATACTGGAAAGAGGTTTTCCTCCCCGAGCATATTGACCCGTCTGTTTGATATGTGCGGGCAGTTAACAAACGGGCCCAAGGATAACAAGCCCCACAAAATTGTTGCAACAAAATCGCAAATAAAATAAAACTTTTTTTCTTTTCTTTAGAAAATTCGGTGGTCGGTCCGAAAACAGTTCGTATTCAAACTTCTATAAAAAAAAAAAAAAAAATAAAGAAACGATTTCCTACCATTTTTCCCAGACAAAATAAATAAATAAATAAATAATTATCCTAACTCATTTTTTTCTAAAAATTTCGGTTACTAAAATTGTTTTCTTAACTATTATTTTTCTAATTTTTAATTTTCCTAAAATCTTCTGACCCCGAAAATAAAATTTCTTAAAATCCCTTTTGGGATTTAAAAAATTAGGAAAAATATTCATTTCAGAAATCAAAACATTCTTGAAAAAATTGAAAATTAGGGAAAAAAAATGGTTAGAAAAAGAATTTCAGGAAAAAAGTACGCTATAATGCGAAAAAAAAAAAAAACAATCCAGTGGTAATGCAAATGAAGCAAATGAAATGGTAATGCAAATGATGCAAATGGAATGGTAATGCAAATGATGCGAATGGAATGGTAATGCAAATAATGCAAATGGAATGGTAATGCAAATTAATGCACATGATGCAGACATCCCATTTCATGAAGTGGCACAGAATTTAATGCAGAGGCGATGCAAGTGAATCTATGATGCAAAGCGCATGTAATGCAAAGGTAATGCAATATGATGCAGACATTGCACTTAATGAAATGACGCCGCATTTAATGCAGTGGTAATGCAAGTGAACTGATGATGCAAAGCGCATGTAATGCAAAGGTAATGCAATATGATGCAGATACATTGTACTTATCGAAGCGACAACGCATTTAATGCAGTGACAATGCAACTGAATTTATGATGCAAATCGAATGTAATGCAAAGGTAATGCAATATGATGCAGATATATTGCATTTAATTAAGTGAAACCGCATTTAATGCAGTGGGAATGCAAATAAATTTATGATGCAAAGTGCATATAATGCAAAAGTAATGCAATATGATGCAGATACATTGTACTTATCGAAGTGACACCGCATTTAATGCAATGGCAATGTAAGTGATTCTATGATGCAAAGCGAATGTAATGCAAAGGTAATGCAATATGATGCAGATACATTGCACTTAATGAAGTGGCCCCGCATTTGATGCGGTGACAATGCAAGTAAATTTATAATGCAAAGGTAATGCAATATGATGCAGATACACTGCACTTAATGAAGTGACACCGCATTTAATGCAGTGGGAATGCAATTGAATTTATGATGCAAAGATGCGGACATTTCAGAAATTAAGACGGTTTTACAATAATTGGAGCAATTTTTTATGAATAGCCGAAAGTGGTTTAGGTGTTTAATAACAGCCGTTTTTTGCTTATAAATAAAAAATGGCTTCAATTTCTGTAAAACCGTCACATTTTTAAGCCTCCGGAAAATTGCCGACAGAAAATGAGCACCAAAATACGGCTCTAATTTTTCCAGCACTTATAAGTCTTTGAAAAGCTTTAGGCCTCTGGGGGCAGCAGAAATCGGCCTCCAAAAAATCTGAAAAAAATTATGGAGGCTAAAATGCAACTTTTCCGGGCTGCGGCAGTTTCAAATTCAAAAATCCGTCATTTTCGATTTACTCTAGGCAATCAAACGTTGTTATTTTCGGGAGATGCGCTAAATAAATAAGTAAAAGTATAAAAAAAGTCCGGACTTTTGACGCTCGACTGATCGATATCCGAATTTTTTTTTTTTTTTTTACGAAAACCCCTCATCGACTTGTGAGCTTTTCACCGGGAAATCTCCTTACGAAAAACCCATAAAAAAAAGAATAGGACGATAAAAAAAAAGCACAATATGTCAAAAAATTCGATTCCGATGCAAGGGCAAAAAGGAACAAAACAAAAACAAAAAAAAATGACGTAAGTTACATTAGCGATTAGGTGCACGTTAAAAACGAGTCAGATAGAAGTTTAGAATTGTTTTGCTGTTTCGACATTAAATCTAATGTTTTTTGAGACTTTTCTCATCCTTAACTCTGGAGTCTAGGAAAATAGGCGAACCACTTTCACGAGCTCACCCGGAAAAAAAAAAAAATTTCCGGGGATTTATTTGTTCTCGGACGGATGAAAACCATTTTTCCGGTAAAAAAGTCGGAAAAATTTATTTTTGATTTAACAAAAAAAAAAATCGAATTCTTTTAAAGGGAAAAAAAATCGGAGGGAAAAAATACGTCAGGCAAGTGGTCGGATTATACGTTCCTCCTCCATAGTCTACAATTCCCTAGGAGTCCCAAGCATCCCTTTTATGAGGAAGCCACCCGGCTTTTTAAAAAGAAATCTTTCCCCTTTTTCCTTGGGAACAAGTTAATCTTCTTCTTAGAGCGCGACACATTTAAAATGGCTTCGGAAATAAAAAACAAAGTTTCAAGTTATCTGTGGGCCTACACCGTGCCTAAGCTCCGAGACTTACAACTAAACTACAACACCGAAGGGGGTTTTTTTTTTTTTTCCTTCTTCTGTTTCCTTCATCTTTCCTTCCTCCGTGTTAACCTTCCACAATTTACTAATTTCATTCCGGGAGAAGAGTGGATAGGGAGAAAAAAAAAAAAATGCAGGAACTTTTTTTTCCTGACCAACCGCGCGTTCCTTTTTTTTTTTTTTTAAGGAGAAAAAGGAGCTGAAAAAGAGAAATCATCTCAGTGACGTTAAGCCGAGTAAAAACTCGGCATGATAACGAATACATAATTCAGATTAGATTAATCGAGATTAGATCAATCTCTACCAAAAAAAAAGAACGAATTATATTATAATGAACTAATGGGGTGATGATACTGATAATAAAAGGCGAGGGTTCGATGACAATCAAAAAGAGGGCGTTAAGGTAAAATAAGGCAAGGGGGAAGGGGGATAAAAAAAAAGGAATTAGCGGGAGATAATGAGGTGCATCATTTGCATTACATCATCTATTTAAAAAAAAAAGGAGGTGGTTATTTCGGTTATTTTCGCTACTGGAAGTCCTATTTTCCTCCAACGCATCATAATTATCAGCAATATCTAAGCTTACTTAAAATTAAATTTCAAAATTTTTCTATTACAAAAAAAAAACAGTCAGGGGATATATGCCTACGTAGGACTACGTCTAGAATTTTTGGTTGGGGCCGAATTACCGAGCTGGAATGGAAATGCTTTTAATTTCACTTAAATCATCGAATAATTTTAATCATCGTTTCAAAAAATGTTAATGATCTCCCTAAATCCTCCAAGTCCTGATATTAGTCCATGCGGCTTCCCTTTTAAAATCCTTAATGATCCTTAAAAATTAAAAAAAAAATTTCAATGAAATTTATAATAAAATTTTTTACAAAATTTTGTAAATTTTTGAATGATTTTAAGAAAAAAGGGAAAATTTTTAGAAAATGTTAGATTTTGATGATTTTTGATAAAATTTTATTGAACATTTTATCTAAAATTTTTGAAATCTTTGAAATTGTTTTGATATTTTTTTTATGTTTGGAGTCCAAAACACCAAGACAACAGGACACAACAAAACCATCAAGGTGCGCCCTAAAACGAAGCTCTAAGTTAAAAATCATACTGGGATATGGGGGCATATCCCTACGTAGGACTACGTCTATGGGGTCTTAATATAGCTAAAACTTAATATTCTAAACATTGCTTCAAAGTTAAAATTTCAAATAGCCAAAATATTATTTAGAGATTTCGTACTTAAAATTTTAATATTAAAATTTAAAAAATTTTCTTTTTAAGCCCGGTATTTTATACATGAAAATGGGGTCTAACAACAACGAAACCGTGCAAAACGTTTTGTTATGTTTAGAGATTCAATTCCATGATTTTAAATTCAAGGACAAGACTTAATTGTTCTTATATTTCATTATTTTTAGTAGTTTTCGTAAGAAAAAAAGATGTTTCTTTCCGAGTAGGGATGTCTGATTAGCAGACGAATCATAAATATACGTATATATATACCGTTCCGCCCATGTTTAACTTATGTAGTATATATATACCGACCAAAGTATACTGTATATCAAACATTCCTATTTCCGAGAGACTAGTACAGCGCTCTAGCGGTGAAATTAGGAACTATTTCAACAACAAAAAATAAACAATGGCGTTGCATTATGACGTAGGAGTACGTCTTAGGGCGCCGGTGGCGTTGCGGAAAATCCGGGGGCCCTGGTGCAAAAATTTTGAAAATAAAAAATATTTTTCAAATTTAATTTTTTAAATTTTTTTTAAGAATGTTGAGTGTAAAATTTTAACATTATTTACGATTCTTTTTCGATTTCTTGAAGATGAAAACGAGATTTTGGGGCCACTTAAGGTCTGGGGACCAGGCGCATTGCACCCTTTGCGCCCCCCTCCGCTACGCCACTGTAGGGCGCACTGTGATGATTTTTTCGAGCCCGGTTGGTGTTTTGGACACCGAACATTAAAAAAAAAAAACGAATATTTCAAAAATTTTAGATAAATTTTTCAATAAAATTCTATCAAAAATCCTGGATGAACCTTAAAAATTTTTTAAAAATTTCAAGCAATTTACAATAAAATTTTTTACAAAATATTGTAAACTTTTGACTAATTTTAAGAAAAAAGGGAAAATTTTTAGAAAATTTTGTAGATTTTGATGATTTTTGATAAAATTTTATTGAAAAAGGGGGCCAAGTGGACTAATATCAGGGCTTGGAGGATTTAGGGGAATCATGAACATTTTTTAAAACGAACATTTTGATGATTTTTGATTACTGAAATAATTTAATAAAAATTTCATCGAAAAAACATTTTTTTTAAAAATATTTTTTCAAACGAACATTTGATAAAATATTAGATAAATGTTTCCAAACATTCACGATGTCTGAAGATTTCAAAAAGATGTCAGTTTTTGTGCGGGAGTAATACCTTCCCTCGATTTTTTTTTTTTTTTTAATATTTAAAATGTAAGTTAAGAGCAAATAAGAAAGCGAAAAAAAAAAGTTAAATACATGAGGATATTATTAATGCGGGACGTAGGTCTACGTAGGGATATGCCTTACATCCCCTGACAGTTTTTTTTAAAATGCGAAAACATTTTTTAAAAAAATTATCAAATTTAGGATCATAAAGCCTTCTTCATTCGTCGCCTTAGTATTACATAGAGTATTATCTTTCTTATATTTCATATGTTTAACTTACTGTACGGTGAACACGATAGAACCCTGTAATACTAAAACGACGACATTTTAAATATTGAATTTTTGCCTCTGAAACGTAAAAAAAAAAATTTGACACGGTTTCGGTGTGATTTGATCTCATTTTCATTCCTAAAAAACCGAATTTTTAAAAACAAAATTAATTTTTTTTTCTTTAAATCGATATAATTTTCCACCGCCCGGCTAGCCGGCGTGCTGTGTAAACGAACTAATCGTACAGGTTTGCCCAAAAAATTATGCAAATATGCAAATAAATCGGGTATACGGCTTCAGATAGTCACGCACTACTGCAAGTAAACCACCCCCCCCCCCCCCCCAACCCCCAAAAAAATCTACTTACCATTGGATTATCCATGCTATTTCCATAAGGCGACTGAAACCCGGGTTTCTCTGCAAAAAAGAGAAAAATAAATTATTTATTTTTATACATTTACACACATTCAGAAAAAAAAAAAAAATCGATGTAAAAACCGAAAAAAAAAAATTCCGTTTTCCCATTAAAACCGTCAAGTTCTTAATATTTCGTGACCAACGCGAGATACTTCATCAATGGGTAATAATAATAACAAACCGGGAAAACGACTTAATAACGTTTGTCATTTTAACGGGCCCCACGGTCTCTTTTCCAGTTAATCTATGCATATTTCCATCCGAAAAGATTTATTACAAAATACCCACAGCTCCATATCGTAAAAGTAGTGTTGTCGTAACTATTTCTCTACGGAATTCCGATATCGAGTGTGCAGTGCACGGATGTTTCCGTGCGAAAAACTGACCCCGAATATTTTTGACACTCATTATCAAAAATATAGCATCAAAAAGGTCAGGTCAAGTTTTCGGCGATCCTAATCAATAAAAGGCACCGACAAAATGTTGTAATTATTTTCATTCTTTTTTTTTTTACAAAACAAAAAATCCGAGGTCAAAAGACTGACCGCCGCTGATTACGATAATATAGCAATATCATCAGCTAATTACCCATCGCCGATAATGCAGAACCATGGGACCATATAATGGTCCCATAATAATGGGACCAAGACAGGGACCGGTACCGTTCGAAAATGTGATGCAAAAAGTGTGTAAAATTATTGAAAAATAAATGCCAAAAATGTGTATTTAAAAAATGTGTTATTTTTGTATCATTTATACCAAAATTTGGCACATTTTTTAAGCAATTAAATTTGAATATGCATAATTTTTACAAAATTTATGCATAACTTTCTTCAGCATAAAAATCTCGGTATGCATAATTTTTGCAAAATTTATGCATATTTTTTAAGCCATGAAATTTTAATATGCATAAACTTTCACAAAAGTTATGCATTTTTTTTTTCAGCATGAAAATGTGGGATGCATAAATTTGGCAAAATTTATGAATATTTTCTAAGCAATAAATTTTGAATATGCATAATTTATACAACGTTTATGCATATATTTCCAGCATAAAATCTAAGATGCATAAATTTTGAATATGCATAATTTACACAAAGTTTATGCATATTTTTCAGCATAAAAATCTGGGTATGCATAATTTTGGACAAATTTATGCATTTTCTTTAAGCAATGAAATTCGAATGTGCATCTTTTCTAAAAAATTTATGCATAATTTTCTTCAGAATAAAAATCTCGGTATGCATAATTTTTGCAAAATTTATGCATATTTTTTAAGCCATGAAATTTTAATATGCATAACGTCTACACAATGCATTGCATTTTTTTTTTCAGCATGAAAATGTGGGATGCATAAATTTGGCAAAATTTATGAATATTTCCTAAGCAACAAATTTTGAATATGCATAATTTATACAAAGTTTATGCATATATTTATAGCATGAAAATCTAGGATGCATAAATTTGGCAAAAATTTAAAATTTATGCATTTTTTTCAGCATAAAAATCTGGGTATGCATAATTTTGGACAAATTTATGCATTTTCTTTAAGCAATGAAATTCGAATATGCATCTTTTCTAAAAAATTTATGCATAATTTTCTTCAGAATAAAAATTTTGGTATGCATAATTTTTGCAAAATTTATGCATATTTTTTAAGCCATGAAATTTTAATATGCATAACTTTTACAAAAGTTATGCTATTTTTTCAACATGAAAATGTGGTGAAATTTGGCAAAATGGTGTGGAATTTGGAAAAAGTGAAAATTTGGCAAAATTTATGAATATTTTCTAAGCAATAAATTTTGAATATGCATAATTTATACAACGTTTATGCATATATTTCCAGCATAAAATCTAAGATGCATAAATTTTGAATATGCATAATTTACACAAAGTTTATGCATATTTTTCAGCATAAAAATCTGGGTATGCATAATTTTGGACAAATTTATGCATTTTCTTTAAGCAATGAAATTCGAATGTGCATCTTTTCTAAAAAATTATGCATAATTTTCTTCAGAATAAAAATCTCGGTATGCATAATTTTTGCAAAATTTATGCATATTTTTTAAGCCATGAAATTTTAATATGCATAACGTCTACACAATGCATTGCATTTTTTTTTTCAGCATGAAAATGTGGGATGCATAAATTTGGCAAAATTTATGAATATTTCCTAAGCAACAAATTTTGAATATGCATAATTTATACAAAGTTTATGCATATATTTATAGCATGAAAATCTAGGATGCATAAATTTAGCAAAATTTAAAATTTATGCATTTTTTTAGCATAAAAATCTGGGTATGTATAATTTTGGCCAAATTTATGCATTTTCTTTAAGCAATGAAATTCGAATTTGCATCTTTTCTAAAAAAATTATGCATAATTTTCTTCAGAATAAAAATTTTGGTATGCATAATTTTTGCAAAATTTATGCATATTTTTTAAGCCATGAAATTTTAATATGCATAACTTTTACAAAAGTTATGCTATTTTTTCAACATGAAAATGTGGTGAAATTTGGCAAAATGGTGTGGAATTTGGAAAAAGTGAAAATTTGGCAAAATTTATGAATATTTTCTAAGCAATAAATTTTGAAAATTTAAGCATATTCATTTTGCAAATTTGGAAAAAATTATGCATAATTTTAACATGAAAATTTTGGCATGCATAATTTTTGCTAAATTTATGCATATTTTTTAAGCATTAAACTTTGAATATGCATCATTTCTAAAAAAATTTATGCATCCTTTTTGCAGCATGAAAATCTGCGTATCCTCAGTTTTTGCAAAATTTATGCTGGTATTTTTTTTTTTTTTTTTTGAAATTGCAAAGCAGAAAAATTTGCAAATGTAATGTTTATTCAAATTTTATGCATATTTATTTATGCATAATGATATTGTTCGCTGAAAAAAAATTTTCCGGTAAAAAAAAGTTAAGTTTTTTATCCATAATTTATGAATTTTTTACGCATGTCCAATTTTTCGTATAATTTAAACATGATTTTTATACAATTTATGCACCTCTTTTTCGTACGGGCCCTTATGAGACTTTGAAAAACTTTAGGTCTCTGAGAACAGCAGAAATCGGCCTCCAAAAAATCTGAAAAAAATTAGGGTTAATGAGGGTGCTAAAATGCAACTTTTCCGCGCTGTGAGATTTTCAAATTCAAAAATTCCTGTTTTTCGATCCACCATACCAAAAACGCAAAATCCGTCTCCTGCACTTATAAAAATTACCCAAAATAAACCTCCTAAATTTTATCTCGTTTTTTTTTCCTACAAAACTTTTTTTTTTTTTTTAAAAATGAAAAATTTTTCAGAAAGAATTTCAACCTGAATATTGTTCATCCTTAAGAATTTTCTTTTTTTTTCCGAGAAAAAAAAATAAAGCAAGGATTCCATTTTTTTTTTTTTTTCTTTTCTGAATTGAAATTTAGTGTTTGAAGCTTCGCATCTGTGGAAATCGAAAGAATTGAACATCGTATGTTATTGTTAATTCGATTTCAGATGGAAAATGCCTCGGATCTCCTTCTTTTTTTTTTCTTCTACTTTTTTTTAAGTGTCTTCGAATCTTCTCTTCCGTTTCCGCTTTTACCATATATTCGACCTTTTTTTTTTTTTTTTTTTTTTTTTTTTTAATAACCTGAGATGGGATTAATCGATGACGAGACGCCGGAAATGAGGGACTTTTTTTTTCTCTGACTGATTCATCTTTTAATTTTTTTTTTTTTTTTTTTTTTTTTTTTGAGAAAATATGCTATGTTGCGTCAGCAACTCCGCACACAGACATATATCCTCACTGGGGCCAACCCATAAGAAAAATAATGCATAAATGATATAAAAATCATGTATAAATTATACAGAAAATTGGACATGCATAAATTATGCATAAATTATGCATAAATAAGTATGCATAAATTATGCATAAACAAGTATGCATAAATTATGCATAAATAAGTATGCATAAATTATGTATAAATAAGTATGCATAAAGGGCAGTCTCCACTTGATAACGTACACCGCATTCGCGTTATCCGCCTTCTCGATGAACGTAATCGCACCGGAAGTTTTGTGGATCTTTTACCACGATTTTTTTGATCATCTTCTGCTTTTTTCTATTTACAAACATTAAAAATGGCGGTTTTGAAAGATGTTTTTACGGATTTAAAAAGAAAAATTTTAATTCGGGCATGGGGAAGACAATAAATCTGTTCCAAAACAAATTCTGGGTAAGCCAATTTTGTATACTTAATGAAATATACGGTACTCTTTTTATGCCACAAACGTTTACAGGAGCAAAACCTGCAAAGTACTTCCGGTGCGATTACGTTAACCGCGATGACGGACAACGCGAATGCCGTGAACGTCATTAAGTGGAGACTGCCCTTAAATGGAAAGAAGACTGAATAACCATCATCTTTGCAAATTTTCCTGCTTTATGATTTAAAAAAAATTATATGCATAAATTATGCAAAAATTATGCCAAGATTTTCATGCTTAAAAAAATTATGCATGTCCAAATTTTTGTGTAAACGATACAAAAATTATAAATTTTTTATTTAATGTTTTTTCACTTATTTTCCAAAACGTTGTACAATTTTTGCTTCACTTTTTCGCACGAAGGGCCTCATTAGGGTCGTTCGTATTTTGCGAAATTTGGATTTTCCGAAGTGCCACCACTTAACTTTTTTTTATTTGTATGAGATAAGTTTCCCTGAATTTTTTCAAATTTTTTCCTCGCCGGGAAAGTGTGCCTCGCAGAGCTGTTACTTCAGAAAAATTCAGTAGCATCGCTATGGAGGGGGCGTTGCCCTCCAATGTTGGATTTTGCCTCCCCCCAATAATTTCTCATGACCCTTTATTTTTAATTCCAAAAGGGCAGTAAAAATCATTTTAGGCCACGTTTTTTTAAAATATTTGTTTCTTTTCGCCCCCCCCCCCCAATATTTAATGCCTAGCGACGCCACTGTCAAAAAAACCTACAAAAATCAAAAAATTTATCATTAAAAAAAAATAATAATAAAATAAAAAACCTCGTTTTCTATCGGAAATTTTGCGTAGTTTTCGAATCTGAAAATAATTTTTTTTGTATCTGGTCCGGTTTTTGAGCAAGAGGCCAAAATAGGGAAAAAAATCGAGAAAAGTGACAAAACGCACTAAGTCCACAGTTTTCATTTCTTTTTGGCTTTTATCTCAAAAACCGGACCGGACATTAAAAAAAAACAAAACGGTTTTCAGATTCGAAATCTACGCAAAAACAGAGGTCCAGAGCTTGAAAATTTTTGCCGATGCCGATGCTTTCGATGAATCCGATGCTGAAGCATCGGCATAGGATTTTTTAAAGTATCCAAAATCCGCATCGGCATCGGCATCTTCCCGAGATTTCAGCCGGCCGCGGTCCGGATTCGGACCCCTGACGCAAAATTTCCTATAAAAAACAACAGTTTTTTTTTTACAAAAAAAAAAAAAAAAAAAAAAAAAAAAAATTAATTTTTTGGTTTTTATGGAATTTTTTGGTTTTTATGGGAATGGTGCCTTATCGAACTAAGAGCTCGATAAGGCACACTTTTCCGTCTAGAAAAAAAATTTGAAAAAATTCAGGGAAACTTATCTCATACAAATGAAAAAAGTTAGGGGGTAGGACCTCCGAAAATCCAAACCTCGGAAAATAAGAACCCCCCCCCCCCCCAGACCCCACAGGAGACCACCAAACCTTCAACGGGTTAAATAGTCTCCCATTCTTTATTCAAACTTTTTCTTGTTTAAACGGTGCTTTTTATATTCTCGACTCTTTTTTTTTTTTTCTACTTGCGAGACATTTACAAATTTTTTCCAACTCATTAAAAAAGCTGAAGGTGAAATATTTTCGAAAAAAACGGAAACGAATTAAAAGTTCGTACCGGAAGTCTCCATAAATTTTTTTTTTTTTTTTTTTTTTTTTTGTCTTTCTCGAGGATTAAGAGTAACCGGAAACGTTATATACTTTTTAAGGTCTGACGAAATTCAATGTAAATAAGAGGAATCAATTTTTGTTCTAACTGAGGCACGAAATATGCGCACCTGCCGGTGTGTATATTATTATACATTTTCTCCTTATGTGACCTAGCATGATGCATAACTGGTCCTAAATCGTGTAGTCATTGTAAACCGGCCTCTCTTGTTATTTATTTTATTTTTTTATTTTTTTAAATTAACCGGAGAGGCGCTATTCGGACAACGATCTTAAAGAAATTGGGCGGTTTAAATTATTTCCTAAGCCTTCGGGGGTTAAAAACTTAAAAAAAAAAATTAATAAATAAATAAAATAAATACGATTTCGTAAATATCTTTTGTTCCTATAAAAAGAAGTAAAAGGGGGGGAAGGAGGATGGACATTTCCCTGAAAAAGGAACGTCAGAAACCAACTTTGGAAATTTAGAAAGTTTGGACAGTTCCGAGTCATTGAAGCATCTCAAATGGCCAACAGAAGCTTTCACTTTTACGCCGGACAATGTCTTCAACAGATTTTCTCGATTTCCCGACTTAAACCCTCATAAAATAAGTCCTTCGTTTGTCATTTTTTTTTCTTTTTCGGTGAATGATTTAATTTTAAACATGCGAATCAGACGAAAAAAAAAAAAAAAAAAAAACAGCATCTGTCACTTTTTTAAAAAAATGAAGAGAGGTTTTTGACCTTGCTCTTAAAGGACCAGCCAGTTTTTTGGCTTCAGGATCCAGGTGTCTTTCACGGGGAGAAGAAAAAAAATTTAATTTTCCTTTTAATTCCAGACGAGTTTGAGTTCAAAGATATGATTAAAATTTTTAAAACGAAATATTTTGGTCGGCATATGTTTTTCCGAAAAAAAAAAAAAGTAATTAAACCGTTAGCTTTCGTTTTGTTATTGCGAAGTGAGACCTCCTAAAAATATTTTGATTTCATTTTCAGAATTTTTTATATAAATTTTCGGATCGATTCGGTTAGACCCCCTTTTTTTTAAACCTCACCGGCTTTGTGATTAAGAAAATCGATAATTTGAAAAAGAAACTAAAGAAAAAAAAAAAAAAAAAAAAAAAAACGTTCAATGCTGTCCTTTTTAATTTAAAATTTTAATGATAACCACTTTATATGCTCGGACGACGACTTTTTCTCTGTTTTTGAATTAAAAAAAAAAAAAAAAAAAAAAAAAAAGATACGAAGAAAGAGAATTTTATTATGATTATTAATTTTTATTTAATTATTCATTTTCGGACCTTTTTTTTTTTTTTTTTTTTTTTCTTCTTTTTTTTTTGCGATTTCATGGCATGAATATTGCAAAAAATTAGTTGGATTCAAAACGGTTTCGTTTAATTTTTTTTTTTTTAAGAGCCAAAACGTCGAATTTGAAAGCAGACGAAAGACCGTTTGATATGGAAAACTGAGGGGTTACTCGCTCCCAAAATAAAGTTGAGTGCACGTTAATAAAAAAAATATGCAAAAGTAATGCAAGCAATGAATTGGAAATGTAAGTGATGCAGACAATGCAGATAGTGCGAGTGCAAAGTAATGCAAGTAATGCAGGCAATGCAGCGAGATTGCACATAAATACACCTTATGCAAAGGTAATGCAATGTGTAATTCAATGCAATGCAATGCAGTAAATAATTAATGCAAATTTTTGACTGCTTCTGCGTATTCATTTAAAATAAACGAGATAAAAATGAAATAAAATTGCAGGTAATGCAAACGTAACGGAATGTAAATGTAACTAAATGCAAATGGAATGCAAATGAAAAGTAATGTAATGTACTGCAAATGTATAGCTTCGCAAATGAGATGCAAACGCAAAGCAAATGTGATGCAAATGTAACGAGAATGTAATGAAATGTAATGAATTGTAATAACTGGTAATGCGAATGTAATGCAAGTGTAATTGTAATGTAATGCACTGCAAATGTAGTCTTTGCAAATGTAGTCTTTGCAAATGTAGTCTTCGCCAATAAGGTGCAAACGCAAAGCAGATGTGATGCAAATGCAATGCAAATGTTATGAAATGTAATGCTAAAGTAATGAAATGTAATGCGAATGTAATGAAAGGTAATGCATTGTAATACGAATGTAATGAAAGGTAATGCATTGTAATAAGAATGTAATGAAAGATAATGCATTGTAATACGAATGTAATGAAATGTAATGCGAATGTAATACGATTGTAATGAAATGTAATGCGAATGTAATGAAAGGTAATGCATTGTAATAAGAATGTAATGAAAAGTAATGCATTGTAATGCAAATGTAATCAAATGCAATGCACTGTAAAGTAGTATTTCGCAAATGCAATGCGTTTGCAATGGAAATGCGATGCAAATGTATTGAAATAGAAGTGCTTTGAAAATGCGATGCCAAAGCCATGCAATTGTGATGCAAATGCAATGCAATATAATGTAATGAAATGTAATGAAATGTAATTCAAACGTAATAAATTGTAATGAAATGTAATTGAAATGTAATAAATTGTAATGATATGTAATTCAAATGTAATAAATCGTAATGAAATGTAATTCAAATGCAATAAATCGTAATGAAATGTAATTCAAATGTAATAAATTGTAATGAGAACATAACGAAATGTAATGCACTGCAAATGTAGTGGTCTGCAAATGAGATGCAATCGCAATGCAATTGTGATGCAAATGCAATGCAAATGTAATGAAATGTAATGCGAATGTCAAGTGAAGACCGAAATAAATCAGCGAGTAACTCCTCGGAAAAAACAAAACATGGCAACAATTTTGGATTTTTTAAATTTCCGTTTTGGCTCAAAATCTATACACTCGACCCTGCATTTTTTTTACCGGTTTGGAATTTCCCCTAATCTTATTTAAGGTACCGCCAGAAAGAGGAAATTAAGATTTTTGTTACTTATTCTTCTAGGAAAGTGTTAAACTTAAAGCTCTTAATTATTTTCTTAAGAAAAACAAAAAAAGCGAAAAATGATTATTTCAGTCCCGGGGTTAGAAAAACCGACCGGGATTGTACCCTAACAAGTACCGATGTCTTCAACCTCCCACGCTTGGCCCAACCCCCAAAACATTTTAAAACTGCACCCTGAAACCGTTTCAGAACATCCAAGTCCACAAGTGCAAAAATAAATAAATAAACAAAAAAAAAAAAATCATTCAACTCCTCCCCCCCTACTGGAAATTATTACCTCCATTTCCAACCGAACGTCCCGCCAGTCTTAATCCCTCAAAATCATATCAATTACGAAGTCATAAGAAAATGAGCCCATGAAAACTCAACTCAGACGTAATTTACATTTTACAATGAAGACAAACTGGAGAGGAGTCATTCAAAATCCTTTTCATTTTCCTTTTCTTTCCTTTCCTTTCCCAACCAACCCCTCCTGTCGCTCTTACACACAAAATGATTCTAATGATCTTTCCGTTATTTACATGTAACGTTGACTTAACCAAATACTGAAATTCGATTCGACCTTCTCTATTAATCGACAAAGTAAGCAATGCGTGCTGCTTTGTGTATTTCAAAATCCTCTTCCTAGTATTTAAAAAAAATGAGAAAGGAAAATATTATTTAAAAAAAACGCACGATTAGATAACCTTTTTATGAGTAAAGGGAAAAAAAAAAATCTTATCATTAAAAAACTAAAGAATCAATCAAAAACCAGCTTGCAGTTGATATTGACAATTTAAAAATGATACAGATTCCTCTGTTTGATTTTTTTTTTTTTTTTTAAGTTATCTATTTTGATAATAAAATTTAAATAAAAATTTTTGAATAAGAAAAATGCAAATAGTTTCAGATTTATTTAAAATAAAAAATTAGTAACTTTGTTTTCATTGGAGGAGGAGGGGAGAAGCTGAGGGATAGGGAAAAGATTACTCGAATTATCAGCTATCAGCAACTTTTTAAGCTTCGAATAGATTTTTGGTTAGGGGGAAAAAAAAATAGATAACAAACATTGTCTTAGAAAAACATAAGTAATTTGTCTTGTACGATTCCAGGAATTTTACCAAATGCAAAATGTTCCCATTAATGAGCTTCGAAATCCTTTCTTTAAGATTTTTCTTCTTTTTTATTTTGGGGTTTTTTTTTTTTTAAATTTTCATAAAATTTTTTTCTGAACTCTTTCCTATTTCGCTTAGAAGCTAAGAATTTTTTTGGCCTAACATGATACTTTCTTTTAGAGAAACTACTGTCTAGAAAGATGTCGAAAGGAATTATCATAAAAATAAGGGAAAATATATCATTACGAGTAGATGCAGCATTCATTCAAAAATTCTTTTTTTTTCAATTTCCCTCCTTTTCCCTTATTTCAAAAAAATTAAATATTTTGAAAACATTTCACCTTTGCAAGAATTCACTCCGAAAAAAAAAATTTTCTTATCTTTAATTCGAAGGAATTTTTGTCTTTCAAAAAATTCTTCAAAAAAATCACTCCAGGGAAAATTTCCTCCAAATAAATTATTTTGTCCTGAAAACTTTCTACGAGAGAAAAAAAAAATCAAGACAATGCATCCCATGAAAAAATTCTGAGAAAAAATGTTAAAAAGAAGAAAATTAACTTAAGAGAGTTTAATACGTCTCTAAAATCAGACTTCTGCCTATTGCAAAGCTTGCCTCATCAACAATTTCGGAAACTCCAAAAAATGAAGCAGGGCTTGAATTGTATTTTCTGAGGCTCTAACCTATAACATCAGAACCCTAAATAATAATAAGTTACGATGCATAAACACCTTAAAATTTTATCCAATAGGTTATTACACAAACACAAAGCTTCCAAACCCTACGACTATTCAATAACATCAATTTATATAAAAAGATTGAAGATAAAATAAATATCGAGCATGGAACTTCGACAAAAATGCTGAAGACATTACTTCAAAACATTTCACATCATTTATTTTCTTTTCGTCTGCAAAATAAAATTATGAGTAATGCCAAGAGGAGCTTTATGCCTCTCATGCTAATAAAAAAAAATTAACCCTCCTTCCTATCTCTTGTGTATATTTACTTGTACATAACCACACTAAGTTAAATTAGATAGCAACTAAGCAGTTTTGTTATTGTAATTATACACCATATTTTAACTTTTTTTTTCCAAAATAATAACAAACTATCAGCCATGTAAACTATAAATATGAGTAAATATTTATATTAACTTGATATCAATTACAATAGGGGCACTGCAAGCATAAAACTGATGTCCCATGACTCCTGTAGGTTTTCATTTTCATTTTTAATAATTACATTAAAGACCAAACTAAGTAAGCTGAACAAGTAACAGCAAGAA
This sequence comes from Liposcelis bostrychophila, assembly GCA_037577465.1. Classification (NCBI taxonomy): domain Eukaryota; kingdom Metazoa; phylum Arthropoda; class Insecta; order Psocodea; family Liposcelididae; genus Liposcelis; species Liposcelis bostrychophila. Next base: position 8,727,119 of record CM075207.1, on the reverse strand, counting down.
CGACTAAATAAATAACAACAAATAATCAGCCCCCCTTTTCTTAGAAAACTTAGGAGTTTCTTAGGACATCCATTTTTTTCGTTATAAAGAGCACAACTTTCATTGCTGCTGATATTTAAAAAAAAAAAAAAAAAAAAAAATCAAAAATCTTTTTTCTTTTTATATAAAATAGGATAGCACAAGATACTTAATTCCGATAAGTGATCAAAAATCCAAGAGAATAATTTTTTTCCGGTCCATTTCAACAGACCCTGACACTGTGCTTAATTTTTCATCTCAAATCACTGACTTAATTTCAAACATCATCACCCTGATTCAAATATCCATATTGGAATATTTCATCCCTTTCGACAAACCACTTTAATTTTTTTTTTTTCTCTTCAAATTTTTTTTTTTTGGTCAAACCACAACTAACCTATCACCTTACTCATTATGTTACAAAACCCTCATTGCATAATAAATTCCACAAAAAACACATCTTCACCCCAAATCAACCAATTTTCAATATGGGATTCATTTAAACAAATTAAAATAACCAAATAACAATATACTCTTGCCAGTTTTAAAGCAGTTCATGGCCTATTTAAACCATCCGACATGATCAAAACAAACGCATTCAACGTAGGCAAAAACACCAAACAACACACTTTTTCGAACGGAAATATATCCCGAAATCCGTACAGGATCGTCACTGACAAAATAACGTTTTCGAATTTATACGAAACAAACGTCCATTACATATCCGTTAAGAAATTTCGTTAAAAAGATGTTACTCCTAGACCGTGGAACAAAGCAAAAAGCCAAAAACAGGACGCGTCAAAAAACACGTTCTCAAAAACCCGAAATACCGTACAAAAATCCCGACAAATGATTTTTTTCCGTATGAAACCGATGGAACCGTTTACGAACTTTAATTTTCCTACTAACCTGGTTGTTTGTTCGCGATTTTATTAAAACAATTTTGAAAAACTTCATATAAATGCATCGGCTCATCGTCGCTAGTCGCCATTTTCTCAACACGGACTGCAAGATGGACGCTGGGTTTAGTTCCAGGTTTCGCCAGCGGCAGCACTTGTCGCAACGAAAACAATCGAACTAACGGAAGTTAAAAAAGAGGTCGCTGCTCGTTTCCGGATTGAAATTTTAACGTTAATTTTCGAAATAAACAATTAAATTGAGAAATGGGATGGTTTTGCTGAACAATTGGCAGATCGCGGAAATTGGGGTTCCTCGCACGTTTGACTCATTTTTTTTCCTTTATATACTGTATGGATTTTCAGCATCAGTACCGAACACCTCGAATGCAACCTGTCTTGTCGTCATTCTTTTATTAATAATTTTAAAAATCTTAAAACTTGGCAAAGATTCTATCTGGTTATAAGGAAACAGTTATTAGTATAATTCAAAAAAAAAAAAGTTTAAAATGATACACAGCATTTTTTAAGGTGTCGAGGAAAAATTTTCAACAGCCACTTGAGATAAACATTCATGTCGCATGTGTATGAAGGACTTAAACAATTGGTAAGGATTTGCAAAACGTGATTTAAAAATACTATTCGTACAATAGCAGTGGAACTTTAAGCAACCTTTTATCATTTCGATAGAAAGTATCTGCTATTTCACCAATTATCAGTAAAGGATATACATGCAAAATATATAATCAGAGGTTCAATTTAATTTATAATTTTCTTTACATTTCATCAATTCAGAAAAAACATAAAATTTGGTTATTAACTGTACATCAAACAGATTATTACAATCTTTTTTTAAAAAAAAAAATTAGAAGTATAAAACCTTTTTTTTTTATATATGAGCTGTTATTTTCTAAAATGCAACGTCATGAATGTTGCTTAAAAATTTTTTTTAGAATAATATATCAACAGAAAAAAAAAAAAAAAATCAAAAACAACGAAATGACCTGGGGAAAAAAAAAATAATATAAAAAACGTCCTCTAAAGCTTCAGAAAATTTCTTCAAGGCAAATATTATTCGCAGAAAATTGGGCAATTTAAAAAAAAACTAAATAAATAAATAGATGTTCCAGTTTAAGGAAATTTAAAAGTTTTATAACCTATTCTACTTCACCTACAGAATGTAAACTGGCTTTTCTTAGATCGTTGATATGTTTTTATTTTTTTTTTTAAAGATGGAATGAAAATATCCTTTTTCCCTCTAAATTTAAAAATATTTCGGGCAATCCTGCTTTTTTAAAATGAAAAAAAAAAGTCGGGAGGATTCTCCAACATTACAATCAACAACATAGGAACTTTTATCTTCTCCTAAAATTTTCTTTCTTTAGATTTTGGCTAGAAAAAAAAAAAAAAAAATAAAATTATATTCTTTAAAAAAAATTAAAGAGTAATTAAAAAAAAAAAAGATTCATTGCTTTTTTTCCTTTTACAGACGGAATGACTTGGTTTCCTTAAAATTAATTAACATTCTTTTTTTTTGTCAAATGTTTTCGAATATTTTTAATGCTAGCTCCATGTCAAGTCGTAGTTTTTCCAATTTGAATGCGGTGCTAAATAAACTCTTCTTCCTTTATACGAAAAACTTACGACTCCTCTATAGGCTGTTCTAGGTACTCCGCTCTGAAAAAAAAAAAAAAAAATTAGAATTACTCATAAAATTAGTACGATTTTTTAAAATGTAAATAAAATTACCCTAAAATCATCCATCAGGCCAAGAAATTTGGCCGTTTTTTTGTACTGATCTTTCGTATGGTACGCTATTCTGACCGGACCATTGGAAACGATGGTACCTCCTTTCAGTTCTTGGTAAGAAACCACTGGGCTACCGTATACTTCTTTGACGAATAAAACGTCGTAATTATCTTTTAATAAATAAGTTAAATTAAGCTGCGTGAAGCTGACATACTCTTCGTTTAACTTAATATATTTTAAATGCTTTTCGTAAAACATTCCGCTGAAATTTAAAAAAAAAAAAAAAAAAAAAAATTAATCAGGGAAAATTAAGGAGCAATCCCGGGACAAAATTACGTCCGCCAAGGGTCCCGCAAGTCCATACAGGCTTTTGCATTTTTTTTAGAAGTTCAAGGACGTGGACGGCTCCGGCGAAGAACTTTTTACCCCCCCGGGGAAAATTTTATAAGTACTAACTTGCTGACTCCCACTTTCCCGAATGTTTTAGTGCGAGGAAGCTCCGGCCGAATGCAAGCTCTTTCTTTCCTTTGCTCCGGTTTCCTAATCCAATCGTCCCAATACGATTTCGGCCATTTCGTACTTAATTCTGCCCATAAGGAGCGGGTCAACATCCATCCGAGGCCGGGGAAAAAGTCAGTCCTGTATAAGAGTTCCGGATGGGTTTCGTCGACGAGTCCAGACTTGCCATTGTCGTTCCAAGCGGAGACACACCAAAGGGTCGGATCCCGTTTCAACAGCCAGTACGTGCCAAGGAAATATTCAAAAAAATCAGAAGCAATATCTAAATCATCTGAAAAAAAAAAAAAAAAAATAATTAAATTAATTTTCTAAAATGGAAAAAAAATAAAATAAAATAAAATAAATAAATAAATAAATAAATAAATAAATAAAATAAAATAAAATAAAATAAAATAAAATGAAAACAATAAAAAAGTCGCCCGAGTGGCTAGCATGCTCGATACTGATATGAGTATCAAGGTTCGAACTCATTCACAGTCCAGATTTTTTTTATCGCCCATCATACCCCAGGAAGGGATATAAGCAAAGTAAAAAGCAAGAAATAGCAACGAACAGGATGCAACTTGGTAAGAGAGACCTATCAAAGGCCATTAACTTCTTCCAAAATTTAAAAATAAAACCTAATATGTGACAAATAACTGCAATTTACCTTCTACAACAATAACAGTATCAAATTGGAAATTAAAAAAAGTTTGGTTTAACGCCCATCCATAATGCCGGGCAATTTTAAAATATCCTTTGAATTTTTTTTCTTTTGGTGGAACCTGAATTTCACTCTGATCTGGTTGCTGCAAAGAGAAAAATAAAAAAATTTACATTAGTGTCCCAAAAACAAAAAAAAAAAAAAAACTGCATGACTAATTATATCATATAATTTCACATTTCAAAAAGCCCTTCACCTTTGAACTTTCACATAATAAAAAGATTAAAAATCAATTGTGTTATCACAATTGATGCATTTTATCAATTTTCTTAGAATTTATAAATGGCTCATTTTTTTTTAAAAATTAAAATCCTTACCCTAATTAGTGTAACCTGATCCCCATATGACAATATTACATCTGTAGTAGCTTGATGAGAGCAATCCTGAGAGACAATTATCGGAAACTGTTCTTTGGAGGGTCTCCATTTCAGTAACTGATCTAAGCACCTCTGAACAGTAACTCTATTACAACTAAAAACAAGAACTGCTATCACAGGGCCGCCATTATCTAGCCTAGCTTTTGCAAATTTCCTCATACGAATTTCCTAAGAAAAAAAAAAAAAAAAAATTGATAAGTTACAATAGAAATTACATCACCATACCAATAAAATACTTACTAGATCTGAAACATTATTCGCTTCAAGATTATTCTCATCTTTATTATTATTATCGTTCTCATCCAATTTATCTCTATTATCACTATTTACAGCTTCAGGGTTTTTGTCAATTTTATTATCATCAATATCATTTAAATTATTTTTATTCCTCCTATACTCTTCCATAGCCTCTTCGTTAATTTTGGCAATTTCCCCTTCATCTATTTTGTTTGACTGTTCATTGACTTCCCTGATTTTGTCAACCAAAATATTTTTCTTTGTATTCATTATCGTCTTTTTAATTTTTTTAACTAATAAATTATAATCCTTTGTTAATGCCATAATGTTGTTCTCTAAATTTTTTAATTCTAATTCATGATTTGGTGTTTCGTTCCCCTGAAACACGAAAGAGAAATTTTAATAATCATAATGTTTTCAAATCGTAAATGAAAGCTATCATCACTTACATCTGAATCTTTTTGGCATGAGGGGCAATGAACAAAAAGAAAATAAAACACAGCAGCCCATGAACAAAGAGACGCAAAAAGTAGTAGGAGCAATCTTTTACGCCTCATAATCTGACTCCTAAACTAAAATATTTTGTGGTTACACTACATTTTGAATCTGTCCTTCATTCTAAAATTTACCTAAAACAAATAAAATAAAAAAATTATAATAAAAATAAAAATGAATTGTATGACAGGAGTCATAATCATCAACCAACAATCATGATAAGAAGTTTCGACTGAACATATAAAAAAAATATGCATGCAACTCAGACATGCAAAGCAATAATCGTTGGATTTCCTCTTTAACACTTGAACCTGTCTAAAATCAAACTGATAAATTGAAAATATTAGCTTAGACTTCTGGATAATTATTTTGCATGAATGAAAATAAAAAACAAGAAGGAAAAAAGAAATACAAAATCGGTTTAATCGATGAATGAACAAAGTTTTGAGGTTAGGTTTGTCTTTAAATGCGGTCGCAGGGGAACAAGGTTTTAATTTTATGGGAAAGTTGCTATCGTATTCAAAATACTTACTAGATTTAAATAAATTTATTTCCTAAAAACTGAAAATGACCGAACATCACAAGAGCCATTTCTGTTGTGTTGGTTGACCAGGTTAGAAACGTCAGTCAATTGAGCGACTTCCGCTGCAATAAAACAGAAAAAAAATCAAATTAAGATCTTTATTTAAATGTTTGATATGTTTTTATTACTTAAATAAGGGGGAAATCGAGATAACAAGGGCTAATGAATGAGAAATTAATTTTCGAAAGAGCGTTTGGTTATTAAAAGAAAAAGGATCGCTTGTCATTTATTTCCATTCGCGACTTTTCATAGTCTGTACTCATCCATTTGGCATTTTACTCCCCTCCTTAATTTGAATCTAAAAGGAACAGATATAGGGGTCTTGGTGACTCTGATGCAGCCAAATTGCACAGAAAGGAAGACAGAATATTTTTGGTTTCCCAGTACCGGTAGGATTGTTCGTATTTTTCATTGTTTAAATAGATCTCAGCAGGGCGATCGGTGGTAGGGTGGGTCGAAAAACAAGAATTTTTGAATTAGAAACGCCTGATATGGGCCCGTATTTCACGTTTTTTTGTTAGTTCGCGTTCAACAATTTTAATTAAAATACTATTAAAATGTTAGTTTCTTTTTTTTTTTTTGTAGGTAAGATGAAAAAGTTAACTTTTTTATTTTTTATTTAAAGGCAAAACCAAGTAGTTGTGTCATCCACAATTCTTACGACAGAGCAGTATCGCATAAATATCGCGAAAATTATTCCCTTTTTTTCGCAGCTCAACGTCGTAAAGCCGCATCTTTAATATTAAATTCTTTTTCCGGAGTAACAAATATCATTTTCGATAGAAATTGGTCCTTAAAATTGGCTGTTTGTACGAAAAAATTATAAAAAAATTACCTCATCGTCATTTGTGTTCTGAAAGGTTTTTTGAGTTTAAAAATCCCGCCTTCAAAATTTTTAAATACAAATTTTTTTAAAGATTGGGATTAATTTTCGTAATGAAAACTTATTGTTGTATTAAAAGATTTCCTTGTTTTTAGCTTTTAAGTTCTCCGGAATATTTTCACTAGTGCAAATATTTCAAAATTCTTTATTTTAATTCTAAAATAAAAAAGCTTGTTTTTAGCTTTTTAGTTCTTTTATGCTGCTTCTCCATTATGGTTCAAAATTAATTTTACAAAATTAATTTTATAAAATTATTGGGAATAATGCTTTTATTTTACTAATCGAACATGAGGATGACTTAAAAAAGAATAAGAAATCTGTAAAAAATAAATATGTTATGAAAAAAGAAAGAAAAAGCGCATAATTTCCGGTAATTTTATAAAATTAATTTTGTAAAATTAATTTAGGACCATAATGGAGAAGCAGCATTATATTTACTCCTAGAATAAAAGGCTTTAGCTTTTCAGTGCTTTGTTATTTTCCTTTTTTTTGAAGACGCGGGTTTTTTTTTTTTTTTTTTTTTTTTTCAAAAAATTATTTATCTGAAAGTATTGTTTCTATTTCCCCGTAATGCCTAATGTCAAATTTTGCTTTTTCTAAATCGCTAAGAAACTTAAACACTTCTGACATTTTGAAAAAAAAACTTTTGCACGACTAAATGAATACAAACTGGTAAACAAAATCGAAATTACTGTATCAACTAGGGTGTCTCTTAAAAATGTAAATATGGAATTTGAAAACGTTCGCCCCCTGAAAAATTTCTAAATAAATAAATAAAAACATGTCCCGAAGTTGGGCTTCGTAACTTGTTTCTAACCCGTGCCTCTGAGACCTTGCTTTTTCCCATATAAAATGCATGGGGATTTTCACGAAAATCCGATATTATTTTTTAAGTAAACAAAAAATGTAGGGAAAATTCTGCCAGTATGGGGGAACAATGTCTATGAAAAGGGCTTTCCATAGGGCCTATCCCGGACTTTCTCCCCTGACTAATAACGGAGTTCAAAATTGAATTTTTCTCATTTTTAGCCCCCATTTCCTCCGTTATTAGTCAGGGGAGAAAGTCCGTGGTAGGCCCTATGGAAAGCCCTTTTCATAGACATTGTTCCCCCATACTGGCAGAATTTTCCCTACATTTTTTGTTTACTTAAAAAATAATACCGGATTTTCGTGAGAATCCCCATGCATTTTATATGGGAAAAAGCAAGGTCTCAGAGGCACGGGTTAGAAACAAGTTACGAAGCTCAGCTTCGGGACATGTTTTTATTTATTTATTTAGAAATTTTTCAGGGGGCGAACGTTTTTAAATTCCATATTTACATTTTTAAGAGACACCCTAGACTATCAACACTGCAAACTGAGTCGACCCGAATTGTTATAAACAACAAACTGAAGAGATCATGGTGTTGCCGCCGAAATTTATACAATGTCAGATTTTTCTAAGACATTCTGGTATTAGAATTTTCTGGACTATTCCAATAAATAGTTACGGAACGTAAACAATTTTTTTTTTGTGTCTGCCTCAAAGCGAAAATGAATTATCACCCGCAAAGTGCCGTTCGTTTTGCTCTCCGTTCAATACTAACGGAGGTACCCTTCAGTCAAAACCAATTTTATATACTCTTATGAAATCGTAGAATAGAAACAGGCAGAAGGTTGTAATATTTTTTTTTTTCAGGCAGGAAATGGCTCCTCCGGGCACAGAGGAAATGAAAGAAATTTTAGTAGCCAAATTAGGATACACAAAAAAACCATTTTCATCCTCGGGACATCTCCAGTATTACAAAATTGGCCGGAATGGATATCGATTCAATACCTCTGTGCCAGTTCGAAGGCCAGAGTTGGAGGAAGATACTTATCAACGAATTTGCCGCCAAATCGGGCTGTCTGTCCGGCAGGTGGAGGAGATAAGAAATATGTAAGAATACATTTTTTTTATTTTTTATATATTACTAGCCGCTACGCGTCTAGTGCTTGGCCCTCCTCATTATGCAAAAATAAAAAAACTGAATCATACACAGTAAAAAATATTATGTAAATATGTTTTTAGGAGTCCACATAAATTTTTTATGTTGTTTCTGTTTATGTTTACCTTTTGGAGAAAAACAACAGAAAAAATTTATGTGGACTCCTAAAAACATATTTACATAATATTTTTTACTGTGTATTTTTTCCGGTTCTTCAGCTGTTTGCCTGTCATGCAACCTAATTTGTGGACGTCCACATGAAAACCTGCCTTCTGGGGAATGGCGGAGAAAACGTTTTGTTTGCTAACAATGCGTTTTTTTATAAGTTAAACTTCCAAAGCCTTCTAAGTACCATTCCCCAGAAGGCAGGTTTTCATGTGGACGTCCACATTTAAAATATGCTAAAGCTACTCTTTTTCAATTCAACAGGAACACGCATTGGCCGGAGTGTTGGAGGCGGCCAAGGAGGGTTGCCTGCCTGCTGTCGACCAATTGCTTAGGTGTCCTTGACTACTTTATTTAGTTTTTTATGCATGGTGCTTTTTTCCTTTACAGGCGATCAACTGCCTTTAATTTTAACTGGACCATTAATAGCTGCGACTCTCGTTATTCGAAATCAAAAAGCAACAAATGAAGACCTTGAGGGAAGAAGTGGCTTCCCTCAAGGGTCAAATTCAGGAGTTACAATGTAGAACGGTAATTATTTTATTATTATTACAGTATTTGCACCTTTCCCTGAAATTAATCTCTTTTAATATTTTCAGAATATGGAGAGGAAGGAAATCCTCCGAAAGGCAATTCTGCCCCTTATTAGGGGGAGAATTGAACTTCTAGAGTCCCTGATGCTGGGGAACTTAAATTTCCCGCCCAAGGGGCAGGTCCCAGCTACTGGGATGAAATTGAGGTACGTTCCACGTGAATGAGGGATTACATATGTAACCCCTGAATACATTGAAATGACACTTTAAAACAAACTTTTACCCTTTTTTCATTACAGGTATAGTCTCTGGCAGTTCATTCTGAGTAATTCGAAGCACTCGATGACGAACAAATTAAAAGAGTTGCTAAGAACTGCTGATGACGAAACTGATGAGGAGCAGAGGATATTAATATCTGCTGCCTGTGTGAGAAAACCTCTTGCTCGATCCATGAGTTCCGGATGATGTATACGAAGGAGGAAATCATCTGGACCATCGATACCCTGGGTTTACAACATCTTTAGTGGATACTTTGAAATTGCTGTTTGTGGAATTAGAGGTATGTCGAACAATTTATATAAGTTTTTTTAATTTTATTTTCGATCCAAATTGATAATCTTTATTGTATTTTTAACGGGATATGGATTTCCTATGTTTAGCTTACTAAGTTCACGAACTTTTAATCGTGATTTGCTTATAAAAAGATCCATATCCCGTTAAAAATGCAATAAAAATTTATATAAGATTTAGTTCAGAATTTAAAAAATAAATTAACTAATCAAAACAAAACGCATTCTGAAATAAACAAATAACGAGAATTTTGCCAAGTAACGTTCTATTTCGCAGTTTTTATATCCTTTCTTGCACGGAAAAAAGCTTGAACTTCCTCCTTAACCTGAATTAACCTTGGTAGGGCAGTTGAGTACACCATGTTTATGAATTGATATTAACGTTTTTTTTTTTTTTTTTTTTTTTTTTTAAATTTCAGAGAGCAGCTAGGGTTCAAGCAGACTTCACTTATATCTGGAGTTCGAGCAGACTTCACTTTATATTTGACAATAGTTATTTTTCATTTCAAAATGTAATATATAAGCAGATATCGGGATCAGCAATGGGATCTCCATCAAGCTGTGTGTTTGCTAATTTGGTCATGTTTGACATTCTTAGTGAGTTTGAATCTCGGGTAGGGAAAGAGTTACATTTCATATATTCATATATATTCATATATAGATTTTTTCGCAAAGTTGAATTTTTTTACAGGTATGGCTGCACTGCGAAAACTGCCGTCCGCCCAAGTTAGGGAAAATGAGGAATCGAACTATGTAGTTGGCCTTCCGACATTTCAGTTGTCCAATGATGAAGCTGGCGTACATTGTGAGGCAGTGGCAAGATATTTATACGGAGACAAAAGAAAACATGAGCGCCCCCAGCTAGCTTACCGTTGGGAGAACAAAATTGAAGTGTGCTCGATCAGCTTTGATAAGAAGTTTGTAATATCCAAACAATTTACAAGATTTTTGTAACTTTCAAAGTTCTTAGGACGATCGCCTCAAGTTTAAGAAAATGCCTCATATGGACAGTAAAACCAGGGAACTGAAATTTTATTAATCCATTCCGAGAGAGGAGGCAGTTTTTCAGTTATCTGTTTTTCAATTTTTTGTACTTTGTATTTAGATAAAAAGAGGTTTCTTGAAAATCATTGTAAATATCTTTTTTGTTTATTCAATTTACAGTTTTGTTTATTCAATTTTCTCGATATTTTGCAATTAAAAAAAATTTCAGCATGACTGTAGGGGGATGAAAGACGGAGTTTTACAAACTTCACTACGGAAACCCTGGAAGATCATGCAACTTGCTTCCGGGCATGTCACCAGGAATGCTTACGGGCATGCTGAACGCGGCGAGCACAACATTGGTAAGACTTGCCATAGGCTTCGATTTCAGCCCCAACAGGGAAAGAGTCATAACTCTTCGGTCTTCAGACGACTCAATGTCATTGTATATAGGGTTAGGTGGCATTGCACAGTGGTCCTGAACAAAAATATTATTCGACTAAAATGTCAAAAAAAACTACTAATGAGGCTTTGTTAGGAAACATCTTAACTATCAAAATTCACTAAAATCAAAATCTTACCTGATCGTCTTCCCCTACCCCCGACAACCCCCCCGGCCCCTCAATTTTTATTTCAAGGCTTGTCACATATCAAGGCTTGTTATATTTCATATGAAAACCCATGGAAAAGCTTTAAAATGAGACATCGCCGAGGTTTATATCTTTTACCGGGACGGAGATATCGTCGTTTCAATTGCCCAAAATTAAGCGTCTAATTTTCGATCTCTCAAACGACCAAATCTGATATCTCCGTGCCGGCAAAAGATATAAACCTCGGCGAGGTCTCTTTTTAAAGCATTTCCAATGGGGTTTCATATGATATGTAACAAGCCTTGAAAAAAAATTGAGGGGCCGGGGGGGTTGTGGGGGGTAGGGGAAGACAATCAGGTAAGATTTTGATTTTAGTGGATTTTGATAGTTAACATGTTTCCTAACAAAGCCTCATCAGCAGTTTTTTTTGACATTTTTGTCGAATAATATTTTTGTTCAGGACCACTGTGATTGATTGCATGCCATCTGTCGAGAAAAATTAGAAAAACCTAGGAATGCTTAGTATAAACTAGGTGAATACACCTCTTGGTATAACATAGGTGAATACACCTCTTGGTATATGGACGGCAATTTTGTCAGTCAATATGGAGTGGAGACTGCATCGATACGGCCTTAGGGCAAAAATCCTTCGGATGATCTGTATTCAATTGCAAAGGGAACAGTGACAGCACTCAGTAGTTTGTCAATAAACCCAATGGGAGCTACTGCCAGAATAAAATTAGGAGTGTTAGGGGCAAAGAGATTTTGGAGAATTGAATCAGAAAGTCGTAATGGAATCTCCTCCAAAGTACAATTAATAGAGGACGGAGGCCTGAACATGTGGGAGTGCATGAATTGCCACTTGGTAGAGATACCATTAGAAGAAACTTTCATAACCAATCACCAGAGAAAGAGTACTTATTACGGATCATGAACCCCAAAAATCCTATACACATACATCTAGTGAAAATGTTTCCGAATTTACTGCTGTGCAAGTATGTATCGGAATATGTTTACAGACTCAGTATTAGGGTGGTTCTTTGGAAGAGGGAGAAAAACTTTTTTTTTGCATTTTGGTGATGAACCCCCTCATTTTGTTCCAATGCCTAAAAGATTGTGCAACTAAAGCTAATGTATAGAGAAAGATTTAATCTATTCAAAAGAGCATGGTGTTATGGTGACGGAAGACATAAGAGATTCTTATGAAGAGATCCAACCGAACGGCCAATAATCAAATAAAGAAAGTCCAGATTGAGGAAGAAAAAACAAATGCTCAGATTGCAAAGCTCATACAAATGTTTGACCCCACATCGCTAATTAAAGATCCCAAATCCAGTGTTATTGTTTTTTCATATATTGAAGCGGAGCTTGTGTCTTTACTAAAGTCACTACCTTTAAATGAAAAAGAAAAAAGAACTGTTGAAGAAACTCTGGCTTATACTGAAGATCCTCATAACGACAATGAAAGTTATTTTAGTTAGAATTACGCGACTCAATTTGTATCTTAGTTCGCAAGGAACTGGAATTAAAAAGGAAAGGAAGATTGTTTTGTGTTCAACAATACCACCAACGATTCCTTCAAGTTGCTAGAGAAAGTGAGATAAACAACAAAATTTTCCCCTATATCAAGGGTCAAACTATGTCTGATTCTGAGTTGGATGCGCTCAAAAAGCAAGTAAATTGTGTTAACAATTTAAGATTTGGACGTGAAAATATTAATTTTGATATTAGTAAATGGAATCTCCACATTCGACACGAATTCGTCAAGCCGATTGCCCAAGACATAGACCACCTTTTTGGATTTAAACATGTTTATTCGTCATCACATTTATGGTTCCAATCGTGTTGGATTTTCCATAATTCTAGAGTTAATCCCCCCGATTATGATGAGAATGGAATGCCTAAGGAAGGAAAAACAGCTTATACTGGACATAAAGGTGGCTTCGAAGGCATGAATCAAAAACTGTGGACCATCGCTACAATGATGTTGATACAATATGTAGCTGATGAGTGTGATCTTACAATCACACAGATGGGTCAAGGTGATAATCAAGTTGTAATCATTAAATATAAAAAGCACCAATTATTGAAAAGAGAAGAATTACGGAGAACTTTTTTAGAAACTCTACATAGGTTATTTAATGATGTCAATTTGAAGCTAAAACTCGAAGAAACCTGGTACAGTTCACGACTCTTCGAGTTTGGAAAAGTAAGACACTTGAATGGTAAGGCAGTGTCGCAGTCATCTAAAAAATTGGTTAAGTGCATGCCTGACATTGATGATGTGGTCGGTGGGTTTTGTGCAGGGATTGAAGCATTAGCTACAATAACTGAAAGTTGTGCGAAATATGACAACACTCCAGATGCTGCTTTCATTTTAAATGGAATTTTAACTATTTCTTACTTCTTTCGAAGAATGGGTGATGACTTATTAAAGATCCCTGACGAAAAGATCTTATGTCTCCTATTAAACCCTAATATCACCGGAGGGTAACCAGTAAGTTCTTATTTCAATCACTATATCAGAGGATTGGATGACAAATTACCTTGGACAATAAGCCTTTTCCAGTTTATAAGATCTCAATATCCAGGAATTTATACATCTTTAGAGCAAGTAGTATCATTATCACCCCAAGCCGAACTTGATTATACCCATTTGTTCGAAGATATCTACGCTCTTAATGTTCCTTCTTTAATCACCCCGATTTCTCGAGTTAAGAAAATAGTTTTAGATTACTTACTAGATGAAATAGAAAATCCAGATCTGATCTTCCTCAAAGATACTTATCAGACAGGAAAGCCGACAGAACTGATTCAAAATTTATTATCTATGAAACCATTTTACCCTGCGATCGCACATGAATTACTCAAAAATTCTAACTATGGGATTCTGCTTCGTTTCCGGGAAAGGTTCACTAATGTTCAAACCATCAATAAATTGGTGGAAAGAAAAGCCAACTTGAACTTTTGGGAAATGAGTCAAGAAGTCAACTATAGGCTCATAGATAGAATTTATGGATGGTTGACCAGGCATTCAGATTATTCCTTAACGGCAAGATTATCACGATCTGATTGTCCCACAAAAATTGCTTTAGATCTTCGGGTGGAACATTGGAAATTAGAATTCATAGGATCAACACAGTCATGCTTACAACATCAACTAACTTTAAAACCAGCCTCACAAGTTCTTTTTTCAGAAAGGCACCACTCGATATATGTTGAATTGAGTTTAGAGGCTCAAAGAGGAGGATTTCAATCCTTAATGAGATCTCATGGACCATTTGAACCATATATGGGGTCGTCAACCAGAGAAAAAATATCAACACCAAAATTCGATCCTCAAGAGAAAACCCCGTTCATCACGGCGACTAAACGGTTGGTCGTCCTTCAGTCTTATTTTAAAGCTTTAAATTCTCCGGGATTGTTAAAAGTAACCCAAAATCTAATTCAGGAAAAAATTAAACTACTCCCTGATTCCTTTCAGAATATCCCGCTAACTGACTGGTGTGGTGAAATAACAGGAGGAAATGTTTTACATCGCTTTCGATGTTCAATAGAACGGAGATCTGCCTTACTCAATTATAATGTAACTAGTGGCACTCACATTCGGTTCAACACTAGCACTATGCACAAACTAGTAGTTGGAGGGAAAGATTTTACAATACATTTTCAACTGCTCTTCTTGTATATTCAGACATTAATAATTAATTTGAGTTCGACTAATATTCCGTTAGAAGATATTTATTTTGGTGTCATCAAGACAGATTGCGAATGTACTCGAGAGATCACGGAGGTTAGATTGGACACAACCATGTCGACTACTTTCAAAGATGAGGCCCTATTTCCTTTGAGTATCCAGCCATTACAAATAAGGCGAAAAGATTTCCAGACTTGTCATTCTGCACTCTCTCTTGAATTGGGTCGAAGATTTGGTAAAAGCTGTGATAAAAATCTCAGATCTTTCTATTATGATTCAGGAAATATCGACAATCCTAGCATTCATCATGCTCTTCAAGAAATGGGAAATACTGAGGTCCGATATTGTAATTTACAATTGATGATTGTTGGTATTCTTCAGCAATCTGACACTGTGAGGGATTTGATTAGACGTCCTGAAAGTTTATTAATAAAAGATCAACATAGCAAATTATTTCTTCAATTAGCAACATCGTTGATACAGACGGAAAGAGTGCATGAAATTTACAATATTCTCAATATGACACCTTTGAGTCATTCAGAAACTTTGAAAGCAAAGTACTTAAGCAGTGCGATACTAAGAGGAATTTCTACAGTGATGCAATCTAGTGGAGGTGAAATTCTAAGAGAAATGGTTGCATATTTTCTGCCTCATGATGAATTACCATTCAAAGTCAAAGTCGCTAGATATTGTCTAACAACAAACAATGTTAGACTTGAGAAGGTGTTAACTTGGTATCAACTTGTAAGGATTATAAGGAGAGAATTCGGATGTACTCCTACAACTCTCAGCATCCAATTAAATGATTTAATCAAGTCTTGGAGGTATCTATTGACAACTGATCAACTACCCAAACAAATCGATTATCAGCCTGTCCTAAGACCCTTGAAAAATACTGTGACGATCGATCTAAATTGCTATGTTGATGCTTTATTGAGTACATTTGATTATGAAGAAATAACAACATCACCGAGTAAGTGGAAAGACCTTTCACATACTGCACGAGCATTAGGATCGATTAGCACAGGATGCAATAAGTATCTGGAATTATTATTGATTTTTA
Source organism: Liposcelis bostrychophila (assembly GCA_037577465.1). Lineage (NCBI taxonomy): Eukaryota > Metazoa > Arthropoda > Insecta > Psocodea > Liposcelididae > Liposcelis > Liposcelis bostrychophila. The sequence goes on along the minus strand of CM075207.1, from coordinate 8,711,091 downwards.
ATCTCCAATCAGTCGAGTATGATATCATTTTGACATTAGCTGAAGGGAGTGGGAGTGTAACGAATTTAATGTTTCATCTGTTTCCAGATGCTCTATTAGGGTACAATACATTGATCAATTACCACACAGATGACAGAGAAAACCCAAATTCTTTCTACCCACCCAGTCTAATTGGAGATCCTTGTTTCACCCTCCCTAATTCAAGATTCCCTTTCCAAGAAACCTTATGTTTTGGGTCTACGAATATCCTATCTAACAAATTTCAAGAAAATAATTTTGGTTTATTGATGTCGAGTTCGTTAATTACCATTGATGCGGAAAATAAATTTGAAGACCAAACGTTGGCTATTCTTAGTTATTATTTAGAAGAAATTCCCCTTCACTGTGACTTGATAATTAAGATCATATATTCTCAAAAAATTGCAGATTATTTGAAAGTTATTCCCAAACAAACTTATTTGATAAAGCCAATAACTTCAAACCCTGCCAATTTAGAAATATTCGTCATCAGAACAGAAAAGGAGCCTTCATCTTCTTTAAAATCTTACCAATATTATACTGAAAAGTTTCTTATGACTTTAAATCAAGAAAGAGGTTGGAACGCCCAAGAAAAATATGTCTTAGAATTACAAAAGTTCAAGGAAGATGTCTTAGACTATTTTGAGATATACTTTTACTCTTGTCTATTCTACAAAGATTTAAATTTTCATCTATTGCATCACTGTTATTTCTGGTGTCCTCACATTATGACGCAATTATTGGCTACTCTCGACTCTATTTTAACCAATGTAAAACTGAAAAATGAAGCAATAATCTCAAAGATAGAGATGGGATTTTTTACTTTAGTTAACTCAACCCTGGCCAAATTAATCATCTGTTATAATTTGTACTTAGCTCCAAGAAGTCTGGTTTCGATTATGAAGGTTTTAGGTGCTGCTTCACGCAAAGGAATTTTATTAAAAGTCTACCCCAGACCTGACAAAGCAAGAAAGTGAAGATGACTGATTTAATTCGAGAAACTGAGGAGATGGAATTTTGAAACAAAGCTGTCGTTGTGGGGTCTGAGGTTTCTGGTATGACAATTTCATCACATACCAGACAAATCCCTCCCCTGCAGTATGTCTCTTGCGCATCGCCTATGACTATGCAAGGACATCCTTCGATACGATTCCAAGCGTCTGGAATCTACCTGCTGATATCCGATGTACGGTCCAGGATTCTTTGCCTAATACCAACTTATTAGGGTGGCGTCGCGCCAGAACCCTAGAGCCATTATGCCTACAGGCTTTAAACAACGGCGGCATTGATATCACATATAATGCGGGTCACACTTCCATTACTGGAATCACATTCGACGACGCATTTGAAATCGGTAACGTTACCATATGGCAATCTTTGATCAATTACGTTAACGATATGTTGATAGAGACGAGTATTCCACAACTCAACACTGTTTGGCCCTCATCACCTATCGGGTCTCAGAGCATACTTGGATACGTCATCAACATGAGCGTACCTGCCACAGAGCAGGCTACATACTTCCGATCATTTGAATCAGTTTCGCGAGGCTTCGCCTATTGCAACATGATTCCAAACAGAGCGAACATGATCGCTATCTCGCGTTTTAGACGTAAAAGATCGGCAGTTAGCGGCGACTATTGTTACACATTTCACAATGACCAACCCCCTGGAACATGGGCGGATCATGTCAATGATGTGTTTAACGGTGAAGACGCGCATCTCATAAACCACGACACTTTTACTTTTCCTCCAATAACAGGAACTCAAATTACTCGTGATTATGTTAAAGCGCTTTACGAAAGATAGTTGCAGTCGCAATATAAGGGCAAACCCACCAAGAACCTAAACCCTTTAAAAGACGCAAGTCATCTTGAGGCTTGGGAGATTAATTTTTGGGAATCCTTATTTAAAGCTGTTGTTACTTTAAAAAAAAAAAAAAAAAAAAAAAAAAACCGAAATACTGGGCGGAAAGAAATTGTCAAACATGAGGCAACATCAAGAAATCAACAAATGCCAGAAGCTAAGAAAATTAAAAGATACGGCAGTTTTCGAGGAAATTTGCTGTAGCTCCTTTTAACCCAAAATTTATTTTTGATGTTGCCCTATCCATCTGTGAGAAAAGTTTTTTAAATTTATCAAGGTCTGCAAAGGCAATAAGGCCACTTTCGCAGCTGAGAATGGCAATGTCAATAAATTCTTGCGTGACCAAAAATATAACCTCTTGTGAGCAAAGGGAAAACTTATTTGGATAAAATTCAACGTTGAAAACCTTATTTTAAAAATTTTAAGTTTTGAAAATCTGTACGTCAGAGCCAAAAGGTTCAATATGCAAATTAAAGATGTCCGCTAAACTTTGTTTACCCATAACAAACGCCCATTTATATATTTATATATTTGCATATTGAACTCTTTGGCTCTATATATATGGCTCTGTATTTGGATAAATTTCTGGGTATATTTTAGGATATACCGAAAATATATCTTAGATATATTTTAAATATACCGAGCGGTATATTTAAAAATATATCCCTGTCTATACTAAACTTTTTCCACGTGGATTGCTCCGGATCAACGCGTTGAAAATACGGCGATGGTTGAAAAATTTGTAAATATTAAAAATACCGAATTTTGTTATATTTTTTTAATAAATAATTGAAATTTTAATATATATAATATGTGGAACGAATAGGTATGTTGGAACGGAATAGGCATGTTGGAACGAATAGGTATACCAAAAGAAAAACCAGAACTCCGCTTACGGTAAACGAGTTCTTACAAATCGATTGCGCAGTGTCCAGTTTACTTACCTTCGGCAACTAAACGCACCTTGGCCGTTGGGTGGACGAATTAATCCAAAAATAGAAAATAGAAAAAATCAAATCCAAATAGAAGGGATCTACCCACGTAAGCAGGGTCACCCAATATTATTGGATTACGTTGCTTACGTGGATAGCCAATCGAGCCAATGGCCTTGTCGTCAAATAGCCTACCCCCTTACGCACTGAGTTTATGTTTAAAACTTGACGAAAAATTTAGTGAAATCCGGTTTTAAATTAGTTGGTTGTTAGATACGTGGGTAGACCGTTTTATTTGGAATTTTATATGAATTAACATGAAGAATATGAAGAGGCGCCTGTTGAGAGTCGAAGAAACAAATTTACCTGTGAGAACCTCAACAGGCGCCTCTTCATATTCTTCATGTTAATTCATATAAAATTCCAAATAAAACGGTCTACCCACGTAAGCGGGGTCATCCAAAACTAGTGGATTACGCCACTTACGTGGATAATCAATGGAGTCAAATGCTGCTTCTCCATTATGGCTCAAAATTAATTTTCTGGAATTAATGTTCAAAATTTCCGGAAGTACTGTGCTTTAGTTATTTTATGAATTTTCGACCATGGATTAAAAATACAAAAAATGCAATGTAATAAAAATGGCCGACTCCATTTTTAAATCTAGGGTTAGAAATCCATAGAATAACAAAAGCACAGTACTTCCGGAAATTTTGAAAATTAATTCTAGAAAATTAATTTTGAGCCATAATGGAGAAGCGGCAAAAGTCCTATTGCGAAATTATCCTAATTATGGAAGTTTCAATTAGTTGGTAAACCGGATATAATAAATTATCAAATTGTTGAAGATAAAATACAACCAAAAGAGTGTGATCTAGTGGGATTCCACCCTTGTTGGACCTTGCTAACCTGCATTTAAATCACACTGAGTTTGAGTCTCCACACTTAACCCTGGGTAAATAAGCAAAAGTTCAGTCGGAGTCTACCAGATGTCTTTATGTTCACAGTTCCCAGAATTGCGAACATACAGACACCTGGACCCATTTAAATATTGTACCGTTTTCAGTTGTCATGCAACCTCTAGCGATACGTAGCATTTTATTTCGTTAATTTAATCGATTCTGAAAACACACGTAACATAACGTCGAAATGTCGGATTTTTTTTTTCGAGTTTAAGAGTATGCTGCAGCGTGGCAGTAGACAAATCGTATTTTTCGATTTGAGAGAAAACGAAGGCAAGTATCGAGAATCGAAGAAATTTCCCATATTTAGAATTAAATTTGGAATATGGGAAATTTTTTCAATTTTCGATATTCGTCTTCGTTTTCCCTCAAATCGAAAAATACGATTTGTCTGCTGCCACGACTGCAGCATACTCTTAAATCAATTAATTTTCCTAGGAATTCCTACTTGTAATTTTTCTTACGACAAATACAATTTCGGTGAAACCTTCTCCCATTTTGCCGTGAACGCCGGAACCCCGAACACAAACAGATGCCTACATGCTCACAGTTCCTAAAATTGTGAACATGCAGACACCTGGACTCTTCTAGAAAGAGTACCGCTCTCATTAGTTAACCATCAAATAACAGTCAGGATCACCATTTTTTCTCTTTTATTGACTTCTGTTCTGATCTTCTTCCTTGGAGCAAGCGACATTCCTGCAGGCACAAATTTCAAATCTTCACCGAACCTTTTCTTCTTTTCGGTTTTTTCTGGAACCGTAATCGTTTTCACTGTTCGTATTTGGCACAACCTGGTTTTTTCACTGCTTCTGACTTGAATGAAAAATCCTAGAACTCGATTACCATTTCTCCATTTCTTTCACTGTTCCTTCTGTCAAAATTTTTCAAAACTACCACATTTTTCGTTATCCTCCACTTCCATACCCACTCGGTAGCCCCTCTCACGACGCTTGCCGATCGGTGGGGACGACCGGCCGAAGTCTCCGATACTTTAAGGACCGAGTGTGAAAGGAGCTTCCAGTCTTTTCATGTACGGATTCGGATGTCACATTCGATTCCATGCATGCAAGGACTGGAACCCTACGAAAATAAAATCCCAGGTATTAACAAACCTCAGTCTCTGTATGTTTGAGTTCCTTGGAACTCCCAAGAAACGTGCATGCAGACACTGTGGTAACCCGAAAATACTTCCTGTTCCTATCCATTTCGAACCATCAATTCACCTATGGGAACAGGAGGTGGGAGAAACTCAAGCCATTTCGATCACATAATTGACACATAAAATTGTGAACATGGAGACGCTCGTATTCAATCTGATCACTCTTCACGGTTTCTCGGTTGAGCCAAAAACCGAGTGGCATCCCTTGATATACGTTACCCTCGGAAGAAAGAAACTCCCGGCGTAACTTCTTCATTTTCATCGTTTCCAATTTCTATACGTTGTGGAATCGCTGCGTTATTACAGAATCTGTAACAATTCCACACCCCTTTTACTCATTTTTCCATTTCTCGGATCAAGCAAGTAGAAACGTTTCTGACCGATGGAGTATCGCTTTAAAACCCTAGACCTACGGCTCATACAAAGCAGCTTCCTTTGTAAAACTGTCGCCCAAAGCCTCACTTCATGGAAAAAGTAGATGCTTACAACATCGAGGATTTATCTTTCGAGAACATGATTTCACTATGCCCTCGCCAACTCAATAACTGAGAAACAAGTTATATCGAAAGGATGGCTCCTTCATGTTCACGTTTGCTTGCACCCCAACCAAATGTGAACATGTAGAAGACACCCTTCCCTTAACTATCTCCCGATAAAACCTACGACCTGTAACTAGTAGCCCTTTCCATTGTTCCACCGATGAGAATTACATATCACCGACTGAAAAGTTCATTGAAAACTTCTCCTTTGGTGACAGGATGAAAATGAGAATTACATCCCCATTGTAACTGGTAGTAAATTCTGTTCCAAAAGGATAACCCACCAATGTTTGCGCACACGAGTTCGTATACCTCATGCCAATCCGTGCGTGTAAACATTGGAACCTCCATGAGACCTACCTCTGCAAACCGCAGATTTACAATTTCCGCGTGTTCATATCATCGTGTCCCTAACGATGATGCGAACACGTGAAAATTGTAAATTTTACACACTTGCCATATCAATCCTCCTACTCTCTCGGGCGAACACTCAAATTTGCTCTTAAATTGGAAGGAGCCTGCTGGATGCACGGTGGTGCTACTGGGAGGAGAAAAAGTGAGTGGCATTGTGGATCAAGAATGGAAGGAGCAACATTTAACACAAAAGGGAATATTCACCAACTCTATCCGGAATGAACAATTGGATAAACAACATCTTTTCATAAACTCAATGGATTAATCTACGTTTCCCGTTCGTTTTAGGCCAGCGGCTCACCTATCTTGAAAGTTACTAAAAACCAAAATAGGTGGTCAAAAATTTCTAGTCCCTAAAACATAAATTATTAGAAACGTTATTAAACGTACTTACGTAAATGTATGCTCTTTTACTATAAAAACAACAGCTTCAGGGAAAATTTAAAAAAAATATTATTTTTATGTAAACAATAACAAAAACTTAAATGTTTTTGTAAATGGCTGCCGTTAAAATTTAATATGTAAACAGAAATGTTTACTTGAAGTTTTTATTTAATTTTTTTTTTACCATGAAGCTGGGTTTTTAGATCAAAAAGATCTTCAAAATTGGTAAGTACTTTTAAAAACGTTTTCATTTTTAAAAAAATTAGGGACTAGAAATTTTTGACCACCTATTTGAATCTTTTGAATAGGTGGACCGCCGACCTATTTTCTCTCTATTCCCTTTAGCATCACCATGCAACCAGTAAGGCTCAGGGGTAACCTTCGGACCATCCTTATTTACGGGGACTCCGTAGTAGCTCCTCTTCAACACGCTTCTTTCCAGTACCCTGCAAAGGTGGACTACCGTATAGATCCATGAAAACTATCAGGAATCATAGAACATTAAAACTATCAGGAATCCATTACTGATTCCCCTACAGACAAAATCTGGATGTTTTCCGATCTTTTCGATCCCAACCAACTCTCCTTTCTTCTCATCACCGTCTCAGCTCATTCTGACTAACGCACAAATAAAGTCTATCTCTCGTACACAGTGGTCCTGAACAAAAATATTATTCGACTAAAATGTCAAAAAAAACTACTAATGAGGCTTTGTTAGGAAACATCTTAACTATCAAAATTCACTAAAATCAAAATCTTACCTGATCGTCTTCCCCTACCCCCGACAACCCCCCCGGCCCCTCAATTTTTATTTCAAGGCTTGTCACATATCAAGGCTTGTTATATTCATATGAAAACCCATGGAAAAGCTTTAAAATGAGACATCGCCGAGGTTTATATCTTTTACGGGACGGAGATATCGTCGTTTCAATTGCCCAAAATTAAGCGTCTAATTTTCGATCTCTCAAACGACCAAATCTGATATCTCCGTGCCGGCAAAAGATATAAACCTCGGCGAGGTCTCTTTTTAAAGCATTTCCAATGGGGTTTCATATGATATGTAACAAGCCTTGAAAAAAAATTGAGGGGCCGGGGGGGTTGTGGGGGGTAGGGGAAGACAATCAGGTAAGATTTTGATTTTAGTGGATTTTGATAGTTAACATGTTTCCTAACAAAGCCTCATCAGCAGTTTTTTTTGACATTTTTGTCGAATAATATTTTTGTTCAGGACCACTGTGCGTATCGCTTTTACATCCAATGTTTTAATTTTATGGAAGATCAAGCTGCGCATATCTGGTTTTCATTGAGAATCAACTTGTTAGGGATTCTGTACCCACTATTACAATCTAAATAAAAGCACTCTAAATTCTAACACTAAGATGGTTTCTTTCGGACCCATGATACTGCCCGGGGAACCGAGCAAAGATCTATGAAAGGTTCATTCACTAGTAGTAGTGGCACCTTCACTTCTCTTACAAACGTGGCGCCCCTAAGGACACGAATATTTCTTCTTCATAATCTTAAATTTCCACTTCATGTTCAAACCCAAAACGAACATCTGTTGTCCACATAGACTGAGTCAACAGAAATGTTCATTCGGTCTATGTGGACAACTAATACATACCGTTCAGGTCTCTGCAAGTCGAAAGTGATAGTATCGCTCTCAACTTTCAGAGACCTGAAGGCTTTGAGACTGGTCCTTCCCAGAACGCTTGTACTCGAGACTCTATGAGAAGGTTCGAAACCTCCTCCTCCCCTTGATCAATCCAGAATATCCATCACTCGCATTCTTTCATTTGGTCCAAATACATTTTTTGGACATAATTTAGCGAAGGGGAAACCATATATCTTCGTAATCTTCTATTTCTTCTATTTCAAACAAGACGACCATCATTTTCTGTTGCCCTCATAAACGGAGTCCACAGAAATGTTTACTCCGTTTATGAGGACAAGTACCGCTATCCGCTTCCAAACACGCGAATGCTTTGCAAACTCTAGAAACCATCCGGGTCTTTGCAGGCGGGAAGCCTTCGTAACCTTATTAAGTCACACTAAGTATATAACACTAAGGTTGGATTGAAGTGTGGAGCGTGGAGCGTCTTGACCATCCAAAGAAGAATTATGTTTGTTTCTCGTTTTCGTAAGGGATCAACCCCCTCTCCTCCCCTCCCTTCGGGAAGTTAGACTGAGAGGTCTGTGACGGAAAGATCGATTGGATCATCTTCGTTCTGTTCTCGGACTCCTACAACTCAATATGACGTCCCCACGATTAACATTACTGGGGAAACCAACCTAATAGACCCCGGTTGTAATCTGTAAACAATTTGTATAAACGAAAACTCAGAAGGAAAATGCTCAAAAACCATCTGCATCGACGGAATTATTAGGATAATCATTCCGCCTATGCAGATGGCTCACACTGGAATCCATCTTATATGACAACTAAGTTTTCTACGGATCAGAAGCATCCGTACCGCTCCTGACCTGTAGCCAGCTACGGACCAAAATAATCGCTATTCCCCTTCGAACGCTTCAGACGCTTCAGACCTGGTGACCCTGGCGTTTTAATAACATTTTCCTGCTCTACCTCTAGTACTGACAAGCGTTACCTATGTTGGAATTTTCGAATTCAAAAGGATCTGATCATTTTGGATCCTCTGATTCATCTGTGGGATCCTCTTTCGAGTTTTCGGTGACATCTCAGGGATTGTTCCGGTTAGCGGAAAGGAGAATGGAAAAACTTAGTCTTTTGCCTTAAAATTCCTTTAATATTTATCTCTAGCATTCTGTCATTCGGCCCGAATGCATTCATTGGAAACAATTCAGTAAACAAATCATCCTTCCGGTTTATACCGATCGGTTTTGGGAATTAAGCCCTCTTCTAATTCAGGGAGTTAAGGTTAGAAATTTCCTTCTCCGACTCCATTTATGTAAACGACAATTTGATATAACGATCTGTCCTCATAAGCAAAGTCATCCGAGAGGATTACTTCGTTTATGAGGATAGTCGTTTACCAAGATCCAGTCCAAGATGGCACCAAATGAATTAAGTTAGAAATCAAACTCGATACAGAGTACCCTAGGAATATCAACTTTATCGAAGACCTAAAGTAAGTCTATTATGCCAAAAGACGGTTTTGCACGGCTAATACCGAGAAACGCCGCACGGAAAAAGCCCAGGAGCAAGGCTAAAAAGCCCAGGAATTTTGCACGGCTAACACTTTGATCAACTTTTAACAGGGATCTTAGGCATCGGAATTCGTTGAATTGAATTCCTTGTCTGGTAAACAAGTTCTTGCAAACCAATTGCGGAGTGTCTGGTTTGCCTTCGACCGCTAGCGAAATCTCACGAAGCGTCAGTCTCTGTGGGTACAGATTTGATTTTCATTTATTCCAATCTGTACGTACAGACAGTGACCTCCCAGAAAATTCTCAGTTCTTCCTCGAACAGCTTAACATATGACTTAACCAAATCTTCGAAGGTTAACAGGCTTTAGTGCCGCTCTTAACCTCCTAAGATTTGGCGACAAATCGACCTTTAACCACCTTACAATCTTTGAGCTTTAAAAACGAAGTGATTTTGACCGGGATTTTGACCTAGTTCCTACGGAAAGTCAAGGACAAGGGTACGGACAAATATCCAGGGCCGGACATACCTGTGAGAACTTCTCCAGGCTCCTCTTTATACGAATTCATGTCAAACTCCACATATAAAGGAATGGCCTATCCGCGTAAACGAGGTAATCTCGTTGGATTACGTTGTTTACGCGGATAGCCAATAGAAGGAAAACGTTACCATTATCTCATCAAAGTCATGAAAATTTCATCCTTCCACTTTATTGGTCTGGAAGTATTTTGCAATTTATATATTGGATACAATAATAGATTTTCTAATTGTTGGAGGTAAAAAGTAACTAGAAGAATGAGCTGGTGGGATTCCTTCCTTGTTGTACCTTAAGTCACATTGGGTTTGAGCGTCGCGACGAAAGGGTTAACAATTCCGTTATTTTCTCAGTTGCTAAGCCCTTTTAATCAACAAACCGTATGAAACGTTGAATCAAATAAAGTCCTTATTAAGACAATAGGAAGGGAGGAGTCCTTTAATCAACAAACCAACAAAAGCTCAATTGGAGTCAGCCAGATGCCTGTATGTCCATGGTTCAATGAACTATGAACATACAGACATCTGGACCCGATTAATATCGTACTGCTATCTCTGCCATACATAACCAAAAATACCTAGGAATTCATGCTTGCAATTTTTCATAACTTTTATATTAAGGTTTACCGTCTTTCCGAATTCTTATTCGAAATATAGACAATTTCAAGACCCACCCGGTAGAACCTTATACGACGTCTACCGATCGGTGGAAATAACCGGCAATAGCTTACAATATTCCAAAAATCGAACATGAACAACCGTTCCGAAATGTGGCGGTAATCATCCTCTCTCCTCTACCCCGAGGCGAAAGGAAGGACCCTGACGAGAAGTTGTTGGCTGCCTACGAATCACTCAGGAAATTCTCAGTGAAATGTACACATGTTACGATAGTCGATACGCATGCGCGATTTACCATAAAAGGTACCTTAGATCGTCCTTACGTTCAGAATCCCGCTCTCTTCAACGACGACGTGTAGCAATGACGTGTAGCAATACATAGTCCGAGAAATGACGTTGTATTTCAAGAGTATGCTGCAGCGTGGCAGTAGACAAATCGTATTTTTCGATTTGAGAGAAAACGAAGGCAAGTATCGAGAATCGAAGAAATTTCCCATATTTAGAATTAAATTTGGAATATGGGAAATTTTTTCAGTTCTCGATATTCGTCTTCGTTTTCCCTCAAATCGAAAAATACGATTGGTCTGCTGCCACGACTGCAGCATACTCTTAATAATTAATTTAACGAAATGACGTTATATTTGAATAATTAATTTAAATAAATAATTAAAAAATTTTAAATAACTTTTTAAAGATCCTTTAAATCCTCATGAACCTTTTCGTCAGAATTTAAAAAAAATTTAATAATCACCTAGAGAACGGAAATATACCGTATATGTATTTATTTTTATGGATACTTGGTATATTTTCGTTTTTCGATCATTCTCCGAATTTAATTAACAATTTTGAAGTTTCAAGTTATTTTACGTATTTTTTTTGCCTGCCATATTGGAAATAGTAAAAATAGTACAGAAGTAAAAAATTAATAAAATACAAAATTATGTAAATTAAAAAACGAAAATGACATTTTCTATGAGAAAATATATCGTATATTTTCAAAAATGATATATATATATACGTATATATGTATACGTTGGATATCTCTATAAATTACCCCTTGCTCTCCAAATAGTTAATTAAAATCAAAGAAATATTAAAAAATATCGTTTTCTTATTTCATATATAATAAAGCTTTAGTGTTTAGCTTATGGGAGTATTTTCGTGACAAAATTTGAAAAAAGCGCCAACCGATTATATTTTTACTATTTTGAATACGGGAAAACAAAAAAAGCACATAAAGTAACATTAAACTTTCCAAATAGTTAATTAAATTTCAAAGAAAAATTAAAAAATATCTTTTTCTTATTTCACATATAATAAAGCTTTAGTGTTTAGCTTATGAAAATATTTTCGCGACAAAATTTGAAAAAAGCGCCAATTTTTTAAAAAAAACCGTCAGTTAACACGTAAGTAAAACATTGGCGGAAGCGGTGGTTAAAAAAACGTCGAAATACCGTTATTGTAACGGGACCGAATAACGGTATCGTCTGCCATACTGTTTTTTTTACTGCTTGCTTTTTTTAGGTTATTTTAGTTTATTTTTTAATTATTATTTTTTTAATTATTATTATTTTTTGAAGGAAATAAAAATATAATTAAAAAATTTTTTTTTTTTTTAATTATTATAATTATTATTTTAAAATGCCGATAAAGTGGTATACCGATCATGTCAACGAGAAGTGAGTATTCATTTTTGCATTTTTAAAAATCAAAAAAATTTAAAAAAAAAAAATATAACATTTTTTTTAAATTTTTTTAGATGTCAAGAATTCTTTTGTAGAAGATGCTTTTTGTTTGAAGAAGGATCGAGTGATTTTCTAAGGACGGTAAATCCAGTAACTAAACTGAACATTTCCAGGTTGGGTTTTGATCCTCCCAAAGCCCAAATACTAATGAATTTTTTTCTTTTTTTTCAGAATCGTTAAAAGCGTTTAGAAAAACGCCGAACTCGAAATTTTATAAATCAGTCATTAAAGCTTTTTAATTCTCCTAAAATTAAAAGGAAGGAAGAGAAATATTATTACGCGGGAGAAATAAGAGCGGCTAAGGATTATTATCAGGTATGTTTTTTCCCTTTTTTTTCTTTTTTTCCAGTGAAACTTTTTTTTTTTTTTTTTTTTACCTTTTTTTAATGTCATTTTTGAAGTCGGAAACAATGAGCTTCCAATGGTTCATAACTTTTCGGCTTCTATGAGCTTCCAATGGCTCATTGTTTAAGCTTTCAAATGAGAAAGCGTAAACAATGAGCCAATTTTTTGGACATAAAAGCAAAAGCTTGCCCGTTGTTTCCGGCATCAAAAAAAAATAAAGTGTCAATTGACATCAATGCACAAAAAAAAAAGGAGTTTTTATTAATAATTTTTTTTCTTTTTTTTGTTGCAGACCCTCAACCGGCGATAAGCTTAAGGTTCTAGTTCTTTACATAACCGCCGGCTAGCCGGGCGTGTACCATTTTAACGATAAAAAAATATTTAAAAAATTTTTTTTGAATCCATATTTTATACATGAAAACGGGGTCTAACTGCACCGAAACCGTACCCAAAACGTTTCGTTATGTTCAGAGATAATTTCCATGATATTAAATGCATGAACAACAGTTAATAGCTCTTATACATTTGAAAATATTTAATGTTTTCGCAAAAAAAAAAAAAAGAAAAAAAATGTTTATTTCCGAGACTAGTGCAGCGCTCTAGCGGTGAAAGCGCGAACTATTTCAAAACAAAAAGAAGAATGGCGTCGTATTTTTTATTTCGAAAACATTGAAAAAAATTATCAAATTTACGCACAATAAAGCCTTTTTCATACACTTTCAATAACGAATCTTTACCTTTTAACATAACAAACGTTTTGTCACGGTTTCGGTGCGATCCGATCTCATTTTAATGTGTAAAATACCGAATCGTAAAAAAAAAAATTAAACTTTTTTTAATGTTAAAAATTTTCACCGGCCGGCTGACCGGCCGGTTATGTAAACGAATAGAACCTTTAGATGGTTTGTATTTTTTTTTGTATTTTTTTTTTTTTTTTTAAGATTCTTCAGATTTTTTAATGATTTTTATTTTAAATTTTGTGATCAAAATTTTTTTTGAATATTTTTTTTTTTTTTTTTGTACTTTTTTTTCCAAAATTTTTTTTAACTTCTTTGATATGATAGAGTTTTTTAAAAAAATAAATTTTATATATATAAAATGTATAATTTTTTTTCTTTTCCAGAAGCATGAAAACGGGGAAAGCGGAAGGGGGAGGGGAGGGGAACCGCCCCCTTCAAACGCGACATAAACGGGTGTTTGGATCCGAAAAAAAAAATGGGAATTCCGAATCATGGGGGTCGATACACCCATGGAAAGACAGTTGCAGGAAGATCGAGAAATGTTATATAGTTTTACTCAGAACATGTCAGCATTAGGAATAATACTACACGAGGTTAAGGAAAAACTAACGGAAAAGGGGGACATAGAGATTGATATTTGTTTGTTAGATGGAATATCTTCTCCCGTTGTTTTGAATTATTTACATAAATCTTTTCCCGTTGATTCGAATCGGAGTAACAAAGAGGAAATTTCCGAAGAAAAAGGCGAAAAGGAGGTTAAGGAAATCCATCCCGTTGTTTCGAGGAAAAGTAAGAAAATGATTACCGTTGATAAAGATACTACCGTCAGTAATGTTTCCGTTGGTTGTTCCGGGGAAGATGTCAGTTGTGATTGCAAGAAAAATTCAGTTACCGTGGGAAGTGAATCAAATACTGTTGTCAAAAATTTAAATCCCGTTCCTTCAACGAATGAGGAAGACGATTTTGAACCGATCATGTTGAGGGATTTGAAGAAAAAAAAAGGTGGAAGGATTGATGTTGTAGGCGTGGGAGTTGAATCAAATACCGTTGTAGAAAATTTAAATACCGTATGTTCACCAAAAGAGGTAGTGGAGAATTCAGGAGGGTTACCGTTAAGAGATGGATTGTTCGTTAATATACCGCCTCCAGGTCCATTTACCGACGATTTAAATACGAAGGGTGCTATTCCCAAAACTGTAGCCGAAACGATTCCGAAGAAGGTTCAAGATATCGCTGTTAAACCAAGCCTACCGAGATATTCCACCTCCTTCAGAAAAGGACCATCCGAAATCACAATAAACAACATTACCGTTCGTACCGAAGACATTCCGCCGATTGTTAAAGCGAAGATCGATTTCCCGTTGCCCATCCCGGTGATTCCGTTGAATGCCTCCATAAAATGGGAGCTCCCTCGTTTCCGTAAACAATTATGCGAAAACGGTGAAGTCGCTCGTTACCAAATGGGAATGGGTTCCACTATTTTTGATATTGATCCCGTGTACGTATCAGAGACTATCGACCCCACTACTGGAAAATTGAACCTGAAGGTGAGGGGATGTTTTCTGTGCTTTAGCCTTCGGCATAACAAGAAGGCACACCAAACTGTACTGGATCCCAGTCTCCGGGTGGTCATCGAAATCTACGTTTGTTATGTCTGTGGTAGGTTGGGATACCACACAGACAATTGTGTGTCTCCCGGATGTTTCGATAATAAATCCCGACCGAAGTTATTTAGGAGAATATAAAATACCGTTTAAAAAGTTTTTTTTTTAAAAAAATTAATACCGTTTTATCTATATTTTTTTTTTATTCCGTTTTGAAAATTTTTGTGTATCGTTGTATTTTCTTCTTGTTTCCTAAAAATTTTATATTCCGGTGCATTTGATACCGATTTTAGGAATTAGTTCTCTGTTTAAAATCTCCCGTTTGAAAATTTTTTTTTTTTTTTGTCAAAAATTATTTTTTATATACCGTTTTTGTATACCGTTGAATGCGAACCAGTTGAGTTTGTATTATCGATTTTATACCGTTGAAACATTTTCTCTTAAAGTTTTAATATCGTTTAAGGTATTAAAAGAAATTTTTTTCTTCTCTCCTTTTAAAATTTTTTTTTTTATTATACCATTACAGAAAACTCTTACCGTTTGACAAAAATTTTTTTTTGTTAATAATACCGTTTGTAGAATTTTTTTTTCTTTTTCCCGTTTATAAAATTTTGTTTTTACCGTTTAATAACATTTGTTACCGTTGAAGAATGTCCTTCTAATAGTGGAATACCACTAAGATTTTTTTTTGTAATTAAAAATTTAGTTATTGTCGAGTATTTGAAAATATTTTTTTTGTTTTTGTGTCCAGAAAATTTTAAGAATTAATTTTTTTCTTTCTTCTTTGTTCTGTTTGGAATAAGGGTAAAAAAAAAAAAAAAAAAAATATACAAACTTAATTAATTAATAAGAAAACCTTTATATTTTATTTAATTGAATTTTTTTTTTTTTTCTCGTTGATCTTCCTGATGATTTAGTTGCCTGGAATAAAAAGTTATTATTTTTTTTGGATTCACGACCCCCATTCATGTGAAGCTCCCGAATTGAGCAGCCGTCGCAGTTTTTCCTGAAGGGGGAGAAATAGGTAAGGCATTATAGGGTCCACTGTTAGGGAAAATTGATACCGTTTTTATAGTTTTTATTTATTTTGGGGACTACGTCTTTGGTGTTTTCCCATATATTTTGTTTACTTATCCCGTCCGCGATGATAAATATTTAGATCCCGATTTTCCCAAGCAACATACTTTAAATTTAATTGATGTGGATCCCTTGAATTTAAATGTCGAGAGCCCTGATGAAGAAGTGATTGAGATTCCGCCTCCCCTTATTTCGAAAGTCATTGCCCAGGAAGTCGAGGTCATCACCGAACCCTAGAGTGACTCCCCCCGTTCACCCTCTCCGATTTCAGGTTCAAATCCCGTTCAAGTTATAGATTTAGGTAGCGACATGGAACCTGATTGGGATAAAAATCATCCCTCTCCCTTATTAAAAATCCAAGATGACGTCGATTCAAATCCCCATATTATCCGATCTCCCTCCTCCCATCGTCTTGATCCGGAAGTTACCCGTCGTGTGCCCTCTAATTCCCGATCCCAGTCGAGCCGAAGCAGATCAAAGTCAAATAGTCGTCGAGTTTAGTTTTATGAAAGCCCTCAAATTCGTGAAATCCCTAATGAAGTTCCAAACCCCCGTCCTCTTCCGCAGAATGGTCGTGACACCCGATTCGATTTTCCCCGTCGTGAATCCCGTCCCCGATTTAGAACTAATCAACTTCCTAAAAATGAAAATGTCGTGAATCCTGAGCATAGTTATGCATCAGCAGTTAAAAATCCCTCTGTCGAGTTTCCTCCCTTAAAACCCACCGGAGCCATTCCAAAAACTCATGTCCCCAGATACTCCGAAATTCGGAAAAACCCGTCCAAACCAACTCCGCTGATGAATGTACGGATTCCATCCCCAGTAAAGGCGAGATCAAATCCCGTTCCCCTCATGAATGTTAAAATTCCGGACCCCATCCAAAAAAGTCAAAATCCCCCAAGTTTAATGTCGATTCCCGTGGTTCCCCCAAAAGTTGTCGAGCCCTCGGAAAAGCAGTATTATGTTCCCCAAAAATCAGGAAATTCTTACACCCCCATAAGATTTACCAGTCGTGAATCCCAAATCCAAGAAAAATTGAGTCGCCTTCCATCTCCTCCCCGTGATAAGAATAATCAGAACTCACCAGGAATAAACTGTTGGAATTGCAAAGGAACCCATTTTTTTCACCCAGTGTCCTTATCATGTAGATATCTTATGTTTTAAGTGCGGACGAAAAGGCTTCACGACCTGAAATTGCCCTATTTGCAGTCTCAAACCCCGAGAAAAGCCAGAAAATGTTCGCCGGATTTTCCATGACAACAGATATTAAAATTTCCCCAAAAATTGTTGATTGATTTTTTTTTTTTTATATATATCATCTAAGTCGTGTTCTCCTGAATCTAACTTTTTATTCTACCCAGGATCATTTATTTATTTATTTTTTTTCTCTCTATAATTATAAGTCATGTCGTGTCTTCAATCCCCTGTATTTTTTTATTTTTATTTTGCTGATGTATGTTTTTTTTTTTTATTCTCGATTTTTGGTCGCGTTTTATAAACAGAGAATATTGTAAACTGGGGTGAGATTGACCGCCGGGGCGAGATTGACCGGCCTAGAAAAGGTAGTTCTGACTGAATTTTTTAAATTTGGTTGTTAGAGGGGAAAGAAAGGGAAGTCCTCTAGTAATTTTATTTAAAGAAAACATAATTTAACCGTGGTTACTAACATTTTTTAGGGCCAGTCCCACCAACGCTGGTTAAGGAGATAACCGTTGAAAAAAAAAACCATGGTTTTCTTTGCCCATAATTTAACCGACCAAAATCGGCCGGTTATCTTTTTTAATCATGGTTTTCTAGAAAAACAGGTGTGGTGGGATCGGCCCTTAGGCCGGTCAATCTCGCTCCGGCGGTCAATCTCACCCCAGTTTACGGTAATCTAATGAATTCTCCAAAAAGATATCTTAGAATGAATAAGATATTTTTTTTTTTTTTTTTTTTTTTTTGCGAAACCCGGTATTTTTTTTTTCTGTATCCCGGTATTTTTTATCTATAAATTTTCCCTTGGCTGTGCCTTAGATAGTCAATTTTTGTCGAGTTCACCCCATGTAATTTTTTCTTTTTTTCAGTTTTTGTTAAAAACTCCCGAAAAATCGTTACATTGATTTTTTTTATTATTATATTTTCTCCTTTAAGGATTTATGGCCTTGAAAGGATAGGTCCGTGAGATGTAGTTTTATTATTTTTTTTTTTTTTCTGCTTGGTTGTCGGTATTTCAATCGATATTCAATTTTTTTTTGTGTGTTATTTTGTTGTTCGTTTTTCTTAAAACGACTATATTTTTTTTTATTTTTTTTATTTCTCACTCGTGCTTATTGAAATGAAAGAACTTTTTAGACTAAACTCAAAAAACACAAGAACACTAAAAGTTTGCTGGGCTGCTTTACTTAAATATATTTTTTTCTATATTGAATGTTTTTTGAGTTTAGTCTAAAAAGTTCTTTCAAATGGCAAAGGTCTGAGGCCGTTTTTTTGACAAAAGCATCTTCCCTATTCCAAAATCGATGTCATTCCCTACGATAATTTTGGTTTTTATTTTTGTTTTAGAATTTTTAGTCATGAAGTCCATCCGTATCGGTCCATCGGAAATGGTGGAACTCGAGCAACAGTAATCCTACCATACCATACCATCAGTGCGAGATGTAGTGAAGGTGCTAGATTTTTGCAAAAAGATAAAGGCAACTTCTTCAAAGAAACAGAGTTTAATGGAGAAGATTGAAACTCGAGCTTCAAGAAAAAGAGCTTCGATCATATGAGGAAATTTTATTCTTCGGAAAATCAAGAAGAAGAAGAACAGGAACAGGTTAATTTCCTGAGTAAGTTTGTATAATTTTTTTTTTTTTTCCTCTCTTTTTACATTGAAAATACGGACTACAACTACTTTTTTTTGAGCTTGTAAAAAGGGACTCTTTTTTACCCATAAAAATTAATTTTAATGAAATAGTTATGGTACATTCCTACATATCGAGGTAAAATTCGTTATTAATGCCCGCGAGACGCGAGCGTCGAGGGGTCATTATTAACGAATTTTACCTCGGTATGTAGGAAGGTGCTTTACATAACGAAAGATAAAATAATTGTTGTTGCGAAGAAAAAAATAATTCAACGAGCATATATGAAGACTTAAAACATGAAAAATTGGCAGGAAAACGGAACTTTAATAGTTCCTAGTTTTGTCCTTTTTTTTTTTTTTTTTTTTTTTAACTTTGATTAGTTTTTTGTTCATTGTTAAACTAGCCGCTGCGGGCCACTTCGCGGCCCTTCGGGTCTTGTGTTTAACGCTTTTTTAATTCGTAACCCTTTGCCGGCCATATTCCGAAAATTGATAATACTCCATTCCTCGCAAATATTATTTTTCTGTAATATATCTAAAAAGGTAAATGACTCGGCCAAAGGGACAAAAAAAAAAAAAAAAAGAAAAGGTATGCGCCCGGTATTGCTTAGTTATGCAACCGGTGATGCAAACTCAATTTAATTGTGTAACTTGTCTCTCAAATTTTTTTAAAATTATTTGAATCAATTAAGGAGTATTAGGGGTCGCTGATGCCGAATCTGAAATTATTTTTCACGTGGGGGGCACTGGTAATTCCCCAGAAAGCAAACTTTTTCTAAATTATCGGAAAAATAATATTGATATCGGTTTATATGTTTTCTTGCAACCTGATTTAAAATCTTACATCGGATTTTACGTGGGAGAACGTGCGGCCCCCCAGAAAATCCACTTGACTTAAATTAGTTGCCTCCTGAAAAATGAACTTGTAATTTAAATAAGATTTTACGAACCATCCGCCATGTTGAATTTTTTTTTTTTTTTTTTTTACTTTATTTTGGTTTTAGCAGTTCAAACTACCCCTAGTTACATGGTTTTTACAGTTTTTTAAGAA
Organism: Liposcelis bostrychophila; assembly: GCA_037577465.1. Classification (NCBI taxonomy): domain Eukaryota; kingdom Metazoa; phylum Arthropoda; class Insecta; order Psocodea; family Liposcelididae; genus Liposcelis; species Liposcelis bostrychophila. Next base: position 8,691,143 of record CM075207.1, on the reverse strand, counting down.
AATTAAAGCTCTTCAGGTTTCCCAAACTGATGGGTTCACACTCTGTTGACCCATCAGTTTGGGCAAGCATCAGGCAAGAAGAAGACCCAGCGTGGAGCTTCTCGGTGTTTATGAAATCACAGAAGACACACGAGAAACCTTACGCCATCACCAGAAAGCAACGGAGGGATCCTTCAGGGACAAGCACGAACGCTCGAACGGGCCTTCCCCGTTAATAAATCCGTCACCTAGCAGTATGGTTGTAGATTACGACGCCGCTGCAGTTTCGCACGCCGACGGGCCTCCCCCATTAATTAACTTCAACCAAGAATGGAAGACTGTCAACGACCGGATCGACGAACTTATTCAAATAATTAAGAACTTTTTTCATTATATATATTTCAATTCTCATTTTCATTTAGTAAAATTTTTTTTCTGGTATGAAAGGCAGTCTTATCGACGACACGACATAAAACGGAATCGTTATGAAATCGAAAATAAGACGAAATATGGTAGAACGTTTTTCATTACGCATTTTTAACTTTTTTTCTTGATTTAATTGATTTCTTGCTTAAGTAGAAACCGTATATTTAGACTGAAGGATAATTCCTTCCTTTTTTTTTTTTCTTCGAGAAAAAGTTTGGTATTGTTTTGAGACTCGGTCCTTTACGGTATATTTAAAAAGATATAATATTAAGTACGTTTTGTATTATACATTTATCTTATTTTTACTCTATTTAAATGCTTGTTTTTCTCTGGTAGGTGAAGACATTCGCTCGACAGGCAATGGCAAAAAGTCGAACAAAAGCGAAAGCAAGGAATAATATCGGAAGAAGAAACAGCACAATCCGAGGCACAACCCGAGATGATAGCCAGAAAGGAAGCAAAAATGTGAAAATTCTTAAACTTTCTATGTGGTCCCAATAACGCATAGATAGCCGTTTGATCCTGGACAAATCAAATTCAGCATGCGTTCTACCAAAAGGGCTTTCGTAACCCGGATGGCTCGTTCAAGCAATGCATCATTGCCTCCTCCAATGCCTATTCAAGTGCCGAATGTGCCTCGTCCCATCGCCTCGAATACTGATCGTCATGGCCAGTTTTCAGAGGTTCAGATTGCGCGTGGATATTCGACTCTAGCTTCTTTGCCAGATGATCCTAATTCATCTTACACCACATTTTCTGATGACAGCCTATGTGCCCTCAGTTTATTTTATCTTGAGAGAGCCGCATTTAAGCAAACTCGCAACCTGAGAGTCGAAGGACGCACGGTCACACGTGCGTTAAATTACGTCGACTGCTCGGACATATCTCTCGTTGACATATCCTTAATCCGGAAACGCAAATATCCTACTTTAGTGGGTTGAATTTATGAACATATGACCGACTTGGACATAGACCGAGTCGTAAGCAATTTTTCTCTCTTATCAAGTATCATCAACAACATAGTTGCCTACGAAGCTAATGGGGATGAGCATGGCGCTTCTATTGCTCCCCGATGGCTTCCAAACTTCTCGCCTGGTCTCATTATTCTCGACGCCTTCATACGCGATTGTGATTACTCATCGCATATTTTCCTGATAATACTTATTTTCAAAACATGGGTCAGTGGTTAGTTTTTTGTTTGCACATGCGTGTATTACAGAAGCGGCCGGATCTTAGCGCTAGATTCCTGTTATATTGTATTTCAGCTTTATACATTTTGCGAAATACCGAAAATTTCATTTTAGCGACCTTCAGCATTCATAGTTGGCTTGTTGCTGACAAGTGCGTCGACTGCGTCTGTAAACAGATTCAGTCATTATTGAATATAACTTCTTTCGAATATAATCTCAGATCTTCTTCCTCTCTGAAAGGCATTATATGCCCACATTCGCCACTAGTTGGTGAAGTGAAATTTCTCACATGCATTTACCGAGTTCCTTCTCTTCGTCCTCAATCTGATGACGCAATGGAGTTCAGCTTGCGCATGGTGCGCAGATTGGGCCCCCACTCCTTATTGCTCACAAAAGGGAATGACATCTATGGTATAGTAGAGATCATGGATGGGCTCCGTTCTCGCCTTATTTCATGCCGCTTGACTCAACGTCAAACGGAATCCCTTATCCTCGCTCTCGATCTACATGTAAAAGTTACTCGGGCTTATACTTGGGGTTCGATGGGTCGTGCCTATCGTGAATGGTTCGAGGAACGACTCATAAACCCTTCGGATCGCAACAACGACATTTGGAAATGGGTCGTTCCTGACCTAATCTACATCTCTCAGTGAAAAGCCTTTTTTGACCCTCATCAATTTGGTAATTGAATCAGCATCCGCCAGCAATCCACCACACCAAGGATACGGCAGGAGGAAGCATCGACGACGCTATCCAAGTCCGGCAACCGTTAGGAGGAATGCACTCCTCTACCATTTCTGGTATCCGTGGGGTATGAACAGGCAAAGTCATCAAATGATGACTTTTTAAAAAAAAAAAAAAAAAAAAAATGCCTAAGCAAACAAAAAGTAGTGCGAGAACACGACCGATACGGGCCAATACAAAAAGGGTTGCACGGAAACCCGATGTCGAATTCCTCGGTATTACAAAGTTATCAGACAAAACACGTGGAGCTCTTAGGCTTCATGTCCAAAAACGCCTTTTTCCGGAACACCCAGCATCAACGTCTGACAGACCACCAGCAGAAATTACGACCGATGGACCTCCCCCATTAATCCACTTTGGGGAAGAATGGGAAAGGGTCAACGACCAAATTGATCAGCTCTTAGGATGGCATCGGCAAAACGTGGAAAATAAACAAAAGCAGACATCCACCAGCTATCCCGTTTCACCCGAGTCTCCACCACCAGAAGATCAAGGGGCCATGGAAAACCAGGAGCCAAACCAGGAAGCGACAGAAGGCAGAAACATTTCCAGAAAAAATAAAAGTCAGCCGCTTGTAAATAAGAAACATGCAGAGGGGATTTAATAGAAACTCGTATCATATCGGTGATCGAGGTGTTTTTGCAACAGATGTCTTTTACGCATATTTTGTTTGACAAAGTAAAAAGGTTCAGGTCAACAGCTTCGTTTTTCTATAAAGGCTACACTTCAGGCAACACTTGGCGGGGTCTTTTAGGAGAAAATACTCTGAAAAACATAGCTTTTGGAGGTGAAAAAACGTTTGCTTTAATATTAAATGTATTAAATAAACCCCACAACTGAGGGTAAAAATTGAAATTATTTTTTTAAAAAAATGGCTTCTATGCATATTTTGTTTCACAAAGTAAAATGTCATTTTTTTTTGATTTCGTATTTAAAAATTAAAGTCTTCATATAGACGAAACGGAATGAACTTTGTGCATCAAAAATAAACTTCGCTGTGAAAAATCGTTTAAGAAAGTGAAAAATCGTTTAAGTGTCGGCATAAACACACAGCAATGTCTGTCAAGGTTGAAGCGAACCGACAGCATCCGCAATCGTTCATTAACATGACGCGCTACGTCAGCCTTGTGAGCGCGCAAACCACTTGTTTCACTCAGACATATAATCTGGATAACAAAGCCATTCGCGTTGGTGAAGAATTTTTCATCCAAATTCTTCCAAATGATTCCTCCCCACCTCATATCACGCGCGTCATATTGCATGACGATGGCGCCCCGTATATTCCTATCGTCAATACCAGGCTATGTTTTCAGCGTGAAAACTTTTCCGTAGTCAACAGCCCGTTAAGTTACGGTCAGTGTGCTTTAGCGAGGCCAGAGTGCGATAGTATTGAAGAGTAAGCGGGAAAAAGGATCAGAGTCCATGTTTTTGCTTACACTTAGACCTTATGTTTAGCTTTTGTCAAAGCATTCAAAACAAAAACATGGACTCTGATCCTTTTTCCCGCTTGCTCTTCATTTAACGTAAGGGTCGCTTGTACATAAGTAACACACAGAGGGAGTTTAATAAACACTTGTATCACATCGGCTTAGGTTAGTTTTAGGGCAGGTTAGGCTACCCGCAACACACTCCTCGCCCTTCTCGCTCCTCAAGGTGATGAGCTCTCCTTTTATCACTAGTAAAACAAGTGAGATTAAAGAAAAAATCAGTAGAGTTTTACAGTGTTCGAAAGGGTCACAAGGGTCAAAATTCATCAAACTACAGTTGTGAAATTAAGTTAAATCTTTTTGATTAATAATCGGTGTAAACAAAAACAACCAGTACCAACAAAAAAATCGTTTTCTTGATTTTCGAATTTAAAATTTCATCAAACTTAACTCAAACAACAAGAGAAAAAAGGAAGTCGTCTGCTCGGCAGGGTTGCCAGATAGATTTTTAGTCGCGCAGCCACAAGAAATTGCATTCAGGACGAGAAATTTGCGATCTGTGTGGAAGAAGACGGAATAGTCCTTAGCGACTGTGCCGCGGATTTAAATGCAGATTGGTTTACATTGGAAGAAGGCATGGATCTCCGTTACAAACTTCTCCTGGTAGAAGATTTCTTTTGTCAATTGATCGAAGAAGAAACATCATTTTAATGGTGAGTTATTATTTAATTATTTTCATTCGTTTATTTTTTTTTTTTTTTCTAAAAAAAAATTTTTTTTAAAGGAAAGGAACAACGTGTTGGCACTAGGAAAATCAAAATCTTAATCATGTCGAATTCCCCCTCCACCTTTTTTTCCCACGTATATAAAGCACCAACAAAATTAAAATTTCATAACTTGGAGATTCACATCTAGGAGGGGAGGACTTCACCAACAATCTGTACGACATGGTTGATTTTGACAATTTTGAAAAAACATTCTACTGATTTATCGGAAAATGACGATAGTGAAAACGAATATCGTCGCGGAAAACTAAAAGAGATGTGCGAGACGGTGAAAAGGTGTTGTTGTTCAATTGGGTAAGGTCGAGTTTTGCATGTCGCTAGTCTTATTTTTTTTGCATGTCGCTAGTCCTATTTTTTAAATGATCATTTTATATAAAAGCTCCGGACGGTCTGAGAAAGTATCAGAAGGCTGTGTGATTGTACAAATATTTTTAAAGGACAGTGAATGTATTATGAAGTAAGGGTGATTGATTCAACTAGGTTGGTCTCTGAAATAAATTACGGAAAGGGAGCGAAACTTTGAAATTTTTCGACATAAGGGAAGGAAAAGGGACTTTGAGATTTTTATCACTTATGATGAATCACTTTTTGTAACATACTTAATAATAAAAATTTCATATTTGCTTTAAATTGTAAATATCGATTGACGTAAGGAAAATACGACGATGAACAAATCGAAAGCAAGGTAAACGAATTTAAGCTGAAGAAGTTAAGGGGGACTCTGCTCAAAACGGTGGACGGGGCGCACAGGGAAAGTCTCATAACCGAGGAAGCCCTCCTCGTCGATTAAGGTTTCCGGACCATAAAATACGATAATCCGGATTTGTCCACTTTTAGGTAAATAAATAAATGCAAATGCAATTTTTTTCCAACTGTTACTTCTTCTTGTTGGGGAAAAAAAAAATAATAATAAACACGACGATTATGTGGAGGTTCTCACTGAAAAGAAATCGTCCAAGGCTCCAATGGTATCGATTCGCAGTGAGGGTCACCACGTAAAGACCATACGCCAAACTAAAGCAACGCTCTCTCCCTTTGACGATAAACGATACATCTTGGAGGATGGAATAAAGACTTTGGCTCACGGTCATAGCGAAATTTCTTTTCCTGAAATAGCCGACGAATTGTTACGTGCTGAAAAAATGGAGGAGGAGATTAGGGAGAAACCTTAAATAAATGTAAAAACTGTAATTATTTTTATTTTTTACTTTTTTCCTTAGGAAAAAAAATGAACAAATAAATAAAAATTGTTGTAAATATAATTAGATATTTGTAAATATAACCGAAGCGAAAAAAAAAAAAAGAGAAAAGAAAATCTAAATTGTAAAAATTTTTGTCCTTCGACAATTCAGGCTAAACAATCACAAGCTGGTTGTTGCGCCAAATTTCAAAAAACTCATGTCGGGCATGAAAACGAAAGAAATGTGTTTTGACGATTTGTTGTAACATTGTATGTCGTGGTGAATTTTTTTTTTAAAAAAAAAAAACGTAGAATGGAAATCATATATTTTCCTTCGTAAAAATTTGGATTTGTCGAGAGAAAAAAAAAAAAAAAAAAAAAAAAAAGAACTTTAAAATAAGTCGTGTTTCGTCCCTTAAACTGTTAAACTGCATTCGTCGAGTTTTTTTTGTTTTATTTCTTTCTCTTAAAGAAAAAGAAAAGGGAAGAACGAAATTCGAAGTAAATTAAGAAAGTAATAGAACAGTGAAAAAGAAGAGAAAAAGTGAAAGTTAAAGATTTAAATATGGTCTCAGTGAAAATTAGAAAAATGATTGAGTTATAAAGATTTTTATTTATTTGGATTAATTTTTCAACTTTAAAAAAAGATCATCAAGTCATCTTTAATTTTTGGAAAATTGGTCAAGGAGTGCCCATCGCTAAGCCTTGAGTTATCAGGCGTCAGGGCATTGTAGACCGTCGTAGCTTCCTGCGCTGGAATACGGATAAGTTTTTCATTTTTTTCCTCTTGGTACCAAAGGTCCCCAAATTATTGTAATTTATTTTTGTTTGTTTCCTGCCGCGAAATCTTAAGATTTTTTTTTTTCTTTTTCGTTGTCGCCCATTTTTATTTTTACTTGTCATTTGAATTTGATTTTGATTTTTTTTTCTTTTTGTTGTACGATGCCGTTTATGCTTTTTGGTAATTTATTGTAAAGCACGGAATTTTTTTTTTTACTGTTATTGTGCATTGTCGAGCCATTTTTTTTTTTATTATTTTTATTTTTGTTCCCTGCCCTTATTTTTATTTTTTTTCTGTTTTTGTGTCGAGTTTACTATTTTTTTTTTTTTTTAATTCCCTTTTGTCGAGATTTTTACAGTACCGCTGTCGCATCTATTATTGTTAAATATTTTCCTAGCTTTAGGAAAATGATAAATGTTTGCAATGTGAAACAGGTTTTAGCAGAAGTTGGAGAGGTAAAATTTATTAAGGAGCAGAAACACATAATTGAAATTTTTAAAAGAAAAGTGAAAAATCTTGTGAGTGAATTTGAATTTTTTCAAATGTATAAAAAGGCCGAACCTACTGTCGAAAACTTACATCTTTCATTTCAGGGGGATGAAAACCATTCAATGTGGTTTTATCCACATCAGTTCCTCATAAACCACCCTGAAGTAGCGGAATTGTTTTGCAGGTACATTACCGGGTTAGACTTTCTTACCGAAAAACCAATAAAAATAGAATTTTCAAACGATTCTTCTGCATGCGCTGCGATAAACGTTTTTACGTGCTTTAATAAAATTATCATACCGGCCCGATTTGAAGGTCCGGAGGGCTTCGTAGAATTCGAAAACGAATTACTTTCCGATTTGCAATCTTCGATTGCAAATCAATTAAATTCAATTTAAAAAAAAAAAATTTAACTCCGTTTCTTAGTGTGCTTTTTTTGAATAATTTAAAGTGCGTTTTTTCATCCTTTAGGAGAGCCTATATTTAAGAGCATCATAGATAGATATATTAGTCTTTTTATACATTTAAAACTTGTGTTCCGGTGTGCCTAATTGGTACTAATTTTTTTTACTAGATATTTAAGCTTTTCTAAATTTGTACTGCAAATGTATGTTTTTCGAATTTTTGTAAAACACACTTAGAGCTTTGATCTCTTTTTAATAATTTTATTAGTTTTTTTTTTCTAATTTGATTTTACTAACTTAGAGAAATGGGAAAAAAAAGGCTGTAATTTTAATGTAAGCCTCATAGTTCGTATGAATTTTTATTTTATCAACACTTGCAATATTAGTCCTAAAAAAACTACGTTTTGATATTAAATTACTCCAAAAGTGTTAAATTACGGGTTATAAAACAGAATTTGTTTTCCAAAGCAATTAGTTACCTCAGATTCAAAAAAATTTTTCACTTTATTTAAAAAAAATTTGATTGCGCCAGTTTTTGAATATTACAGTTTTGAAAATGAAAAGCGTACAATATTTTTTTACTTTCGTTATATGTCCATCCTTTCCTGTCAAAAAGTTATGACTTTTCTCCAAGACAAAAGACCTGCGATAAGCAGCTGCAGAAAAAACAAGCTACAGTGGAAAGAACAAGCTACACTGTCCGATACTCCGTTAGGGAGGGTTATAGTAAGTTAGCCGTTATTTATGAAAAGGAACTGACCGAGGAAAAGCAGGAAAATTCCGAAAAGAAAGGTTCCGATGTAATCGAGGTAAAAGAAGCCGAATTGGAAGAAAATGTGTTGGAAGAAGTAAGATCGTGTGTGACGGAAGAATCCAATGCATCAGAAATAGTAGAAGAAAAGTCTGACAAAGAAGAAGAGGTATGGGAGCCAATTGAGGTACGAAAATGGAGAAAAGAAAGACAAGAAGAAGAAAAACTGGAAAAATCAAACGTCGACAATGGAACATTGAATTCGAACGAACTGTTGAATACCTGTCTAGTCTCTCAAGAATTTCTAAATCACGGGATGCGAGGATTGCCAAAACAAGACATGCCCATGCCGACTTATAAGCCTTTATTAGCCAGGAAAACTGATACCGGTGACTACGGGGTTATTCATGACGAAAATCTCTACATCTTGTCCCAAGATAAATATCAAGTTATGAGAACTACCAACAACCAACGAAAAGGATTTTTTGAAATACGAGCCATATTCTGCTACAGATGCCATCAACAACACCTTCACTCAAGATCAGGATGTACAGCCCATAAAATTCCGACGTGCCGAGGGTGTGGACGTTTAATTAGAAACGCCAAGGAGTGCCCTACTCCCTTATTTCAGTATTTCAAGGAACATGGGCAATTCCCCTCCACATTTTTGACTTGCCCATATCTAGAGTTGGGAAAAATACGTATTTTTATAATAAATGTAAAAATACGTATATATATACGTATACGTATACATATACGTATATGTATACCGTATCGTATATTTATTCAAAATGGCGGAATTTGAATTCCACTGTTTTTTTTGGCGCGAACAAATACGAAATGAAACAGCAACTTCTAGCGACTTAATTATTTAAAATACTCTGTATTTTTATCAATGTAGGCAAATTTTATAGTAATTTAAAGACTTTTGACTTGAAATTTCGGAATTTTCTGTTTATTTTAAGCTGTATTGAAAGAATACGTATATATATACCAATTTTTGATCGAAAAAATACGTATATGTATACGTATATATATACGTATACATATACTCGTATACATATACGTCCCATCTCTACCCATATCACCTTTGAATAAGGGCTATTAATTTTTCTTGTGTCATGTCACTTACTACTAGTATGTCCAACTATACTTTTGTCATGTCATTTGCTAAGTTAATTATAAACTTTGAATTTTTGTTTTTGTCGATTGTCATCCAAAAGGGATGCAAAAAAATTTTTTTTTTTTTGTATAATGTGGCTGAATAAAATAAGCAAACATTAATTGATCTCATGTTCGAGAATTTCTTTTTTTTTTGGATTCATTAAATAAAAATTTAGGTCTTTAAGTTAAAAATTCTGCCCCTGTAAGCGAAATGACCTCAACTGCATTTTTTTAAATTTTGAGATAATGACAATAAAAACAATCGTAAAAAGTAAACAAATATTTTGTTTCTTTGCATTCATAATGAAGATCGTCTTTTTTTCTTTTTTATTTACTTTTTATTTTATAAAAATAAGCTTTTTTCCTTTTCTTATCTCACTATTTAGGTATAAAACGTAATTCGTGAGATTATGAGGATTCGATCGGTACCAAAATCACCCTTTGTTTACAAAAATGCAGTTGAGGTCATTTCGCTTACAGGGGCAGAATTTCTATTTATAAAAATATTAATGACATCTTTCTTTCCTTTTTATCCTCATATTTTATCATCCACAGCATAATCATATTTAGTTGAATATAAATCATTAGATTCAGGTTTGTCATCTGTCCATTGGATAGATAGGTAAGTTCATGTTGGTTGGTTGATCAGAGTTCATGTCCTTTTTCTTTAATAAAATTAGCTGACAGACATGATTAACAAAAAAAAAAGAGGTCTGACATGAAGTCTTGGGTTATACAAGTTATTGTTGTTCAAATTGATTTACTTTTCTTTAATTAGTTCAAAAGCTTTTTCTTTATGTTTTATTATGGTCAAATTTGATTGTCTTTCATATGATTTGGCCTGGCGCCCAAGAATTGGTTCTCTTAGTTGTTAAAAGTAGTTCATCCACCACATAAATCATTATTTCTCATTCATTCCTCAAAATTCTCTGTCATAAGATTAGGACATAACCTTAAAATTCTGAGATTTTAGGCCAAGATAATTTAAAAATGTAATTCTTTTAATAAAATTATGGGAGGGTTTCTGAGTATAAATTCAAGGGTGGGAAATCTTTCATGCTGGGCTTTTTGTTCTCTTTTTTTTTATTATTTTTTATCTAGCAATTCTTTTTTGTGGGGAATTCTAAACTACAAAGAAAATTGTCCATTTGTTAATAAAAAGTTGTCAAAATTTATTACATTATTTTTATAAATAAAAAAATGTGTATAAAGTTATAAATCCTTTTTCTTAGTCTTCATTACTGGATGGCGTCCTGAGTTCTGGGTCTTCCTTTTTCTTTTTTTTTCTTTTTGACGAATTGGCGATAAGATCCATCTGGCTCCACCTTTATTTTTCTTTATTTTTATCGAACCCCGAAATTTATTCTTGTCTCCTCAGCTAGCCAGGGTACAACATCTTTAAGGAGATAATAATAAATAGTTTGTTTGGAAATAGATATATTATGTTTAGTCCTTGTCTGGTTTGGTCTTTTGTTTTGACTTGGATTGTATGGCGAATGGCCCCCCTTAGCTTTTTCTTTTTTTATATTTTTATTTTTATTTTTATTTTTATTTTTTTTTTTAAAAATTCATTGTAACAATGTATTTAAAAAATCCCCACAACTGAGGGTAAAATCATGATTTAAAAAACAAAATAATTAATAAATTAGCACGGCTGCAATCGCAATGATTGCTAATTGGCAGCGGTGCCACATCGAGGCCGAGTAAGGTGATTCCTATACCAGACGATAGAAAGTGCAATATTTTAATATTTAAATAAATATATTCCACCCTACCTCCCCTTCGCTGGTTTCGCATAACCAGGAGATTGAGTTTGCGTCTCAAACTTTAAATAATTTCGGTCGTGATCAGATGCTTTAAGAAAAAAATCGAAAGTCAGATTAATATATATAAAAAAAAAAAAAAAAGATATAAAACAAAAATGTGCTTAATTTATTTTTTGTTGGTTCTTAAATAATTAACATGGAATAAAAAGTCGTTAAGAAAATCCCGAGCTAAAATGTCGCGAAAAGTCATAATGTGGTGTTAATTTTTTTTTCTCTCATAAGAGAAAACGGGACGAGAATATATAGAGAGAGAGAGAGAGAAAAAAAAAAAAAAAGTGCCTAAATAAAAAGTTTTTTTTTTTTTAAGAAACTATGATTTAAGACATGGAAAAGTTAAGCCGTGATTCGAAAATTTTTTTAAGATTATCGTCCAGAAATTAAATAATTTTTTTTATAATTATTATTAAATATGAAAAGTGAGCTTATTCAAAATTTAATGTCAGAGAATATGAACCGTAACTCTTACAGAGCGGACCCAAAATTTGAAAGTTTTAGGAATGCTGGAGGACATGGGCGGAATTCCAGGTCGGAATTAAGTGTTGAAAAGACAAAAGATAATTCTGGACCAAATCAACAAGCGGAAACAGCAGTTCCCTTAATAAAATCTCTTGATGGAAGTTTGTGTTTAACTATAAAAGACTTTTACTCAGGGGTATTGTTGAAAAGAAATTCAAAAGAAAAATTCTAGGTTTATTTTAGGCACAAAAAATAAAATTTTTTTATTTCATTAAGTGGATATTCTTTTTGGGATACTTAAGTAAAAAAGCTAATTTTTAATGCCTAAAATAAACCTACAATTTTTTTTTGAATTTCCTTCCCCACCTTTTCAACTTCACCCCAATCTACGGTAATTCAAAATTCGATTTAATTCTAAAAATTAAGAGATAGTTTATAAGAGTGCCGGAAAAGGTGTTTTGAAATAGGAAAATTTGCGAAATTATAAATTTTCTTAACGGCGAAAATTAAACCTTGAAGGTACAAAGTGATTGGAGAAAATCGTATCAGATTTCTAAAAGAATTTAATATTAAATTTGTCTTATAAAATACTGGCGTCGTCATATGGAGATAAAAATGAAAAGGAAATCGAAATGAATTTCCACTTGCAAATTTTAACTTGCTTTGACGGCCGATGACGACTTTGATGCGGTAAAATGTAATAATTATTTCGAAGAATTTGCTAAAAAATACAAGAGAACCCCAAACGCGTGCAGGCAGAAGCTGCAGTACATTATAAAAAAATTGGGATGAGTCCAAACTCCGAAAGAAGTCGAGGCGGAAGTCATTGACTCATTGTTACACAGTAAAAACTTTTATGTAAAAATTAACATAATTATGTTAAAATCGGTCTACATGATTTTTATGTTGTTTTCTGTTTATGTTTACCTTTTGGAAAAAACAACAGAAAAAATTTGTGTAGACCGATTTTAACATAATTACATAATATTTTTTACTGTGTAGTATTTTTTTTTTAACTTAAATCAACGATGATCATAAGGTATGATGCTCCACACTGCGAAAACGCAGGAGTAAATCTAAGTACGAGCAAAAATTATTAGGTACCTAATAATTATTATAATTATTAGGTACCTAATAATTTTTGCTTATTCTTTTATATATGTTAATATTACTCAAGGTAAGGACATGTTTTTTATAAAATTTGTGTAATTATTCATATATGATAATTAATAAGTGTAAAATTTTGCATGTATGATGAAATATTTAAATATTTCATAATATATTATATATATTATGAGTTAGGGAGACTAGAGTAACGTTACGGAGGATAGACAGAGATTTAGGATCCATAGAGTTTTATTGGAGGAAATAACCAAACAGATGCCGATGGACAGGGAATAGGGTGGGTCGAAAAAATTTTTTTTTTATTTTAACTTGTAATACCGCAAAAAATACTTCATTTGGCGTCAGAATAACGTATGTATTTGACCTCAGCCCGATCGGACAATATTTTGAGGTTCCCTAATGCATTTACATGCTAAAAACCGAAATTTTGATATTTCTCGGCCAAAAAATTTTTCCAACATGGAAAGTAACCGAACAGGGTTTAAATCGAAGCTTGACCTTCGTAACATACGGTGCGACTGAAAAAGAAAAGTTCCTGATGTTCTTTTCTACAGGTTGGTCTAAGTGCTTAAATAGCTTTGTTTTTTGTCTTGGGTCGCCTGCAAAATCCATGAAAATTTTTGTATCGAGCTGAAAATCGTAGGGGAACTACCCATAGGGTTAATTTATCAGATTTAACACGATTTTTTAAATCCGAATTTTTCCGGCAAAATGGCGGCATTAAAACATTGATTTTAAGAGCTAAAATTTTAAAAATTTAAGTTTTTTGATGAATAATTGCTGCTAAAACGGGACCAGATTTTTTTTTTTCTGTTTTTCTACTTCCGGCGATCAAAACAAGTGTTTAAATGTTCTTCAAATCATTTTTTAATATTTGTAAAATATTTCGAGAGATTTAAAAAATGATTTGAAGAACATTAAACACACTTGTTTTGATCGCCGGAAGTAGAAAAACAGAAAAAAAAAAATCTGGTCCCGTTTTAGCAGAATTATTCATCAAAACTTAAATTTTAAAATTTTAGCTCTTAAAATCAATGTTTTAATGCCGCCATTTTGCCGGAAAAATTCGGATTTAAAAAAATCGTGTTAATCTGATAAATTAACCCTATGGGTAGTTCCCCTACGATTTCAGCTCGATACAAAAATTTTCATGGATTTTGCAGGCGACCCAAGACAAAAAACAAAGCTATTTAAGCACTTAGACCAACCTGTAGAAAAGAAGACATCAGGAACTTTTCTTTTTTCAGTCGCACCGTATGTTACGAAGGTCAAGCTTCGATTTAAACCCTGTTTCGGTTACTTTCCATGTTGGAAAAATTTTTTGGCCGAGAAAATATCCAAAATTTCGGTTTTTAGCATGTAAATGCATTAGGGAACCTCAAAATATTGTCCGATCGGGCTGAGGTCATACATACGTTATTCTGACGCCAAATGAAGTATTTTTGCGGTATTACAAGTTAAAATAAAAAAAAAATTTTTTTTCGACCCACCCTAACAGGGAAGTGTATGTAAATGTACAATCTTCTGGAGGATCCCCTTTAAATATTAGTATCGTAACATCAGAAACTCCATCTGTTCCCGTTAGTGATTCCGAGAGTGAAATTACCGTTGATTCTAATCAGAATAGGAAATTTAATGCCGTTCAGGAAGATCCCGTCGATACGAATAAAGTGATGTTTCCTATAGAGAAGATTCTGTCATCGTTGCTGAAGACGTTTCCGTTGGTTGTTCCGTGGGTGATGTAATTATGATTGTAAGGAGAATCCCGGTACAATAAAAATAAAAATTAACGAACAAGAAGATGATTTTACGCCGATTATGTTGAAAGAAAACAGGGAGAAAGACTGATATAGTAAAAGTGGAAAGTAAAGTGAATTCCGTTGCAGAAAATTTAAATCCCGTGTATTCAACAAAAGAAGCAGTAGGGAAATTAGAAGAAATGCCGTCGCCGAATGTCGTTGGTAAATATTCCGCCACGGGGGGAGTTTGCGATCCGGTTCACATGAATATAGGTTCTTCTGGCGTTCAGGTCGTTGGTCCCGTGGAATACAATCCGAATATAAGAAGAAGGATTCCGTTCGTGAAAAACAATTCACTTTTACCGATGCCGTCAGGGGGGCTGTACCGAAAATTCCTAAGGAGATGATTGTGCCGAAACAAAAAGTTCCTCCCGCTAAAATTATACCGCCAAAAATTTCTTCCCGGCTCCTTTTCCCGTAGTTCCATACGATAAACCTGTAATTGGGATTCCCGAGGTTCCGCGTATGTCAAAGTGAGATAGGAGAAACTTCCCGTTATCAGATGAAAATGAGCGGACAGATTATAAATCTGGACCCGACTTATTTTTACGAAGCTCCCGTTCCTAATACCGGCGAACTGGTTTAAAGGCAAGGGGGTGTTTTCTGGTTTTAGCTTAAAGCATAATAAGAAAACACATGAAAAGACTCTAGATCCCGACTATTTACCGTCGTAGAAATTTTTGTCTGTTATGTCTGTGGCATATATGAATAATTAATTCTTTAATTGAACTGAGAGAAATTACACCGGTGTAATTCTCTCAGTTCAATGGTACACTCGAGTGTGCCAATAAGCAAAGGTGAATTATAAATCCCCTATTCAGACATATAATTAGAACAAAAAAAATTAATTATTTTTAATTTTTCCAACAAACCTAAAAAACTCATTGCTGATGCTTCGGATGGATGAAGTAATGTAACCTCCGAATATAAGATTTACAAGCAGAAAAAAATGAAAATATTTTATCTAATTTTTTTTTTTTTTTTTTTTTTTTTTTAATTCGAAAATATAGTTCTAATAAAAAACTTATAGAAAATAGTTCTGGGCAGAAGAACCGGAAGTTGCGATTACCAGAAGACACTGTACCCTTTCGGCTCAATCGAAAATTTATAATAATCCCCTTTGGCCCTTTTGGGTGCAAATTCACTATGGAATGTGGGATCAACTTGCCGGCACAACAAGGGAATGTTGTGCCGAAATGTTGGACCAACATGTTGGTCCAACATTTTAACAATTTTGTTTTAGTTCACATCGGAAACGAATAATAATTCAAACATGGAAAAAAAAAGACTTAAGTGTTTTGGAAGGGTCAAGTCTATGCGGCGGTTTGTACAAAGGAAAAAGAAGAGAACGGAGAATTCTACTACTTTGTACACTACAAAGGGTATAATAAAAGGTAAGTAGGTTGGTGGTGAATTTGCACCCTTTGATAAGTGTTTTTTTTTCTGCTTCTGGCTTTGAAATCAAAACGAGAGCTTAAAACATAATGGCAATATAAAGCGTAATCTGTGCTCTGAGGAAGGATATGATTTGGGAAAAGAATGCCTAAACTCACTTGCGGCAATTCATGAAAGGCTCAAATTGTCACCTTGTAAAGCAACATGTAACAGATGAAAAAAAAAAAGAATCTGTCATTTGTCTTAAAATGCCATTAAAGAGTTAGGATCACACTTCATTGATGAATGATGTCGTGCCTGAATTTGGAAAAAAAAAAAAAAAAAAAAAAAAAAAAACAAGAAAATGCTAATACATTGGAAGTAAGACTTCCTTCGAATATGCAAGTGGGACCTCCCATTATTCATTGCCCTTCAATTTGTTGTCAAACAAACACAATCAATACTGCCGTGGTAAGCGAAATGGGCGTATGTCCATTCTGGAATTGAACCTTTGTTTACATAAGTTAAAAATAGAAGACAAGTGCCAACTTAAAAATGGACATACGCCCATTTCGCTTACCACGGCAGAATAAGAATATGTAATTTTTTTCCCCCCTCTAAATTCTACTATTACATATTCTCAATTATGGTGGTTGTTCGACAACAAATTGAAATACAACAAAAACTTAAAAAGTTTAACTTGCATATTCGAAGCCCTAATTTAAATGTATTAACTGTTTCCTTTTTTTTTTTTTTTTTTTTTTTCAAATTCAAGCAGAAGCTTTTACTTTTCAAATAAAAAAAAAAAATTTCATCCTCATTGATGATGGTTGTTTGAAAACAAATTGAAAGACAACAAAAAAATGAAGGTCCCATTTACATATTCGAAGGGAGTCTAACTTTCAATGTATTAACCATTTCTTTCTTTAGAAGACAGTTTGTGACATTTTACACTGTTTTTGTCATTTAAGAAAAAAAATTGAGGGAAATAAAATCAATGGTAGCAACAATGTTCCTCAAAAAAAAAAAAAATATCCAGAAATGACCTAGCAACTGTACCGATCTTATAATGTTAACATGGTTATGTGAATCATCATCCCTCAAAAAAAAAAAAAAAAAACGCCACAACGAACGATACATTTCAAAAACATCCGACAGTTAAAAAATTCTGACTTACCGACGAAGATTTGCTGCATCCGACCCCCCAGGAGCTGCCATGGTCCTAAAATGGAAACCCGACCTGGACGGCGTCAATGGAAGGCTTCGAAGACTGGTTCCTTCTTATCTGCAACAAAAGAATTCATATGTTGCTAAAATCACAAATAATGTTGGTTCAATTATTAACCCGAAGAGCTTAAAGATATGCAGAAAAAAAAAAATATATCAAACGATCATAAAAACCAGGCCCTTAAAAGGGTAAACTATGCGGGGCTGCTTTGATTACTTTTGATTAAGCGACTAGCACTCAAAAAAAAAAAAATGTTTTGAACAAGTCTGTGGCAGAACAAACCGAAATGTGATTCATAACCAAATAAAAATGCTCCATGACAATGATCGGGTTGATTCTTGATAACATTTTCTCATTGCTTTCCTATGATTTTCAACAACACATAGATTTTTGATTTTGCATTAGGCATGTTTCCTTTTTAAAAAAAAAAAAAAAGAATTATGATACCATTACAGACTTTTGAAGGGTAAACAGTTTTAACTCGGTTTTAACTGAGTTAAGCCACATAGAACCTACTTTTCAAAGAAATTTGTACGTTTTGAAGGAAAAAAAAAAAACAGCAATGAAAATTTTTGTCCAGACTCGTCAGGCTTCTTTTCACAAATAATGTCTGGACAAGCACCTGTAAAATTTAAAAGTCAAAGAACCCCAGGCGTGCCATTTATACATTTTTCTTAAAATGGGTAAAAAGATGCCTTTAGATACCTCCACATGAAAAGGGCCCACTTGGGATTTGGTGCTTAGAATTTTTTGTTTGTAAACGAAGGGTTTTCTTATAAGTTAAATTTCCACAGCCTTCCATGTCCCATCTCCCAGGTGGGCCCTTTTCATGTGGAGGTCCACATTTATTCAAAAATAGCAAGAGCATATTCATATTCTATTAATTTACTAAACTCAGTATTTCAGTTACTATAAAAAAAAAAATAAATAAAAAAAAAAATTCTCAAAATATTACAAACAGAAAAAAAAAAAAAAAATTAAGATCCATAAAGTTAAAGACACTCATACCCCTAATTTCGCAATATTGCATTGTATCCAATTTTTCGAAAATAATTCACAAATTTTAATAAAAAGCTACTCCGAAACTTACCACCCATTATTTAAGAAAAAAAAAATCCTATGAAGCACATTTTTTTTAACGAACACATTGTAAACTCAACCATCTTCACTCTCCGAAAAACAAACCGAAACTCATAGTGAAAACCATAGTGTGCTCAATCGGCCTACGAAAATTCGTCCGACTCGCGCATGACGTCATATGTCAGAATATTGAAGCCATTTCTTCTGCTTCGGTTTGTTTCTTATACATTGCTCTTATGGCATAGAGCAGAAGAAATCTCTACAAAAGTCTGACATATTACGTCACAAGTCAAGACAATCACGTGGTACATCCTGCGCTTGAGCACACTATGGTTTTCACTATGCTATTCTTGGCTCTCTAGTCCTATCTAGTTGCAATTAATATTTTCATCACATTGTTTGTTTTTTTATCACATTAAAAAAATGGATAAAATGATATACACAAATTTTTAAGCCGTCTACTACAAACAGATATAAGTAAAAAAGTTTTGGTAGATGTCGTGATTAATAAAAATTTTGAAAATAGTAGCGTTATTATAGTGGGACGACCTGAGGTTTTCGGCAGTGCCTGCAGGCAAATGAGGCATGTCACTCCGTATTCTCTAATAGAACTTGCAATAAAAAAAAATAATAAAATCACAAAATGATAGTGAAGTTTATTTCAACCTCGAACATCTTAGCCAGCTGTCACACCGTTGATTCAGGAATTGAAGGGATTTGCCTTACTTCACAGGAATACGAAAATTTTATGCTCTTATCACAATGCAGCTCCGAAAAGGTCGTGATCTTTATTACGAAAAAAACCGAATAAAGAGCAAAATGAATACTACATGTTTCATGATGAAGAAATGGTTGATAAATTCAACGATATCTACAGAAAATATTCACGTTTCAAAACTAAAGTTTCTGAAAAATTTAAGAAGAAATTTTTAAAATACATAAACAGAGGGATCGTGAACTTAAAGAATAATATAAAACAGGAAGATACAAATTCTATTATTATGGCCTGTGAGGGTTTGGCCCGGTTAATTTTAACAATATTTAATAAGTCAAAATACGCCGCATTTCCTGAAGAAGGAAACACCTGCATGCATAGTGAAAACCTTAGTGTGCTCAATCGGCCTACGACAATTCGTCCGACTCGCGCATGACGTCATATTTCAGAATATTGAAGCCATTTCTTCTGCTTCGGTTGTTTCTTATACATTGCTCTTATGGCATAGAGCAGAAGAAATCTCTTCAAAGTCTGACATATTACGTCAAAAGTCAGACAATCACGTGGTACATCCTGCGCTTGAGCACACTATGGTTTTCACTATGCCGAAACTGACGAAACCATAGTGAAAAACATAGTGTGCTCACGCGCAGCTGGTATCACGTGATGTGACGCCAGTGATCCGAAATTGAAGATTTGCCTTCTGCTGCAATATATTCCCGCGATTGTTTGTTTACGTATTCAAGTTGACATTTTTTTCATCGTTTTTTTCTTTTTTTTTTAATAGTTTTTGAAATGAGATGGGAATTACATTTAAGTTTCACTATATAGTTTTAATTGTTGTAATGTCGTGTTGCTCTGTGGTTGGATGCCATTTAAATGATAAAAATGTTAAAAAATTTAATGAGAATCGGACTCGGCCGATCTGATTCCATCAATTTCCGGAAAATAGTAGTGATATGAAAAACAAATGGATGGAGGCTTGCGGGTTGACGGAGTTAAAAAAACGTAAGTTCTATATTTCAAAACTTTTACTGTAGATATATGCATCGCGATGCATATATCTACAGTTGATCCGAGCAAACGTAAGGAAATTGATACCGTTGATGAGAAAGATGTAAACATTCAGAGTGAGGAAAATTCCGTGGGTAAAAAGAAGATAATGATTCCTGTCGAAAAAGTCCCGTCGATTCCGGAAGTGGAAAAGAGAGAGGAGGAGGCCGTTTCTGGAGAGGTTACAGATAGTTTTCCGATTGAAGAGGTGCCGTTAGAGGACATACCGCCTCCAGGACAATTTAGTGACGATGTCAAGGGTGATGGGATTCCGTTGTTTAGTTCCGTAGTGAATAAGATTGTACCTAAGCCCGAAGTTGAAGTGGGGAAGGATACCGTTCATAAAAATGTAGGGAAGGGGCCAATTCCTAAATCGAACGTTAATATCCCGTCGTCGAGTTCATTAGGTTGTACCTAGCAAAGCGAGTTAATTATATGTATTTTTTAAGAATTATTAGATTTTTAAATATTATTGCAAATTAAATATTATTATTTAGGTATTATATATTATTATACATAGTATTTTTAGGTTTTTTTTCGTGTACGATTAATAATATTAATCTTACATATTATTTTTTTAAATTTACAGGCCAACCAAGCGATGGACGCAAGAAGCCTTCTCGCAATTCAGGAAGAGTTGGTGGGGATGATTTACCTTGCCCAGACGGGAGAAGAAGATCCAAAGGACCCAAAGCCCCTTTCAGGGGCTCGTTACAGCGGGCATAAATCGAGCCCAGCGCAGAGGGTGGCGGATTCTTACGCCCGTTTGTTCGCCCTCGAGTTGGAGGGCGCCACCTGCGTGGCGGTTTACTCTGAATCCGATGAAAAGCGCGACAACTGGTTCGTCGCAGGCAACTCATCAAGAGTGACTGTATAGTAGTAAGTGAGTAAGTGAGTTGACTATAGCTTGATCAAGCTATAGTCAACGCCGCTTACATTGAAATAACGAACCCGGACCCAGCATCTTATGATGATTGGTATGGGCGTTATCTTCGTTAACTTCACGAGAACATCAGAAAGCATCAGGAGCATCAGCGACCGGGGTCCTATCCCAGCGTAAAGGATCTGAAAATTCTCGTCCGGGAATGCAAGAAATTCTTCCGCGAAGCGGCGTCCGCGAGATACAGCCACAACATCTTCGCTCAAGACATGAAAAAGTCGCTCCAGGAACTGACACAGAAGACGGAAGATCTTCTAAAAGCAAATTTGCACGGTACGGCGACCGTTCAACTCTTCGCTGTCGTCCTACACTTGGCACACGACGTCGTGACTCGGTTTCGCCGATGGAAAGATTCGTATCCAGGCTCCGCGGGGGCACGCTTCGGGAACCTCATTCACGCCGACAGGAACATCGCGTATCAACTCCGCACACCCCTTCTTAAAGTCAAGTACTTAGTCTACTCTCTTCGCAAAGTGGACACCGATCTGGAGCGTGTTAAAGCGGTAAAAAGGAAATTCCTCGTCCTCCCGCTAAACGAAATGGACGGTGTCCACGCCGAAATGAAAATAGCTTTCTACCTTGCCGCAACCGGCAATGTTGTGGGTCCGCGGACCCACAACATTGGAATATCGAAATTGTCGTGCGTCATGTGCCATTGCGCCGTGGAGGTCTTCAATGAAAATTTGCAAAGTCATCAATTCCATACCAGGGGATACCACGGTAAAATTTACGATGGCTGGCTCTTTCCCAACATCGCCATCGACATAGGCATCCGGACGCTCGACATTTGGAAAAAAGTATTGGAACGAGTGGCCGGAAAGTACCAGAAAGGTGAACTTTTGTGCTCACCACATAGTACGGACAACGCCAGCACTGCCACGTCAGAAACCGACACGTCAAGCGTCACGCCGGACGACACAGAAACCAATCTCCGACTCGATGACGCGCGGAAGATCGTCCAAAATTTGCAACGCCTACAAGGCATCTTTCCCTACAATAGGCACCAAGTCAAGCTGTTACGTGAGGACTTACATATCACGGTCGACGGAAGGCCCCGTCCTCCTCTTGATGTCTTATAAATAGTATATAAATTATGTTTGTAATAGTATATATGCCTTATAAATAACTTACGAATGTCTTATAAATTGATTATTTGTATATAGATTATGTGTAATGAAACAGTAAAAAAAAAACACCAATTGCTTGTCGGAGTCATAGCGTGAATTTGAAATAGCAAGGGCTCCGAGATACGGATGGTGAAAACAAAGTACATCGTCTTCCAGATGCCTGCTGACCAACATCAACTATAGAAAAGATCATAGAATATAACAAGTCGAAAGACCCTAATTTTCCAACTTTTCTTTTTTCTTCTTTGCTTTTCTTCTCTGTCTGATTCTTTCTGTATTTTGTTTTTTTTTTTCTTTTTTTCATGGGCCGGAAAATTATATCTTTACTTTTTCAAACTTCAGAGCCCCATGTTAGGATTCTTGTGATCCCCAACATGTCAAGACCGTATTTTTCTTTGTTTTTTTCTTTTCTCTTGATTCTTTTCTTCTTGCTTGCTTTGTTTTTTTTTTACTGTGGGGCCCTACCCCGGCGGAACCAAGGCCTAAAATTTTGGGCTCTATATCAAAAAATGATCCTACCTATAGGAGCATATTAACCACCAAGTTTCATTGAGGTATCACAATTTGCACGATTCCGTTGAATTTTGACGCTAAGCGACCTCACTAATATAGATTTTCGTATTTACGTCTCGCTTAACACCGACTAATTATTTAGATCCAATCAAAAGGGACCGAGACAGAGCAGCGTCTCAACCTGGCATCCCTTGTGGGGACGGAATTTTTTTTTTTTTTGTCGTTGCTTTGTCTTCATGTAAGAAAATATTCCGTATCGCCCATGCCACGACGATAACCTTCGCAGTTTCATATCGCCCGGAAAAGTGAACCTATGGATCTCAAAATCTCCAGAACCACGTGCAGCTTCATACCGGAAGAGTAGAAGTTTTTACAGTGTCTCGGTCATTTTTCTGTCGTTCAATAGTGATAATAAAAGTTTGAAATAATGTCCAAAAGAAAGATGTTTGTGGAAAAAGCTCTAGCATACGACATGGGCTATGTGGAGGAGCTGGCAGAAGTCAGCGAGAATGGGGGAAAAATCCCGGTAAATTTTTTTTTTTTTTTTTTTTTTTTTTATACAGATTTTATGTCTGCTCGTCTTTCATTTTTTATATTTGAAACTTATGTGCACCGGATATCTGAGAAGTATTTGTCAACTGCTTCAAAAAAAAAAAAAAAAAAAAATTGAGATCTTGGAAAAAAAATTGAGATCATGGAAAAGTGAAAAATTTCAACGTCAATGTGATTTCGTGATTAAAATATCAACATCATTTTATCATTATTTTTTAAGTTTTGAAACCGCTGTAAAAATACTTTTTGAACGCCTTGCGCTTGATAGTGATTGATATTATTTGTAAGTTTTTATGTTGAAAATTTGTTTTTAATTTCAGAAGTATGAACCCAAACATTTCCCGGCCACGGAAGCCGGGGCCCTCGAGAGAGGAAGCATCAGGGGAGGAAGCCGGAGCGTCGACGTCTCCGAAAAAAGGACGAGAAGAGAAAAACGAGTAATGAGAGACATAACATAAATTCAAGTAATAAAGTATCCAAATTCGAATCCTTGCTGAATCTTTTCAGCAATTGTTAGAAATAAAGAGTCTTGAAATTCAAATCTTCTAGCAATCATTAGAGATGACATAAAATAAAAATTTTTAAGGCATTAAAAATCTTTAAATAAATAATAAAAAAAAAAAAAAATCTTACTCAGTCTAATTATCGACAAATCTGTAAGGGTCTTTTAGCACAAATTAACTAATTATTCTTTAAGCAAAAATCTTTTAAAATCCTAGCTTTTACAGCTATTTGTATAAGATTTAATTTTAATTCAAAAAAAAAAAAAAAAAAAAAACATTTATCAGTGAATAATCAGGGAATTCTTTTGTCCGAATTTCAATATTTTGTTAATTCGGAAAATTTTAACAAGTAACATTCTAAGAGTTAAGTAAAAGCGAAAGAGCAAAAATTTCGAATTTTTCCATATGTACTTTTCTGAAAGGTAAAGTTCAAGAGTGGGACACCCCTTTTTCGGCTTTGAGCCTCAAACATTTGAATAAGAAATACGCATTTCTCGAAATTGTTACAAAAATTCGTAACCAAGTGCACCACCGCCCGATTATCGTAATTAACGAAGCGGACACGAACCATTATTTAACAGAAATATTCAAAGTATACCGACAATTGGGCTTAAACGAAAGAGATATAGCAGAATTAAAGAATTTCCTCTCTTATATAAATAATGTCAATATTCAATAGAAAGAAATGAGTATTCAAAAAAAAAAAAAAAAAAAAAAAAAGACTAAAATCAAATTCTAGAAATCAAAGCGTAACAAAAAAAAAGAATAAAGGTCAAAACTTCGGTATACCTAAAGCAATTTGTATGAAATCTTCAACAATTCTTTAAAAATCTTTTAGCAAATTATTTAATTTTCTATTAATAAAAAAAAAATCAGTGAATACATGGGAAATCCGAATCAATAATGCTTTTGTTAAAAACTGTAGAAAAACCAAACCCAAAACCAATCTGGTAATTACAGCCTCAATTGCTGACTAGACGGTTATCTACGATTTACGACAAACCATCCCTCAAAAACCTTCCATCCTATGCTTTTCTCCTGTGGTGACTGCTGTGAATTGCTGGAGGATGCTGATTCAATTTCATTATTCCAACCATCTCTCAAACACCTTCCATCCTATGCTTTTTTCCTTCCTGAGCTTTAGCGACAAAAGTACAAAGGGGGAGAGAGAAGAGAGAAGGACGATCATCATAAGAACTGCAGCATCCAGCAGCCCAATCAGCATCCTGGGATTAAAAACTACTTCGGAGGGATAATTAAAAGTTGGTACTTCAGCAACATTAATCAAGGGGTCTCGTCATTCAACTTTTCAACAATTCTGCAATCAAGAAAAAATCGTCACCTAGGCCAACACCTAATTCATTGATAATCCATGAACACTTCAAAAACCTATTATCTCCAACTATCAAATGAGAATCATACATTATTCTTATTAAACCTAATCATACGTGCCCTTCTAATCCGCTCTCAGGACATCCCTTTAAAAACCCTCGAGGCACAAAGGAGACCGAGCATTGAGTTCCTCGGGGTCTCCGAAATTTCAGAAGAAACGAAGAAAAAACTAAATCGGAACTTTCCGACTGAACCACCAGGGGAACTGTCAGGGCCTCCCCCATTGATAAACTTCAGCGACGAACTCAACAAGCGGATAGACAACCTCCTCCTATGGCATTGGCAAAAAGTTGAGAAAAAGAAAGCAGCCGCCGGTAGTTCCAGTCAGCCAGATTCACCAGGATCGCCACCACCAACTGAAGAAGATTCCGACAGTAGTTCAAGTGAGTCAGAGGCACCAAGCCTACCGCCAAATACGATCTACAAAAGATACAGAAAGTCTCACGGACAACAAAAAAGGTATTATCGCTTAAGCCTAGCAGCCAAGAGATGTTACGCACTCGGAACATTATTTTAAATCGCCCGCGCGCAATAATTTTTTTTCCCGTCGTGATCGTCTTGTTGATCGACTTGTTGTTCGTCTTGTGCCTGACTCTTACTTCCGGTTACGCATGAAAGTCACCTAGTGTGAGTTAAATTTTTTTTTAATGTCATTTTCAATAAATAAAATGAATTTGAGTAGTAAATAAATTTAATCATGCGTTAATTTTGTGATTATTCCCGGAAGGGAATACTAAGGAAGTATAAGATGACTTAAACTAATTTTTTTTAAACGTTATTTTCACCGCCATGTGAGGCCACATGGCCAAGACCCCGAAAGGGTATGTTATTTTTTGATTATTTATTCATTTTTTTTTACTTGATTTATATTTATTTATTATCGTGAATTTGAAAGTAATTTTCACTGTTATAATTTTAGGGTCTTACTCTTATGTTTTGAGATTTCATTATTTTTTGAATTATACTTCTGCTTGTTGGAATCAGTTGTTATTCGTTCGACCATCTATCCGTTTACCCGAAGCGTTTTCCACCCTAGATCATCTGTTAGTTTGTTACCAAGTGGGTAACAGAGAAACAACGCACTACTGTACCATTTCTGCTTTCTGAGAACCTATATCTGTATAAAAATTTATGCAGGCTTGAACCTGAGCTGTTTAAAAGTTTGTCATTAGTGATTCCTAAGACAAATCCAAAAATTGAGTTGCTTATTAAGGACCCCCAATCAATTCCCCTAGAAACAAGACCTCAACCAGAGCAAATATTGAGAGACGTAATAGCTGAAAACATTCAAGGAATAATCAATAATGAGGTCATCAAGCTTCTTTTTCAGTCAACGAGTGAAGAAGAAGAAAACCTCATAAAGGACTTGGCCACAATGAAGCCCTTTAACCCCAGACTTGCGCACAAATTATATTCCCTTTCTAGTATAGGTCTTAAAGAGAAATACATGGGGAAGTTCGCCACCACGAGGTCAATTCAAATTGTGGCATCAAGCTAATGGACTTCTGAAAGAGATTTAATAATACAAATTAAGCACTCGGAAAACGAGTTTTTAGAGTTCTCTCTAAATCAAAGAGGTCATCCTTATCTAGACAAATATGTAAAGTCAGACACTTGCACAACCAGGAATAGCCAATCAATTCGAATGGAATTATGGGGTTTGGACATAGAGGGCATTACGATGCAACCAATGTATGAGGTATGTGAGGTTACTTCTTGGCCTCCTAAACAAGACTTCCTTAGAAGAAGTATACTTTTGAGCAGAAGGCAAGAATCAAAAATTCTCACTAATCTACATCTTAGCAGAACTGGAACACCTTATTTTGGATCCGAGACCAGATTAAAAGTGAAGAAATCTCCTTTACAAACTGTTGAGGTTGGATCGATTGTGTCTTCATTAAAAAGCCTTGTTGAACTAAGACAGTGGCTTGACACCAGCACTGAAATCCACAATCTCATTGATATTCTAATCAAGGAAAAAACAGAGGAAGACCCTGACAAACTTAAGCAAACATCAAGGAAAATCTATTCTGGATCAGTGTCTCATAGATTACCATGTCCCGTGATGAAGCGTGGGGCCATGCACAACAGTGTACTAAATTTCTTTTCTCATTGGGTTATTACGTCTGATACAGCTCTAGATTTTGCCAAGAGTGGAAAAGATTACAATATAGTTTTCCAGTCTATATTTCTTAGTGGATTAACCATGCTCTC
Source organism: Liposcelis bostrychophila (assembly GCA_037577465.1). Lineage (NCBI taxonomy): Eukaryota > Metazoa > Arthropoda > Insecta > Psocodea > Liposcelididae > Liposcelis > Liposcelis bostrychophila. The sequence goes on along the minus strand of CM075207.1, from coordinate 8,663,926 downwards.
TCACCTGTTCCTAAACAACTCAATTAATTGGCAAGAGGCCAGTCTCACTCTAAGATGTAGGGATTGTGTATTTGAGTTACAACCAGATGTCTACTTCATGTCCCAATCAACATACAAGAGGATAGTATTACCTAACCGCATACAGCAGCTGACTTTGATTCAATCAGTTATGATGGCAGGAAAAATAAGCAACTGTCGTCAAGATGCTTTCTTCATATATTCTTTTTGTGCTGGCAGAGAGATGTATCTGATGTGGAAAAACATGGAAAGACATGATTCTCTTTATAAGACAGAAGAAATTGTTTCAAGAATGGATGACATTCCCTTCATAAACTTATCAGAATTCTCAAGGGTCAATTTAGTTACTTTCTTTAAATCCTTTTTGTTATACTCCTTGATATATTTCAGAGACCCGTGGGGTCAAAATCGCCATTTTTCCCATGAGCCAAATTAAAAGTCAAAAAGTGATTTAAATAAAAAGTCTAAAAAGTGAATCAAGTAACAAGTCAAAAGAAAAATAGAAAGTGAGTGTATATATGTATAAAAAAAAAAAAAAAAAAAAAAGAGTCAAAAAGTGAAACAAAAAAAAAAGTGAGACAAATAAAAAGTCGAAAACGAATCAAATTAAGTGAAATAATCCGACCTATGAAACAAAAAAAAAAATCTTTTTTTTTTTCTCGTAACAAAATATGTTCCAAACATATATATCAAAAATATTTTATTCAACTCTTTTATATATAGTTTTCAAATTTTCATATGTTCCATAAACAAACAAAAAAAAATGTGTTTTTTCTAATTAAATATCTTTTTACACGGGATCGGAGGATGTTTTGGTGAGTTTCTTTAATATAATTTTTTTTTATACTTAGTATAATGCAATTTTTTTTTCCATTTCAGATCGCGCAGAACTCAAGAGAGGGTGAACTTTTCATCGCGAGCGGGGAAGGGGAAGATGATGATGATGATGGCAGCCGAACAGTTTCGAACTTAGATGCAGACTTTTCCAATAGGGTGGATCGAAAAACACGAATTTTTGAATTTGAGAATGCCACAGCGCGGAAAAGTTGCATTTTAACCTCCATGTTAATCCTAATTTTTTTCAGATTTTTTGGAGGCCGATTTCTGCTGCCCCCAGAGGCCTAAAGTTTTTCAAAGCCTCATAAGAGCCGAAAAAATCAGAGCCGTATTTTGCTGCGAAAGAGTTCATTTCCTATCGGAATTATCCGGAAATTTCAAAAATAAATTCAGTTTTACTGTAATTGGAGCCTTTTGTATACATATGAGCAAAAAACGGGTGTTGTTAAACTCCCTACCTCTTTCGGCTCATATGTATACAAAACGGCTGCAATTACAGTAAAACTGAATTTATTTTTGAAATTTCCGGATAATTTCCGATAGGAAATGAACTCTTTCGCAGCAAAATACGGCTCTGATTTTTTCGGCTCTTATGAGGCTTTGAAAAACTTTAGGCCTCTGGGGGCAGCAGAAATCGGCCTCCAAAAAATCTGAAAAAAATTAGGATTAACATGGAGGTTAAAATGCAACTTTTCCGCGCTGTGGCATTTTCAAATTCAAAAATTCGTGTATTTCGATCCACCCTATTTTCCAACGTCCCGGATAACTCAAGAGAGACCAACAACACCGCGAATACTGGTTCAAGTCTTTTCAACGTGTCTCCGATAACAGGAGGACTGGGGGATGTGCCCTCGAGAGAGGAAGCAACAGGGGAGGAAGACGGAGCGCTGACGTCTCCGAAAAAGGACATCTTCTCGGAATCTGAGGATGTTTTCGTGAGTTTCTTTAATAATATAATTTTTTTTTTTATCCTTAGTATAATGCAATTTTTTTTTTTTTTTTTTTTTCATTTAAATTTCGAAACTATATATTTTTTAAAATAAATTTTACGTATCATGGTAATTCTTGTTTTATATTCTGAAAAACGCTAAAAAATCCCTGATCATATATCTAGGTCTTTTCCTTCTGTTAGAGGTTCTCTGTCGTCTAAATTTGGAGAACGCCCTAGGATCCCTCTAAACCCTCTTTATTTTTTTTTTTTTATCTTTCTTTCCAGAAAATTATTGGGAGTCTTGTACTTAAATTTTGAAAATACATTAAAGACTTCTCAGTGATTTTCTATTTCCTACTTCCTTTTTGTTTTCTATTCTTTCCCTATTTTTTTTTATTTAGATATTTCTTCAAGGATACATCTTTACTGCTAGGTTTATTATTTTTTTTTTTTCCTGATAAAATCTACAAATGGAACAACAAATTCATCGAATCATCGTTAAGGTAAAAGCACCAATTATTGACCAGGCACCAATTACTGACCAGTCCATAAGCTAAACACGTATACCATAAAAGGAAATCGTGTTTAGCTTATGGACCAGTCAGTAATTGGTGCTTTTACCTTACCGTTTTTTTTTTTTTTTTATTTTACATCATCGTCAAAATTTTAATTATTTTCCCCTAAAAAAAAAAAAAGAATGATATATGAAAAAACTTGTCGAGATATGTGAAAAAACTTATCAAGATGGCATTTCAGTGCCGACCCGTGAGGGGTGGGAACTACGTTGGATTGTTGTTTAATGAGCCAACCTATCAGCAAAATGGTAGGTATTTGGACCATAAACGCGTCGTTTTTCTTAAGGAATCATCTGATACCAGAAAAGATGATCTTTGGTTTGCTTTAGGTGTGCCTGATTCGATACCCATTCTCGTGGAAACCGCTTCAGTTGATGCGGAACTCCGTGAGATGGCTCAGACTCTAGTCGATTACGGTATGCTTCTCGATATGCGGGGATTTGTCATGCGTGATTTTCATCACTTTTTTGACATTATTATGGATTGAATGTATGGTATGAGAGAACGAATCGCCTTGTGCAATGCTCTGCATTCTAAATTAGTGAGCAAGTTATCTCGTATAAGATGGTGTGGTGCAGAATACGAGGAGCTCAGTGACTTATCTATCTACTGGAGATCGAACGAGATAAACGCGTCCAGGAGATTAGGCTATTGTTATTCAATCAATGGAGATCGGCACGGTGAATTCAAAACCGTATATAATGAATCGGGTTCACTGCGTGAGTTTAACATTGCCCGATTTGAACAGGATTTAGGACAGTCGACACTGTATTCTATAATTTTACCTTGCCTAATGGAGGAGGTCGACCTAGTTTACGTAGGCGGCTCCCCTGGGCATGGTTGGTTTCATGCTTGGAGTACGCATTCCCATGGTAGAGCGTTAGTTATTGATCTATTGCCTGTTGGACACGACGTCCACATCCGACAAGCTGCAATTTTCCGTGAGATTTTGAAAACCTATATAATAGTCAAACAATTAGAAGAACGCGTTTTGGAGACGGAGCTACTTGGAGGATTGAATTTTCCTCCCAAGAATAAGATACCCTCCAACAAGAAAATAAGGTAAGTTTCACGTAAATCAGGGGTTCTCCTTCTGAACAAACTAGTTATGCTTTCTTACTACGAAATCGCCAATGTTTGATATATTTTAAAAGTATTCAGGAGTATAAGGGTAGACGGTGTCAAGTCTGAAGAACAACTCGAGCTTCAAGAAAAAGCGCTCCGCCCTCATGAAGAAATTTTACTTTTCGGAAAATCAAGAGGAACAAGAACAGGAACAGTGTTATTTCTGGAGTAAGTTTGTATACTTTTTTTTGTAGCTTGTAAAAAGGGACTCTTTTTTTACCCAAAAAAAATTAATTTTAATGAAATAGTTACTAGTACATTCCTACATATCGAGGTAAAATTCGTTATTAATGCCCGCGAGACGACTTTAAATTTAAAAGAGAAATGATTTAATCTGCAGTCATGTAAAATTTTATTGTTATGAACACAGATACAGAAATTTGTACATGAATAACCTAATAATTAACCGGGAGAAATTTCAGGGCAGTGTGTGAACAAATTTTTCAAAAAAAATGGCAAGAAGGAGACCCAGCGTGGAGTTTCTCGGTGTCTATGAAATCACAGAAGGCACACGAGAAACCTTACGCCATCAACAGGAAGCAACGGAGGGATCCTTCAGGGACAGGATTGAACGCTCGAACGGGCCTTCCCCGTTAATAAATCCGTCACCTAGCAATATGGTTGTATTTTACGACTCCGCTGCAGTTTCGCACACCGACTGGCCTCCCCCATTAATTAACTTCAACCACGAATGTAAGACTGTCAACGACCGGATCGACGAACTTATTTGAATAATTAAGAACTTTTTTCATTACATATATTTCAATTCTCGTCTTCATTTAGTTAAATTTTTTTTCTGGTATGAAAGGCGGTCTTATCGACGACACGACATAAAACGGAATCGTTACGAAATCGAAAATAAGACGAAATATAGTAGAACGTTTTTCATTACGCATTTTTAACTTTTTTTCTTGATTTAATTGATTTCTTGCTTAAGTTGAAACCGTATATTTAGACTGAAGGATGATTCCTTCCATTTTTTTTTTTTTTTTTTTTTTTTTCTCGAGAAAAGTTTGGCATTGTTTTGAGACTCGGTCCTTTACGGTAAATTTAAAAAGATAATATAATATTAAGTTCGTTTTGTATTATACATTTATCTCATTTTTACTCTATTTAAATTATTATTTTCTCTGGTAAGTGAAGACATTCGCTCGACAGGCAATGGCAAAAAGTCGAACAAAAGCGAAAGCAAGGAATAATATCGGAAGAAGAAACAGCACAATCCGAGACACAACCCGAGATGAGAGCCAGAAAGGAAGCACAAGAGATAATTGAATCAGCATCCGCCAGCAATCCACCACACCAAGGATATGGCAGGAGGAAGCATCGACGCCGCAATCCAAGTCCGGCAACCGTTAGGAGGAATGCACTCCTCTACCATTTCTGGGATCCGTGGGGTATGAACAGGCAAAGTCATCATTTCTTCTTATAAGAAAAAGAGTAAATTTAAAGAGTGAATCAAAAGAAATATAAGTGAAAGTTCCAAAAACTCTTACGAATTTCATCATCTGTCAACATTTTATATTTCCTCCATAAGGAATATTGTCCTATGGGATTTTTATCTTCTTTTATTGTGAAGACAAAATAAAACAAACTTTTGGGATCATAAAAAAAAGTCTTTTTCTATTTAAGTCTTTTTCTATTTAAGTCTTTTTCTATATCATAAATTTAAGTCTTTTTCTATTTATGTATATAAAGAAAAAAACGATTAAATAAATTTAAATATTTTTCTGAATCTTTCTGTTGTCCGACAAGATTATCATATTTTTATAGTCCACTTCGATTCAGAATAAAAACCACGTATCATTTGTAACTTTTTTATTCTGAATTCAAGAGTGATTATTTCATTTACATGATTTTTATTCTGTAAACATTTTTAATTTTTTTTTCTGAATAATATTTGTAGAAATTCACGGCACGTTTAATTTGTCATAGTTTTCCTAGCTGGTAATTTTCAGTGGCGGATCCACGAAATGTTTTCGCGACAGAAGGCAGAAACATTTCCAGAAAAAATAAAAGTCCGCCGCTTGTAAATAAGAAACATGCAGAGGGGATTTAATAGACACTCGTATCATATCGGTGATCGAGGTGTTTTTGCAACAGATGTCTTTTACGCATATTGTTTGACAAAGTAAAAAGGTTCAGGTCAACAGCTTCGTTTTTCTATAAAGGCTACACTTCAGGCAACACTTTGCGGGGTCTTTTAGGAGAAAATACTCTGAAAAACATAGCTTTTGGAGGTGAAAAAACGTTTGCTTTAATATTAAATGTATTAAATAAACCCCACAACTGAGGGTAAAAATTGAAATTATTTTTTTAAAAAAATGGCTTCTATGCATATTTTGTTTCACAAAGTAAAATGTCATTTTTTTTGATTTCGTATTCAAAAATTAAAGTCTTCATATAGACGAAACGGAATGAACTTTGTGCATCAAAAATAAACTTTGCTGTGAAAAATCGTTCAAGTGTCGGCATAAACACACAGCAATGTCTGTCAAGGTTGAAGCGAACCGACAGCATCCGCAATCGTTCATTAACATGACGCGCTACGTCAGCCTTGTGAGCGCGCAAACCACTTGTTTCATTCAGACATATCCAAATTCTTCCAAATGATTCCTCCCCACCTCATATCACGCGCGTCGTATTGCATGACGATGGCGCCCCGTATATTCCTATCGTCAATACCAGGCTATGTTTTCAGCGTGAAAACTTTTCCGTAGTCAACAGCCCGTTAAGTTACGGTCAGTGTGCTTTAGCGAGGCCAGAGTGCGATAGTATTTGGAGAGTAAGCGGGAAAAAGGATCAGAGTCCATGTTTTTGTTTACACTTAGACCTTATGTTTAGCTTTTGTCAAAGCATTGAAAACAAAAACATGGACTCTGATCCTTTTTCCCGTTTGCTCTTCATTTAACGTAAGGGTCGCTTGTACATAAGTAACACTCAGAGGGAGTTTAATAAACACTTGTATCACATCGGCTTAGGTTAGTTTTAGGGCAGGTTAGGCTACCCGCAACACACTCCTCGCCCTTCTCCCTCCTCAAGGTCCTTTTATCACTAGTAAAACAAGTGAGATTAAAGAAAAAATCAGTAGAGTTTTACAGTGTTCGAAAGGGTCACAAGGGTCAAAATTCATCAAACTACAGTTGTGAAATTAAGTTAAATCTTTTTGATTAATAATCGGTGTAAACAAAAAACACCAGTACCAAAAAATGGTTTTTTTGAATTTTTCGAATTTAAAATATTTCATCAAACTTAACTCAAACAACAAGAGAAAAAAGGAAGTCGTCTGCTCGGCAGGGTTGCCAGATAGATTTTTTAGTCGCTCAGCCACAAGAAATTGCATTCAGGACGAGAAATTTTGCGATCTGCGTGGAAGAAGACGGAATAGTCCTTAGTGACTATGCCGCGGATTTAGATGCATCTTGGTTAACATTGGAAGAAGGCATGGATCTCCGTTAGAAACTTCTCCTGGTAGAAGATTTCTTTTGTCAATTGATCGAAGAAGAAACATCATTTTAATGGTGAGTTATTATTTAATTATTTTCATTCGTATTTTTTTTTTTTTTCTAAAAAAAAAATTTTTTTTAAAGGAAAGGAAACAACGTGTTGGCACTAGGAAAATCAATATCTTAATCATGTCGAATTCTTTCTCCACCTTTTTTTTCCCACGTATATAAAGCACCAACAAAATTAAAATTTCATAACTTGGAGATTCACACCTAGGAGGGGAGGACTTCACCAACAATCTGTAGGACATGGTTTTTGAAATTTTGAAAACACATTATTCTACTGATTTATCGGAAAATGACGATAGTGAAAACGAATATCGTCGCGGAAAACTAAAAGAGATGTGCGAGACGGTGAAAAGGTGTTGTTGTTCAATTGGGTAAGGTCGGGTTTTGCATGTCGCTAGTCTATTTTTTTTGCATATCGCTAGTCCTATTTTTTAAATGATCATTTTATATAAAAGCTCCGGATGGTTTGAGAAAGTATCAGACGGCTGTGTGATTGTACATATATTTTTAAAGGACAGTGAATATATTATAAAGTAAGGGTGATTGATTCAACTAGGTTGGTCTTTGAAATTAATTACGGTAAGGGAGCGAAAGGCCTGCATTTTTCATCAGATGCAAACTTTCTATTTTTTCTTTAAATAAATTTTCCAATAATCCTCTTAATTTTCCATTTTTACATATCCTTATGTACCCACCATCCTTCAGAAATGGTATTCAGACCTATTTCAAAATTTTTCGACATAAGGGAAGGAAACGGGACTTTGAAATTTTTATCACTTATGATGAATCACTTTTTGTAACATATTTAATAATAAAAATTTCATATTTGCATCCAAATTGTAAATATCGATTGATATAAGGAAAATACGACGACGACCGAATCGGAAGCAAAATTGTCTTATACTAAGGTTTTCATTTTTTACTTTCGGCTATGTTCGGTTTTAGCGGGAAAGGCTCGCTCGGATGATCATTCCGTTTAGTTCAGTAGCGTGGGTCAGGGCTATTAGGTCAGTAGTGCTTGTTCTTTTTTTTTAAGATTATTTTTGTGTTTTTGGCATATTCATATTTCCTTCACTTTACGACGATTATGTGGAGGCTCTCACTGAAAAGAAATCGTCCAAGGCTCCAATAGTGTCGATTCGATTCGCAGTGAGGGTCACCACGTAAAGATCATCCGCCAAACTAAAGCAACGCTCTCTCCCATTGACGATAAACGATACATCTTGGAGAATGGGGTAGAGACTTTGGCTCACGGTCATAGCGAAATTTATTTTCCTGAAATAGCCGACGAATTGTTACGTGCTGAACAAATGGAGGAGGAGGATTAGGGGAGAAACCTTAAATAAATGTAAAAACTGTAATTATTTTTAATTTTTACTTTTTTCCTTAGGAAAAAAAATGAACAAATAAATAAAAATTGTTGTAAATGTAATTAGATATTTGTAAATATAACCGAAGCGAAAAAAAAGAGTAAATAAAATCTAAATTGTAAAAATTTTTGTTCTTTGACAATTCAGGTTAAACAATCACAAGCTGGTTGTTGCGCCAAATTTCAAAAAACTCATGTCGGGCATGAAAACGAATTAAAGCATCTATTTCTTTTAACGGCTGAAAAAGAAAAGATAGCGGAGAAAATTTCTACCAAAATCCCGTACGAAGATATTCTGGATGATATTTGGTCCTCTTACACACCGGAATCGAAAGGAAGGATTCATCTTGTCACGAGACAAGACTTAAATAACATCGAGAAATCTTACTATTTACGAGGCAATGGTGTATATCATCCAAATGATGCTGTCAGCGTACATGCTTGGGTGGAAGATACCAACAACAACCAACAGAAAGCATCTCCCATTCTTCTATATAAACCCCAAAATATGGCAGACGATGTGAACGGGATCCCAGAAGACGATTTGCACTAATCATCATGGACGAAGGTCAAAAAGAAATGCTGCAGGTGTACGGGAAAAAAGCTATTACTGTCAACGGAACCCATGGAATGGCATACGAAGGTTTTCAACTCATAACAATCCTCGTTTTAGATGACCTAAATGAGGGGATTCCGGCAGCTTTTTTCATAACGAACAAGAGTCACAGAACGTATGCTCTCTTTATTTTTTTCTACCATTGAAAAGCACGCGGGAGCCATAAAAACGGACCTTTTTATGAGTGACATGGAAGGAGGGTTTTATGAAGCTTGGGTGACGTTAATGCCCCGACCGAACACTCGTCTGTATTGCACTTGGCATGTGGACAGAGCGTGGAAAAAAAAAATAAAGGAGAAGATCACAACCGTCAGTAATCAGGTGGAAATCTATAAAATTTTAAAAACCATACAATATGAATTAGATGTAGCAGCGTTCGAAAACCTTATGTCTGCATTTCAATCGTATATGGAAAAGCGACCGAGATTCAAAAAATTCAGTACATACTTCAGAAAATATTACTGTAAAAACCCTAAAATATGGGCTCTCTATCACAGGAAGCACATGTTGCTTAATTGTAATAATCACTTAGAATCTTATCATAAAAATTTAAAATACATCTATTGGAAAGGGAAAAAAATAAAAAGAGTCGACAAAAGTTTACATGCAATCATGAAACTTGTAAGGCACAAGAAGTATAAACAAATAATAGCACGAGAAAAGGGAAAAATTTCAACAAAAATCACCGCGATCAGAAAGAAACACAAAAAGTCGTTCGAACTCCTTTTGACAGCGTCGTGGACGCTGAAGCCGGGAAAATGTGGCTGGTGTCGTCTCAAAGTTCTGGCAAAGCAGACGCACCACGAAGTCCGAAAAAACGAGGACGAAGATTGTAAAGTGTAACGATTCAAATTTTTGAACCCCAAAATTTTCTTTTTGGTCCCGCAAATTTCCCAATTTTTTTTTTCTTCTCTTTTCCAAAATTTTTAATTATTATTATTTATTTTAATCAGATAAACCCTTATTGCATTACTTTCCCACGTTATCCCTTGTAAAATGGCGTCCTAAAATTCATTTTCTGAGAATGTCGAATCGGTCCCTTTTGTTTTTATATTTTTCAAGTTCTTATCTGCGAAACTTGTCCGAACTTGAAAATTCCTCGAAATCTTAAGGACACATGCACCTGAGCCTGGGAAAGATGCGTAAACATCCGAAATCCGTCGAGTATCCCCGAGACTGTCCAAAACCTCTCCCCTCCCCTTAAAATCTTGCAAGTCGCTAATTTTGATTGGTCCCCCGTAATCACGTGATCAACCCCTTCGCTGGTTTAGCATAACCAGTGAAGACGAGTCGGCGCCTCAAAACTCTTATAATTTTCGTCGGGAACGGTCGTGTCAATTCAGATTTTGTTTTTATTTAAAAAGAAAAAAAAGTATTGTAATCGTTAATTTTTTTTTTATATTGGTGATATCATGGAGTAGTAAAGTAAACTAAAGAAAAATCCCGTGCTAAATAAAAAGTCGTTCTGTTACAAAAGATTGCAAACTGCTTTGTAGTTCGTCTCCCCAAATTGTAATAAATTTAAAGGAAGAAAAGGAAAAAGGGAAACAAAAAAAAGGTAAGATTTCTAAAATTTGTAACAAATATACGGAGAAAAAAGTTCGGTTCCTGCTACTCAATGTTAAGTTGGGTCCTGTGACATCTAAACATTTCAGTTGATAATACCGAAAATTTAGTAATTATTACTACGAGTTCGTAATGACTAACAACGTTTAGTAATAATTACCTAATTTTTAGTATTATCAACCCAAATGTTTAGATGTCACAAGACCCAACTTAACATTCAGTAACTGGAACTGAACTTTTTTTTCCGTGTACGTTTTATTTTTAATTAGAATATTGAAATGAATGTTGTATTTCAGCTTTTATCGATTGAGCCGCCACAAGAAAAAGAAGTGGAGGAAAGTCAAAAAAGACTATGGAATTTTTCGATGAAACAGTAAGCATCAACTTTTCCAACCAATTGTCTTAGTCAAATGCCAATGTTAAAACAGGAAATGATGAAAGTTCAGTAAAGGTTTCGGAAGTTCGTGAATCTACTACCACGCAGGCCTCAGTCAAGGATCAAGAGGAAAATACGGAGGAATCTGAAATAGAGTCCAACCCTCTGATGATCTATAAACCCCTGTTAGCCCGAAGGACGGATACAGGCGATTTCGGAATCATTTTTAATGGTCATTATTATATAGTAAAATTTTTAACGGCCTTATATTATAGTAGAAAATCTAATGTAAAAATTTTTAATTTAACTCTGTTCACAGGACGACGGAAAATATAAATGCAACTTTAAAAGAAATCGTCCAAGGCTCCAATGGTGTCGGTTCGCAGTGAGGGTCACCACGTAAAGACCATACGCCAAGCCAAAGCAACGCTCTCTCCCTTTGACGATAAACGATACATCTTGGAAGATGGGGTAAAGACTTTGGCTCACGGTCATAGCGAAATTTTTTTTTCATCCCTCAGTGCACTTTTCCGCCCTAGTGCGTTTTACAAATACCTTTATTGCGCTGTGCTTTGGGATGAAATAGTATATTACAACACAAGGACTGCAAAAGAAAAAATTGTTGATTTTGAAAGCAGCAAGTACTGCCTTTATTTCGATGTTTTTCTTAAATGTTTTCGCCGTAAACCGTATTCTGATAAAATAAGTACCTCTTTTTGGATGAGGATTTCGTCAAAATTTCAAATGCGACCGATCCAAAAAAGAAAGATATATAATTTCGAGAAGGGAAACGGTCCATAGTTTATTTGTTTTTTTTTTTCAAAGGAAACGGAAAAATTCAATTGCCCTTTTCCGTTGCGTTTTTAGTTTTTCCCGTTTCCGCTTCTATATTGATTACGTTATTTAAAAATTGCACATGCTTTACTTATTAAGAGGCATATAGCGAACTAAACCTGATAAAGAGTCGTTATTTTATGAATCGCATTTTCATAAAAATATGTGAGCAAAAGACAATTTCGTACAAATACAAATACGAATAGTAATCACTCGAAATAAATAGCTGCATAGACGATGGAAACGGGAAAAGTTTATTTTATATCGAAGGAAACGGAATAAAATTTTTGCCCTCTTTTTCTTTAGAAAAAACAATTTTTTGTTTTTAACAGTCGCTATGCATGATAAATTACAAAGTATCGTACTCTTTCGAACCGAATTTTGATAAATATCTCTGATTGGATTGAAATTTCGAAAACATTTAAATGCAATCAATCGAAAAAATAGCGGAATGTCCGAGGGAAACGGGAAAGGTTTTAAATTTTCTCGGAAGGAACGAAAAAGATCAAATTTTTTTTCCCGTTGTATTTAAGTCTTTTCGGCTTTTCCGGTCATATACTGTTATCGTTTCCAAAAAAAAAATGGACATTTTTAATAACTAAGAGTCATATACCGAAATCAGTTAGAGAGTGTCGTAGTTTCATAAACCATATTTTAATAAATATCTCTATTTGGATGAGAATTTCGTCAAGTTCTTAAACGGAATCAATCTAAAAAAAAAACTGTAGATTTAAAAAGATCTCGACGGGTAACGACGGGACTTTTGCAGTTCTTGTGTTGTGACCTACTATTTCTGAAATAGCCGACGAATTGTTACTTGCTGAACAAATGGAGGAGGAGGAACCTTAAATAAATGTAAAAACTGTAATTATTTTTCATTTTTACTTTTTTCCTTGGGAAAAAGAAATATAATAAAAAGTTTTGTTTTAACAAAACTAAACCTGTTTCAACAAGTCTACACATGTTCAGGCGGGAAGAATTTAAAACCTCACAAGGCCAAATGCCACAGGTTTTAAATTTGAAGTCACAATTAAAAACATTCAAATCGCGAACGTAGGGAAGGTATTTTAATTAAAATAGTTGCATTTCCTGCGTCTAGGTCCGTTACTCTGACATAAAAAGGAATTTTACTTTAATCCATAAAACTCGCATTAAAGCCGATTATTTTGCAGAGAAAGTGAAAAAAAAAAAAAAAGATAGTTTGCATGTGATGAGGGTTGCTTAAACTGGAAATATCTGGGCTGTTTTTATGAGTTTAAACGCGTAGCACGAGTCTTCAATGATTTTTATTTAAATTGTCCGTTAAATTGATATAATCGGTTGTAGGTAATAAAACGCGAATTTCTTTTTTTATTTTCATGTCCAACCAAGTTAAAAAAAAAAAAATTGCATCTATCAAAACTAAACTCCTGATAAATATGTTTATTTGATCGTTCCTTATTCCCAATATTTTTCAGTCATAATAAAACTAAACTCGTTCAAACAAGACTAGACTTGCTTGGATAGGAATAAATAACAAAACATGGCTCTTAGGTTAGGTGAAAAAAAGAATGCGAAAGTGTGGACAAATAAAAGTTTATTGCTCCCACATAAGACACACAGAGGGGTACTAGTATTAACAAACGGCAGCCATGATAACCAAGGCGCGCAAATTCAAATTTCCAAGATGTGGTTATGTCAAACATGTCGCAAAAAAAAAGGCGCGTAAATTGAAAATGTTGACATCACCATTTTGTCAGGTGATCACAATGCTTTTCCAGCATTGCAAAATTGTACGATAATCTTGACTCGGAAGGATTAAGTAAAGCTCTTAAGGGCTTTTTTCTGACCCTATCAAAGAGCATAATATATCAATTTAAAGTCATGTTTCCATATGAAGGACTGAATTAAATATCGAAGCAAAAATAAAAATTATACCAACGAGACGAATCACTGAAAAGATGCCTACCTTATCTCTATGTAGACTCCACGGAACGGATATAAAAATCTATTTCTGTTTCAAAAATCACGGTCAACAATGTCAACCAAAGGTCAAAATTATTGTTTTGGTTATTGATATATTGTGGTGCGTGATTATTTTAAGGAATTGCACGGTGCTTTTAATTAATTAAATATTTTTTGAAGCATACGTTTAAAGAAGCTAGGAACATCGAACTCAATCGAATTCTCCAACACCCGTTCTTAGAAAAACGGGAAAAAAGCTCCAAAACGAAAACTCGAAAAAACTATTAACATTGAAACTCAAAACGGAGCTGCATATGATAACCCGCTTGTCGGCTTAAATATGTCTTCGATTATTAATTTTTGTCAGAGTCGGTTTCATATGAAAAAAAATTAAATCTGATTTCATCAGAAAAAATGATGGGTTTAAATGAATTTGATAGCTAAGGTTTGGACCTAGCATTTGTTTGTTTGTATTGAAATTCAAATTACGAATTCTTTAGCTGCTTCCTGATTTTGAATATTGGGAATACGAGTTTTAGTTGATTTTTTGCTTTTTGTAGTATGATTATCTTTGATATGAGTTGAGGCAAGACAATATCTTAGAATTAATCATTAGACGTTACATATTTGTTCAGTACACATCGGAAAAAAATTTTAAAAAAACACGACAGTTTTGGAGGAATAGGTTCGGTAGGAGCAGATAAAAAAATTTTATCTGCTATATTTTTTTTTTTTTTTCAAAGGAAACGGAAAAATTCAATTGCTCTTTTCCGTTGCGTTTTTAGTTTTTCACGTTTCCGCGTCTATATTGATTACGTTATTTAAAAATTGCACATGTTTTACTTATTAAGAGGCATATAGCGAACTAAACCTGATAAAGAGCCGTTATTTTATGAATCGCATTTTCATAAAAATATGTGAGCAAAAGACAATTTCGTACAAATAAAAGTACGAATAGTAATCACTCGAAAGACTTTTTGTTATTGTGCGGGAAAAGAGAAGATATCAGAATCACATCATATGAAATTCAAAGGACAATGCAAAATAATCCACCGCTTCAAGAAACTGTTTTTGTATCAAAAAAATTCAGATTTTGGATCGACGAAGACGGCATAGCTTTCAGCGACTATGCCGAAGACTTGCTCGCGTCAACTTTCACCTTAGAAGAGGCGTTGATTATTCTGGACCCGTTTCTTGAGATGGAATCAACTTTTCATCAATGGGCTGAAGAGGAGATTGCAATTTAATTGCCGGGATAGAAGTAGGGGAGTTAGGGGTTTTCACTCAGCACGTATGAAATATTGTTCTTCTGACTCTTTTATTAGTCAACCGCTCGTTTTATTTACAAGTTTGAACGATAAACCAGCTCCACGTACGCACTTTGCTTTAAATTCACATCACCATTCACAGTTGACCGAAAAGCGATTCGAGTCAAGCGTTAACGGAAATCAGCGAACAAGGAGTAAAAATTCCAGTAAGTTTTTTGATAAAGCAATTAACCATTACAAAAAAAAAAAAGTCAAATTTTTACTTGTGACGATGATTCCAATACGATTTTATCGTATTGGAGTATCGATTTTGATTCCAAAAAAATTACAAAAATCATTTCCGACCTCGTAAAAGCCAACAAAACGCAAACGAAATCCCCGTCGAATGTGCCTCGAAATCGGAAGAGGTTATTATTAGAGGAACGATGCGAAAGGTGTTTAAAATCCTGACGGGTCCTTGCCGATGGAGAATCCTGGAAATATTTTTCGAAGATGAACCCGTTGCGACGCCGATGAATTGTTAATAAAACCCGAGCTTTATGGTAAACTTTCATTCTATTTTCACCTTAGAAAAGGCGTTGATTATTCTTGACCCGTTCCTTGAGATGGAATCAACTTTTCATCAATGGGCTGAAGAGGAGATTACAATTTAATTGTCGGGATAGACCTTACAAAAAAAAAAAAGTCAAGTTTTTACTTGTGACGACTTTCAGACTTAAAAAACCGCAGAGCGATAAATGCGATAAATGTGAGGAATATAGGTTGGCGGTAAAAGAAAACCGGTGAACGGAAGAGGTTAAAGTATCTTCCGCATTGCACGATGAAAAAACAAACGTATGAAAGAGGAAAGAATCGACGATCGACAATTCACACAGAAAAATTCAGCAGTTGTGTGCTTTGATCTGCAGAACGTAATTTCACCACCCAGAACAGAAGTGCCGACGGGACGGCCGACCTCGGGCAGAAGCTCTGCTGTCTCTTGTCCCGTGTGGCGTGTTTGGAAGTGGCTTGTCTTTGGAAGGAAAAATGAAATAAAGTAAAATGAAGTGTTAGAGAGAGAGAGCGACGGTGAGTGTATAGAGTAGATGCGACGATCGACATTTTACGTTTTGTAGTTCGAGAAAACAAGAAAGATTTTTTAGTTTTTACAAGAAAGATTTTTTAATTACTTTTTTTAAAGGTTAATACTGCATTAAACAGGGCGAAACTTATACCAATGAAATTTTTTTTTTTTTTTTTTTTTAGTATCAGCGGACTTTTAAAGGACTTTAGAAATCTTTCTTTCAACTTGTTATCCTGTAAGTACGTAAGTAAATTCGTTTTTTTTTTTTTTAAACAATATTTCCTATAATAGTTTAGAATAAAGAAATATATTACGTGATAAATAACGTAATATTTTGTCCTCGAAAAGATATCGAAAGAGTCCTGGATATTTCGTCCGATTTCCAAATCTCGCTATGAAAGCATTAGTGGAAATCTGACGTAATCAGGTCGAGGTTAAAAAATAAAGATTCCAAAACTGAACGGATTTCGCGCTATTATAAAAAGCGCCTAGTTCGCGAAATCCGTCAGACTTGGTTTCTTCGGTCCCGAGTTAATATCAAAAGTTTTTGTGTTATTTTTAAATATAAAATGTTATCTAGTAAAGTTTGGTAATTTTTTCTCTCTTTTAAAACCCTTGTTTTGGCCGCGTATTAAATAGTGTAAATTCTTCGACTCATTTTACGAGAGAGTGTGTTTTCTGAAATGTTCCATTATGTCCCTTGTATGTGAATGCCTATGCTAGCTGTATTACCATAGCCGTTATTTAATTTTTTTTTTTTTAAATATACAGTTTGGTATTTGTTGATAAGTTAACTCAGTTAGTGTTTTCTTTACAGGACGTTGTTTACTGTAAAATCTGCAGCATGTGTATAAAACGTAGTCTTATTTGCTCTGTGGGTTGGCGGAAGTGTTGTCCTGTCCCATTAATCATGTGGTGCGCCACACCACAAGAAAGATTTTTTTTTTCTTTTCCTGAACTGATTTTTAAGTATTAAAAGGTATATTGTCGGCGTTGAAGCAGCCATGTTGAAATTATGACGTCGTTTGCTTTCATTTTAAATGTATTAAATAAACCCCACAACTGAGGGTAAAAATTGAAATTATTTTTTTAAAAAAATGGCTTCTATGCATATTTTGTTTCAAAAAGTAAAATGTTATTTTTTTTTTTATTTCGTATTTAAAAATTAAAGTCTTCATATAGACGAAACGGAATGAACTTTGTGCATCAAAAATAAACTTCGCCGCAACAGATTTTACCAATACCTACTCCGCGACAACGTCGACGACATTCTGGCTTCCAAGATTGCAAATGCTAAGTGGTTGGCATCGTATTTTTTTAAATTTGGACACCGATTTCGGCATTATGTCAACAGCTTCGTGTTAGACAGTCACAGAGTTGCTGTTACATTAGTAATAAATTGGAATATGAAGATACCGCAAAAAAACCACATTAAACCAGGATTAAAACTAAAATGTGTTTTAATTAGTTAAATTAAGAAAAGTCTCTTAATCGAAAACCGAACTCTTAATCGAACCAAAAACCAGATTTAAAAGCATTGTATAGCTACAATAATTGAGAAAGAAAAAAAAAAAGTTACCGATAATTGCAATACAGATCCAGTAACTTGTGAAAATAAAATTAAAAAATTAGAAATTTATTATGGAATTAATTAATTAATAAACCGAAATGGCCATCAGGCTCGAATAAAAGAATTATCAACCAAATCGTGGGCCGTTTTATTAATTAATTAATTCCATTAATAAACTTCACGACCCAGCCTCCAGCTTACTTCATAATTAGAATTTTTTTTTGCTTTGACTGTCGTTCTCATGCCAATTCTGATTCCTATTTGATAAAATTTATTTCAAGATTCCGATTTTAAGATGTTCAAGAAGTATATTATATCAGATTCTTATTTACAAATTTACTGCAAGATTTCGATTAAAACAATAAAAAACGTTAAATCCCATTCTTTTTTATCAAATTTACTCAAGATAGGGGTCCGATTCAATGCTGGCATCGGCATCGGCACCGGCATCGGCATCGACCCGAGATATTTAGCCGGCCGCGGCTAAAGAAATTCCGGTCACTAATCCCGTGAAAATTGTTAAAGACGAATTTCTCTCGTATTGAAAAACTTTTAGATATTCCACATCTTCTAAAAATAAGGAATAATTTGGTATAAGTTTCACCCCATTTAATGTAATATTAATCTTTAAAAAAATTAATTGAAAAAGATTTTTTTTTTTTGAATCTCCCTATATTATAGGAACATTAACAAAAACAAATGTTAAAATTTGCATTTGAAAAAAGGTCATTTGTCTGGTTAGGAAAGTTAGATAAATTAGGCAAAATTATTCTGAAATAGATATCGACGTTCGATCGATCCTTTTTTTTATATATATTAAAAGTAAAAGACTAAAATGATGGAATAGGTTAAGTTCGGTTCCCGTCAAGGGGAAGAGCGGGGGGGGATGTTTTATATCTTGAATATTTTCCTTTAAATAAATTGCATTCATTTTATTAGTGAAATTTTTAATTATCATCACGGCAAAAATTCATCATTGACTGAAATATAAGCTTTTCCCAATTTGAAAAATGGAGAAAAACCAGGTATGAAATTCAAAGGACGATGCAAAATAATCCACCGCCTCAAGAAGCTGTTAAAAAAAGCTGGTAAAAAAAAATTCAGATTTTGGATCGACGAAGACGGCAAAGTTCTCAGCGACAACGCCGGAGACTTGCTCCCGTCATCTTTCACCTTAGAAGAGGCGTTGATTATTCTTGACCCCTTCGTGAGAAGGAATCAACTTTAGATCAATGGGCTGAAGAGGAGATACTGATTTAATGGTAACTAAAAATTTTATTTTTTTAATCGCACAATATGTATGTATATTTTTAATTTTTAATTTTCAATTTTTACTTTTTTCCTCAGGAAAAAAAGAAGGAAAAACTATGAAAGCATAACCAGGAAAAAATCGTGTCCAAATAAAATTATTAATTAGCATAAGAAAAAAAACTGCAATCATTTACTTTCTGTAAATATAACTAAAGCAGCAGCAAAAAAAAAAAAAAGCACGATCTCAGGATCACTTGCTCTAATAATTTTTCATTACTCTCGGGAGCAAAAACAATTTTTTTCCTTTTATGAACAAGCTCCTCCATGAAGAAGCATACTAAGCATAGAATTACAGGAATTGTACTATTAAGTTCGAGAGCACGACAAAGAGGCCGAAATAACAACATAATATTATTGTCAGCGTCACAATTTTTACAGATACATAAGTTTTGTGGAATGCAAAATTTTGCCATGGAATTATTGCAGTAGAGAAAAACGAAGGACATACCGTATTAAGACTTCCTCCCTATCACTGCATTTTAAACCCGATAGAACTTGTTTGAATCGAATTGAAACATCGACTCCGGGAGAAATATGTAGATTCCAAAAATGACATGTAAGTCGTGGAACGCCTCAGAGAATCAGTTTGAGAAACTACACCCGAAAATTGGAAAAAATATGTAACGGTTCTGGAAGGGATCATACGATGGACTTGACTTGGAAAAAAAAATTACTCTTGAAGTCCATGTAGAGACCCTCAGAGGAGAGAAAACACCGAAAGCGCTGGACGGCGCAGAAAACAAGCTTGCAGAGGATGAGCAAGACCAAAGAGAAATGATGGATGTGGACCAAAAGAAAACTAAAAACGAAGGGGAAAGAGATGAGGATTGAGATGCTCAGCCGCCGGTGGAAAGTTATCTAAATGTTCTCTAGCGGCGGTTCCCACATGTTTACCGTGATCGGCGATGGAACCTCCACTTCCAACAACTTTTTGACTTGCTGAACAAGGTTGAGCTTTTAAAACACCTTAAAACAACAGTATTGTAGAAACACCTTGAATATACTATTATTATTGAGAAAAATCATGTTTTCTTTATTTCAATATATTATTCTAAACCAAGTGGAGAAAGAAATGATGAACCTCATGACAAGGCATATCCCTGTAAATGTCATAAGGAGTTTGACAGCGTCGAAAAATCCCTCGGAAATAAATAAATACGAGGCTTTATGTGCATTATTAGGCTCCTGGGTATAATTTTTTTGAAACTGATATGACATTAATCTTGGCAGATATAAGTTTGTTGGTTAAAGCTCTTTGGGTTCTAAAAACAGTAATCGTTTCGTTGCATTTAATGTAACATGCCATCCAAGAGAATCACTTTTTTTCTTCTGTTTTTTTTGGTAATTGAAGACTCCACGGGAAGAACGATCAAGGTCTAATGTTTTTATTGACACTTTGCTCTTGGTCTAATGTAATTTATTGACACTATGTTTAACCTTTGGCAAAGGTATGTCAACAAAAATATTGGACCTTGATCGTTTTTCCCGTGGATTATTACAGAAAATACCATAGAAAACTTACAACGATCACCGCCGAATGTAATAATTAAAGTTTTAAAATTTTTAATTTTAACTCATCCGGATCAGGCGATATTTCTCGAAATTTACTTTTTTTCCGAAACTTCCTTTGTCAAAGAATATCTGACAGAAAAAAAGAGAGAGAAATTCAAAGATACGTTTTACCGAGTCACTTCAAAGAATTCGATAGTGTTCAAAATCATCCCAAGCAGTTCAAGGAGGATTATATCGAAGTAAGAAATTCGTTAGGTTGAAGAGAGTTCTCTTAGTTTTTCAGTCGTTATTTAAATCATTTTTTTGGGGTTCAAATCATTGATATTTTCGAAGCGTTTGAATTAATGGACTTATAAGGTATATTTTAAAATATTTTGAAAATTGTAGTTATTTTATAAACTTGGTGGAACAAAGCCGACACAAGAGGGACTGTTGCTGCCGGAACTATATTAAAATCTTTGTTCGGCACGATGGATAACGAAGACACCTATTATTACAAAGACCTCATCAAGGAACTTACCACAAACCACAAACCACTGGCGGGGTCGTTTGGGTTGTTTGTTAATTTACAGTCGGTATGATTTAGCGAGATTCCGGAAGGATCCTTTTTGTTTTACTTTTCTTTAAGGTGTGCAAAGAGTAAAAGATGAAACTGCACAGGAAGCGGCCGTTTGCACAATATAATTTTGCTTAGGGGCATTTTCCGTTCTTTGCACAGCGGTTTTTCGTTTTTTTTTTTTTTTTTGCACAGGCAATTTAGCGATTATTTACAAACTTTTTACTTCTTTTAAGGTGTGCAAATAGTATGCAATATGCAGATACAATTATGGATTACATCCAGTTTTTTAATAGATTAGGTAAGTTTGAACAATAAAAAAAAAAAAAAAAAAAAAAAATTCACTGATTTAAAAGATAAAATTGCACAGCAAACGGCCATGATCACATGTGTCAGTGTGTGTATTATGGAAAAGATGAACAAGGTCTTTTTGGCGTGTAATGAGGACTTGAGTGAAAACGCGATTAGGGACTCGTTTAGGAAGTTGATGACTGTGAAGGAGGAAAGCAAGTCGGATTATTTTGTCCCTTACCTGGAGAAGTTGATCGCTTTTGCTGCACTTCAGGACGAGGCAGACGGAAGCGAAAGCTAGCCCGAATACATGGGGTGTAAGTCCGTGCATGGCTACCCCAGCATTGCGAATGGCAAAAACCTCATCAGATCATTAGAGCAACTCAATGGGACCGAGAACATGCCGGACGCCGTGGTTTTCCCAGCGCTTGTTGGGACAAGTCGAGGCAAATTCAAAATCGATAAACCAGACTGTAAGTTCTTATAGAAAACTTGCGATATTCATGGCAGTCGGAAGTCACCTACTTTACCGGCGAACGTAATTATTGAAGTTTTAAAATTTTTAGTTTTAACTCATCCGGATCCGGCGATATATCTCGAAATTTACTTTTTTTCCGAAACTTGCTTTATCAAAGAATATCTGACAGAAAAAAAGAGAGAAATTCAAAGATACGTTTTACCGAGTGACTTCAAAGAATTCGATTGTGTTCAAAATCATCCCAAGCAGTTCAAGGAGGATTATATCGAAGAAAGAAATTCGTTAGATTGGAGAGAGCCCTCTTAGTTTTTCAGTCGTTATTTAAATCATTTTTTTGGGGTTCAAATCATTGATATTTTCGAAGCTTTTGAATTAATGTACTTATAAGGTATATTTTAAAAATATTTTAAAAATTGTATAGTTATTTTATAGACTTGGTGGAACAAAGCCGACACAAGAGTTGCATGTGATGAGGGTTAACCCTCAACACATGTGATGAGGGTTAACCCTCAACACATGTGATGAGGGTTAACCCTCATAACAGTGTAGGCAATTGCCTACACTGGAAATATCTGGGCTGTTTTTACGAGTTTAAACTCGTAGCACGAGTCTTCAATGGGTTGAATTTATTTCAAAAAATTATAATTTGGGAAAAATTTTACGGTATCCCGTGTTTAAGGGTTAAGCTATATTATTATGAATGTTTTAATTAATGCGATTAATTTTTTTATTATTTATTTTCAGGACTGTCGGAAGACAATCAGACCGGAAGCAAACTTGCCGGAACTATATTAAAATCTTTCTTGGCACGATGGATAACGAAGACACCTATTATTACGAAGACTCACAAGGAACTTACCACAAAACCACAAACCACTGGCGGGGTCGGTTGGGTTGTTTGGTAATTTTATACGTGATAATTAACGTAATATTGTGTCCTCGAAAAAGATATCGAAAGAGTCCTGGATATTTCGTCAGATTTCCAAATCTCACGCTGAAAGCGTAAGTGGAAATCTGACGTAATCAGGTCGAGGTTAAAAAACAAAGATTCCAAAACTCAACGGATTTCGCGCTATTATAAAAAGCGCCTAGTTCGCGAAATCCGTCAGTCTTGGTTTCTTCGGTCTCGAGTTAATATCAAAGTTTTTGTGTTATTTTTAAATATAAAAATGTTATCTAGTGAAGTTTGGTAAGTTTTTCTCTCTTTTAAAAACCTTATTTTGGCCGCGTATTAATTTACAGTCAGCATGATTTAGCGGTCGGAGAGTGCAGATGGTTTCATTTTTTTTCCCTTTATAAGGTGTGTTTGTGCGCATATTAGTGTTAATTATCAAGGAACAGACTAAGGTTGTGCAGTCTACCGTCTTGAATCCTGAATTATCAAAAGAAAATCCAGAAGTTGTGAAACAGGCAAACCGACTCATCCCTATTGGCTAGAACCAATATATTACACTCCGTAATCATATCTCCTGTACAGCTCGTTCAAGAATTACAAAAATCATTAAAACAATTACTTAATTGCAAGTTAAATTTCGAATAAAATGATGGAGTGGTATTATTTTACGAAAAATACGACGGAAAATTTAGCAATAACCGCAGTAGAATTTCTTTTTTATGCTCAATTGAAAATTGTAGTCGGACGGTGGAACTAGCTCTTTGTTGATTCGTGTTGCGTTTAACCTTTACCAACCAATAGCTCAGTGTCTATTGATTTAGGTTAGTTTCATTCAATCCTTCTTGCTACTACGAGTGTGTTCCTGTAATATTCTGATGAATTATTTATCTTTGAAGCCAGAGACCTAACGCATAACAAATATCGCGAAGAGGTGATTGAGATGGCATCGATACGTAATTTGGACGAACGTGTGCGTCCGCTTCTTCAAGTATCACTGCACTATGAGGAGAGAAAAGAACCATCAATCATAAGGGAGATCCTCGACGACATGGAGTGGGATCTTCTCACCGAAAATGTTGCACCCATTCTTGAGTGGTATGCGACATTACTGAAAATGAGAAAGAAAAGACAGTCCTCTTCAGAACCGAAAATCGGTCCCGAAAAATGAATAAGAGTGCTCAAAGTTGTAAATAGTTGAGAACTTCAATTCAGTCAACCCATTTTTTTTATTTTTTTTTATTTGATTCTGAATGTTTTTTATTTGCTCCAGCACCGAGCATGGTTGGAAACCTTTCATAGCCCCAGAGTTTCGACTGCATAAGAAAAAGTATATTGCGTCGGATATTTTCAGCATTGGTTGCCTGGCATTCAATGTAATAACAAGAAAATTGCTCCATACGGGGCAAAGCGATGAATTTACAAGAACACTGGGAAATAACATGATAGAATAAATAATACAAGAAAAAATAGAAGAAAAAATAAAGGAACCAATGGCTAAGGACTTGATAATACAATCCATCAATTTTATCCGGCGCAGAGGCCTAAAGCATTCGAACTGACTGGTCATGGCTTTCTTGAAGTGAAGTAAGAGCAGGTAACATTAAACAGTATTATCATTTTTCATACCGAGGAAACTGAAATTTAACCCTTTTGGTTGGACCGAAAATAGTTATTTTCGACCCTACAAACAGTTGAAGAGTAAGCGGGAAAAAGGATCAGAGTCTATTGTTTTTGTTTACACTTAGATCGTATGTTTAGCTTTTGTCAAAACAAAAACATGGACTCTGATCCTTTTTCCCGCTTGCTCTTCAGTTATTTTCGGTCCTAGGTATGGAAAAGTCTTTTAACATATAGAATAGAGGCATCACTCCCTAACGGGAAAGATGCCCCAAAATAGAAGCAATATTTGAGTTTCCCATAACTGTTGAGATCAAATTCGCTAGATTTTCGGTTGGGGTTCCGAAGCCTTCAGACTGCGGAAATCGATTGAAATTTAAATCGTGCAGAGGTGGAATGCACGCTTAAAGAGAAATTTTGCAAACAATTCTCAAAGCGCAATCGTAAATCAAACATGATTGCTCAGAAGATAAAAAAAAGCTATTGTGAAATTTAGGTCTTGTAAAAAGAAGTAGAACTATTCACGCTTATATGTATTTTTTTTTTAGAACTGCTTGTGGATATGTGTTTTACTTTATGACAGAGTATTTTATTTTATTTTACTTCGAAGTGTCTAATAAACTTTAAAATTATGTAAGAAAAATCTAGGTCAAACCTTTGAGGCTGTACAACCAGCTTTGACATAGAGGATGTTCAACTTGAATTCAACAAGATAATGGTGGATATTTCCCCCTACATGCGTAAGCGGAAACCGAAGAGCCTTAAAGCTACGGCGGTGCAGCACATTCCAGCGGAAGAAGTCAACGGTGGACCAGAGGATACCTACAAGATACTCCTTCCTTATTGCAAAAATGTAAAGGAGAGAATCAATCAAGTGATCCGATACAGCCACAAGGACAGCAAACGGTGAGATGCATGAGGACATTTGACAGTGTGAGTACGTCGGTTGATCCGTCTGACCTCTGAAAAATATGATGCGACGAAGGTGGAAAAGTAGGAAAGGGCCTACTTTCGCTCTTCGTTAATCGAATTCTTCAATGTGCTAGGACAAAATCTTCGTCAAACTTTAAAGGCTGCACAAGCCGCTTACACTGAAAAATGTTCCAGCACAGAAAATGATAAAGTACGTAAGGGGGCTGAAAGATGTTCCAGTACTCAATGTAATACTCAGGGTAATGATAATGAAATGAATAAAAACAATAATGATTCTGAAAAGGTTAAAGAATCGAGATCGTCTTAAGTAGATATCTCTCTCTACATGCGTAAGCGGAAACCGAAGAGTCTCAAAGCCATGGCGGTGCAATTTATTCCAGCGGTAGAAGTCAATGGTGGACCAGAGGATACCTACAAGATTCTCCTTCCTTATTGCAAAAATGTGAAGGAAAGAATCAATCAGGTGATACGATACAGCCTATAAGGCCGCAACCGATGAGTTGTATAAGGACATTCCTTCGAATCTCAATTTTCTTCGACACATCGAATCATCCACCAACACATAAATGCTTCAGCAACCAAAACAAAAATGTTTCGGGTGAAAAACACATTCAATCAAAACGACTTCAAACAGAGTCCATTCAACAGTGCGAATGGACTCTACTGATTCGTCATGCGTTCGGGGACCTAACGCACTACAAATATCACAAAGAGGCGATTAAAATGGCATCGATATTTAACTTGGACGAACGTGTGCGTCCACTTCTACAAATATTGTTGCAATACGAGGAGAGAAAAGAACCGTCAATCAAAAGAAGAAATCCTCGACGACATGGAGTGGGATCTCCTCTCCGAAAATGTTGCATGCGACGTTATTCTAAACGAGAAAGAAAAGATAGTTCTCTTCATGCGTGTCGGAGATTGGGAGACTGAAGTGTTAAAAAAACACCTTTTTTTTTAAATAGTGCAAAATTTTGAAAATCATGGCAATACCGATACTTGCTGTAGTGAAATATTTAGATGATAAGACGGACTAAAAAAACACAATTTTTTTTTTTAAATAGTGCAAAAATCTTGAAAATCAGGGCAACACCGAAACTTGCTCTAGTGTAATATGTAGATGATAAGACGGACGAAAAAAACAAGAGTGTGCTGGAAAAATAGTTCCAAGAGCCTGTGGGGCTCCGTGCCAAAATGTATAGTTTAAAGGAGCTAGGAGGAGAGAGCAAACAGGTTCTGCACCCTTTTATAGACTTTGTATATTGTATTAATTAACTATTCCAGTATTAATTACCCTTAATTAAATTTTGTAACGAATGCTTTTTATTGCGAACTCTATTTTCGTTGCTGTAGAGATCCTACAGACGTCGCAAATATGTGAAGGTTAGTAAATTGATTCAAATGAGTTCATTAGAAATTGATTCAAATGAGTTCATGCCAGGGCCTAATTTTTTACTGGCGTTAAAATTCAAGCGACAAAGTTTATTGCCGTTGTTTCTGCGTAATTTTTAATAAACTAAATTTATTTGAGTCACAAGACTAAGGACCCAACTGTTAAAAAACTCAAATATTACCCATGGGCCAACTTTTTTGAAGACACTAACCCAAAACGTAGATTAAGATCTTCATCACCTAAAAACGTGAATGGCACTTATGCTGAAGATGGGAGGATGATGGCTGATATTGACCAACATAACGACGATATTCCAAAACGGACCTTACAGCCACGGAAAAATTATGCGACGATCTCCGACACGAGCAATAATCAGTGCCTGCGCGAGCAAGTTATGACCCAGCCGATATTATTTTTTTTAATTTTTACCGGAAATTTATAAATTCCTACATTTTTTAAATTTTCATTTTTAAGTTTTTTTTTCTTTTTTTAAAGGGAGACATCTCGGAGACGGGACACATTTACTTTTATATATATAATAAAAATAGATCATTCAAACCAAGAACTGGACTAGAAAACCAAGGTGAAATTCTTTAACTTTCTATGTGGTCCCATTAACGCATAGATAGCCGTTTGATCTTGGACAAATCAAATTCAGCATGCGTTCTACCAAAAGGGCTTTTGCAACCCGGATGGCTCGCTCTAGCAATGCATCCTTGCCACCGCCATTACCTGTTCAAATCGCCACGCCACCGTGACCTTTCGCCTCGTCCACTGACCGACATGGCCAGTTTTCAGAAGTGCAGATCGCAAAATAAGTAAATACCCTTTAATATTAAATGTATTAAAAAATCCCCACAACTGAGGGTTAAAATCATGATTTAAAAAACAAAATATTATTAAATTGGCACGGCTGCAAATCGCAACCTTTCGGAGTTGATTGCTAATTGACAGCGGTGCCACATCGAGGGTCGAGTCCGAGTAAGGTTATTCCTATACCAGACATAAGAGAGTGCCTTTTTTCTTTAATTTCTTATTGCATTTACGGAACAAGACATAGAAAGCACGATGTGCGAAGGACCATAGTAGCTTATATTACCGAACATTGGGATACGTTTACCAACTTTACAACCGATAGAGAAGGCCGAAATTAGCCGACTAGACTTTTGTATTTTCAAGATATGATAAAAACCCTAAACTTTTGGTTCGTTTGCCGAAATCCGAGCAGCTTCCAATCAGTACCGGACTAATTTCCAAGTGCTTTTACATGACCGATTGGTGATTGGTGTTCACTGTTCGCACCACAGGCGCGATACCGTGGCAGCAAATTGAAGCCGAACTGGCTGAGCTGGAACGAATCCTCACCGACGACAATTAAATTTTCAAATCATTTCTCATACAAAAAGCAATAAAGTTTGGTACCTGATTGACATTAAAAATAATTTAAAAATGATTTTATAATATTTTAATAGTTAAATTAAAATATTTAATTATATATATCGAATCTGATTTATTATTAAATAAAATTCTCTCCTCCGTATATGAATAATAAATTAAAATATAAAGAATAAAAAAGAATGAAAAAACAAAAAAATAAAAAAGAAAAAGGTTAGTACAGAAACTTTCACTTTTACTAAGGTGGCTATAGGAGGGGACCAAAAATTTGAAAGTTTTAGCAATGCTGGAGGACATGGGCGGAATTCCCGGTCGGTATTAAGTGTCGAAAAAACAAAAGATAATTCTGGACCAAATCAACAAGCGGAAACAGCAGTTCCATTAATAAAATCTCTTGATGGAGGTTTGTGTTTAACTATGAAAGACTTTTACTCAGGGGTGAAGTTGAAAAGAAATTTAAAAGAAAAATTCTAGGTTTATTTTAGGCACTAAAAATAATTTTTTTTTTTTTTACTTCATGAAGTTAAAAATCCGCAGTCTTTAGAAGATTTGATGAAAATCCAGAATAAGGACAAGCGAAATTTGTGGAGGTTGGATTTTCAGCAACAGGTGGTCTTTGAGGCAGAAAATGAAAGACATTTCAGCGTGTCAGCCTGGTTTTGGATTCTTCTCATTCAAAGCAACCGGAATCCGACCTGACCCGCAAAAAAGATTCTTCAAAAGAATTCTCCATAGTGTAAACGTTCTTTAAAAGCTAAAACTTTTTCTAAAAAAGTCCTAAACTCTGCAAATATGTCCAAAAAATTCCTTATAGCTGAAAATTTCCATGTTGATTGTAAGAGTAAACGGAGTACGGAGTAGGGTGGTTCAAATTTCCGCAACATATATCTTAATTTTGTTCAAAATTAGGCAAGAAAAAATTCATTTTTTTTGGGATACTTAAGTAAAAACGTTTATGTTTAATGCCTGGGAAAAACCTACAATTTTTTTTTTTTTTTTGAATTTCCTTTTAACTTCACCCCAATCTACGGTAATTCAAAACTCCATTTAATTCTATAGTCTGTCTCAGGTTCACTTGTCAGGGATCGGTCGTTTAAACCACCGCTTATTTATACGCGAAACCTGTCAACTGAAACTGAGACATATATGAACCGGGAACCGGGAAGCGGGACTTTACAACTTTTTTTGTGACCACTATTGCGTCCGCCTGAATTCATATACCTACACTGCTTTGCGTAGTTTTTAAAACATATATACGGAGATCAGGAAGTGCTTACTGTTGTTGACTATAAAAATTAACAGATAGTTTATAATATCTTCTTAACAGCGAAAATTAAACCGTAAAGGTACAAAGTGATTGGAGAATATCGTGTCAGGTTTCTAAAAGAAAATTTGCGAAATTTAATTTGTCTTATAAAATAATGGCGTCGTCATATGGAGATAAAAATGAAAAGGAAATCGAAATAAATTTCCACTTGCAAATTTTAATTTGCTCTCTTAAATGATTTCGCTCATGTTTTTAGTAACCGAAGATTTTCACTTCTTTACATGGGTGACGACTTTGATGCGATGAAATGTAATAGGTTTTTCGATGAATTCGGTAAAAAATACAAGAGAAGCCCAAACGCGTGCAGGCAGAAACTGCAGTACATTATAAAAAATTGGGATGAGTCCAAACTCCGAAGGAAGTCTTTGACTCATTGTTAGTTTTTTTTTTTTACTTAAATCAACGATGATTATATAAACTGTTTCCACCGGAAACATGGTTCTTTCATTCTGATATTCTGCATGATGATTTCACTTCCATTTTTTTTCGAACCTTTCATATAACATGGCCATATCGACGTTGTAACTTCCAATTTTTTTAAAATGACATTCTTGCCTACGATAACTTACTTTTCGGCTGGTGCAGTCGTATCAGACCGGTTCTATCCGACGTCTTCGACTTTTTTGTCGTGATTTCAGCCCTCGCACAATTCGGCGGGGTGCTGTTGCTGCTGCTAGCAGAAGCAATAAGATATGATGCTTCACACTGAGAAAACGCAGGAGTAAATCTAACTAAATATATTAGTGGAAAATCGGTTAGCTAACAATATTAGTCGGCCAAACTATTTTTTGTAGTTCGGCTAACTAATAAGAAAATTTTTTTTTACTTAAATCAACTAAAAAAGAAATAGTTTGACTAATTATTATTAGTCCGTCGATTTTCCACCAATATATTTAGTTAGATTTACTCCTGCGTTTTCTCAGTGCATGGATGGAGCGAAAATCAGTATGGCGTAACAAGTGGCCAAAGTTGTAGTTTTCCTTTTTTTCTCTATTTCTTTCCTATCTTAAAATTTTAACTTGTGGACGGTATCCACGGCTGTCAATGACACGACAGTTCCAAAGAGGTTCGATTCCACCGTTTCTAGTTGTACGAAAATATTTGTAAACAAAACTAGTATTAATCCTTTAAAAGAATCATCCACCCTCACTTTCGAAAGATAGATTATGACAAGATCAAACTCGTCCATACGCGACACATTGAGTGGGTTTTGTAACGATTCAATTTTTTGCCCTAAATTTTCTTTAAAAACCCTAAAAATTTCCCTTTTTTGAATTAGGATGAAACGTCTTAACGACCCGGCATGGAAGCAATCAGCCTTCAACCAATTTGAAAACGGAGATTTATTTTCACATCGAACGAAACTGAATATAAATCTCGTTTTTTGAACATGTTCGCAAAGGAGCGTTACTCGGAATTCCTTGGAAAATGGAATAAGGAGAAAGAAAAGGGAAAAACCGAAAGGTAAATGTATCGGGTTGACCGAAGAGCTTAAAAAAAAAAAGCGTGGGATCAGAAGAATCGGAGAGGCCAAGCTAAAGGGAGCTACCTCGACGTATTGCCGGGCATAAACAGACGAAGACCTCTTATACGTACTCCGTCGACGGTTGCTGGATTTTTCAAGGCGAAAAAAAAAAAATCCGCGTATACAGAAGACGAGAGGTGCTGGGAATTTTTTACCCGCAAAACCTGAATTCTCTTTTGAAGGACTAAACATAGATAAAAAAACAGAGAAAAGTGTTAAAAAGAAAAAGAAACGAAACGAAACACCAGGTACAACATTTGTCTTTATTTGACTTTCAATACAAATTTGAAGTCAAAGGGGCTCTTTCTTAATAATCTGCCACAATCTGGAAAATTTTTGCTAATTTTCGTGAACTTTTCTTGAGAAGCGAAGCGACGAGCTCGCTAATTGGAGAAAAAAAATTAAGCAAGGAAGACTTGAATATCCGGGAAACTGATGAATTGATTTTTTTTTTTGGTCTTGTAATAAACAAATTAGAAAAAAAAATTGGGAATTTTTGGGGTTTTTAAAAAGAAAATTTAGGGCAAAAAATTAAATCGTTACAGCTTTTGACCGTCCCCCAACATCATCCCTAATCTGTTTCTTCTAAAAGAATCTCAATTCCTAATCCATTGTTCCAAATAACTGTGGCTCCTAAAATTTTTTTTCCCAACCGTTTTGAATCCAAATTTTCAACTGATGTAAAATATTTTAATGCATAAAATAAAATAACCTAAAATGAATATCTTTCCTTATTTTCTAAATTCCTAAAAGGATTTGAAGAAATTTAATTTTATGGTTTTTAAGGAACATTACTGTAGGGATCAAAAGATTAGGAAAGCAATTTTAGGGGCCAAAATTCTTAGAAAAACAGATTAGGAATTTTTTTTTTGGGGGGGGGGGAATGGTAGGGAATCCTTGCTGACGCAGCATTCATTTTGCAGAGATGGATCAGATCGCTCCAAAATTGACGGAAATGGTTAATCATTTGTTAGGATATGCAATATTGCTTGACCGAAGTACTTAAGTTACAGATTTCAAGCACTTCTTCGACATCATAAGATTTTTTTTAACGAGATTCGATTGAAAAAAAAAAGGTCGCGGGAAAAGCTAACTCAAAGTTATTTAGAGCCGTTGCACAGCTTGAAAAAGAATTACTTTTAAAAACTGAAGACGATAAAATTATTCATAAACTATGTGAAGAGAAATTCTGTCGTGAAAAGGGGAATCGACCTATCGAACATGTCTGGGTTGGCCCTGTTTGTTTATGTTAAGCTTATAAACAAACATGGCCAACCCGGACATGTGCGATAGGTCGATTCCCCTTTTCACGGCAGAGTACACATAGAACAACCAAATACGAAACTGGAAAGAAATAGAGAAAAATCTTGGGTCGGAAAATGTTATCCAGGGCAATACGAACCCTATACTACATTTTACTATATGACGCGATCCTAGCCAGAGAAAAATTCAGAACCAGAAAAATTAGACAAACAGAACCGAAGAGGAATCAGCTACGTCAAGAGCGCCAAAAGCCTGACTCCGTTTACAACCTTGTAAATGTTGAACACATAGTTTCACTACTTAGGCATAATTAACTCACAAATTCTAGTCAGCCAAAATGTATCATGGACTAACTTTCAAAAAAAAAAAAAAAAAAAAAAGAGAAATCCTTGTACTATGTGTTCTAAGCAAATAAAGAATATATCTCGGTAAAAACAAGAAATAAAAGTTATTAAGGTAAAAGCACCAATCATTGACCAGGCACCAATTACTGACCAGTCCATAAGCTAAACACGTAAACCATAAAAGGAAATCGTGTTTAGCTTATGGACTGGTCAGCGATTGGTGCCTGGTCAATAATTGGTGCTTTTACCTTAGTAAATAAATTAAAAAAAAAAAAAAAAAAAATTAATAAATAAATAAAATTTCGCAGCAATTGCCTTCGTAATTCGAAGAACCGACTTGCTGCCAATCAAATAAAAACATTTTAATACGTAAAAAAAAAAAAAAAATCAAAAAAGTTAAGTGGCAAATTAAAACAAAAATTTCAAAAAAATCTCCTCAAAATGTACAAAAAAAAAAAACACCAGCTTGACGACACACAAAAAACTGACTGAGCCAATCAGACACTGACCAGATTTATCGAATGAGCCAAATTAAATGCCTTTCAATATATAATTTAAAATCGTTTTTAAAAAATTAGTTTGAATGAATAAATTCATAGCTTTTGCAAGTTTCAACTTGTTTAAATTAAAAGCGATAGTTAATACTTCTTTTGTTGAAATTTTTGAAATTGCAAATGATACTACCCCTACTTCTATGATTCAGATTGGCTCTGATGAATATTTATTATAATTCCCTTTCGGCACTTTTCGATGCAAATTCACTATGGAATGTTGGACCAACTTGTCGGCACAACAAGGGAACATCAAAAAGAATGTTGCACCAACATGTTGGTCCAACAACCCACAGTGAATTTGCACCCTTTGATAATTTTTTCCTTTTTATCCTGCTTGCTTTAAAATAATAAAATGAGAAGCTAAAAATATAATGATGATATAAAGTGTAATCCGCACTCTGTGGAAAGATATGATTTGGGGAAAGAATGCAAAAACTCACTTACGAAAATTCATGGAAGGCTTGAATTGCAACCTTGCAAACCAACATGTAACAAACGAAGAAAAAAAAAAAAAAGAATGTCTTTTTCTCTTAAAATGCCATTGAAGAGTCAGGATCACACTTAATCTAAGAACAATGTTGTGCCTGAATTTGAAAAAAAGAAGAAAAGGTTAATACATTGGAAGTAAGACTTCCTTCGAATATGCAAGTGGGACCTTCCATTATTCATCGCCCTTCAATTTGTTGTTGAAGGTTCCATTTACATATTCGAAGGGAGTCTTACTTTCAATGTATTAACCATGTCTTTCTTTTGAAGACATTTTGTGACATTTTAGGCTGTTTTTGTCCTTTTAAAAAAAAAATTGAGGGAAATAAAATCAATGGTAGCAACAATGTTCCTTAAAAAAAAAGTATCCAGAAATGATCTAGCAACCGTACCTATCTTATAATGTCAACATGGTTATGTGCGCAAGGATATTCACAAATCATCATCCCTCAAAAAAAAAACACCAAAAAGAACCATACCATTTCAAAAACTTCCGACAGTTAAAAAATTCTGACTTACCGACCCCTCAGGAGCTGCCATGGTCGTAAAATGGAAACCCGACCTGGACGGCGTCAATGGAAGGCTCCGAAGACTGGTTCCCTCATGTCTGCAACAAAAGAAATCATATGTTAGTAAAATCACAAGTAATGTTGGTTCATTTATTAACTCGAAGAGCTTAAAGATATGCAGAAAAAAAATATATACATCAAACGATCATAAAAACCAGGCCCTTAAAAGGTGAAACTATGCGGGGCTGCTTTGATTACTTTTGATTAAGCGACTAACACTCAAAAAAAAAAAAAAAAAAAAAAAATGAATTATGATACCATTACAGACTTTGGAAGGGTAAACAGTTTCAACTGAGTTAAGTCACATAGAACATGCTTTACAAAGAAATTTGTATGTTTTGAAGGGGAAAAAAAAACCGCAATGAAAATTCCTGTCCAGACTTGTCAGACTTCCTTTCACAAATAATGTCTGGACGAGCACCTATAAAATTTAAAAGTCAAAGAACCCAGGCGTGCAACTTATACATTTTTCTTAAAATGAAAAAATTTTGTAAAATTTAAAAAAAAAAAAAAAAAAAATTCTCAAAATATTACAAACAGAAAAAAAAAAAAAATCCATAAAATTAGAGACACTCATACGCCTAATTTCGCAATGTTGTATCCAATTTTGTTCACAAATAAGTTTTAATAAAAAGCTACTCCGAAACTTACCATTCATTATTTAAGAAAAAAAAAAAAATAAATCCTATGAAGCTCATTTTTTTTTAACGAACACACTGTAAACTCAACCATCTTCACTCTCCGAAAAACAAACCGAAACTGACGAAACCACAGAGTAGTGATGGCGATAAAATATCGATATATCGATATATCGATATATCGGACTCTAAAATATCGATAATTATCGATATTTTCGCCTCTTCGATAATATCGAATATCGATATTTTTTCTTCAATATCGAAGTTCGATATCGCATATGATATTACATACGAATTTATAAGACTAAAGAGAAAAAAAAATTATGAATTGAAATATTTATACATTTCAGAAAGTTTGGTGTCATTAAAGCATTATGCAAAAGCACAATTTTAAAAATTTTGGATGCCCTCCCGCCTCATGGCAATCAAAATTAGGCTTTCTCTTATGGAGATTTAAGATTGGCGTAAGCATTTAAAAAACTCCTTCCTCTCCCTTAAAGATGCTTACGTAATATTTGAATGATGCCTTTCAAAATGTGATACTGACAATTGTTACCAGTTAACATGCATACTATAGCGGCCATATTTCTTACCATGCTAAGCAAGATGGCCGCTATACATATCGGGTTTATGGCAACCCCCACCCTAATCGTAACACCATGTAGACTTTTTTGAAAAATTTTGCAACTTTTAATTTATGCTGTTTAATCGTTAGAATTGTAATGATTTCGGTTAAAAATACTAAGTTAAAAATTTTTAACTATACAGAAATAGAAGCTATATTCTGTCCGTATTATTTGTTTAACTTCCTGAAATATCGTTAACGAATTAATGGATTTTAAACAAATGAATTGTTATAATTTTTCATTGAACACTGGAATTATGGAGTCCTGGGGAGGTGTAGGCAAAATTTTTGAATAAAAAAAAATTGTATCACGATTTTTGGTCCGATATATCGGATATCGATATTTTTCAACTCGATATATCGATTTATCGATATTGCTTGTTTCAAAATATCGATATATCGAATATCGATATTTTTCAAAAATATCGCCATCACTACCACAGAGTCGCAGCCAGCTTATAAAGCCTGCCTGTGTTACTGCGCATGACAACTCGGAGGGCGGAGCTATAGGTAACCTCAACGTAGTGCAGCATAAGTTAAGCATAAAACACTTAGACCCGTGGTGGGGTCGATCATGGTGACGTCACGCGCATGACCAACCCTTCGCCCAGGCACTCTATGCATATTTATACGCCATGACAGGGGTAAATGAACCTTTTTCTGACAAAAACAACTTTATGTATTTTTTTTTTCAAGGGATCTAAAATTCCACAGGACTATTCTTTACCTGCTGCGGAATTCGGAAATTCTACAACAATGAAACCAATATTTAGGGGCAACTACAAACAAAAGTCTGTTTGTTAGTGATGGCGATATTTTTGAAAAATATCGATATTCGATATATCGATATTTTGAAACAAGCAATATCGATAAATCGATATATCGAGTTGAAAAATATCGATATCCGATATATCGGACCAAAAATCGTGATACAATTTTTTTTTATTCAAAAATTTTGCCTACACCTCCCCAGGACTCCATAATTCCAGTGTTCAATGAAAAATTATAACAATTCATTTGTTTAAAATCCATTAATTCGTTAACGATATTTCAGGAAGTTAAACAAATAATACGGACAGAATAGCTTCTATTTCTGTATAGTTAAAAATTTTTAACTTAGTATTTTTAACCGAAATCATTACAATTCTAACGATTAACAGCATAAATTAAAAGTTGCAAAATTTTTCAAAAAGTCTACATGGTGTTACGATTAGGGGGGGGTTGCCATAAACCCGATATGTATAGCGGCCATCTTGCTTAGCATGGTAAGAAATATGGCCGCTATAGTATGCATGTTAACTGGTAACAATTGTCAGTATCACATTTTGAAAGGCATCATTCAAATATTACGTAAGCATCTTTAAGGGAGAGGAAGGAGTTTTTAAATGCTTACGCCAATCTTAAATCTCCATAAGAGAAAGCCTAATTTTGATTGCCATGAGGCGGGAGGGCATCCAAAATTTTTAAAATTGTGCTTTTGCATAATGCTTTAATGACACCAAACTTTCTGAAATGTATAAATATTTCAATTCATAATTTTTTTTTCTCTTTAGTCTTATAAATTCGTATGTAATATCATATGCGATATCGAACTTCGATATTGAAGAAAAAATATCGATATTCGATATTATCGAAGAGGCGAAAATATCGATAATTATCGATATTTTAGAGTCCGATATATCGATATATCGATATATCGATATTTTATCGCCATCACTACTGTTTGTAATGGACTTGTTGATACGTCATAATTGAATCACTTAAAATTAAATATTCTTTTATTATAATTTTTCCAATATTTTTTTGCTTAATATTTTAAGAATCATTGAACCCACTTCTTCATTAGGTTCATTTACTGGACCAAAAATTTTAAAGGATTAACGTCCCAAATGAGAAACAAGACTCAGATGAAAAACTGACAGAAACTAATCAAAAAAATTGAATGAGAGCAAATTAAAATTTTTTTAAGAATAAATATTCGGGAATCCTGATTGAAGCATGCCATTTATACTCATTTTAAAAGCATTTAGTATCATTTTTTTAAATTCAAGAAAATAATACTTTTCTTTTTTTTTTGTAAAAACATTTTTCCACTTATGCATTCGAATACTTCTTTTTTCTACTTATAACTATTTAACTGGAATTTTTTTTTGGTGAGGCTGAGGTAGCTTCCCCGTCTGAAAACCCTATGACTTTTTTCAAATTGTTTTAGTTTGAATTAATTAAAGCATGAAGAATTAATTGATTTGTTGTGTAATCAGTTCAGGATTTAAAGACAGGCCTGCAGCTGGAGCTTTTAAACGAGGGCTAATCAACTTCTTGAAATTAAACATCATTCCTTGTTACCAAAAATTGAATGTCGAAGGTCTTAAAATTGAGCATTGAGCTTTTTATCAAGATTTAAAAAAAAAAAAAAAAAAAAAAAAAAACTGAGTTTAAAACCTCAGAATATCGTTGACATAACCAGTTGAATCATTAATTTTTAAAAAGGGGACATGGTAAACAGAAGGCATGTCTCATTTTTTCAAAATAAGCGATTCAGCTGGAATGAATGCATGCACAATGTTGTCTGTGCAACTTCGACCTTGTAAGTTTGATTTTACAACTTTTATCCTGAACAACATAGGAAAAGACCAGAGTTATCGAAAGGTCATGTAACTTCAGATCATTGCAAGATTAGTGCTTGAGCTTGCTTTTCTGGGCATGAGTTCGAATAGTTTTGAGCATCATCCAAAAACTGTTAAAGAAAAAAAAAAAAAAAAATAGGTCACAAATTTAGTTAAGGAGATTTTTCCCTGTGGGGAGCAATGACCTTGGATTAATTATAATTTTAAAAAACTCCTTTTTATGTCATTAAAACAATCCTTATATTTATGCTTTTTAATTTAAGTATTAAACATACTTTGCAGCTGCTGCAAAGTGTAAATATAAGGATTCTTTTAATGATCTAAAGGAATTTTTTGAAATTATAATATCATTTTTAGTTTATTGGTGCTTTTCTCAGGGAAAAAATTAGGGCTACGTCTTGTGGTCCCAGAGAAATTATTAGACAAAAATTTTTGAAGACTTCAATTAAAATTTGACTAATTTTTTTAACTTTTGATTTTTTTATCAAAAATTTTAAGTCTTTTTCGTGCCAGGAAAAAAAATTATATTTTTTATCAAAAATTCGAATTTTTTGACCAAAAAAAAAAAAAAAAAATCTAAAAAATAAAAAAAAAGCTTAAAAAATTTTTTTCAAGAAACTTAAACTTGCTAAAGCAATAAGGACTTAAATATTTCTTGAAATTTTTAATCAACTTTTCTTTAAAATTTTCACCTTTTTTTTAAAATCATGACAAATTTTTTTCAACTTTTGGCCTTTTTTATCGAAAATTTCAAGTCTTTTTCGTGCCAGAAAAAAACAATAAAATTTTAATCATAAAATTAGAATTTTGTACCAAAAATTTTTTATTATTGTTAATGTTGCTTTAATATTAAAATTTTAAATAAAATAATTAAAAGTACAAATAAAATAAAGTTTTGATAAAATAAAATCAAAGTTGAAAAAAATTAGTCCAAATTTTAAATTCGGAAACTTAAATTATAAATTTTTTAATGTTAAAATTTGAAAGAGGAAAATATTATAACGGGAATTTGGAACAAATTAATCCATTATCTTATTTAATCGATAATTAATAAAATAATGGATATATCGACTGCTCCGAAGAACAAGTACCTATTTTTTTTTTAGCAGTACAAAAAGTACCTATCTTTTTTTGGACAGTTGAAAAACTACCTATCTTTTTTTTGACGACTTATAAACGATCTATTTAAATGGTCATTGCTATATACGATAGATCATTTTTGCATTAACACAAAAAAGATAGGTAGTTTTTCAACTGTCGAAAAAAAGATAGGTACTTTTTGTACGGCTAAAAAAAAAATAGGTACTTGTTCTTCGGAGCAGTCGATATAATAGCGATTAAATAAAATAATAGATTAATTTGTTCCAAATTCCCGTTAAAATTTTTTTCTTCACTTTTGGCCTTTTTTAATAGTAAAACCAGACGACATGAACAAAAACAAGGACTTGAAAATTTCTTGTAAATTTTATTTAACTTTTCTTAAGATTTTCGTCGTTTTTTAAAATTTTTAAATTAGACTACATGAACACAAATAAGAACTTAAAAATTTGAAATAAAATGTTCACTACATTTTTAAATTTTGTCCTTTTTCCTTATGGCAAGAATATGAGCTAAAGCAATGCTTTAATATTAAAATTTTAATAAATCATTTTTGATATTAAAAATAATAAAAATAAAAATTTTAATTTTGAAGACCTTAATTAAAATTTTGACTAAGTTTTTTCAACTTTTGACATTTTTTATCAAAAATATTCATTTCTTTTCTAGCTTGGAAAAAAAAAAATTTTATCAAGAAATTCGAATTTTTTGATTAAAAACGAAGGGAAAAAAATGCCTTAAAATCTTTAAATCGCTTCATTGTTTAAATTTAGCAATATTAGGACAGGAACCCAAAGACGTAGTCCTACGTAGGGATGTGCCCCCATACCCCAGTCTGTTTTTTAAAACCTGTTTATACTTTTTTTGATCTCTGATTTTTTTTTTTTTTGAAAAGTTACAATTTTTAACATCAAGCTTAAAACTGAAGCAGCAGGGGAGAAAATTAATTAGCTTTGGTTGCTAATGAGTTTAGAAGAAATATTGTAAAAACAAATTAGGTTGTTGACCCCTTCCGGAATGGTTGGTTGAAGAAATGACTGAAACTTTATTGTGAAGGTCATTGACTGAAGGTCACAAATATTTTATCAACCACTGGTAATTTTAGCAATTGTTTAGGTTTCAATAGAGGGTTAATCTTATCTCCTTTGTTCGATGATGCAGTATACTTGGAAATTGACTTAAATAAACAAAACTTAAATATAATTAAATAATAAACAAAATTGTTTCAAACAAAATATCTGTTCTTTCTAAATTTAATATTCGAGGAAATATCCATTTATTCTTTTTTTTTTTCTCAAGACCATAAAATAGAATTTATGATGACAAACATTTGATTCAGCACAAAATATTTTATTTGTTAAGTTCATGCTGCATAGTCAACAAAAATCTGTGTACATAAGCTAACAAATAGAGGCAACATGTGTTTCAAAAAAAAAAAAAAAACACGGGTCATTCTTAAAAAAACGTTCCGTGTCGGGTAAAGACAAATAATAATGCACATTTTGGCCAAAAAAAAAGGTTAAAAAAGAATAATTTTTCCTTCAAAAGAAGGGATATTCTTCTTTACCTTCCCAAGCTGCAATTCAGTGCAAAAAAAATTTTTTCATTTTATCGTTCATGAGAATAAACGTTCATTCTTCTAAAAATGTTCCGTGTCGGGAAAGGACAAATAACGCACACTTTTGCCAATAAAAAAAAAGGGCTTAAAAATAATTATTTTTTCTTTCCAAGAAGGGAAGCCATTATTTTACTTCTAAAACTCAAATCCACTGCAAAAAAATTTTTTTTTTGCAGTGGATTTGAGTAGATATTAAATAATATTGGCTAAAAATAAAAAGGTACGTTTCTTTTAAGAACTACCCACAGGCTGGGATAAGGGGGCATATTCCTACATAGGACTACTTCTTTAGCGTAATGTCCCAATATTGCTAAATTTAAACGGTAAAACAATTTTAAAATTTTAAGGCATTTTTTTTGCTTGTTTTTGGTCAAAAAATTTAAATTTTTTTACAAAAATATCATTTTTTTCCCTGGCATGAAAAAAATTTAAAATTTATAGTAAAAAAAGGCCAAAAGTTAAAAAAAAATAGTCCAAATGTTATTTAAAATTATCAAAGCAAACAGACCGACACCAGACAGTAGTTTAGGACAAAAAAAAAGAGAGGAAGACCTGTAAAAAATGAAGAACGGATTGATAACAGAACGGATTGTCCAAGCTACAATCCCCAACTGCACGGGAAGGG
Organism: Liposcelis bostrychophila; assembly: GCA_037577465.1. Lineage (NCBI taxonomy): Eukaryota > Metazoa > Arthropoda > Insecta > Psocodea > Liposcelididae > Liposcelis > Liposcelis bostrychophila. Next base: position 8,622,639 of record CM075207.1, on the reverse strand, counting down.
ATAAAAAAAATATAAAATAAAAAAAGATGGCACTGAAAAATATGTACATGATTCCTTAAAAAAATTAACCAGTCTCGACATGACTGCTGATTGCTGCTTTTCTTTTCCTGTAAATAACTGTGTATAAAGATTTGTTTCTTTGTTTTTACATTTTACTGCTGGATAACCATAGAGGCAAAAATAGGGATGCTATCATGTTCTGTCAATAAAAATAGTTGAAAGTGAAAAATTAGCTGGCAATAGTAGCATCCTTGCAAAAAAAACATCATTTTGAAGATTGTTTCACATAATTAAGAAAATAAGGGTGTAGCGCCTCTTTCCAAGAAATAACAAAAATCAAAAATCAAGAGAATAAAAGGACTCAAATATGGGAGGAAATTGAAATCAACCTTAAAATATGTCAATTGCCCATTAAGTCCTTTTGTAAGCGGAATCTTCTAGCACCATCAATTTTTTTTTATCAGTTTCATTTTCAGTTATTTCCAAAACATCCATAAATATTTCAACTTCTTTGTTCCAAAACATTCCCTGACAAAAAACCCCCACAGAGAATACTAGGAATTTGGGTGCTGGATGAAGTTTACATTTAAAAATAAACAAAAGAAAAATAAAAACAAATGGGCTTTTATCAGGTACCCAAATTCCTATTATTTATTTTGTGCAGGGTTCATTTTTTTTTTTTCTATCTGGTAACATTTCATCTTCCAATTAAGACCTTTTTTGTCACTTTAAATAAAAAAAAGAGGGGAAGAAAATGAAATGGAAGGTCCCAATGATATTCCTTAAAATAAAAAAAAATTCCAGAAATGACCTGGGAAACAATCCTTTTTCAATGCTAACATTGTATGTGAATCTCAATCAACTTTCAAACAAAATATTCAAGATTCGTGATTCAACCCCTTAAGCAGGTTTCAATATCATAAGAACCCGGAAATTTAGGGTGTCTACTGAAAATCTGTTTTGAAATTCAAGGTTTTCAAGGCTCATTTTTGGGGAAAGTCAATGTTTTTTTAAAAGGATATTCCCATTCTAGGAGAAGTTGCTGGGTTGGAATAACGATTTTTAAATTTAAAAACAAATTCCAGGGTGGACTCCTGCCTTAATAACAAGAAATTATTTGAGGTAACAAAAAGATATGAATAATTACAACGTTCATCTTCAGAAAAGCTGAAAGTTCTAAAACAAACCTGTTCTAGAGGTCCCAAGTTTCCAAAAATCAAGGTTTTTAAAGGAAAGGTTTTCAAGGTCGGTAGACACCCCGAGACCCTCAATTTTCTTCCCATTTCAGGCAACAAATGACCGATGGGGTTAGTTTCTCACTACCTGAACCTTCGCAGCTTCAATCTAGTTCAACTCTATTTTCTTAGTCACCCCTTTAGTGACAAAACCGTTTAAGAAAATGATATTAAAAAATTATTCCGGGTAACTGGAATCAAAACAAATAACGCTCTATAACCTAACTTGCTTAAGCTTACCGATCATACTGCTCTTGACTTCGATCCCGGCCATCTTCCCAAAAATCTCAATTCAAACGCTCATCCGTCTTTCGAAGTATTACACCCGATCGGAATGGATTTACTCCATTCATACACATTTCACGCTAAGATATTTTATTAGCCCGGCAAAATGATTTACGCGGTACACGTGTTTCCCCGTTACGGCCGTTTCAATTGCCTTGCCTTTTATACGAACGAATCGTAAAATTTTAAACTTCTGAATCTTCCCATAACCGTTCACTTGCGAGATTCACTTTCACGTAACGGATTAACCGGTTAAAAAATTAAAATTTCCTGCTTAAAACCGTCAAACAACCCAAAGCCGACCGAATCGAAAACATGGCGGACTGTGGCGGAGACAGTTCCTTGAGTACAATCGCCTGCCGCTAGAGATCGCAGTGATAGATGTTTTAATAAAATTAAGTTCTTAATTTTATTAAAACATCTATTATTACTTTCATTATTTCTAAATAAAAATACCAGTTAATCCGTCTTGTTAATTAAATACGATTTTTTTTTTCGAACAAATAATGCGATTAATCGAAATAATTAAAGCGATTTTGCAGATTGTTTGCTTCTTAGTTCAAGTAACTGTCGCTGGGGGTGCTAATCGTAACCCTTTGAAAGTAAACAAAAATTATGTTTCATTTTTTCAAACTATTCCCGCTTATTTTTTACATACCGGTATGCGTTGATCGTTTGACGTTTTCTCGGTTGTTGACCAAACCATAAAAATAAAATCTTTCTCAGATTAGATACTTCAGTTTTATTATAAAAATAAAAATTATATTAATGCAAAACAGTATTAGAATAGAAAAATATTAGAAAACAAATAATGTAATTTTTGGGTTAAATTTTACAAATAAAAATTAACTTTCATGGTGGCCCAGGCACGTAAGCGTGGTCTTCGATCAACATTTCTATCCAACTTTCTATCTCATCCATCATGTTCTTCCTGCACAATTCTTTCGTTCTTCCGGACGAAAGGCACCCTTCTAGAGTTGGACAATAACAAGTCCAGTCATCAGTGCACTCGTCGAAGATGATATCGTAGTCACCTATATTTCTAATGTTAGGGTCGACGTTATCGTTTTGGGCTATATAATCAAGAATAATTTTTGAGTCACTCACGACTCTAATGGGAGATACTTCTCTTTTGTATTCAGTTCGTTTTATGAAAGTAAATGGACCTCTAATTGGTTCTTGCAACTTTCTCAATACTTTTGTTCTATACTTCTCAAAAGTATAAAGTGTAATTAAATAGCCTTTTTTTATTACCATGAGATCTGACTCAGTTTCACGTATCAAAAACTGATTGTTCGTAACCAGTATTACTGCTCCTTTAAACTGATTTATCGCGTTCACTAAGGCATCAATTAAATCGATACTCAAATATTTTGTGGGTTCATCCTGAAAAATTAAAAGCTATATGTAAAAAATCCTTAATACAATACTGCGTTCATATTAATTTATATCTAATATTACCAAAAGAAGCAGATCGTGAGGATACAAACAAAACTTCGCTAAAGCTACGAGAGCTTTTTCATTAACAGTCAACCCTTCCATTTTCGTTGAGTGACGGTTACTTGGTAGCCCTAGTCCGATTAATGTCTCCACAGCTTTTGGTCGAAAAGTTGCCTGGTCCTCAGCTTCTTTGCATAAATACTGGAGTGGGCTTTCTTCATATGGTAAGCAGTGTATATCATTTTCGCTGAACTTGCCGAAGATCTGAAAGCGAAAAAGAAATACAACATCATATGATTCCTATGCAAAGGGTTCTGCGACTGGAATGTTATTTTTGAAAATACTTACAGCACCGGTTTTTAAATAAACCTCTCCTATCTCCACATCTAATTCATTATTTGCAATTTTTAGAAGAGTGGATTTCCCAGCTCTTGAGGGACCAAGAACAGCGACTCTCGATTTATGGTTTATTCCCAGTGAAAAATGTTTAAATAAAAGTTCATCTTTTTTATAACCAAATCCTATATCTAAAAAAATAAAAATATGACTGAATCACAAAAACTTTGATTTAATTTTTTTTTTTTTTTTGAGAATTGACATTTTACAGGACTTACTTACCTTTAAATTGTAGAAATAATATTCGCCTGAAATCATTGATTGGATCACAAAATAAAAATTCAGGCTTCAGTAATAGTTTGACAGGTGCTATGACTTCTCCGTTACCATTTGCTTCAAATCCATTATGACTTTTCCTTCTTGTCATGGCTTGGGTCTGAACCTGTAAAGATAAAGGAAAATAAAATTAAGTTCAGTCTAAACACAAAATAAATGGCAGACTTTATGGAGGAAATAATTGGGATTGTCATAATAACAAAGCAACAAAAGAAAAAAAGTTTGAATTCTGTTTCAGAAAAAATAAATTACTCACACCTGAATCTATTGGTTTTTCTTCTGCTTTCAATTGTAATTTTTTCCTTATTCTCTTTTCTTTCATTTTCAAGTTCCTTCTTTGTTTTTTAGCAAATACTTTTTCGAAAAAACTATAATTTCCTTCATAATGCAAAAATTGCTGCTGATTGACATGTATGATTTCTTTACAGACATTATCTAAGAAGCACCGATCCTGAGATACAACAATCAATGCTTTTTTCCAGTCCTGCAGATAGCTGAAATAAAAACATACAACATTTTGGTATTAGAATCCAAAGCAAAAAAAAAAAAAAAAAAAAAAAAGAAAGAAAGCCCTTTACTTTAAACTCACTTTTCAAGCCAAAGGACAGCGTCTAAATCTAGTACTGTTGTGGGTTCATCTAAAATTAACAACTCAGGTTGTAAAAATAAAGCCCGGGCCAAGGAAACTCTTTTCCCTAAATGCTCAAGTTCTTCTGCACTTTTATTCTCATAATCTTCGTCTGCCAATCCAAGACCAGCTACAATATTTACAGCTTTATGTTCTGCTGGTCCGCCATCAGGATCAATCATGAGCAGTTCTTTCCTAAGTTCCTTTAATCTATTTCTTATGCTTTCAGTATTATTTCCATTATTTTGTTCAGCTATTAGGTTTTGACGTTCAGCTAAGAGCTTGTTACACCTGGTGGAAGGTTTTATAACAGTTTTTATAGCTGGCAGTGTTAGATCTACAATATCTTCATCCCAATACAAAATATCAATGCCAGACGGATTGTTTGCTACATGCTTAAGTAAAGTAGTTTTTCCAAAACTTTCTAAGCCCACCAATCCATAACGTTTACCATCATCAATTAATAAACTGGCATTTATGAACGAATGATTGCCTTCAGATGATATTTTGAAATTTTCAATTTCAATGATATTAGGACCTGTCATATCTTTCTCCTCTTTACGTTTCCGACCTTTATTAATATTTTCGTCAAGTTGGAATTTTTAGTTCTTTAACCGTTTGACATTTTGCTTTTTATCTACATCGTCTACGGTCGGCATTATAATTATGTATAAGTAACTGTTCTATAAACCTTACTCAAAAAACTCAACACATCATAGAAAAAACTACACAGTTTTACGTACCGGTATTATATGGCAAACCTTGCTCCTCCCTCAACATGGCCGCTTCCGTTTTAACCGTTCCTACCGCGAGGTTTCGATACCAATTAGTACAACCGCCTGCCGCTAGAGATCGCAGCTATAGATGTTTTAATAAATTAAAAACTAAAAACACCAGTTAATGCGTCTTGTTAAATACAATTTTTTTTTCGATTTGATCAAAAAATTGATTCAAAAGTAATTTTTTTTTTCGAACAAATAATGCGATCAATCGAAATAATTAAAGCGGATATGATTTTGCAGGTTGTTTGCTTCTTAGTTCATGTAACTGTCGCTAGGAGTGCTAATTGCAAACCTTTGAAAGTAAACAAAAATGAGATGTTTCCTTCTTTCTTTCAAACTATTCCCGCGTATTTTTTACAAAAGTTTTATTTGTCGGGACGTAGTTCAAGAATAAACAATTTCAAGAGGCATTTCAAAATCATATATGCGTTAATCGATGATGTGTTCATCGTTCATCGATATATGCGTTAATCGATGATGTGTTCATCGTTCATCGATATATGCGTTGATCGTTTAATGTTTTCTCGGTTGCTGACCAAACCGTGAAAATAAAATCTTTCTCAGATTAGATACTGTAGTTTTATTAGAGTCGGAATAAAAATAAAAATCATGATAATGCAAAACAGTATTAAAATTTAATAAAAAAAAATTAGAATACAAATTATGTAATTTTTGGGTTGAATTTTACAAATAAAAATTTACTTTCATGGTGGCCCAGGCACGTAAGCGTCGTCTTCGATTAACATTTCGATAAAACTTTCTATTTCATTCATCATGTTCTTCCTGCACAATTCTTTCGTTTTTCCGTCCGAATTGCATCCTGATAGAGTCGGACAAAAACAAGTCCAGTAATCAGTGCACTCGTCGAAGATGATATCGTAGTCACCTATATTTCTAATGTTAGGGTCGACGTTATCGTTTTGGGCTATATAATCAAGAATAACTTTTGAATCACTCACGACTCTAATGGGAGATACTTCTCTTTTGTATTCAGTTCGTTTTATGAAAGTAAATGGACCTCTAATTGGTTCTTGCAACTTTCTCAACACTTTTGTTCTATACCTCTCAAGAGTATAAAAATTAATAATGCGCCTTTTTTTATTACCATGGGATCTGACTCAGTTTCATGTATCAAGAACTGATTGTTGGTAACCAGCAATATTGCTCCTTTAAACTTATTTATTGCGTTCACTAAGGCATCAATTAAATCCATACTCAAATATTTTGTGGGTTCATCCTGAAAAATTAAAATCTATTTGTAAAAAATCGTTATTGTATTACTGCGTTCATATTAATTTGTATCTAATATTACCAAAAGAAGCACATCATGAGGATACAAACAAAACTTCGCTAAAGCTACGAGAGTTTTTTCATTAACAGTCAACTCTTCCATTTTTGTTGAGTGACAGTTACTTGGTAGCCCTAGTCCGATTAATGTCTCCACAGCTTTTGGTCGGAACGTTCCCTGGTCTGCAGCTTCTTTGCATAAATACTGGAGTGGGCTTTCTTCATATGGTAAGCAGTGTATATCATTTTCGCTGAACTTGCCGATGATCTGGAAAGCGAAAAAGAAATACAATTACATCATATGATTCCTATGCAAAGGGTTCTGCGACTGGAATGTTATTTTTGAAAATACTTACAGCACCGGTTTTTAAATAAACCTCTCCTTTCTCCACATCTAATTCATTATTTGCAATTTTTAGAAGAGTAGATTTTCCTGCTTTTGCGGGACCTAGAATAACGACTCTCATTTTACGGTTAATTCCCAGGTACAAACATTTAAATAAAATTTCGTTTTTCTCATAACGAAATTTTACATCTAAAAAAATAAAAATACGACTGAGTCAAATAAACTATGAACCAATTTTTTTTTTTTTTTTTTTGAGAATTGATCATTTTACAGCACCTACTTACCCTCAAGTGTAAGAAAACAATTTCGTCCTAAATCATTGATTGGATTACAAAATAAAAACTTAGGCTTCTGTAATAGCTTGACAGGTTCTATGCCTTCCCCATTACCATTACCATTACCATTTGATTCAAATCCATTTGGACTTTTTCTTCTTGTCATGGCTTGGGTCTGTACCTGTAAAGATAAGAGAAAATAAAATTTATTTCAATTCTAAACACAAAAGTGGCAGACTTTATGGAGGAAATAATTGAAAGTGCCAATAACAAAGCAACAAAAAACCTCCTTTTTTCATATCATGAATCTAAACAAAATATCTACTGAAGCAAAAGAAAAAAGAATAATATAAATGAAAAGATAAACAAGAAAACATTGCATCTTTTTGGAAGAACATGTAAGGAAAATTACAAAAGTTAATGGAACAAGGCAGGAAAATGAAATTAAAAAGTTTAAGCTAAAGCTAAAGTCAGCGAGTTGATATTAAAAATGATTCAATGAAGAGCTAATGAGCATTCAATAAGAGGAATTGATAGGAAATGAAAAAATCAACAATGGAACAAACAACTGCAAGACAACTAGAGAAACTCCCAACAATAGGACAGAAGATGAATTTACTATTACATTTGATACAGGGCTTTTGGAGAATTTACCACAGGCAGTGCATGATTGCAAGGAATTATACAGTAGCTTGTTTTAAAACAAGTAAATCCTGAAAAAGCAAATAAAACAGAGCAGTGGAAACAAAGACAGAATCGTGCCTCACCCATAGAAAAGGAAAAAAAACTAGTGTGAAGAGTTTGAAAAGAAATATACAAAGAGTTAAAATGAACTGAAATCAAAAGCATGAAAAATATCGTTAACTTTAAAAATCCCTGAATTCTTAATACATTTTGAGCAGAAAATTCAATATAAAAAAAGAAAAGTTCAACTCTAAATGAAAAAAAAAAAGAAAAGTTCAACTCTAAATGAAAAAAAAAAAAAAAAGTTTGAATCCTGCTTCAGAAAAAAATAAATTACTTACGCCTGCATTGGTTGACTTTTCATCTGCTTTCAACTGTAAATATTTCTTCATTCTCCTTTCTTTATTCTTCAAGCTTTTTCTTTGTTTTCGAGCATACACTTTTTCAAAAAAACTATAATTTCCTTTATAGTACAATAATTGCTGGTGATTGACATGTATGATTTCTTTACAGACATTATCTAAGAAGCACCGATCCTGAGATACAACAATCAATGCTTTTTTCCAGTCTTGTAGATAGCTGAAATAAAAACATATTTTTAACATTACAATCCTAAGCAAAAAAAAAGGATAGCCATTTGTTTTAAACTCACTTTTCAAGCCAAAGGACAGCATCTAAATCTAGCACAGTTGTGGGTTCATCTAGAATTAACAACTCAGGTTCTAAATATAAGGCTCGGGCCAAAGAAACTCTTATCCCCAAATGCTTAAGTTCTTTGGCATTTTGTTCTGAATATTTGTATGACAATCCAAGACCACTTAAAATTTTTACAGCTTTATATTCTGCTGGTTCGCCAACAGGATCAATCATGAGCAATTCTTTCTGAAGTTCTCCTAATCTATTTCTTATGCTTTCAGAATCATTTCCATGATTTCGTTCAGCTATTAAATTTTTTCGTTCAGCTAAGAGCTTGTTACACCTGGTGGAAGGTTTTGTAACAGCTTTTTTGGCTGGCAGGGTATCATCTGCAATACCTTCATCCCAATACAAAACATCAACGTTAGAAGGAATGTTTGCTATATGCTTAAGCAAAGTACTTCTTCCACAACTTTCCAAGCCGACCAATCCATAACGTTTACCATCTTCAATTAATAAACTGCCATTCAAGAAAAAATGATTGGCTTCAGATGATGTTTTAAAATTCTCAATTTTAATGATAGCTGAACCTGTCATGTCTTACTCCTCTTTACGTTTCCGACCTTTATTAATATTTTCGTCAATCATTTCGCTTTTTATCTACATCGTCTACGGTAGGCATTATAATTATGTAAAAGTAACTGTCTTAGAAATCTTATTTAAAAAATTCCTCACATCACACAAAACAGATTACTCATGTGTAATGGCCCTGGGCTCATACAGGGGTTGATAAGCTCATTATTCTACACTAAACAAAAACAAAGTACCGCAAAGTAGTAACGAAAAACAAAGTTAAAAGGAGTAAAACGCAATCAGATGGCATAGATTATGAGTCACCGCTACCTTTCTCGCGGCAGCCATCTTGAACCCGGAAATACTACGTGATTAACAATTTCACTTTTTTTTTCCAAAAAAATCTATTTTTTACTCTTTTCAATTGAATCGTTCAATTTTAATACAGTTAATATTTACTAAAATAATTCTTGAATTGATTTTATCCCGAATAATGTAACATTAATGAAAAACATCATTCGCTTTAAAAATTACTCAATTGATGTCTTAGCAGACGATCTGCATAATATTTTTTTTATCTTCGCTGCTTGGATATTTTTTTCCAATTATAAAATTAATTCAAAATGATAGCTTCTCGATTGGTTGCAAACGTAGCCCCTTTGGTGAGGAGAAATATTTCTACATCTGCTGTTAGGGCCTCCGGGCATGGACATCATGGTGGGAATGCTCTAGGATCGGTAAGCATAATTTTTTTCCTCCACATACAAGTGACTTTATTAAATAGCGCATTTTTAATTTCAGCAAGGCGCGGTTTAAACCTTTTCAAAACCCAAGCAACCCTTCTGAAGGTTCCCGATCTGATCCTGTTCCTCCTTAACCTTGTACGAAGGTATTTGATACATAAACATGCATAACGGATTGTATGTTCCCACCTTTCTAACCATTTTTAAATTGTGTTTCTTTTATCATAATTTAACATATTATTTTGTTTTTCTGTTAGGTATTTTAGCATTTTAAATTCAGTTTAACCTAGTTTACAAAGATGACAAATAAGAACACTTTATTTTCGGGGAGATGAAAATTTTAAATCAAGCCAATTTTTTTTTTTCAAACAGGCAGGCGGTTTTATATTTGAGTTATTGCTTTAACCTGAGTTTCCTGGATTTTCTTATGATATATCCCAGGTTGAGCAACTAGAGAATTCTATTATAATTCAAGTTTTATATTTAATAACTGAAATTTCAGATGGGACTGAAAATGTTCATTCATAACATGACTTCACAAATAGTTTCGTCCTTTACTCCAGTGTAATTTTTTTGTGGGGATAGAGTAAGAAATTATTAATTTCCATCAACTTAATATGATTAAATAAGTGGAAAACATTGTCACTGGATTGTAATTTGTACTGTATTGTTATTAGTTAGCACTTGGTTGTAAAGAGCATTTGGCAAGGAGATAATTCAGGTCTCATAGCCATGCTAGAAATTGAATAGGAGAGCTGAAACATTTTTAGGGATTGCCTGTTGGCTTAAAAATATTATTTCAAAAGAACTTAAACTATTAGGGTTCTTCACTTACAAGGGCCCAATGTTCTTACAATGTAAAAAACTGCTTGGTTCAAAAAATTGATCACTTAAAAGATCTCGAGATTATTTTGGACAATGAGCTTGATCAAATTGAAGCATGATTAAAATAATATTTATTTATCAAAATGCATCTAAGGAAAAGGAAAATCATATTCTTTCTTATCTGTAAAGGTTTTTGCTTAGGTTTCAACCTTTTTTTTTTTTAAATATTTTTAGGAAGGAAAAAAAAATTTATTTTTCATCACACGGTACTGAAAAGTCCACTTTTCAGTCCTAGTCAGTTTATTTACAGACTAATTTACGCCGTACCTTGTGATAAAAAATATCTTTCAATGCAAGAAATGCAAACGACTTGCCCGTCTCAACCTATTTAAGGCCCTCGCCTTCGGCTCGGGCTTAAAACTCGGTCTCGACGGGCAATTTTGTCGTTTGCACTCCTTGTATTGAAAAATACTATAGAAAGACTTGTTCCATTTATGCATATCCATATTTCTTTTTTTTTTTTTTCCCTCTGGAGAATATGGGTCTATTAATATTATTTAGATTGCAATCGGGTTATCATAATGATGGACTGGATTAAAGGATTTTTTAATAATGTAGATTTTGTAATAGAAAAATTAATTATGCCAAAACGAGAGTCCTATAGTAGCCTTGAGTTAAAAATGTATTCAAAAGGAATTATGAAATTTTACAGCTGAGTCCTACATGTGCTTCCTCCATCCATGCCAAGACTTTTTTTTTAAATTGCTCGAAGCTCTAGTAGTTAAAGAAAGTAAAAGCCCTAAAAGTTTGAAAAAGAACAAATCTGCCTGACATAAACTTTTCTTTACGTCACAGCCTGAGCTGTGTAAATGGAAGTGTAACAATAAGCATTGCTGACTAGGTTAAGGGTAGCTGCCAGGAGGCTGTTAGCTTCCGCTACAGTTAAATCCCATTTTTAACAAGTAAAATGTTTTTACAGGGTTCGATTACCATAGAGGCCAACCATGATAAGCAGCAATGTTTTAATATTAAAATTTAAACTTTGAAGACTTTTATTAAAATTTTGACTAACTTTTTTCAACTTTTGATTTTTTTTTAATCAAAAAATTCGAATTTTTTGACCAAAAACGAGCAACAAAAATGTCTTAAAATTTTCAAATCGTTTCATTGTTTAAATTTAGCAATATTAGGACAGTACCCCAAAGTTGTAGTCCTACGTATGAATATATCCCCCAAATCCCAGTCTGATTTTTTAAAAAATAGTTTGTCAGTAAAGTTTTTTCCATAAGCTAAACATAAGCGATCAGATTTTCTTTCCTTAAATTTAAAACACACTCCGAGAAAAAAAAAATGGCTAAAAGCAAAAGCAAAAACGCCTTGTAGCAAAACATTTCCTTACAAATCATGCGAAAACTGAAAATATCCCGTCAAGAAACAACCTGTCCGTTGTCATGAAGCATTTTTGCTTTTGCTACGAAACATCCGGTTTCGTTGCAAGATAAAACTTGTTCAAATCCTTTCCTTTTACTGAGTGTAATTCATGTATCTTCATAAATATTTAAGTTTTCTGTTTAGCTTACGGAAAATATTTCTTTTATGCTTAGCTTATGAACCAAAATTAATGTTTTTTTTTCTTTTTATTTTCAGAGCTTGCCGTTCAGCATTAAGAACCGATACGCGTTATGTCTTAAATTCATTTTGTACTTTGGCTCCGGCATAGGACTCCCATTCTGGATCGTCCGCCATCAGCTCATCAAGGGAGCATAAACAGTAGTGACTGCCTATAGTTTGTATCATCAAATTTAATTGAATTATTATGACTTAAATATTAAAAATAAATTTCCTTTCTTTTTTTTTCCGGGTAGATTGTAACATAAAAAAGTAGCTTTCTTCTTTCGTTCTTCCTTTTTCAATAATCCTTCTTTTTTCCTCGTCGAAAAACGGAATAATTGAATAAACCCTCTTCAAACTTTATTTAAAAATAACAAAATGAATTGAAGGGGAAGAAAATCAGGTTCGGAAAATTAAAATTTTCCTCGTCTTGGATGTTTAATACCTTTAGAACAAAGAAAAGTGAACTTGAAAATTACTCTTGAGGTATCTATTCAGTTTAAAAAAAAAAAAAAGTAGATTGTTAATTTCCGAAAAATTTGATTCGCGAGTTGCTGACAGTTTATTCTCCCCCTTTTTTCATGAGAAAACATCAAAAAAAAAGTGGAAGGGATGATGTTATCAAATGGAGCTGGAGTCTGCGGTTTTTTGATATTTGTACTACGGTGAAAGAATAATGGAATTTCGGTATCAAAATGTACACATCGTTTGATCAAAGAAAACAAGGCACGAGAGAGGTTTTAAACCCCTCCTACATTTTATATTGTGTACAATACGAGAAGTCAGCTTATATAGGAAATTCCAAAAGGCGTTTTTCCAGTGGTTGCAAAAGGGAGGAATTTCTGGTTGCAAAAGGGAGGAAAACTCGAATTCATTCATCAATTAGTAATTATCGATTTACGAAGTATATATAACAAAAATTGAAATGAGTCGATATTTTAGAAACAAAAACGCGTTTTAGAAGAGTCGAAATTATGGGCAAAAGCAGGGCTGCAATTCTGATTCCGATTCCGATTCCAATTAACTAATATTTTAACGATGCCGGTTCCGATGCCGAAGATTCCGAATTGTTTTCAGACGAGATTTCGATTTCGATTTCGATTCCGAATAAAAATTAATCAGAATTTCAGCCCTGGGCAAAAGTCGCATTTTGGAAGTTTTTTACCCCCTTCCACTTTCGTTATGGAAAATAAGTAATTCTGATGGGGTACTTACCATTGTCGTCGACAATTTCCAGATTTTCCACTCCATTTTATGATTTAATTTTGAAGGAGCCTTGGTCCAAATTTTGAGGCTGCAATGCAGAAAAAAAACAGACGAATTAACAAACGGGGCTATTCAAAAATACAATCTCAGCTTTTTTTTTTTTTTTTGGGGGGAGGGGGGGTCAATTATACATTCCAACAAAAATCTTTTAAGAGATATGTCTTTTTAAAAAAAAAGCTTTTTTTTAGTGTAAACACGAGACCAGTGAAAAATTATGTAAGCTTAATGATTGAAGGGGAGGAAGGTGAAGTTGAGGCAATTGTGACGAGTAACAAAAAAAGCTATGATGAAGGTTTAAAATTTTCGAATAATTTATGCCATACTTGAATGCTACTATGTGCTTTTCAAAAACGATGATCATGTACGGTACACTTAACTTTAAAATTAGATTGGGAACGTTCGAGTATTACGTAAGATTTTTAGGGGGGGGGGGGATCCGCATTAACCATCTTCGCCATAAGCTAAGTATGGCGAAATATCTTACAACTGGGGGAGGGGGGGGGGTTCAAATTCACCAAAATCATGCCTGCGTAATACTTGAATGGCCCCATTCGTACGGAAAAGTTTTTCCTAAGATCATACATATGTTTTTAAGCACCGAAATTTGAATATGTATAATTTTTGCATAATTTATGCATATGAATTTTTTCTGCATCTTTTGCACTGAGAATCCTTTTTTCAGTGAACGGACCAATGGCAGCAAATCAGAATAATAATAGTGTTCTCCTGTGCGAAAAAGTGATGCAAAAAGTGTATAAAATTTTTGTAAAATAAATGCAAAAAAAAAAAATATATATAAAAATGTACTATTTTTGTACCGTTTATACAAAAATTATGACATCCATAATTTTTGCAAAGATTATGCATATATTTTTTAAGACAAAAATTTGAATATGCATAATTTTTATAAAATGAAAATCTGGATGTGCATAATTTATGCATAATTTATGCATAATTTATGCACATAACTTTTTAAAATTACAAAGCAGGCAAATTTGCAAATATTATGCTTGTTCAAATTTTTTTCCATTTTATGCAAACTTATTTATGCATGATTTATACATAATTGTGTTGGAAAATGAAAAAAGATCTCTTGGTAAAATAAGTTATGTTGTTTATACATAATTTATGCACTTTTTATGTATGTACAATTTTTCGTATAATTTATACATGATTTTTATATAATTTATGCATCTTTTATTCGTACGGGGCCTCAAGAATAGGGGAAGGCGAAAGAGTAAGAAGAATAAGAATAGAAGAATAAGAGAAAAAGAGAGGCATAAATTATATAAAAAATCATGTATAAATTACACAAAAAATTGACCTACTTAAAAACTGCAAAAATTATGCATAAATAAGTGTGCATATAAAATGCAAAAATGCAGGAATATATATAGTGTAAAAAAGAATATTTTTTTTTTTTTTTTTGGAAAAAACCGGGTCTTTATTGCTTCGGTTTCTTGAAAAAACCCCGATTCACGTTATGGGTCCAACCCGGTCTCCCTTAAGGTTCGGTCTAGTTCGGTTCCTGTAATATTACAGGTCCGGTTTTGATTCGGTTTCAGTGCAGTTTGAGGGTTGGGTTGGGTTTGGGTTTGGGTTCAGGGCCCTTGCGCCTTGGGTTCTTGGTTCGCTTTTCCTGTACTGATTGTGCCATTGAAAGTTGTTTTAAAATAAATTTTTCATCACACGGTACTGAAAAGTCCACTTTTCAGTCCTAGTCAGTTTATTGACAGACTATTTTACACCGTACCTTGTGATAAAAAATATCTTTCAAGGCAAGAAATGCAAACGACTTGCCCGTCTCGACCTATTCAAGGCCCTCGCCTTCGGCTCGGGCTTAAAACTCGGTCTCGACGGGCAATTTTGTCGTTTGCACTCCTTGTATTGAAAAATACTATTTATGGCCGGTCAGAGCTTTACCGCAGAGTTTCTATTGTCCCATATAATCCTCCTATAATATCCTATATTTTAATATTTGGTCCTATAATGCTATAATAAAGTTCTATAATCCTGCTATATTTTTACCAAAAGAAGCCAGAACGGATTATCATAAAATTTTTTACAAAATTTTTCTCGATTTCGCTCGATTTTTGCCGATTAAAATTATTTTGTGGTAAAGCAGCCGTCATGAAAACGGAAGGTCGGTGGTTCGAGTCCACTCTTCGAGTGTCTCTGGTGTGTTCTTTTACTGAACCATCTTCCCGGTTCCCTCTTAGATCCACATACCGATAGTCCCAACAGAGAGAATTAAACCTCCCTGCCTTAAAAAGCAGTTTTCGGTTAAGTTGGAAAATTAAAAATTATTTTGGCTTGAAATGTCTAGACAAAACGAGGATTAATTAATTTTGGGCTTTAAATGGCACAACGACATATAAGTTATGTAAGAAATCCTCTTGCTCTGAAGAAGTCCTAAAAGAAATTTGTTCAATTTTGCTCCTATATTTTTTATATTTCATCACACAGTACGGAAAAGTTCACTTTTCCGTCCTAGGCTGTTTATTTTACAGACTACTTTACGCGATACTTTGTGGTAAAAGATATCTTTCAATGCAAGAAATGCAAACGACTGACTTGCCAGTCTCGACCTATTTAAGGGCCTCGCCTTCGACTCGGGCTTTAAAATCGTCCTCGACGGCCAATTTTTTTTTTTTTTTATCAGTCCTTATGTTGTAATATACTACAGTATTTCCAATTTTTCAAAAAAAGTGACAAAATTGATCGTGGAATCGGCTCCGGCGCCAGCACCAGCGGCAAAAATTTTCTACCCTGGTGCCGGCCCTGGCGCGAACTCCAGCACTTCCGATATTTCGGCGCCGATGCCGGCGTCGGCTCCAACAAATTTTAACCGGCTTCGGACCCCCTGAATCTGATACAGGAATAAAAATATTTAATTAACTTCCGTGATTTTTTTTTCCCGCTATGAATGAAAAGTAAAAGCAAACAATCCTTTCCGAAGAAAGGCATATTTAATTTTGACGTAAATTTTTTTATCACCAAAATTAAGTGCTTATATCAAATAATATACCCAGATTACAAGATTACATAATCCAAAAATATTCCCGGGGGCGTAAAGTCAGAAAAAGTTCATTGATACCCCTGATTATGAACCGAAAAAAAAAAGACAATTCTAATTCTTTACTTTTGTAAATGAAGAAAAAAAAAGAAAAAAAAAAACGCAGGTGGGGATATCACTTGTAATGCACTTACTGTTTTTCAACCTTTTTTTTTTTTTTCTTACTTTTATTTTTTTGATACTCCGCCTCTGACGTGGTTGTATCTTCGCGACAAGAGGGGAAGAGGGTGTTAACTTTTATATAAAGGAAATTTGTAAATTGTGCTTTCACATTCAGCGCTGAGCCAGTATCTTATCTGCTCTGTGTAAGTTATTTCAAAAAAAAAAAAAAAAAAAGTTTTTACGTCGCGCTCGAAAATACGAAAAAAAAAAATTAAAGAACAGAATTAACGTGGTTTTTTTTGAAACTATTTTTTTGTTTGTTTTTTTCGTAGGGTAGAAAATTTTAGGAAAAAATAAAAAATATAATTTTAATTGTTTTTAAATCGTGAAAATTCGAAGATATTTTTGAATTGGGGTAAGTATTTTTTTTTTTTTTTTTCCAAAAAAGCGATTGAAATTTGAAAAAACAAGTGTTTGGTCTTTTGGGATAAAAATTGTTTAGTTTGGAAAATTATTTCCTAAATTTTTTTAGGAAATTATTTCACAAAAAAGTTAGAAACTAATTTTTTTTTTTTTTTTTGAAAAAAATTCGGGGTAAAGTTCCGTTACAAAAAATGATATTTTTTAAATTCGGGGGTTACCCTTTGCTGAGTTGACCCTAAAAAAATAATTCAAGATTAGGAAAAAAATTCACTGCAACTTCAAAAGAAAGTTTTTTTTATAAAAAAGGGACGTGGGGGGAAGGAAATTAATATTTGGTAACAAAAAGATGAAGAAAAAAAAATAAAAGAATGGAAGTTTTTTTGATTATTACCAGGATGTTCGATCTTTTTCTTTTTTCTAAGTGTTTTTCTTCCGTAAAAAAAAAAAAAAATTCTAACTCGTTTAAAATTTAATTTTTGAATAATAATAAAAAAAAAAAAAAAAAAAAATATGAATGAATGAAGATTTAATTAATTAACGGCCATGGAAGTGATAATAAGAAAGTCGTGGAAAAAAAACTAATTTTATTTATAGTGTTTAGTATAAAAAACAATCCCACAAAAGTAAAAAAAAAAATCGTATAACATCCAGAGTTAGAGATATAATAAAAGAAAATGAACCGACACGAGAAAGCATTAAAAAAAAAAAAAAAAAAAAAAAAAAAGCCATTTTCCTTGGTTTTAAGATATTCCTTTTTTTTTTTTTTGCAATAAATCGAATGACAGATGCTAATAAGGATTAAGTCGCATTAACTTATCTTAAATTTTATTTCCCCGTTGGAAAAGGGGTAGGGGAAAATGAGAGCATGCATTAATACCTTTCACGTGTGTTTTTAGCTAACATTTTTTTTTTTTTACATTTCAACGTGATCTATTAAAGAGCGTTGACTCGTATGAATTATTAATTTCCCATTTTTATTTTGAGAAATGATGCATTTTTTTTTTTTTTTTTTGCCTTTCTAAAATAAGATAAATGATACATGTACGTTTCCTATTTCACACTGGATTAGACTTTATTATTGAGGAAATAAATACGCGCGGTCAAGTCAAACATCCTAAGAACAACACAAGATAGTATGAAGTGTAAACTGAACGTAATTAAAACTAGGAGGGAACTTTGCTTTTTTTTATTTTTCCCTTTTTTTAAGGTATTAGTTCGTTTACACCACTGGTCGGTTGGCGGTGAAAAATTATATCGATTTAAAAAAAAAATTATGCCTTGTCTCCATTGGCCAATTAACCGAAAGGTACAATTAATTGTACCACCGGAAATTCTGTATATTTTTGGACTTTATTCTTCTGCTGCCACTTTTTTTTTATTGCCTAATGATTATTTTTTCAAATAACGAAAAAAAAGTGGTAGCAGAAGAAGAGTCTAAAATAGGGGTAATCGATTTTGAGATTAATCGAAGAGCAAAAAATCGATTATTCGTAAAAATTAAAAATTGATTAATAAAATCGAAATATTTAAAAAGTGGGAATTTTATTTAAATTTCTCCTCGATTGCTTAAAAATTTAATTAATTCTAACATCTATGGTCGATTCAAAGCCTCACAAAAGTTAAAATTCCACTTTAACTTTTTCCCATTTACAAATTTGATTGGTTAGGGCAATAATTCTTCCTAAAAGACTGTTTTTACGACTGTGTGTATGTGTATTATTCATAAAAACCAATAAAAACCGACAAAAAAAAAAAAAAAAAATTTCAATGAAATCAAATCAAATTTTTAAACCAATCAAATCAATTTTTTAGGATCAATCGATTTAAAAAACCAACAAATAATCGATTAATCGATTGATCTATTTGTCGATTTTTTTAAAAAATCGCCCGCCTCTAGTCCAAAATATACAGCATTTCCGGCGGTACAATTGATTGTACCCTCCAATTAATTGTCCGATGGAGACAGAGAAATTACTTTTTGATTTCAAAAATTCGGTTTTTTACAAATAAAAATTAGATAGGATCCCACCGAAACCGTGACAAAAAGTTTTTTTATGTTTCAGAGGCAAAGACTCAATATTTAAATTGTATGAAAAAGGCTTTATGGTTCCTAAATTTGATAATTTTTTCAAAATGTTTTAAAGATAAAAAAAAAAAATTAATAAAACGCTATGCTCTGTCTCCATTGGATAATTAAGTGGAGGGTACGATTAATTGTACCACCGGAAATGCTGTATATTTTTGGACTTTTTTCTTCTCTTGCCACTTTTTTTATTGTTTTGATTATTTTTTCAAACACCAAAAATAATGGAAACGAAAAAAAAGAGGTAGCAGATAAAAAAGTCCAAAAATGTACAGAATTTCCGGCAGTACAATTAATCGCACCCTCCAATTAATCGTTCAATGGAGACAGCAATTTTTGATTTTCAAAATTTTGTTTTTTACAAATGAAAATGAGGTCGAATCGCACCGAAACCGTGCCAAAAATTTTTTTAATGTTTCAAAGGCAAAAATTCGATATTTAAAATGTGGGTAATTCTTGAAAAAAACGCACCGTGACGGGAAAGGGCAAATATTGCGCTATTTGGTAATAAAAGAAGGTTAAAAATTAATTAATCTTCTGCCAAGAAGAGGGATGTCGTTCTTTGCCTTCTAAAACTCGAATTCACAACAAAAAAATTTTTCTCGTTGCATCCTTAATGTGAAGCTGCTAACAAAACGAAACGTGACGGAAGGACAAATAATTTACTCTTTAGCCAATGAAAAAGGTTTAAAAATAATTTTTATTTTCTTTTAAAAATAAAAGGGATATCATTCTTTACCTTCTAGAGCGTAAATCCATTGTAAAAAAAATTTTTTTTGAGTGTGTGTTTGATAAGGTATTAAGCAACATTGCCTAAAAATCAAAATGGAAAAGGCTTAAGAGTAGGCAGTACCCGTGGCAGCAGATAAATCGTGCTTTTCATTTTACGGTAAAACGAAGACAAATCTAGGAAAAAGAAAAACCAAGAAATCTTTGAAATTTCTTTCTGAAGGTTTCTCAGTTTCGGTTTTTTTTAAAATTTGTATTCGTTCCTTTTTTAAAACGAAAAATACGATTTATCTGCTGCCACGGGTACTGAGTACTCTTGATGGCTCGATGGCTCCTAAATTTGATAATTTTTACAAGTTTTTTCGCAATAAAAAAAATAAAACGGCATGCTATGCTCTGCCTCCATTGGACAATTAATTGAGGGTACGGTTAATTGTACCACCGGAAATTCTGTATATTTTCGGATTTTTTCTCTTCTGCTACCACTCTTTTTTTTTCGTTTTCATTGTTTTTAGTGTTTGAAAAAAATAATTGAAACAATAAAAAGTGGTAGCGGAAAAAAAAGTCCAAAAATGTACAGCATTTCCGATGGTACAATTAAATGCACCCTTCGATTAATTGGCCAATGGAGGCAGGGCAGATAGTTATTTTTTGCTCTTGAAATAGTTATCCATTTCACCGCTAGAGTTTTTTTTTTTATTGCGCAAAAAATTGAAAATGATTAAACATATAAACAATTAAGTCTTGTTCGTGCATTTAAAATCATGGATCTTTATCTCTGAACATGACAAAACGTTTTGGCACGGTTTCCGGTCGGTTAAACCCCGTTTTCATGTAAAAAATACCGGATTTAAAACAAAGTTTTTTTTTTTTTTTTTTTTTACATATTTGTTATCGTTAAAATGTCTCCACCGGCAGGCTAACCGGTCCGGTGATGTAAACGAACTAGAACCGTAGTCTTTTCACATTTTTTCCGGAAACTATACAAATTCCTGGAAAAGTAAAAATGGGTTTGCTAAAAACTTCTCGGGATTCACTCAGATAGTTGCTAAAGGGATTCTTTTCACTTGAGAAAATTTTTATTCATTTATTTATTTATTTTTTTGAAGGTGAAGCGCGGTTAGTGTGGCAACTAGATTCATGTTCGACGTTTTAAAACCAGTTTAAGTAGGGTTAAGCTAATCAAGCTAATTTTCTTAAGAATCAACAGAATTCAAGGAGGCGTTTTAACGGTAAAAGGATCAAAAAGGGAGTGATTAAGCCGTTGGATCTTAAGAACCTTTAGGTTAAGCTATAAAACTTTGTTTCGTCCCAAAATGAATTTTTTTTTCTCCCACCCCTTTCCGAAGTTTGTTTAAAAAAAAAAAAAAAAAAAAAGTTAGTTAATTTTTTTTTGACGGAGAGGAAACCCGATCCCCGAGAACTGTAAGAAAGGAAACGAGAAAGTCAACGTGCCGAATTGCGAAAGCTTCGTCTGTAGTTGTAAACAAACCCATATTTTTTGCATTATTTATTCAAAATTTGTAACAATTTTTTTTTTATGAGCGTTTTTCCTTATTCCTGTTATTTCTCGAATTTTAATAAAAATGTGACGGTGGTTCCATTGAATATCGGCGACCTGGTTTCGCAGTTTATTTATTCTAATTTCTCATCTACCGTTGGACCGTTGGGCTCGATTATAACGCAGCCCCTTGGATGGGCAAAACTTTGTGCATTTTGAAAGGGTTTTAGTTAAGATTAAATCAAAATCATCATTTTTATTAAAAAAAAAAAAAAATTCTACTTATTTTTTTCAATTATTTAATTTTATTTCCTCATTCAAAGTCAAGCTCAGCGTTTCGAGTTTTTTTTCTCTTATTGTATATTTCTTGCCCTTCTCAATTAATAGATTAAAAATTAAACAAGAGTCGATCCTTATTAGATCAAAGTTTGCTTGAACAAAGATTTTTCCCTGTTTTCTCGTTTCTGCTAGGCCTAGGCCAAGTTTATTTGGAAAAAGAGGCGTGACATCACGTAAAATTATTAATGAAAATTACGCTGCGCAATATTTGCGTATTCTAATTACCCCTAGAATCGGTTTAATCTCCTAGCAAAGATAAAGCTCAATATTTTTTTGACGTAAAATCGACTCTCTGTAGACCAACTTAGCGCTTGATTTCATGTACAAAATACCTAGTTTTAAAAAAATAATTTTTTTACATATTTTTTTATCGTTAAAATGTCTCCACCGCTTGGCCAACCGGCCGGTGATGTAAACGAACTGATACCTTAATTATGTGCAACATTTTCCCAATATTTCCCGCTAGAAAATCATGAGATTTTTTTTCTTCCCTTATGAATTTGTTCTAAAAGATTTCTCTTGTTCTCTCTCTATCACGGTCATATAGACAGGTCCGGAAACTCCTATCCCTTATACAATGGAGACCATGTCCCGCTTAACTACGCGTAAATCAGTTCCTCTTTTCTACCACCGTGAGCGCTACTTGTTAGAGAGACGCTTTTTGATTGGTCGTTGGTAATGTAAACAACGATGGCGGCTACTTTCTCTTGTTGTTCGAAACGAGAGTCCCAGTGGGAGTCCCAACGTAAACATTAGACATGTTGCTGCTCTCTAGATCGCAGCGCCGCCAGTGGCCAATTTTAGAACTAATTTTGGCGTAGTTAAGCGGGACATAATCGGCATAGGAAGTTTCCGGACCTGTCTATACGACCGTGCTCTCTATTAATCAATCCGTGTCATAATGTTCCTTAGCATCTGAAGTTGGTAAAGCTTCTTTTTTTTTTTTTTTTTTTTCTCCCATTCGATCGTGTCTTGACACTCCCCTAAATTCGGTGACACACTACCTAAATATATAAGTAAATAAAAATTTCTGCTTAAGAGGGAAAAAAATGAAAATCGGAAACGGAAACGTAATAATCGATTGTAAGTTAGAATGCCTAGGGGTAACGTTCCAAGCGAACAATAACGAAATCTGCATTTCATTTGAAGCGTACGCGATAACTTTCGTTAACTCAACTTGGAATTCGGGCCCCAGGTCCGTTTAAAAAAAAATGAATACGAGTTAAGTTTCCTTGTACGGGAAAATCAATGTTAAAAAAAAAAAATTGGGTAGTAATAAAAGTTACCAAAAGTTTAGGTAACGCACGTTTCGAAAATAATAACGGACGTTTCGTCGTGCAAAAAATTAAATAATGAACTTAGCAGCTAAAGAAAAAAAAATGGAGTATGCCGGTGCTCTAATTAATTACACCTTCTAATTAATTATCTAATGGAGATACGGTTTATTGGTGTGGCGAAATATCAATAATTTTCGAATAAAATCTTCTTTTGTAAAGCGAATGAGAGGAGCTTAAGACATTGCATTAAAGGGAGGGTTTTATTTCTATAGTAATGAATCTGGTTGTAACGTAAGAATCCATCCCTCCTTTTCCTATTCCCCCAATTTCATATTTTTTATTTTAAATTTTACAAAGTGTAAAATATTAACTCCGGGATCTTGGGAAATTCGGGAAAAGTTTCTGCTCTAAATTTTATACCCTATTTTAAAAAGTTAACTTACAAATCACTTGTGGACCCGTGCCACTTGTTTAAACTTAGAAAAAGTTCCTGTCGAATTTAGATAGAGGCAATCCGCAATGCAATACGTAATTCAAATTATCGCATGAGATTTATTTACGTCAGTGAAATATTCGGAAAAAAAAGTATTTCATGGGTTTTCGACCCCGTAGATTTTAAATTTTAAAAAGGGTTTTAAACGGAATCGAAATCAATCGATTCAAAAGTTACTTCGAATCGGAAAAGGAATCTGGCTCAAAAATAGGTTTGAATCGGAATTAGAATCGAAATCGGATTTTTAAAATTCTATTTGTCGAATTGGAATCGGAATCAGAATGGCCCCTAAAATTATTGAAGAATTTTAGGGATCGGCAAGGAAATCAAATCCGCGCCTTGGAAATTTTTCAGACAAATTTGACGAAAAATTCGTAAATTTTGATATTTTGAGTCAGTGACTATCCGGAGTAGGGTTGCCCTTATTTTACGAATTTTGGAATTTCGGTGAACGTACCTCCTAATTTTTTGCAGTAACCGAAAGAAGATTCCCTGAATTTTTTTGGCGTCGTTTAGATGTGCCCACTAGAACCTAAAAATTTCAAAATTCCCTTAGAGATCAAAAAATCAAAAATTTTATTTTAAATAAAATTTTTGATTTTTAGGTCTTTAAGTAATGTCTCGTTTATTTCGGTCTCTAAGTTACATGTAAAAATGGTTTGTTTCCATTCCGATTTTTATGAAGATCACAAAAATATTTTTTCATTACTCATAAATAGAAAGAGCAACTTTCCGCGCATTTCAAATAATTTTCTGATTTTTCTGAACAATTAAGCATTCACTCGTGATGAAAACTATCTTGTTTAACCTACGAAGGCAAATGAATTTTCCTCCCTAGGTTAACAATATACTATTGAAAGTTACATATCTCATACGGTTTTGATGATAGAAGCCGAAATAAATAAAAAAAATTAGCAAAATTACAGCCACAATTTTTTTGCGAAAATTCTTCGTAAATTCGTCCTCCAGCACAGGAATCGTTTGTCATAAATAAATTCTCACTTCATTTTCGTAATCCGCATAAAAATTCGAATAGGGAACCACCATCTTTAACGTAAAAATAAAATGTTTTAATTTTCCGGTCACTCACTACGGGAATTTTGAAATTTTAAGGACCCCCGGGACACGGCTAAACGAGCCCAAAAAATCTGAAAAAAATTCAGGAAATCTTTTTTTCTGTAACTATAAAATAATTAAAAGGTGCTTTTGCCAAAATTCAAAAATTTTTAAAATAAGGGCCACCCTAATGTTTTTTGATCCAAAGGAAAACGATCGTAGGGTGAGTTAAACAAAAATCCAAACTTTGTAAAATAAGGATCTCCTATTGCCCAGCCATATTGTTGGTCTCAGCATAACCTGTGGAGCTTTACACATATTGCTCCCCCCCCCCCCCCCCCCATCTTTCACTCCCACCACGTTAATATGATAATACATCTACGACTTCTGTTGCCTCTCTGACCTTTTCATTCCGGCTGCAAGCGTGAAATTCAAAATTCCATTCTTAAAAGACTCTTTGGAAGAGACGCAGCACCCCGCAAAACATTTCGATTGATGAATAAAAACCGCTAAAACTCATAAAGTCACGTCTTATACAAACCAAACTATAATATTCCACAAAAATCCCTCTCCCTCCCTTAAAAACAAACCTTTCTTTTTTTAAACCCAGATTTACGTCACGCAGATTTCCGACGATTTTCTTTCTAAATAAAGTGTGTAAAAAAAAAAAAAATAAAATAAAATAAAAGTTTCCCTTGCAAAAATTTTTACTCTTGATAACTCAATTTTGAGTTTCTCAACTCCAGATGTACCCCTTATATATCTATCCATGCAAGGTATATATTATAATATATAAAGCACGCACATACGCGAAAGCTGAAAATTAAATCAAAAATAAGTTTTTCTTCAACGACGTTAGATGTCGAACAAGCATTTATCTATTTTAAAATTTTCCAAATGGAGGCGTCGATATTTTTTTTTTTTTTTCTCATGCGGAAAAAATCGAAAAAAAAAAAAAATTATGGCGCTCAATTTTATTTCGGATACGCCCCCTTATCGTGCTTCGGTTCATCTTCGATTTCAAAAATTCGAAAATGACTTACGAAAAAAAAAAAAAAAAAAAAAAAAAAAATTAATGAAGCTTTTGTTCGAATTTCTTATTTTATATATTCCCGCCGACGTGTGGGGGAAGAAGAAAAAAAATCGAACGGAAAAAGGAAAAAAAACCCTTTGTTAATTGGTGATTTAGACGTGTTTTATGACGTTTTTTTCTTCACCTTTTTTGACGGTTATTGAGCTTTATATTATACCCATGCCCGTGGTCAACTCGACAAGTCTTAAGGGTGGATTCGAAATTTATGGGGAAAGACTTATATTTTATTTTATTTTATGTTTTTTGATTTTTTTTTTGTTCCCGGCTGCTGATTTTAGATGCAGATTTCAATAGTCTTGTTCGTATCAGCCGGTATCATCATAGTTTGTGCCACAATGTGCTGTTGTGATCCAATTCCGGCGGGATCGGAGAACATGTCCAGACCGACTAGACCGAAAGTATTCACGTCCCCGGATGAACTTAAAAATTATTTGGAACAACTTGGGAATTTCTACGCTATAGCAGGCAGACCTAGGTAAGTCAAAAAAAAAAATTATACTGGGATATGGGGGTAAATCCCTACGTAGGAGTACGTTTTGGGGATACTGTCCCAATATTCCTAAATTTAAACAATGAAACGATTTAAAAATTTTAAGGCATTTTTTTTGCTCGTTTTTGGTCAAAAAATTCGAATTTTTTGATAACATTTTTTTTAAAATACTTAAAATTTTTTATCGAAAATTTCAAAAGTTGAGAAAAACTAGTCAAAATTTTAATTAAAGTCTTCAAAGTTAAAATTTTAAAATTAAAATAATTAAAATAATTAAATATTCATTTTTGGTGCGAACAGACCAATACACTCACAGACAGACAGATTAAAACTAATTTTGGACTTCAGATTCTTAATCTGTTCAAATTTCCGATAAGAATCGACGGTCTTTTATGCCAACAAAAAATTATCATTTTTGGCCCTTATATCGGTTTTTTGGAAATTTTTGCTGGAATATCAACACTTGCCCCCCAATTAAACAACTCCCCTGGGGTTGGCATCTTGTCCGAAAAACAGCAAAAAAATCGTCTGCCACAGTAGATTCTACCCCCCCACCCATACAAATCATTACAATTTTTTTTTTAAAATTTGTTTCGCAGATTTGGCAAAAGGACATTAGCACCATGGATGGCCAACTACGTCCGAGAAGACCCCGAAATATTCAGAGGTTTGCCCATCAGCAATACGGATTTGCTACAAATTCTATCAAGTTTTGCTCAGAATCAAGAAAAATAACGACTTTTTAAAAACAAATAATAATTTTTTTAAATAAGTAGTTCATAAAAAAATGTTCATCTTTTTTTTTTTTTTTTTCGACTTCAATTTTCTTTTTAAATTAATTAATTTATTTACCGTACATAATAAGCTTAACCTTATTTTTAAAAATATAAATATTTAAATTTTTTCATTTTATAAAAAAGAATTTCAAATTTTAATTGTGATTCCCTCCGTCAAAGATCAACTGGCGACGTGCTTATCTTCGTCGTTGGGTTGGAGATAGTTGGTTTTGATGTGGTGTAAAAGTGCCACGTGACTTAAAACGTTACCCCAACATGAGTGGGTAAACCAAATGACACGACATGACTTCCAACATCAATGAAAAGGTATCTCCGATTGGAGGTAGTTGGTTCTGACTCTTTGTAAAAGTGTCACGTGACCAAAAATTTACCCCTACACGACCGGGTGAACGACTTAAGGTGTCCCATAATTTTTTGAATTTTCGAATTTCGTATGTCTAACCGTCTCAAAGATTTCTTTTTGGAGTGTTGATAAACGGTGAATTTTTTCAGATTTTTAAAATGACGGGAAAGTGTGACTCATGGGCCGTCAATTTTGAAAAATTCCCATAAAATCCAAAAAATCTATTTTCATTTTATTTTATTTTATTTTATTTTTATTTATTTTTTTTTTGTGAAAATACACATGTTCCTTATCGGAAATTTTGCGTATATTACGAATCTGAAGTCAGATTTTTTATATCTGCCTAAGATATTGTTTTAGAAACAAAAATAAGTCAAAAAAAAAAAAAAAAAAAAATTGCGTAAAATGACAAAACTTGTTAAGTCCTTAATTTTGCCAATATTTTTTTCATCTCTAGCTCAAAAACTTAGGCAGATATAAAAAATATGACTTCAGATTCGTGATCTACGCAACATTTCCAATAAGACTCAAGTGCTTCTACACAAAAAAAAATAAATAAATAAATAAATAAAAAATCAAATAAAATAAAATAAAGTGAAAATGGACATTTCTTGGTTTTTACGGGAATTTTTCAAAATTGAAAGCTCATGACGCACACTTTTCCGTCATTTTAAAAATCTGAAAAAATTCAGCGTTTATTACCACTCCAAAAAGAAAACTTTGAGGGGCTTAAGACGTATGAAATTCGAAAATTTGAAAAATAAGGAACACCCTAATGAACGT
The DNA here is from genome assembly GCA_037577465.1 of Liposcelis bostrychophila. NCBI lineage: Eukaryota > Metazoa > Arthropoda > Insecta > Psocodea > Liposcelididae > Liposcelis > Liposcelis bostrychophila. The sequence continues at coordinate 8,594,766 of CM075207.1, read as the reverse complement.
GTCATGACATGATTTCCAACGGCCATTCAAAGGTATTTCCGTCGTTGATGCGATTGGAGATAGTTCGTTTTGACTATTTATAAAAGTGTCACGTGACCAAAACTTTACCCCAACATGAGCAGGTAAACGTGTCATGACATGATTTCCAAGTCATCAGAAAGTGTCTCCGTGGTGGAAACGATTGGAGATGGTTTGTTTTGACTCTTTGTAAAAGTGTCACGTGATTAAAAATTTACCTTAACATGAGCGTGTCATGACATGATATCCAATAGCAATCAAAAGTCTAGGGATGGAAATTGCACGGATTTTTTGTGTGTATATATGGGACCGTTCAAATGTTACGTAAGACCGGAAGAGGGGGGGGGGGCGGGAGAGGGGCTTCAAGAAATTCTTACGATTTCTTACACGGGAGAGGGGAGGGGGTCCGGAAAATCCTACGTAAGAATTTTTTATTATTATTTACTGTACAAAAAAATTCAAATTTAATATGAAAAATGGACACACCCCCATTTGCCCCCTTCTCTAAAAAAATAAATAAATAATAAAATAAAATAAAATAAAATAAAACAAAACAAAATAAAATAAAATAAAATAAAATAAAATAAAATAAATATAAAAAATACTCTAATTTTATGAAAAAAAAAAACTTTTTTTTGAAATTCTGTAAAATATTTTTTTAAAAATTGGCAGTGAAGAAAAATTAATGGGGGGTGGGGGGTCAGCGAAAATCTTACGTAATTTAAAAGGGGGGTTAAAGAAATCTTAGTAGATCTTACGACAGGGGAAGAGGGGGTCGGAAAAAAGTCTTACGTAATACTTGAACGCTCCCTGTATACCCATAAGCTAAACATAGGCGATCATGTATATGTATACGGTATACATATAGATTTCGTCTGCTAATTGCGGATTCTCATCAAAACAGACCATAACATTTACGACGGAGATATGTCAGTTGAACTCCAGCTCACGGAATTCTTTCACCGGAAAAACCTACACTCTCCTGCATTCCCAACTTTTATTTTTCCTTTTTATTTTTTGTGACATTCCAAACCGGTTTTGAAAAAAAACCGTAACGACTTGAGGGAGGAGGAAAAAAAAAAAAAAAAAGAGTAATTATGAAAAGCGGATTCTTCAAAAAATCCTGCTTTCGATATCTCGGAATGCTCTATATTTTTTCTTTAAAAAAAAAGTTTTCAAGAGTCCTTTTTACAAAAGAAAAATAAAAAAAAAACGGGGACGTTTGAAAATTTTCCTCGGAAGGATGTTAAGTCGACTTTTGTTTTTCATATCGTAAAAGCACCCTTGAACCGTCTTCGCCTTTTCCCCGTTAAAACAAACAATGAAATATCGTTTTTATTCCGGCTCATCGAAATCGATAATTATAAAACGGGGGGAATATTTGAAAATCAGATTACAAAAAAAATATTTAAAAAAATAGTTAAGGAACATCCTTTTATTTTACAGGAAAATTGTTTATTGTTTTTAAATAAAAGCGCGGCTACATCAGACGGCTGACGAACTGATTTAATTATTCGGAATATCAATAATCTATTAATCTTGGGATGGTTTTTTTTTTATGACGTCACTTTCACACGAGCTTCGTCATTTCTTTTTTTTATTTAATTTACAGTTCTCTCACCTTTCCCTTTCCTTCCCCCCCTTTTTTTTTTGCGAAAAATCGTTTTGAGACTTTGCTAAACAAGTCGTTTTATTTATTTTACTATGATTGATGGGATCCTTATCGTGTAAATGTCATAAGCGGTTGATAACAGATAATTCAATAAATTAAGTTAGTGTTTCAATTAGACGCCCTCGATTTACTAATCAGTTCAACTTGTGAAAAAGATTACAACCCCACGATGAGTGGGAGGGGGGGAGGGGAAAGGGTCAAATTCCAGAAAAATAAAAATGGAGACGTTTAACGAAAAGGTGAGTGGAGGCGATTAATTTGATAAAAATTAATACGCGGTGTAAATGTCATAAGTCGGAGTATGTTTGTGTATGAAGTCATTCTTTTTTAGAAAAATCGACAGAGCGTAGCAAAAAAATAAATACGAAAATTAATCGTGTTATATGAGAGCTTTCGATCTACTTATTCCTAATAAATTAGAGGAAAGGTGTGACAATGAATTATTTTGTCGATAAAAAGAATTTACCGCTTATTAAATTTTAATTTTAAACTACTTATTTTATTAAGGTCGGCCTTATCGAAGCTCCAGAGAATGAATTATTCTCTGTGTAGACCTGTCAAAGCATGTTTCAACCTGTTCTCACTAAGAGACAACACCGGCCATATTTCGAAATTTCTCATTCCTCCCTAATATTCTTTTTCTGTATTATATCTTTAAAGGCAAAGCACTGGGCTAAGAAACATTTAAAAAAAAAAAAAAAAAAAGTGATGCGCCCGACATTGCTTAGTTATGCAACCGGTGATGCAAACTCAATTAAAATTTTTTTTAGCCCATCTCCCGAAAATTTTTAATATTATTTGCATGAATTAAGGGGTTTTAGGGGTCGCTGATTCCGAATCTGAAATTCGATTTTACATGGGGGGCACTGGTGGCTCCCCAGAAAATAAGCTTTTTTTAAATTTTCGGAAAAATAATATGTGGATATCGATTTATATGTTTTCCGGCAACCTGATTTCAAATCTAACATCGAATTCTGGGTAGGGGGTACTTGCACCCCCCCCCCCCCCCAAAAGAAATAATCTTGTCTTAAATTAGCTCCCTCCTGGAAAATTAACTTGTCTTTATATTCCAAAAACCAATAATTTTTCTGCCTCCATTTTATTGGCAAGTATTTTTAATATAAATTGCAAATATTTTTTTATATAAAATGGCAAGTAGTATTAAAAGGCAATATTGGTAAGTAAAAAATTAATATTTGGGCAGTAAAATAATTATTATTGGAAGTAAAATCTTTTTTCGGCAAGTAAATGCCAACAGAAGTCATTACAAAATTATGAAAAAACTTCCCTAATCAAGACGCTCACCTCAGGCCCTGCACAAATTTAAAAAATTGGGGGCCTTTTTTTATTATTATACACATTCTGGAAGTTCCCTCATTTTCCTAAGTAATTAAACGACCTAATCACAAAAGCAAACTATTATATATATTACTAGGATAAAATTTTTTTAGGAAAAAAAATTGACAATAGCACGTCAGTAATTTCAGTGTTCCTGTTGTTTTCTATTCATGAAAAACTAAAAAATTGCCTTTGCAATAAATTAATAGTATATTGTTAACCTAGGGAAGAAACTGAATTGCCCCATTGAGATTCACCTCAACGGGGATTACAAGTACCGGAATTATGGGGATTACAAGTTCATTCGTGAATTTTTCTTTTAAATAACTTTAATTTTTCCTATAATGACAATTTTACGTACCGTAGAGTGTGGCGCAATTAAAGAAAACATTTTTTTTGTTAACCTTTTCTTAATTAACTGACAGAAAAAGTAATTTTAAGGGCAGTCTCCACTTGATGACGTTCACGGCATTCGCGTTGTCCGTCATCGCGGTTAACGTAATCGCACCGGAAGTACTTTGCAGGTTTAGCTCCCGTAAACGTTTGTGGCATAAAAAGAGTACCGTATATTTCATTAAGTATACAAAATTGGCTTACCCAGAATTTGTTTTGGAACAGATTTATTGTCTTCCCCATGCCCGAATTAAAATTTTTCTTTTTAAATCCGTAAAAACATCTTTCAAAACCGCCATTTTTAATGTTTGTAAATAGAAAAAAGCAGAAGATGATCAAAAAAATCGTGGTAAAAGATCCACAAAACTTCCGGTGCGATTACGTTCATCGAGAAGGCGGATAACGCGAATGCGGTGAACGTTATCAAGTGGAGACTGCCCTTTACTGACACTTCTTATTCTTTTAATATCATTTAATTTTTTTTATACTTCCAAAAAATTTTTCATACTGACCATAATCATACTTTCCACTCGATACTTACCGTTTAAATAAAATACTGCTACTTTCATTTTTTTGCCAAACAATATAAAATACTTGCCAAACCCGTAATAAAATACTTGCCGATTAAATAGTCCCCTTATTTTTCGAGTAATAATAACTAAGAAAACTGAAAATTTTAAAATTGAATAGTCCGCCATCTTTAATTTAAATTTTTTCAAAATTTGGACTTCAGATTCAGACGTAGGAGTTTAAAATACCACCAAAATATTTCGTTTTTATTATTTTTAAACTTATAAACGCCTCAACGCAGAAACAGCTGTTTTGCCCATAAGCTAAACATAGGCGAAGCGTTCTTTTTAAACTTTTTCAAACGCAAATATTGGATATTTACTTGCATTTTTAAGTTCTTAAGAGTAAAAAGAGCGATAAATAAAGGGTTTACGAAATTCGAATATAAAAAATCTGTAATATTTTAAATAAGATTTTATTAACCATCCGCCATCTTGAATTTTAATTTTTTTAAAATTTTGACTTCAATTTCGGTTTCAGCTGTTCAAAATACCCCTAATTACATGGTTTTTATAATTTTTTAAGAAAATTAAAATTCTGCAGGGTTGCAAAAATGATAAGTCCATATATGGACCAATGGGTGTCTGGGGCTTTAAAATCGATGGGTCTTTATATAGATCCAAGGACAGCAAAGGGTTAAGTATAAAAATATCTAGTGTTCCCCCTATAGAATTTTTTGTTCTTATTTATTTATTTATTTATTTATTTATTTATTTTCTTATTTTGTTCCTATTTTTTTTTTCTTTTTTTTTTTACTGCTTTTCTTTTTGCATTAACACTACTTATAATATATAGTAGCGGTGTGGTAAAGTTTCCGACTTCGAACCGAATGATCGAGGAGTTCAAGTCTAGACAAGTCAAGACAATTTAAGACTTGTTTTGTAAAGTTCTTGTTGCTTGTTCAAAACCTCGCCCGCAGAAGTCTGCGTTTCAGGATTCATTTTTTTTTCTTCTGCCACTTTTAAAAAATATTTTTGTAAAAATAAACGAAAATAAGAAAAACCTCCAGAAAAATTCAATTAAAGATCAAAAGTAAAATACCAACACATTTTTCTAATTTAAGAATACCTAGCTTTTCCACGAAATTTCGCTACGAAAATTAGTGCTCATTGTAGTTTTGATTTTCAGCAATTTTATCAAGTCTTCCGTTCGATTTTTTTTTTGGACACTGCCAATGCCGTCAATACTAGGTTTTTTTTTCGGAAAAAATGCATAAATGCTTTTCCTGACATTAAAATTTTGAAGACTCATTAAAATTGGTTCATGCGGAAATAATTTTTTGAAAATAACACAGCGAAAAGAAAAAGTAGTATCAACACTATTAGAGTTTTCTCGTTTTTCCCCTCCCCCCTTTTCGGGGAGGGTGACCTGAATTGGTGACTACGAAAGTAAGCATCAATGTCGAACGATATCTTGTAATGTGTACTCAACATGGCGTCAATTACGATACATGCATTAACAAATGGCTGCACCCGTCAGATCAAATTAATCTTTCATGTTAAATTCTTTTAATCACTTCCTTTTTCCATTTATTTTCGAATTTCCGGCATTTTTTTTTCAAGTTTATAAAGATTTAATAAAAAGTAAGGGTCATTCAACCGCTTTTTAAACGATCCTTATTTCACTATCTATCACTGCGCCACCAACCCGTACGAAAAAGTGACGCAAAAATTGCACAATATTTTTGTGGAATAAATGCAGAAAATTTTATAAGAAATAATTCGAGTTTTTTAATATTTTCACAAAAAATTTTCAAAATTTTCATTCATTTTTAATTTTGTCAAAATTAAATTTTGAATTTTCGAAGGTCAAAATTTATCGCTTCGCTTTTTACGCTTCTGACGTTGACGATTTAACAGATTTAACCGTTCCTCCTATTTCCTTTTATTATTGCAATAGTTTTTATGACGCTATTTTCCTTCGAAGTAAAAAAAGAAAAGAAAAAGGAGACCTCCCATTTATTAAAAAAAATCGGAAAAATTTTACATTGTGCATAAGTTTTCCTTGTGTGATTTAAAAAGTCATAAAACCGATTTTTATTTTATCATATAAGGTTTCATAAATGGCGTTTTCTCCTGTATTTTTCATTTTTTTTTTTACTAAAAACAATGAAAATAAATTGTAAACACTGCTTACGAAACGTAAGGAAACTTAATACATAACTATTTCGTCGTTAGATAACAGAAATTAAAGTCGGCTTGTGATTAAGGACGGAAGCAAAAATGCGAAGAAAACAAGTGGATGAAGAACAAAAAAAAAAAAAAAAAAAAAAGGGAAAAGATGAAAAAAAAAAAAAATTACGCGCGAAATTTACATGGGGAAAGATCTTGACAACGGCTCTTCATTAGTGCCCGTGAAATACCTGATTGAATTACAAAGAGTAACGCAATTAGTTATATTTCCTCCCCCTCCCTCGATTTTTTTCTCTTTTTTCACTTAAATGCTTATTGTTTTTTTCCTGTTGAAAACGCGTCGCAGATATTAAGATTTATATGTTCTCTTTAACAACTTTCAGCCAGGGGTTTCGCAGTTTCTTTTTTTTCCCCCAATGCTCGTCCTCAAAAGTCCATTCTCATCTAAACTTCTACTTCAAGTTCATTCTAGTTTTTTTTTTCATTTTCATTGTCGTTTCCATTCTCATCGTTATTGTTATCCTCCTAGTCCTCATCGTTATCCTTATTCCTTTTCATCTCTTCTTCCACATTTAAATCCTACTGCTCATCCTTATTATTGTCTTTACCCCTATCATCCCAAACCATATTTGTAATCCTAATCCTTATCCTAATCCAAAGTCATAATACAAATCCTAATCCTTGTTGTAATCCTTATATTAATAATACCAGCCAATATTCCTGTTAATTCATGTTCCTAATCCTAATATTCCAACATAAAGTCCTAGCCCTAATCCTAATCGTCCTAACTCATAATCCCAATCCTTAAAATCGTAATCCTAATAATTATCCATATCGTCCTAACCCAATGTCCTGATCATCGTCTCACTCATAATCCTAATCCTTAAAATCGTGATCCTAATAATTATCCTTATTGTCGTAACCCAATGATCCTCATCTTCTTGTAATACCAACTGATGTTCCTAATCCTAATGTCCTAACCCAAAGTCCTGACCCTAATCCTAATAATTATCCATATTGCCCTAATTCTGGTCTTCTTCCTCACCTATATTCCTAATTATTATCATCCCAACTTAAGAGTTCTAGCCCTTAATCCTAATCCTCATAATCCTAACTTTTAATCCTAATCCGAATAATTATCTTTGTTGTCTTAACTTGAAAGTCCTAATCCTCCTCTTCCTTATCATCCTAACCCAAAGTCCTAACCCCAATCGTCCTAACACATAATCCTAGTCCTCATCCTTGTAATCCTAACTTATATTCCCAATCCTAATAATTATCCTTATCGTTTTAACCCAGTAACTTGACCCTAATCCTCTTTCTTATAATCCTAACTGACGTTCCTAATCCTAATAACCTAACTCAAAGTCCTGGCCCTAATTCTAATTCTAATGATTATCCTTATCTTCCTAACCCAAAGTGCTAATTCTGGTCTTCTTCCTTACAATCCTTACCTATATTCCTAAATTATTATCATCTTAACATAAAGTCCTAGCACATAATCCAAATCCTCATCCTTACAATTCTAACTTACATTCCTAATCCTAATTATTCTTGTCTTCCTAACCCGAAGTCCGAATCCTGATCCTTATAGTCCTTATCCTAATTTTTGTTCTAATCCTCATCCTCATCCTTATCCTTATCCTTCTGCCTGTATCGGAAAGAGCAGTTCGGCGCTTTCGCTTTTATGTTTTCTTCTCGTTCGCTTTTTGTCCGACCCTGAATTTTTTAAATTAAAAACTTTCTAAACTTCCCGCACGCCCACGTATCATTCATTCGGACGTTAAATCAAAACCGAATTTCTTTGACTTGTTAAGGAAAATGAAAAGTTTTCACCCCTGATAATTAATTATGACACCTTTTTTTTTTTGAGAAAAAAAAAAAAAAAAAGGAAAAAGGATAATTAATCAAATTAACGCATGCTAAATGATTCTTAAACATTTTAATATTTTCCAGGGTTCTTTTGTAAAAAAAAAAAAGTAAGTTTAGTTTCTGAGAATTTTGCAAAATTAAGTTTTTTTTTTAAAAAAAAGGGAAACTGGAATATGACATTCCTGACCCATTTTGTTTTATTCTTTCTCTTCAGTTATTCAGTTGTCTTTTTTCACATAAGCATCCAGTTCTACTTTTTTTTTTTTTTTTTACTAACAAATGTAAGGCAATGGATAAAATGATAAAATGATATTAGGGCTCAAAATGGCGACAAGATCAGAACAAGGAAATTCATATTAATGTAAAATGATTTTGGTTCGACCAACCCTACTGTCAGGCCAATTCCTCGCCAAATTGGGAAGACAGGATCAAGGTCACAAAAACCCAAATTTCGGTTGCTTTTTTTAAAAAATAATCTTGGTATTTGCTTACCATACACACATCCTTCCAACTCCCCGGAAAAACCATCTGCTCTGGAACCAGTGAAAATAGAAACCCCACGCATTTCAGTTCCTCAGATCCTTCCAGCCCACCTAAAAACAAAGAAAATATCCCGATATCATTACACGTGTAAAACATAAAACGGTTTCCGGTTAATGATAGTTTGTTTTACCCTAAAGTACCTTTTCCTAGTAAGATATCAATATAATAGTTTTAATAAAAGACATCAAATTAAATTAAGTCAAAATCCCAAACACCGTCCTCCCACCTTTGGGAATAATTTTACCAACTCTCTCAGTGATCATTTTTAACAACTTACGGCGGCAATGTTTCTTCATTTAAAACCTCGTCTTATAACTGAAAAATCCTAAATTGCCTTTTTTTATTCGGTCGCAATTTTTTTTTCTTTTATTAAAGAGATTTTTTAATTAATTTAATTACTTCCGCGTAGCCGATTATTCTGAAATCCGCCACCATAAGATGCCTGTTCATTTTAAAAAAAATCATTAAAAATAATGTAACACAGCGATTATTTGTCTGTTCCAAAAATCCTTTACAACGACTCAACAAAAAGAGACGAAATTAAATAATGTTTTTAAAAACAAGTTTTTTTTTTATGTAACTCTTTGTCGTCTGAAGACTTTATTAACGTTTATTGAAAAGTTTGAAGAACAAAAAAAAAAGAAGAGCGCCCAATACTTTTTGTTTCGTTTCATTTTATTAACTCTAAACGTTTTTCCTTTTTCCTTCTTTTTTTATGTTGCTTTCTTTTTTTCTCTCGGCCATATCACTTTTTTATTTACATTGAATTACCCGATTAGATGTTAAGAATCCGAGTTTGATTATCCTTTAAGCGTTTGGGAATGCTCTTTCTTCTCTTTTTTTTTCTTCTTGACTGTACCGTATCGTACCCTACTGCACTATTTCATTAAGGTAACAAGTTTGAAAGGATGAGAATTTTTCAAGCGAAAAGTTTTAAGAGAAGAAAATCAAAGGAGACACATGATGACAGGAATGATGTAGTGTTGTAACATGTTTTTTTGGGGGGAGGGGGAGGGAGTGTTAATTTTTTTTTTTTTTAGGAAAATGCACTCAAGAGAATGGAATATGAAAATTAGGGGGCAAAGAGCTTCTGACAGAATAAAAACCACCTGAGTTGTGACAATCTTCAAAAAATTTATAAAAACTACTCCAGGATTTTGAGCTTTTTTTGAGTTTTCAGAAAAACCAAAAGTCAGAATTCGAGCTTTTAATACACAAAAGTAACTAACTACTACTAATTAACTATTATACATTAACTACTATTAACTATTACACTACTAATTAACTACTCATAAATTAGTTCCTCCTTTCTACCACCATGAACGCTAATTGTTAGAGAGACGCTTTTTGATTGGTCGTTGGTAATGTAAACAACGATGGCGGCTACTTTCTCTTGTTCGCCACGAGAGTCCTACTAATAGTCCCAACTTAAACATTAGACAGACATGTTGCTGCTCTCTAGATCGCAGCGCCGCCAGTGCCCAATTTCAGAACTAATTTTTGCTTAGTTAAGCGGGACGTGATCGCCAGAGGAAGTTTCCGGACCTGTCAATACGACCGTGTACACCTTGTGCAAAGTCGGGTTTGAAATAAGAAGTTGCAATCCTTGAATGGACTTAGTCTACTTCTGCACTGAAGTACAGATTTCTTATTAAATTTTTTTACTATTCACTAAAAACCTTTGCATGAAGCTTTATTCCCACGAAAAAGAAAAAAAATCACCAAATAATATTCTCACCACTGGGAAAAATAAGCTTATGACATTTCTGCATACCTTCAGGCCATGTAGAAAATTGTACTGTCAAGAATTATCATATATTGCAATTGCAACTGACATTTCCAAAATGTCCCACATCCTCTTAAATCTGATTAAAGCTGTTTCTGTTCCGTACCGCGTGACTGCATGATAACCTGGAAAAGAAAAAAGAATATTTAGAAAATTATCTAAACCAAATTTTTTTGGTACATTACATTAGGGTGGTTCAAAATAAATCGAGGTTTCCCGATTTAGCTGCACACTTCACAGTAGGTGCCTCTATGATAGTTATGACCTCTGATAAGATATCTTTGCTTAAATTAATTTCCTTAAGCAGCGCCGGGCCTTTGAAGGTGTCTGCGCACGTTTTCGATTTTTTAATGCTTTTTAATGGGATTTATTTAATTTTTCGACATGGAAATGCATCGCATTTGCATAGAATCATAAGAATATTTATTGTTTTAAAGAATTAACACGATTTCAAGAAATTAAAAGCTCCAAAAAAAAAGCAGGATGCCTAAAGTACGATTTCCTCAACTTGGCCGATTCGTTTTTGACGTCTGTCATCCCGAAGGTCGATCCAAAATTGAAAACTGGGGTTTGCGTAAAAAACTTACCTTAGTAGCATTGCAAAAAAAATTAATATTGCAATTCGCATACAGGGTGTTTGCGAAAAAAAAATTATTTAAAATCTTTTCTCAACTTGACCGATTAATTTTTCGACTCTATGACGCGGAACTGTGATCCTAAATTAGAAAATGGGGTTTACGGAGATAACTAACCTTACTAGCATTGCTGAAAAAAATAATAACGCAATTCACATATAGGGTGTTCGCAAAAAAAAAATATTTAATTTTTTTCAATATTTAAAATATTTAAAAAATTTTTTCGGCTTTTTCAGGCTCAACTCGGATCCAAAATTAGAAAATATGGTTCAAAAAATGGAAAAAAAAAAATCGTGTAGAAAAAAAGATCGATCTGTAGCCTATAAGGATATATCTATATATCTCTCTATCTTTTAATGTTTTTTAGCAATGCTTGTAAGGTTAGTCTTCTCCGTGAACCATATTTTCTAATTTTGGATCCGAGTTAGGCTTGAAAAAGTCGAAAAAATTTTTTAAATATTTTAAATATTGAAAAAAATTAAATATTTTTTTTTGCGAACACCCTATATGTGAATTGCGTTATTATTTTTTTCAGCAATGCTAGTAAGGTTAGTTATCTCCGTAAACCCCATTTTCTAATTTAGGATCACAGTTCCGCGTCATAGAGTCGAAAAATTAATCGGTCAAGTTGAGAAAAGATTTTAAATAATTTTTTTTTCGCAAACACCCTGTATGCGAATTGCAATATTAATTTTTTTTGCAATGCTACTAAGGTAAGTTTTTTACGCAAACCCCAGTTTTCAATTTTGGATCGACCTTCGGGATGACAGACGTCAAAAACGAATCGGCCAAGTTGAGGAAATCGTACTTTAGGCATCCTGCTTTTTTTTTGGAGCTTTTAAATTTCTTGAAATCGTGTTAATTCTTTAAAACAATAAATATTCTTATGATTCTATGCAAATGCGATGCATTTCCATGTCGAAAAATTAAATAAATCCCATTAAAAAGCATTAAAAAATCGAAAACGTGCGCAGACACCTTCAAAGGCCCGGCGCTGCTTAAGGAAATTAATTTAAGCAAAGATATCTTATCAGAGGTCATAACTATCATAGAGGCACCTACTGTGAAGTGTGCAGCTAAATCGGGAAACCTCGATTTATTTTGAACCACCCTAACATTACATGCATGAGAAGAGTAAGTATTTTGAATGAAAAAAAAAAACAATACAATAAAAGAAACAGGATAAGGAAATTTTAAAAAGTTACATGTAAAAAAGAAGTTGGCCTTATTAGATTATTGCTTTACCTGTGTCTCAAATAAATTTTATAAGAGAAAGCGATCGAAGGAATAGTAAGTAGTTGCACATACGAATTTCATTGAGCTTTTTAAACTTTTTTTGTTCTAGTTTTGTTTCTTAGAACTGCGTTTCGTGAACGTACGAGTAGTACATATGAAATATGACTTTTTTCATTCGTTGAATCCTACCCACCGGCCTTAAGAAGAGGCTTTACGGAATACCGGAAGGAATGGCTATTTTGTCAAACACTCGATTTACGGGGGTGGGGATCCAATTTTAGGTGTCAGACGAACTCCTTTAAGTTTTAATTAGTTCCAAGCAACAAAAAAAAAAAAAAAAAAAAAACAGGAATGCAAAATCAAAGTTTTTGGACCGCGAATTTTTTTTGAAATTATTTTTCCGCCTCCCGTACATTTCAGACAGGTTGAAACTTGCACTGAAAATTCCAGGATATACCACAAGAGAGAAAACAGCCGTTACATCCGGCATCCGTGAAACCACTTCTTAAGGTAATGAGTAAATTACATAAGAGGTGTCGTCATAAAAGTGCAAATTCTACCGACGCTGAATTTTAAAACCCACTTTTTAATTCAACATAATAATAATAATGTTATCAGACGTTACATTCTAATGTTTACTATGAAACGGTTAATGCACAAAAATTTCAGATATTGAAGAGTACACGGAAAAAAAGTTGACACATTTTACATTTTTGTTTATATTTTTAGACAAAAGCTAAACATGAGAACGCGACAGAACATTAACATATGGAATTCGATTCTTTTTTCCCCGAACACCCTTTAAATTTTTAAGACCCATTAGCAATAATAAATCCAGGTCGTTTATAATCGGAACTCACAGTTTAAGTTGATCGTTTCTAGGATACTGTTTCAGAAAAAAAAGATTCTACAAAAAAAAATTAATAAAACAAATTAATTGCAATATGAAATTAAGACTGATGTTACTTTTTATCAACTATTTCATAGGAGCTGATGGAGAATTTAACGAACAAGAAGAAAATATGTTAACGGATTTTTTGGGTTATTTGAAAATAAAAAACTGTATTTTCATAGACGATCAAATCCAACCATCAACGTTGAAAAAATTATCTGCTTCAAATATTTACACTACTATACCGGTACCCGTTGAACCTTTTGATCCACTGCTTGTAATTACCGAACAAAAAACGATGATACTTTCGAAAACCACTGTAAATTTCCCCGAAGTAAAAGAATATTTCTCTGGACTGCAAAAAGTAAGCTCAATGAATCATGTAAGTTCAATGAAATGAATAATTAATTATTACAGGATGATATATTGGATTTAGCATGCAAATTCATTTGGCTGTTAATTGTCAACGCCTCTCATATAAATCACAGTGATTTTTTTGTACCTTATGACTGCGAATTTTATATTATTTATTCGTCAGGAGATTCCTCTGGTTTCAAAATTACAAAAATTTTATAATTTTGGAAAAAACTTCATTCAAAAAGACTTCGGGACTTGGTATCGTAGCGGTAGCTATGAATTTTCGATAATTCGCCGTTTCCCTCACAAGATGGACGCAAACCAAACTTCACTTAGAACGCAAGGCGATTGTACCAAAGTAATCATAAGATATTTTGAATTTCCAAAAAGTGAGATAGCATAAATTACTTTTATTTTAAGGTATTGGATTTAACATCTAAAGACTCCAAATATGTCGGTCATTTATGTAGTGAGGGGGACTTCGTCAAAGATCTATTACGAGTAATGAATTTTCAGTATGTTCTTGATATTTTGTTGTAAATCGACAGTCCGATATGTCAAAAATTTTTTTATTTATTAGCCTTGTAGAAACAAAACTCGAAAAACATTTCAATCTATCGAAATTTGACATTATAATAAAAAAGGCTGCTGTATTTAATGGAAGAAACTACCAGAAGTACATAAAATATTGGCCGAAGGGAAGGTAAGACCAAATTCGCTTTAATCGCTTAAAAATTACAGTTATTATCAAAACATTCAACGAATACAAACATCCATTGCCAAAAACACAGTTAATACCATAGATTTAGATTTACTCCCTGATTCATTGCCATTGTCACTCCTTTCTCAGTCACAGTCTGTGTAAAAATTGTTTGTTGGTGCATGTATTTTCAGGCTTGATTTATATATAAAATATCCCACAACAAAGATGAGCGATGATTATTTCTACAGACCTTTTGGAACGGATGTATGGGTAACTCTGATATTTACCGTGATTGTAGGAGGATTGTTCTGCCTGCTTATTAAATATTTAAACAACCTCTGTGCTGAACAGCTCCGAACACCCGATGTCTTAAATTACATTTTGCTACCGTTAGATTCGATCTGTAATCAAGGTCAGTAGAAAGAGTGGCAAAAGCAGAAAAAAAAAATTTATGAAAAAACAGTGGAAAAACAGACACCCGGCTTTATGATAACATGATTATGATTCTTTTACTCGAAATCGCCAGTCTGTTATGAGAAGAGAACATGACCAGATGGCTCTTGAATTGTTCTGTCATTAGCAAACATTTTTGAATTACAACTGTTACAGGAGAAGATCACGACTACACAATATCCGTTCGAGTGTGTAGTTTCATTTTCCGCTTCCTCGGAATCTTTATAGTTCAGGCGTTTTCCTCGGACCTAGCGTCGTATCTATCTTCACAAATTTTAAATCTACCTTTCAACAGTCTGGAAGAATTCGAAAGGAATGGAAAATATAGATTATTAATAAAAGAAAATCCAGATCTTTTTATGTACCACTATTTTGCAGTAAGTATGAATTAACGATTAGGTTAACTATAATCTTATGTTCAAAATGTTGCAAAATAAGGGTGAACGTTATTGTGCGTCTATGATGTGATGATACTCTAAATCAGAAATTGCCCACCAAACAAGTTATTTCTATGATGATTTCATAAATTAAAACTTTTTAGGATAAAAATGATAATCTGGGACAACGGATCAGAAGCGGATTAATAACATACTACAAATATACAGGGGAAATAAATGAAAAACTATGTAGCAATGAAAAATTTGCTTTTGCTTTTCACAATGCCGCTTTTCCAAACATCGACTGCTCACTCGTACGCATTCCTCAAGTAGTGACGACTTACTTGCGCATATTTCAATGCGGATATAAAAATTATTACACAAACATCATAAATCATGTGTGAGTGAGTATGTGTGAGTATTGATTATTAAATATAACCTGCCTCGCGGGCCCGTAGCCAGAACGAAGAGTTAGGGGCGGCAGTAGGGCTTGCTAAGGGGGGCAATAGGCCATCATTTCCTATACCTGTAATGTTTAGCAAATTTACTCCAGGGGGGGGGGGGCACCAAGTCGGGCCCCCCCTTGGCTACGGGCCCGACCTGCCTTCGAATACTCCATATATCACAGGCATATGGGACTGTGCCTAGGAAAATGGATCTTAGGGTGAATAGCAAAATTGTACAGGAAATCAGAAAAATAGATGTATGAAAAAAAAAAATCACTTTTTGGAAAAATCAATTCTTATTCTTATTCTCCTCATGTATGCCTATAGATTTCTGCAAGCCTGGGAATTCGGAATAACTGAGAGACTGCTAAGAGAAGAAAAGAAAAATTCAGTCGAGCGCTATCTCCAACGTGAAGAAACAGATCTTCATCCAGTAGAAATAAATCAACTGGTTTATATATTTTGTATCCTCTGGTTCGGTTGCATAATTGCGTGGATATTATACTTCTGGGAATTTGTCATCAAATTCATAACAAGGAACTTTAAAAAAAGAAACGTGATAACGCCTAACCCAGACCCACAGACAATGTTTAAAATATCAAACTCGCAAAAAAATAATTTTACAGGATCAGTGAAAATGCTGAGCCTAAAAAAGAAATGGGCTGGAATTTTTTTGAAACGATGTAATCTTTCAACCTAATTAACTTCGATCTTATTCTTTAGAGGCGACCGTAGAGTAAAGCGTATCAGAACGGAGATCTAATGAAGAACCAAAAGGAGCTGAAGAAATGCAAAACCACCTAAATTTTACAAGTCAATCGTAAAAGATTGGTGAATTCCCAATCCTGTGACGAAACCAACTTTCATTTTTCTTACATTAATGTAAAAGAGATTATAGTTATTGTTGTTATAGTTATAGTTATTTTTACTAATTTATTTGGTACCATGATTTTGGGGATTTAGTTGTTCGGAATTCTCCTTTTTTTCGCGTTCCTTAATAAGGGAGAGGTTCTGCGGATCAAAGAGTTAAAATGCTAAGAGCCCGACGGTGCCTTACTCACCACCTAATTAGGGCGATAGCAGTCAGTCGTCTGTGAAACTCGGTGGCGGAACCACCGGAGTTTTTTTTGTATCTGCCGCGTTTCTTTTTTTCTCTGTTATGTAAATAGCTGTAAAATAAATCGTTTGTTTTCGTTATTTTAACTCGTTTATTTTTTTTCTTTTTAAAATGGCAATTCATATATTGCACATTTTTGGTGCCGAAACCCGGGAAAAACGGGAATTTTTTCAAAATTACCATGTTGCGCAATAAGTTGTGCAATCATTTACATCCATCTGGATAACTCTTTATGTACTTTTTGTATGCAACTGATATGATTTATCATGCCTGCCCCTAAAAGTTAAAAAATATGTAAACGCAACGCATCCATGCTACCGAGTTAGCATGATTTTTTTATTGTGTTAAAAGAAATTTCGAACATCGCCGAAATAGGACATTTTTTTTTTACGCATTCCAGGCCACGCAATGCGTGATTTATCGTAAGAACGTGTTGTTCTTATTTTTAATATAAGATGATCAAGCAGCAGGAATGCTCACTGCTTTTTTGGCGTTTATTAATTTAATCCAGAAAAATGGAAAAAAAAGTGCCCTGATTTTATATGGGAACATTGTAAGAAGGGAGTTTAACACCTTCGCGGACAGTTTAATGCCTATTTCGAGTAACGTTTTTATCGCATTTAGTATAAATGTCTCTGAAATTTTGAGAAAGCTACCATTCCTTGGGAGCTAGTCTCCCGATACCCTCCTGGAAAAAAAGAAGTCAGGCAATCCGTTCTTTTTTTCTAAATATCCTATCTCTTGAAAAAGAAGTCAGGCAATCCGTTCTTTTTCAAGCTCTAAAAAACCTATACATAAAAAAGAAGTCAGGCAATCCGTTCTTTTTTATGAATACCTAACAGAACCATTATGTAAGAAAGAAGTCAGGCAATCCGTTCTTTTTTACAAAGCATCCTATCTCTTGAAAAAGAAGTCAGGCAATCCGTTCTTTTTCAAGTTCTTTTCTCTCATCTATTCTTTGCAATAAGATAGAAGATAGGCATCAAAGATATATTTCATGGGAACCGGACGCTAAAACCATAAGAAAGACTACAGAAGAAGAAAGGAGGAAAATTACTGTGGAGGAAAGGGATGGTCAATCAACCACGCTTTCTACATCAAAAAAAACATATGAGCCAAGGAACCGCTAGATGTTCTCATCATTGGACGCTTCAATCCATAGAAGTTATCATTCACCTAAAAAACATTTCGAAGTGCACGGTAAAGTGATCCTAAAGGATTCTACATTTTTTGAATTTTTTTTAAAAAAAAAGAGACAGTCGTGATTTTGTTTATGTAAAAGGGGGGCATTTATACGTTTATAAATATTTAGGCTAGAATATATATTTCATTGTATTAACTTGATAAATATCGTGGACTTATTAATTAAATTCATCCTTCATCTGTTATTATATAAAATAATAAGCTCAGAGGTCTTTGGAAAGACTCCAGAAAGCGCTCTTATTTTGAAGGGACAACATTTTTTTACAGCTTTTATAAGAAAGCTGTTGGCATCCTATATTTTTCTTTATATTATATATGCAGCAGTCGTCTAACTCCTGTTTTCGCAGGAGTAAAAATTTAACTGCTTGAGTTAGAGCATATCATAATTTTGGCATCCCTTGTGGGGATGATCTTTGCAAAAATAACAAAGTCGCGAAAATATTTATATAATAACAGATAAGGAATTTAATTAATTAGAAGTTTGTAAACATAATACAATATGCCTAGAAGAACGCGTAGTAAATCTAAGGATAAACAATTCAACGAGGATGAAAATCCTCAAGAAATTGAAAACACGGTTCAAGAAACGGAGGGAATAGGTCAAGACAATGCAAATGAGACTCAGGATCAAGGGGGAGAAACTCAAGACGATTTAGACGAAACTGTCCAAATAATAACTGATACTAATGAAACCTCAAGTAATTTCGCAGAACGTGTGTTTGACGCGGTCGAAAAATTAGCCTTTGAGATACATGAAATGAGAACAGAAAACGATAATCGGGTCATAGATATTATGCATCGTTTACAGAAGCTAGAATTTGAACAGACTAATATTTATAAAATCATAAGGTCAGATCATTTAGCTGATGGCATACTAGGTGAGAGAGTGGCTGCAGTTGAGAAAGGTGTCAGGCAATTCGAACATACGATCATTGAGTGTACAAATACGGTAGACGACTTGAACCAAATTCTTGAAGCTGAAAAAATTGAACTAAAAAATAAGATAGACAGTAACGCGGAAATGATTGGGGAGATAATTAATGTAGTCAAAAGGCAAGAGGACGAACTTAAAGATTTCAAAGAAAATTTCCCAGGATCGTCCGGAATAAATGTGTCAGGGAAAATTCGAGAGGAAAAAATATACCTTAGGGAATTTAACGAAAATTCCGAAAACCCCATGCAATTTATTGAAGATGTTAACAAGCTTATTAAATTGAGGCCGGAATTGAAGCTTTGGGAAAGGTTATACCCAGTGCTGGACAAAGCACTAAAGAAAGTAGATAACTGGTGGAACGCGGTTAAAGGGTTGATCAATAATTTTGAGGACTTTAAAAATAAATTTAAGCTAAAATACTTCAACAAGACCATCCAGAGAAACTTTATGGTTAGACTAAGAACAGGGAAGTACGACCCCAAGAAAGGTTCAATGAGTTCGTATTTTATAAAGAATATATCTATCGCAAGGAATTTAGATAGTAAACCTTCCGATGAAGAATTGGTACAGCTAATCATAGCACAGTACCCACTTTCCGTTAGGGAAGCTATAGTGTTGCAGAAGGTATTAGCCATTGATCAGGTCGAAGCTATGCTTCAGGAATTAGATGACTTGGGCATCAGGTCTTACGACGAGCGTAGAGCTGAGTGGAAGAGCCGAAGCCCAAGCCCAAGTAATTTTGATCCATGGAACAAACCACAAATTAAAAGAATAAATTTCAATCAATCCATGAAAGCCCCAGGTTTTAATAGGAATAACAATAGATTCTCCCGCGATAATAAACCAAGGTACGAAAAAGGAAAGTCGTGGAACCGCGAGTACTACGAGAAGAATAAAGATACTTTTGGATGTTCCCTTAGGGAAAACAAACCAAAAGGAACAGATTCGGGACAAGAAAGTTTTGAGAAACCGAGTACCAGTAAAAAGGTTGCTTGGGACCTCGAGGTCAGCGCAAAAAACTAAGTCGTTGCCTCGGATATGTATTGAATAAATTAGATCCTAAGATAAGGTCACCTAGTGTTAAAGTAGAGTTAGAAAATAACGTAGATATTATAGCTCTTCTTGATTCGGGAGCAGATTTGAATATATTGGATTCCAAATTCTATAATAAATTAGTGGGACTAGGGGTTAAATTCGTCAAATTACCAGTCCAAAACCTTAAGATAGAGTATGCAAATGGTAAAAAATCTTCAAATGTTACTACACAAGTAATTTTCGATGGAAAAATATTGAATAAACCAGTATCTATTAGGGCATTTGTAGTTGAAAATGTAGTAGTTGATTTTATTCTAGGACTAGAGTTTATGCAAGCGTACAATGTCAAGATAGATTTCCATAATAACAAGGTCGAATTAGGAAAATACAAGCAAAACTTAAACGAAGGAATTATTACCATAAATTTATTCGCTTCATCAAGTGAGTCAAAAGAAACTGAGGAGAAAGACAAACTTGAAATATTTAAAGATAAGTTAGATAAGAAACTAGCCGAAAATACGGGGCTCAGTTTAGAAGAAAAAGAAGCCTTAAAGAAGGTGATACTAAAGCATTATAAATTATTTGATGAGGAAGGAAGATATTTTTGCAATAAGTATACTCATAAGTTTAACATTAAGAAAGAGATAGATAAGGACTTTAGAGCTAAGAGATATCCAGTACCATTTGCGCTGAGAGAAAAAGTGAACGAGGAAATAGAAAGGCAGTTAAGACAAGGAATAATTTCCGTAGGGTCGTCAAAATTTTTGACACCACTGGTTGTAGTTAAGAAAAAAAATGGAAAGATTCGTGTCTGTGGGGACTATAGGAATTTAAATGGATTCATCGAATATAGTAAAACCGGACCTGAAAAAATGAACGATTTATTTCAAAAGTTTCATAATAAGAAATATTTTAGCCAGTTAGATTTTATGGCCAGCTTTCATCAAATCCCAATCGACGAAAGCCAAAGAAAATATTTTTCATTTCAGTGGTTGAACCAGGTCTATTCTCATAATGTCTGTCCCTTTGGGACTAACGATTCATTAGCAGCATTATTAAATGCATTAAATCAAGTTTTTAAGGATCCCGAAATCGATTTTGATTCGTTTATATTACCGTTCGTTGACGATTTGATGGCACTTTCCGAGACCTTTGAGGACCATATAAGGCACTTGGAATTGATATTTCAGAAATTAGAAGAAGCCAATATGGGCCTAAATCTCGAAAAGTGCAATTTCTTGAAAGACGAAGTCAAATTCCTAGGATTCATAGTTGGAAAAGAGGGAATTAAGCCAGACCCCGAAAAAATAGCGAAACTTAAGGAATACCCCACACCTAAGAACCAGAAAGAATTACGTGGTTTTATTGCTTTCCTCCAATTTTATTCTCGTTTTATTTATAAGTTGTCAGATTATATTAGGCCGTTTTTACATTTAACGTCTTCCAAACAAAAATTCGTTTGGGACAATAACCTGCAAAAGGCTTTCGAAAAAGTTAAGGGAATAATGATAGAAAGCGTAGTGCTAAGTCATCCAGACCCCAATAAAGATTATTATTTGATTTGTGATGCTTCTTTTAATTCAGCAGCATCTATACTATATCAGCTAGATGAAGAAGGGAATCCGAAATTGTTGTGTTTTCACGGGAAATCTTTTAGTAAAGCAGAGCTTAATTATTTCGCTACGGAAAAAGAATTTTACGCGATAATTATTGCACTAGAATTTCACGAAAGTTTATTAGCTTTAAAAACAGTTCACATATATACGGACTGTAAGGCTCTAACTTATATTAAAAGCGGGAAATTTTTAAGTCCTAGATTCCAACGTTGGATCTTAAAATTACAGAAATTTAGATATACCATATCTCATATTTCGGGGAAAGATAATCCGGCTGACCAAATCTCAAGATTAATAAATATGGGAAAGCCCAAAATCGAATTAGCTAGAGTATTAGGCGCTAAGAAAAAGGAAGGGAATAAAAACCCTTATAAAAAATTGCTTGAGGAAATAAAAGTTAATCATGCAAAGCATAACGATTATGAGAAGTTAAGGAGGAAGGTATTGAATGACCCAGATAACTATAAAATTGAAAATGATTTAATTACGGTCAAAGAGAAAAATTATTGGAAAATATATCTGTGTTTAGAAGATATAAAAAAGTTCGTTAAAATAATGCACGAAGGATACGGGCACATAGGTGTTAAAAAGACGCATTTAATGATGCGTAAAAATTTTGTCGGAAAGGGGATGATTAAGAGCATCAAGGACGTCATAAGGACTTGCTTTCTGTGTCAAACCAGTAAGCCCTTGAATAAAACATTATGTGCAGAAAGTTGCACCGTGTTAAGCTCAGAACCGAACGAAATAGTTTCGGTCGATTTTGTGGGACCTTTAGTGAGTACCCGCTATGGGAATAAATATTTCTTCGTTATCGCCGATAATTACTCGGGATATACGAATATTTACCCATGTAGGAAGCCTACGACGAGTTTTGTATTAAAATCCTTAAATAAATGGATTGACTCATACGGCTTATTTAAAAGAATCATCTCCGACAATGCTAAAAGTTTTAGGGCCAAGAAATATCAGAATTATTTAAAAGATCTAGGCGTAAAAATAAGTTATGTATCCTTGTATCATGCATGTTCTAATTTTTCCGAATTAAAGAATAGGGAAATTATTAGGGTGTTGCGTATTTACGCACAAGACAAGCAAACGAGCTGGTTTAATTATTTGCCCATGGCGGAAAAAGTTTTAAATAATACTATAAATTCTATTCATAAATTTACCGCCGCTGAATTATTTTTGGGGGATAGTAAATTCGACTGGGAATCTCTATTTAGAAATAACTTAACTGACACAAATGAGGTCTTGTCAGAACAAGATAAAAAAGAAATTGTGTTGCAGACTAGGAAAGAATCATTAAACCACAGGTTGAAAAATCATAACAAGAAAACTTTTACTTATTTTCAACCTGGGAACCTAGTTTTAGTTAGAATCAAAAGATTGTCAGATAAATCAAAACGGAAAATGGGAAAGTTATATCCGTTGTATTTTGGACCTTATAGGGTTACAAGGAAAATAGGATTAGCAGCATATGAGCTGTCAGATACCGAAACCAGGGAAATAAGAGGTATTTTTCATATCTCTAAGCTTAGACCCTATTATGAATAATTTTTATTATTTTTTTTAAAAAAAAAAAAGGGAAACCAGGGAAGCTGTAATTCGCCCCTGGATAAGTAGTCGTAAAAATTTAGGCTTTATAGTAGAATAGGGAGCGCCGTAGTTATTTTTTTTTAGTATTTTAAGTAACTTTCGAAATGGCAAAAACGTTAAACATGCCCGGCATGTAACACGCATAAATGTGGCACATAATTGAATCTGATCCGCGCGTCAAAGCGAATTAAGATGTTGGGATTTAATAAAGATACGTTTATGCGACAGCGTGACATTTTTGTCATCGGCGCGGTCATTCAAAACGCTATCCAACATGGTCCGGCTATTTATTTTTTTTACTTCATAAGGCATATTATATTATGACATACGGTGTAAACCGTTTCAAATTATTTTAAGAATTATAAGTATACCATGTATTCTCTATATTTTTTTTTAGAGTAATAACTTTGTTATTCGAAATTTCTTTTAAAAAATTGATTGGGCGTATGATATGATTTATCATGCCTGCCCCTAAAAGTTAAAAAATATGTAAACGCAACGCATCCATGCTACCCAGTTAGCATGATTTTTTTATTGTGTTAAAAGAAATTTCGAACATCGCCGAAATAGGACATTTTTTTTTTACGCATTCCAGGCCACGCAATGCGTGATTTATCGTAAGAACGTGTTGTTCTTATTTTTAATATAAGATGATCAAGCAGCAGGAATGCTCACTGCTTTTTTGGCGTTTATTAATTTAATCCAGAAAAATGGAAAAAAAAGTGCCCTGATTTTATATGGGAACATTGTAAGAAGGGAGTTTAACACCTTCGCGGACAGTTTAATGCCTATTTCGAGTAACGTTTTTATCGCATTTAGTATAAATGTCTCTGAAATTTTGAGAAAGCTACCATTCCTTGGGAGCTAGTCTCCCGATACCCTCCTGGAAAAAAAGAAGTCAGGCAATCCGTTCTTTTTTTCTAAATATCCTATCTCTTGAAAAAGAAGTCAGGCAATCCGTTCTTTTTCAAGCTCTAAAAAACCTATACATAAAAAAGAAGTCAGGCAATCCGTTCTTTTTTATGAATACCTAACAGAACCATTATGTAAGAAAGAAGTCAGGCAATCCGTTCTTTTTTACAAAGCATCCTATCTCTTGAAAAAGAAGTCAGGCAATCCGTTCTTTTTCAAGTTCTTTTCTCTCATCTATTCTTTGCAATAAGATAGAAGATAGGCATCAAAGATATATTTCATGGGAACCGGACGCTAAAACCATAAGAAAGACTACAGAAGAAGAAAGGAGGAAAATTACTGTGGAGGAAAGGGATGGTCAATCAACCACGCTTTCTACATCAAAAAAAACATATGAGCCAAGGAACCGCTAGATGTTCTCATCATTGGACGCTTCAATCCATAGAAGTTATCATTCACCTAAAAAACATTTCGAAGTGCACGGTAAAGTGATCCTAAAGGATTCTACATTTTTTGAATTTTTTTTAAAAAAAAAGAGACAGTCGTGATTTTGTTTATGTAAAAGGGGGGCATTTATACGTTTATAAATATTTAGGCTAGAATATATATTTCATTGTATTAACTTGATAAATATCGTGGACTTATTAATTAAATTCATCCTTCATCTGTTATTATATAAAATAATAAGCTCAGAGGTCTTTGGAAAGACTCCAGAAAGCGCTCTTATTTTGAAGGGACAACATTTTTTTACAGCTTTTATAAGAAAGCTGTTGGCATCCTATATTTTTCTTTATATTATATATGCAGCAGTCGTCTAACTCCTGTTTTCGCAGGAGTAAAAATTTAACTGCTTGAGTTAGAGCATATCACAACCTGGACCAAGTTTAGTGAATCGCGTGTGATATGAACACTTTTATCAGAATTTCCTTTTTTTTTCTGGTAAGATCAGATCCGTAACAAAGCGGTCACTTTGAGCGTCCTGGGCTTAGCACTGTGACGTCATTCGTTGTAAAACCTCTCGACTGCTTGATCGTATAAAACAAGATGTCGGACTTTACTGATTCTGTCACAAGGCAAGCTACGTTGCCAAAATACATCGCAAATACTCAAATCAACTTGGGTAAGTTGGGTAAGGCGAAACGAACCATTCCAACGTTGGAGGCTAGGATCGATTTACTTGACAGATATTGGGACGATTTTAGTAACCGGCACATGGAGATCTGCGTCCATGCCGATTACGCAGCTTCCGCCTATGCCACGGACAACGTTTTCGAACTTGTTGAAGAGAATTATTTGGAACAGAAGACGCTTTTTCTAGATGAAATCGCAAGCTTTAAACCTCAAGGGAAGTCTTCTGCTTCTTCGAGTGGACAACAGGTAGCACAGCCCGCTACAGCTACTTCCAAACGAGGCCGTCTTACGAAGATCGAACTTCCGAAGTTCGACGGAGCGTATCACCTCTGGGAAGGTTACCGCGACATGTTCACCAGCTTAGTGATCAACGACCCTGACTTAGACGATGTGACGCGGATGCACTATTTGAAGTCAAGTCTGGGAAAAGAGGCGGCGTCACTGATCGCAAATTTACAGGTCACCAATGCAAATTTCACGGTTGCATGGAATGCTTTAAACAGCCGGTACGACAACAAGAGGCTCTTAATCTTCCACTACCTTGAACGACTGTACGAAATCAAACCGGCCAGCAAGGAAAGCGGAGCTGAATTAAAAAGAGTCCTTGATGCCGTAAACGAAATAGTGAGGGCTTTAGAAAACTTAAAACGTCCAACGGACAAGTGGGATGACTGGTTTGTCCATATTTTAAACAAAAAATTGGATACCACCACTAGAAAGGACTGGGAAACTTCGCTTACCGATCCTACGGCGTTTCCGACTTTCGCGGACATGGTCAAATTCGTCGAAAAGCGAATGGTCGCCTTATATTCCGTGTCACCGCCTTCTCGTGATCGGGAAACGACAGAGCCTCCGCGGAAACGACAGGATGATCGAACGTCCAAACCGGTGGAGAAATCACGGAGTAAGACGAATCTTACTGCGCATTCGGTAAATGTGAAGGACAAAGATAAAACCGGCGAAAAAGACAAAGTGCCGTCGAAGAAACGCGAGTGTCCGAAGTGCGGTGAGGACCACAAAATAGCCTACTGCAACGGCTATCGTAAGCTGTCCGGAGCCGATCGATATGAGATGATCAAGGACAGAAAACTATGTACGAATTGCCTTGGCAACCATATCGCGGACGATTGTCAAAGCATCAACCGCTGTTTGATCTGCAATGGAGAGCATCATTCCTCATTACATGATGCTCCCCAGGTTTGTCGAAAAAAGGACGAGAAACTTACCGCGGCGTGCGTGCAACAAGTGCCAGGCGGGAGTTACCTTTTTCCGCCCGTCTTGCTCGGCACCGCTAAGGTCGACGTAATCGGTCCCAAGGCTCGATCAGGCGGTTCTAAAGCAATGTTGGATCCGTGTGCCGAGGCGTGTTTCATAACTGAGCATCTAGTTCAAGCGATGCGGTTACCCCGTTACAAGTTCGATCTAACCGTAGAAGGTATCGGCGGAGCTCAACCGCCGCGTCCGAAGTTTTACACAGAGTTTCAAGTTCGGAGCAGCGTGAATCCCTCGGAGATTATACCAGTGCGTGCGTTGGTGCTTAAGAACGTTTTAGCGAATCGACCAGCCACTCGAATTCCTCACGATAAATGGAATCATTTGGACGGTCTCACTTTAGCCGATCCCGACTATGCCGAATCGTCGAAGATCGATTTAATACTCGGAATTGACATTTATACTCAAGTTGTACTCGAAGGAATACGCAAGGGTCCACTGGGCACTCCCATGGGACAAAACACCACATTCGGATGGGTTCTTATGGGAGGAAAAGGAGCCTCGCATGGTGTGAAAAACCTGCACTCCGTCGTTGCCTCGCCTGGCCTTATTCAATACAACGAAGAGGAATCCTTATCGAACGAGCTTCGTCGTTTTTGGGAAATCGAAGAGGTAGAGACGCCGCAACGGCCGTATACGATGGAAGAAGAGCACTGCGAGTCCTTGTTCCTCGAAACCACAGCTCGAAACGCTGACGGTCGCTACGTGGTACGGCTGCCTCGTCGAACCGAAATTTGACTAGGAAATTCTCATGGCGTCGCTCAGCGTACTCTCGCTAGGATAGAGCGTCGCTGCCTTAAAGACCCTCCCTTGGGCGCAGCGTATATCGAATTTATGCGCGAATATGAAGCGTTAGGTCATATGGTCAAGTCCGCTCCGAATCCGTCAGCCAACTTTTTACCTCATCACGCCGTGTGGAATGAGGAAAAGGGCAAGATACGAGTGGTTTTTAATGCATCGGCAAAAACAACCAACGGCTTATCGCTCAACGATATGTTAATGCCCGGACCAAAGCTACAACCGGACATTGATCTCATTATTAGCAATTGGAGACATTATCCTATTGTTTTTACCGCAGACATCGTGAAAATGTTTCGTGGTATTCTCGTCCACGAAGACGACTTGGATCTGCAACGGATCCTCTGGCGCCATAGTCCGGAGGACCCCGTTAGTGAGTTCACCTTGCTTACGGTGACTTACGGCACTTCCTCGGCTCCGTGGCTCGCTATACGTACTCTTCGTCAACTTGCGAAGGATGAAGGGGATCGCTTCCCGGATGGAGCATCAATCCTCTTGAATGAAACGTACGTGGACGACTGCTTCTCAGGAGGCTACGACCATTCAGAAGCTCTTCATCGACGAAATCAGTTACAGGGTATCCTAGATGCTGCTGGACTTGCCCTCGCGAAATGGGCGTCGAATTCGGACGAGCTCTTGTCGGATGTTCTGCCACCTACTGATCCTGCCACTCGAGATTTCCAGACCGATCGCTCTGTGAAAACCCTCGGAATTCAGTGGAACAGCGTCGACGATAGTTTTCATATTAAAATTCACCGTGAACCTCCGTCCAACTGCACCAAGCGCAGCGTACTATCCGTCGTGGCTAGTATTTACGACCCGTGCGGTTGGGTAGCTCCGGTGGTCGTGGTTGCGAAAATCTTTATTCAAAAACTGTGGCTCGCTCATTCGGACTGGGACGATCAGCTCCCACCGCATCTTGCGGAAGAATGGAATCAGTTCTCCAGTTCGTTACCTGACGTCGAAAAAATCGTCATCCCGCGCTGGCTTGGAACAGACCAAGAGTCGACGATCGAGCTGCATGGGTTTTCAGATGCGTCGCTGTCAGCTTACGCGGCGACCATTTACCTACGGATCGTAAACCGTAGGGGTGCAGCTAGTACCAAACTCGTAATGGCGAAAACACGAGTGGCTCCTGTACAAGTAATCAGCTTGCCTCGACTTGAACTACAGGGCGCGCATCTCCTTAGTTCGTTAGTCAAAAAGGTGCTGCGCATCCACTCCCTGAACTCAGATACTCCGATCCATATGTGGAGTGACTCCACAATCGCTCTCACATGGATTGGAAATCATCCATCGAAATGGAAAACTTACGTTGCCAACCGAGTGGCAGACATACATCAGCGTCTTCCCACTGCGACTTGGCATCACGTCCCTTCGGAGGACAACCCCGCCGATTGTGCCTCTCGTGGCATGACGCCCATCGATCTTTCTGGCTTCTCACTCTGGTGGAATGGCCCGTCCTGGCTTCGAGACGAATCGACAGCCTGGCCGTCTCTCGTCATTGATTATGGAGCTTCCGTAATCGAAGAGAAAAAGCCAAAGGCCACTGGACTACCGGTCGCCATTCTGAAACCGGTAATCTCTGATTTATTGAATCGATATTCATCGTACACAAGACTTCTCCGGATAACGGCGTGGTGCCGCCGTTACTTGGCCTGTCTTCGCACACCGCTCCGGAGTAAGGATGACCTTAAACGAGCTCTCGCCAACTATGATCCTCGCAACCTCCCATCCCGATTGAATGCGTACCATCTTCGGGATAGCGAGGAATATTGGATTCGGCGTGTTCAACGGCAAGCATTCGCTCGCGAAATTAACGCATTAACGAACGAAACTCAGTTACCGGCTAATAGCGTTCTTCTCAAACTTAATCCCCAGTTGGACGCCGGTGGTAGGCTCCGCGTGGGAGGTAGGTTAGCCAACGCTCGCTTGCCGTACGACGAAATGCACCCGATAATTTTACCCAAGGATTCTCCCTTATCGAGACTCTTAATTGCGGAAGCACACGCGCAAACCCTTCACGGCAGCATCCAGTTAACTATGAGTGCACTCAGGCGACGGTTCTGGATACTGGGAATGAGGAACGCAGTGAAGAGCTTTATCCACAGATGCCTTCGTTGTGTGCGGTTCGGAAAGAAGGCCGAAGCCCAACTCATGGGCATGCTTCCGGACTTCCGCGTCAACCCGTCTCGACCGTTTTTACATACCGGTGTCGACTACGCCGGACCGTTTTCACTCAAGTGCTCAAAGGGCCGTGGTCGTGCAACGTTTAAAGGCTACATCGCGGTCTTTGTGTGTATGTGTACTCGCGCTATTCATCTTGAAGCAGTCGGGGACCAAACCACCGACGCATTTATTGCGGCTCTCAAGCGTTTTACCGGTCGCCGGGGACTTCCCTCTGACCTATACAGTGACAATGGAGGCAACTTTCAAGGTGCCGCTGCTCAGTTGGACGACGACGGCTTGTCCGCCGAGTTAGCTAATTTTCTCACAGCCCGCCGCATTAAATGGCATAATATTCCTTCGCGTGCGCCTCACTTCGGTGGAATATGGGAAGCGGGTGTCCGCTCCGTGAAGCATCATCTCCGTCGGACTCTCGGCGATGTTATACTCACTTATGAGGAGATGACTACGATTCTCGCGCAAATCGAAGGATGCCTAAACTCGCGCCCGATTTGTCCAATTAATGACGATCCTAATGACTCTTTGGCTCTCACGCCCGGTCATTTTTTAATCGGCAACGCTCCAGTCACGTTTCCCGAACCGTCCGTGCTGGAGTTGCCCGTCAACCGCCTCGACTCTTGGCAGCGTTGCCAAAGGCTAGTCGAAGTCTTCTGGACCCGGTGGAGGAAGGAGTATTTGGGGCATCTTCTCGCCCGTCAGAAATGGATGCTTCCGAAGTCCAACCTCGTCGTCGGCGATTTAGTTTTAATGAAAGAGGACAATGAGCCCCCTGGGCAATGGCCCCTGGCCCGCGTAACGACCGTTCATCCGGGCGCCGACGGTCTCGTCCGGGTAGTCACCGTGCAGAAGGGTAATCGTAAAACCCTCGGTGCGCCGCCGCGCCTCTTCAAACGGCCAGTGCATAAACTCATTAAATTGTTTCCCGATGTGGATTGAAACTGACCTCGTCAGCGGGGCCGGAATGTTCGGAATTCTCCTTTTTTTCGCGTTCCTTAATAAGGGAGAGGTTCTGCGGATCAAAGAGTTAAAATGCTAAGAGCCCGACGGTGCCTTACTCACCACCTAATTAGGGCGATAGCAGTCAGTCGTCTGTGAAACTCGGTGGCGGAACCACCGGAGTTTTTTTTGTATCTGCCGCGTTTCTTTTTTTCTCTGTTATGTAAATAGCTGTAAAATAAATCGTTTGTTTTCGTTATTTTAACTCGTTTATTTTTTTTCTTTTTAAAATGGCAATTCATATATTGCACATTAGTTTCAATCTTATTTTTTTTATGTGAAACAACTTCAGAAATGTAATGATTTGATGGTTTGCAACACGGCCTTATTTTTCTTACTTTCAATTCTACCACCGTCTCTAAGGTAATGAGTAAAAAAAATACGTAACAGGTGACGTCATAACAGTGAAAATTATATTGTTTCTGAGGCTGAATTTTACAACATTAAAATATAATACGTCACACCTTACATTATAATGTTTACTATGAAACGGTTATTGCACAACAATTTCTGAAATTGAAGAGTACACGGAAAAAAAAATGAACAGATCTCATATTTTTGTACTTTTAGACAAAAGCGTAACATGAGAACTCGGTAGAAAGTTAACATATGAAGTCAGACTTCCCTCCCCCCCCCCCCCGAAAAACCTTTAAATTTTTAAGACCCATCAAAAAAAAAAAAAAAAATTTAGGTCATTTTTAATCGGATCCAGCAGTTTAAGTTGACTGTCGCAAGGATCCTGTTTCAGAAAAAAAGATTCTAAAAAAAAAAAATTGATAAAACGACTAATTTCAATATGAAATTAAAGCTGATGTTACTTTTTATCAACTATTTTACACGAGTGGGTGGAGAATTGAACGAACAAGAAGAAAACATGGTGACGGATTTTTTGGGTTATTTGAAAATAAAAAATTGTATTTTCATAGACGATAAAATCCAACCATCAACGTTGAAAAAATTTACCGCTTCAAATATCTACACTACTATACCCGTTACATCTTTAAATCTAGGGCATATAATTACTGAACAAAAAACGGCGATTTTTAACAAAACCACTGTAGATTTGTCCGAAATACGAAACATTTTCTCTGAAGCGCGAAAAGTATGTTAAACCAATCAAATAATTTCAATGAAATGAAAAATAAATTAAAATTACAGTTTGGAGCATTGATTTTTGCCTGCAAATTAATTTGGCTGTTGATTGTCAAAGCCTCCTATGTAAATCACAGTGATTTTTTCGTACCTTATTATTGCGAATTTTATATTATTTATCCGTCAGGAGATTCCTCTGGTTTCAAAATTACAAAAATTTATAATTTAGGAAAAAACTTCATTCAAAAGGATTTCGGAACTTGGTATCATAATGGCAGCTATGATTTTTCGATAATTCGCCGTTTCCCTCCCAAGATGGACGCAAACCAAACTTTAATTAAAACGATAGGCAGTTGTGCCAATGTAATCATGAGATATTTTGTTTTTCTAAAAAATGAGATAGCCTAAATTATTTTCATTTAAAGGTAATGGATTTAACATCTATAGAATCGAGTTATGTTGGCCACGTCTGTAGCGAGGAGTACTTCGTCAAAGATCTTTTACGGATAATGAATTTTCAGTATGTTCTTGATATTTTGTTGTAATGAACATTCGTATATGACAAAAAAATTATAATTTATTAGTCTTGTAGCATCCGAAGACCTTTTCACTATCTGGGAATTTGACATTTTAATACAAAAGGCCGCTGTATTTAAAGAAGCCCCCTATCACAAGTTCGTAAAATATTGGCCGAAGGGAAGGTAAGGCCAATTTCGCTTTAGCTGTTAAAAAATTCTGTACGTCAGACCCAAAAAGTTCATTATGGAAATTAAAAATGGCCGTTTATTAGGGGTAAACAACTTTTAGCGGACATCTGTAATTTGCATATTGGAAATTGTACAAGTATTACGTAAGCACTGAAGACGGGAGAGGGGGGGGGGGGGAGAGTCTCCGAAATGCTTATGCTTACGCTAATGTTAAATCTCCATAAGAGGAAGCCTATTTCTGCATACTATTAGGGAGGGTGAAAGGCCAAAATAATGCTTACGTAATACTTGTATGATCCCTTGAACCTTTTGGCTCTGACGTACAGAATTACAGTTATTACCATAGATTTAGATTTACTCTCTCGTTCATGACCATTGTCACTCTTCCCTCAGTCACTGTCAATGTATAAATTTTTCGTTGATTATCTTGTGCATGTATTTTCAGGCTTGATTTATATATAAAATATCCCACAACAGAGATGAGCGATGATTATTTCTACAGACCTTTAGGAACCGATGTATGGGTAACTCTGATATTTACCGTGATAGGAGGAGGGTTGTTCTGTCTGCTTTTAAAATATTTAAACAACCTCTTTGTTAAACAACTCGGAACATACAATGTCTTAAATTACATTCTGCTACCATTCGATTCGATTTGTTATCAAGGTCAGTAGAAATGATGATAAAAAAAGTAGACATATATTATTGGGATTTCAAAGTTTCAACACGGCCGGCGTATACTTAATAAAACATGTCCTTTGAAAGATACATATACCACGTGTCCGTATTTTTATAATTCAGTTGCCAGAACAAAAAATGATGCTGTGCCTCCACTTGATTGGATGATTAATTACATCGGGTAATAAATTGCAGTAAGAATACATTGACGTCTTCACTCTAAAAGTTCGGACCAGAAAAGAGGCTCCACAGTATACTACACTATGCCCGAAAAATGAAGTCACTCGGTTTTTTTTGGTCCGAATACATAAAGCAAAGATAGCAAGTCTTCCGGTGCTGTAATTTATTACCCAAAGCACTTAATTATCAAGTGGAGGCATATCATTAAAAAATTAAAAAAAAAAAAAAAAAAAAAAACAGGTACCCGGATCTATGATAAGATGATTATGATTCTTCTACACTCAATAGAATCGCCTGCCCCTTATGAGAAGAGAACATGACAAAAAGGCTCTTGAATTTTTCTGTCATTAGCTAGCAAACATTTTCAAATTACAATTGTTACAGGAGAAGATGAAGACTACTCAATATCCATTCGAGTGTGTAGTTTCATTTTTCGCTTCCTCGGAATCTTTATAATTCAGGCATTTTCCACGGACCTAGCGTCGTATCTATCTTTACAAATTTTAAATCTGCCCTTCAAAAGTCTGGAAGAATTCGAAATGAAGGGAAAATATAGATTATTAATTATGGAAAATCCAGATATTTTTATTCACCGGTATTTTGCAGTAAGTATTAACTAACAAGGACATTAACTAGAATCTAGTGGGCATACAAAAATAATTCTTCCAAGACGGACAAAAGCTATCATCACCGCAATCCTCACTTTGAAAACTGCAAGTCTAAAAAGACCCAAGAAATCGACAACAAACTTGCCCTTGAGATTTCTAAGCCTGGAGGATTTCCTGCCACCTTGATTGCGCATACTCTTTATTTTCACCTGCATCAAAGCAGGTACGGCACCATAAAAAGATGAAGAAAGAGTCAATTCCCTGGGTAGACCACAAATCGGAACTCCATTTTCTTTTATCTAATACGGCTTTCCAGCTGAAGCCAAAAACATGAGCCACAAATCAGGACTTTGAATATTATATCTCTTTAACGGCATTTTTTGGCTCACGCTCGAAAAACGGATCAGCTTAAAAAAAATGGAGTTCAGATTTGTAATCTACGCAAAATTTCTGATAAAAAAGGACTGTTTTTCCAAGAAAAAAAAAAACTATTTTTTCACTCTTACGGGAATTTCCCGACCTCGAAGCGCAAGTCAGGGCGGTTTCAGGAAAAAAATGTGAAAAAAATTAGCGTTTATAAGTGCCACAGAGAGAAGCAATTCCACGGGTGCATTCATTCAAATTAAAAAATTTTCGAAATAAGGGACAACCTGATAAGAGTGTTAATAATGTTGTACTCTGGAACAGAAATTGCCCGTCAAATATGTAATTCCTTTCCTTGGTTGATGATTTCGTAAATTAAAACTTTTTAGGAGAGAAATGATACCCTCGGACAACGGATCAGAAGCGGATTAATAACACACTACAAATATACAGGCGAAATAAATAAAAAACTATGCAGCAATGAAAAATTTGCTTTGGCTTTTCACAATGCCGTTTTTCCAAACCTCGACTGCTCACTCGTGCGCATTCCTGAAGTACTGATAACTTACTTGCAAGTGTTTCATTTCGGGAATGAAAATTATTACATTGACATCATAAATCATGTGTGAGTATTGATTATAAAATACACGCTTTTGTCTACTTAGGCTGATCTCCGAACATGAAAAATTTCTGCAATAATGAACAAATTCGCAAAAGGATTTTTTGTCATAGAACGCCAGTTTGAGGTGTAAAAACCTTGACAAAATTTTAGAGCGAGTCCGGGAGTTATTGCACGAAACAGAGCCCAGTTTTACGTTTTTTGAGTTTTTTGCTTTCTCGACCGCAGGGAAAATAAAGCATCGTTTTTAGCATAAACAGAATTTCTATTTTCGATGTATTTACACGCTTTGAGGTCCATTGATGCAGAAAAAAGCAAAATTTGAGTGGTGTCTGGATGCGCATACATTGTCGTAACTTTGACAACCGATAACGCGAATTCCCTTATCACTTTCGCGACCTCTGCCCTCTGGTGACCAAAACCCTGGTCGCCAGAGTGATCACGCGCTGATCAAGACCCGAGCACGTGATAAGGCCGTGATCAGCGTGATCAACCCTGTTTACTATTACTATTACTATTAACACCAAGGCTAATAATTAAAAGCGTTTTTTCGAAATCGAAATTTGCTCCTTATTAAAATCCATTTGGAAAAAACTCCAACAAAAAAGATCGCTTTTCCAGCGCACAGACACATATTCAGATGTTCAATTTAAGAATGATATGAATTAACAAATTTTGTTTGCCAATGCTTATTTATTTTCCCGATGTCTGTCTATAGGTTTCTGCAAGCCTGGGAATTCGGAATAACTGAAAGACTCATAAGAAAACAAAAGAAATATTCAGTCGAGCGCTATCTCCACCGTGAACCAACACTTCTTCATCCAGTCGAATTAAATCAACTAATTAAAATATTTTATATGCTCTGGTTCGGTTGCATAATTGCGTGGATATTCTACTTATGCGAATTGGTCATCAAATTCATAACAAAAAAACTTAATAAAAAGAAACGTGAAAACCGAACAACAATGTTTAAAATATTAAATTCGCAAAAAAATAATTAAACAAGAGCAGTGAAAATGCTGAGCCTTAAAAAAAATGGACTAGAACGATGTCATCTTTGAAAGAACTTATAATAAAATGTCATAACGTCAGACTTGTGAAATCGTCTCACCTTTATAGCGAAAGTAAGAATTTCAAGAATTCCCTCCCTCCTGACGCAACATTTGAATGGCCTCAAGAACCCGTTCATGTAAAGGCCTACGGTTAACATGTGTTTAAGATAACTGAACTGAGATCTAATGAAGAACCAAAAGAAGGTGAAGAAAAGCAAAACAACCTAAATTTTACAAGTCAATTGAAAATCATTAAAATTCTTCAATCAGTTCGCAATCCCATGACGAAACCAGGGCTGCGATTTCGATTAATCTTTATTCAAGATCCAAATCGAAATCGAAATCTGTTACTTCAAAGGTAATTGGAATCGGAATCAAAATCCGCACGTTTTTTGAGGAAATAGGAATCGGAAATCTGCAATTTTTCCAACCTTTTGGAATCGGAATCGGAATTGCAGTCCTGGACGAAATCATTTTCATTTTTCTTTCTTTAATTAAAAGAAATTAATTGTTAGTTTAAATAATTTATTTTGGACAACTGACCTAAGAGTTTTAGTTTTAATATTATTTTTTTTAAAATGTGAAGCAACTCCAGAAATATAACGATTCGATGGCTTGATTTTTGATTGCCCGCATGACCTTTTTTTGTCTTCAATCATACCCACCGGCTATGAGGAAAAGAGTAAAAATACATAACAGTTGACGTCATAAAAGTGCAAATCATACCGTCCTTAAGACACTGGATTTTAAAACATCAAAAGATAATATCTGACGTTACAATCAAATGTTTACTATGAAACGGTTATTGCACAACAATTTCCGAAATGGAAGAGTACACGGAAAAAAAATTTAACATGTTTCATATTTTTGTTGATATTTTTGGACAAAAGCTTAACATGGCAACACGGTAAAATGTTAACATATCGAGTCCCACTTTCTTTTTTCCTTGATCAACCTTTAAATTTTTAAGAACCATCAAAAAAAATTAATTCAGATCATTTTTAATCGGATCCCACAGTTTTAGTTGACTGTTCCAACAATACTGTTTCAGTAAAAAAGATTCTAAAAAAATTAATAAAACGACTAATTTCAATATGAAATTAAAGCTGATGTTACTTTTTATTATCAACTATTTCATACGAGTTGGTGGAGAATTCAACGAACGAGAAGAAAATATGTTAACGGATTTTTTGAGTTACTTGAAAATAAAAAACTGCATTTTCCTACACAAAAAAATCCAACCATCAATCTTAAAAAAATTTTCGGCCGCAAATATTTTCACTAAAGTAGCCGTTGAACCTTTTAACCCATTGCGTACAATTGCCGAACAAAAAACGATGATACTTTCCCAAACCCCTGCAAATCTCCCCGCAGTAAAACAGTATTTCTCTGGACTGCGAGAGGTAAGTTGAATCAATCAAATAATTTTAATGAAATGAAAAATGAATTAAAATTACAGGATGGACTATTGGGTTTTGCCTGCAAATTAATTTGGCTGTTTCTTGTCAAAGCCTCCAAAATAAATCACAGAAACTTTTTTGTACCTTATAATTGCGAATTTTATATTATTTATTCGTCAGGATATTCCTCTGGTATCAAAATTAAAAAAATTTATAATTTAGGAAACAACTTCATTCAAAAAGATTTCGGAATTTGGTATGGCACTGGTAGCTATGATTTTTCGGTAGTTCGCCGTTTCCCTCCCAAGATGGACGCAAACCAAACTTCACTTACAACGATAAGCTATTGTGCTAATGTAATCATGAGATATTTT
The DNA here is from genome assembly GCA_037577465.1 of Liposcelis bostrychophila. Lineage (NCBI taxonomy): Eukaryota > Metazoa > Arthropoda > Insecta > Psocodea > Liposcelididae > Liposcelis > Liposcelis bostrychophila. Next base: position 8,557,470 of record CM075207.1, on the reverse strand, counting down.
GTTTCTTTCAAAAATGCGATAGCCTAAATAATTTTTATTTTAAGATCCAAAGATCGCTATTGATTGAATCAGATAGGCATTATCTTTCTCACATCTGCATGGAGGAGAATTTCGTCGAAGATCTTTTACGAAAAATGAATTTTCAGTATGTTCTTGATATTTTGTTGTAATGAACAGTTCGATATGTCAAAAAATTGAAATTTATTAGTCTTATTGTAGCTAGAGAAGCCGGATACGAGTTCAATGAAATAATCGACATTAGATTGCAAAATATCGTTTTATTCGAGGGAGACTATGATTGGAGGTACATAAAAAATTGGCCGAAGGCAAGGTAAGACCAAATTCGGTTTGATCGCTTAAAACTTACCGTTATCATTAAAACAGTCAACGACTATAATCATCCATTGTCAAGAATACAACTACCCTAGAGATTTACATTTACTTTCTCATTCATATCCATTCTCACTCCTGTCTCAGTCACTGTCAATGTATAAATTGTTCGTTGGTTATCTTGGGCACATATTTTCAGGATGGAATTATTTATAAAAGCCACAACAAAGATGAGCGATGATTATTTTTACAGACCTTTTGGAACCGATTTATGGGTAACTCTGATATTTACGGTGATAGTAGGAGGGTTGTTTTGCCTGCTTATAAAATATTTAAACAACCTCTGCGTTGAACAACTCGGAACACACGATGTCTTAAATTACATTCTGCTACCGTTCGATTCGTTTTGTTATCAAGGTCAGTAAAAAAAGTGGCAAAAAAACAAAAAAAAAAAAAAATATATTGATTTCAAAGCTTTAGCATGGCCGGCGTATACTTAATAGTATACGTCCATAAATTACGTTGGTGGGGGGGATGGGGTATTAAAAATGCTAACTTTTGCTAAGAAGAGGGGGGGGGGGGGAGAGTTGCCATGACAATGAATAATGCTGGGTCTCCTGTTGATAATAAAAGACGATTGATTGTATAATGTAATAAATTACAGAAAGAGTACATTGATGTCTTCACTCTAAGAGTTCGGACCACAGTATACTACTACACTATGCCCGAAAAATGACGTCATTACGTTGGTCCAAACACATAAAGCGGAGACATCAAGTCTTCCAGTGATACAAATTACACGATACAGTTACTTTTTAAGTGGAGACATAGCATTTAAAAAAAAAAAAAAAAAATCATGAAAAAACAGTCGAAATACAGACACCCGGTTTTATAATAAGTCTTTTCATCACTCCTGGGGGGAAAATGGTATTGACTTGTAAAACGAAAAAGTTCATTTTCCGCCGTAGTGATGAAAAATATATTACATATCAGGTACAGAGGTGACTTGCAGGCCTCGACTGGCTATGGCCAGTCTCGGCATTTAGCAAGCCACCTCCATACCTAATACGTAATCTACTATTCATTCGAAATCGCCTGACTTTATGAGAAGGGAACGTGACGCGATGGATCTTGAATTTTTGTGGCATGAACAAACACTTTCAAATTACAACTGTTACAGGAGAAGACAACGACTACACAATATCTAATCGAGTGTGTAGTTTTATTTTTCGCGTCCTTGGAATCTTTATGGTTCAGGCATTTTCCACGGACCTAGCGTCGTATATATCTTTACAAATTTTAAATTTGCCTTTTCACAATCTGGAAGAATTCGCAAACAATGGAAAATATAGATTATTACTCAGGGACCATCCAGACCTTTATGTAAACATCTATTTTTCGGTAAGTATGAATTAACAATCACATTAACTATAATCTCGTGGGCATATGAAAACACTTCTTCTTATTCTTCTACGTGCCGGCTCCGAGGCAGACATGGCTATCATTACCGTAATCCTTACTTTGGAAACCGCAGGTCTAAAAAGGCCCAAGAAATCGACAACAAGCTTGTCCCTGAGGTTTTTGAGCCAGGAGGATTTCCTACGACCTTGATTTCTCCTTTCATTACAAGCTGTAGGAGGCGGTATTTTCCAATTCGAATTACTTGGCTCAATATTTCCTACCATGTCAATCCACCGAATTCTAAGCATTCGACGGTATGCCCACATCGTTAACTTAGGATTACAAGGAACTATCTCTGAAAAGAATTGCCAGAGCGCTGCGAACTGCGAACTAATTCGTCATCTGTTATTTTAAGAAAAGTTAACGCAAAAAAAGACAACGCAATTGATTGGCACAGTGGGCACAGTAGTGTACAGCAGTGGTAGGGTCGGATGGAAGAAGTAAATAGTACAAGATGGAATCAAAAAATGCATTTGTTTACATTTTCATGTTATGGCAGCCTGATTTTGTTTTTTTCCCATTTCGTACTACAGTGTTTCTTTCTTTCATCCGACCCTTTAATTGTTCATAAAATAATTATAAACGGTTCAGGGAATTCAAATTTTTTAAAGAATGAGCGCAGTGGCTGTCTGAAAATAAAGTTTGTTCAACTACTGCCTCCAGTATTCGCTCCTTAAGCAATCTGTATATTTGTCGCTGAGGCATTCGGCTGCATTTTTGGTCAAAAACATATTGGAAAATAAGATTAAATGCCAAAAAAAAATATGCACAAAGTATAGTGTGTAGGGTATCTTTCTTTTTTAATTTTTCCAATTTGAATAAGTGCACTTCCGAAATAGGTTTTCTCTGTGTCATATAAGAATCCTAATTTTTTTCAGATTTTTCGTTGGACAAAAAAAAAAGCCTCGACTTGTTTTTTAAGGCCGGGTAAAAAATTGTTATTTTATTTTTCTTGAAGAAACAGTCAAATTCCATCAGAAATTTTGTTAGATCACGAATCTGAACTCCATTTTGTCTGGTTCGGTTTCGAGCTGGAGCCGAAAAATAAGCCGCAAATCAGGACTTAGCCAGAAAATGAGAAAAAAAAAATTCCGCGAAACTGACAAAACATGAAAAGTCCTGATTTGTGGCTCATTTTTTGGCTCCAGCTCAAACACCGAAATAGCTTTAAAAAAAAACGGAGTACAGATTTGTGATCTATGCAAAATTTCTGATATAAAAAAAACTGTTTTTCGAAGGCTAAAAATTCGATTTTTTCACTCTTACGGGAATTTTCCGACCTCGAAGCGAAAGTCGGGGTGGTTTCAATAAGAAATCTGGAAAAAAAAAAAAATAGGGTTCAAACGTGCCACAGAGAGAACCGATTCCAGGAGTGCACTCATTCAAATTTACAAAATTTTCGAAATAAGGGACAACCTTACAGTGTTTATGTTGTGGTACTCTTGCGCACCAAATAAGCACGTCCTTTTTTCGGATGGTGATTTCATAAAATTAAAACTTTTTAGAATAGAAATGATACTGTCGGGCAACGGATCAAAAGCGGATTAGTAACATACTATAAAGAAACGGAAGAAATCAATGAAAAACTATGCAGCAATGAAAAATTGGTTTTTCCTTTTCACGATGGCCTTTTTCCAAAAATCGGCTGCTCACTCGTACGCATTCCTGAAGTACTGATGACTTACTCGCGGGTGTTTCAATGCGGGAATGAAAATTATTACACAAACATTATAAATCATGTGTGAGTATTGATTATTAAATACACGCTTTGTTTACTCCATGTATCAGAGGCATATGGGACTGTGCCTAGAAAAAGGGGTCTTAGGGAGAAGAGCCAAATTGTACAGGATATAAGAAAAATAGAAAAATGTAAAAAATGAGATCGGTGAACCGATCAAAGTGCTTTATCGACTATTTAAGTAATTCTCAAAAATATGGTTAGTTTTTCGATCATAGGTCTATCAAAGCCTAGTACGGGCATAAAGAATTCGAATTTCTGAAAAATTATTTCTGATTCGGAATCCTCTACCCCGAAAATATTTTCAAAAATACGGTTAGATTTTCGTTAGCTCCCACGAGGAACCCGCCAATCAGCATCCAAATCGCTTTGTTGACGTAATCGATGACGTCATATCGAGACGTTACAAAAGTTGGAGATATCGGTTTTTAGGCCTATACCCATACTTTTAGCCCTGCTCACCGTTTCTGAACCACTCAACAGAATTTAACCAAATTTCAATGGTAGCGTATCTGGATGAATATCTACTGCAGTACGAAAATCGGACTCAATCGGTGGCTGCGTTCGCGATTTACAGTCAAAAAAGTTCTTGAAATTGTTGAAAATCCAACATTTTTACTCACTGCTTCCGAGTCGCTGAACCGATTTGGCTCAAAAACTAATCAGCACCTACATTTCATTAGAAGTTGCTACCCACCAAAAATCATCGAGATCCGCTTTTTCGTTTTTCTGCTTTTCGACGGACAGACACTTTTTTTGTACATATATTAATACATTCATACATTCACACATTCATACATTCATACACACACGGCCACCATCCAAATTTTGCTTTTTTCGGCATCAGGGGACTTCAAAACGTGTAAAAATATCGAAAACTGAAAATCTGAAATTTGTGCTAAAAACAATGCTTTATTCTCCCTGCGGTCGATAAAGCAAAAAATGTAAATCTTCGGTGTTTTGGAAAAATCAATTCTTTATCAGCTTGTATAATGAGTTCGGAATGTTTTGCCCCTAAATATAGCTTTTATTGAGCATTATGTTGAGAATAAAAGTTCGTAAAAAAAAAAAAAAAAAAAACATTTTGAAAAACTCAAAGATTCCTTTTCCTGTGCATAGACTCATATTCATATTTTGAATTTAGCAATAACATGCATTAACAAATTTTCTTTGCCATTTGTCAATGTTCTATTTTCCGGATGTATGCTTATAGGTTTCTGCAAGCCTGGGAAATCGGAATAACTGAAAGACTCTTAAGAGAAACAAAGAAAAATTCATTCGAGCGCTATCTCCACCGTGAATCAACGCTTCTTCATCCAGTGGAAATTAATCAACTAATTAAAATCTTTAATATCCTCTGGTTCGGTTGCATAATCGCATGGATATTCTACATGTGTGAACTGGTCATTAAAATCTTAACAAGGAACTTCAGAAAAAGAAACGTGATAACGCCTAACCAGAGACAATGTTTAAAATATGAAACTCGCAAAAAAATAATTAAACTGCAGAGCCAATCCGCAAGTACCGTACGTCCGTTACCATATTTTAGCTTACGAACGGATGTACGAATTTTCCCATTAAGCGCGGATTAGCTCAGGAACAATAAAAATGCTTTGCCTTTAAAAAAAAAAAAAAAAAAAAAAATATACTAGAACGATGTAATTTTTGAACGGAATTTATAATAAAATGCCATAACGTCAGATTCATGAAACCAAAAATAGTCTCCTGCTTGAAATATTAAGATGGATAAAATTTGGGTTGCTTGGAATGCATAGCGAAAACATATTATTATGAACACACGCAGCGGGTGTCACGTGATAGGCCTTTAAATAAAACGTAACGATTATGAATATCGTCACGACAGACTTTAGCTAATGTCTCTTGCAATAAATGTGCAAAAATGAAAATAATTTAATTTTTTAAAATTATGTAACCCAAATCACTTTTTAAAATAATCATTTTACCCAAACATTTGCTTGCTAAATTTTTTTTTTTTTTTTTTTTTTTTTTTTAATTTAGTTTTGAAGAATATCAGATTTTTTTAATGTGCAATATTAATTTTAAAAAAAGTTTTTATAAGGAGATGCGGTTCGGAAAATATAACCTTTTCTAAGAAGAAAGGGGGAGGGTGTCAAAAATCGTTAAAATAATACTGAACGCGATTCATGGACTGCTCCAATTAAAAGACTAATTGTTATCTTAAACACATGTCAACCTACGGTTTACTGAACCGATATCTAACTAAGAACCAAAAGAAGGTTGAAGAAAAGCAAAACCACCCAAATTCTACAACTCAACAGTAAATCATTAGTATTCTTCAATAACTTCCCAATCATGTGACGAAACCCATTTTCATTTTTCTTATATTAATAAATAGAGATTAATCGTTATTTTTACTCATTTATTTTGTACAATTGGTCCATGGATTTACTTCTAGCTATATATTTTTTTTTCTTATGGGAAATAACTGCAGAAATATGTATAATGATTTGATGGCTTGATTTACATTGTCAACATGACCTTTTTTTTGTGTACCATCCTATCCTCTTGCTTAAAAGAAAAGAGTAAAAATACATAAGAGGTGAAGTCATAAAAGTGGAAATTAAACCGCTTCTAAAACACTGAATTTTAAAACATCAAAAGATAGTATCCGACGTTACATTATAATGATTACTATGAAACGGTTACTGGACAACAATTACTGAAATTGAAGAGTGCATAATTAATAAAACTTTTAATAAAACAGTTAATTTAAAAAAAAAAAAATTAGCAGATAATGTTTAAAATATCAAACTCGCAAAAAAATAATTATACAGGAGCAGTGAAAATGCTGAGCCTAAAAATGAAATGGACTGGAATTTTTTTGAAACGATGTAATCTTTTAACCTGATTAACATAGTTAACTTTGATCTTATTCTTTAGAGGCGCCCGTAGCGCAATGGTAAAGTCTCAGACTTCGAACCGAATAATCGAGGACTCAGCCTGGGTTCAAGTCTAAAAAATGGAATGAAATTAAAACCTGAAAAAATTAAATCGAAACAAACTTTACCCTGACTTGAAAACAAAATAGCGATAACAAAGCATGAGGTCATGAATATGATCGTATCGGCAGAAAGAAGGCAGTAATCCTAAACAAAAAGGATGAATAATGGCGAAACCCTGAAGAAAACATCGGAAAAATGGCAGATAGCTCCCGATGCAAAGAGGATAAAAGCAGAAGCTTTTGCAGTGAAAAGTTATTCGTATCATAGCTTTCAAAGCGTACAAATCGCTTAATTCAAAGAAGGCGAAGAAAAATAATATTCAATGCGGTTCGGACGACCGGAGTAAAGCATATCAGAACGGAGATCTAACGAAGAACCAAAAGCAGCTGAAGAAATGCAAAACCAACTAAATTTTACAAGTCAATCGTAAAAGATTGGAGAATTCCCAATCCTGCGACGAAACCAACTTTCATTTTTCTTACGTTAATTAAAAGAGATTATAGTTATTATTATAGTTATATACGGTAGTTATTTTTATTATTATAGTTATTATTATATAGTTATTATTATTATTATTATTGGAGCGTACGGTATCATTTTCGGAGTGGAGATTTATTATATTGAAAAAAGCATTAAAATAAAAAGTTAGGATACATTAGTGAGTTTAATGAAAAGTTAAAAGGTTAAAGTTTAAGCAGGTCAAGAAAAAATCGATGTATAATAACGGATGTTATAATAATTAGCGAAAAAAAAAAGTGTTTTCCTAAGAGACAGAAGATAATAGGGAGCGCCATATTGTTTTAAGACGAATTGATAATATACGAAATTAGTTGCGTAAATAGAACTCCGGAGTTAAACCAATTTGAAAAGATTAAAGAAGATTAAACGGTTAACGAAAGTGGTAGGAAAAAACAGTAGAATAATAGTAAAAAAAACAAAAAAGTTAAAAAATAAAAATGAGTTAGAGCAGAAGACAGTTGTTGTAGGATTGCTGTGAAAATAGGTATTATGGTAAATCTAATAGTGCCAATCGCGCATAAAGAGAGACAATTCAAAGGAATAAAAACGTGGTAGTAGAAACGATACAGTGCCAACCGAAAAAAAAAAAAAAAAAAAAAAAAAAAAAGTATCAATAAATAAAAAACAAGGAAAAGTTACATTAAAACGATTTTAATTGAATAATTACAGGAAGCATGGATGTGAAATGCGGTAAATGTAATATAGAATTGGATCTGGCTGAAGGGGTAGTGTGCAATGGAGGATGCCAAAAAGCTTATCATATGGAATGTTCTAGCCTTCGAAAGAATACATGGGATCGAATGTCATACGACAAAAAACAACTCTGGAAGTGTAAAGAATGTCAACCAGGAAGGTGGAGGAAAAAAGCGAGGCATAATACGGCAGAAAAAGATGATACTAATGAAAAGGGAGATATGAATGAGTCATCAATCAAGGGCCATAGGGGTTGAAAATCAAGAAGGAATAAAAAGAACTCTACAGGAAATGCAGGATGATGAATTTGATGATGGTAGTCAATATGAATATATAGATGAAAGTGACAGTGCATCTCAAATCGATAATGAAATTATGAAGGCATTGCAAAAGGAATTAAAAAATGTATCAGAAGTAGAAAGAACAAACGGTGAGAGATATGAACAACTTTTAAATTTAATAAAGGAAAACATACAAGAAACAAAAGCAAACACTGAGGTAATGAAAGAAATAAGTGCAAAGATAGGTAATAATGACAAAAAAGTCAATGAATTGGAGCAAATTGTACCGGAACAAACTCAGATGATTTCAATCCTAATGGACGGAATGCAGCAATTAGAAAAAGAATTATCACAAAAAGATGACAAGATCGAATATTTGCATCGTAGATTTAATGATTTAGAACAATATGGAAGAAATCGTAATCTGGAACTACAAAACGTCCCTCAAACGCAGAAGGAGAAGGTAGAAGAAATAGTGATTAAGGTAGCAAAAAAGATTGGAGTAAAGATGGATTTAGATAATATTGAGGCAGCACATCGACTGCCAGTAAACGCAAAGAACAAGCCAAATCCAATAATCGTTCAGTTCAGAAGCAGGAAAGTAAGAGATGATTTTCTTGGGAAGAGAAAAAAGACGGTTACTCAAGATGACATCCTTCAAAATGGAAGTGGAGATTTGATCTACATTAAAGAAAATTTAAATAAGTATTTTAGGAATCTAGAGATGACAGCCAAGAGAGAGATAAGGAAAAATTTAAACTTTAAGTTTGTATGGTTCAAAAAAAACAGTGTTTTCGCGCGCAAAACAGAAAATAGTAAAGTGTTTGAAATAAATTCAATAGAAGAAGTATATGAATTTGTCGAATGGGCGAAGACAGAAGAAAAGAAAACAAACAGGAGCAGCATGGAAAAATCCAGCTCATCAGTTTGAGGATGGCGACATAAGGAATGTAGACATCTTGTTGTTAATGAAAACTATGTAAATAGGTTAAATCTAAATAAGTTGTACTGTAAAAAAAAAGATAAAGGAGTTATTTTCAATGTTAATGTTAAAAAAAAAAATAATAATAATAATAAGATTGATATTGATATTGATAATGGTAAAATAAAGGGGAAATTAAGTTTCGAAAAAGAAACTAGGGAAGATTCAGACTCTGAAGAAGAATTAGAGCCAGGCAGCATTGGTGAATCGGACTTAAATTTAAACAATGAAATTAGACATTATGTTAAGAATAAAATATTTAAAGATGCGGATTTGCTTAGTAACTCGAAACAATTCAAAAATAACAATCTTAATATTTTCCATTTAAATATAAACTCATTGCGTAATAAATTTGATGAAATTAAGAAAGAAATAATTAAATTAAAGGTTGATATCATAAGCTTGTGTGAGGTAAAAATTTCTGAGGCGGAGATGGATTTGTATCATATAGAGGGGTATCAAACATTCAGCAAGTTACGAAAGGGTAATGAAGGAGGGGGGATTATGATTTTCATTACTGACAAATTTGAAGTGAACGAAATACAGGGTAAAGAAACTAAATCTTTTGAAAACCTGCAATTAGAAATAATTACAGGAAAAATCTGTTTTAGCTTATTATCAATTTATAGACCTCCGGATAAGTCGTGTAGAGCATTTATTGAAGAGCTCAATAAAAGTATAAGTGAAATTCAAAATAAAAAATTATTTATTACAGGAGACATTAATATAGATTTACTAAAAATGAACAACATAATAACGAGCGATTATGTGGACATGCTATACTCCCACGAAATGATCAATTACGTGCAAGACGCTACTAGGGAGGTCTTAAGAAAGGATAGGGTAGTTAGGTCATGCCTAGATCATATTTTCACAAGAAATATTATAAGTGCGACCTCAGCAATCATTCAATTACACATATCTGATCATTATATGGTAGGTTACTGGACAAGTTCAGGTAATAGGAACAAAGAAGAAGATATGATTAGTGGTACTTACGTGGACAATAGGAAGGTCAAAAAATTAATTGAAAGTAAAGACTGGAAATTAATAAATGACTGCCCTAATGTTGACGAAACGTACGATAAATGGGTAACAGGTATGTCACAAATCTATTTGGAATCTAGTTGCATGAGAGATAGGAAAAAAACCAAAAAAGACTTCACATTTAGTCCAGAGTTAAAAAATCTGTTAAAAGAAAGGGATAGGAAGTATAAGATGAAAATTCATTCCCCAAATGATGAGGCAGTAAAGAAAGAATTTAACAAACTTAAATGTCAGGCTGCAAAAAAAATGAAGGCAGAAAGAATACTGTTTGAAAGAGATATTTTTAAAGGCTGTTGCAATGATGCCAGGAAAACCTGGAAGCGAATAAATGTAATTACAGGGAGAAAGGTCAAGGGCAACATAGATGAGGATATAATAAAAAATTTTGGTAAGAATAAAAAACTAGACTTAAGGGAACTAGGAAACAAATTCGGTAAAAATTTTATAAATGAAATCAAAGCGTTAGACATTAATTGTCATGAAAAACAATTCTTTGAATGGTCAAAAAATGAAATAGGGGTCAAGGACAATTTTGATAACTGGGAAGAGGTAACACAGGAAGACATAAAGGATAGTATTAAGTCAATGAATATTAAAAAAAGTCCAGGGCATGAAGGGATTCGAATGACAGACATTAATAATGATGAGAATTTAATTGAGGTGGTCACAAAAATAGTTAATATGTCACTTAGTGAAGCAAAGATGCCTGACTCAATGAAATTATCGGTAGTAAGACCGTTATATAAGGGTGGTAAGAAAAGCGATGTAAATAATTATAGGCCATTGCAAATATTGCCAGCAGCGGAAAAAATATTGGAAAAAGTAGTACTAATGCAATTTTTGAAGTATTTAAAAAAAAATAATATAATTAATCAATATCAATATGCTTATCAAGAGCGAAAAGGGGCTTTAAATCTATTGCAACGATTCACAGATCATATATATCAGAAACTGGACTCAAATCAAAGCGTGCTGGCACTATTTGTAGATTTTTCTAAGGCTTTTGATACACTTAAGAAAAAAACCATAATAAAAAGTCTAGAGTTGATAGGGGTAGGTGGACAAGTCCTAAAATGGTTTGACAGTTATTTGACGGGGAGAAAAATAGTAGTTAAATTGGGGGATAAAATTAGTGATATAATGAATTGGGACTCGGGAGTACCACAAGGGAGTTTGCTCGGCCCGATATTGTATTTAGTGGCAGTAAATACAATTACATTGATTTTTACCACTATGATATTAGCGTTACTTTTTGCCGATGACACGGCGCTGACTGCAGCTAGCAAGGACATTGAGATAGCTAGGGCAAGGATACAAGAAAATTATACCAGATTACAAAAATGGGCCCATGATTTCGGTCTGATAATTAATTCGAAGAAGACTAAATGCTTGCAAATAATAAGATCAGGAGAAATAGAGCTTAAAAATTATTAGAGCTTAGAAATAAGAGCTTAAAAATTGTCCATCATAATCATGATTGCTTACATAACAACACGAAAAATTGCAAATGCACCGACCTAATTGAAATTGTTGCTTCACACAAGTACCTAGGCTTACATTTTGATTATAACATGAGTTGGAATATCCATTTAAATTTTCTAAAAAATAAACTAAGGTCGCAATTGGCTAATTTCAATGTGCTTAAAAATTATCTTCCGGTCAAAACAAGAAAAATTATTTACTATGCACTCGTAGAATCAGTAATGGGTTACGGGCTACAATGCTACGGCATTGGTAATAAAACATTATTAGAAAGTTTAGAAAAAATGCAAATTAAAATTTTAAAAACAATGATTCCGAAAAAAAAACAGGATAAACTAACAGAAGGACAGATTTTCAAAATGCTTGATATCCTACCTATAACAAAATTGTATCAGTATAAACAATATCAACAATTTTGGTATGACGATGATCTTAAAGTTATAAAACAAAATGTATATGAAACAAGAAATGCTTTTTACAGAAAACCTCTAGCTTATACTAATAATGGAAAAAAAATCTTGAAATATGAAATCCCAACATTGTTTAATATATTGCCCAGTTCGATCAGAGACATCAAAAAAATTGGAGAGTTGAAGAAAAAACTTAAAACCTGGCTATTGGAGGGTGCGTGAAGTTGGCAGTACAATGTAAAGCTCAAATTCTAAAAACTATACCATGATTTTGAGCTTTTTTTGAGCTTTCAGAAAAACCAAATTTCAGAATTTGAGCTTTCGAAACAAAAAAGTTATTAACATTATCAACTTTGCCTGCCAAGTTCACGCGCCGTACAATGAAAAGCTCAAATTTTAAAATTGACGCCATTCTATGCCCCTAAATTTGAGCTTTCAAAAAATCATGTTCCCAAATTTGTAGCTGCATAACAAAAAAAGTTGTGCTTTATAATACCAAAAGTTATATGTCCGACACGAAAATTGAGCACTGCCAGCTTCACACCTAGTATTTTTCAAACTAGTAACTGGAAACGGATTTTATTTTGTTCCACAGAATTTGAGCTTTCAGAAAACACGACTCTCAGAATTTGAGCTTTCTCCTGTGAAATTTGAAAAAATATGAAAATACTGTAAATATGCAGCACTGCCAAATTCACGATCGTCTCTTTTCAACTTAGGAACTTAAAACATACCTCAAATTCTTCTGCGAAATTTGAGCTTTCAGAAGACATAACGTTCAAAATTTGAGCTTTTCCCGTTTAATGGAAAAAAAAACGAATTATTGAATTATTATATAACCGAGTAGTGCCAGATTCACATACGACTCTTTCGAATCTCGAAAGTTAAAATTGATTCCGCCTTATTCTCTAGAATTTGAGCTTTCTGAAGATATAACGCTCAAAATTTGAGCTTTTCTCGTCTAATTAAGAAAAAAATGAAAAAAATATTGAATTACGATTTTATTGAGTACTGCCAAATTCACATACGATTCTTTTGGAGCTTGAAATTTAAAATTGATTCTGCCTTATTCCCTGGAATTTGAGCTTTCTGAAAATATAACGTTCAAAATTTGAGCTTGAAAAGAAAAAAAGTTATTCCCATTATCAACTTGGCACTGCTGACTTCACGGGAAATTTTTTTAGCACTCGAAATGCGTAAACGATCCTATTTTATTCTCTCAAATTTGAGCTTTCAAAAGACATAACGTTCAAAATTTGAGCTTTTCAACAAAAAATTCAAAAATTTTTTTAAACAAATATTCTACGGAAATTATTACTGTATAAATTTAATAATTCTTTTTTTTTTTTTTTTTTTTTTTTCTTTTTAATTAAAAAATTTGAGAGAATAAAATAGGATCGTTTACGCATTTCAAGTGCTAAAAAAATTTCCCGTGAAGTCAGCAGTGCCAAGTTGATAATGGGAATAACTTTTTTTCTTTTCAAGCTCAAATTCTAAACGTTATATCTTCAGAAAGCTCAAATTCCAGAGAATAAAGCAGAATCAATTTTAAATCTCGAGCTCCGAAAGAATCGTATGTGAATTTGGCAGTACTCGGCAAAATGGTAAATCAATCATTTTTTTTTTTTAAACGGGAAAAGCTCAAATTTTGAACGTTATGTCTTTTGAAAGCTCAAATTTGGGAGAATAAAATAGGATCGTTTACGCATTTCGAGTGCTAAAAAAATTTCCCGTGAAGTCAGCAGTGCCCAGTTGATAATGGGAATAACTTTTTTTCTTTTCAAGCTCAAATTTTGAACGTTATATTTTCAGAAAGCTCAAATTCCAGGGAATAAGGCAGAATCAATTTTAAATTTCAAGCTCCAAAAGAATCGTATGTGAATTTGGCAGTACACAGTAAAAAATTTGGTGTACTTTTAACATACTCGGTCTACATACTCTGTATGTTATCCCATTTTATGTAATTATTTTACACATTGTTTTGTCAATGTTAATAAGTATCAATGTGTCAAAAAAATAACAAATATAATATGTTAATTTGACACATTGCCGGTGTTAGGGCTATTTCTAGTTCCACGATAAAAAAAAAAATAAAAGGATTTTGCGGAAAAAAAAGAAAACAAATAAAAAAAATAGTAGTGGCAAATTTAAATAAATCGTGATTTAAGTCATTGAAAGGATTAATTTTTCGAACAGATTAGCATCCTTCTGTTTTGTTGTGCAAGGATTCCGGATTCAGGATTGGATTCAGGCTCGGAATTCGCTTCTTTAAAAAATTATACAATAAATTGCTGGGTTCTTGTTCTTGTTTGGTTTGGTTGGTTTTGAAATGCTTGATGTATAAGCCTGAAAAAACAGTTCACAAATACGGGAAAAATTTTCTTAAGAAAACGCCTAGATTAAAAATTTATGAATAGATAAATACGATAGTATGCAAATAATAACACATAAATTTTAGTAACTTTTTAACACATTTTCATTTTGTCAGAATTACAAATAAAAGTATGTGGACCATATTCTACACAGAAAGTGAGTTAAAAGTACACAAAATTTTTTACTGTGTACTCAATAAAATCGTAATTCAATATTTTTTTCATTTTTTTCTTAATTAGACGAGAAAAGCTCAAATTTTGAGCGTTATATCTTCAGAAAGCTCAAATTCTAGAGAATAAGGCGGAATCAATTTTAACTTTCGAGATTCGAAAGAGTCGTATGTGAATCTGGCACTACTCGGTTATATAATAATTCAATAATTCGTTTTTTTTTTCCATTAAACGGGAAAAGCTCAAATTTTGAACGTTATGTCTTCTGAAAGCTCAAATTTCGCAGAAGAATTTGAGGTATGTTTTAAGTTCCTAAGTTGAAAAGAGACGATCGTGAATTTGGCAGTGCTGCATATTTACAGTATTTTCATATTTTTTCAAATTTCACAGGAGAAAGCTCAAATTCTGAGAGTCGTGTTTTCTGAAAGCTCAAATTCTGTGGAACAAAATAAAATCCGTTTCCAGTTACTAGTTTGAAAAATACTAGGTGTGAAGCTGGCAGTGCTCAATTTTCGTGTCGGACATATAACTTTTGGTATTATAAAGCACAACTTTTTTTGTTATGCAGCTACAAATTTGGGAACATGATTTTTTGAAAGCTCAAATTTAGGGGCATAGAATGGCGTCAATTTTAAAATTTGAGCTTTTCATTGTACGGCGCGTGAACTTGGCAGGCAAAGTTGATAATGTTAATAACTTTTTTGTTTCGAAAGCTCAAATTCTGAAATTTGGTTTTTCTGAAAGCTCAAAAAAAGCTCAAAATCATGGTATAGTTTTTAGAATTTGAGCTTTACATTGTACTGCCAACTTCACGCACCCGCTATTGGACCAGTAGAATAATAATAATCAACCAAATTTTCTTTTTTTTTTTAAATTTTAAATCAAAATTTAAATCAAAATTTTTTTAAAATCATATCTCCAATATCATTAATTAGTTTTTGTTCTACAGTTTTCAATTAAAATAATAATCCAACTGACAGCTGGGTTTAAGATAAACCCTTTGTCAGTTGACATTGGAAAATATTGTATACCGTAATTAATATATTATTATTGAATTGAATTGAATTGAATTATAAATGATACTTAATGGAACCTATGACCTCAATAAATACTATTCAGAAATGAAAATATCTCCCAATTTAGGTCATAAACAATTTTATATATTGCGGTGAATGATCATTTCGACGGTCTACAGGCCGTCATCATCAGCATCTAAAAATGCAAAATTACACCAGAAAAATTCATCACAGTCATTAAATTAAATAGTACGGTAAACCTTACGATTATTACAAATATACATCGAAAAATATTTTATTTACATCGTTATAAATTAAAATTAATTAGGGTTTACATTTCTTTTCGACGGCCTGTAGACCGTCGAAATGATCATTCACCGCAACATATAAAATTGTTTATGACCTAAATTGGGAGATATTTTCATTTCTGAATAGTATTATTATTATAGTTATATACGGTAGTTATTTTTACTAATGTATTTGGTACCATGATCTAGGGGTTTTAGTTTTAATCTTATTTTTTTCATGTGAAACAACTTCAGAAATATAATGATTCTGATGGTTTGATTTTACATTTGCAGCACGGCCTTATTTTTCTTACTTTCAATTCTACCACCGTCTTTAAGGTAATGAGTAAAAAAAATACGTAACAGGTGACGTCATAACAGTGAAAATTAAATTGTTCCTAAAAGGCTGAATTTTACAACATTAAAATATAATATGTCACACCTTACATTATAATGTTTACTATGAAACGGTTATTGCACAACAATTTCTGAAATTAAAGAGTACACGGAAAAAAAAATGAACAGATCTCATATTTTTGCATTTTTAGACAAAAGCTTAACATGAGAACACGGTAGAAAGTTAACATATGAAGTCAGACTCCCCCCCCGAGAAACCTTTAAATTTTAAAGACCCATCAAAAAAATAAAAGGTCATTTTTAATCGGATCCCCCAGTTTTAAGTTGGCTGTATCAAGGAATCTGTTTCAGAAAAAAATATTCTAAAAAAAAATTAATAAAACAACTAATTTCAATATGAAATTAAAGCTGATGTTACTTTTTATCAACTATTTCATAGGCGTTGGTGGAGAATTAAACGAACAAGAAGAAAATATGTTGACGGATTTTTTGAGTTACTTGAAAATAAAAAACTGTTTTTTCTTAAACTATGAAATCCAACCATCAACGTTGAAAAAATTTTCCGCTTCAGATATCTACACTACTATACCCGTTACATCTTTAAATCTAGGGTATATAATTACCGAACAAAAAACGGCGATCTTTAACAAAACCACTGTAGATTTGTCCGAAATACGAAACATTTTCTCTGGAGTGCGAAAAGTATGTTAAACCAATCAAATAATTTCAATGAAATGAAAAATAAATTAAAATTACAGGATAAAGCATTGGGTTTTATGTGCAAATTAATTTGGCTGTTAATTGTCAACGGCCCCTATATAAATCATAGCGATTTCTTCGTACCTTATGAATGCGAAATTTACATTATTTATTCGTCAGGAGATTCCTCTGGTTTCAAAATTACAAAAATTTATAATTTAGGAAACAACTTCATTCAAAAAGATTTCGGAACTTGGTATCCGAATGGTAGCTATGATTTTTCGATAAATCGCCGTTTTCACCCCAAGATGGACGCAAACCAAACTTCACTTAGGACTAAAAGCAGTTGCGCTAACGTAATCATGAGATATTTTGCTTTTCTGATAAATGAGATATCCTAAATTATTTTCATTTTAAGGTATTGGATTTAACATCTATAGAATCGAGTTATATAGGCCACGTGTGCAGCGAAGAGGACTTCGTCAAAGATCTTTTACGAATAATGAATTTTCAGTATGTTCTTGATATTTTGTTGTAATGAACATTCCGATATGACAACAAAATTATAATTTTTTTAGTCTTGTAGCATCCGAAGACCATTTCAGTATCACGGAAATTGACATTTTAATAAAAAAGTCTGCTGTATTTATAGAAAGCCCCTTTCAGAAGTACGTAAAATACTGGCCGAAGGGAAGGTAAGACCAACTTCGCTTTAATCGTTTAAAAATTCTGTACGACAGAGCCAAAAAGTTCAATATGGAAATTAAAAATTGGCCGTTTGTTACGGCTAAATAACGCTTAACGGACATGTTTAATTTGCATATCGGGGATCATACAAGTATTGTACGTAAGCAGTGAAAAGGGGATGGGGGGGGGGGGGATCTCCGAAATGCTTACGCAAATGGTAAATCTCCATAAGAGGAACCCTATTTCTGCTTACTACCAGGGAGGGGGTGGGGGGTCTTGAACGGCCAAAATAATGCTTACGTAATACTTATATGATCCATTGAACCTTTTGGCTCTAACGCATAGAATTACAGTTATTACCATAGATTTAGATTTACTCTCTCGTTCATTACTATTGTTACTTTTTCCTCAGTCATTGTCAATGCACAAATTGTTCGTTGGTTATGTTGTGCATGTATTTTCAGGCTTGATTTATATATAAAATACCCCAGAACAGAGATGAGCGACGATTATTTCTACAGACCTTTAGGAACCGATGTATGGGTAACTCTGATATTTACGGTGATAGCAGGAGGGTTGTTCTGCATGCTTATAAAATATTTAAACAACCGCTGTGCTCAACAACTCGGAACATACAATGTCTTCAATTACATTCTGCTACCGTTCGATTCTATTTGTTATCAAGGTCAGTAGAAAAGATGAAGAAAAAAATAGACATATGTATATTATTGGGATTACAAAGTTTCAGCACGGCCGGCGTATTCTTAATGAAACATGTCCCTTGAAAGATAGATATACCACGTGTCAGTATTTTTAATAGTTATTTGCCACAACAAAAAATAATGCTGTGTCTCCACTTGATTGGATGAATAATTACATCGTGTAATAAATTGCAGTAAGAGTACATTGATGTCTTCACTTTAAGAGTTCGGACCGGAAAAGAGGCTCCACAGTGTACTACACTATGCCCGAAAAATGACGTCACTACGTCTTTTTTTTCGGTCCGAAAACATAAAGCAGAGGTAGCAAGTCTTCCGGTGCTGTAATTTATTACACGATACAGTTAATCATCAAGTGGAGGCATATCATTAAAAGGTAAAAAAAAAAAAAAGAAAAAGAAAACAGTAAAAACAGAAACTCAGTTTTATGACAGCATGATTATGATTCTTTTACTCAATAAAATCGCCTGTCCCTTATGAGAAGAAAACATGACGAAAAGGCTCTTGAATTTTCCTGTCATTAGCTAGCAAAAATTTTCAAATTACAACTGTTGCAGGAGAAGATCGTGACAGCGCATTATCCATTCGAGTGTGTAGTTTCATTTTTCGCTTCCTCGGAATCTTTATAATTCAGGCGATTTCCTCGGACCTAGCGTCGTATCTATCTTTACAAATTTTTAATCTGCCTTTCAACAATCTGGAAGAATTCGAAATGAAAGGAAAATATAGATTATTAATTATGGACAATCCACGTATTTTTATTTACAAGTATTTTGCAGTAAGTATGAATTAACGATCACATTAACTATAATCTCGTGTGCATACAAAAATACTTCTTCTCTTCTGCGTGTTGGCTCCAAGACGGACAATGGCTATCATCACCGCATTCCACGCAATCAACCAACCTTCTCGAGATTTCTAAGCCTGGAGGGTTTCCTGTCACCTTAATTGCGCATACCCTTCATTTTTATCTCCATCACAAGCTGTAGAACGCGGTGTTCTCCATTTCGAATTACGTGGCCAAAATATTTGATCTTCCTATTGTTTATCTCGTAGAACCCCTTTAACCCTTTTTTGCATCAAATCAGGACTTAAAATGTTTTGTCATTTTAAGGCGAATTTTTGGCTCATTTTTTGGCTCGAACTCGAAAACCGAATCAGCTAAAATAAAAAGGGAGTTCTGATTCGTGATCTACGCAATTTCTGATAAAAAATAACTGTTTTTTCAAAAGAAAAAAAATTTTTTACTCTTATGGGAATTTTCCTACCTCGAAGCGCAAGTCAGGGCGGTTTCAGTAAAAAATCTGACAAAAAATTATGGTTCATAAGTGACACAGAGAGAAGTGATTCCGGTGCATTCATTCAAATTAAAAAATTTTCGAAATAAGGGACAACCTGATAAGAGTGTTTATAATGTGGTACTCTCGACCAGAAATTGCCCGTTAAATAAGTAATTCTTTTCCTTGGATTATGATTTCATAAATTAAATTTTTTAGGATAGAAATGATTCTCTCGGGCAACGGATCAGAAGCGGATTAATAACATATTTCAAATACACAGGCGAAATAAATAAAAAACTATGCAGCAATGAAAAATTTGCTTTTGCTTTTCACAATGCCGTTTTTCCAAACCTCGACTGCTCACTCGTGCGCATTCCTGAAGTACTGATGACTTACTTGCAAGTGTTTCATTTCGGGAAAGAAAATTATTACATTGACGCCATAAATCATGTGTGAGTATTGATTATAAAATACACGCTTTGTCTACTTAGGCTGGTCTCCGGACATGAAAAATTTCTGCAATAATGAACAAAATCGCAAAAGGATTTATTTGCTAGAGGATGCTAGTACGGGGTGTAAGGAATCTTGAGCAAAAAGTTTGATAAAATCCGAGTCCGAGTTTGTGAGTTATTGCACGAAAAAGGGCCCAGTTTTACGTTTTTTGAGTTTTTTCCTTTCTCGCGACCGTAGGGAGAATAAAGCATTGTTTTTAACACAATTTCAGAGCTTCTGTTTCCGATGTATTTACGCGTTTTGAGGTCCATTGATGCCGAAAAAAGCAAAATTTGAGTGGTGTCTGGATGCGCGTACAATGTCGTCCCTTTGACGACCGATAATGCGAACTCCCTTATAACTTTCGCGACCTCTGCCCTCTGGTCGCCAACCCTTGTCGCCAGAGTGATCACGCGCTGATCACGACCCGAGCACGTGATAAGGGCGTGATCAGCGTGATCAACTTCGTATACTATTACTATTACTATTACTATTAACATCAAGGCTAATAATTAAAGGCGTTTTTTCGAAATCAAAATTTGCTCCTTATTAAAATTTATTTAAAACCCTTTTCTGGTTCCATTACTGAGAATGGGCCATCCTTTTTGATGTAACAACATACATTGGCTGAATGAATTAGAAACTTCCAAAGTCACAAGATACTAGTAATTTATTTATTTAAATATTATAGCAGCGATGCATTTCGACCTAGGGTCATCATCAGGCTGAAAGAATACAATTACAGAATACATTCATTAAATAAATCAAATACGGACTAGATAACTGACATGAAGAGATTTTTCTAACCAAACCTTGACATACCTCTAAATTAAAAAACATTAAAATACAAATAACTGCGATTCGTTTTCAATAAAAGGTTTCATCCAGGACCTGCCCAGATTTTCTTTAAATAAATTTTTATAATAAAATATAACGAAAACGACGAATAAATTCATAATTTCAAAGCGAAAACGTAAATAAATAAAATTAACTTAGGATAATGGCGGAATGAAAAACGTGTAATTAGGTTCGACATAGAGTTTAAATTATCGGAGTGAAAATGGAGAAATGAAGAACGACAGACCATAGATTAAGTTCTAAACGCGAGGTCAAACAACTTTGATTGACTCCCATCAGTCAATTCATACATTGGCTGGTTTTTATTTGCCTTCTTTGATCAATAAAAAAGCTAAATCACCTTCGGGGATTTAACCTCAGAACGCCACCTTGGCAAATGCTGCTTGGCAAGGCGTAGTTTTATATCGACAGCCCCAAAAAAAAAGTCCCTAATTTTTTTTTTTTTTTTTTTGGAACAGTTCAAAAACTCCCCATCTTTTTTGAAAAATCATATTATTGAGCATTATGTTGGCAATACAAGCCCGTCAAAAAAAATCCATTTGGAAAAAACTCCAACAAAAAAGATCGCTTTTCCAGCGCACAGACACATATTCATATTTTGAATTTATGAGTGACATGAATTAACAACTTTCGTTTGCCAATGCTTATTTATTTTCCCGATGTACGTCTATAGGTTTCTGTAAGCCTGGGAATTCAGAATAACTGAAAGACTCATAAGAGAACAAAAAAAAAATTTTCAAATAATTCATTTATATAAATATTTAATAATATTAAAAATAATTCATTTTGAAAAAACTCAAATATCCCTTTTCCCGTGCAGTCACATATTCGTATTTTCAATTCAGCAATGACAAAACTAACAACTTTTGTTTGCCTTTGGTCAATGCTTTGTTTTCCCGATGTATGCCTATAGGTTTCTGCAAGCCTGGGAATTCGGAATAACTGAGAGACTGCTAAGAGAAGAAAAGAAAAATTCAGTCGAGCGCTATCTCCACCGTGAAGCAGCTCTTCTTCATCCAGTCGAAATAAATCAACTAATTAAAATATTTTGTATCCTCTGGTTCGGTTGCATAATTGCGTGGATATTATACTTATGCGAATTGGTCATCAAATTCATAACAAAAAAATTTAATAAAAAGAAACGTGAAAACCGAACTACAGTGTTTAATATATTAAACTCGCAAAAAAATTATTAAACAAAATGAGTGAAAATGCTGAGCCTAAAAATAATTGAACGAACTTTATAATAAAATGCCATAACGTCAGATTTGAGAAACTATCTCCGTTTATAGCAAAATATTAAACTCGCCAAAAATAATTAAAACAGTTAGCTGAGCCTAAAAAAAAATTTACTAGAAATTTATAATAAAATGCCATAACGTTAGATTTGTGAAATCCTCTCTCCTTTATCACAGAAGTCAGAATTTATAGAATTCTCTCCCCTTAACGTACGACGCAACATTTGAATGGCCCCAGGAACCCGTTTCTGTAATGGCCTACGGGTCAGATGTATCGTACGTATTCGTATCTTAGCTTCCAAACCGTACGAATCGCTTAATTCAAAGAAGACGAAGCAAAATAATATTCAGTGCGGTTTGGAGGACCGAAGTGAAAAATATCTGAACAGAGAAGCAACGAACGTACAGGAGCTGAAGAACAGCAAACCTATCCAATGCAAATCAATTGTAAGTAATTAATATTCTTCAATAAATTCCGAATCCTGGGACGAATGCCATTTGATAAATTGTTGTTTCTACTAATTCATTTTTGTACCATTGGTGTATGGGTTTTAGCACTAATCATATTCTTTTAAATGTGGAACAACTCCAGAAATATAATGATTTGATGGGTTGATTTTAGACTTGTAACATTTTTTTTTTTTTTTTTTCAGAGAAAAGTCTCTTAAAAAAATCCACATTTTCCAGATCCGAAATCTTTTTTCTGTTGGAAAAAAAAAATCTACAGAAAAAATATTTCCGACGTGTAAAATGTGGATTTTTTAAAGAAAATTTTCTTTAAGCGAACATTTGACCTGAGGAAATTGGTGAAAAAAATTTTCTGTCCTGGGAATTTCTCAAAGAAAGCTTCTAAATCTAGGCAATTTTTTATAAAACATTTTACGCTTAAGCTAGAACCAATAAAAATATTGAACTAAAATAAAAAACGATCGAGCAAATACTTTTCTTTTCGGACATAGCGACTCATTTACTTCACGCAAAAAATTAAAAAAAAAAAAAAAAAAAAAAAAAAGAATGCAGCATTTTCAAAATTTTATCAATCCACGTTGAGCACGGACTAACCTCAAATGCCTGTGAAATATATACTAGTCGTTCCGTCCCCGACTGGGGGTAATTAAGACTTCCGTTAAGCGTTATGCCTAAATTTAAATAATTTTTTAGCACAATTAACAGTAGAATCTCAAACTATAACTAATTGCTTTATACCGGTACTAAATTTAAAATCCGTGTATTCTTTAATTTTGTAAAAGGGATGGTCTAACAGCGTTCTTTTAATTGTTTTTTGAATGCTGATTTCGACTTTATCAGTTTAAGCTTAATCGGTAAATTATTAAAAATAATTGATGCTTGATACATTTTCTTGTCACTCTTGGCAGATATGGTGAGATCATCTTTATTTCTGGTGTTACAATGATGCACATCTGTACATCTTTTATAGGAACCGAGATTATCAAAAATTTGTAAGCACTTCTCAAAAATATACAGGTTAACAACGGTTAATATACGCTCTTGATTAAAAATTTGTTAACATTTTCCTAGTCTTTTTTTTATTCTACATGATTCTTATACATCATTTTTGCGTTCTCAAAATGGTTGTAATCTTTGACGAACTACCCGAGGACGTAATGCCGTATTTTAGATGGGAGTAAACTGATTTTCTATATTTATCTTACATAGTTCACGATCTTATAATCGCGATTTTCTTAATAAAATGATCCTTATCCCGTTAAAATATAGTAAATGGAGTATTTTATTTTATTTCAATGTTATATATTTTAGGGGTTTCGGATCTTGGTTTTTGATTAAGTTTAAGAGAGTCAACATATACTTCAGTCAGTATTTCAATAAAAGGAACATGAAGTTAAACTGTATTTCTTTTTTTTGGAAATAAATCATCCAATAATTTACGACGGTATCAGATCGCTTGAAGTGCATAGTGAAAACATGATATGCTCACACGCAATGGGTGTCACGTGGTTGGCCTTTTAACAAATTAACGTAAGGATTCAGAAAGTTGTCCCAATTCGATTATCCAGACAAAATTAAATCAAATAAAACTGAAACGAATTTCATCCGGACTTGAAAACAAATAAAATAAACAAAGCAGAAGGATGATCGTAACATAACAACAAAAGGAAGGCAGTAAATAATGTTCACTATGAAACGGTTATTGAACAACAATTTCCGAAATTGAAGAATACATTATTAATTAAACTTTTAATAAAACCGTTAATTAAAAAAAAAAAATAAACAGATATAATATTTTGGTTCATATCTTTAGACAAAAGCTTAACATGAGAACACGGTAGGATGTTAACGTACGGTGCGCGATACATTTTCTTCCCAACACCTTCAAATTTCTAAGATCCATTAGCGCTAATTAATCCAGGCCTAGTATTAATCAGATCCCACAGTTCAAGTTGATTGTGTCCGGATACTGTTTCATAAAAAAAAGATTCTAAAGAAAAATTAATAAAACAATTAATTTCAGCATGAAATTAAGACTCATGTTACTTTTTTTCAACTATTTCATAGGAATTCGTGGAATATTTACCGAACAAGAAGAAAATATTTTGACGGATTTTTTGGGTTACTTGAAAATAAAAAACTCTATTTTCGTAAATGATGAAATACAACCATCAGTCATAAAAAAATTTTCCGCCTCTAACATTTACACTTCTATACCTCAAGAAGGTTTAGATCCATGAGATATAATGACAGAACAAAAAACGACGATAGTTTGCAAAACCCCTGGAGATTTTTCTGAAGTTAAAACATATTTGTCTTCAATGCAAAAAGTAAGTTGAATCAATCAAATAATTTCAATAAAATGAAAAATAAATTAAAATTACAGGCTGGAATATTGGATTTAGCTTGCAAATTCATTTGGCTGTTAATTGTCAACGGCTCCGATATAAATCACATCGAATTTTTTGTACCTTATGATTGCGAATTTTATATTATTTATCCGTCAGGATATTCCTCTGATTTCAAAATTACAAAAATTTATAATTTAGGAAAAAACTTCATTCAACAAGATTTTGGAACTTGGTATGATAATGGTAGCTATGATTTTTCGATGATTCGCCGTTTTCCTTCCAAGATGGATGCAAACCAAACTTCACTTCGAACGACAGGCGTTTGTACCAATGTAATCATGAGATACTTTTTTTTTCTTAAAATGCAGCAGCCTAAGCCATTTACATTTTAAGGTATTGAATTCAACATCTATAGATTCCGATTATGCTGGTCACATCTGTAGCGAGGAGAATTTCGTCTAAGATCTTTTACGAATAATGAATTTTCAGTATGTACTTGATATTTTGTTGTAATGAACAGTCCGATAAAACAAAAAAAATTATAATTTATTAGTATTGTAGCAACAAAAGAGGAAAACCGTTTCAATTTATCGGAATTCGACATTAGATTAAAAAGAACCGTTGTATTCAAAGAAAAATACATAAAATTCGTAAAACGCGTACAATACGGAAAATCCGTAAAATACGTAAAATATTGGCCGAAGGGAAGGTAAGACCAAATCAGCTTTGATCGCTTCAAAATTACCGTTACCATCAAAACAGTCAACGAATATAATCATCCGTTGCCAAAAACGCAGCTACTAATATAGATTTAGATTTACTCTCTCATTCATTGCCACTGTCACTCCTTTTTCAGTCGCCGTCGATGTAAAAAATTGTTCGTTGGTTATCTTGTGCATATATTTTTAGGCTTGATTTGTACATAAAATATCCCCCAACTAAGAAGACGGACGATTATTTCTACAGACCTTTAGAAACCGATGTATGGACAACTTTAATATTTAGCTTGATAGTAGGAGGGTTGTTTTGCATCCTTATAAAATATTTAAACAACCTCTGTGTTGAACGACTCCGAACATACAACGCCTTAAGTTACATTCTGCTATCGTTCGATTCAATTTGTTATCAAGGTCAGTAGAAACGATTTTTAAAAAAAATATATTATATTATTTGGATCAAGAAGTTTCAGCACGCCCGTCGTATACTTAATAAAACGTTGTCGTTGAAACATAGATAGAGCTGTGTCCTTATTTTTCATGTTTGGTTACCATGAAAATGAATAATGCTCTGTTTTAGTTGGTAATAAATTGGATAATTAATTGCATAATCTCATAAATTATAGTATCAGAACAGTATATGGATACCCAAGTGACATTGGTTGGTTGAATAACCATCCCAGCAACGTTGTTCCCCGACGTCTAAAGACGGTCGGTGTTAACGGACATTATTACGTTGAAATGTCCGGCCTAAATAACGGTCCTGGCAACGGTTGAAAAAACGTTTATTCAACTACGCCCTTGACTATAAACCAACTATGAAAAGAAAAGAAAAAAAAAAAAAAAGAATGCATTTTGATATGACTATTATAGCACCAACATGAAGAGTATTGTATCTTTTTCTCTAAATAAGTATTATCATAACGCGAACTTATCTCTAAGTATTACGGAACACTACATTTTACTCGTCTATTATAAATTTGGAACTTCTATATATAGTGCAAAAGAGCAAAGCAAACTGTACGCCAAATACCTAATTTTTTGTTTTAAAAATCAGATTTCAGGTATTTTTGTGTACTATTAGTATTTTTTCATTTTTATAGACCTGTTAAAGGTCCTCAAGTTGAGATTTTGCGATTTTATATTTTGACTTTTCCAAAATCCGGGAAAACTTTTCCCATAAGCTAAACATTAAAATATACATAACGAAATTAGACGTTATTTAAACCGACTGCCCGGGTATTGGTTAGTAGTTAACGTTGTCTTGTAGTATTATTCAACCTAGTTGAAAAAACGTTCGTTTAATCGAAGGTTGATTTTTGGGCTCTGACGTTGTTCGTCGCAATTCAACGTTGCTGGGATGGTTATTCAACCAACCAATGTTACTTGGGATGTCTTCACTCTACGAGTTTAGGGCGAGAAAAAAGGGTCCGCAGTATACTACACTATGCCCGAAATCAGGGGTGTAACAACAAAAGTGCGCATCTGTACTTACCTTATGCCCCTGTGGGGACATTGTCCCCCCCCAGCCGCATAAGCTAAGTACAGATGCGCACTTTTGTTCTTACACCCCTGCCCGAAATATGACGTGACTACGTCGAATATATAAAACGGAGATATCAAGTCTTTCTGGTGCTGTAATTTATTACACGATGTAGTTAGAGTTTCTGCCCGGGATTTCCCGTCCCGGGAATTCCCGGGATCCCGGACAAAAAATTTAATCCCGATTCCCGGGATTGAAATTTTTCGGGATTTTTCCCGTTTTTGAGAAATTAAAGGGAAAATTCCCGGGTTTTCCCGGTTAATCCCGGGAATTTCCCGGGTTCCCGCCATATCATTATTTCCCGAATCCCGGGAAATGCTTTTTCCAAAAAAAACGGGATTCCCGATTCCCGAAATTTTAAAATTCCCGGGAAAACAGAAACTCTAGATGTAGTTTATCAGGAGGAGACATAGCATTTAAAAAAAAAAAAAATTCATTAAAAACAGTGGAAAAACTGACACCCGGTTTTATAAAGTCTTTTATTCAAAATCGCCTGCCACTTATGAGAAGAGAACATGACGCGATGGCTCTTGAATTTTTCTAGCATTAGCTAACATTTTCAAATTACAATTGTTACAGGAGAAGATTATGACGATACATTATCCATTCGAATGTGCAGTTTCGCTTTTCGCTTCCTCGGAATCTTTATAGTTCAGGCGATTTCCTCGGACCTAGCGTCGTATCTATCTTTACAAATTTTAAATCTGCCATTTCACAATCTGGAAGAACTCGTAAAGAATGGAAAATATAGATTATTAGTTCAAAAAGATCCAAATTATTTGATGTCCTACTATTTGGCAGTAAGTATGAATAAACAATGACATTAACTACAATCTCGTGGGCAGACAAAAATATTTCTTCTTTTTCTACGTGCCGGCTCCGAGACGGTCGTGGGCTACCATCACCGCGATTCTTTCTTTGAAAAGAATTTTTCTTTTAAGAAAAATTCTTTTAAAAGAAATCGAAAAGAAACTAGTCCCAGAGATTTTTGAGCCAGGAGGATTTGCTACGACCTCGATTGCGCATACCCTTGAATTTTATCTCTATTACAAGCTGTAAGAGGCGGTGTTTTCCATTTCAAATTACGTGGCTGAAATATTTGAGCTTCCGACGCTTGATCTCGTAGAACACCGCCCTTTTCCCGTAGGTATCATATAAGTATTACGTAAGCAATATTTTGGCATTTCAAGACCCCCCCCCCCTCCTGGTAGTAAGCAAAAATAGGCTTCCACCCTTGGAGATTTAACATTACGTAAGCATTACGAAGACCCCCCGCCCCTACTCCCCTGTTCAATGATTACGTAATACTTGTATGATCCCCAACGTAAAAAATTTCCCATAACGGTAAAAAATCTATAATTTTCTCTTTCTTGGAAAAACAGTCATTCTTTATCAGAAGTTTTGAATAGATCACGAATTTGAACTCCATTTTTTATTATCTAGTCGGGTTTTCGAGCTGGAGCCAAAAAATGAGCAAAAATATCGGCGTAAAGAGACAAAACATGATAAGTCCTGATTTTGTGTTTTAGCTTTAAAAAAATGGAGTTCAGATTCGTGATGTACGCAAACTAATAAAAAATTACTGTTTTTCCAAGAAAAAAATATTTACCTTTTAACTCATTAAAATTCTCCGATCTGGAAGCGGTTTTCCGTCCAGTAAAGAATCTGAGAAAAAGTAGGGTTCAGAAGAACCGAGAGAGAATCGTTTTCGCGCTCATTCAAGCTAGAAAATTTGGAAAATAAGTGATAACCTAGTAGTGTGTCTATGTGGTACTTTCGATCAGAAATTAGCCACCAAAAAAGTTATTCCTTTGTTTGGATGATGACTTCATAAATTAAAACTTTTTAGGATAGAAATGATACTCTTGGGCAACGGATCAGAAGCGGATTAATAGCATACTATGAATATATATACGAAATAAATGAAAAACTATGCAGCAATGAACAGTTCGCTTTTCCTTATCACGGTGGGGTTTTTCCAAGCATCGAATGCTCACTCGTACGCATTCCTGAAGCAGTGGTGACATCCTCGCAAGGTTTTGTATTCGGGGATGAAAATCATTACAGAAACATAATAAATCATGTGTGAGTATTGATTATTAAAAACACGCTTTGTCTAGTCCATATATTAGAGCCATTTCGGACAGTGCCATGGAAAAGGGATTTTAAGGTGAATAGCAAAACTGTACAGGAAATCAGGACCATAGATATAAAAAAAAAAGATCTTCGGGGTTTTGGAAAAATTGATTTTTTATCATCTTATTTTGGTTAGAGTGGAGAATCTGGGTTAAAATTTTATAAAATTTTTATAAAAATTTTATAAAAATTTTATAAGAATTTTATAAAAATTTTATAAGAATCTTATAAAAATTTTATAAAATTTTATAAAAATTTTATAAAATTTTATAAAAATTTTATAAAACTTTTATAAAAATTTTATAAAAATTTTATAAAATTTTATAAAATTCTTATAAAAAAATCTTAAAAAAGTAATTTTATAAAAATTTTATAAAAATTTTATAAAAGTTTTATAAAAGTTCTATAAAATTTTTTTTTCAAATTTTGCACTTTTTTGTCTAATTTTGTCTAAAATTTTGTCCATTTTATATAAAATTTTTATAAAATTTTTATAAAAATTTTATAAAAATTTTTATAAAATTCTTATAAAATTTTTATAAAATTCTTATAAAACTTTTATAAAATTCTTATAAAACTTTTATAAAATTCTATAAAACTTTTATAAAATTTTATAAGAATCTTATAAAAATTTTTATAAAATTTTTATAAAAATTTTATAAAATTTTATAAAATTTTTATAAAATTTTTATAAAAATTTTATAAAAATTTTATAAAATTTTTATAAAATTCTTATAAAAAATCTTAAAAAAGTAATTTTAAAAATTTTATAAAAATTTTATAAAAGTTTTATAAAAGTTCTATAAAATTTTTTTTTCAAATTTTGCACTTTTTTGTCTAATTTTGTCTAAAATTTTGTCCATTTTATATAAAATTTTTATAAAATTTTTATAAAAATTTTATAAAATTTTATAAAATTCTATAAAATTTTTATAAAATTCTTATAAAACTTTTATAAAATTCTTATAAAACTTTTATAAAATTCTTATAAAAAAATCTTAAAAAAGTAATTTTATAAAATTTTATAAAAATTTTATAAGAATTTTATAAAATTTTATAAAAATTTTATAAAACTTGTATAAAACTTGTGCAACAAATGCATTCTTCTTTTTTGGTACATTCAACGGAGCTTAGATGTTTTTCCGAGCTGCAAAAAATTTTTTCCCAGTATTTTTCTGCGTTGCATAAGCCAAAGATGGGCGCAACGATTTTTCAGATATCCGAATCCCGTACACAATTGTAATCGGTAAATCCAAAAACAACCTAATTCTTCCTACTACCTGAATACATCTCAGCTATATGTTGAATGCACTATAGGGACACAAAATTTTCCAAATTGGTGGAGAAATTGTTGATACGTCAGCGGGAAAGGAATAAGAAAGTACAAAGCGGAAGTGAAAACGTGCCACTGGCTAGGATGTTGATTATGTCGGGCATATAACTTTCTTCGTTTCCCCTGCATTATTTTATTTATAGCACCGATAGGTGAATGCAAGTTGTTGCCATTGTCAAGAAGGGCAACCCTTTGCACCGCTGCAATGCTACGCATCTTTTTAACAGATACGTATAGTGAAACTGGTTAGAATCAAGCTGTTTTGATAGGAACGACTTCTCCCATGTGTCGTTATATTTTCAGGTAAAACTAAACGCGACGGACGCCAACTGATCCACCTAAAGTTCTTATTCACCAGCCAGGCAGCGGTCCAACAAACAAACCAACCAACCAACCAAACAATCAATCAATTAATCAATCAATCAGTCAGTCAGTCAGTCAGTCAGTCTGCCAGCGTATCATCTTAAGCGTCTATAGAAGGTAGCTACATTGCTGCTTGCGGCTGCGGATAAAACAAGTCTAGTCAGATCGATTTTTATTCATTTATTGGCGGTGAACAACCATTTTCTGACTATCTAAATTACGAGTTTTTATATATATTTAACAGTATCAATATTGCACCGATAGGAATTAGTCATGACATATTTGGTAGTCATGCATATTTCCAATTTAATTTTGTGTGTCATAAAACAGACAGAACGCACAAAAAAAATCTGCAAAGTATTTATCAAAGTCATGGAAAGAATTTGTTTTGTTCTTAAAAATAAAATTGCCAAAAATAAAAATAAAATTAAAAATAAAACTTATTTGATATTACATTTCCGAAAACCAAATATGTCATGACTGATTCCTATCGGTGCAATATTGATACTGTTAAATATATATAAAAACTCGTAATTTAGATAGTCAGAAAATGGTTGTTCACCGCCAATAAATGAATAAAAATCGATCTGACTAGACTTGTTTTATCCGCAGCCGCAAGCAGCAATGTAGCTACCTTCTATAGACGCTTAAGATGATACGCTGGCAGACTGACTGACTGACTGACTGATTGATTGATTAATTGATTGATTGTTTGGTTGGTTGGTTGGTTTGTTTGTTGGACCGCTGCCTGGCTGGTGAATAAGAACTTTAGGTGGATCAGTTGGCGTCCGTCGCGTTTAGTTTTACCTGAAAATATAACGACACATGGGAGAAGTCGTTCCTATCAAAACAGCTTGATTCTAACCAGTTTCACTATACGTATCTGTTAAAAAGATGCGTAGCATTGCAGCGGTGCAAAGGGTTGCCCTTCTTGACAATGGCAACAACTTGCATTCACCTATCGGTGCTATAAATAAAATAATGCAGGGGAAACGAAGAAAGTTATATGCCCGACATAATCAACATCCTAGCCAGTGGCACGTTTTCACTTCCGCTTTGTACTTTCTTATTCCTTTCCCGCTGACATATAGCTGAGATGTATTCAGGTAGTAGGAAGAATTAGGTTGTTTTTGGATTTACCGATTACAATTGTGTACGGGATTCGGATATCTGAAAAATCGTTGCGCCCATCTTTGGCTTATGCAACGCAGAAAAATACTGGGAAAAAATTTTTTGCAGCTCGGAAAAACATCTAAGCTCCGTTGAATGTACCAAAAAAGAAGAATGCATTTGTTGCACAAGTTTTATACAAGTTTTATAAAATTTTTATAAAATTTTATAAAATTCTTATAAAATTTTTATAAAATTCTTATAAAATTTTTATAAAAGTTTTATAAGAATTTTATAAAAGTTTTATAAGAATTTTATAAAATTTTATAAAAATTTTATATAAAATGGACAAAATTTTAGACAAAATTAGACAAAAAAGTGCAAAATTTGAAAAAAAAAATTTTATAGAACTTTTATAAAACTTTTATAAAATTTTTATAAAATTTTTATAAAATCACTTTTTCAAGATTTTTTTATAAGAATTTTATAAAAATTTTTATAAAACTTTTATAAAAATTTTATAAAACTTCTATAAAAATTTTATAAAAATTTTATAAAATTCTTATAAAATTTTTATAAAAATTTTATAAAATTTTAACCCAGATTCTCCACTCTAACCTCTTATTTTTTATGTTTTTTGCCCCTAAATTAAGCCCCTGAGGTTTTCTTTTACTTGATTTGGTATCACTATTTTAATTACAATTACAATTACTACTGCTATTGCTCTTACTATTACTATTACTATTACTATTAACAATAATTTCACAATACAATACAATCAATTTGCTTATCAAGCAGGAAGGGGGGCTCTAGAACTGCTACAGGATTTCACGAATTATATTTATAGCAAATTAGAAGCAAATCAAAGTGTATTAGCGCTATTTATTGACTTTTCTAAGGCTTTCGACACGTTGAGTAAAAAGACAATTTTAGCAAGCTTAAAGCATATAGGGATAAATGGCGATGCACTGCAATGGTTTGATAGCTACCTGACTGACAGAAAAATTACGGTCAAATTAGAGAACTGCTATAGTGATAAATATGATTGGACAACAGGAGTCCCTCAGGGAAGCCTGTTAGGACCCCATCTTTATTTGATTGTAGTAAATACGCTTACGATGATCTTTTCGGATACAATTAGGGCATGGCTTTTCGCGGATGATACAGCACTAGCATCAGCTAGTAAGAATATAGAAATCGCTAGAGCTAGGCTTCAACAAAATTATATATTGTTGCAGAAATGGGCTCACGATTACTGGTTAACGATCAATAGCAAAAAAACTAAATGCTTACAAATTATTAAATCAGGCTGCATAGATAGAAACATATGGTGTGAATGTAGTTTTCGGAGTCGGTCACGTTTCTTGCGACTCCTCTATTTTTTGCTTAATTTGAGAAAATACAGAAAGAAAATCGGGAATAATAGTGGAAAGACGTAGTGGTGGTTAGTCCTCGCGTTTTTGCATAAATTTTAAACTTGGAAACTGGGCCATAAATCGGAATAAAGGGTTTATTAAAGGCGTGTGAGTGTTGCTCGTTCTGTGTGAACATTAACGCATAGCTTGAATGCGGTTTTTTGCAGTGCAGGCTAGCACCATCTGTACGTAAAAATCTGGTACTTGGTACCATTTTACGAGTGGAATTTACGGAACTCAGTGTTAGAAAATCGGATTCGATTAGTCGATAGACTTGTTATTGGTTTTTTTTCCCGTGTATCTTATATCGAGAGTGCGGTTTTCTTACAGTGGAGAGACCTCTTTTTTTTTCTCTCTTCAATATAATCCCTGCAAGTTGATCTATGTGCCTCGTTCAGTGCCAAAACAGATCAAGTCACTCAATTTGACTGCACATTACTGAATTCTTTACTTATTTATCTACTTTTTTATTATTTTTGGAATTCCAAGAAATGCCGGAAAATACTCGAACTATGTTTCTAACAAATGAAGACATTTTCACATCGTGTGACGGTGAAGATAACGCGACAGACGGAGAATTTTTCTTTACCATTACGAAACAAAACCAGGATCTACAAAAAAAAGTTAGTTTCTTAGAACAGGAATTGGAATTGAAAGAAGAGGAACTATTGAAAGTTTTCGCCGAAAAAGATACGCTCCTCTCAAATATAACGGTTTTAAATGGAAAAATTTTAAGTGCTAAGAACAAAATTGATAACCTGGAAAGTGATAATGACATTTTTAGTAATATTACGAAAGAATTAACTGAAAAAGTAAAGATTGCTGACAGCAAAGTTTCGAACCTAGAAAAGGAAAATGGGATTTTAAACAATAAAATTCAGGACTTAAATTCATTGTTGGATTACTATAAAGCATCCAACATTGATGAAGACATTTCTATCCTCATCAACAATGATTGGATATCGGATTCCATCATTGATGCTTATGTCAGACATACTTCTTTAAGCCTGACTGACATACTATGTTTTGACACTGCGGTATCAATGTTGGTGCGGTCATTTAACCCGAGTGATTCCTCATTGAAAACGTCTATTAAAAACCTTGCGGACTTTAATACATTTAAATATGTCGTTTGCTTTGTCAATGATTCGGCTTTACGCAATAATGCAAACAGTACCGGCTCCCATTTTTCCCTACTTGTTTTTGATATTAAGGCCTCAAAGGCTTGGCATATGGACTCCATGGCGGGATACAATGAAAAAGTCGCGCGTGAAATTACAAAAAACTTTTCATCTGTTTTGGAAAATAATTTCGCATATCATGAATTTGTTACACCTGCGCAAACAAACGGTTATGATTGTGGAGTAGAAGCCTTGTGTAATTTCGGGCAGTTAATTAATTGTTTTAATAAAGGAATTTTTTTCCCAGACTTAAAACTAAAACAAAATGATGTAGTTACGGCACGTGAATCTCTAACAAACTTACTGGTTCAAAAAAAATATCTAAAATCAAATGTAGGAAATATTAAAATCTCTCTTTTTGAACAAAAATATTCGCACTCGTTAAAAAATAAAAAAGCAAATAATAAAAAATTATCGGTTAAAAAAACAGTCAATAAAAAATTAGTGCAAAAGGAAAACAGAAAAAAAAAAGTGGATAAACAACTGTCGCAAAATAAAACCCCGACTAAACAATTAAAAGTAAAAAGGAGGAAAATTCTTTCCCCATCCCCCCCCACTACACCAGGCACATCCGATAGTAATCCTACAGGACTTCAACCTTTTTCGTCTGAGTCGTCTAATGCAGAAAAGAAAAAAATGAGTTCCGTAGCCACGAACTCGTTTTTGAGTCAGTCTTCTCTTTCTGCTCGTTCGCCGCAGCAAAAAAAGTCCAATAAGTCCAATAACTTTTTGATTGATAATTTTATTAAAAAATCTCAAAAAAAAGAAAAAAGTTCTCGAAAGAAAGAAAGTGATAATACAGTGAATGATGAAAAGTGTCTTAAAAATAAAGTTTTATCTCCAAATAAATGCATAACAAAAAATAGGAACAATAACATAAAGAGCGGGAAAAAAAATTCTTTATCTAATTTTACAATCGAAAACGAGAGTATTAATCATA
Source organism: Liposcelis bostrychophila (assembly GCA_037577465.1). Classification (NCBI taxonomy): domain Eukaryota; kingdom Metazoa; phylum Arthropoda; class Insecta; order Psocodea; family Liposcelididae; genus Liposcelis; species Liposcelis bostrychophila. Next base: position 8,521,811 of record CM075207.1, on the reverse strand, counting down.
GAATTGTAATATTAGGGGATTCGCAAAGTCGAGGTATCGGGGAATTAATTTCTTCTCGACTTAGTCCTAATTTTGATGTATTTGAGTATGTCTGGCCTGGTGCGCGTTTTGATTTTATTGCTGGCTATGCAAAGAAATTAGTGGAATCTCACTTTGTACGATCAAATGATGTTGTCATTGTTATGGGAGGTACGAATGACATATGCTATTTTAAACATCCTAAACATGTTAATTTTGTTTCATCTCTTATGGACCTAAAATCCATCCAAAATGAAGTTAACTTAATTTTAGTAGAGATTCCACCACGTTATGATTTGAATTGGAAGTCTAATAGAATTGTTAATGCAGCCAACAGTCAATTTAATAATATTTTACCTCATGTTAAGCTTATTGAAGTCTCGGATTTTCTTCGAAGAGATTTCACACGTCATGGCCTTCATTATGCTAAGTCAGGCAAAAACAAATTAGCATTAAAACTAAAACATGTTATATTAAATTCTTTTTTACAGTAAACCTCTCATGTTATGATAATACATGGAGGCATGATCCGCTTAATCGTAAAAACAAGAAAACAAAAAATAAAATAAATAAGTCGTGTTTTATCTTTCACATTAATATTGCTGGCATCAAAAATAAAGTTCAACCATTGTCTAAATTTTTGTATGATAATTCCATATCTCACTGCAATAATGAATCAGTACATTTTGTTTGTATCAATGAATCCTGGTTAAAGACCGATGAAATTGATTACATTGATCTGCCGGGTTACAGAATTGTAAGTTACAGTTGCAGGTCTAATATGCAGCGCGGCGGAACAATTATTTTTGTAAGAGATGATATAAATGCCTTTCCTTTGAGTTTCTTAAGTGATTACTATATTGAATGTCATTTTGAAATTAGTGGGGTATTTTATAAAATTTCAAATGTAACACGATATATTATTAATGTATATAGGACTCCTGATAGTAGTGTTGAATTGTTTATGCAACGGTTGGAAGCCTGCTTAGTAAATTTTAAAAAAATTAATAGTATAAGTAGCGAATTAATGATTACAGGAGATTTTAATTTGGATATACAAAAAGATAACAATCAACTAAAACGATTTTTACTATTGACTAAATCTTTCGGTTTGCATTACATAAATACCACTCCAACCAGGGTTACAAGTACTTCTTCTTCAGTAATTGATAACTGTTTTACAAATATCACACGAGATAGATTACAGCATTGCGTTATAAATAATTACATGTCGGATCACAAAGCATTACTTATCATAGTACAAAAATCCCCGGTGGAACACCGAAAATCTTTTTTTTTTGAAAAACGCATTGTTTCAGACACTGCTCTTAATCTCATAAAGGATGAGCTCCTTTCTGAAAATTGGGAAAAAATATTACATGAAACTGATACTGAGGTAGCTTTATCCAATTTTTTTAATATTCTAACCCCCGTCATTCATAAGCACTGCCCCCTAAAAAAAGTAAAACAGGTAAACACTAATTTAAATCGTAATTTCTGGAACTCTGAGCTTGCAGATTTCAAACACCTACTTCATAAAAACGAAGATTTAAAGTATAGTTGTTACGAATCTGATAGGGTTCGTTTTAAAAAGTTACAAAAACAATATAATAAAAAAATCTCTAATTCTAAAATTCAATATAATGAATCTAAAATCAATAATTCGAAAAATAAAACGAAAGCCTTTTGGCAGTTGTTTCTAAATAATAAAAATATTAAAAAACGAAAATCCTTTTCTAACAACTTTGAATTGGTAATTAATGGCACGAAAAGTACTGAACCTAAAGTTGTTGCTAACACTTTTAATCAGCACTTCATCTCCAGTATGAATCCCGTTAATATGTCCTTTAAAAATTATTCATGGAAGCTTCCATGGAATCCGAAAACTTTTTTTCTTGAATATTCAAATGTTGAGGAGGTTTCTGATATCATTTTTAGCCTGAACAATACCTCTAGTGTTGGATCGGATGGTATTGGCACTAAAATATTAAAGCATTGCAGGGAGGCTATAGCCGCTCCTTTATCTTACATGTTTAATTTATCCATTGAGCAAGGGGTATACCCACAGTCCTTTAAAAATATTTTGATTCGTCCATTACACAAGAAAGGGGATGTTTCTGATGTTAATAACTACCGGGGTCTAAATATCACTTCAAATGTGTCCAAAATATTTGACAAGTTGTTTAAAATAAGGATGGACGATTTTTTAAGGGATTCCAATCTGTTGCATGATAATCAACATGGTTTTAGGGCCGGAAAATCTATAGATACTGCTATCTCATCTGTATTACATTTTGTACATAACAAAGTTGCTGAAAATAAGTAGTCATGATATATCATTAGATATACATAAAGCGTTTGACACGGTTCATCATAAGCTTTTATTGCAAAAACTTTATGCTCTTGGTTTCCGGGGTGTCGCTTATCAGTGGCTTGTCTCTTATTTTAGTGACAGAAAACAATACGTCGAAATCGAGCACTTTGATGAATCTCTTTCCACAATTAAAAGATTTCAGTCTGATTTGGCAAATGTTACTTCCGGCACTTTTCAAGGTACTATAATGGGACCGGATTTTTTTAATTACAATTTTAATGATTTTTTCTTTAACTTTCAAGACACTGAATCTCTTCATTTTTCTGGGTATGCCGATGATGCTCCAATTTGTATTGCGGCTGAAAATCTGACCGAACTATTCAAAGTCGGAAATATAATTTTGTCAGAAGCTAATACATGGTTTGGGGATAATCGGCAAGATCTAAGCAAAACAAATGTTATTATACTATCATAAATTCTAAATGTACTGATCAACATCATCTATTCACACTATCTTTAGATTCAGTGATTTTGAAGGAAATTCAGGAATGGAAATATGTAGGAGTCATTATTGATAATCAACTAAACTGGAGTAGCCATATAAGTGCTTTAGCAAAGAAACTCTCTAAATGCTGTTACTTATTAACAATAGTTAGACATGAGGTTTCAATTAAATATTTATGGTTCTGTACTATTCTTACTTTTTTCTAATCTGAGATATGGAATTATTTTTTGGGGGCATTCGTCGAGAATTAAAGAAATATTAATTTTACAAAAGCGATGTTTGAGAATAATTTTTAGGAAAAAACCGACTGAATCATGTAGGCCCCTATTTTTAAACAATGAAATTCTGACTGTGATAAATCTGAGTATTTTTGAAAGGTGTATTTACATTTATAATAATCCGGAGCGATACAAGCGGAATCAAGATATTCATTCCCATAATACACGTAACAAATGTAATATTAACACTTCTATTATAAATAATAAATGGGATCTTGAAGATTTACAAATATATAATCATTTACCATACGAACTTAAACAATTAACATCTGCAAAACAATTTAAAACCCGTGTAAAAAAGCTGCTTGTATCGCATCCATTTTACACTTTTCAGGAATACCTAGATTTTAAATTTTAAATTTTAAATTATGAATATCAAATTAAATTTTATTTTTGCTTGTGACTAGCCCAAAAAATTTTGTATTTAAATTTAGAGGCAATATATTCTATTCTATTCTATTCTATTCTATTCATAAAAATTATACACCATTCACACGAATGTTTGCATAAAAACCTAGTTAACTGCATTTGCGATGAGGAAATAGAAATAGTTCCAACACATAAATATTTGGGGTTACTTTTCGATTATTCGATGAGCTGGAACGAACATTTCGAGTACCTAAGGAAGAAATTAAAATGCCAAATCGCGAATTTCAACATGCTTAGGTGTTACTTGCCCGTCAAAACCAGGAGAATAATATATTTTTCGCTGGTTGAGTCAGTCATAGGTTATGGGATTCAATGCTATGGAATCGGAAACGAGACATTGCTTAAGAAACTCCAGAAATTCCAATTAAGTATTTTGAAAACAATGATTGGCGGAAAAAAGGTTACCAATGAAATAGAAATTTTCAAAAAATTAGATGTTTTACCGATCACTAAGTTGTATAAGTTCAAACAGTTAAAGCAATTTTATTATGATAATAAATATAAATCAATGAGAGAGGAAAAAATTAATACCCGAAATAAATTTTATACTGTACCGCAAACCTTTACAAAATTCGGCGAGAAAAAGCTAGAATATGAAATTCCTAAATTATTTAATGAATTACCAATGAAAGCAAGAAACTTAACCACGTTTAAGGAAATTAAATTAATTCTTAAAGAATACTTGTTGCAATAATAATAATCAAATAAAAAATTTTACGGTAGGAGTATACAAAAAAATACTCGTTGTAAAATTAGGCTTAAAAAATGTAAAAAATTTTCTTTCAATATATATTACAATTACAATTACAATTAAATGCGATTTTTTGGAATCGAAATTAGCTGATTATTATTATTTTTAAAACTCTTTTTAGCGCCCATTCCTGAGAATGGGGTATCCTTTTTGGTGTACTGACTGTGTTGGTGCTTTAATTTTTCACCAAGGAAAAATGTCTGAAAGAATGATAGGGTCAAGTGGGGGAAAAAATGCCAATCTTTGAAAATTATGAAAAACGTAGCAATTAATGTTTTAAAATTTTTTTTTTCCTGTACGATGTTTTATTTTTATATCTCCCTAGTAGCACCCGCTAACCATAGGATATCCATGAATATCCAAATTTTATCCTAATTAGGTTATCCTAAAAAGGATAACCCGCCGAATTCCCTAGGCTATCCTTGAATAGTTGGTGAAATTATCACCGAATCTGGATCTCTCATGGCTAACCTGAGGTTAACCGAATTCGGAACAAGAAATTCGTTCTTAAGACAAGTTAGGATAACTCGCGGGATTCCCTAGCCTATCCTGAAACGGTCGATGAAATTATCACCTTATTAGAATCTCCTATGGCTAACCTCAGGTTAAGCAAATTAGGATCACCTGGGGATGCCCGTAGGCTATCCTTAAACATGTGATAGTGTAAGTCCGTTAAAACATTTCACGCTGCGTCTAAAGTCGTTAGTTAAATTAAAGATGGCGGCGGCATAAACAGACGTATAATTTTATGGATCGTTTTATCGGGTTTTACCGGGAAAAATGTAAGAAAAACTTATGGAAGATGCAGTCCAGACTGCCAAAAAAACCGCTAGATATGAATAAGTTGAAAGAACGAACGTACGAGCTTTCGTAGGCATACGTGAAATAAATCAGTTGGGATTTAGTGTAGGTCAGTGATGATGGCACTGCACTGTATGATGCCATAATCCATCAATGGAACGAAAGATTACTGAAAAAAGGATTACTTATTCGCTAAACAAAATTAGTCCTGGTTCTATTTCCAGTCAACTATTTACCAGCAGCAAGATTTTTTTTTTTCAGTAATACCGAAACCGCGAAAATAGAAAAAAATTCGTTTAATCATGCATCAGAGTTAATCCTACCTAGGCACCATATACTCTTAGAGTTATTCCTACCTAGGCACCACTCACTGTAGAGTGCTTCCTGCCTAGGCACCACACACTCTAGAGTGCGTCGTATCTAGGCACCACACACTCTAGAGTTATTACTACCTAGGCGCCATACACTCTAGAGTGCTTCCTGCCTAGGCACCACACACTCTAGAGTTATTCCTACCTAGGCACCCTACACTCTAGAGTGCTTCCTGCCTAGGCACCACACACTCTAGAGTGCTTCCTGCCTAGGCACCACACACTCTAGAGCAGCACTCTAGCAGGAAGCACTCTAGAGTGCTTCCTGCCTAGCACCACACACTCTAGAGTGCGTCGTACCTAAGCACCATACACTCTATAGAGTTATTCCTACCTAGGCACCACACACTCTAGAGTGCGTCGTACCTAGGCACCATACACTCTACAGAGTTATTCCTACCTAGGCACCACACACTCTAGAGTGCTTCCTGCCTAGGCACCACACACTCTAGAGTGCGTCGTACCTAGGCACCATACACTCTACAGAGTTATTCCTACCTAGGCACCACACACTCTAGAGTGCTTCCTGCCTAGGCACCACACACTCTAGAGTGTTTCCTGCCTAGCACCACACACTCTAGAGTGCGTCGTACCTAAGCGCCATACACTCTATAGAGTTATTCCTACCTAGGCACCACACACTCTAGAGTGCTTCCTGCCTAGGCACCACACACTCTAGAGTGCGTCGTACCTAGGCACCACACACTCTAGAGTGCGTCGTACCTAGGCACCATACACTCTACAGAGTTATTCCTACCTAGGCACCACACACTCTAGAGTGCTTCCTGCCTAGGCACCACACACTTTAGAGTGCGTCGTACCTAGGCACCACACACTCTAGAGTGCGTCGTACCTAGGCACCATACACTCTACAGAGTTATTCCTACCTAGGCACCACACACTCTAGAGTGCTTCCTGCCTAGGCACCACACACTCTAGAGTGCTTCCTACCTAGGCACCACAGACCACAGAAAAACAGTAGCCTCCGCACATCCTGAATGGGTTATCCTATGGATCATCCACAGGTTATCCTGTGGAGGTAAAAACGGTGACCCCGAGTCGATCCGTGGGATATCCTCTGGTCATCACAGGTTACCAGTTGGATAACCTCAGGATATCCTATATCCCTGAAAGGTTATCATCGGCTATTTATGGATTGTAATGTGCTACTAGGGTAGTTTATGTTTTAAAAGCAGATATGCCTATGTTTAACGAAATATGTGTACGTGCATATGAAAACCTCCCACTTATACAATCTGCATAGTTTGTTTTGTTTTTTAACCTTTTGTAAACATTAAGTTTTCGAATCAAAACAAACTATCTTATCATCATATATCATATATCTGCCGTGAAAAGGGGAATCGACCTATCGCACATATGTCTCGGTTGGCCATGTTTGTTTATGTTTAGCTTATAAACAAACATGGCCAATTCAGAGATGTGCGATAGGTCGATTCCCCTTTTCACGGCAGATATATCAATTGCATTTTCAAAACAAAGCCGAATGTCTAAGACATCATTTTTTTTTAGCTGTAAATATAGGAGAAATTAAAAATTCCTTAACGACATAGCGAAATATAAGCTTCAAACTATTATTATGAATTTTTCGGAACTTTAAAGATCTGTCATTAATCCAAAATTCAAGTGTCTTTTTTTTACCACAAATTTTCAATGGCCGTTTTTCCCCCCACTTGACCCTACTATTGAGCATTATCTTGAGAGTAGAAATCTGTAAAAAAAAATCCATTTGAGAAAACTGTTAACATTCCTTTTCCTGTGCGCAGTCTCGTGTTCATAATTTGAATTTAGCAATGACATGAATCAAAAATTTTTCTTTCATATTGGTCCATGCTTTATTTTCCTGATAGGTTTCTGCAAGCCTGGGAATTCGGATTAACTGAAAGGCTGATGAGAGAAATAAAGGAAAACTCAGTCGAGCGCTATTTCCAACATGAAAACGCAGATCTTCATCCAGTCGAAATAAATCAACTAATTAAAATATTTTGCATCCTCTGGTTCGGTTGCATAATCGCATGGGTATTCTATTTGTGTGAATTTGTATTTCAATTCATAACAAGGAACTTTAGTAAAAAGAAACGTGATCACCGAAAAACAATTTTTAAAATATTAAACAGTCATAAAATAAATAGACAGGAAAATGCTGAGCCGACTTCAGCTGCAACAGCCAGGTACTACTCCCCATGACGAATCTTTGAACAAAATCTTTTTTAAAATGTCAACGTCAGATTTGTGAAACCAGAATTAGTCCCCTGCTGGAAATATTAAGATGGATAAAATTTGGATTGTTTGGAGTGCATAGTGAAAACATAATACAATCACAAGCAGGGAGTGTAATTATGATAGGCCTTTAGGTAAATTAAATGTAACGAGTGGTCGATGGTTCGATTCCATCTTTCGCCACTTCGATTTAACTTTTCAACTGATTTCCTATGTTTAGCATATATAGTTCACGATCATATAAGCGTGACTTTCTTAATAAAATGATCCATATCCCGTTAAAAATAAAATAAAGATTATCAATTAGGATCGAAAATAAAAATATCTTATTAAATGTAGGAGTTCAGAATATCGTCAGAACTGACTGTAGCATTTGTCTCATGCAATAAAATTTAAATTTTTGAAATTATGTAACCCAACTCACTTTAAAAAAAAATCTATTTCAATTTTACACAAGCATTTGCTGAAGTTAAAAAAAAAAAAATGGATGCCATTTTTTTTTTTTTTCGTAGGCTAACAATAGGATAAATTTTTTTTATTTTTTCTTGAATTTTAACGAAATTTTAAGAAGACAGAAGAACGATGCTTTTTTAACTAATAATAAAAAGGTGCTATCGAAACGCCTTAAAAGATTAATAGTCATTTCTATTTCTTTATTCTGTAACATTGGTCTAGGGGTTTCAGTTCTAGTCATATTTTTTTAATGTGAAACTACTCCAGAAATATAATGGTTTGATTTTAGATTGGCGATATGGCTTTTTTCTTAAGTTCAATCCTACCCATCGGCTATAACCGTCACCGTTCCTAATGACTAAAAATACATAACATGTGACGTCATAACAGTTAAAACCATACCGTTCCTAAGAGACTGAATATTAAAACATCAAAATATAATACGTCAGACCATATATTATAATGTTTACTATGAAACGGTTATTGCACAACAATTTCTGAAAGTGAAGAATACACGGAAAAAAAAAAACAGATTTCATATTTTTGTTGGTATATTTAGACAAAAGCTTAACATGACAACACGGTAAAATCTTAACATTAAGAGTCCCACTTTTTTTTTCCCCCTGATCAACCTTTAAATTTTTAAGACCCATCAAAAAAAATTAATTCGGATCATTTTTAATCGGATCCCACAGTTTAAGTTGACTGTTCCCAGGATACTGTTTCAGAAAAAAAGATTCTAAAAAAATTAAAAAAACGACTAATTTCAATATGAAATTAAAGTTGATGTTACTTTTTATTATCAACTATTTCATAGGAGTTGGTGGAGAATTCAACGAACAAGAAGAAAATATGCTGACCGATTTTTTGAGTTACTTGAAAGTAAAAAACTGTATTTTCCTACACAAAAAAATCCAACCATCCATTTTGAAAAAGTTTTCCGCTTCAAATATTTTCACTACTATACCCAGTGAAACTTTTGCTCCACTGCTTACAATTACCGAACAAAGAACGATGATACTTTACAAAACCAATGTAAAATTCCCTTCAGTTAAAAAATATTTCTCTCTACTGCAAAAAGTAAGTTGAATCAATCAAATAATTTTAATGAAATGAAAAATAAATTAAAATTACAGAATGGAGCATTGGGTTTTGCCTGCAAATTAATTTGGCTGCTTATTGTCAACGGCTCCGATATAAATCACAGTAATTTTTTTGTACCTTACAATTGCGAATTTTATATTATTTATTCGTCGGGATATTCCTCTGGTATCAAAATTACACAAATTTATAATTTAGGAAAAAATTTCATTCAAAAATATTTTGGAACTTGGTTTCGGAATGGTAGTTACGATTTTTCGATAATTCGCCGTTTCCCTCCCAAGATGGACGCAAACCAAACTTCACTTACAACGATGGGCAGTTGTGGCAATGTAATCATGAGATATTTTGTTTTTCTGAAAAATGAGGTAGCCTAAATTATTTTCATTTTAAGGCAATGGATTTAACATCTACAAATTCGAAATATGTTGGCCCCAACTGTAGCGAGGAGAACTTCGTCAAAGATCTTTTACGAATAATGAATTTTCAGTATGTTCTTGATATTTTGTTGTAATGAACATTCCGATATAAAAAAAAATTATATAATTTATTAGTGTTGTAGCAACAGTAGCCGAAAACATCAATTACTCAACAAAGGACATTATTATAAGAAACATCGTTTTCCGTACGAAACGTTATGCATAATTTGTAAAAATATGCAAAATTATGTAAAGTTTTGCATTATTAATACAAAAAATTGGACACATGCAAAATTTTTGCAAAATTTATACAAAAAAGAACTTAGAAAAATTAGCAATGTATAATGTATAATTGAACTTAGAAATTTTTAACTGCGATAGGATATGTTATTATGCATAAATGGACTAGAAATATTTTTACTTGGTTTTATGCATAACTGAACTTAAAATTTTTAATAACGATAGGGACTAAAAACCGTTAATATAGATAAGTAGTTTAGATGAAACTACTTATCTTTTTTTAAGAAAATATTGAACCATAAACTTAATTTTATATAATACTAGCTGCTATGCGCTCGCTTCGCTCGCGCTGCAATTTTTTATTTCTTATGAACAATTTTTTAGCTGCTTCGGGGCCGCTTCTCGGCCCCTACGCGTCCAGCCTAAAGTAATGTGGAAAACCGTAAAAACATTGAATAATTTTTTTTTCGTCAAAAAAGTAAAAACTTTTAATAATTAAAATTTTTAACTTTTAAAACTAAATAGTTTTTACCGTCTGTTTTTTAGATTCTGCCTTTCTAATTCTTTAACCTCTTCACGAATTAATTTTTTTTTTTTTTTTTTTTTTTTTTTTTTTTTTTTGGAATTGATGGTTTTAGTCGTCTTGTGTTGTGTCAACATTTTTGTCGCTTCTTTTCTATTGGTAGTATTCATACCTTAAACTCTTTTTAAAATGTCTTTCTTTTTTAAGAATGCGAATATATGTGGCTGTATACTGTACACAGCCACAATGGTTCATTTCGAAAAAAGTTTTAAAAAATTAGGGGACTTACTCAAAATTTAGAAAGATACGTACGCACCTCGTTTGGATCACCCAATGTCCGACAAAGAAGTTATTCAGGTTTTGGGTTTTTCACAACGTAAAATTGTCCTGACAACGTAAGACGGATTTTGTCCTATGAATGAATTTTTTTAAAAGAATTTTTTAGGAAACAAAATCTTGGCTATTTTTCCTTCAAAATTTGTTTTTCCTGCTGCAACACTTTTTAGGCAATATTTTATTTCAATTTAGGGCAACTAAATCTTTATCTTAATCTCTATCTTTATCTCAACTAAATCTTTATGTTATCTACATCTCTATCTTTTATTTCGTCAAATATTTTTTTCTGTGTAGTGACATTTTTTAATCCCACTCTCGGCCTGCAATACGCCACCTGCATACCTGATATGTAATATACTATTGTCTACAACAGACACGTTATTACAGACCTATTCAAATGGTTCTCAACTTGAAGAATTCGATTTCGGCCAGGCCCGTAAATTTTTGGCCCTTCATCCTTCATCCATCTTTTTTTTTATCTTCCCATCCCTTTATTCTTTCATCTGCCCACACACCAACCCATATATCTATTCATATATCTATTTTTCCGTCTATACATCCCTCTATTCATCCGTCTAATCATCCATCAATTCGTTCACCTACGGTCCATCTATTCATCTATCTATTGGCTGTTCTATCTGAAGAAAAAATATTATGAAATTTTTTCCTCTACAATTGTTTTTGCAGAAAGCTTAAATAATGGAAAGAGTGAAAATAATAATAAAAAAAAAAAAATTACTTTAATGAAAATTTGTCAAAAGTTTCCAAAACCGTTTTAGACAAAACTTGTGTAACATTTTTTCATTCCTTGGACTGAAAATTAGACCATAAAATGTGTTTTCCTCGGAATAAAAAATATTTTTCTTTGCAGGTATCGAAGGTAAATTTTAAGACTCGACCAATTACGGCCCTCGGCGTCGCCTCGAGCCGTAAACTTTGTCTCGTATTTGAAATATTTACCTTCGACAGCTGTAAAGAAAAATACTGTTTTGACAAAACATCTTCCCATCCATTTGTTTTTTCATCTACCCACACATTAATCAATCCATCTATCTATTTTTCCCTCTATTCATCCATCTACCGATCCATCTATTCATCCGTCTAACCATCCATCTATTCATTCACCTACCCGTCCATTAGGGTGGGCCGAAAAAAGCGAATTTTTGAATTTGAAAACGCCTGATATGGGAATCGATGCCTTTTTATAATACTATTAACCCCAATTTTTTTCAGATTTTTTGAAGGTCATCTTGGGGTCGCGCAATGACCTTGAAGTTTTTAAAAAGCCCATATAAGGGCAAAAAATAAGAATTTTTTTTTTTGCTAAAAAAAGTATCGCTCCCTATCAGAAATTTTGTGTAGATTACGAATATGAAGTCCAAAATTCATTTTTGTGTACAGTTTTTAAGGTAAAAGAAAAAGCAGCCTAAAGCATTTTCAGTGTATAAAAAATAGGCGTAAAGCTCAAAAACCGAACTCTTAAAATGATTTTGGACTTCATATTCGTAATTTACGCAAAATTTCCGATAGGAAGCGATACTTTTTTCAGCAAAAAAAAAAATTCTTATTTTTTGCCCTTAAATGGGCTTTTCAAAAACTTCAAGGTCATTGCGCGAGCTCAAGATGACCTTCAAAAAATCTGAAAAAAAATTGGGGTTAATAGTATTATAAAAAGGCATCAATTCCCATATCAGGCGTTTTCAAATTCAAAAATTCGCTTTTTTCGGCCCACCCTACCGTCCATGTATTAAGCCATCTATCTATTCATGCATTTATTCATCCATCTAATGATTCACCTACCCATCTACTTATTTAACAAACAATTCAACATTGCACTTTCGCCACAAAATTCAACATACTTTTCATCCCACATTTTGTATTTCCATTTTCCTTTAGTCCATGACTAAACAATGGACAGAGCCGCTTTCCCTATTTTTGTAACCTCCACTACAGTAAAAAATTTAATTTCACCAAAAATTTTATCCCTTGCGTACAAACTACGACTTTGGCTTTTTACTTTTACTTTACTTTAACTTGACTTTTACTTTAGTTGATTTTAATTTTTATTTATATTTTTATTTATGAAAATAGTAAAGTTTTTTTTTTTTTTTTCAAAAAAACTTTATCCCTTGCGTACAAACAGCAAACAGACACACTTCCCCCCCCCCCTTCAAAAAAAAAAAAAAAAAAAAAAAATCACCGTCTGCAGACAGACACACATTTTAAAATGTTTAAAAAAAAAAATCCCTGCGTACAGACAGACACACTCCCCTCCTCCAAAAAAAAAAAAAATCACCGCCTACAGACAGACACAGACAGAGATTAACTTGACTTTTACTTTTCTTTACTTTAATTTTTACTTTAGTTGACTTTAACTTGTACTTTATTTGAATTTTACTTTTACTTTTACTTTTACTTTAGTTGATTTTAATTTTTATTTATATTTTTATTTATGAAAATAGTAAAGTATTTTTTTTTTTTTCAAAAAATCTTTATCCCTTGCGTACAAACACCAGACAGACACACTCTCCCCCCCCTCCAAAAAAAAAAAAAAAAAAAAATCACCGCCCACAGACAGACACACAGTAGAAAAAAAATCCCTGCGTACAGACAGACACACTCCCCCGTCAAAAAAAAAAAAAAAAAAAAAAAAAAAAATCACCGCCTACAGACAGACACACATCCACCAAAAAAAAAAAAAAAAAATCTCTGCGTACAGACAGACACACATCCACCAAAAAAAAAAAAAAATCTCTGCGTACAGACAGACACACAGTCACACAGTTTAAAAAAAAAAAATCATTGCGTACAGACAGAGAAACTTTCCCTTTTATTATAGAGATTATTCATTTTATATAATTTTATTTTATTATGCATTTTATATGCATAAAAATTGGTTATTTTCAAGTGTCCAATATTTTGCATTATTTTTACAAAAGTTTTGTATAATTTATACATTCTGAATGCTTAAATTTTGTACAAAGTTTGTAATATTTATTTAAAATTTTTGTAAATTTTTTACAAAATTTTTGCATAAATTTTCGTACGGGTTACTCGAAGGAAACTATGATTGGAGGTACATAAAATATTGGCCGAATGCAAGGTAAGATCAAATTCGGTTTGACCGCTTAAAACTTACCGTTATCGTTAAAACAATCAACGACTATAATCATCCATTGTCAAGAATACAGCAGCTACTACCCTAGATTTATATTTACTTTCTCATTCATTTCCATTCTCACTCCTGTCTCAGTCACTGCCAATGTATAAATTGTTCGTTGGTTATCTTGGGCAAATATTTTCAGGGTGGAATTATTTATAAAAGCCACAACAAAGATGAGCGACGATTATTTCTACAGACCTTTAGGAACCGATGTGTGGGTAACTCTGATATTTACCGTGATAGGAGGAGGGTTGTTTTGCCTGCTTACAAAATATTTAAACAACCTCTGTGTTGAACAAGTCCGAACACGCAATGTCTTAAATTACATTCTGCTACCGTTCGATTCGATTTGTTATCAAGGTCAGTAAAAAGAGCGGCAAAAAAAAAAAAAAAAAAAAAAAAAAAATTATTTTGATTTTAAAGCCTAGCATGGTCGGCGTATATTTTATAGGGGCCGTTAGAGATTGAAATCCCGAACGATTTTTTCAATCCCGGGATTTCGGGATCAGAAAAACGTCCGGGATCCCGGGATTAGTGATGCGCACAAGATATTGTACAAGACTCGACTGAAATTTCGTTTCTGGATGTGTATTACCTTGAATATTGCAAAACCGAGCGAGTCTTGTTTTGAGTCTTGTACAATATTTCTTGTTTTAAAACAATATTTCTTGGACAATACAAGACTTACTTATTTGGAGATGCTTAATGTCATATGCCCAGAAACAAAATTTGAGCCTAAGTCTTGTTTAAAAGTCTTGTCGAGACAGTCTTGGTCTTGTGCGAATCACTACCCGGGATTGCAATCTCTAGGGGCCGTCTATAAATTGCGTTAGCACGTTAGCGGGGGGGGGGGGGGATGGGTATTCAGAATGTTCACTTTTGCTAAGAAGACGGTAGAGAGTTGTTTTACATGTTTAACGTTAGCATTCGTCTCATGTAATGAACGGGCCAAAATGAAAATAATTAAAATTTTTTAAATTATGTAACTTTTGCTAAGAAGAGTGGGGGGGGGAGAGTTTCCATGACAATGAATAATGCTGTGTCTCCTGTTGATAATAAATAAGACGATTGATTACATAATGTAATAAATTACAATATCAGAAGAGTACATTGATGTCTTCACTCTAAGAGTTCGGACCACAGTATACTACACTGTGCCCGAAAAATGACGTTATTACGCTGGTCCAAACACATAAAACGGAGATACCAAGTCTTCCGGTGATATAATTTATTTCGCGATGCAGTTACTTATCAAGTGGAGACATAGCATTTTAAAAAAATTATAATCATGAAAAAACAGTCGAAATACAGACAACCGGTTTTATAATATGTCATGATTTTCCTCCCGCTTGAAAAACGAAAAAGTTCATTTTCCGCTTTCGTGATGAAAAATGTATTACATAATCAGGCACGGAGGTGGCTTGCAGGCCTCGACTGGCTACGGCCCGAACGAAGTGAGGCTTCAGTAAACCCCAGTCTCGGCCTTCAGTACGCCACCGCCACCTGCATGACATGTTATCTACTATTTATTCAAAATCGCCTGACTTTATGAGAAGGGAACGTGACGCGACGGTTCTTGAATTTTTCGAGCATTAGCAAACACTTTCAAATTTTCAACTGTTACAGGAGAAGATCATGACTACACAGTATCCCTTCGAGTGTGTAGTTTCATTTTTAGCGTCCTTGGATTCTTTATAATTCAAGCGTATTCCACAGACCTAGCGTCGTATCTATCTTTACAAATTTTAATTTTGCCTTTTCGCAATCTGGAAGAATTCGCAAACAATGGAAAATATAGTTTATTATTTAGGGACCATATAGATCCTTATGAGAACACCTATTTTAAGGTAAGTATGAATTAACAATAACATTAACTATAATCTTGAGGGCATACGAAAACACTTCTTATTCTTCTACGTGCCGGCTCCAAAGCGGACACTGGCTATAATCACCGCAATTCTTACTTTGGAAACCGCAGGTCTAAAAAGACTCTATTGATCGACAACAAACTAGTCCCTGAGATTTTTGAGCCAGGAGGATTTCCTGCGACCTTGATTGCGCATACTCTTGATTTCTCCCTCCATTACAAGCTGTAGGAGGCAGTATTTTCCAATTCGAATAACTTGGCCGAAATATCCGATCGCTTGATCTCGTGGAACACTTCTAACCCTTTTTCTATACAAGTCCAGATGTTAGTATTTCTCACCTTGTCGATCCACCGAATTCTAAGCAGCGGAAATTCCGCACCGAATTCTAAGCATTCGAATTCACACGGTATGCCCACATCATAAAATTAGGATTACAAGGAACCATCTCTGAAAAGAAAAGGCAGAGTGCTGCGTAAAATAAACACGAGCAGCACGAGTGTGATTTTTGCAAAATTTCTGATAAAAAATTACTGTTTTTCCACAGAAAAAATATATCGATTTTTTCACTCTTATGCTAATTTTACGACCTTGAAGCGCAAGTCGGGGTGGTTTCAATAAAAAATCTGAAAAAAATTAGGGTTCATAAGTGCCACAGAAAGAACCGATTCCGGGAGTACACTCATTCAAATTTACAAAATCTTCGAAATAAGGGACAACCCTTATAGTGTTTATGTTGTGGTACTCTTGAACACAAATAAGTAATTCCTTTTTTTGGATGGTGATTTCATAAATTAAAACTTTTTAGATAATGAATAGAAATGATACTCTCGAGCGGCTGATCAAAAACGGATTAGTAACATACTACGAAGATGCAGACGAAATAAATGAAAAACTATGCAGCAACAAAAAATTGGTTTTTCCTTATCACAATGACGTTTTTCCAAACATAAACTGCTCACTCGTACGCATTCCTGAAGTACTGATGACTTCCTCGCGGGCGTTTCAATGCGGTTATGAAAATTATTACACAAACATCATAAATCATGTGTGAGTATTGATTATTAAATACACGCTTTGTCTACTCGATATATCAGAAGCATATGGGACTGTGCCTGGGAAAAGCGATCTTAGGGTGAATACCAAAATTGTACAGGAAATCAGGAAAATAGATGGGGGCAAAAAAAATGTGAATTTTTTGTTTTTCGGAAAAATCCATTCTTTATCAGCTTATATAAATGAGTTCGGAACGTTTTGCCCCTAAATATAGCCCCTAGGTTTACTTACTTTAGTTAGTATTACTACCTCAATTCCAATTACAAATACTATTGCTTCTACACGGTGCTCAACAAGCCTCCGATTATCGGGCGGAATGACAGAAAAAATCGTGACTTCACAGAATGTTTAGGGACCATGAATAATGGTTTTTATTTGTCTTTTTTAACCAAGTAAAAAAGGCGAAATCGCCTTCGTGGATATAACCTCAGAATGCCACCTAGGCAAATGCGGGTCGGCGAGGTGTGGTTTTTTATCGGCAGCCCCGAAGAAAAAGTCCTTGATTTTTTGAAAGAATTAAAAAACTCCCCTATCTTTTTTTGTGACGACTCACGAACGATCTATTAGCGTAATAAATGCTATATGCGATAGATCGTTTTTGCAGCGACACAAAAAAGATAGGGAATCTCTCAACTGTTAACAAAAAAAATTGGGACCTTTTCTTCGGGGCAGTCGACATAAACTTGAAATAAATACATTTCCCAAAAAACCATTTTGGAAAAACTCAAAGATCCCCTTTCCTGTGCATAGACACATATTCATATTTTGAATTGAGCAATGACATACATCAACACCTTTTCTTTGTCTTTAATCAATGTTTTATTTTCCTGATGTATCGCCAATAGATTTCTGCAAGCCTGGGAATTCGGATTAACTGAAAGGCATATAAGAGATATAAAGGAAAATTTAATCGACCGCTATCTCCAACGTGAAGACGAAGATCTTCATCCAGTCGAAATAAATCAACTAATTAAAATATTTAATATCCTCTGGATCGGTTGCATAATTGCGTGGATATTCTACTTGTGTGAACTGGTCATCAAAATCTTAACAAGGAACTTCAAAAAAAGAAACGTGATTAACCAGAGACAATGTTTAAAATATGAAATTCGCAAAAAAATAATTAAACTGAAGTGCCAATCCGCAAGTACCGTACGTCCGTTACCATATTTTAGCTTACGAACGGACGTACGAATTTTCCCATTAAGCGCCAATTAGCTCAAGAGGAGTGCTTTGCCTAAAAAAAAAAAAAAAAACCAGCTACAGTGGAGGTTACCACTGTCCGATATTCTTCAATTTCATTTAAATCTTACTCCTACGAATAAAAATATCAATAAATATTATGTTGGGTTTTGAGTGTATGGTTCCTAAACACAATACACAGACAAATTACAGTGTTCTAGAAAGTTCCAGAATGTAGTAAAATGTTCTAGAATGTTCTAGAAAATTGCAGATGTGTGAAATTGAAAAAAAAAAAAGGCCAGGTCCTAACAAATGAGATAAAATACAAAAACCGTTCGGCGTATCGACAACGTTCACAATATCGAAACGTTCAATCGGATATGAAATGCATAATTTGACATAATGATAACAAAAGTGAGAAAAAAAAAAGAGCCACGAAATGTAAATACTTTTTTCTTTTGTCTGCCCCCAAAAAGACTCATCAAACATTCCGGAATGTGAGATAACTATTTTCGCTGACATAGCTCAGAAAGCATGAGCGATATCTACTTGTATACAAAAAACAAAGATATTAAAAAAAAAAAATAAATAAAGTTCCCGCTTTGTTAAATTTATTAATATACCTTTCGAACGGCTGCCGTTCTGCTATATGCGAATGTATTTAGACCATAATTTATACAGTCCTTGTCCTTAGTGCCTTCTACTCATATACCAAATTTGGGATCGATCGGTCTCAAATTGTGTCTTCCAATCAAGAATGAAAAACGAGGACAGACGGACGGACGGACATGTGTAAATAGCTTTGGATTGAAAAGTTACCCCCGGCAAGTGCCGTTCGTTTTGTTCTCCGTTCGATATTAACGGAGGTACCCTTCACTCAAAACCAAATTTAAGATACTCTTCTTATGAAACTGAAGAGTATAAAAATGGGCTAGAATGATGTAATATTTGAACGGAATTTATAACGAAGTGCCATAACGACAGATTTGTGAAGCCCTCTCCCCTTTATAGCAAAATTCGGAATTTTTACAGTTCTCTCCCCATAATGTACTGACGAAACATTTCAATAGCTACTCGTGTACCCTCACGTAATGGCCTAAGTATGACAACGATTAACTAGATAAACATTTCAAACTCAAATTATGCTAACATAAATTTACAGGTCCAAATTATCCCCAAAAAGAAACTCTAAAATCCCTCTTGTACGATAACGGCGGGAGGGGGTCTGGGAAAATATTACCATTCTCATACTTACAGAAAAAAATGGAAGAGGGTTAAACCAATCCCGATTCGAATTGAAACAGACCACACTCAAAGTTTATACAAACTTTGATCGATTACTCTTGACAAATCCAAAAAAAAATTACCTGAAAATAAAAAAAATAAAAATTATAAAACAACTGTCTTTAAAAGTGATTAGAGAATTTTTCCGATAATTTATCCAGAATCTTAGGAATAAAAAAATGTCTAACAGTAGGTGCAAATATAGTTGACTATCCTGACCCTTTTGTAGTAAAAATGCTGAGCTTAAAAAAAAATGGACTAGAACGATGTAATCTTTGAACGGAATTTATAACAAAATGTCATACCGTCAGACTTGTGAAATCCTCTCCCCTTTATACAGGACTAAGGAAGGCTAGGCTGTATATGTTATTGCTTTACCGATTTTCGCTAAAAGTACAGGACCAGAATATCAACTTTAAAATTTTTCAAGAATTAAATGAAAGTTTAGCTGAGCAAACTTTTGGCCAAAAAATTAGCACTTGAATAAATCAAAAACGGTAAAAGCTATTAAAATTTCGATTGCAGATTTGAGTTCCTCAGATCAAAATACGCAAGGAACAATATTTTTGATAATTTTAGAAAACGGGAAATGCAAGGACCCGACCAGTGGAATTTGGCCCTATATGGTTAAAACGGGGGGTTCATGCGGCACGGTTTAGACTTATCGTAGAGCGCTAAAATTTTACAGGTTTTCTTTTTAAACCAAAAGAAAAAAAATTAGGGGTTCCGACCGAAAGAATTCCAAAGTTCGCAAAATAAGGGACGGTCTACTACATAGTGGTGGTGTTGTTTCCCGGATCCCCACTAAGGGCAGATTTCATATGCTTAGCCGGGTATACCCTTTATTAGTCTCAAAAGCACCGGTATTAATGAGTTATTGCAGTGATACTTAAGAAATTAAAAAAACCAGTTTTTTAAAGTATTGTGATAAAATTAAATATTAAAAATTAACAAACATAGAAATGAAGAAAGATAAAAAATTACATGTAATTAAAGTTATTACTTTTAAAAATAGAATACCGCTTTATTTTATTATTATTATTATTTTTTCTTTTTTTATGCGCGAACGTTTGACCGGATTAGGTTATGTGTGTTCCTCTCATCTTAGTTTTGTTAATTTGATTTGTTTTTCGTTGCTTTTTAGAGATCCTGATCATCCTGATCCTGGTCCGCGTCGTCTGCTTGAGAAGTAATAAACATGAACATTTTGTTCCCGGTATTTTTAATTTATTAGTTGGGTTTTTTAAAATATTATACGAATGTTTCGTTATTAACATGTGCTCCTGTGATTTATAATATTATTGATGTATTCTGTGAGTCGGTGCCATCTTTTTTTCAAACGAATTTTATTAAAAAACGATATGATTATGAAAATAATGCTCACTGAGTGTCCGCACCCTATCAGTTTCTAGTTTATGTTTTCCATGGTGCTATCGGTGACTTTTAATAAAATATCTCTGTGGCTTCGATATTGTTGTTTATGATATGATAATATTTTGCAAATGGACGGCTTCATTTTCATTTTAAGTCTTTGAAAATACGACAATTGATTTTAAAATCTTGTGCGCATTAAGGGCCCTTTTTTTACACCTTGTTGCCAGTTTGATTTTTTATTTTTCAAATTACATCACGGATGACATCTATTGGAAAAAATATGTCAACGTATTAACTACTTATACGCTTAGCTTATAGTGAAGCAATAATTACTCATCTCACGGTCCTTTGAGTCTTGCATTTTCGATTAACCATTTAAATTGAAAATGAAATTTTTCACTTTCGCCAAATCCTCCAGTATAGAGGAAGATACCAGTTATTCCATCCATGGGTTATCATCTGGCCCTGAGGAAGTTTTTAAAAGTGCCGCCTCGAATTCATCAGTCAACATTGACGAGGACATGGAGGATCTTGCCCAGTGGAAGCACAATGTGTTTAAAATGCAAAATACAGTTCCATGTTGCGTAACGAATTAGAGGAAAGGGAATCGGATTGCCAAAAACTTTTATCCTCCAATGAATTATTAAAAACATCGTTACAGGATGCAAAAAATCAACTCGAACGTAATCAATCTAAAATTTCAAACTTAGAAAGTGATTATGATGCTTTACTGCAGTCCTTTTCAAATGTTCAAAACCAAGTTACGGAACTGGAAAAAGTTAGAGATAAACTTTCCAATGATGTTTCCCAAAGTGAAAAAAACGATCCTATTCTAAAAGCAATTAGTATTTTGTTAAATAATGAATGGTTAAATGATGTAATACTGGACAAATGCATAAATTCAACGATAGTAGATAGCGAAAATATCAGTGTTCTCGATACCTCTCTTTCATTTATGTTGCAAATGGTTTCTTCAACTAAAACCAAGTTCACAATGTCTGATTTACATGAGGATCTCGATCATCTTAGGTTAAGAGAAAAAAACGTCGTTATATGTTTTGTTAATAGCTGTAATGAAGAGTCATATGAAAACGCAGAATCGGATTATTACAAAGAAAGAATGGCAAGAAGTAACAGTACGAAGGATGATTTTAAAATTAACCTAGGTCAACATTGGTCTTTACTTATTTTTGATCTAAAGATGGCGGAATGCTACCATTATGACTCCATAAATAGTTTTAATTCTCTGCCTGCAAAATTAATTTGTAAGAACCTCTCTTTGTTTTTAAACATTGCTTTTTCTTATGTTGAAGCTAATACACCGCGGCAAGTTAATTCGTTTGATTGCGGACTTGAAGCGTATTGCAACCTAATACAATTTTTACAATTTATTACAAAAGAATCAAAGGTAAAAGACTTTAAACCGTATCAGAATAATATCGTTCAAGCCCGAAAATCGGTTATCGATTTTTTTGTAACGCTAAGATTTAAACACTCTGCATCTTTTCCTGTACTTAAACTAAACGTAGAAAATCCAATAATAACATCATATGTTAGGGACAAGCCTAAAACGAATGATTTCTCTTGTCAGACTAAAAGGATTAAAAAAAAGGGAAAATTAAAAGACAAATCGTCGTGCCTGATTTTAAAAAAAGGAAAAATTGTTTCTCCAGTCAATTCTGATAAAAACAGTTCAAAAAATGTAATAGGGAACAGTTGCACTACAAATAAGTCTAGTAAGTTTGTGATTGACAATTTTATAAAAAAATCTAGCATAACTAAAAATGGAAACAATTATACAAAGCGCAAGAAAAAAAAAAATTCTTTATGTAATTTTTTAATTGAAAACGAGAGTCTTAAATCGATAAAAATAGTGAAAAAAAGAAAAAATATTACGCGTCCTTTTTTATCAGAAAGAATAAATTCCGGAAATATTAAAACTGGAAATAATTACCGTGTTAACGAGTATAATTTAACTGAATCAAATCTAAATCAAAATTTGGAAAATATTATTACAAGTAGTGCGGTAAATAAAATTACTAAAAATAAGCGAAAAATATTTATAGTGGGTGACAGTCAGGTGCGTAAAATGAGTCACATTATACTGGATGATTTACGTAAAAAAGGCGTCAGTGATCAATATTTTATTACGTCATCGTGTAGACCAAATGCGATTTTAAGTAATATTTTATATGATATCGACTCTTTAACAAAGGATTTTTCATTTAATGATTATGTTGTTATCGTTGGAGGTTCAAATGATATTGGTTACAAGAAGATGAATTTTGATTTGATTGACGAGGCGATAAACAATGCTGTGAAGGTCGGTCAACGAACTAATGTCTTGTTTTGTCAAGTGCCATATAGGTATGATAATTATAATTTCTCTAAATCAAACGCGGATTATTTAAACGATAGAATTATTTCGGCTTCAAATGCTTCTAAATCATTTATTGTTTTAAATCTATATTGTAAGTCGAAAATGTTTTACTAGGCACGGGTTGCATTATAACTATTTCGGGAAAAAAATTCTTTCAGAGGAAATTTTAACTTATATATTAGCCTTTAATTCTGTTTTTTCGAAATTGCGGAGACCTGTGGATAAAATTGTATTAAATAATGATAAGACATCTTCATCGTTGCAGGATTCGAACCATTTTTTAGCTTGAGGGGGGCTCCTGCTGTTTCTTGTTTGCCTTCTAATAAATATTCGTTTCTACCTCCAGAAATGTCGTTACAAACAATGCCAATAATTTTATAAAAGGAGTATCAGTTTTCCACTTAAACATTCGTAGTTTACGTAATAAGGTTTCTTTTGTAGAAATGGAAATTCATTGTCTGCAAAAAAAATCCATAGGTATCCTGATGTAATATGTCTTAACGAGTCATGGCTTACTCAGGATGAATCTGATTTTACAAATATATCTGGTTATAGGGTTTTAGATTCTTTCTGTAGATCGGCGAAATCTGGCGGTGGTACGATGATTCTTATTAAAAATGATTAAATGCTCGTCCCATTGAATTTCTTTCTGAAGCCTGTATTCAGTCACAAATCGAAATTTCTGGAATTCAAATACAGTCCAATAATAAAACTGTCGCAGTTATCATTGCAGTGTACAGGCCCCCAGATGGAAATCTAAATATTTTTATTGACCGTATAGAATACGTTTTTAATAAATTTTCTACTTTTAATTATAAATTTATGGTAATCGGTGATTTCAATTATGATATAAAAAAGATCAAGAACCCCGATTCTGACAGCTTCCTTTCGGTTTTTCGTTCTTACGGCCTATTTCATATCAATAATCAGCCTACTCGTTTCGGTCCTAATTCCTCTTCAGTACTTGATAATTGTTTCTCCAATGTATTCCCTCCTTTGATAAATCATTCCGTTATAAGTATCGATCGCAACATCTCCGATCACGATGGTTTATGGGTTACCTTCACTGAATCTGGGAATATTAAACGTCCTCCCGTATACCGTCATAAGAGGGTGATAACGGAGTTGAGTATGGAAATGTTAATCCAAGATCTAGCTGCTCAAGAGTGGCTGTCGGTATTATCCGAGAGTGACGTCGATAAGTCATTCCAGAATTTTTTTACTACGTTTTCCACGATTATAGACAAATATTGCCCTATCAAACAATTTAAGATACGTCCGGGTAGTAAACCTAAATTAACTCTTTTTGGAACGAGGACTTGGAGGCCATGAAAAAGCATTTAGCTGATATTTCTTATTTTCGTTGCAGCTTATTAGCTCATGAACGCCGTCATTATAACTCCACTTTTAAACGATATAGAAAAGCAATAAAACAGTCAAGAATCAAACATAATGATGATGTGATTTCCTCTGCGCCGAATAAAACTAAAGCTTTCTGGGAACTTTTTCTGAATAATAGAAATATTAAAAAAAATCAGGGACGGACAGTAACAACTTGGAATTATTTTTGCATAACAAACTTACGGCCGACCCCATCACAATAGCAAATACTTTTAATGAGACTTTCACGTCTCACATGACAGTCCCTTCCTCATCTCCTCAGCATACACATGGAAAATACCTTACAATGAAGATTTTTTTGTCCTAGACACTACTACCCCTGAGGAAGTCATCACGTCTATTAACAAACTTAATAATACTAAAAGTACGGGCATCGAAGGGATTGACGTGAGTTTCATTAAGAGAACTGCTCCTTTCATCTCCATACCCCTATGTCATTGCTTTAATCTTTCCATCACACAAGCAACTTTTCCTGAATCCTTAAAAAAAATTTCTGTGCGCCCTTTATTTAAGAAAGGCATTAAAACTGACCCAAATAATTATAGAGGGTTAAACCTTACCTCAGTATTTTCTAAAATTTTTGAACACCTTTTTAAATCCCGTTTGGATAGCTTTCTTACGGAACATCGGTTACTATCGGATCATCAACATGGATTTCGAGCTAACAAATCAACTGCCACGGCTTGCAATTCCTTGTTAAATTTTATTCAGTCCAAAATCGAACAAGGCAAGATTGTTGTTATAATTTTTCTCGATATCTCTCATGCATTTGACTCAGTGCCGCATTCCTGTTATTAGAAAAAATGGCCTCTCTTGGTTTTCGTTATAATTCTTCTAAATGGCTACACTCATACTTCCATAACCGACAGCAGATTGTTCTTCTAAACTATAAAGATGATAACAATAATTCTAGTACAATTTGTTCTAAGGAGAGACCGGTAACGTCTGGTACCTTCCAAGGGACAATTCTAGGGCCTAGTTTTTTTAATATTTTCATAAATGACCTTTTTTCCAATGTCGTTGATACTGAAGACACCAATCATACCGGTTATGCGGATGATTTGGCGAACGCAGCAGCCGCAGTTAATTTTGACGATTTGAAATCACTTACTCACTCAGTCATTTCCAATCTCTGTCGGTGGTTACTTGATAATACCTTATCTCCAAACGATATTAAAACTGATTATATGATCATCAATGACAAGAATCTTCCGCGTGGTGATTTCTCGGTCTCTATCAATGGTTCAACTATTAATGAGGTAACAGAAAAATGTTATTTGGGTTTAACGATAGATAATAAGTTGTCATGGGAATCTCATATTAACAGTTTAAGTGGAAAACTGCATAAATGTTGCTTTCTTTTGCGTATGGTACGACACGAGGTTTCAGAAAAGAATCTATTAACGTTATATTACGCTTACTTTTATTCACATATGAAGTATGGTATTATGTTCTGGGGTTACTCGAGTCATATACATGCTATTTTACGGATACAGAAGCGTTGCCTCCGCCTTATTTTTAATAAAAGACGTTTCGAATCCTGCAGGCCTATTTTTAAAGAATATAAAATCCTAACGCTTGTCAACCTGTTTATTCTTGAACGGTGTAATTACGTCTTTAACAATCCAGATATTTATAAAAAAAACTCTCTAATTCATCAATACAACACCAGAAAAAAATCAGATGTTCATCTGTTCGCAAAAACTAGTAAAATTACATATCGCGACACTGTTATATTTAACCATCTACCTAACCATATCAAGCTTTTACAAACAATTAAAGAATTTAACAAACATCTTAAGATCTTACTTCTGGAAAACCCTTTTTACACCCTTCAAGAATACTTGGTATTTGAGTTCAAAGGCCTTACTGTTTAATTTAACTTTTTTAATTTAACATTTTTTTTTTTTTTTTTTTTTTTTTTCCTTTTGAATAACCAATTTTTTAGTTCTTTGACAAGATCTTATGTTTTCGTTATGTTAACAACGGATTTTTTAATATATTGAAGTATTGAAGTATTGAAGTATCATGGACTTAAAGTCCGAAATAGCTATCGATCGGTCATAATGAGGAAACAAATAAACATATACTTAGTTTTTTGACCTTGAAGGAAGTTTCTCTTTTTAAATTATCAACTAACAAAAGATTATATCTGACGTTACTATTGTTATCGCACAACAATTTCTGAAATTAAAGAGTACACCGAAATAAAAAATTAACAGATGCCATATTATGTTTCATACCTTTAGACAAGAGCTTAACATGAGAACACGGTAAAACGTTAACGTACGGTGTGCGATACTTATTCTTCCTAACAAATAAAAATTTTTAAGAACCATTAGCACTAATGAATCCAGGGTTCTGTTTTAATCAGATCCCACAGTGTAAGTTGATTGTGTCAGGATACTGTTTCATAAAAAAAAAAAAAGATTCTAAATAAAACAATTAATTTCAGTATGAAATTAAAACTAATTTTATTTTTTATCGACATTTTCATAGGAGTTAATGGAAAATTTAAGGAACAAGAAGAAAATATGTTGAGGGATTTCCTGGGTTACTTGAAAATAAAAAATTGCATTTTGATAGACGATGTAATCCAACCATCCATTTTGAAAAAGTTTTCCGCTTCAAATATTTTCACTACTATACCCACTGAATCTTTTGCTCCACTACTTACAAATACCGAACAAAAAACGATGATACTTTACAAAACCAATGTAATATTCCCTTCAGTTAAAAAATATTTCTCTCAACTGCAAAAAGTAAGTTGAATCAATCAAACAATTGCAATGAAATGAAAAATAAAGTAAAATTACAGGTTGGAATATTGGGTTATGCCTCCAAATTAATTTGGTTGTTCATTGTCGACGCCTCCGATACAAATCACAGTGATTTTTTTGTACCTTATGATTGCGAGTTTTATATTATTTATCCGTCAGGATATTCCTCCGGTTTCAAAATTAGAAAAATTTACAATTTAGGAAACAACTTCATTCAAAACGATTTCGGAACTTGGTATAGTAATGGCAGCTATGATTTTTCGATAATTCGCCGTTTTCCTCCCAAGATGGATGCAAACCAAACTTCACTTCGAACTGCAAGCGATTGTATCAATGTATTCATGAGATTTTTTTCCTTTTTTTGAAAAATGAGATAGCCTAAAATAATTTCATTTTAAGGTATCGAATGTAACATCCGGTTATGCTTGTCACCTCTGTTGCGAGGAGGAGTTCGTCGAAGATCTTTTACGAATAATGAATTTTCAGTACGTTCTTGATGATATTATCTTGTAATGAACATTTTTTATAACAAAAAAATTATAATTTATTAGTCTTGTAGCAACCAAAAATGAAGACCGTTTCAATTTATCGAAATTTGACATTAGCTTACAAAAAGCCTTTGCGTACAAAGAACGCCATTATCGGAAGTACATAAAATATTGGCGGAAAGGAAGGTAAGACCAAATTCGCTTTTTTAAAAGTTACCGTTATCAACAAAACAGTCAACGAATATAATCATCCATTCCCAAAAACGCAGCTACTAATATAAATTTAGATTTAGATTTACTCTCTCATTCACTGACACTGCAGTCACGGTCAATGTATAAATTGTCGGTTGGTTATCTATTTTCAGTTTTGATTTATATATAAAATATCCCGAAACAAAGATGAGCGATGATTATTTCTACAGACCTTTAGGAACCGATGTATGGGCAACTCTGATATTTACGGTGATAGTAGGAGGGTTGTTTTGCATACTTATAAAATATTTAAACAACCTCTGTGCTCAACAACTCCGAACATATGACGCCTTAAGTTACATTCTGCTACCGTTCGATTCAATTTGTTATCAAGGTAAGTCAGTAGTAAGAATGAAGAGAGAAAAAAAAAAGTAATATGTGTACGTCCACGTGAAAACCTGCCTAATGGCTGTCCCTTGTGAGAAGAGAACATGACGCGATGGCTCTTTTTCCGGCTAATTTTCCTAGCATTAGCAAACATTTTTAAATTACAACTGTTACAGGAGAAGATCACGACTGTGCAATCTCCCTTCGAGTGTGTAGTTTCATTTTTCGCTTCCTGGGATTCTTTATAATTCAGGCGATTTCCTCGGACCTAGCGTCGTATCTATCTTTACAAATTTTAAATCTGCCTTTTCACAATTTGGAAGAATTCGTAAACAATGGAAAATATAGATTATTAATTGCAGACAACCCATATCTTTTTATGAACCACTATTTTGCAGTAAGTATGAAATAACAATGACATTAACTATAATCTCGTGGGCAGACAAAAATACTTCTTCTTCTTCTACGTGCCGGCACCGAGACGGACATTGGCCGTGACATCGTCACCGCGATCAGGAAAGGATTTTTACGCTCTAAAAAGACGCAAGAAATCAAAACCAAACAAGTTCTTGAGATTTTTGAGCCAGGAGGATTTCCTACGACCTTGACTGCGCATACCCTTGATTTTTATCTCCATCCAAGCTGTAGAAGACGGTATTCGAGTTATGTGGCCGAAATATCGAGCGTCCGACGCTGGATCTCATAGAACACGACTAACCCTTTTCCCATACCAAGTCAAGGTGTCAGCATTTCTTACTCTGTCCATCCACCAAATTTTAAGCATTCGACGGTATATTCACGTTCGTGACATTAGGATTACAAGTCACTATCTCTGAAAATAACTGGCAGAGCGCTGCTGCGTAAGATAAACATGAGCAGCACGCGTCAATTTTATTTCTGAGATAGTGCCTTGCAATCCTAAGGCCACGACATCTCAAAAGCCTCCCAAGCACGGAAAGAATTTCACATCAGACGATACGAATCCTCGTGCAAAGACTGATACACAAATTGGGGTTGAGAACCGTTTGCGCACTCATTCAAATTAGGAAATATGGAAAATAAGTGACAACCTAATAGTGTATCTATGATGTGGTACTCTCCCTCCGAAATTGCCCACCAAATAAGTTATTCCTTTGTTTGGGCGATGACTTGATAAATTAAAACTTTTTAGGTTAGAAATGATAGTGTCGGGCAACGGATCAGAACCGGATTAATAGCACACTATAAAAATTTCAAAGAGGCGAATAAAAAATTGTGCAGCAATGAACAATTTGCTTTGGCTTTTTTCAATGAGGGTTTTCTAAACGTCGACTGCTCACTCGTACGCATTCCTGAACCAGTGTTGACTTACTCGCAAATTTTTATGTGCGGGCAAAAAAATTATTACACAAACATCATAAATCATGTGTGAGTATGTTGATTATTAAATACCAGCGATTATCTACTCCATATATATCAGAGGCGTACAGGGACTGTGCCTAGGAAAAGGCCTAAGTTTTTATTTTACTTTATTGGAATTACTATTTCAATTAGAATTACGATTACAATTATTATTACTATTACTATTACTATTCCTATTGCTATTGCTATTACTAAGGTATGGCTAATAATTAAAGACTTTATCGAAATCGGAATTAGGCGATTATTAAAACTCTTTTCAGCGCCCATTACTGAGAATGGGGGGCAACATTTTTGGTGTTTTGACTGGTTTTTATGGTCTCCCGACACTTTATCACGCGTCAAATAATTACGCGACAGTTTATAACGGTCAGTTGGTAACATGACATTTAGTAACGCTACCAATTGGTAACACTACCTTTTAATAACTGCGACATATAATAACACCGTCATTTAATAACGTGCCAAAATATAACGCGTCAGTTCGTAATTGTTATTACTAAGGTATGGCTTAGTTTTTATAATAAATTTTTTTATAAAAATATTTTATTTGCATATATATGCAGGGGCGGACAAACTTAAAATAATTGTTCCTCGTTCAGTAAAAATATCACGATTATTTATTAAGTATTTACGCACCTGCACTAAGAAAAAAATTCGTTGGTAATTTAAATTAAAAATAAAATTTAAAATAAAATGCACACGTGGTTTATTGCCCTCCACTTTGACTAAAATTAGTTCAGTCAACTCTGTCATTTAATGATTTTTTCACGGAATTATTTTTTAGTTAGGTTTACATAAGCTAACAATAGAATTAGCAATAAACTTACATCAGAATTTGTAAGAGGTAACAATAGGATTTCAAATTTTTTTTTTTTTTATTGGTGTTTCTTTAATTATGCATACTGCCCGCCAAATATCTATAAATATCTATAAATCTGTTGGAAAATAAAAAAATATCTATATGTTACGAAATGACGCGTTATATATTTTGGCACGTTATTAAATGACGGTGTTATTATATGTCGCCGTTATTAAAAGGTAGCGTTACCAATTGGTTGCGTTACTAATTGTCGTGTTACCAACTGACAGTTATAAACTGTCGCGTTATTATTCGACACGTTATAAACTGTCCTATAACCTCCTATAGGTTTCTGCAAGCCTGGGAATTCGGAATAACTGAAAGGCTGTCAAGCAAAATGAAGGAATATTCAGTCGGGCGCTATCTCCAACGTGAAGACGCACATCTTCATCCAGTAGAAATAAATCAACTAATTAAAATATTTTACATCCTCTGGTTCGGTTGCATAATCGCATGGATATTCCATTTGTGTGAATTGGTCATCAAATTCATAACAAGCAACTTTAGTAAAAAGAAACGTGACACCCGAAAAACAATGTTTAATAAAATATTAAACTCGCAAAAAATAATTGAACAGGAAAATTCTGAGCCGACTTCAGCTGTGGTAACCAGGTACTACTCCCCATGATGATGATGAATCTTTGAACGAAATTTTTCATAAAATGTCAGAACGTCAGATTTGTGAAACCAGAATTAGTCACCCGCTGGAAATGTTAAGATGTTAAGAATGGGCTAAAATTTGGATTGCTTTGAGTGCATAGCGAAAACATAATCTGATCACAAGCAGTGGGTGTCACGTGATAGGCCTTTAAATAAATTAACGTAAGGATTCAGAATATCGTCAGAACTGACTCCATCATTTGTCTCATGCAATAAATGTGCAAAAAAGAAAATAATTTAAATTTTTTAAATTATGTAACGCAACTCACTTTAAAAAAAAAAAGATCTATCTCAATTTTACCCGAGCATTTGCTGTAAGTTAAAAAAAAGAAAGAAAAAAAAATTTCAAAAGTTTAGTTCCGAAGAATATCAGATATTTTTAATGTGAAATATTAATTTTTAAAAAAAATTTTGAGGAGATAAGGTTCGGAAATTATAACTTTTTCTAACAAGAAGGAGGGAGGGTGTCAAAATTGCTAAAATAATGCTGACCGTAATTTATGGTCTGTTCGAATTAAGAGATTAATTGTTATTTTTGCTTGTTTATTTTAGGGGTTTTAGTTCTAGTCATATTATTTTTTTTAATGTGAAACTACTCCAGGAATATAATGGTTTCATGGTTTGATTTTAGATTTGCAACATGGTTTTTTTCTTATGTTCAATCCTACCCACCGGCTTTAAGGTAATGACTAAAAATACGTAACAGGTAACGTCATAACAGTGAAAATTATACCGTTCCTAAGAGACTGATTATTAAAACATTAAAATATAATACGTCAGACAGTACATTATAATGTTTACTATGAAACGGTTATTGCACAACAATTTCTGAAATTGAAGAATACACGGAAAAAAATGAACAGATCTCATATTTTTGTTGGTATATTTAGACAAAAGCTTAACATGACAACACGGTAAAATCTTAACATTAAGAATCCCACTTTTTTTTCCCCCTGATCAACCTTTAAATTTTTAAGACCCATCAAAAAAAATTAATTCAGATCATTTTTAATCGGATCCCCCAGTTTAAGTTGACTGTTCCAAGGATACTGTTTCAGAAAAAAAGATTCTAAAAAAATTAAAAAAACGACTAATTTCAATATGAAATTAAAGCTGATGTTACTTTTTATTATCAACTATTTCATAGGAGTTGGTGGAGAATTCGACGAACAAGAAGAAAATATGCTGACGGATTTTTTGAGTTACTTGAAAATAAAAAACTGTATTTTCCTACACAAAAAAATACAACCATCAATCTTAAAAAAATTTTCGGCCGCAAATATTTACACTAAAGTAGCCGTTGAACCTTTTAACCCATTGCTTACAATGACCCAACAAAAAACGACGGTACTTTCCCAAACCACTCTAAATCTCCCCACAGTAAAAAAATATTTCTCTGGACTGCGAAAAGTAAGTTGAAACAATTAAATAATTTTAATGAAATAAAAAATAAGTTAAAATTACAGGTTGGACTATTGGGTTTTGCCTGCAAATTAATTTGGCTATTCATTGTCAAAGCCTCCAAAATAAATCACAGTAATTTTTTTGTACCTTATAATTGCGAATTTTATATTATTTATTCGTCGGGATATTCCTCTGGTATCAAAATTACACAAATTTATAATTTAGGAAAAAACTTCATTCAAAAATATTTTGGAACTTGGTTTCGGAGTGGTAGTTACGATTTTTCGATAATTCGCCGTTTCCCTCCCAAGATGGACGCAAACCAAACTTCACTTACAACGCTAAGCTATTGTGCTAATGTAATCATGAGATATTTTGTTTCTTTCAAAAATGCGGTAGCCTAAATCATTTTCATTTTAAGATGGAAAGATCGCGACTGAATTTAACATCTATAGATAAGCATTACTTTGGTTATGTCTGCAAGGAGGAGAATTTCGTCAAAGATCTTTTGCAAATAATGAATTTTCAGTAAGTTCTTGATATTTTGTTGTAACGAACAGTTTGATTATGACTAAAAAATTGAAATTTATTAGTCTTGTAGCAACAGAAGCCGGAAACGATTTCAATTACTCAACAATGGACATTAATATAAGAAAAATCGTTTTATTCGAAGGAAGCTATGATTGGAAGTACGTAACATATTGGCCGAAGGGAAGGTAAGATCAAATTCGGTTTGACCGCTTTTAAAACTTACCGTTATCATTAAAACAATCAACGACTATAATCATCCATTGTCAAGAATACAGCAGCTGCTCTATTCTTGTATTAACCCTAGATTTATTCCGTAGATTTAACCCTAGTATTCTTGTATTACTCCTGTATTAACCCTAGATTTATACATATTTACTTTCTCATTCATTTCCATTCTCACTCCTGTCTCAGTCACTGCCAATATATAGATTGTTCGTTGGTTACCTTGGGTAAATATTTTCAGGATGGAATTATTTATAAAAGCCACAACAAAGATGAGCGACGATTATTTCTACAGACCCTTAGGAACCGATGTGTGGCTAACTCTGATATTTACCGTGATAGGAGGAGGGTTGTTTTGCCTGCTTATAAAATATTTAAACAACCTCTGTGTTGAACAAGTCCGAACACACAATGTCTTCAATTACATTCTGCTACCGTTCGATTCGATTTGTTTACAAGGTCAGTTTGTAGTGAAAATGAAAAAAAAAAAATTATTGGAATTTATAATAAGTCTGTTCATCAGTCATGATTTCCCTCCCGCTTGAAAAAACAAAAAGTTCATTTTCCGCTGTCGTGATGAAAAATGTATTACATAATCAGGCACGGAAATGGCTTGCAGGCCTCGACTGACTACGGCCCGAACGAAGTGAGGCCCCAGTAAATTCCAGTCTCGGCCTTCAGTACGCCACCTGCATACCTGACATGTTATCTACTATTTATTCAAAACCGCCTGATTTCATGAGAAGGGAACGTGACGCGATGGCTCTTGAATTTTTCGAGCATTAGCAAACACTTTCAAATTTCAACTGTTACAGGAGAAGATCATGACTACGCAGTATCCCTTCGAGCGTGTAGTTTCATTTTTAGCGTCCTTGGATTCTTTATGATTCAGGCATTTTCCACAGACCTAGCGTCGTATCTATCTTTACAAATTTTAAATTTGCCTTTTCACAATCTGGAAGAATTCGTAAACAATGGAAAATATAGATTATTATTTAGGGACCATCCAGATCTTTATGTGAACACCTATTTTGCGGTAAGTATGAATATATTATAACAATAACATTAACTATAATCTCGTGGGCATACGAAAACGCTTCTTCTTCTACGTGCCGGCTCCAAAGCGGACACGGGCTATAATCACCGCAATTCTTACTTTGGAAACCGCAGGTCTAAAATGACCCAATTGATCGACAACAAACTAGTCCCTGAGATTACTACATACCCCACTTTTTAGAATAGAAATGATACTCTCGGGCGGCGGATCAGAAACGGATTAGTAACATACTACGAAGATACCGACGAAATAAATGAAAAACTATGCAGCAACAAAAAATTGGCTTTTCCTTTTCACAATGACGTTTTTCCAAACATCAACTGCTCACTCGTACGCATTCCTGAAGTACTGATGACTTACTCGCGGGTGTTTCAATGCGGTTATGAAAATTATTACACAAACATCATAAGTCATGTGTGAGTATTGATCATTAAATACATGCTTTGTCTACTCAATATATCAGAAGCATATGGGACTGTGCCTGGGAAAAGCGATCTTAGGGTGAATACCAAAATTGTACAGGAAATCAGGAAAATAGATGTGGGGCAAAAAAAATGTGCATTTTTGGTTTTTTGGAAAAATCCATTCTTTATCAGCTTATATAAATGAGTTCGAAACGTTTTGCCCCTAAATATAGCCCCTAGGTTTATTTACTTTAGTTAGTATTACTACCTCAATTCCAATTACAAATACTATTGCTTCTACACGGTGCTCAACAAGCCTCCGATTATTGGACGGAATGGCAGAAAAAATCGTGACTTCACAGAATGTTTAGGGACCATGAATAATGGTTTCTATTTGTCTATTTTAACGAAATAAAAAAGCTAAATCGCCTTCGTGGATATAACCTCAGAATGCCACCTAGGCAAATGCGAGTCGGCGAGGTGTGGTTTTTTATCGGCAGCCCAGAAGAAAAAGTCCCCAATTTTTTGAAAGAATTGAAAAACTTTTTATCTTTTTTTCTGACGACTCATAAACGATCTATTAGCGTAATAAATCCTATATGCGATAGATCGTTTTTTGCAGCGACACAAAAAAAGGTAGGGAACCTCTCAACTGTTGAAAAACAAAAAATTGGGACCTTTTCTTCAGGGCAGTCGACACAAACTTGAAATAAATACATTTCCCAAAAAACCATTTTGGAAAACCTCAAAGATCCCCTTTCCTGTGCATAGACACGTATTCAAATTTTGAATTGAGCAATGACATACATTAACAACTTTTCTTTGCCTTTTGTCAATGTTTTATTTTCCTGATGTATGCCAATAGGTTTCTGCAAGCCTGGGAATTCGGATTAACCGAAAGACTGATAAGAGAGCAAAAGAAAAATTCAGTCGAACGCTATCTCCACCGTGAAGCAACACTTCTTCATCCAGTCGAAATAAATCAACTAATTAAAATATTTAATATCCTCTGGTTCGGTTGCATAATCGCATGGATATTCTACTTGTGTGAACTGGTCATCAAAATTTTGACAAGGAACTTGAGAAAAAGAAGCATGATAACTCCTAACCAGAGACAATGTTTAAAAAATAATTAAACTGGAGAGCCGATCCGCAAGTATCGTACGTCCGTTACCATATTTTAGCTTACGAACGGACGTACGAATTTTCCCATTAAGCGCGGATTAGCTCAGGAGCAGTGAAAATGCTTTGCATAAAAAAAAATGGGCTAGAACGATGTAATCTTTGAACGGAAATTATAATAAAGTGCCATAACGACAGGTTTGTGAAGCCCTCTTCCATTTATAGCAAAATTCGGAATTTTTAGAATTCACTCCCCATAATGTGCTCACGCAACATTTCAATGGCTACACGATCCCCTCAAGTAATGGCCTAAGTATGAGATGCGTTTAAGTAGATTAACATTTCAAACTCAAA
Source organism: Liposcelis bostrychophila (assembly GCA_037577465.1). Classification (NCBI taxonomy): domain Eukaryota; kingdom Metazoa; phylum Arthropoda; class Insecta; order Psocodea; family Liposcelididae; genus Liposcelis; species Liposcelis bostrychophila. The sequence goes on along the minus strand of CM075207.1, from coordinate 8,485,468 downwards.
TTATGCTAACATAAATTTACAGGTCCAAAGTTTATCCAAAAAGCAACTCTAAAATTCCTCTAGTACGATAACGGCAGGAGGGGGTCTGGGAAAATATTACCACTCTCATACTTACAGAAAAAAATTGAACAGGTTTTAACCTGTCCCGATTCAAATTGACATAGACCACATTCAAAGTTTATACAAACTTTGATCGACTACTCTTGACAAATCCAAAAAACTTACCTGAAAATAAAAAAAAATAAAAATTATGAGACAGCTATATCTTTAAAAAGGAGTAGAAAATTTTTCCAGTAATGCATCCAGAATCTTAAAAACAAAAAAATTTCTAAAGTGCAAATTCAGTTGGGCCATTTTGCGTAAGAATGTAGGACGAAGAGTCTTAGGTTGGATATGGCGATTGTTCCCATACGAAAAAGTTATGTAAAAATTGCACTGATTCTTACTGTCGAATAATTTTCCAGTTGGTGCCGAACAGGTGTTTCCTATATAACTTTGGTTATTATTAACTCGGGTTCACCATACTGCATTCGCCATTTTGATTTCGTTGGATCTGACTTTAAATGTACAGTATGTCCAGCGACCAAAAGAAACCCCGATTACTGATTTTCAATGCCATCGGGTCGGATTTGCAAAATTTCTTTTTAAATCGCTCCGACCCCGGGAAATTCCGAACAAATACAAAAATTATTTTCAATATGGAGACATGCGTGGAGGAGACTGAAACTTTCACAGATTCAAGACCCCAATATGCCGATGTTTTGGTGTCCTGGAATTTATACGTCGCGAAGCAGAACCGGAGATGGGTGGGTGCGGAGTGGACAAAAACCCGGTTTATCTGCCCTCATCCTTCATTTAATCAAAAATTGTGGGGTTTCAAGAGTAAGGTAGGCAGAAAGGGTAGGCTATGGAAATAAAAATTTGTCATTTTTCAACCAAAAAGACAATGTATAATTTTTAGATTCTTTTACAATATTTTTTACACACAGACTTAAAAATAAAAATTAAAAGTTAAACAATTATTATTTTCGAAGTATTCCCTTCTCACTGCCGTATTTACAGAATCAAGGCGCCTAGGTACTAGGAAACAGGTAAGAAGACTCGTATCCCAACAATTGTTAATTATGAATTTTGTAAACCCATGCCTCCCCAGCAAAATACGACGTACTTTAAGCGTCCAAAAGACGTCATCGAACATGGTCTCATTCTGGGACGATTTTCAAATCGTGTGTCACTTGAAAAGTCAACTTTTAATTTCGGTCGTGCCACCCTCTAATTTTGTTTCAGTATATAACAGATTTAACGAATTAAAATTTCAGCTCGAAATAGGTTAAAGGGGTCGCACCAGGACCCCGTATTCTGCCGTGGTAAGCGATTTGCGCGTATGTCCATTCTGGAATTGAATCTTTGTTTACGTAAGTTAAAAATAGAAGACCAGTGCCAACTTAAGAATGGACATACGCCCATTTCGCTTACCACGGCAGTATTTTCGCCATAAAATTCACATTGGGCCAACCACCTCTAAACAAGTTTATGGTCTTCCCGTTCCTTAAAATAAACCAGCACATTGTATTTTACGCATTTTGACATGCTGAATTCCAATCAGCAACCAAAAAGTTTCGAGCTTTTACCGTTTTTGACCTATTCAATAGCCAATTTGGGTTAAAAGTAGGATTTAGCTACATTTTAGGGCCTAAATAAGTCAAAAACAGCACAGGCTATAAAAATTTTGATTGCAGATCTGGATTCAGCGGGTCAAAATATTTAAAATATAATGTGCTGGTTTAAATAGGAAAACGGGAAAAGTGTGACCTAGTTTAGCAGGGCTTGGCCCAATGTAAATTATATGGTGAAAATAGGGAGTCCTTGAGCGACCCCTTAAACATGACCGATCGAGTAGAAATTTTAATTCGTTAAATCTGTTATATACTGAAACTGAAACAAAATTGGAGGGTGTCACGACCGAAAATCAAAATCTGACTTCAAGCGGCACCGTATTTAAGAATAGCCGAATAAAGATACAATTTCTCAGCTGATGATATTATCATAAAGACGTGTAATTAACGTCAATAAGAGACAACATTAGTATTTTGAATCAAGCTGATGTCAACAGATCCACAAAAGGACGTCTCCCACGTTATTTTGACGCACGAAATATAGGAGAAAAGTAGGTGAAAATGACCATGTATGATGACAAACACGTGAAGCGTCAACATGACGTTCATTTTCTCGTTGGGTCCATGCGAGGCATAAGCCATGATTGGTCGGTAATGATTGTATGCTTCGTAAGTAGTTTCATCACCTGAAAACACTACCTGCCAATTGGCCAGTGAAATTCTTCTCCCATAGAATAAACATGAGCTGACCTTTCTAAAAGAGAAGGGAACCATACGGGAGTATTCTCATTTAAAGCGAATACGTCATTCTTTAATTTTTCCATATCATCTGTCAGATTCAACCATTTGCATATTTCAAAGTCCGAATAACCAATTGGACAAACCTCACTCCACCGTTTAAAATAAGAAACGCACAGCAAAGCACCTTTATTTGATGAATTCAAAAACTTCTTAGACACTTCCGTTTTCTTAATATCTCCAAACAACCAATTTAGATAAATATCGACCAAATTAAAACTGAGCTGATTTATCAGGTAATTATCTAAAAATTCTTCAATGTCTCTCCGATGCTGGATTTTGATTTCTTCAATTTTTTCCGAAGGGATCATGCAGAATTCACAAAAATCGCCTAAAAAACTTTTCGGAAACCCTCCGGGATCCTTAAGAACGTCAAGTAAAATTTCCATTCGATTTTCTGTGACCAGCAGCTGCAGTTTCGTCTTCTTGAACTTTAAGACTTCCTCGTCAGTTTCATAATAAAATTTTATAAAACCGTTGGATAAATTAAGAGTTGTCTCCAAATCAACATACGACTGGCGTAGATTATTCCAAAATTGGCGAACGGTGAACACGATGAAATCTTCGACTTTGGTTCCCGCATAACGTACATTCCATCTCTTAGCGTGTAAGCCGTCCGGTCCCAAAAAATCATCATTCTCAACGGAACAAAACGATTTTATGCCCAAGACGACTCCCCGATTTAATTCAGTAGCCTCTTCAAATTTCAAAAACGTCAAGCCCTCTTCATTATTAATTGGATCTTCGTCCAGGTGCGTCGCCAATGAATCCCCCGGTCTCAAGCAACTCAAATCACCTGATTTGATCCTTACATATTTCAAATGATTCACAATTACGAAATTGTAAGATTTCATGGCTTCCTTAAAACGTTTGACTTCAACGTCAGATTCAAGCTTCCATTTTAAAAATCTTTCCGCTAGTTCAAATTTGAATGGTCCGTGTGGCGGTTCCGTTAAAATTCTGCAAACGAAAATCGTATTTATTTTATCTTTTAACCTGGCTCTTTCCGCTTCCGATTCCGTTGACCAGTCTAAAAACTGATCCACCCAACCAAATGATTCATCATTCTTCATTATCATTTCAACAAAGTCGTAATTGGAAAAGTTTTCTTTTAAAAATTCTTTTGGTTCTGGAATAAAATAAAAAACTTTCTCAATTATCTCGGTCAAAAAATCAAATTTTCCAATTTTTACTAAGTCAAGAAAACCATATTTTATCAAAGAATCCATTTCTGGATCATCAACTTCCATAATACTAGGATCGTTGAAAAGTAAAGTTAAGATCTCCAGATTCAAAGATAAAAAGAAACTGGAAACGATTTCCCGATTTTTGCTTATACAATAAAGCTTTTCATCGAACGGAAGGTTCTCCCAAACTTTTTGCATTATTTGAAAAATGAGTTCGTTGTCCAGGGGAAATTCCAAACGGTTCATGTCATTACTGTACCAAATCACAAAATTTGCCATATCCCGCAATTTAGATGCTTCAATATTCCAATCGTATTTAAGTAAGTCTACTATCAGTTCCTGATACGGCCAAATGGGTAGAATCAATTTAATTATTTCATCCGCATAATCAGTGAAAAATAAGCACCTTTCCTCTTCTCCCATCTGATTAATCAAAAATAATAAATTTTCGCAATATTTCTCCATTATGAAACTTGGTAGAAGGCCTATTCGCCAACATTTCTTCGCGAAATTCCTTAAATTAGAAACCTTTACAACTTCGTCTAATTTCTCCCAATAAAATCTAGCGGCTTTGCTAAATCCTTCTTCTAGGCACTCTTCGAACATTTGTTGAGGTGAAGCAACATTGTTCAAGTATGCTTTTCTGTTTAGTGATACAAATGGAAACGGACATTATGTTATATATTTCATCTCCCGTCCTTATCTCAGGATTAAACTCACTGAGCTCATCCAGTATTTTATTTTTCCGTTCCTTCACAAATTTTTCACGGCCATACATGCAAGCTAATGAAAACAGTGGAGAATGTCTAAAATACCATGACTTATATATAAAATCATCAGCCGCCATTAAAACTCTCCAGTATAAATCAAATATTTTAATTTCATCAACCGCTCCAAAAGTAATAAAAAAATAAATTCTTTCCGTAAAAATCAAATCAAGCTCTAAAAATTTGGTAACATAAACAATCCAATCATAAATCTTTTGCCCAATAAATAAAATAGTCTTCTTCAATAGCACGGAAAGACTCGAAGGCAAATTTATGGAATTTGCATATTGAATGACAAGCTTGGATATCTCACACCAATTTCGATCCGGATAATTACGATCGAGTCCTGAGAAATGATGATTTTTTATTCGGTTTTTAATATCCTGTGAATCCCAAAGCTTTGCTGCTACCGATATCATTGAAAGATTTTGTAGTTTTAAATCCAGTCTGAACCTGGTTCCTTCCATTGTGATGTTTCTTAATAATTTTCCAATCCTCTCCTTTATATTTTACTTTCGATTACAGATATGATGCTAAAACAAAAAAAAAACGCAAAATCAGAATGAAATTCAGATTTTAGGGATAAAAAGAAAAATTATTGAAGCTTTGGCAGGGTCATCGCCAGCCATGGACAAATATTAACTCAAAAGATCTTGGCAAAATAACAACCTTTTTGAGTTGTTGTTGCCAATAAGGAACTTGGGTAAATAAGTCAGTACACGGTAAAAAATTTTATGTTAACAGCCTAAAAAAGGGCTACACATTCAATATGTGACACTTTTTATGTTAAAAGTTGAATGTAAACATTTTATGTTGACAAATGGCGATTGTTTATTGGTTTATCAACAATCAGATTGATGCAACACAATCGTTTTATGTAAAATTGACATGGAAAAAATGTGTAGCCTCCTTTTTTACTAGCAAAATATGTTACTTTTAACATAATATTTTTTACCGTGTATCATATCAGATCTTTAGGGTTTGCAACTTATATGCAATAAAAATCCCTCAATATGAAAAATATTTCACCCATTTATTTCACCCATAAGCACTGTTTGCGGCATGAATCTAAGCTTAGCAGCGACTAGGACAGGCAACTTGCGATGAATCGCTTTATCAATCGAAATTCCAAAAAAACACAGCGATGTAAGGCCATATTCCATTTTAAAATCGGCAATAAAGACGGGCGATTGTGATTCGGTTCATCGTGAATCGATCCCCCCCCGATACAAATTCAGCTTCAAACTTGACTAAAATTAGCAATAATCAACGAACATACAGGATCTCCCTCCATATTTACGAGTAAATTAATACGTGACCTAAAATTAATTAACTTTAATTTTCATTAATTTATTTTTCCCAAAAATTTGCTCATTCTTCCTCAAATAAGTTAAGATGTATTTCTTGATCTTTTGGATTTGTGTAAATATTCACTTCAATATAAATTCATTCACACAATAAAAATTAAATACTCACACGAATTTAATTTTTTTCCTTTTGTGCATTTTCGAGACAAGAAAAAAAAATTTCCTTTTTATCTTCGTCCTGTTTTTGTTAATTGCAATTAATTATTACGAATGTATTTGGTTGTTTGTTCCCCCTTTTATATTCCGCGAATTTGTGATATGTGTCGTTTTGATTTTGAAACATTTATCGCTTTATCATTTCAGTTGCAACATGCTTGGCGAAGATCAAAGAACTTTCTAAGATTTAGAAAAAATTTAAGGATAAAAATGAATTCCGAGTAATATCAAATTGATTCAAGATTCGCGTTGAATCGATTTCCCCGAAAAAAATCACCCATCTTTAATGGACAAGCTTCAACAAGTAAGAAGAATTAACTTACAGCAAAACACTTCTGATTGCATCACTTTCGACATCTGAACCCTGATCTTATTTCAATTGATCTTAGGTGTCTAAGGTTGAAATACGTCGTTAAAAGGGCGTGACAAAAAAAAATTCTTTACACTCTTTCGTTTCACGATTGCACGGCAAAAAAATCTGCAACAAAATAATAATAATGTAGTAATTCATAAAAAAAAAAAAAAAAAAAAAAAAAGAACTTTGAAAAAATGATTTAGGACAGGTTTTTTAGCAAATCTAAATATTTCTGACGTATCACTACATTTAATTATTCAAGCTCTCACCTGTCCTAAGAATAAAAAGATGATCGAATCAAATTTAACATTCGCACTGCCTAGAAAACAATAACAAACAAGAAAAGTAATATAAATGGATGAATACAGGAGGAGAGACTGCTACAATAACACAAAGAATAATAGTGTGACATAGCAGTGAGGGCGCAAGGTTGCCACATCAAAAATTACGAAAGTAGTACGTATCAACCTCCGAAAGTAGCTAGCCCATAAGCTAAACATTATGGAGAAAATTTTTAGGTCAACTTTCTTTGGCATTTTTTTTTTCTTTTTTTGGTCTTTTTTCCAATAATGGTGCAAGCACCACTTAAGTGGTACATCTGGCAACCATGGTGAGGGGCTGCTAAACAATTACAGTGTCAGCAAAACCATGGTCAAGGCCAACTGTGAGTGCTACAATTTATGAAATATATCTATTTTTATTTTATTTTAGGAGGGAGTTATGAGAAAAAAAAAAAGAGTTAAACTTTTTAAGAAAGTCCAATTTTGATCAATAGATGGCACCTCCTGTTTGTAGTCACATCATGTGACCATCAATAATAACATGATGGTTGACAAGAAAATAAATATAAATATGAAATTAAAAACAAGGTTATTTTCTAAGATCGATTTAAAAAAAAAAAAAATTTTAAGATCGATATAATTCGACATAAGTTTCAACTACTCCGGTAGGCCGGGCGGTAAACGAACTAATCCCTTTATATTATAATGTTTACCATGAAACGGTTATTGCACAACAATCTCTGAAATTGAAGAGTACACGAAAAAAAAAATTAACAAATTTCGTATTTTGGTTAATATTTTTAGACAAAAGCTTAACATGAGAACACGGTAGAATGTTAACATATGGAGTCCTAATTTCTTCCCCCAAGCCCTTTCAAATTTTTAAAACCCATTAGCAGTAATAAATTCAGACCATTTTTAATCGGATCCCACAGTTAAAATGGATTGTTTTTAGGATACTGTTTCAGAAAAAAATATTCAAAAAAAAAAAAAAAATTAATAATAGCAATATGAATTTGAGACTCATATTACTTCTTATCAACTATTTCATAGGAGTTAGTGGAGAATTAAACGAACAAGAAGAAAACATGTTAACGGATTTTTTGAGTTACTTGAAAATAAAAAACTGTATTTTCGTAGACAATGAAATCCAACCATCAATCGTGAAAAAATTGTCCACTTCAAATATTTACACTACTGTACGCGTTGATACTTTTAACCCAGTGCTTATAATTACCGAACAAAAAACGACGATAATTTTCAAAACCACTGTAAATTTCCCAGAAGTAAAAGAATATTTCTCTTCACTGGAAAAAGTAAGTTGAATTATATCAAATAATTTCGATGAAATGAAAAATTAATTAAAATTACAGGTTGAAATATTGGGTATTGCCTGCAAATTAACTTGGTTGTTAATTGTGAATGCCTCCGATATAAGTAACAGTGATTTTATTGTGCCTTATGATTGCGAATTTTATATCATTTGTCCGTCAAGAGATTCCTCTGGTTTCAAAATAACAAAAATTTATAATTTAGGAAACAACTTCAATCAAAAAGATTTTGGAACTTGGTATCGTAATGGTAGCTTTGAATTTTCGATAATTCGCCGTTTCCCTCCCAAGATGGACGCAAACCAAACTTCACTTAGAACGCGAAGTGGTTGTGTCAATGTAATCATGAGACATTTAGTTTTTCTGAAAAATGCGACAGCTATAAATTTATTTCATTTAAAGGTATTGAATTCAACATCTATACATTCGAACTATGTTGGTCATGTCTGTGGGGAGGAGAACTTCGTCAAAGATCTTTTACGAATGATGAACTTTCGGTATGTCCTTGATATTTTGTTGTAATAAACAGTCCGGTATGACAAAAAAATCTTTATTCATTAGTCTTGTTGCAACCAAACTCAAAGACCAATTTGATTTCTCGGGATTTGACATTTTAATAAAAAAGGCCGCTGTATTTAAAGAAAGCCCCTATCAGAAGTTCGTAAAATATAGGCCGAAGGGAAGGTAAGAACAAATTCGCTTTAATCGCTTAAAAATTGCAGTTATCATCAAAACAGTAAACGAATACAAACGTCCATTGCCAAAAACACAGTTATTACCATTGATTTAGATATACTCTCTCTCTTTCATTGGCATTGTCCCCCTTTCCTTAGTCACTGTCAATGTATAAATTGTTAGTTGGTTACCTTGTGAATATATTTTCAGGCTTGATTTATATATAAAATATCCCACAACAAAGATGAGCGATGATTATTTCTACAGACCTTTTGGAACCGATGTATGGGTAACTCTGATATTTACCGTGATAGGAGGAGGGTTGTTCTGTCTGCTTATAAAATATTTAAACAACCGCTGTGTTCAACAACTCGGAACATACAACGTCTTAAATTACATTCTCCTACCGTTCGATTCGATTTGTTATCAAGGTCAGTAGAAAAGGATGAAAAAAAGCAGAAAAACAGAAATTCGGATTTATGATAACATGATTATGATTCTTTCGCTCAATAAAATCGCCCGCCCCTTATGAGAACGGAACATGACAAAAAGGTCCTTGAATTTATCTGTCATTAGCTAGCGAACATTTTCGAATTACAACTGTTACAGGAGAAGATCATCACTACACATTATCCATTCAAGCATGTAGTTTCATTTTTCGCTTCTTCGGAATCTTTATAATTCAGGCATTTTCCACGGACCTAGCGTCGTATCTATCTTTACAAATTTTTAATCTGCCTTTCAACAGTCTGGAGGAATTCGTAAAGAATGGAAAATATAGATTATTAATTAGGGACGAACCAATTCATCTTACGTACAGCTATTTTGCAGTAAGTATGAATTAACAATCATATTAACTATAACCTCGTAAGCAAGAGACGGGGACGCACTCATTCAAATTCGAAAATTTGCAAAATAAGGGACAACCAAATAGTGTGTCTATGATGTGGAATTGTCGATCAGAAATTGCCGTCTACGTAAGTCATTCCTTTCTTTCAATGATGATTTCATAAATTAAACCGTTTTAGGAGAGAAATGACACTCTCGGGCAACGGATCAGAAGCAGATTAATAACATACTTCCAAAATGCAGACGAAATAGATAAAAAACTATGCAGCAATGAAAAATTGGCTTTTCCATATCACAATTCCGTATTTCCAAACATCGATTGTTCACTAGTACGGATTCCTGAAGTATTGATGACGTACTTGCATGTGTTTGATTGCGGGAATGAAATTATTACACTGACATCATAAACCATGTGTGAGTATTGATTATTAGATACACGTTTTGCCTGCACCATATATCAGAGCCTCTGATATATGGTTCCTAGGCACAGTCCCATATGCCTCTGAATCAGAGGCATATGGGACTGTGCCTAGGAAAAAAGAATAGGAATTTGATGACAAGAAATTTGATGGACCTATAGAAAAATTGTACAGGAAATCGGAAAAACAGATGTATGGTAAAAAAATGAAGAACTACGAAGCAGTCGATATAAACTCGAACTGCTGAAGGTGCATTTACCTCGAATTTGTTAATACCCAACTTTAAAAATTTCTGAAAAATTCATATTATTGAGCATTATGTTGAGAATAAAAGCCCGTCAAAAAAACCATTTTTAAAAATCCTAAGAGATTTTTTCCTGTGCACAGACAAATCTTTATATATTGAATTTATCAACGACATGAATTAACAACTTTTGTTTGTCTTTTGTCAATGCTTTATTTTCCCGATGTATGCCTATAGGTTTCTGCAAGCCTGGGAATTCGGAATAACTGAAAGACTCATAAGACAACAAAAGAAATATTCAATCGAGCGCTATCTCCAGCGTGAAGCAACAAATCTTCATCCAGTCGAAATAAATCAACTAATTAAAATATTTTGTATCCTCTGGTTCGGTTGCATGATTCCTTGGATATTCTACTTGTGTGAACTGGTCACCAAATTCATAACAGGGAAATTTAATAAAAAGAAACGTGAAAACCGAACAAAAATATTTAAAATATTAAACTCGCCAAAAAAAAATTAAACAGGAGCAGTGAAAATGCTGAGCTTTAAAAAAAATGGATTAGAACGACATAATCTTTGAACGGAATTTATAATAAAATGCCATAACGTCATATTTGAGAAACTATCTCCGTTTATAGCAAAAATCAGCATTTCTAAAATTCCTTTTCTCCTAACGCACTGATGCAACATTTGAATGGCCCCATGAACCAGTTCGTATAGTGGTGTACGTATGAGATGCGTTTAGGTGGATAAATATTTCAAACTCAAATTGAAGATTAAGGGAGAACACTGTCGTTAAGCGCTATTCGAAAATTTGAACGCTTTTTTAGTACACTTAACAGAACAATCTCAGATTATAACTGATTGCTTTACATTCAAAAAAATGCGCCAAAAAAAAACCGCTTAAGTTCAACCCAGATAATCAATGATTATAGGCTCCGAGCGACTTTTTTTTAAAAATAAATATACACTTAAATATACCTGTTTACCTTATACAAGCGTATATATTTCCATCATGCAATTAGTTCGCAGAAAATATTGCTTTTTCATAAGCTAAACATGATTTTAATGGTGGCGCTGCAGTCAAAGTCGCTCGGAGCCTATTGGAACTTGGAATGAGAACTTTACGTTATTATTTCAAAATAATAATGCCATCTGTCATCGTAGGATGGTATTGAAATAATGCCCCTTTAAAGATCACATCCCACTGTGGAAATAATGCCACTTTAAAGACACGACGTCGGCTGAGTGGCGAGCGTGCTCGACTCCGAAACGAATGATCGCGTGTGGAGTCTCGGTTCGAACCTGATTTCAGTCAGGATTTTTTTCCGCCAGCATTCACCTCTGATACTCATGTGTGTATCATGTGAAGAAGACCGATGTGTCACAGGGTTCGGATTCCCTGTCTAAATAAAGTAGGTCCCGCTCATTCGTAAAATACCTTTGCGATATGAGTGCCCCGTCTTCGAGCTCGTCACTCGATACATTAAGGGGTATGACGTAGTAACGCCTAAACCTTACACCAGAAACCGTTAGGCTGGTCTCCGGAGGTTTTAATAATGAACAAATTCGCGAAAGGATTTTTTTCTCATAGGACACTAGTATGGGGTGTAAGGAACCTTGAGTAAAAAATGTGACCAAATCCGAGTCCGGGTCTGTGCGTTATGGCACAAAAAAGGGCCCAGTTTTGCATTTTTTGCAATTTTTCCGCTGACAGTGGATTCGGAGAAAATTCGCGTTAAAACCATATTTTTCAGCGTAAAATTCTGCGTTGATTAGTTTTTTATTCGACTTTCTTCGATTAGTAGAAGCGAAGTTAAAAATTTTTTCGTGAACTTAAAAAAATAACGGAAAAAGCACCAAAACAGGTACTTTTTCTTTCTTCGCTTGCACATCGAAAACGATGGGTTGCCCAAAAAAACTGTAAATGGGGGATAAAAAGCGCATTAAATTGCGAGTAAAATGGGACCAAGTACGATTTTCTACGATGAACTAAAGCTGACTTAAGACAGGTTATAAGTGGAGTATTTTAATATTTTTTAATTTTAACGCAGAATCTTCTTTTTATCGTCCAAAAAGGAATGGATACGGACTTTTTTTGTCTCGTAATGTATGGCGGTAAGTGAAATGGTCGAGTTTTAAGTTGGAAGATGGATAATTGATTTAATTTAATTTTTTTTTTTTTTTCTTTTTTTTTTTTTTGGCTAAAATGTTCCCTAGCTTCAAGCCCACCAAATCAAATCATCCATCTTCCAACTTAAAACTCGACCATTTCACTTACCGCCATACATTACGAGACAAAAAAGTCCGTATCCATTCCTTTTTGGACGATAAAAAGAAGATTCTGCGTTAAAATTAAAAAAATATTAAAATACTCCACTTATACCTGTCTTAAGTCAGCTTTAGTTCATCGTAGAAAATCGTACTTGGTCCCATTTTACTCGCAATTTAATGCGCTTTTTATCCCCCATTTACAGTTTTTTTGGGCAACCCATCGTTTTCGATGTGCAAGCGAAGAAAGAAAAAGTACCTGTTTTGGTGCTTTTTCCGTTATTTTTTAAGTTCACGAAAAAATTTTTAACTTCGCTTCTACTAATCGAAGAAAGTCGAATAAAAAACTAATCAACGCAGAATTTTACGCTGAAAAATATGGTTTTAACGCGAATTTTCTCCGAATCCACTGTCAGCGGAAAATTGCAAAAAATGCAAAACTGGGCCCTTTTTTGTGCCATAACTCACAGACCCGGACTCGGATTTGGTCACATTTTTTACTCAAGGTTCCTTACACCCCATACTAGTGTCCTATGAGAAAAAAATCCTTTCGCGAATTTGTTCATTATTGCAGAAATTTTTCATGTCCGGAGACCAGCCTAGTAGGCGCCGGGTCATAGGGCTTCATGTCCTGATTATGCCGAAAAAGAAGAAGAAAGATCACATAATAATGACAATTAAGGTTATGAGAAAAATAAATATTAAAACTAAGTCAGTTTTATTTATGATGAGTCAATTTTTTCCTTATTACGCCTTTGCCGATTTTCGACAATCAAACAAGGAAATCTTTTAAATATTCGGTTTTTAATAAGATCTTATCTTCAATCAAACAATATTCATTGTTTGATTGAAGCATGATGAAATAATCATTTTGTCGAAATATTTTACTATATATAAGTAAATAATTTAATTCGTTGTCAAATTGGAATTATTAATACACCAGAATGGCAGTAACACAAGCCACCGTGTTTTCAATCTTCATTTTGATTTCTGTCTCAGGTAATTAAAATCGAGAAAATAACTGCTAAAAATTTCTCAAACACGTTACATATTTTTAGACATCACGAATGCTGAGAGCCCTTGCGGCGACTGGGAACCCTATAAAGAAGAAAAGTGTCTGAAGATTTTCGAAAAAGCCGGGCTTGTTGATTATAGTGATGCTGAAAATTTCTGCAGGACTGAACAAGATGCTCACTTAATATCCATCGGCCTCGAAGAAAAACAAGTGTTTATAGATAGTTTCATAAAAAGTAAGGATATTGTGGATAACGTATGGATAGGTCTTGTATATGGGAACGGCACTTACGAATGGTCAGATGGGACTGAATCACATTATAGTAATTGGGCCGAGGGAAGTCCGAAGAATTCGACTGATGATTGCGTTCAAATAGAAACGGGTGATACAACATTTGGTAAATGGTCGGATGTACTCTGCGTCAAAAAGAATTTAGTAATTTGCGAGAAGCTTCAGTTATGGTCGCTCACTAGTTTACAAACGGCTGTTATGGATTTACAATACAACTTCGGTGTATCAAAATCGGAAATAGGAGACTTACAAACCTCGGTGAAAGAAATGAAAAACTCCATAAAGGAATTGGAAAGCTCGGTAGGAAAACTAAAAGATGAGGTTGCTGTTATATCCAAGGAAACAGTTCCTGTCGGATTTATATATGTGCAGCTACCCGATCAACTATCACCTTCAGAAATATGGTCTTCTATGCAGTGGGAAGATGTAAGCTCAAAATATGCAGGTCTATTTTTTAGAGTTTACGGAGGTAATTCAGCTTCTTTTGGTACAACCCAAAGCGAAAATGCTCCTAGGCTAGTTTCACTGAAAGTGGATTACGGCGAAACACAGCACCCTGGTAGTGATGTAATTAATATTTCGGCGGATGATACGTGGAGCGATGTTTTAAGTTTGTGGGGTGATGATTGGGGCCAAAAGCTGTATGCAAAAGCCTCCAGTGGCGAAGTAAGGCCTCGCAATACAGCCATTAAGGTCTGGAGGAGAAAATCGTAAAACAATTGTACTATTAATTCCATTCTGTTAAATATGAAGTACAAGGAGTAATAAACAAGAAAAGATGAATTATTTTTAGAATTTTGATTGTTTTTATGATGTAAAACTTAAGTGGCTACGTTTCCTCCTCCTTATTCCTTTACCCTGAACAGGGTGTGGCAGTATTTTTAAGATGAAACCTGCTTAATCAAATCAAAGCACTGTTTTCTGTTTTCCCTATCTGAATCTCTGTATGCTTGGCACCACAAGCGACACATTCGTTATGTGACAAAGGCGCTCTAGGGATTTCCAACAGAAGTTCAGGCCGTAGGAAGTAGCAGGGATCTGCTATTTCAAAAGTAATTGGAATCGCAATCGGCGTCAGTGCTTTTTTTTGAAGAAATAGGCATCGGAATCGGAATTGCAGTACTGGTCGAAACCGTTTTCATTTTTCTCTCTTTTTTTAAGACAGATTAATTTTTTATCTTACTATTTTATTTCATACCATCGGCCTAGGGATTTTAGTTCATGTCATATTTTTTTTAAATATGAAACTACTCCAGAAATATAACGATTAGATGACTTGATTATGGATTGGCAACATGGCCTATTTTTTTTTTTGATCAATCCTACCCACCAACTTTAAGGAAAAGAGTTAAATTACATAACAGGTGAGGTCATAAAAGTGCAAATTGAACCGTTCCTAAGACACTGAATTTTATAACATCAAAAGATAATATCTGACGTTGCATTGTAATGTTTACTATGAAATGGTTATTGCACAACAATTTCTGAAATTGAAGAGTACACGGAAAAAGAGTTAACACGGTTAATATTTTTGTTGGTGTTTTTGGACAAAAGCTTAACATGACAACAGGGTAAAATGTTAACATATCGAATCCCACTTTTCTTTTCCTTGATCATCCTTTAAATTTTTAAGATCCATAAAAAAAAAAAAAAAAATTCAAATTACTTTTAATCGGATCCCACAGTTTAAGTTGACTGTTCCAAGGATAGTGTTTTAGAAAAAAAGATTCTGAAAAAAATAAATACAACAGCTAATTTTAATATGAAATTAAAACTGATGTTACTTTTTATCAACTACTTCATTGGAGTTGGTGGAGAATTGAACGAACAAGAAGAAAATATGTTGACAGACTTTTTGGCTTACTTGAAAATAAAAAACTGTATTTACCTAGACAATGAAATCCAACTATCAACCTTGAAAAAATTTTCCGCTTCAAATATTTACACTACTATACCGGTTAAAAAATTTAATCCACTGAATATATTTCCAGAACAAAAAACGATGATGCTTTACAAACCCACTGTAAATTTTCCCGCAGTAAAAGAATATTTCTCTTCGCTGCAAAAAGTAAGTTCAATCAATCAAATATAATTTCAATGAAATGAAAAATTAAATAAAATTACAGGATGGACTATTGCGTGTTGCCTGCAAATTAATTTGGCTGTTTATTATCGATGCCTCTGATATAAATCGCAGTGATTTTATTGTACCTTTTGATTGCGAAATTTATGTTATTTATCCGTCAGGAGATTCCTCTGGTTTCAAAATTACAAAAATTTATAATTTAGGAAACAACTTCATTCAAAAAGATTTCGGAACCTGGTATCATAATGGCAGCTACGATTTTTCGATAATTCGCCGTTTCCCTCCCAAGATGAACGCAAACCAGACTTCACTTCGAACGTTAAGCGATTGTGCAAATGTAATCATGAGATATTTTTCTTGTTTGAAAAATGCAATGGCCTAAATTATTTTCACTTTAAGATACAAAGATCGCGATTAACATCAGTAGAGGCGCATTATTTTGGTCATTTCTGCAGGCAGGAGAATTTCGTCGAAGATCTTTTACGAATAATGAATTTTCAGTACGTTCTTGATATTTTGCTGTAGTGAATAGTTTGATATGACCAAAAAAATTATAATTTATTAGTCTTGTAGCAACCGAACCCGAAGACCGATTGAATTTATCGACATTTGACATTAGGTTAAAAACAGCCGTTCCAATCGAAGGACACTACTATTGGAATTACGTAAAATATTGGCCGAAGGGAAGGTAAGACCAAATTCGCTTTGATCGCTTAAAAATGACCGCTATCATCGAAACAGTCTACGACTATAATCGTCCATTGCCAAAAACACGGATATTACCATAGATTTAGATTTACTCCCTGAATTCATTGCCATTGTCCCTCCTTTCTCAGTAATTGTCAATTTGTACATTTTTCGTTGGTTATCTTGTGCATATATTTTCAGGCTTGATTTATATATAAAATATCCCACAACAAAGATGAGCGATGATTATTTCTACAGACCTTTGGTAACCGATGTCTGGATAACTTTGATATTTACAGTGATAGGAGGAGGGTTGTTTTGCATGCTTATAAAATTTTTAAACAACTTTTGTGTTGAACAACTTCGAACATACAATTTCTTTAATTACATTCTGCTGCCGTTTGATTCGATTTGTTACCAAGGTCAGTAGAAAAAGTAGCAAAAAATGAAAAAATAAAAAGGTTTGAGATTTTTGCATGACAGGGCTATACTTAATAAAACATCTCCCTTGAAAGATACATATGCCAAGTGTCCCCAAGTGTTTCAATATTTGGTTGCCATGACAATGAACGATTCTATGACTCTTTAACTCACGCCTTTTTATCACGCGCCTTTTTAACATGCCCATTTTAAAACACGTCTTTTTATCTCTTGCCCTTTTTATCACGGTATACTTTAACATACATGATATTTTATCACAGGGACTATTTAACACGTTGCTATTTAACACATGCAACTTTATCGCATATTCAAATATTAACACATATTGTAATTAATAAATTATAAAAATGCATAAATAATTACCTAAATAAATAAATAAATAAATAAATATTTATGATTTGTTTTTCCATTACCATAGCATTTAGTAGCTACTGCCATTTTCTTTTCGTGATATTTCTAAAAATTTGTTCTTGTACATGACAGTAATGTTTAGCTTATGGACCATGATATAGTGTGATTTGTTCATTTGTTCATTTGTATTTGACTTTGAAAAATAATGAATGAATTTTTTTGAATTTAATATAAGAAATATTTTACGCGAATAACAATTCCTCTTCTTATTTTATTACAATTAACCTTCTACAGTATATGACTTATATTTTTCAAAATTCGGTTTCATTATTAATAGTAAAAACATTTTCATTCTTTAAAAAATTTGTTAAGAAAAAAAAAAAAAAACATTGCATTTATAGCATGATGGAAGTAAAATGATATTAAAAACGTTTTGAAGATTTTAAAAAAAATTGATAGCATGTGAACACCGTGCACCGTGATAACGCAATATTTTCATATTGTTTTTAAATTTTTTTTTACTTTTACTGTTTACATAAAAAATTTTTAAACAATAATAAAATTTGTTAATATTCGAATATGCGATAAAGTTGCATGTGCTAAACAGGAAAGTGTTAAAGTGTCCGTGTGGTAAAATATCATGTATGTTAAAGTATACCGTGATAAAAAGGGCACGTGATAAAAAGGCGTGTGTTAAAATGGGCATGTTAAAAAAGCGCGTGATAAAAAGGCGCGTGATAAAAAGGCGTGTGTTAAAGAGTCGGGTCACCAATGCGATTCATTATCAAGTGGAGACATTATGATAAGTCTTATATTTAAAACGGCCTGTCTCTTATGAAAAGAGAACTGACTTGATGCCTAATGCATTTTTCTGTCATTACCAACATTTTTGAATTACAACTGTTACAGGAGAAGATCACGACTATGCAGTATCCGTTCGAGTGTGTAGTTTCATTTTTCGCTTCCTCGGAATCTTTATAGTTCAGGCGTATTCCTCGGACTTAGCGTCGTATTTGTCTTTACAAATTTTAAATCTGCCTTTCAACAGTCTGGAAGAATTCGTAAAGAATAAAAAATATAGATTATTAATTATGAACAACCCAGATGTTTATACATACGGCTATTTTGCAGTAAGTATAAATTTACAATGAAATTAACAATAATTTCGAGGGCATACAAAAATACTTCCTTTTTTTCTACGTGCCGGCTCCGACACGGACACTGGCTATAATCATTATCAGAGCGATCCTTACTTTGGAAACTCCAGCTCTAAAAAGACTCAATGAATCAACACCAAACCAGTCCCCGAAATTTCTACTGGAATGAATTCGTATGAGCTTGATTGCGCATACCCTCGATTTTTATCTCCATCACAAGCTCTAGGAGGTGGCATTTTCCATTTCAAAATACGTGACCGAGATATTCGAGCCTAGACCTCGTAGTACACCTCTAGCTCTTTACTTTTAAAATCGGGAATTCGGGAAAAACCTTCCCTTGGCCTTTTTACACTACCTAACCGCAACCTAACCGCAAGACGGCGTAAATTTCTTAAGAAAATTCCAATATAAGAGAGAAAAAAATTCCCAGACTGAGCCTATTAGCCGCGAGGAATCGAACTCCGATCTCTCAGTTCGCCGGGCTGAAGCCGGAAGCTCTACCTTTAAGCTACGACTCCTGGTCTCCGACAAAA